>OU452312.1:31185023-32568557 GCA_911728475.2 Pterostichus madidus
GAACGCTTAAGCCACGCCTCCTGGTGACGTTTACTTCTGTGGTCTATTACAGTTCAAAGTCCGGACTCACCGAGCCGCAATGTGTTAGTTCATATAATTTTAGCTTGAGTGGGATTCGAACTCGGTATCTCCGGATTCGAATGCCGTAGCGCTACGCTCACCACAGTACTTCTGGTTATATTATCTACATAGACCACGGCCCGCGAGCCACCATACGGCCTAGTGTTAATCTGTTTGAAACCCGCCTTAAATTTTCATGACTGAAAAAAAGGTGTTAATTTAATGTAATGCCACGCATCCAATTAATTTTTTCGATTTAAATAATAAATAAACAATATATTATGCATAATTTAATTAATTTCTGGATGGATTTATTGAATATATGTTCAATGAGTGTTTTTATTATTGTAGATATGTCTGTTATATTTATATATTGGGAAGTTACATAGTAACAGTATTATATTTTCTTTTGAATTACCATGTACTAAAATTTTTATTTTCTATTGTTTCAGACAGGAACCTGAAAGCTGAAGGTCAGTATACATATTTGTCATAAATAATATCTAGATACGTATAGACATTTTTATTTGTTTCTATAATAATTGGTTGATTCAGAACACATTACTTATTTATAAAGTTGTCATGGTCTTTACGGTACTCAACTACAATAAATACACATCTGTCATAAAAAGTCATAGCTGTACAATTATTTATCAAAATTTTTATAATTTATTTTTTAAATTGTAAAGTAACCGAAAACATAATAAGGAATAGTATATGTTATTATAACACAAGTGTGGAAATGACCGGTGTCATATTTGTGTTACATACTATTTTTAGTACGATCGTGAACTTTTATTTCTTAAAATCTATATTTGAAATCTATCATTTACTATTATATTGCACATTAATTTAAAAAAAAGATTGTTCAACAATGGTTGTCTTGGAAACAACATCATAAATCAGATTCAACCTTGACCACTAGCTTGGTTTACAAGTCGTGTAATCTTGGTTTTTCCCTTGCTTCGTCTACTGATGATGAGAACTTAGTTCTCGAAATACGTATTTAGATTTATCTTTATATTTATTAAGGCTTAGGGGTTTAATTTATTGTTAGTACTATAATTGAAATATACGTATATTTGAATATATTCATAATTATAAGCTCTAAACGAATGACAGTTACACCAAAGGTATATTTGATTTAAACTATGTGTAGATAAAACAGAAATTAATAAAACCATATAAACGTCGCGCTTGGCATTAACGACCTAATAATTAAATTGCGTTTTCCATTTTGACAGTTTCGAAAATAGTCCAGTATAATCTGCTCGTATAATAATATCCGCGATGTCTCACTTAATATTAATCTACGCCTGTAATCCCTACTTCCGACGCTAATGGCTAATGTGGCAGGTAGCCGGGGGGCAGGACGGCGGCGAGGCCGGAGGCGGCATCACTTTAAGCAAGGCCGCGTTCCTATTGTTTCGCGCCCGCGGAAGACATTGTAATCAATTAGAACAATCACTTTAATGTTGCACAATCGAATTAATTCACTGTAATTATCGCAAATGTGTACGCATTGTGCTATTTCACGCATCGGGGTATAGTGTTCACTTGTCTTCGTGCGTGTGCAAAGACGCATCTAGGAAGTACAATAGGTTGTCCATCTTGTAACCCCAACCAATAAGTGCGATAAATACTTCTATAAGAAATTATTACAAAATAATAATAATATATCATCACGCCTTCCACCCATTACTGGGTGTGGCACTCTGCCGAAGTAGATTTCGGTATGTGATATAGTTTTTCGCGTCAAGTGCGGTTACCAGCCGTCAAATCGCGCCCCTCAAAGATGTTAGTGGAGGGGCAGCCACAGGAGTAGTATTAATGTGGTGAAAATGTTTGTCGGCAGTAGGAATCGAACAAGGGTTCTTAGGATTCACAGGCCGATACAATACCACTGTGCTACTACGCCACATTACAAAATAAAATTTATTAATACAATCTAGTTTTGATATGAATGTAAACTCAATTTTTAGGGTGGTAGTATTCGCTTCACCCTATAATTAAATTCTAAAGCTGATGTCATACGTTCAATGTTTCATAAAATTTGATCAATTGCGCCAAATAAAAATGTTTCTTATTTTGTTATCATTTTGCTTCGACTTTTTAAATTTTCACAAAACAAATAAACAAAATTAAACTCTGACCGCCGTGACATGATTATAATAATTATTAGAATTTTAATTAATATTAAAAATATTTAATAAACATATCATTCCATTTACCCATCAATATGTGGCACTCTGCCGTAGCAGATCTCGGTAAGTGATATATTTATGCGCGTGAAGTGCGATCACCAGCCGTCAAATCTAGCCCTGAAAGATATTAGTGTTATCATACATCAAATTAAATGATATTGATATACATAATTTCACAATAAAAAATGAAGAAAACATTGACACCGGTTTATGATCTATACACTGGCTTAGAGCGACAAATTGTTTGGGGCGATAAAATTAAAAATGTGACAATTTTATTATTTCACTTTTTGTATTTCTACTCTATAAAAACATTCTTATTACATTCCTGTACGTGAGTGATTATTTCCATTCAACTATTTGTTTGTCAGTTATTGAAATATTTATTTACGCTTTATTAGCAACCAAATGTTTATGAATAAATATTCCGAGAAATTGTTGGATTAAAGTGGCGGTATCATTACCGGAAAGATGTATAATTTTTTAGAGTTGGGTTTAGTTGTTTCTTAATTGTATCATTAGCGTAGATTTATTATTACAATAAACCTTCAATACTCATTACTAGTTGTCATTAAATGTAAATGAATAGGTTCAATAAAATTTAATTCGTTAAAATAAATAAATATAAATATATCATCACGCCTTCTACCCATTACTGGGTGTGGCACTCCGCTGAAGCAGATCTCGGTAAGTGATATATTTTGCGCGTGAAGTGCGGTTACCAGTCGTCAAATCACGGCCCCCAAACATGTTAGTGGTGGAGGAGCCACAGGGATAGCTTTTTCAAATTATGAAAATTTGTCGCCTGCGGGAATCGAACCAGGGACCTCAGGATCCACAGGCCGACTTCATACCACTGAGCTAGCCATCCTATTCGTTATCTTTTATAATTAGCTTATCCCTGAATTATGGATTAGCTAATCTTATTCTAGTCCGATTTGAAAATGTGAATTCAAATTACTTTCCGAAAACCAAATAGTAAAAAGATTATATTAGAGTTTATTTAAACTTTTTTAAAGAATATGGTTTAGCTAAAACTGTGTTGAGAATTGAGCTGCAAATGTTTAAGTGGCATGCCTAGCGCTCCCTAAGATAATTCAAACGTCCCCAGAGGGTGATATCGCCTAATTTGAGAAGCACTTGTTTCACAGCTCTGTGTATATATTTTTCACATCGTAATATCTCGGCGAACGAACTATAATATTAACCACAATTTAAGAGCACATTAAAATTGAGTCTATTTACCGTCTCCTCGGTCAAGCAAACCATCCCTAATGAATGAATACCGCACTTCATTATACAGTCTATTTCATCGCGAGCGCCGAGCATGGGCGGCCCGTCTCTTTTCCCTAATGGGGGCATCTATCAAGAAAAACTCTCAGGACTCGCACACGCGTACATTATACTAAATATTTATTATTCGGCCGTTACGGCAGCCACGCATTAAAAGCTAACGATGATGTATGTGGACGGTGTGATCAACAGTTGCAGCGCGGATGTGGCAACTGTGGCAACACTGTCAGAGGATATCAGCGGTGAGTGATGTTTGCGCGCGGAACGGAATGGCTGATATTGCATGCCGCCCTCGCTAGATGGGATGAAATATCGTATGCACTGTTCCGGTTTGTTGTTAAATATTGGATATGCGAGCAGAGATTGTTTTTTTGTATTTTTTGCTGTTTGAGGTAATTTTACGGGTGGTTATCAATGTTGGTATTAATCTGCTGCTAGAGTGGCTGAATGATAGTTTCGCACGTTCAAATTTGATTGGTTTCGATGGATAACAAACTAAATAAACGTTTGCGTATAATGTTCTGTTTCATATTCTGCGGAATTCAACACTCGTTATTAACTAGAGATCGACTCTAGTAACCATGGACACATCTTGATGCCTTTTCTTATTCATCTATCGTTACGTATGAGTTTTTTCTTCAATTTATTATTATAATAGATGAATTAAAATAATAGTAAAAACTTATTTCAAAATTAAAACCAAATTTCTCAAAAGTGGAAGAAAAGCAATTAAAAAAATTCAGTATGTAAGGTAAAAGTACAAGGTGATCAAAAGGAATTGTTATAGTTGGCAATACAATTCCAGAGATCTTTTTATTTCACAGTTGGCACAACGTCAGATAAAGGCGGCAATACTATTTGACATTTCTAATAAATACAAATAGGTTATGTCAGGAGTCTGACAGCTAATAGAATTTTGACTTTTTAAGTAATCAACATACTTTAAAAATAAATGCAATAATAATTGTACTCAAATTTAAATTTTAAATGTCACTGTCAACAACAGGAAATGAATATATGTATCAGGCTTACCAATTTCAAGTAGTTTTTTTTTATTGCCAACTGTAACAATTCCTTTTGATCACTGTATATTGTACAACAAGCATTGAATGAACATTCTATGACTACTCTATTTATTTATATTTTAATAATAGGTTATGGCCTATTTCACTATTGCAATATGACAATTCTAAATATGGGATAGGTGGCCCAGTGGTATTGAGTCAGACTGTGAATTTGGGAACCCAGCAGTGGCGTACCTAGAACTTTTGCCGCCCAGGGCGGTCTCCAATTTGCCGCCCTTTCTAAGTCAATCAAATTGTGATTTTTATAAATTAAAAAAATAAATATAAAATAAATATGTCATCACGACTTGTATCCATTACTGAGTGTGGCACTCTGCCGAAGCAGATCTTGGTAAGTGATATATTTATGTACGTGAAGTGCGGTTACCAGCCATCAAATCACGCCCTCCCCAAATATGTTAGTAGTGGGGAAGCCACAGGGGTAATTTTAATTTGGTGAAAATTGTTTGTCTGCTGTGGGAATCGAACTGGGGTCCTCAGGATCCACATGTCAACTCGAAACCACTGACCCATTACCCCATTAAATTAATAAACATAAATAAATAATTGTAATTGAGACAAACTATAGGTGTTGAACTTTTTTACCATTGGATGACATATTTAAATTAGGCAGTAATAAAGGAATTTTTCGAGATATTTTCAACCCTACATTGACTTAACGATGAAGAAAAATATTCAAAATCATATAGAAATTCATAATTCGTAGAAATCGAATAGAAAACTTGTGAAGTGAACAAGTTGTTTTTTACAACTAAAATTTAATATAAAAAATGCCACCCCAAAATATGTTCCGCCCGGTGCGGTGCCAACATTCGACCCAGTTAGACACATATTTCACTTTAAATCGATACTAAAGACTTAACATTCTTCTGACATGACAAATACACTTTAGAAGTAACAATCACCTTATTTCAAAACGGCGTTAAAATACAGAATATTATCACTTTTCTTCTGGAAGCGCGACCCTTTTACAAAACAACAAATTAATTAAACACCCTCTACCCTCTCTCTCTTTCCCTCAATTTATCTCTCTCGAAGTCGTCATGGAAGTTCTTCGTTCATGTCGTGATCGCTTAATATTTATGCGAGGCCATTCGCTGCTGCATAAAGGGTTGGAGGTTGGTGCCGCGAAAGTAAAACATCTTTGCGTATATTTATAATCGGCGCGTGTATCAACCCTCATCCTCGACACGAACGATACCGGAAACGCTCGAATCGGGACGTTGTCATTAATCGCGACAACGTGACGCAAATGCTCATGCCGTTGATGCTGGATCTGGGATCGCATCTCTGTTGTTGCTTCTTTAACCAGGACCGGAGGAGAATATTTTAATATACTTAATAATTATTTGAATACCAAGGGTGGAAAGTAGCTGTATGAGTATCGACGTTGGAGATTGTAGTACGAGCTTAGCGAGGGCTGCAACTGACCGAGGTCTGCAAAGATACTTTGTACCATATTTTTTTCTGCAATCGGAAAGTAAGATTAATCGTTTATTAATTTTAATCACTGATTAACTGCTTTTAACATAGTCACTATTTCTGTTGTTTATCTTAGTCTTAAACTACCTGATTCTCAAAAAAGTTTTAGCTAATCCTGAATTTTCGATTAACTAAGCTTATTCTAGTCTGATTTGAAAATGTTAATCGGAATCAGTTTCAAAAAACTAAATTCGAATTCGGAGATCTCGAGTTCAAATCCCACTCAAACAAAGGCTCGGTAAGCCCGGGAATTGTGCTGTAATTGGGATTAACCCCCTACTCTATAATTAGATCAATATTTGTTAATGATCGATAAATTAATGACAACTTTTATTTTTCATTGTATACATTATTATAATGTTGGTACTTTGTCGCCAGAATAAATTATTCAGACATTTTTATGTTATTTTCATACATTTTTTTACTTCTAAACGTAGATGTTATTATAAAAATGAATGTAATGACAATTTAATGACAGTTTCGTAAAAAATAATATTTAATATAATGGCAGTTTCATACGAGATCAAAATTCATATTAAAAAAATATAATAAATTATTTTAGCCGCAGAAAGTCAAAGTGGTGTTACCCTATAGAGTAATCATGAAAAATAGGGGTTGTCGTTACCTTATCGATCAGTAAACTCCATCCCTGTATGAAAACGATTACGTCATATATGGACGAGGTTATCATAGATACGATGAAATATAGCTATCTTTTTTTAATAATATTATTCGTACCTATACGAATGGCTTTAACGTATGTCTTAATAAAGAAAGACACACGTTTCATGTTTTTTCACCTTCTATCACATTTATTGTTTTAATGAAAACGTATGACATTTCATACAAATATGAAAATTAATATTTACTTTGTTCACATTTGTTTATAAAATAAAAATAGAAGCCTATGATCGTGATTTTGTTATTTTCTCACCTGTCATTTCTCAGTTTTTTGATACATAAATGCAGACTGAGGAATAAGAAATGGCTAGAAAAATTTTGGGTAATCAAATGCAGAAATGCGTTTGTCATCTTCATGATTATTTTGCACTGGACTTAGAGAATAGAGGATCTTTAATTAATTTAACTGTAGTATAGGAGGTAAGGTGCATTGTATTTTGTATTTTCATATATTATTTATTGTACATTCCTTTGAGTTTTATTTTACAAAATTACATATTTCAATAAGATAGGTAATATTGTGCGTTAAGATAAATGTATATCTGGTTTTTATATAATATAGAGCAGAATTTGGTTATTAAATTTTATAAAGTAATAAATATTTTAATCTGACATTTAAATTTTAGGTTATGTTTTAAAAATGTCAATTCAATACCAATGTAAACGTTTTAAGTACAAAATCTTGAATCACATGGGTACCAAATGTGACGTAATAGTTTTCTTACAGGGAATGAAGTATAACAGATAATGATTCAATTACAGAACAGGGGGTAAATTCCTGTTGTAAAGAGTAGAACAAATAAATAAATTGTTGTTTAGCTTTCAAGCGAGTTGCAAAATGAGAAAAAATTGTAAAGTTCGTCCCTGCGTTCGTCGTAGCGCGCCCAAAAATGAAAGCGCTTTCGCTCGATTTGTTTTCATTCTAACTCCGTTAATAAGTTTCGGACTTTTAACTTTTGCATTTATTTTTAATTCGGCCGGACGGGCCGGCGTCACGTTCTAACATAATTACACTTTGTCATTTCCAACTTTTTCACTCTAACAGCGCCGCCGTAGCTCAAAGCGTTAATTATAATTTCAAGTTTGACTCGGTGGATCGCGGTAGGTGTTGCTGTATGATTACGATGCATTGTTCGTTGTTCGAGGAATCTTTTGTTTTATTTTCAATGTTATGTGTCGTTTGTTCCGCTATCAAATAATTAGTATCGCAGGGTGTGCTCTGCTAAAAGCTTTTAATGAGTTTACATATCATTATACTCTTGCAAAAGTGAAATACTCGTATAACACATTTCAAATTTATAAACAAATATGAAACAGCTACGTATCCTCGCTAGTTAACTTCTCTCAGAATTTATTTCTTTGGTGACTTTATTTATTTATCGCTGCCAAAACATCATTTCTAGTTTAAATTTATTTTTAACAAATAACTTTTAATTATATATCCTGTGTTAGGGCGATAAATATACAATATATTTGACGTTTGAAGGACACTAAAATTCTAATTTTTAACAATCTAATTTAGTTTAATAAATAGCAGTAATACCAGTCATTTTAATCCGAAATAAATATGAAACTAGTCTAAATTTATTCAGAATCAGGTTGCAAAAATTTCAGTTAATGAAAATGCCAACTTTTTGGTTGAATCAGTTTAAAAATCGAAGCATTTTAAAATATTGTGTTATATAATTCAGAGTACGTGAAATTGAATGCCGTTGAGCGTATCTTTATATCTTTTTTAGTATTTGAGTAACAGCGATTTTTACCTTTTTAAAAAATTCAACTTGACAGGCACATATCTCGAAAACTAAAAGAGATATTGATATGCGGTTTGAACGAGTGTATTTCTCGTGCTCCAATTAACTGATATCGAAAATTTTTAAAATTTTACAATTTTTAAAAAAAATTCATTTCTCAATACTTCAAAAAATTTAAAAAATAATGAAAATATGTGAACACCAATGAATTTCTCTTGTAAAAGTACATAGGTATGCAAAATTTCAGGCAAAAATTCGCACAGATAAAGTTTTTATTACAAAAAAACGAAAAATCACTGATTTTTTATTATTTTTGAAGGGGTACCCCTTAAGAATTTTACGAATTTTGGTCATTATTAGTTTTTTTGCTCTAAAAAATGTACCTGAAGAAAATTAATTTTGAAATTTTACATATATATGTATTTTCATGCAAGGAATCCACTGGTGTGTACAGATTTTCATTATCTCTTCAAGTTTTAAAAATATGAGCAAAAGAAAATTTTGAAAAAATAGTAAAATTTTCATAATTTTCAAAATTTCAGTATAGGTTAATTAGAGCACGAGAAATTCACTCGTTCAAACCGCATTTCAATATCTCTTTTAGTTTTCGAGATATAGGCCTTCAAAATTGAGATTTTAAAAATGTAAAAAATCGCTGTAACTCGAAACCTAAAAAAGATATAAAGATGCACTCAACGGCATTCGATTTCTCGTGCTCTGAATTATATAGAACCATATTTTAAAAATTTTCTATTTTTAAACTGGTTCAACCAAAAAAATTGGCATTTTCATTAAATGAATTTTTTACTTAAATATCAAATTTCTATGGTTAGTTTTGAAATATTTTACATTTTAAATACGTATATTTAAAGAGTAAATTTTCGACAGTCCACTATGAAGTTGGTTTTAAAACAAAATAATTATTTTAAATTTAAAAAAATTGCCGTTTCACCTCCTATAAATTACTCTTGAAGCTCCTCTTCCAATAACATTTATTAATTACCGTAATTTGACGGTAGGTAACGGCACTTTACTTTTTAAATATGTTACTTATCTACTAGTCTATATTTATAATACAATTATAGAAATACAACCATTAAAATAAAATAAAAAGAATATACATTAACATATATGTATGATGACAATTTATTACAAATAGATTTAAAATTAATATACAGATCATTCTAAATGCATTAACAAATAAAATATTAAACTATTTCTAATCAATAAAAAAAAATAGAACAACGAGAGCATCAAATCAGTTGCTAGAAACACAATTTAAATCTCAGTAAAAAAGAATGATCTTAGAAACTCACACCACAAAACGTGACAATATAGCATCAAGTTACACCTCACTCGCTGGCTTCGACGGTAACAAAGAAAACTATCTTATTACTGGAAGTGTCACATCCTGCTATATAATCCTAGAAAAACAGATACGATAAAAGTGGTGGAAATACATGTATACATCATGACAACTTGCTTGACAATTACGTCATTTTTAAACGCATAACAATTCAACAACAAATGCAAATATAATTTTTATACTTTATGGCAAATAAAATACGCTTTATACTGTTAGCTTATTTGAACGTGAAACATGGGATTTACCATAGCCATGATTACCTATATTCCATTTGCCACTTGATAAGTAATTAAGTGTTTTGATGCACTTATCAGGGTGAATTATTAAAAAGTAAATTAGAATCTGTAATTCTAGTACTAGAAATAAAATCAGCGAAGTAATCCAGCGAAATAAATAAGTGATCTGGTTCAGTAAATGTAAGTTAGATCTGGTCCAAATGGCAAATGGAATACGCCTATAATGAATTTGATAGCAATTTATTTTAAAATAAACATAGGTTGTCAAGGTAACATTTGTATTAATTTTTATCGCACTGTTATTCATTTATTTAATTATTTGTTACTTTTGCACAAGAGGAACTAAAACCCAATTACAGTACAGAAAGCCTGCAGCTTATAGTAGAATCCGAACCACTCAGACACAATCGTATTTTTTATATAAGTTTAAGTTAGTGAAATTTGAATGCACGATGTCTTGCTTGTTAATTGAGAAACGATAAATTTTATTTCGCTTTTGCTACCTGTAAATTATATATGCAGTTGAAGAAACTGTTCAAATATTTATTAAATTTTAAACCAAACGGTGGAGAAATGACCTACTAGATCCGAGAGATCAAGCACCACTAGATTGTTTATTCCGAGGATTTTTAAAGTCCGCAGTATACACTGGTAACATTTTAAATTTAGAATTAAAAATTCATATTCAAAACGTACTCCAAGTATCACAGCTGCATAAATATCAATATTATAAATAACATATTTGGGGGCCGTGATTTGACGACCGGTAACCGCACTTCATGCGCAAAATATATCACTTACCGAGATCTGCTTCGGCAGAGTGCCACACCCAGTAATGGGTAGAAGGCGTGATGATATATTTATTTATTTATATAAATAAGTTTTTCAATCGACTAGGGACATTCTTTGCCAGCGAATGAAGTGATTTTTAAAATTTCTGTAATGATTGTTTGTTACTTTTCACGTAATCGGTCAATCAAAATATTTTGCTTGCTATGTTATATTTTAAAATGAACGTTCTGATACATTGCTGTCAAATTCGCAAAGATGGATATTTCAAATCCCTTGTTCTCTGTTAAAATATACTCACGGTACGTAACCTTAATCCGTCTATAAATTCATGTTTGAAACATCTTGAATAATATATGCATAGTAGTGACTTCAATATATAAATGTTTTTTTATAAAATTGCTATAAGAATAGAATACAATCCCGATTTGAAATATCTATTGTATATATAACTGCTTTCCGATGTGAAAAGCAATGTTACTTTTTACGCGACCTTTGCGTCTCCAGTTCCATGAATAATATAAAATAATTCGTTCTCCCTCTTTCTAAAATGTCCAAAAAGCTAAAATTAATTTCAACAAATTTTTCCACCGTGTGAAAGGGCCTTTGAGCTAGTTTTTGTTGAAAGTTGACCCCACATCAAGATTTCCTGCAGTGCAGTCAGTGACGGGTGCCGGGGAGGGCAAAGGGGCCTTTCCAGCGAATTTCCATGTCAAAGAAGTGTAATTCCCTGCAAACCGCTGCTTTTTAACACACGCTGCGCTCGTGCTGCCCTCTACGCTTGCCATGTGTACCATGTGTGCGTTTGTTCGTACGCGGAGCTTTGAGAACTATCGAGAAATTTTTAAAAGTTCGTCGTAGACGATATTGCACCGGAAATGGGTATTTTATACCGGAAATGTGGAAGCTCTTATTTAAGTTTACTTTTTGAATAATGCTTCGTTTATTAAAGGACGGTTTTATATATTTTTTTATAGTTATAGCAATAGAAAAATGTACATCAAACGAAACAAAAATTCCAGTTGTCCTTTGATTTTGTTTCAGTTATTATCTCGTTAAATATGTAGTTCTTGTTGTGAAGAAGACATACAATTTTATAATTTTTTTTATGGGGCAGGTGATTCATTTATATTTTTTCTAGAGTTGTAAACTTTAATTTCTTAAAATCGATATTTGACATCTCTCATTTACTGTTATATTTCACACTAATTAAAAAAAATTGTTCAACAATGTTTGTCTTGGAAACATTATCCTAAACGATTTCTTGTCGCACTGAGTGTTTCAAAAAATATTTCCACACTCATTTTGAATGTGGACATGTTGACTTTTCAACACGACCGTAGAAAAAATCATATTTCGATCGCAATAATTCAAACAAATCTATGAACGAGACGTTTTATTCATACATTACTCGTACGATATATATATATATGTAGTATGTAGAGGTGAGTGAACAATATATGCAACGTATTCGTGATGCTGGACGCAGTCTGGGCCTGAGAATTCTAAAACTTTTGATTACATTGCGCCACCGCCATATGTTATGCTTACTGAAATGTAGTGCATAGTGAAAAGCTAAGCTGCTGCACATTTACAAACTCTACCTTGCACCAGACGCAAAGAATATGTCATTGTGATATTCCAAACAGACAGATTCATAAATATTTCAGTACGTAAAGTTAGACATTATGATAATACGATAATTCACATTCACTTTACGCTCTTATTATCACGGCTTCCTTAACTTGTTCAGTAAAATAGGAATTAATTTTTTGATATTCGAAGACGTTTAATAATAATAATATTAATAATAATAGTTTATTACTTAACAGGCCAGTAGCCCAAAACAAGTAAATGAGTACAAAAATGTTACAGCAAAATAAAAATAAGATACAAATGAAAAATACATATATAAATGTCATTCAGTATTGATTAACATATTATTGTAAAATGTACACATTACAAATATAGGCGATTTTGCAAGTAAGTTTGTTCTATGAAAGGGTAGATAAAACATTATATTAGATCGAGATTCAACTCTAGGTACATAAATTGGAAGTTTGGACAATAAATATGGTGAGTCAATTTTGTTGCTGAGAATATTGCCAAGCATTGTTAAGGCTATACTGCAATATTTGTCTTTGATAGAGTTAACTTTGAAGTGATTTAAAAGAACATGTTGAGCCTTCCCCTGTTCGGGATACACTGAAAATTCTTTGAACCATAGAAATTTGACAAATCGACGTTGTACCTTCTCAAGATTATTTCTATGAGTAGTATAAGATGAATACCAGACCAAGTTCAATAGTTTTGGTATTCTTCCTGAAATGTTTTGTCAGAAAAAAATTAGTATTTAAAGTGTCATTATGTAACTTCTCTTTCTATTTGTTCCTAAAAGAATTACTTACAATAACTTAATCAACTTTAAACTAAAACTAAAATAAAATAAAATATATCATCACGCCTTCTACCCATTACTGGATGTGGCACTCTGCCGAAGCAGATCTCGATAAATGATATATTTAGCGCGTGTGAAGTGTGGTTACCAGCTGTCAAATCACGGCCCTCAAATGTTAATGGCGGGGAAGCCACAGGAGTAATTTTATAAAAATAAAAATACTATCACGGTAAGTGATATATTTTTGCGCGTGAAGTGCGGTTACCAGTCGTCAAATCACGGCCTCCAAAGATATTAGTAGTGGAGGAGTCACAGGGGTAGTTTTTGAAATTATGAAAATTGTTTGTCGCCTGTGGGAATAGAACTAGGGTTCTCAGGATTCACAGGCCGACTTCATACCACTGAGCTTGCCACCCCACTATAACTAATCGATAGGTAATTAAAATTGACAATCTTCTCATATACCTTCAATCTTTTAATTCAAATTATTGTATTCTTACACAAATCGAAATAATCTTGTATCGCATAACTTGTTTTTCTTTATTTTGTTATTCTTAGAAAATCGTCTTTAGTTAGATAAGATTATTAAATTTGATTTACCGTATTTAGTTTGTCGTTTCAAAAATGACGTTATTGTCAAGCCACTTTATGTGAACTATATTACGCAATAGTTAAACGAGGATAATTATTGAAACAATGCAGTCAAGTAGGAAGTAAGTAAAAGCATCCGTCCGTCGCCACACATTTATTCTTGTCTCAACATCGGTTACATACTCCGGCAGTCCGGTAACCACTCCGGTAGCGACTCCGGTGGTGAAGGCTGTACCTGCACTATGTTACAATATACATTATGGTTCACTGTGTGGACATTACGCAATTTAGTTTCAATAACAACATGCCGTACAGTCTGCGATGTAATATTATTTCAAACAAGTGAATCACAACAGTTGAATTAAATGATATCCTTTGAAATATCTCCATGTTTGCAGCAAGCACTTAGTTCTTGACACACGAGTTACTTTTATTACGCAAATACACTTCTTCCATGGGCGACCGCAGGGGGAGAAAATTCCCCCCCCCCTGGATATTAACTAGGGAGGTGACCCCGACTCTCGCACATACGACTTTAACATGTTAAATTATAAATAAATAAAATATAAATGTATCATCACGCCTTTTACCCAATACTGAGTGTGGCACTCTGGCGAAGCAGATCTCGGTAAGTAATATATTTTGCGCGTGAAGTGCGGTTACCAGTCGTCAAATCACGGCCCCCAAAGTTGTTAGTGGTGGAGGTGCCACAGTGGTAGTTTTTGAAATTATGAAAATTGTAATTTTAATTATAATTTTGTAATTTCCTGCTTCCCTAAATATTTTAAGCAAAAAAACTTGAAATAAAAGATTTAGGACTTCAAATTCTGCATCTGAACCAATAAACAAAATTATTGCCTCAAAACTGTCGATAGGCATGTAATTGAAACAAAATTAAACAAATGTTTCACGTTTTATCTGTCATAATAAATGAACTAATAAATAAAGAATTTATTTTGTCAGTTTTGGCAGATTGACGTCAAACATTTGTTTAATTTTGTTTTAATTTCATAGCTATCGATAGTTTTAAGACAATTTTAGTCATTTTCAGTTCTAATTTGTGCCGTTACAAAGCATGCAAAATTAATTTCGTATTTTATTCCCTAAAACTTTTATTTGAAGCTCTAAATATTTTGTTGCGGGATGGCTACCTCAGTGGTATGAAGTCGGCTTGTGGATTCCGAGGTCCCTGGTTCGATTCCCACAGGCGACAAATTTTCATAATTTGAAAAAGCTATCCCTGTGGCTCCTCCACCACTAACATGTTTGGGGGCCGTGATTTGACGACTGGTAACCGCACTTCACGCGCAAAATATATCACTTACCGAGATCTGCTTCAGCAGATTGCCACACCCACTAATGGGTAGAAGGCGTGATGATATATTTATTTATTTATTTTTTAAATATTTTGTTATGAGTATTTGTATTTATATTATGTAAAAAAATTATTTTAGAAATTTGTCTATCTGAGAGTTTTTTGCGACCCGCCCCTCCATGGAAAAATGTCTGTGGACGCCCATGACTTCTGTATTGTTTTCATTTAGATAATCATAGCTAGTAATGTACTACGTTTAAGGATATCATTTCATTTCCAATTAATAGTATAGTTTGAGGTCACATAGTCAATTAGTTTTATAATGTATATTAGTTTATGAATAATGTATAAAAGTGTATGCATAATATATGAATCAAACTTCGGCGTATATGAGATAAAAATAAAAATGGAAAAGATAGTTTTACAAATTTTACTCATCCTTTCAGAACTACACTAAAGTTTGCTTTAGGAAAGTTCTGAACTTCAAATATTGTATGAGAATTCTGATAAGAATATATAATAACTAGCGCTCGAATCTTCATATACCAACAAAAAAATTATGGCGCTGAAATTCTCTTCACTAACTAGAAAAATATAGACAATGTTTAATAGTATATTCATCGCCGATTAACACATGAGTTAGTTACAATATTTTTACATTTATCGTATCGTAAAAGATGAATTAGGACCAAATAAAGATATAATATTGAAAATTATAAAATCACTTTTATGTGCCACCTCGTCTTCAGCTTGTGTTGAGCGAGATTTTTCATCATTTGGAACTGAAAAGGCTGGAGAACTGGTCTTTTTATTTAAACATTTTAATAATAATGTACCACTAAATGAATAAACGTTTCTACTTTTTTTTTTGTTTTTGTTATTTGAGTTGTTATATTTTCATATTCAAATATTTATGATTTATTAAAACATGTCTTTATTTTTTTACTGTGATTTTTTTTATATTTTTAATTTAATAAATACATATACAATAATAAAAATTATTAATTTATGTTTAAATTATTAAATTTAAATCAATTTGATTTAAATCTCTCAACCCTGATTGCTTCTCTTTTAAATTATATTCATATTTCTGTGATATATTTCTTATTTTCTGAGATTATTCATACCTACCTAGCGTATATTAAATTTGAAAAGAAAGTAAAAAGGTGTCATTCATCCCCATTTCCATTTTCCAGGTGGAAAAGCTTGAAAAGTCAAGGCTGCTTTCTGCCACCATATTGACAACATTTAATTTTATTCATTTCTTTTACCTGTTTTGTTTTTGTCTGCGTTATAACAAAGGAACAGACAATCCCTTTTGTAAGAAAGTTCATCAAGTTAAATAAGTATTGTGTAAGCCCTTTCTGGTGATTTTCGGCAGATGAAAATGTCCGGAGCTTGTAACGTTGAATGAAAAGAAAAATTTCGTTCTTGGGGCTATTGTTTGTTTCATTTATTTTTTGTTATTCTTTGTCATTAACCGTACGCAGCAAGCGACGCAGAGACGATCCCCCAGAAGGTTAGGTGCTTCGGAATTTATGAGCGCCATTGGCAACTTGACTTTTCCAGTAGATTATTAACTTGGAAATTTATTCTTGTCATTAATCTTGCCATTTCGTTTTATTTTTATTAATTTACTTGACTCGGAAGAAAAATCAATTACTGATAAAACTATTTTAACACTTTGAACAGATTATGAACTTGTTTCATTTATCATTCTTATGAGGAATATAACCACCTGGTGGCAATAACTGAAAATTATATTCGCTTGAACATTATTTTTCCATGGAAATTTCTATTATACCCACAGCCGGTTGAATAACCACACTTAATTGCTATTCAATCGCCAGCTGAGCACTTCTTCATTTCTCATTTAGTTTCTGAGATATCATCTCTAACCTCACATAAAAACTTGATGATTGGATTTCTTATACTTTTTTACATAAATACGAATATTTTTATTCGAATATAAATTGTATTAATAGCAGACTACGTATCCAAGGCTACAACAAAAATAACAGTCTGGTAAAGTTTTTACCAGGCTGTTTTGTACTTTACCAGACTGTTATTTTTGTTGTAACCTTGGATACGTACTTTACATGACTGTTTTTGTAAAAATCTACTTTCCATACTAAAATTGATCAGGAAAGTAGGCACTTTCTTGCCGGTTTCAGAAAAAAGAAATTATTACGTTTTAAAATATTGAACTATCATTTATTATGATATTTCTTAGATGCGTTTTTTTATTCTAATTAAACTTTTCGCGTAGTTAACAATGTAGTTAGCTTACAACGATTTATACAAGCGTGCCTAAAATTACTTTATGTCAAACCGGCCCGAAATTTTTGTGTTTTAGCCATGAAAAGCGGGCTTAAACACTTGTTTTTAACCCTAGGTCCATAATAAGATAATTTCCTATGGATACATATAGAAATAGTATATTACGTACCATCAACTATAAGTGACATTCGCGACCTAAAAAAATCACTTACAGTTTGAGGTTAGTAAGCTATTTTTTACAATATTTGCACAAATGGAAGGAGAAGAAAAATAGATTTAAAAATTGACGGCTGTCAAATTGTTGTCAAAATAAACAGGACCTTGATATGTAATATTTACTTACTGTTCACGGTGGACAGTAAGTAAATATTAAAGTCCTGATATAACCATGGAAACCACTGTGCAATAAAAGGTTCACTTACTGTGTTTAAATTATGTCATTGTAAAAATGATATTTTTTTATCCGATCTAAAGAAAAGTAACACTTTTCCAATCCGCAAAATTTTTATTTCATGCCATTAGAGACATTGTTAGATTATAAGAGGTATAGTACGAAATACATTATTTCGTCCGGGTCGTCGCTAGACAACATAAACTAACAGTACGAAAATAAAATGAAATTTAAATATAATGGCCATATTTTATAATAGCAATACGTATTACGGGATGGCTAGCTCAGTGGTATGAATTCGGCCTGTGGATCCTGAGGTCCCTGGTTCGATTCCCACAGGCGACAAATTTTCATAATTTGAAAAAGCTATCCCTGTGGCTCCTCCACCACTAACATGTTTGGGGGCCGTGATTTGACGACTGGTAACCGCACTTCACGCGCAAAATATATCACTTACCGAGATCTGCTTCAGCAGAGTGCTACACCCAGTAATGGGTAGAAGGTGTGATGATATATTTATTTATTTTACGGACTTTTTTCGGTTCTTAAAATTATTATTGTTTTTTTTTAATTGGTTTACATTGTTAGGGGTTGTAAGACAAAACAGGGTCATGGGCGTCCACAGACATTTTTCCAGGGGGGGGGCGAGTCGCAAAAAACTCTCAGATAGATATACATAAATTTCTAAAATATTTTTTTTACATAACAAATACAAATACACATAACAAATGGATAAAAAAAATATTTAAATTTGTGAAATAAATTACTAGTCTTTGTCGTCTGGGTTTGAATTGAAGAGGAAAGACAATTTTCGAATAACTCTTCCTTAAATTGACCCCATTTCTTCAATAAATTCCGATTTAGCAGTTTTACCGTTTTTATTTTCTAATATTTCGTGTCTGTGTAAACTTAAACTTAGATTACTCAATCGTTACGATAGGGAACATGTCGCTAGCTGGCCATAAGAATATTGCTGGAAATTCAGTTTCAGCTTGAATTTATTATCTTCAAACTTATAATTTAATTTTTATTTAATTTATATATACAACAGTGCGGTGGCCACGACTCTCGAACACAGGACTTTAACATGTGAAATCATATTGTTTTAAATTTCCTGCTTCCTAATTATTTAAAAGAAAAAGCTTCAAATAAAAGTATAAGGGCATAAAATACGAAATTAATTTTGCATGCTTTGTATCGGCTCAAATTAGACCTAAAAATAACTGAAATTGTCTCAAAACTATCGATAGCTATGAAATTGAAACAAAATTAAACAAATGTTTGACGTTCAATCTGACAAGACTGTCAGAATAAATTCTTATTTATTATTTCATTTATTTTGACAAATAAAACGTTAAACATTTGTTTAATTTGGTTTCAATTTCATGCTTATCGATAGTTTTGAGGCAATTTTCCTCATTTTCAAATCTAATTTGTGTCGTTACAAAGTATGCAAAATTAATTTTGTTTATTGGTTCAGATGCAGAATTTTATGCACTAAAACTTCTAAATTATAGTTTTATATGTTAAAGCCCTCCTTGCCCCCCCGCCCTGCGGACGCCCATGAACAGGGTGTGTATTTGATATGAGTCGGAAATTAATTTATAAAGTAACCTTTGGAAAGTTATTTAGATATAACAGACGAGAAGACGTATGTTATATTTTACAATTTTCCTCACCATAAGACAGTTTTTGAAGTGGGTAAGGTGGTAAGAAGCTGTGGCATGATGCTGAGTTTCTATTTTACGTAAATTTGGCAACGTGAAGGTAACTTGTCATGTTTTGAAAGTTTGAAAGTACTCGAGTCTCGTAAAGGTGCTACAGTTTCGACAGGTGTTATGTTACAGCAAGAACTGAGTGAGAAAATAATACTTCAAGTGTTTTGTTACTTCGACAAATCAGGTTTTCAAATAAAATTTATCACAGCTAACTTCGAGTAATACAACATTTTTTTGATTTTTTTAATTTTTTTGCTTATTCAAGTCTAAAGTTTTGTCGAAGTAAATATTTTTATTTCACTATTTATCCATGAAATCGATTAACTTTTAGTCTGGTGTGTTTGATTAAAAGTTGAAACTAAATCATTTTTATCTAAGACTTGTGTAATTTAAAAGTTGATAAAATAACGTGATACGTATTTATATTTTCCACTGTCCAACGTTCACAAATTGTATTAGAAAAATGAGCTTCAAATAAAAGTAGTATAAAGTACAATTCTTTGTATCTTTTATTTTAAACCATTTTTCTCTAAATCTGTCAGTATTTATAGGAAATTTTATCTATTCAAAATTACACAAAATTAGAATCGTAGATATTGGAAAATTGTATATTATATACCAAAGGACTGATTTTCACACTTCCAAGCATAGATTTTGAATTAATGATTAATTTTGATATTGACTTGACATATAATTTACAGTGAACAGCATTGGCGTATTCCATTTGCCATTTGGATCAGAGCTAACTTACATTTACTGAACCAGATCACCTATTTATTTCGTTGGATAACTTCGCTGACTTTATTTCAAGTACTAGAATTATTTTTGGTTTATAAAAATGGATTACTGGCTTTAATAAAAGTCTTTATTAAAAAGACGACGTTTCGACACTGAATAGTGTCATTTTTAAGTCTTGTATGGATTTAAATTTACATGTTTTTAACTAATTTGCAACCGTGAGGTTGAAATAAGAATTTAAAGTTAAATTTTTAAAAACTGATTGAAAGTGAAGCTGCAATTTTAAGAGTCAAACGATGATTTTTTAATAAAGACTTTTATTAAAGCCAGTAATCAATTTTTATAAACCAAATTTATCCTTTCGGCTTATCAAATATTCATCTACTAGAACTATTGATTCTAATTTGCTTTGAAGTAATTCACCCCAAAGAGTGCATCACTTTGCTAAGTTCAGTTCGTTTAGTTATGTTGTCTGAGTTATCTGAACTGATTTAAGTGAACCAAGTGGCAAATGGAATACAGCTATTATACAAATTTGTAGGTAACTTAGGCAACATAACTAAAGTGATATATTTTGATGTTTTTTATAGACGTATTCCATTTGCCATTTGGATCAGATCTGACTTACATTTACTGAACCAGATCAGTTTTTTATTTCGCTGGATTGCTTCGCTGACTTTATTTCCAGTACTAGAATTACTGATTCTAATTTACTTTGAGGTAATTCACCCAAATAAGTGCATCAGTTTGCTAAATTCAGTTCAATTAGTCATATGTCAAACTTATCTGAACTGATTTAAGTGAACCAGTTGACAAATGGAATACAGCTAATATATTTGTTGCTACGGTAATGTTAAAAATGACACTTCAGTCCTCCAAAAGGAAGACTAAAGTATATAATAAATGCACATTATGCAGTTGCATAAAAAATGCGAAATATGTTTACGTTCTCAATGTACGCTAATTTCACTCCCTAGAAATATACAAATAACTATTATTTTTAGTGGATAAACACAAGGGCGGATCTAGAAAATCTTCAGGAGGGGGGGGGGGGCATTTTGCCTTTTTTTTAAGAAAAATATATAATACTAACAAACAATTTTGTTATTTTAGAGTATTACAAAGTTTTTCAGCGATTTTATTTCTGTAAGGATTATCAAACTCAAATAAAAATAAAACTTATATGAAACTAAAAAAAATAATAAGCCCAAGGGGTGGCATGGCCTCCATGGCCTCCTCTGTGGATCCGCCCTTGGATAAACAAAACAATTCCCAATTAAAAACCAAATGTTGTCTAACAACATATCCTTAACTAAGACCCTGTGAAAATTTCTTAAATCTCGAGATCTCAGTGTACCTTACGTGTCAGAATATATTGTAGAATTTCTGCTGTCAAGCCATTCTCCAAATTGCCCGTTCTGAGTCGACAATATTCGCATCAAAGCTTTGTGCGCTGTAGCGTGGAACATTATTCGTCTAATTTATAATGGGTCAACACCTAAGCAGCTCCTGCTCTGTTCCTGCCTTCAGCCGTCCTGACATATTAACATCCATCCTGCTGACATACCGGACCAGGACACTGCCAACCCGGAAATGAAATTTCAACCACTGTGACTTCCGTCATGAACTATATTTAACCGTGTATTGGTCAGCTGTCCGCTTTCCGCTGTCCGCTGTCTGCTATCTGTTATCCTCGTGGGATACAAATTGTTTATTTTGTTTTTCATTCAATTTATTTATTCACGGTTTAATCAGTCATGCAAGATGTATAATTTTAATTGGTAATTATTAATCAACAAGGTATTAAACTACAATTTATGGGGTATATACAGGGGGTTCATTTTAACTAGCGCACCATTGATATCTGGAGAAGTATAGGAGCTAGGAAATCGATTAAGTTAATCTATTTTTTTTATGGGGTGGCTAGCTCAGTGGTATGAAGTCGGCCTGTGGATCCTAAGAACCCTGGTTCGATTCCCACAGGCGACAAACAATTTTCATAATTTCAAAAACTACCCCTGTGGCTCCTCCACCACTAACATCTTTGAAGGCCGTGATTTGACGACTGGTAACCGCACTTCACGCGCAAAATATATCACTTACCGAGATCTGCTTCGGCAGAGTGCCACACCCAGTAATGGGTAGAAGGCGTGATGATATATTTATATATTATATATATTTTATAAGATAATTTTAATGAGCGAAACTATTTTTTTTGACAAGTGCTTCTCACAATACTTGGTATAACTTTATTAATCTAAATGGAGACCTATTTTTTATGTGCTTATTCGATTCAGTATTTTTGTCTTATTTCAACGAATACAAATTTCAGTACCCTCACATTGATTTTTTTTTCAGAAAAATGTATATTATATTGGCATTATTTTAATTAAAATGGCTTAGGAATCTACGTGCTTTGAAAGAAACAAATGAATATCAAAATTTAGTTATTTATTTTTACAAAATATTCGTATTGACATTTAATAATTATTCAAACAAACAAAAATTATATGACTTGTTCATTTGTTTGTTTCATAGCTCGCTGATTTCTAAGTGATTTGAATGAAATTAATATAAATTTAATATGCATTTTAATTTTTCAAAAATTTTGTAATGTGACAAAATTGAACATTGTATTCGTTGATTTCAGAATAAAATACAGAATGGAATAAGCATGAAAAAAGGTTCCCATTCAAAATAAGAAAGTTGCAGACCGTATTTTGAGAACCACTGGTCTTAAACTAATTAAAATGAACATCCTGTATAAAAACAAAATTAAATTTTACAATTATTTATTTACCTGATTACATTTAATTCAATTATGCAGGACTTTTATACAATTAAATTAAATAAATCTCATTAAAATCGTTATCAATGAAATTTTACACCTGACTACACGTGAACATGGAAATAATTGACATTTCTCTGTCACAATTATTTTTAATACAATTTTGGGAAAAATAAAATAAACAACTGCATCAAACAAGAGTTTACATTGTTTTTATTATTACGCCGTTTTAATTGTTATTCAAATCACATTTTGTTTTAATTAAGTTTCATGTGAAAATCTACATTTGTTATATTGGTTTCATATTGCAAAATGTAACAGGCAAAAACTATATTTAGGACATGTTTTTAATTCACCAATATTTAAATGTATAAATATGATTTAGATTTTTTTTTAAATAGTATTTTTTAAATAAATGTGTATGCATTTATTGAAACGACGTATTTGATGGCAAAAAGTATTAAATATAGTACAAAGTTAACAATTATTGGGGACATATTTTAAATAACAAACACAAA
Organism: Pterostichus madidus; assembly: GCA_911728475.2. Lineage (NCBI taxonomy): Eukaryota > Metazoa > Arthropoda > Insecta > Coleoptera > Carabidae > Pterostichus > Pterostichus madidus. Next base: position 31,208,711 of record OU452312.1, read on the forward strand.
TTTAAATTGAAATAAATCAAAGGCAAAGGTTTTTTTTATACGGGAAAAAAATTGAATACGTGTGGATTCATTTTGAAGGGTATATATTACTACATGAAATACTGATAATAGAACAAAAATATTTTTTTCAAAATTCCCTAAATTGAGACTGGTTTAAATAAAAAAAAATTAGTGCCACTGGTTTATTAGTTACTTCTAGTATGATCGCACCATACTGATGAGTCCGGAAGGACGAAACGCGTCTATGGTTAAAGCTGAACTGACCAGCCGTTTGTTGATCACCTGAGAAGTTGATGCAAACGTGCTGTAAAACCTCTGTGGAATTATGAGACAAGTGATGGGTAATTTTTTTCCTATTTTTCTCATTTATTACTTCTAGTATATTAATAATAACATTAAACAAAATAAATTTTAAACAAATCAGCTTATATGAACGGAATAAGTATTAACAAATACACAAGTTACACAATAAGTATTTAATTTATTTAGTAAAACAGTATAAGAAAAGTCTTCGTAACTCAATACTTCTAATCTGTCTGTTTCCTTCTCAACTTAAAACCCGTTCGTTGTGACAATGAACGTCCGTCATGTAACGTCATCGCCATCTCGATCCACTTCTGTCATTCGGCGTTCTCAAACCGGAAACAGAAGTCGCCGTTGCACGCGATTCTCTAACATCAGACACTCGACGTCAACAGACACAGACGGACTGTGTCGCCACAAAGAAATTAATAACTGAGAGAAATGTCTTTTTCTTTACACTAGGGGTTTTTCTTTTGCATAATGCGCGAATTTTAATTGAAGTCGTGTGAGACGACATCAAAGATGAACAAATGACGGATCGTGTGAACAAAGAGCTGTATTCCATTTGTAACTTGATTCTTTTAAATCAGTTCAGAAAAATTAAACTAGATGATAAGCAAACTGATACACTTGTTTTCCGGAGGCTCTATCTCAAAAACTAAACGTGATACGAAGTTGCGCTCAACGGCATTGAATTCTCCGGGTCCGAATTGACTTATTAGCAAAATTTTGGCTCATTTGAAGCGATTTTAGTTTTTTGAAATTTTTAATTATTTTTTCTAGGGGTACCCCTTAGGTTTTTTATGATATTCAAACAATTTGCTCTAGAACTCTTTCTCGTACGATTATTGTACTGAAAATTTACATACATATGTATTTTGACCCGCTGAAACCAATGGTCAAAACCTCCAGTACGTACGTCTTCTAGTTTTTAAGATATTATCCAAAAACTGTTTAGGAAAAATTAAGTGACAAACATTTTAGGAAATTTTAAAATCGCTGAAAATTTTGATAAAAGTCAATTGAAGCACGAGAAAGTCAATGCCATTGAGCGCATCTTCATATCTCGCTTAGTTTTCGAGATATGGCGTCTGAAAAGTCGAAAAACTGAGGTGCTGAAAGTTTCTAAAAATTCTTCTTCCGGAGGCTCTATCTCAAAAACTAAAGTTGCGCTCAACGGCATTGAATTCCCCGTGGCCGAATTGACTTATTAGCAAAATTTGAGCTCATTTGAATTATTTTTATTGATATTTTTAATTATGTTTCGATTTTCAAACAATTTGCTCTAAGACTCTTTTTCGTACGATTGACGATCGAAATAATTTTAATTTTGCACGCGGGCCCTTCAAGAGACGTTTCATTTGATAACAAACACGATAAGTTTTGAAGCACTTAACTAAAACAATTGACGATCGAAAATATTTCAATTTTGCACGCAAGCCCTTTGAAAGAACTTTCATATTATATCAAAAACGAAAGGTTTTGAAGCACTTTCAATTAAATAATTAACCCCAAATGATTCCAAATCGAGTTATCTGGTTTTTCTAAATGGTACTTCGCACTGGATAAAATACTATGTATTCAATAAATTATTCAAACAAATTTAATGACGTGTTTTTGGCAAGTCATTCAAGATACAAGACATGTATCCAAGTTTTTCAATCACTAGCATACAAGTCTCAGTAACAATATTCCCAGAGTATATATTGAAAAGACTACTTATGAACAACACCTATCTCTTCACAAGAAAATACAAAGTAAGAACACTCAAGAAGTTCAAGGTATTAATACCCACATGTACACATGTTTATACGCTGCTGGGAACTTTTAAACAACAAATTGGGGATTTACGTAACGGTGAGGCAAGAACGTGCACTACACTCTTAGCAAAGCACACACCGACTTACTGTTGTATGTAAGTTTACAAGCCGAGTTCCTACTCTAATAGCTCTTCCTAACTATCGACTTACAACAACAAACGTGACGATGCAGCCATGCATCTCTTCTGGGACACATTTGGCAACCTTGCTATTATTCATTTTATGTCAAATTTTTATTTTTGTCATTTGCTAACAACTCTGTGATTAGAGGACAGCAATTCATATTAAAATAGCTATTGTATATCTAAATAGGCTGTGAAATATTTGTTTGAGGTGTCAAAGAATGTACCTATCGACCGAGGCGACAGCCGAAGTAGACGATATTCTAAGTATGCCAATTCAAAACACGTTTCATGGATGAAGAGTACATAATATATATTTTTCCGATCAGGCAAAAACACCTATCCGGTGTGTTTTATTTCTGCAAAGTGCATTATTCCGGTATTATAGTGTCGTTGCTAGGCTACGAGAAACAACAGTCAGGGAATATTTTTTTCTGAACCGGCAAAAACTGCTTACTTTCCTAACCAATTTTAGTACGGAAAGTAGGTTTTTACTAAAACAGTCAAGTAAAATATGTATCCAAGGCTACAAAAAAAAAACATTCTAGTAAAGTACAAAAAAAAAACTGGTAAAGATTTTACCTGACTGTTATTTTTGTTGTAACCTTGGATACGTAGTCTATATTATTATTATATATAAATAAATAATGTATGAAAATACAAAATATAATGCACATTACCTTTTGTACTACAGTTAAATTAATTAAAGATCCTCGATTATCTAACTCCAGCGCAAAATAATCATTAAGATGTCAAACGCATTTCTGCATTTGATTACCTAAAATTTTATAAGCCATTTTTTATTTCTCAGTCTTTATTTATGTATCAAAAATGTCACAAACTTAGAAATGACAGGCTAGAAAATAACAAAATCATGGCAATAGGTTTCTATTTTTATTTTATAAACAAATGTGATCAAAGAAAATATAAATTTTCGTATTAGTAAGAACTGTCATACGTTTTCATTAAAATAATTAATGTGATAGAATGTGAAAAAACATGAAACATGTGTCTTTACTCATTAAGACATACGTTAATGCCATACGCATAGATATGAATATAATTAAAAAAAGATAGCTATATTTCATCGTATCTATGATAACCTCGTCCACATATGACGTAATCGTTTTCATACAGGGAATGGAGTTTAGCAGCGCATACACGTATTATATTATTTTCATTTTTATTTATTTTCGTTGCTACATTATGTTTTTCCTTGGAGATATTTTTGTATATTTGCCATTGTTGTTTGTTTTGTTTTTCTTTACATTCTGACAAATTGTATTTAATTTTTCATGCAGTTCATTTTTTTAAAATTATCAACATCTTATTTAATTAATTCTTCTCTTCAAAAATATATTTCAATATTTACAAATATATTAGTTCAAGTCTGTATTTTCATCTTCTTCTTCAAGTACAAGTTAAAGCAATTTTTATAATACTTTACATTAGTTTTTACAAATACTTTACAAATATGTCAGGAAAGTGTTTTTACTTGACTCAGCGTAAAACATCACTTTTCTGACTTATGTAATATACCATTATCACTAAAGATTTGTGGTTATCGTGTTTCTTATGCTCTCAAAAATAAATTGCCGATATCTTGTGCAGAATCTGGTGTATTTATTAATATATTTCTTTTTCGTTTGATCAAAAAATACTAATTGAATTTTAAGAATCTCGAAGAAAAACCTAAAGATATTATTCGGAAAAACGTAAACATCATTAGTGATAAATCGAGTTATTAAGATCGTTATTAAAATGGGTCGGGCGATTGGTCGATCGTCATGCTCTTTTGATTTTCTTTTTATCGGGAAATGTGGTTCCTGGTTCCTCTTCTAGTTTTCCGCACTGAAATGGATACTTTATTAGGCTATTAGCACACCGACAGTATCTACTTTTTCTTTAATGGAAGTTGGTAAGATTGCAAGTGTTAAATATGATTCTGCACTTATTAAGAGTCGTTCGTTTGAAAAATTATTGGAGAAGGAGAAATATAGTCTAAGTTATAAACTATTAAATTTACTTTATTAAAATTGAAATGGTATCTTTATGGTATTCAATAACTTTAACTTATAACCATCGTTAAGTTTCTGTGAACTCTCCTGGGGCTTAATTAAGTTTTATCGTTAAAACTAACATAACCATGGTTTTATAATTCCTTAAAAGTTGAAGTAGATTTTACGAAATATATTCACTTTGTAATATTTATACGACATACTAAATTATATGAGATTCATACTCACATTAAAATTGTTTATGTAATTTTATTTTACGTTTGTAGATGTGCTACACAGATAATTATTTTTTTCTACGATCAAGACAATTCCAACTGTCAGTTGAAAGCAGAAAGCTGACATTTTCCGCTTGCGGTAAAGTAAAAGTGTATCATTGTATCCTCCATGGATGCATGAAAATTTTCAAAAATTATTTTAAATTATTTTTCTAGCGTTTCGGAGAAGAAGTATTGTGTGCACCTCGAGCAGAAAGTGGCCTGTTTTTTTTCTATTTTACGTTCATAAGGACGTCTCCCAGTTGCGTATCAAAACAGCGTTTATTGCAATTCGTACCATTTAATTTTAGACGGTTGGTACAACTCGATGATATACCTATTATACTTCTCATACTGAGAACATCAAAATTTCAATATATCTACAAAATTGATTATTTATCCTGCTTTCAACTATCTTACGTAGCTCAGACGGTGTGCAATTAATTGAATCTTCCTTGATATATTCACAAAATCTGACAATAATAATATAAATAATTTTAAAATTTAAAAATGATCGCGAAGTTTTCAACAATTGCATAAATGTCAAAAATAGTTACCAACCACAACATTTCATATACAAATTTCTCTAAATTGACTCGGTTTAAAATATAGGGTAGTGTAACAATATGAGCTATCTCATTATTGTATGTTGCTTCAGATAAAAGCTTGGCTTCGTGTAACTTGACACTCGTGGCCACATGGCCTTTCGTGTGAATGTGAAAACTTTAGGTTTTCAAATATAGGACATTAACTTATAAAAGTGACAGTTATTAGTTAAAATTCTTAGAATTCTAGCAACTTTTCGTGTTCGTCCAGATCGGCAGTGCCTTTGTGTCAGATTACACAGCCCTAGGCACTTGAGACATCTGTGGAAATGGATTCCAGATGTGGGTAGTTTTACCCAGAGGATGTCAAGTGTTTGGGATAGCCAAGTCAGTCACGAACAACGACTCTACGTGTAAAGATGTACGGACATCCTTACAAAACGCGATGGCGCGAATTCACTTAAGTTTTATTTTAATTAGTGCAACTTAACTTTATAATCAAAACTGTTTTCACACATATTAGTTTTTCAAGTGTTGTATCTTATCGTTCGGTTCGAGCGGCACATATTTTGGGGTGGCATTTTTTATATTTAGTTTTAGTTGTAAAAACAACTTGTTCACTTCATAAGTTTACTATTCGATTTCTACGAATACTGAATTACTATATGATTTCGAATATTTTTCATCATCGTCAAGTCAATATAGGGTTGAAAATATTATCTCGAAAAATTCCTTTACTACTGCCTAATTTAAATATACCATCCAATGGTAAAAAAGTTTCGCACCTATAGTTTGTCTCAATTACAATTATTTATTTATGTTTATTAATTTAATGAGGTAATGGCTCAGTGCTTTCGAGTTGGCCTGTGGATCCTGAGGACCCTGGTTCGATTCCCACAGCCGACAAACAATTTTCACCAAATTAAAATTACCCCTGTGGCTCCTCCGCCACTAACATCGTTGGGGGGCGTGATTTGACGGCTGGTAACCGTACTTCACGTACATAAATATACCACTTATCGAGATCTGCTTCGGCAGAGTCTCACACATGGGTAAAAGTCGTGATGATATATTTATTTTACACATATATTTATTTTTTTAATTTATAAAAACCACCATTTGATTGACTTAGAAAGGGCGGAAAATTTGAGACCGCCCTGGGCGGCAAAAGTTCTACATACACCACTGGCTGGTCATATTACATTCATGACTACTTCCAACCAATAGCAATGATGTATTTTATCAAGTTTCAACACGTGGTTTGTTGATCCATGACAAATATAAGTCAGATTATGTTTTACTATTTTTGTTCCGTCCGCTCAAATAGTTGTAGACGTACAATATATGATTCTCATATAATGGTACAATATTCTATTTAATGATTGCTTGATCACTCTAGTTTATTACCTACATTTTGTTTGAATGTCATTTGCGACACAAGCAAAACATGAATGTATCCTCTGTACTCTACTGCAAAATAATGTATAACCCTTTCATCTCGGTGTAATTACGAACACAGGATGTTGCAGCAACTTTGCAGTTTGCTGATTGACAGATGTAAATTCTTAGCAACAGCAGACGAGTTTACCAGCACCTCATTTCATTGTTCAGCAGTCAGTGCATTGTATGCGCGTCGTTCCCGTAAACTCATTATCTACGTCTTCGTTTACAGAGAGATTCTTCCTCATCTTCCCGCAGGGAGTAGAATAGAGGAACGGACATTAATTCTAACTATATCAATTTTGACGCAAATCACACCATTATTTTGCGATTATTTAAAAGATAATGTTAGAGCGAGATGTTTCACTGGGCAGACAAACATTCGAAAGAAAGAAAATGAGGGTTTTATTTCTTGAAATGAAGTTTCGATATTGCGTAAGTAACATTTAAAGGAACATTGACACTCTGTAAATGTAAATATCGGGGATAATGTACCATTGCTACATTTATGGGTACTTTAGAATCCACAAACAAATTTCATAGCATTATACACATATTTCAATGACTACCTAATAAATATTTTATAATCAATTTATAAATTTAAGCTCTGCAATTGCAGATTTTACGTTTTATTGTAATAATTTCCGTTGACTTGTTTTCAACCATTATAAAACAAAACGTTTGAAAATATAACAAATATGCATAGGTTGATACTGATAAAATCATGTTGCTATGGTAATAGTATATTACATAAGGCGTATTCTATTTGCCACTTGGATCAGATCTAACTTACATTTACTGAACCAGATCACATATTTATTTCGCTAGATTACTTCGCTGCCATTATTCTCAGTACTAGATTTACTGATTCTGATTTAGCTTGAAGCTATTCAGCCTAATAAGTGCATCAGTTTGCTTAATTCAATTCATTTAGTCACGTTGTCTAATGTATCTGAACTGATTTAAGTGAATAAAGTGGCAAATGGAATACAGCTATAATAAGTCAGGAAAGTTAAAGCAGTTTCCTGGCGTATTTTATGTATTATTTGTTTCAGAAACCGTTTAATTTCATTATCAATTTTCATAATTTAAAAAGCTACCCCTGTGGCTCCTCCACTACTAACATCTTTGAGGGCCGTGATTTGACTACTGGTAACCGCACTTCACCCTCAAAATATATCACTTACCGAGATCTGCTTCGGCAGAGTGCCACACTCAGTAATGGGTAGAAGGCGTAATGATATATTTATTTTAATAATTAATCATAAATAATTCAAAATATTTACATTTTTTGGTAAGAACCATATTTATTTTGTTTTATTGTTGTAACCTTGGATACGTACTTTTTCTGACTGTTTTGGTAAAAATCTATATTCCGTACTAAAATTTGTCAGGAAAGTAAACATTTTCTTGCCGGTTTCAGGAAAGTAAACATTTTCTAGTCGGTTTCAGGAAAAATTCATTTACCAAGTAATAGTTATTTATCTAAAACATACCCATAATATGCCTGTTACTATAATTAATTCAAATAAATAATGTCGATCAGTATAATATCAACCACTCCATGGGTATTTTATATTTTGCGCATGAAGTGCGGTTACCAGCCGGCAAATCACGGCCACCAATGATATTAGTGAAAGGGGAGCCACAGGAGTAATTTTAATGTGGTGAAAATTGTTGGTCGGCTGCAGAAATCGATCAATTTCATAGGTCGATTCGATACCACTAAGCTATCTACCCCATCAAATATCTATCTATGTTCAGTAATAAATTGTGAATTCAGAATAAATCTGAGCAAGTACCAGTTAAAGAATACTTTTATATCTTCTCATAGTGTTGAGTTTTATATATGAGAAAAGAAATTGGTATGTAGGACGCAAAATAGATTAATTTTTAAAGGCAGTTAGGCCCCGTATAAAGGTATTTCAATATCAACATAACAATATAATCGTAAACTTCAATATTATCCTATTTTATAGTGCGCCGCTTCCACCGAATATTGAAAAACATCGGAACAGCCGGCAGAGCCGCCTTGATACGAGTTGTTTTATTGAATTCTTTTTGCCGGCGTCTAGAATAAGACTTTTATTTCATTTCAGCAGCAATACAGCAAATGGATAACTCGGCGGCAGTAAATAACCCATTATACCGATAGTTTGCCCGCGATCGATCATTATTTTCGGCAATAACTTCTATGTATTTTCCGCGCCAGATCTTACAATCAGCTTAAAGTTTTAATTGCTGATGTTCTCTACGTTAAAGTGCACTAAAGCTCCATTTACAACTACGAAGATAAGCTTTTATACTTTATTTATGACTGCATGTACCTACAAAACTTTAATTTTATATGCACCTTAAATGAACAATATCTGTTCCATGTCATATAACTTCGATTTACCTTCATTTATTTAAAACTTAATCAAATTGAAGATGTTAGTTTTGTCATTAACTTTGTTTGAGCAAGCAGTCAGAAATTAGTTTGACGTACTTTATATTCAGTTAGTTTGTGATTGTTTAATTGTGTAATGGGGCAATGGCTCAGTGATTTCGAGTTGGCCTGTGGATCCTGAGGACCTTGGTTCGATTCCCACAGCCGACAAACAATTTTCACCAAATTAAAATTACCCCTATGGTTCCCAGACCACTAACATCTTTGGGGGCCGTGACGGCTGGTAACCGCACTTTACGTACATAAATATCACTTACCGAGATCTGCTTCGGCAGAGTGTCACACCCAGTAATGGGTAAATATCGTGATGATATATTTATTTTATATTTATTTTTTAATTTATAAAAATCATCATTTGATTGACTTAGAAAGGGCGTAAATTGAAGCCACAGGAGTATTATAGGTTAAGGCAGCCACAATTCCACTGAGCTATCTACCAGCTATCTACCTTCTTTAAGTTCTTGAACGAAATGATGTTTAAAAGTAAATGTTTGTTTAATGTTGAAACTTTTATCGTAAAGCAAATGTCAACTGAAATTCTGTACAAAAACGGTCGCTTGTGAAAAGTGTGCTGCCACAATTTCACTAGAAAAACTTGGGTAGTTTGTCCTATGAGGCACTCCAAACGAATTAATTCTGTTCTCTAAAAGGAAATTAGGTTTAATAAAACGAGAAAGTAAACTTCCAACAACAATTCAATTTGAAACTTAAAAACACTTTTTCTTTCATTTCTCTGGCAACAAAGAGGCTTTGTCTGAAACCATTATTAGGATTTTACCTCTGTGCAGGCCGAGAACAGGAGAACAGACGATGTTTGAGTAATATCCCAGTCAACTGCGGTTCAGAAAAACGGAATAATTTACGTTTAATTCGCAATCCAGACTTTTCATATTACTTGAACACGAACAAATTTAGTTATCCAAAGAATTCTTTGCAGACAACATTTCACAAATTTATTATTACTTGTTGTAAATGTTGATTAATAAATTTAATTACATTTTGTGTTGATTTATAACTCAGATTAAAGATATCATATTTAATCATTTATTTAGAGTAATCAAAATTTCATTATGGGATGGCTAGCACAGTGGTATGAAGTCGGCCTGTGGATCCTGAGAACCCTGGTTCGATTCCCACAGGCGATAAACAATTTTCATAATTTCAAAAGCTACCCCTGTGGCTCCTCCACCACTAACATCTTTGGGGGCCGTGATTTGACGACTGGTAATCGCACTTCACGCGAGAAGAAAGTGATACTTTTCATCACAGTCAACAACTTTAGCAAATACAAATTTACTAAATTTTTCTAGGTTAGAATTTCTCTTTTGACATTTAGTGGAGTGTAATGAAATTTTTAAATAAATAAATAAATTAATATATCATCACGCCTTCTACCCATTACTGGGTGTGGCACTCTGCCGAAGCAGATCTCGGTAAGTGATATATTTTGCGCGTGAAGTGCGGTTACCAGTCGTCAAATCACGGCCCCCAAACATGTTAATGGTGGAGGAGCCAAATTACGAAAATTATTTGTCGTCTGTGGGAATCGAACCAGGGTTCTCAGGATCCACAGGCCGACTTTATATATCATATATCGTATAACTCTTCTTACTCTTTTAATTTCCTTGCTGCTTACATTTGTCTTGAAAACAAAACACAAACATTTCACACCTGTCCAATAAATCACCCGGGTGAAGGGCGCCACAAAATATCACTTTCCTGCAACGTAACGACGCACAAGACATGCTAATCTGTCCGGAAGTTCAGGCTGGAATTTTTCAGTTGACAAGTGAATGAGACAGCGGTCACAGCCTACCGTGATCAATAAAGCCATTACGCAAACATAACACGAGCGTTGTGACAGAGTGTATGGGGGTCAGTCCTGCTGCGGGTGATACCTTATCAGACTGATATTTCTGATTCAATAAATCTATACTGGTACTGATATCCACTTTACCAGATATTTTGTAAATTCATCAATAATGGGGTACAAAACTCAAATGGGATGGCTAGCTCAGTGGTATGAAGTCGGCCTCTGGATCCTGAGGTCCCTGGTTCGATTCCCACAGGCGACAAATTTTCATAATTTGAAAAAGCTATCCCTGTGGCTCCTCCACCACTAACATGTTTGGGGGCCGTGATTTGACGACTGGTAACCGCACTTCACGCGCAAAATATATCACTTACCGAGATCTGCTTCAGCAGAGTACCACACCCAGTAATGGGTAGAAGGCGTGATGATATATTTATTTATTTTAAAACTCAAATGCAGATCAAAATATTTGTAATAGAATAATAAGTTGTGTATCTATACAGAATGTTTCAGTATTTCAAGACAAAAATTACTGTATGATAGGAGTAGAATTAGTTAAACTGAATGTTTAAAAATAAATAAAATAAATATATCATCAAGCCTTCTACCCATTACTGGGTGTGGCATTCTGCCGAAACAGATCACGATAAGTGATATATTTTGTGCGTGAAGTGCGGTTACCAGTCGTCAAATCACGACCCCCAAAGATGCTAGTGGTAGAGGAGCCACAGGGGTAGCTTTTGAAATTATGAAAATTGTTTGTCGCCTGTGGGAATCGAACCAAGGTTCTCAGGATCCACAGGCCGACTTCATACCACTGAGCTAGCCACCCCATTTTGAAATTGAAATAATATTAATGTGTTTATTGAATTTCAGATTTTATTTAAAATGAGTTTAATGTTTCTACCTTTATTTAGATCATTTTCAAATTGATAAACATTTTTTTCATGAGTATTACGCAAAATATGAAATGTTGAAAAATTTATAAAACAAATTAAAAATTAATTGAATCCCTGAAATACAGCAAACATTTTAAATTTTATTACAATTTCCGAATAATACCTTTCGACTTATTAATATTTTCATAACTAATATAACAAGTTATATGATAATTGCCGAAAATATTTTGATTTCCAATTTCCATAATAATGAATTTAAATTAATTTGAAAATATTGTGATAAATATCATATTACGAGTTATATTTTGCGTGAGAATTTAACAAGCATAATCTTTTAATTTGTTGGTATTTTTTTTATTATTATTTATTGTGATACGGCTTCAACTGCTTTGGTTACTAGCCGGTATGATGATGGAAGCGTCTGCGCTGTAGTCAGCACAGACGCTGATTGATGCCAGCCCTGACCGGGAATCGAACCCGGGACCTCTGGGTCAGTAGCCTAATAGTCTAAACCACTGAGCCACAGAGGTCGGCTTGTTGGTATTATTGGAACGTTCTCTTCAGTTTGAAGAAAAATTTACATATTTTCTAGAGGGATAATGAAATTTTAAACGAGTGAATTTTATGTTCAAGAATCCTAAGAGTATATTCTGTTGGTTTAAGTTTATTCCTTTTGTAAATAAAAACATAAAAATGTGAAGGACATGTTCCAGTGAGTAGTGTGATCCTCTTGTCCATGTAACTGGCTGCAGCACGAGTAGATAAATTCCCTGAAGCACACACAAGGATTAATCCTCTTAAACGCAAGAGTCAGTCGCGAAGTGAATTAATCTCCAGGACAAGAAATTCTAGTTTTTGCGCAAATTCTGAGGCTACACACTGACAACCGCAGTTATTCACCCTATCTCTGGTGTAAGTTTAATGTCCTGGCAGGATAATTAGTCCTGCCAGACGCACATAAAACCTACGCCTAATCCTGCACCCAGTCTTATCCTACTCTCCTAGATTTCTTCGCTGTTTGGCTTGAGTTGTCTTCGACAAGGGATAATTTTCATTGCTGCCTGCTATTTATGTTGGTTAATGAGCGGAAAATAATTAAGACGTGTTAATCCACGTTGTATAAAGAATATACTATAAATATTCTGCTAATGGAGGATTTGGGCGTCCGGTGCAGGATAAATAAGTGTCCTGTAGTCCTGGATTACGCTGGTTATTAGCCGTTTTGCCGCACGACCGCATTAAGTGTTTGAACGACGGTGCGATGCCTGTGCGCTTGCGATACAGAAACAAGACTGGAACTGTTTTAAACTTTTATGAAATCATTTAGAAATGAGCTTAGCTTTTATGGCTCAAATTTTATATGCTCTAAGGAACTTTGTTTCTGCTTCAGGTGTAGACTACTTAGTTTTGATGTTTAATTGAAAATTATATCTTTACTCTTTAAGCACCGTTCACGTTCAGACGATGCGCGAATCTACCTATATATTTACACGAATAATCACTAAATCAAAATTCAAAATTTAATTCCAATGTTGCAATACATATGCTAGATTTGAGTCATACTTGTAACAAGAATAATTTATCAATTTTACATGTTGAAAGCAACTTTGCTAAATTGCTTCTCCTAGTAACCTACGAGATTTGGAAAGCCCAGTTTTATGATACACCCCTATGAATGAACAGTTAGATGGCTTGCACTCTCCGTTCTTGAATACCATTAAGCGGGATTTATAATGAAGTAAAGTAACGTAAACCGTAACGCAATCGAAGACGCAACGCAAAGTAGACATTTTGTGTGATTTATAATGAAGTAAGCATGGTCACATGTACCCAATCACAGAGCGTTTTGTACGTGGCGCTTCGACAGCTGTCAGTTTAAATTTGACGTTTATGTCATACAAAAACAGATGGCATTTTAGGTTACATTAAGTATTTTAGTGACTTGGGAGTGTAATAAAAAGTTAGTTTACAATGGACAGTGAGGATGAAATGGCTGCTTTATTACTAATTTTATTAAAAATGAAAAAAGATTTAATCCCAAATTCTGCTTTTCAACTTGATGTTTTTAAACTCTTTTTCTGTTTTATTATACATAAATGGATATTTGTCTACTAAGTGAATCAGCAATTTATCACCCATGATAATAATCACAGAACACAGTAATAATAATAAAGAAATGCAAAATAAAAGACACAAATTACTGAAAATGGTCGACCAAAGCGTTCACAAAGACAGAAGACAGATTGAACCAAACAAATATATCGGATCGGTAATATAGCTTTCTGCAATGAAGTTTGAAATAATGCTTCCCGATTGGTCAGAGGTACAAGAAGTAACGCAAGAAGTTGAAAGTTGGCGAACTCCTTGCCTTACGTTACATCTGTCTTGCGTTACTGCTGCGTGTTACGTTTTATTATAAAGCAGTATATGCTGTTACGTATGTTCATGTCTTGCGTTACTTTACTGCACTTGCGTTACCTCATACTTTACTTCGTTATAAATCAGCCTTTATCCCCAAATTCCCACCCAAATCCTCGTCCATCGACGTATAAATACACTGTCTTTGTAATTTTTCTGTATTATTCTTCTGATGATGGCTCAACAGCCGAAATTGTACAATAAAGAATTTTCCTTTATTCTGTGAAACAAACCGAGTGTTATTTTGAATTTATTTATTTTAATTTTGATATCACAGTCGGTAAGGTTTGAACAAATTTCGAAAGCAATTTGATCTTGATTGTGATTGGGTGACCAAAATGTAAAAATGAAGACTTGGGATAGTAACAGCGCTGTACCAATTTTATTGATTCATATTTTTATAAATGATGAGTCTATAGAGCATTTTTTAACATATAATCAAATTGTATCAGTTTTCATCAAACATTCTCATCCTAACACGCCATCCTCGCTTCAACCGTTCAACCGCCTTCATAGATCTCTTATATAAGCTCATTTATTAATTAAACTCGGAATCATTCTTCATACAACAAACCTTCATTCTCTTCATTCTCTTCATTCTCTTCTTCATCTTTTTAATTATTCTGTTCAGATGGAAAATTAGGTATATTCTTTTTTGTCAGACTGTCAATATTCCACCATGTTTTACTGTTGCTGACTCCAACAATGTGTCAATTACAAAAAAGTTGACTAGAGAATTAGAATTATTATGACTACACTGATAATGCAAGTTATTTCTGTGTTAATTGCGCGTAATGAGTGTTTTTTTAGTTGCGCGTAAGAATGTCATTTTTTGTCGAGATCGTCAGGTTGACACAAAAAAGTCATTCGAACGCGCTAAAAAAATATGAATTTCGCCAACGACATACAAACAACATTTTTTCTACAACTGTCAAAAAAGAGTAATACAATAATTATTTATTTATTTAAGTAAATTGAAAGTAAACAATCAAAATTTAAAGTGTCAAAGATTATGAAATTTGACATTTCAACGAAAAAAACACAAATTTTGCGAATCCATAGCGATGTAAACATGTCATGTTTTTTGACAGTTGTAGAAAATAGTATATTACAATAGACGTATTCCATTTGCCATTTGGATCAGATCTAATTTACATTTACTGAACCAAATCATTTATTTATTTCGCTGTATTATTTCGCTAACTTTATTTCCAGTACTAAAATTACAGATTCTAATTTACTTTGAAGTAATTCACTCCAATAAGTGCATCAGTTTGCTTAATTCAGTTCATTTAATCATGTTGTCTAATTTATCTGAACTAATTTAAGTGAACCAAGTGGCAAATGGAATACAGCTATAATAAGTCAGAAAAGTGATGTTTTACTTGACGAAGTAGTTGTTTGAAGTACGACGCCGCAGGCCGAGTATTTTAATCCGCTGAGTCAAGTAAAAACACTTTCCTGACGTATCATGTATGGTATTTTTGTGAAACCGTTTAATTTAATCAATATTTAATTCAAAATGTTTAAATATTTTTTATATGGATTGTACTGACTGCAGCCTAGGTATCCAAGACTACAACAAAAATAATAGTCAGGTAAAATCTTTACCGGACTGTTTTGTACTTTACCAGACTGTTATTTTTGTTGTAGCCTTGGATACGTACTTTACTTGACTGTTTCTGTAAAAACCTACTTTCCATACTAAAATTGGTCAGAAAAGTAGGCACTTTCTTGTCGGTTTCAGAAACAAGTATATTTAAGTTATTTGTAAAATATATTGCGCATAGTATAAACGCGCCTTTACTATGAAAAATGAAAAAAATAGGTTTCAAATTATTTATACGAGTAGTTAAAGCTCCTGGCTATTATCAAACAAAACAAAATATAACACACAAAATATTATATTACAACTATAGACATTAATGTTATAAAATATTATATTTCTTGTAAATATAGTCCATTACCTGAATATAAAACAAACAACAAACGAAAAATGGTGGAATCGCCAAAATAAAATCAGAAATCTGCGACCGGTTGGTGTCACGTTTGTTTGAGAAGTAAATTCAAGTCTTAAATAAAATTTATACCATGTAGGAAATAATAAATAAGAGCAATTCTTAGAGTAACGTTGCTATTGCACGTGTAAAACTACAGTAATGAACATTAGGGGACCGTGGGACTTCCTACTAGCAGTTATTACTCTCTTAGAATAAGCGTTTAGACGTTCACAGTTACAGTTGTAAAAAGAACTCATTTCCTTCGTGACGTCCGCACAATAAATATAGTAACTATATAATTGTTGCCTGACCAAGGCAATTGCTAACCGTCATGACCTCCTAAATGACAAATATAATTAATTAATTAATTGTGTTAATATTTAAGTACTCGATTCTGTCCATGAAAGTATTTTTTCTGTAGCTATTGGCAACATCCGCTAAAATTGCTAAAACACCAAATATTTTTTGTTGGGAATAAATTTTGAACAGGGTTACAGTTTCCTTTGTTACAGAATCATACGAGGTATAAAACAGTTTTTGAATGAAAATTTGCAAATAAAGTTACAGTTTTTTTGAATGTGCCTATGTATAATGCAGTTGCATACAAAGTTTTATGTGTATGTCACCGGTGATATGTGTTTGGCGTTCTCAAAATGTCGTCTCCAGTGGTGTACCTAGTGGGGGAGGTGGGATTGGGCCCGCACCGGACGGAACATATTTTGGAGCGGCATTTTTTATATTTAGTTTTATTTTTAGTTGTAAAAAACAACTTGTTCACTTCATAAGTTTACTATTCGATCTCTACGAATTATGAATTACTATATGATTTCGAATATTTTTCTTCATCGTCAAGTCAATGTAAGGTTGAAAATATTATCTCGAAAAATTCCTTTATTACTGCTTAATTTAAATATGCCATTCAATGGTAAAAAAGTTCCCCACCTATAGTTTGTCTCAATTACAATTATTTATTTATGTTTATTAATTTAATGGGGTAATGGCTGAGGATCCCGATCCGATTTCCACAGCCGACAAACAATTTTCACCAAATTAAAATTACTCCTGTGGCTCCCCCACCATTAACATCTTTGGAGGGCGTGATTTGACAGCTGGAACCGCATTTTACGTACATAAATATATCACTTACCGAGATCTGCTTCGGCAGAGTGTCACATCCAGTAATGGGTAAAAGTCGTTTATTTTTTTAATTTATAAAACCCACCATTTGATTGACTTAGAAAGGGCGGCAAATTGGAGACCGCCCAGGGCGGCCAAAGTTGTAGGTACGTCATTGTCAGAATGTCGTCTGTATACAATGTATTAATAATGTTGTTATTTAATGTAACTAAATTGTATCATGGCAAGATTACATCTTTCACGCTAAAAATCTCTATCTCTATAGACGAGTCGCAAATATTCGAATACCTCGAATATTCGATATTCGAAATCTTCGAATATTTACGCCAATGAAGAACATTCGAATACCTTGAATATGTTTACTTATCCCCATATTCTGTAACTGTATGATTATCTGTTAATGATCGATAAGTTAATGACATATATTCATGGTTATTATACAGATTATCAAAATTTCGGTATTTTCGTTTTCGACTCGTGCATTTTTCTGTAGCAACAAAGCACTCGGAAACTCAAAAAAATTATCAGTAATATTCAATGCACTAGTTATATAGAGGCAGATTCATAAAGCGGATTAGCGCTAACACCATTTTTTATTTTGTTTTTAACTCTCTTTTCAATGTGCGAAACAAGTTTATTTTAACTTGAGTTAAAAAGAGAGTTAGTTAGCATCAAATTTAGTTAATTTCTTTAATCTGTTTTAATTTGAATCAGAGTTATAGATAATATTATAAAAGGTGTTAGCGCTAATCCTTTTTATGAATCTGTCTGTTAAGTGATAATTACCTTAGGGCAATTATCATTTATGTCGTAAGGTTGCTAGGTAACAAATAACATTTGACATTTAATTTCGTTCGTTATAGAGGACCTTGGAATATTACTTACGATAACATTTAATTACTCTGTATCCCTCAAAACTGAATTGATAATGAGGAATTCAACCAAAACCAAATTCTGAATTGTTTCACAAATGGTTGACATTTGACTATCAGATAAATATTTAATCCTGTTGTTAACAGTAACTAAATAATTTAAATGAAAAATGTAGAATTATCTGCAACTTTTATTTGAATCTTTTTGCTCTGAAGGAATCAGGAAAGTAACGGCAGCAGGAATTGTCATGTTGATCACCCTGGCGCAGTTTTCATGGAACACTTGTTTTAATTTACTACGCATTGTTACTCGCAGTTTACAATGTGCGTGTGTGTATGTTTGTATTTTATTAACATGAAAAGCAAGTATTGATTGACCAATATGGTTTGTGTTCGTTCAAAATCAGTTAGGAAACAATTTTATTACGCGAAATAGAAAACAACTAAATGTGAAACAAATTCTGTTGAAAAAGTTGGTCTGAGCAATTTTATTAAATAACAAATCCCGTAAAAATTCGAAACAAACGACAACGTAACTACAAAAAATATAAAAATCCAGAGGTCGTGACTGAACAAACAGTAATCAAAAACAAAAACCGGTTCATTATTGCGCGTCCTGCTTTGTTTTCGATTGATTTACGCCTCTTTTGGGCTGTTAAGCCGTTTATAGAGTGCGGTAATGGTCAGGGACGGTTCTATGCGGGGGCTGTGGTGGCGGCGGACACATAATTGGTTTACTTTTGTGTCGAGTTGCGCGCGATTCGGATTAACTTGTTTGTTATTCCGCCGGACATCGAGTGACCCGCGATTTCGCTGTTTCGACCTTGTTAACGCCGACAGAAACGGTTACTTCCCCAATTCTTTGTAATCGTACACCCCACAACACTAAACTTTGCCAAACTAGCTTTCTTCAATTGTTCACTCACTTTAACACGGCAATGAGTTCTAACTTTCTATTTACTTTTTCAATGAGATAATGATACTGTTTAACATTTGAACATTTTAAAGCTGCACTACATAATAATCATTTACGGGTAGTATAATTTTAAGTAGGGGTGATGTTTAATATACAGTATAACAAATTTATTAATAGGTATATACATATATGGGGTAGGTGGCTCAATGGTATCGAGTCGGATTGTGGATTTAAAAACCCAGGTTCATTTCCCACAGACAGCAAACAATTTTCACAACATTTAAATTACCTCTATGGCTATCCACTTCACACGCATAAATATATCACTTACCAAAATCTGTTATGGTAAAATTCCATACCCAGTATTGGGTAAAAGGTGTGATGATATATTTATTTATTTTTATTTATATACATATAACATATGAGTTTTGAAATAAATTTATATTAACTAGCTCAGTGGTATGAAGTCGGCCTGTGGATCCTGAGAACCCTGGTTCGATTCCAACAGGCGACAAACAATTTTCATAATTTCTAAAACTACCCCTGTGGCTCTCTCTCTTCCACTAACATCTTTGGGGGCCGTGATTTGACGACTGGTAACCGCACTTCACGCGAAAAATATATCACTTACCGAGATCTGCTTCGGCAGAGTGCCACACCCAGTAATAGGTAGAAGGCGTGATGATATATTTATTTTTATTTTTTATAAAAGAAGAAATATACAAAATATGATTAAGAACATTTATCATTAAAAATTAAACTCCATCCTTCTATTCTTGGCTTGACAAAATAATAATAATTTCGTATCTCACTTAAATAATTAACAAGCCTTAAAGAAACAACATAACTTAGACGCGCAAGCATTTACTGTATACACTATTGTTCAGCCCTGTTCATCAAGCAGTGCCAGTGATTCCCATACTAACCGGTGACGAATATCGGCGGAACTAGCCGAGGATAACTAACTATGGTAAAAGCTGTAAGATACTGTGTTAGTAAAGGTTCCCCGTGCATTTATTTCGTATTTTAGAGCGGTAAATTACTTATTTACGATTGTCAATTGTAATTTATATCTTTAATATATTAATTGTATTTATATAATGCATGAAAGTATTGTTATTTTAAACAAAAACAAATTTGGATTTTTCATTTTACTTTGGTGGATGGGGGTGCTACACTGCCGCAGTGCCTATGCACGAATTATCACTGGTTTAATGTATACTATAGAAATTATTATATTGTCAAAAATTTTCACGTTTCTTAGATATGTTTTTTATTTATTTTAATTCAACTTTATCGCATAGTTAATAATGTAATTAGCTGACAAAGTTTTATGCAACTGTATTAAAAAATACAACTGTACCCTGACTTGTTTTAATATTTATTACGGCGATTTTGCGCATAAAACTAATTATACTTATGGCATTTAGAATTGCAGAAACAAGTGAAAGCTGCACCAGATTTTAATACTTATTATTTATTATTACTAATAGTTAATGAAGAGAAAAATAATTTGTGCTTGTTTCAGTTAAGTTTTATTGAGCTTTTTATTGTAATAATTTTCTAGACCCGTGCACTGTTGAATCAGGAAGCTCGTTAGCAGAATATATTAATTAAAATTGTGCGCGTGCATGTATAGTTTGTTATACTTTATTTTTACACTAGTTATTAATCAACTTGTAAATCTGAAGTAGCATAAAAACTTACTGTTGTGAATTTTACACACATGTAATTATTACATCCTTTTATTTTACTTTCTAGAATATGAACGCATTTCTAAAACAAACTAATTTTGACCTATGGCCATTAATTAAACTCTGCAGAAAAAATAGTCGTTCTAAGTCTCATAAATTTCTGCTGTTTTCGGCCAAAGATAAAATATTGTACGATACACATACGTGAAGCATCTTTAGTCATTCGCGAGTCTTAAAACACTATCTTCGCTCGCGTTTTTCCCCTGACTCCCTCGTGAGTAAAGACTAACTTTACGTACTAGTATCGTAAATAACTATTTGTGATTTTATTGGAAAATATGTTCACGAAACGAAAATAATTACGTTCAAGTGACAGTCAGTTGACGACCGTTATGAATATTAATCGAATTGTTTCCATGACAGCGTTATTAGTTTGGTAAATTCATCTGTACGTGACGCTCAACAAGACTGATAAAAATTGAGCCAATAAAGCAAAAACGTATGACACTCTGTATTGATTTCAAAGAATTTCTGATAGAAAACATCTATTTAATCCAAGTTGAAACCAAAAAGAAATTCAAGGCTCTATTTTTCATTATTACTCATATATTTTTGAAGAGACACAAGAACAAATAATAGTAATAATAGAAGAAGATGTAATTCTTAACGAAATAAATCTTTGTTATTATAACAATAACATGGCGAATGTGTATTATATCTCGCTTGTTCACTTATTTCATTAGTCGGACAGTGGGACAGTTAAATGCGAAATTCGGTCACAAACTCCAGAAGGGACACCAGCTGACCCTAATTCGCAGCACAGGTAAGTTTACCGGTGCTGAGGGGCGACGTTAGCGACTAAATATGAGAATAAACAGGGCCACGCATCGCGCATGCCGGCCGACATGGAATGAAGACAAATGTGCGCTCTGCTCTGCTCTGCTCTGCTCTGCTGTGCTCAGCTCACGGACACGGGACACCGACGAAATGCGACCAACAATTCGCACGAATCATTGTTGTTGCTATGTTTACTGACACAGGATGTGTATTTGCAAATTATATATTTACACAGAACTACACAAAAATCTAAAGGCAAAATCAAATGATGTTTATTATTTGAAGTAAGTTCTTCCGATTCTTCTTTTTGGAAGAATGTACAAAATCGACTCTAAAACAATCAAACTAGATATGAATTTTGGGATTTCACCATTTAATTTCTCATATATTTTTACTTAATTATGCATAATTTGATCCTGAATATAAATTTTTAATCGGATTCGTGATTGCAAAAATGTCTTATTAAAAAGCTACCAATTTTTTTGTTGAACCAAGTTTAAAAACAGAAAAATTTTAAAATATGGTTCTATATAAATCAGACTACAAGAAATTGAATCCCGTTGAGCGCATCTTCATATCTTTTTTAGTTTTAGAGTTACATCGATTTTTGACTTTTTGAAAAGCTCAACTTTGAAGGCCCATATCTCGAAAACTATAAGAGATATTGAAATGCGATTTGAACGAGCGTATTTCTCGTGCTCCAATTAACCTATACCGAAATTTTGAAAATTTTGAAAATTTTAGAATATTTTTCAAAATTTTAATTTGTTTATATTTCAAAAAAATTAAAAGATAATAAAAAACTGTGAACACCAATGAATTCCTCGCGTAAAAGTACATAGGTATGCAAAATTTCAGGGAAAAATTCGCACAGATAAAGTTTTTATTACAAAAAAACGAAAAATCACTGTTTTTTAATTATTTTTGAAGGGGTACCCCTTAAGAATTTTAAGAATTTTGGTGATTTTGAATTTTTTTCTTTTAAAAATTGTATCGGTGGAGCAAACATTCTGAAATTATACATACATATGTACTTTTACGAGAGGAATTCACTGGTTTTTACAGATTTTCATTATCTCGTCCAGTTTTTGAAATATGGGCAAAAGAAGATTTTGATAAAAATTGTAAAATTTTCAAAATTTTCCAAATTTTAGTATAAGTTAATTAGAACACGGGAAATACACTCGTTCAAACCGCATTTCAATATCTCTTTTAGTTTCCGAGATATATGCCTTCAAAGTTGAAATTTGTAAAAAGTGAAAAATCGCTGTAACTCAAAACTAAAAAAGATATGAAGATGCGCTCAACGGCATTCGATTTCCCGTGGTCTGAATATTATAGAACCATATTTTTTTTAAATTCGATTTTCAACTGGTTCAACAAACAAAAAATCCCATTTTCATTAAACGAATTTTTTGAGATTACAACTCCGGCGATTAAAAAAATTATTTTTATGGATTAAAATATGTATATCTACGCAGAAATATATGTGGAATCGAATAGTGAAATCCTCAATTTTATAACTAGTGTTAGTATACTTTTATGAGACTATCATGATAGAACCACCTTAATGAGAAAATTTTCCTTTACTAATTTCTGAAATCGTTCTACGTTTGTAATGTACATTATTAAATCAGCCTTTTGACAAACTGCAATTTCGATCACATAAAAAGAAAGAGTATCGCGAATGAATATATTTGTGATTTTTGCTTCCAAGGGAGTCATGGCTCCGAAAAGTTTGAAAACCGCTGATATAAGATATATAATTACACATAGAAGAATGAAATTACATAAGAAACTCATAATTCAAATAATCATTTAAGTTAGGTAACGATGTGTTAATTAGTTATATTAATACGAGCATTATTCTTAAATTAAATTTTCATAATTTGAAAAAGCTATCCCTGTGGCTCCTCCACCACTAACATGTTTGGGGGCCGTGATTTGACGACTGGTAACCGCCCGTCACGCGAAAAATATATCACTTACCGAGATCTGCTTCAGCAGAGTGCCACACCCAGTAATAGGTAGAAGGCGTGATGATATATTTATTTATTTATTTTATTTATTATTCTTAAATTATTGTCAATATACAATACAGTATGAGTTTCTATAATATTAATAATGGATTTGGACAATCTTTGGCATCCAACATTTGACTATTTGCATACTTACAAACATGGTTTGTTTCAAATCGAAAACTCGAGGTTGACAAATACAATATTCATCCACTAACCACTTAGCTACAATTACCTGTAATATACATTTTTAGTAAATTGTGTAAAATAATTATAATAAATTAAAGAAAATAAAATATGAAGAATAAAACGTTTTAGGTTAATACTCGTATTTATATACTTTTTAGTTTAACCTACTTTTCCTACCACATCAGTAACAAAGTTTATAACTATAAATAAATAACTACCTCTGAAATAGAATAAATAATAAATAAACATTACATAAATATGAATGTCATTAACTGATTGCTTCATTTTGTTTCTCAGATCAACTACCCTTCCTCTGTCTACACCCTCCGGAAGAAACCGGCAACAGCGCCGTCGTGTTATTGAATCCGGTAAATAACATCGCGACCGCGTTTGGTTCAGGTGAGTGTAATGATCTTTTACAGTGTTGCCGCATGCAACACCACCGTTGCATTAGGGGTGGGGGCGTCATACCACGATTTCAAAAAGCAACGCCGCATACTGCGATTTATAGTACGGCTAATGTAACTTTGAACGTTTTAAGCGAAAAACAAGCACGGCTATCTTTCAAATTCGAGACTGGAATTCATGTACGAGATAAATGATTACTAGGATTTAATCATTGCGAAAAAATGTCGATGTGTAGGGTTTGTTCACCTGTAGCCTGCAGCTTTTACAATGATTGCTAAAATATTTTTTCCTATATCGCGTGCATAAAGTAAATTTTGTGTAATTGCCAAAAACGTGTTACAAAATTCAATTTTGTATAACTTTTTTGGGGAATATTTTTGTGAAGCTATTGTGTCTAGTTGTAAAAATGTTAAACATAAATCGGTTTTGTTGCGTCTGGGAAATGTGTAGTTCGCGTCCGGTTGCACAAAAATTATATTTGAACAAATAGGAGTAGGAAGGATAAAAATAATTACTCCTCTGTAGTTGGATTACTTGGCTTTTTGTAATTTCCTAAAATAAATAAATATAAATATATCATCACGCCTTCTACCCATTACTGGGTGTGGCACTCTGCTGAAGCAGATCTCGGTAAGTGATATATTTTGCGCGTGAAGTGCGGTTACCAGTCGTCAAATCACGGCCCCCAAACATGTTAGTGGTGGAGGAGCCACAGGGATAGCTTTTTTCAAATTATGAAAATTTGTCGCCTGTGGGAATCGAACCAGGGACCTCAGGATCCACAGGCCGAGTTCATACCACTGAGCTAGCCATCCCAAATTTACAAAATTGTGAAAACAGACGACGTTTCGGGACTAAGGGTTGGTCCCATTTTCAAATCAACAATAAATGGAATTATTATAAATAAACAGTTTACAACAATTTAAAACTTTTCACAAAGAAAAGATAGTCAAAAATTATTAAAGACTTAAATAACAAATACAACATTTTAAAATAAATGTGGTGACGACACCAAAGTCTAACCAATAATGGTGTCGTCACCACATTTATTTTAAAATGTATTTGTTATTTAAGTCTTTAATAATTTTTGACGATCTTTTCTTTGTGAAAAGTTTTAAATTGTTGTAAACTGTTATTTATAATAATTCCATTTATTGTTGACTTGAAAATGGGACCAACCTTTAGACCCGAAACGTCATCTGTTTTCACAATTTTGTAAATTGGAAATTACAAAAAGCCAAGTAATCCAACCACAGAGGAGTAATTATTTTTATCCTTCCTACTCCTATTTGTTCAAGTAAATATCAACGGTTTAATAAAACGGAATCTTCATTTTGAGATTCTACAAATTACAAAAATTATAGTTATTTGTATCACTGGCTAGAAACTGTAGTTTTGCGAGTGCAAGCATATGTTGACAGGTCGAGCCGAAAGTAAGGCTTGCAAATTGCGAATACTGACAAAACAGTTTCTGGACGTGTGGTACACAAGATTATTCAAGCCGGTTTATTTGAAATTATTGATTTATTTCTCAAATATACTACGGATTTTTTGTGTTGCCGTCATCAGGACATTCGTAAACAAGGATATGAGAGTTAAATAAATAAAGGTAGGTATTTGTTTTCTTACAAAAAAATTGTGACATTCGTAAGTTGAAATTTTATGTCTACTCCAGGATGTATTAAAGAAGTTGCCGAAAATGTTATTAAAAATGTATTGCCTGAAAAATCCGCTACTCAGTACTGGAAGAAAAATGAACGATAAAGAAATCCAGTACGCATTTATTATGAATATTTGCTTGCATACTTTAAATTTAATGAAGTCGGCCTGCGGATTCTGAGAACCCTAGTTCGATTCCCACAGGCGACAAACAATTTTCATAATTTCAAAAACTGCCCCTGTGGCTCCTCCACCACTAACATCTTTGGAGGCCGTGATTTGACGACTGGTAATCGCACTTCACGCGCAAAATATATCACTTACCGAGATCTGCTTCGGCAGAGTGTCACACTCAGTAATAGGTAGAAGGCGTGATGATATATTTATATATTTATTTAAATTTAAACCGAATTATAAGTACTTACATTTAAGTTTACAATTAACAATTTAACTCTAAAATTGGTAAAAATATCTAACCTCCAAATACTCAATACGTAAAACTGACACTGACAGTAACAGTGTTAACCTTACCAAATTCCCTAGTTCTTTGCCAGCCTAGACCGAAAACAGGCTGTTTCTAGACGATTTTATTATGCAAAACTAATGATTCTGCCCGGAGGCGCGAAAATTTTTTTTTATTAATCATGGCACTCTGTAAGTAACTTAAAATTGGCAATTTATATCTATCACATGAAAAGAACGTAGAATATCAATATATTTGGACTCATTGAATGCAGCATTTAATTCTGAACATGTTTTGTATTTGCACTTTTATTTTACAATTAATAAGACAGAAATTACCGCCATATAAAAATTTTACCATTGTATTACCTATGGACCACAAAAAAGAAGACACCCGATATAACAAACTTTATTTCATCGTTTCGAGCTAGTTTCAATGCACTGTACACAATTATTACATACAAATTTCCAAATGAATGTATTGAAAATATTTCTAAAAATAAAATATCAAATTCCATATAGTTACATGCATTGTTATCAAGGAATTATATAACATACAAAAAAATAATAATGGTATAAAACTGCAAACTGAAAAGCAAATATAACAATCATAAAATTGTATTTTCATGTAAATTACTTTGAAAATATTTACTTAATTGGCATACGAGTATTAATGTCAAAATTATTTTGAATTAAACAAATCTGGAAACTAGTATGTATGTAACGCATGTAAATATTTGCAGCATTATAAAGCGCGGTAACATGATAAATATTAAAATATATTATCGTTAATATTGGAGCGTGTTAGTAATACACTATTTTAAAATACACGGGATTAAATTGAAACAAAGCTTATGGCGCAGAGTCGTAATTTGAATTTGACTATTAATTATATTAATATTCCAGCAGAAATTTGCAGGTATTCATTATTGGATCCACATGTTTATCGAGTTAAATACGCCATTCGTAGCCCACATAACATAGTGGAACGCGTATCGCATACATATGAATTTATCGTTGACAAATTCCCGGGGTAGTAAAAACCTTGTTAATTTAAATAAATTGATACGGGCCATGCATAATGCATAAAAGATCCAACCCTGCCAGGTCCGGATCTGTCACGAGAGTAATTAGTTTTAAATTTGTTTTAATATGCCTCACTTTACACAATTTACAACATAATTCAAATGAGAATAGTGTCGGAATATATTATTTCATTTCACGAACAACGCACAAACAAGGAGAATTAAAATAGGTTAATTCATTTACTACTTGTGTTTTATTATATATTGTTAGAGCACTTTCAAACGCCATATTTACGATAACTTTTATTTCAGGAGTAGTAAACAACAGAAGCCTTTTAAATAACAGTTTTTATTTGTATTAACTGTTTAAATGCACTTTATCGCAATTTGCAATTACGGATTTATCATTCATTGAATTAATCCTCTTTTATACTCAATAATATTGCAGATGCAATATAGCGTAGCGTAATATAAATATTGCAGGTGTAATTGGAACTGATCGATAAAAAAATAGCCCGTAGTCTAATTTTTGACGCTTTCCCACGAGATGAGAGTAAGGATTATCTTTATCTAAAACTCGACTTTCCCTCGACTATCATTGTCTCATCTTGATCCCGAGCTGGTCTCGGCTATCTAAGTCTCGTCTTGGTCTCGAGTCTCAACTAGAGTCTCGATTTTACAAGATCAAATTATTATAACAATTATTTTATAATATTTCTAATTAATAAATAAATTAAACACTTCATAAATGACATTAGACTAAAACGAATCCAAAACTCAGCAATTGATAAACACTATTTTAAGTTA
Organism: Pterostichus madidus; assembly: GCA_911728475.2. NCBI lineage: Eukaryota > Metazoa > Arthropoda > Insecta > Coleoptera > Carabidae > Pterostichus > Pterostichus madidus. The sequence continues at coordinate 31,236,816 of OU452312.1, forward strand.
TGTATTATGATTTGTATTATTTTTAAATGAAATTATTACGTATTATATGGTCTTATTAGTACTTTATTATCCGAATTATAATACTTCTGCAATTTGTATGACGTCATAAGCTATTAGAACTTTTAAAAAATCATATTTTGCATAATATGTAAAAATGTTATACTTGAATTTTAAATGATAGTCTTACAATTAATTAAACATTCAAACAAAAATAAAATAAAAGTAAAAAGTAAAAAAAAAGTAAAAACAGTATTAAAAGAGATTCGATTTTGGTCTCGTTTTGGTCTCAAGTTCGATCTTGATGCTCAACTGTAATCACATCTTGATTTTTCGAGAAGAGCAGAGACCGAGACTTTTTATTAAAAAAATGTTGCGTTCCCCTCAATTTTCGTAACAATCTAATTTCATAAATACTGTTTTTATAGTATAATGGACTACAAAATAATATATTTTACATAAAAAAATATTTATTTATTATAGTTTAATAATATTTTCATTAAATTTCACATATATTACAATATTTAAATAAATACGAAAAAAGAATTCATGTTCCCTTTCTAATAGTCTTGCGCCCCCTAGAGAGACGCGTCCCACCGGTTGGAAAACACTGCTATAGATAAACCAGTACAAATCAAGTTATGCGTACGAAATCGCAAAATTAGTAAATACACGAGATATTTGCTGATTTATTGTCAACAGGAAATCCTCTCTATTCATTTTTGATAATGCATAGTGAAGGTTAATGATAATATTGTGGTATCATAACTTTTTATATCAGTTTCGTTTTTCCGACACCAACTACGTTTTATTTGTTTTCATAATATTGCAAAATTGCCCCAGCAACTATTTAAATCAGCTAATTTTGCAAATTAGAAATACTCATATTTCAAATTCCAATTATGTAAATGCCAATGATTGACAAAAAAAACGTTGAAAATATCCGTTACAAATATGTAGACATTACTGGTGTAAAACCGACGATTTGCTCCGAATTTTCCAAATGTTTCCACATGTCCTGTTTTCATTAGCACATATGTTTGAAGTTAATTCTGTTCAGCCTCGCGAATTCATTTTCATTTCGCGTTACACATTGGAGGCCTCGCCAATACACACAGGTTAAAAGCTTTACTTGTTAACCTTTCACCATCGTTGGTCACACCTACATTTTGCGGATAATCAAAAGGCATCTGGTTTTTACCTACTCATTTGTTAATATTGACTTCTGTCTTTTGCAAATGTGTGTTTAATTTGTAGAGTAGTTTCGAACTTCATTCTCCTTCAGCCAACATGAAGTGAAGCTTGGAAAATATGTGAATTAATGTGTGATTTGTTTATAAGTCAAATAGAGCACGGAAAACTCAATTTTGTTTTAGATAAGTCTCGAGAAAGTTGATTTTTAATATGGTACAAACTTAAACTATTACAGATTATGGATGAGCACGAATTAAATCATTATTTTCAAATGACAGTACGGAAAGTACTCACTTTCCGCACTCATTTGCGTACGGTAGTGATCATTTTCTGCACACAAGTGTCAATGACATTATTGTTTTCGGTTGTGTACTTAAATAAGATATACCTAGATAAAATATATAATGCATATAATAGTTTTATGAATTAATCATTAAATAATATACTATTATATACAGTTTACCATGGTTACCATGATCAGATCAATAACATAAGAATAAATTTTTTCACAAAGATGCCATTGAATATTTTTGCCGATATTTTCAATCGTAGATAAAATATTATAAGCAACACGTGTGTAAAATATCTTTTTCTATTTCGGTGTTCTTATAACTCTATAAACACTGTAAACACGTTGATAAGGAGGAGCTATAATCGCACTGTTTTTGGCGCTTTTTATTTTGTAGGAGTGGTATAAATGCTTTTAAATCTGACAGATGAATGACACATAACCTCAAAATTGTAAACTGTCGATGTTGAAATATTACTAACAGAATATGCTAGAATCAGACAAAATTAATTGTCAAAAAATATGATATTTCAATTGTCTGTGTTATGAGAAACATACCAATACGAATGATAAAAAACACCAACTTATATTTTTGACAAGTCTCAGTTCTTAAAAATGTAACTAAGTTATAAAATTACCTCAATAGAAAAAATACTATAAAGAACACGTTTCATCAGGCCTGTTAACGCACGAGTTTAAATTTGGACAAAGAACAATTGCCTTAAGTTCTTTAATATACTATTCGCGAACTCATCGATTTACATTACTTGCTTGCGCTTGTAATATATACTTTCGACTCGTTAAAAAATGTAAAATTTTTCTAAATTATTACTTAAGTAACTCTAACATCCTTAACTATGCAACCAAACAAAACATGCAATTGTAATCTAGTGGATAAAAGCGAGGTAAAACTAGCGTTTCTTAATTAGCAAGCAAGAGGTCGTGCGTTCAAATCTCACTGACTTCTACTTATATCCAAGACAAATACGATTGTGTCTGAGTGGTTCGGATTCCACTATAAGCTGTAGGTCTCCGTGCACTGTAATTGGAATTAAGTTCCTGTTATGCAGAGTAACAAATAAATAAATAATTAAATAAAAGAGAAAAGTTACGAAAACTAGTTTTGTTAACAGTGAATCACATTTGCACCTCAGGAAGGATAAAAATAACAGTATAACTTCAGAAATTCTGTAAAAGAGCAACCATAGTCAATAATAAAGAATAATTACGATGAAAGAAAACTGGGCAAAGACAACATTAAGCACTCCAACACTGGAGCTAATGAACAAGTTTTCTAAAATCCAAGCAGTAAGCTGTCTTTGTATAATCATCTCTTGGAAACAAAGTTATCGTGATGAGCACAACCGTTACTAATTCTTCAGTGTGTCAATGGTCCTGCTGCTGCAGCCATGAGCACGTAAAGATGAAACTTTTCAAGTTCTTCTTCCCTCTCCGTTCTGCCGAGAGGAAGCTATTGTGAACGTTGATAAAACGCACAATAAACCGGCTCTTCGTTTGTGCAACGAGTGCATTGTTTTTCTTTTCGTCTTTTGTTTTACCTTGCTTTGAACTTGAAGACCATCAGCTTTTTATTTTTATTCTACATTATTGTATTACCTTCTTCAGATTGCAGTTCGAATTATTGGACGACCAGATTTTATTTGACTTTATGTTGGTATCGAATGCAATATAAAAATGTTTTCCAATAATTTTTAGAATAAGTATTCGGATATTCAAGTACTAAAGGATCACGATATATCAAACTAAGTTTACCATTGCTGTCTCTTGTGTTTCTTTGCTTTTTTTCTTTTGTGTAGTGCTAGTAGTGGTTTTTATTAACAATGGTTTTCAAAGTGTAGGTCGCGACTCTCTGGGGAGTGGCGAAGGCATTGGAGAGGAGTCGCCGAATACTATTTAGAACTTGTGAAAAACATGTATTCAAAAATTCATCTAGTTCACTTCAATTTTAAGGATTATTTAAATGAAAAATAGCAAATCAAATGTTAAATTACTCATTTCATAGTTAATCATGATAAGATCTTGTTCTAAAGAAACCTTCAAATTTAAGTAACAGCGATGCAACTGGCCAATAAAGACTTTATTACAAGCTTGATAGCAAAATACTATTAATTATTTTCTTAAGAAACTATACTTCTTAATGAGAAGTTTTTCTTAATGCACATTATGAAATCAGCCTTTTACAAACTGCAATTTAGATCACATGAAAAGTAGAGCGGTCGCAAAAGAATTTATTTGTGATATTTGCCTTCGAAAAGTTTCAAAACCACTGATATAGAATATAGTTCTGCGCTATCATTAATTGTAGTTTTAGTATTAGTTTAATGGGGTAATGGCACAGTGGTATCATGTCGGCCTGTTGATCCTAAGAACCCTGGTTCGATCCCCACAAAAGACAAACATTTTCATCAATTAAAAAAATTACCCCTGTGGCTTCCCCACCACTAACATCTTTGGAGGCCGTGATTTGACGACTGGTAACCGCACTTCACGCGCATAAATATATTACTTACTGAAATCTGCTTCGGCAGAGTACCACACCCAGTAATGGGTAAAAGACGTGATGATATATTTATTTTTTTAGTATTAGTTTCATTTATCTTTTAATTTTTAGATACAAATTTTAGTATATTAAGTACTTATTAGATTAATAGCAAAGTGTACTTTGTCGTAGTTCTAATTTCCGCCACCATGAGGGCATTTTTATTTAAAAATCCCAATAGATAAATTAAGTTTATGCATAGGACAGTAATATTTATTTGATATAATAGCTTTTAACAAGATTATTTTATTTGAAAAGTTTATAAGTAATTTGATAAACAAAGTTGTTCAAATGTTTCATAAAAATTTTCCACAATAGGATTATAAATATCTTTTAAACAAATTTGTGAAGTTTATTTAGCTAAAACTTTACAAGAACTTTTGAAATATTAATCGTAGCATTATTTCAGTAAGAAATTTCATAATAAATTTATTTCACTTCATCTTAAAATCTTTGCGCAAAGCATGTCGTCTAACAAATTATTAAACTTGCCGTATACTGACTCATTTTAATATTAAATATTAAAATAATTATTTTACTGTCGTTTATAATAATTATTCCCCATGGATTTTTTCCATAACTATGATTTTTTTATTTAAATTTATGGATACAACCGGCATAGCTAATGCAAATAATTGATAATCATTTTATTTTATGCACAACCGGACCGAAATTAATGTGTTTTACCCCCAAAAGGCGGGTTTAAACATTTTTATACACAACCGGGCCGAAAAGCATGTGTTTTAGCCCTAAAAAGCGGGCTTAAACGCTTCTTTTTGGCCCTAGGGCAATAAAATATTTTTCTTGTCCCTAGGGCCATAAATTCTTTTTGAAAAGGTTATTTCAACATAACTGTACCTATATGAATCTTTTGAACACAAAATTAGATGTTATTTTGTTGTGTTTAAAATATATACCTAAAAAAGTACTATTATTATTTTATTTATTCTTTTAATTTTGGAAATTTACTGATATCTTATTGTTAATTGAAATTGTTAGTATTAACATTGAATTAAAAGACAATAAGGTAGATTTTTTTTGTACATGATATGATAGAGAAATACGCCAAAAGTACGTTTTCGGTGTAACTACTTATCTTCTTTGCTTTGCACCTTTCACAACATTCGAAGTATATTTTTTTTCACATAGTTGTTTTGAATTTAACGGCAATAATTTCAGAATCGCATTATTCGCAGCTTCTTTTACATCAGGCGGAGTACAAGCCAATTCATTATCACTGCTGTCACTCATTTTCACACAATACAAAAGTAAGCTCAGTGGTATGAAGTCGGCCTGTGGATCCTGAGGTCCCTGGTTCGATTCCCACAGGCGACAAATTTTCATAATTTGAAAAAGCTATCCCTGTGGCTCTTCCACCACTAACATGTTTGGGAGCCGTGATTTGACGACTGGTAACCGCACTTCACGCGCAAAATATATCACTTACCGAGATCTGCTTCAGCAGAGTGCCACACCCAGTAATGGGTAGAAGGCGTGATGATATATTTATTTATTTATTTTATTTTACAAAAGTAAACAAACTGATTTTTATTGTTTGCTATGGATATATAAACAAAATTACAATTTTTGTTTATTGTGAAAACTTGCTTCTGAAAAATGTCATTTTGACATAAATATACCTATTGTAATATTTAAAATTAAATGTTATTTTGTTGTGCATAAAATATTGTTTGTACCACGGGTGAAATTAGCGTTTCTGACCCTGAGCATGTTATTAGCACGAGGCGTAATAATCATGCCACGGGCCAAAAACGCCTGTTTTCACCCTTGGTACATGAATGACTATTTTGTAATTTCTTTACAATCAAATGAAAATAGTGTCTAACACGTGGACAAAACAGTTTTGCATTCGTCCTGACATAGATGACGTGGTCCTTTGAGAAGGAACAAATATATTTAAAAATATTTAATTATTCAAAATAAAAATAAAAAAATAAATAAATATATCATCACGCCTTCTACGCATTACTGGGTGTGGTACTCTGCCGAAGCAGATCTCGGTAAGTGATATATTTTGCGCGTGAAGTGCGGTTACCAGTCGTCAAATCACAGCCTCCAAAGATATTTGTGGTGAAGGAGCCACAGGGGTAGCTTTTGAAATTATGAAAATTGTTTGTTGCCTGTGGGAATCGAACTAGGGTTCTCAGGATCCACAGACCGACTTCATACCACTGAGCTAGCCACCCCATAAAATAAAAATATCGGAAGTAATTGTATTTTCATAAAACAAATTCTTGTCTTGAACTAAGGCTTTACCGCGCCCTCATAAGCACATAAAAATAATTGCCGTGCGCTTATAATGATTATTACGTGACGTAGACAATTTCCTTGCGTTGCAGCAACAACAGCAGCAGCTTCATACCGCAGGCATTTGTTTTCGGTTCGTCGGTCGTTTGTTCGGCGCCAAGGCTACCATGATGTATTTAGGTTGTTGCTACCGCGCGGCGCAGATACGCATATTAACATAAATAACGAGCTCATTTCCTTTGCATGGAAATTGGTATTTTCCAGCCGCAAAGTAAAAAATAATCCCGCCGTAATGCCCGGCATCTCCAACGGAATCTCACCGGCTCGTTACCGAAATTGAGCGGGATTTCAGCGCCACCCGCGACCAAGAACAGAATGCGATGGTGAGGTGAGCCAGCGAATTTTTTCACCAAAGAGGTTATGATTCTTACTCTTTACTGCTCGCTTCTCGCCAAGATGTAGAACGGAAATGTTTTAATTATAATAATTGCGAGTTCCAACTCTCAACTGCCACGCCAATCTGATCTTAATAACTAACGGACAAATCAGGTTAACTCAACAACACCGTTTTTAACTTCATTTTAAAGCTTAAATGTAACTCATTTTAATTGAGGTGGTTTTGGTTTATGAATTTATGTCGAATGAAATAACAACGATTCCGGTTTATCGAGGCAGGCATTTACCGACAAAATTAACAGGAATTTGCATCTATAAGGGCCATTTGCAATAACGAAACTTAAATTTTAAACTTGGCTTAAATAAATGAAATCAAATCAAATTGGAATAAATAAATATGTCATCACACCTTTTACCCATTACTGGGTGTAGCACTCTGCCGTAGCAGATCTTGGTAACTGATATATTTATGCCCGTGAAGTGCAGTTACCACCCGTCAAATTACGCCCTCCAATGATAGTGGTGGGGGAGCCACAGGGGTAATATTATATATATATATATATATTTGACGACTGGTAACCGCACTTCACGCGCAAAATATATCACTTACCGAGATCTGCTTCGGCAGAGTGCCACACCCAGTAATGGGTAGAAGGCGTAATGATATATATGATATATTTTGAATAAGAATATACAAATAATAGGCCGCTTTTACCCCTAAGGTTAAGGTAAATTAGTAAACATATTAATTTTCATTATTAATTTAAAATTCATTACAGAGTTCCAGACACACCAAAAGTTAGTTGATACACGATCTCTAAAATATCTGGGAAGTCAAAGAAAAATGAAATCTTATCATCTTCAAAGAAGCAACCGTAATACAATTTCAAATTGGTTACATGTATACCATGTTAACTTAGCAGCACCATATGCCATTCAACTAGCTATATTTTTCGATGACGTCAGTCAATTCTTATACGGTTTTCAGTATAACCACAGATAATTATTTACAAAACTTCTATTGCTCAGTCTATAAAAGAACTCATATTACCACCCATTGTATTTCTGTTCCAACAAAGACTCATTTGCGATTAACAATTTAGAAGTTTTCCGTGATTAAACTAAACATTTAATTATTCACAACTCTCACGTAATTTCTCACCTAACAAGCTGGCATCAAAGTACCAGAAAACCTCAAATTAAAACAACACCAACCTCGAAAAAATCCCTGCTGGACAATATCCGACCGCCACCGCAAAGTTTCCATCTCCGCCGACACGGACACCGTTGCCGACGCCCGACGCGTCCCGGCGAATAATGAATTCCAAACTTTCCCCGCCCCGCGAGTCTTTGTGTCCGCTTTGTGCTCATCCGACATTCATTCCGTTTTGTGCTTGGCTAGGATGTTCGCTGTTCGATTGGAGAGCACCGACAATCATCGATTTGCCTCCTACACACAACTTCGGAAGCCACGGTAGCTTTGACAATCTGAAACACTGAATGAAGTGACGAGATTGAAAGTGTCGCAAATTCATCTAGGTGAAACTTTACTTTTTATAGCTTAAATATAAATAATACCAAAAACGCAGATGTCTTACATTTGCTAAATTCTACAATTAATTTTCAATATTTTTAACTAAATTTTAACATTAAGTATAGCTTAGACACAAACAGCCCGATTCTCTAAAAAGTTTTAGCTAATCTTGTATTTTAGATTAACTAATATTATTCTAGTTCGATTTTTAAAAGTGAAGCTAAATAACTTTCCAAAAATCAAATGGTAACAAGATTATATTAAAGTTTATTTAAACTTTTTACAGGCAGATTCATAAAACGGATTAGCGCTAACACCGTTTTTAATATTATCTATAACTCTGTTTCAAATTAAGACAGATTCAAGAAATGAATTAAATTTGATGTTAATTAACACTCTTTTTAACTAAAGTTAAAATAAATTTGTTTCATGCATTGAAAAGAGAGTTAAAAACGATATAAAAAATGGTGTTAGCACTAACCCGTTATATGAATCTGCCTGTTAAAGAATATGGTTTGGTTTAATTTGACTAATCCAAAATTCAGGATTAGCTAAATCTCTTTTGAGAATTGGGCTAAAAATGTACTAGCAATTTTTTTTACCCACACATAGATTATTATCTTTGATGGATGAAATCAAAATTAATTACTATTTAAAACAAATTTTATTATTATACAGTTTTTGAATAAAATGAAAATGTTTTCTTCTTCATCAATAGCGCTAGAACCCGAATCGGGCCTGGGCCTACAGGGCACACCGAGCCGCAGTTTTTACGCTGCCGTACTGCCGGTTTCCGTAGTCGATGTTACTTTTTAAGGCATATGGATAAGTGACTAGCTTATACCGCCCGAGTATGATTAATACAAGTAACTAAATTTTTTTATTTAACAACAAATCATACTTTGTCGACTGGCGGATTCGAACTGACGAACCTTGGTTCCGGTGACGTCACAGTTTGTTAAGAGATGTGCATTAACTCGCTCAGCCACCGCGCCTTTAGTTAATACATAAATTTTATTTTCTATTTCATTGGCTGTCATTAGAGGTGTGTAGTTCGTGAACGAACTAGTTCATATGAACTATTCTTTATAGTGAACGACACGAACTAGTTCGTGAATTTATAAAAGACTAGTTCACTTCGAACTACTCGGATATGATTCACCACCACGGCGGCACGGCCGATGAGGACGAATCGAAAGCGGAGAACCAAGAACAAGTGAACGAGTGAACGAGATTAATTACTAGAGGAGCTTACTTCATACTTCGTTCGGTCGTGGTCGTTGCTTTGGTCATTTACTGGACTCAACTCTGCTTCTGCTCTCTGCTGTCAAATTATACTGGAACCAGATCCTAAAAGTTCACTTGTTCTCGCTCGTGAATCACCATACAATATGATTTCCATTCATCATAGTCTTCAAAATTTCGTGAACGAAAGTGATCTAATGAACTTGTTCATTGAACTAGTCTTTTTGGTGAACGAGAACGAATGAACTAGTTTACTCAAATGAACTAGAATTTCCATCTCTATCTGTCATTCCAATATTGACTTTAAATTTTATCTGTTTATTAGCAGCATACTTATACGAGTATATGTCTCATTAAAAATGTCATCTACTTCTCTTGTTTACTACAGGAGAAAGAAAACTGCAAAATAAAACTCAAACGGAAAAATAAGATTCCGGCCAACTGATGTGACGCTGAGCTCGTATTTCGTTCAATTGATCGGTCGTTATTTGTTGAAATTTTGAACCGATTCCAACAATTTTCTTACAGGTCAAGTTCGACATGCTTATAACCAAGACATTTCAATTGTCTTTAAATATTACCGACTTTAAGTAAAAACATATTTCATTTTTGCAATCCAGCAGTTTTTAACAGATTTTAATCATTTTTCTTTACAGTTAAGTACAGCAAAGTACAAGTAGATTGAATATTGCCGAGTTTAGGCAAAAATTTATTTAATTTTCACAATCCTGCAAGCTTTGAACAGCTTTAAATCAATATTTTTTACAGCTTTGATGGACAACTTTAAAATATGGAAACACCCATCACATTTGAAGGACTCACGTGTAGTATTGAAAATTTTTGATTGCCAATTGTTTTAACTAAATCTGCTTTAAATCCTATTGTGTTTCAAATCAAAAGAACGGATATTTGAAGGACTCGCGTGCAAAATTTAAAAAATCTATTGTCAATTGTCCCACGGATGTTAACACTATATTAGTGTCCGCCGAGCCCAACGTGAAACCGATTTAATCGCTAGTTTATTTATATCTAATATTTGAATCTCCTAACGATGTTACTAATATATGTATGTGTCAAACAAATAAAAGAATATTTTAAATTTTAAATTTTTTTTTTTTTTTTTTGGCAAATATTCAGCCTAAGCTGTTCTTCCATATTAACCTTTTAAACAATTTAAACGAAAGGCAATATGTACAGGTATGGCACAACAAACTACAAGAGTATTTAACATAAAATAAACATAGAAAATATTAACTAAAAGTAACAAGAACCAGTTCATCAACAAAGCAATATAGCATACACAATACATAAATAAGATACTAGATCAAAAGAGTGACGTAACACTATCCAGCAATAATTGTCTTATATTTTTACTGAATGCGGCAGACTGGAGGTAGATGAATGGAACAGGGATGTTATTGAGCACAGTAGGAAATAAATAGCTAAAAGTCCGTTTAAAGAGCGCAGATTGAAACTTTGGGATGTGAAATCTAAGATTGTTTCTTAGATTACGGCCATGATGGTCAGTGCGAACAGATAATTTATCGTAAAGATAAGGAGGAGATCTGTTTCGCAGAATACGATGAGCTGAACACGCAAAATGAAGCATTCTTGTCTGATCCATGTTTAACCATCCCAATTTATGCATATAATGACTTACATGTTCTTTTCTACCCAAACCAAAGACAAATCTTACACAGCAGTTCTGTACCTTCTGAATCCTTTTAGCATCATAACTTGTAATGTGAGGACCATAAATAGTGTCACAATAGTTAAAGATAGAAAGTACCAAACTGCTAGATAAGACTATCTTATTCTTCTTAGATAGAACAAATCTATTCATGAATAAATTTTTCAGAGCAAGGTAAGCTTTCCGTATTAGAAGTGAAACATGTTCTGAAAATCTGAGCCTGTGATCTAACACTAACCCCAAGTTCTTACATTTGTTGGAAATCTTGATATTAATATTGTTAATTCTAACACTAATGGCATTATTTGCAATCAGATATTTTCTGGTGTAATCATTTCCAAGCAACATCACCACCGATTTAGATTCATTTAAATGTAAACAGTGATCTGAACTATATTTTGACAATGCTTCTAAATCTTTATTCATATAATCTGTAGCAATGAGAGCCTCTAGAGGGTCGAAAGAAAGATAGATTTGGGTATCATCAGCGTACATGTGAGATTTACAAAATTTAAAACATTTAACCAGATCAAATATGTACACTGAAAATAGAAGCGGGCCTAAGATAGACCCTTGAGGCACACCCGTAGAAACAAAAGCTTGATTGGATGAAACATTATCTATCATAACCACCTGATGACGATTAGAGAGGTAATTACGTATGAATTGTATGCTATCAGAATTAAAACCAATATAGTGCAACTTAGCGAGAAGAAGTTCATGATTGAGAGTGTCAAACGCTTTACTAAAGTCTAAAAGAGCTAGAAGTACCATACGTTTGTTATCAATGTCACCAACAATATCATCAATAATATGTTGCAAAGCTGTCGTCGTACTATAGCCTCGTCTGAAACCTGATTGAGTGTTCGGCAAAATATTATTAGCAGCAAGATAAGAAACGATTTGTTGATGAACGACTTTTTCAAGTATTTTGGATGCAGTAGGCAGTATGCTAATTGGTCTTATATCATTAACAGTGGAAGGATTTTTACATTTCGCAATCGGTTTGACTACTGCGCGCTTCCAACAATCCGGGAAATTATTTTGAAGAAGACATTCATTAACAATATGCGTTAATTGCAAAGTAATAGTAGGAAAAATTATTTTTAGCATATGAAGATTAATTTGATCTTCCCCAGTAGAATTAGATTTTAAGGAATTAAAAATCTTTATTACTTCATCTTCAGAGACAAGGGAAAAGGAAAAATGAGGAGTACTTTGAAGAAGTCTATGGGAACTATAGAAGTGTAAAAGGACAGGATCAGGTTCAGACGACGGAATAGAATTGATGAAATGTGAATTAAGCATATTGACATCACATAAGTTAGCAGGTATATTATTTAGCGGGACAGTATTGACACTAAATTCTTTCATGATCTTCCAGATGTTGTTGCGATTGCTATTATTGATTTTGTACTCTATATAAGCTTTTTTCTCTCGTCTAATTGCTTCAGTGGTTAAATTTCTTAGTGACCTATAGTACTCCCAGTGCGAAACAGATCTAGTTTGTTTAAATTTAGAATAAGCATTGTTCCTGAATTTTATCATTAATCTAATGACATCAGTAACCCACGGAGATGGTGCATGACGCACTTTAAGCGTCTTTAATGGTGCAAATTCGTCGAATAATGCTAGAATTACACTATTAAAAAAATACAATTTTTCATTGATGTCAGCACAAGTGAAAAAGTAAAACCAGTCTAAGTTATTCAGATTATCAGTTAGGCTGTTAATATTAATGTTTCTTAGATCTCTGTAGAGTTTCGTATCAGATCTAGGGACTATAAGTAGATCAATATCAATTTTACAAGAAATTGACCTATGATCAGATATTTGGTGCATGTCAGTTACTCGTACCTCGGAACAAATCTCACTACATGACGTAATTAGAACATCAATCAATGTTTCTGAATGTGGGGTTATACGTGTAGGCTCGGAGATTAACTGTGTAAGATCAAATTCATCAAGAAGAGTAGAAAACAGATTAACATAATTACTATTTAAAGATAACAAATTAATGTTAATATCGCCTACACAAATAATTTGATCTGCTTCTGAAAATATTGACGAGATTGAAGATTCCAAACAATCAATGAACTCCACGTAAGACCCACTGGGAGGACGATAAATTACACCAACAATTACCCTCATCTTACCAACCAAAATTTTAATCCAGCACTGTTCTAAATTACAACTATTGATATTAATATCTTCTAAGATTTCTACCTTATTCGTTATATTCATGTTTATATAAAATCCGACTCCACCACCACGACCAGTCTGTCGATCATGTCTTATTAAATTATAACCATTAATACAAAAAGTATTGCTGTCAGTGTGTAACCAAGTCTCACTAAGTGCGTAAATATCAAACTTCTGTCTTACAATATAATCATTAAGTTCATGAAAATGAGATGACAGCGATCTGATATTAAGATGACCAACAATAAGCATAGTTAAAAAAAATAAAGTGCAATGTAAACAAGGTATAAAACAAAATCAGCTGGCATTATTGTAAGGTCATTGAACTCATCTGTGCGAAGTGTTTAATTACATTAAATATCGGACGAAGGTCGAATCAATTTGATAATACGTAAAGATATTACAAGTTTATAGCAAAGAGAAAGAAAGATTTATCGAAAGAAATCTTTAAGAATTAAGAAATTAATTCGACTAGCAGAGTTAATGTATATTACTTTGTTTATATTATGTTCAGAATCGTAATATTTTCAACAATAATTATTTAATTATACTTTGTAGGTACCAATATAAGGAAGAGAATAATAATAATACAATAATAAAAATATCTAGTTTCCCTTAAAAAAAAAAAAACAAATGAATTAATTTAAATTGAATTGAGCGTGGGTGCAACAATAAGATTAACAACAAAACTAATATTAAAATATATAAAAAATCAGAAACCATGTTGTACAAAACATAAAAAAGAAATAAACCGAATTTGACATGTCACAACAGAGACTTATTAGGTTAGTTTGTCAAACTCGCTAAACGTGGACAATTTGTGAATTGTATCACGAATTTTTATGCAGATGACCCCATCTCGCGACCAAGTGTTCCTAACACCGAATTTTTTCTTCGCCGCGTTAATTAGTTCCAGTCTCTTATGAGTTAGATCTTCACGTATAGTTACACCCGAACGAATCAATTTGCTTTTATTAGCAAACACTGTCGCGCGATCTTTATATCGGCAGAATTTAACAATAAGGGGTCTACACTTATCTGGAGACGGCTTTCCAATTCGATGTGAGCGGTCGATGGCTGCAGGATCAAGGTGTACCATCAGCTTCGTTTCACACAGCTGCAGAAAAACTTCATCTGTGGATTCGTTGCTCTTCTCCGGCACGCCGAACACGCGCAAACAGTTGCGCCTGCTGTACTGTTGCAACTTATCTAGTTCATCAGCCATGGTTGCGATTTGTTGGTCCTTCTGCTCCACTTGTTTGCGGAGCCTTTTTACTTCATCTTTCAAGGAAGATAATTCTTCCTTGAACACTGCCTTTAGCCGCTCAGACACTTGAGTGACGATGTTATTAATGAAGTCGACACCGTACTCTTCACTTATCACTTGTCTAACTGCCTGCATCGTTTCTTCTTTTTGAGTTTGCGAGCGTGTACTCATTTTTAATTCAATATTTAATATTAATCACGGATTTGAAAATTTGACATTCGCTGCGAGAACTACTGAGGGCTGACGCACACACAATTCAACACGTCTAGTCGGCTTGAATGCTCATACCAGAATGCAGAATCGCATTGTAATTAATAATAATAATATTATTGTAATTAATAATAATAATTCAAATAATGAAAATGATATGGGATGGCTAGCTCAGTGGTATGAAGTCTGTGGATACTGAGAACCCTGGTTCGATTCCCAAAGGCGACAAACAATTTTCATAATTTCAAAAAAAGCTACTCCTGTGGCTCCTCCACCACTAACATCTTTGCGGGCCGTGATTTGACGTCTGGTAACCGCACTTCACGCGCAAAATATATCACTTACCGAGAATGCCACACCCAGTAATGGGTAGAAGGCGTGATGATATATTTATATATTTTATTTTATTAATAATAATAATACAAATAATGAAAATGATAATAGCTGTCATTCCTTTATGTGTTGGTTTTTGTTAGTTCGACGAATATTTTTGTTAGAAACTTTGTTAGTAGATTGTAATACCATCCTTTAAAAATTTTGAATGTTTTAAGGATTCCTACTACCCCTATAGAGCCTGACATACTTCTTAAATCTTTTGTCAAAATAAAAATACAAGAATATTAGTTTCGAGTGCTGAAGCAGCATCTAGCAAGTGTTTAAAACTGCGCTTGACTTAGTAGCCGGGCGCAAAACACAGTTTTATGTCCTTAGTTTGCAAAGTGCCATCAATCAGCCGCGTTGTTTTGACGCAACTTTTTAAGAATCCCGCATTTAGAGAATGCACTGTTTATTTACTGGACTCAACTCGGAAACAAGAGAAAGTTTCGTCATGAAATGTGAAATGATTTCAGGTTGATATATATCTTTGTTCTCTTCTCTTCTTTCTCGTCCAACATTCCAGACAACGAAACTTGATTCGCTTTTATTGTTCGAAAATTGACAAAACTTTCCACAATCACAATTAAGACAATATTAATCAGCAATACGATAGTGTGGATAGCGTTAAGGAATTCTAATCCCGAGAGCCAAAGTTCGAATCCCGCTCAGGCTGAAATATATGAACTCCCACACTGTGGCTGAGTCCAAACCCTGTACTATAATTAGGATTTAATTCCTATTGAACAGAGTAGCATAAATATTAAATAACACATACTTTATAACCCATCAAACTGGGTATCACAAACCCTAGAATCATTCAAAAAACATTCACTCATTAGACTCATCAAATAATCAGTCCACGTCAAACATTATCATCCTTGCTTCAATCACATTGATAATTCCCCACATGCAAGTTCATTTATCACACAAAAAACCTTCAATCACACTTCTATACACTTTTTATTCATCTTTCTTCGACGTACGTTTCATATGCTCAAAACATCCCAAATTACTCACGCTCATTCCTCTAACAACGAATCTACTAAGATTAGAAAAAAAAGTAATAACCTGCGCTTGTATTTGAAAGAAAATTCCACACAATTGTAGTCAGACATTCTATAGTAAGAATTGAAAATGAAACAAAAAAAAATGAAGGAAGTGTTACTTTGAGCTTGTTTTTTTAAAGTGAATTTTACAAATTGCAGGTAAACACTCTTAACAATATAAATCATGGGCGTCCACAGACATTTTTCCAGGGGGTGGGCGGCCGCAAGAAACTCTCAGGTATATATAAATTTCTAAAATATATTTTTTTACATAACATAAATACAAATACACATAACAAATAGACAAAAAAATATTTAAATTTGTGAAATAAATTATTAGTCCTTGTAGTCCGGGTTTGAATTGAAGAGGAAGGACAATCTTCGTATAACTCTTCCATAAATGGACACCATTTCTGCAATAAATTCCGATTTAGCAGTTTAAGGGCCAGTTTTTCAATCACCGATTAATATTAATCATGATTAAATAATAATAGAAACCATAGTTTCAATTATTATTTAATCATGATTAACACTAATCGAGAGTAAACCGGTGATTGAAAAACTGGCCCTTACTGTTTTTATTTTCTAATATTTTGTGTCTGTGTATACTTAATAAACTTAGATTACTCAATCGGTATAATAGGAACATGTCACTTGCTGACCATAAGAATACTGCTGGAAATTTAATTTCAGCTTGAATTTATTGTCTTTAAACTTATAATTTAATTTTTATTTTGTTTATATGTACATAGGGTGGTAACCGCGACTCTCGAACATTTAAATTTAACATGTAAAATCAGGTTTTAATTTCCTGTTTCCCTAGTTATTTAAAATAAAAAAGCTTCAAATAAAAGTTTTAGGGCATAAAATACGAAATTAATTTTGCATGCTTTACAACTGCACAAATTAGATCTGAAAATGATCAAAAATTGTCTCAAAATTATTGATAGCTTTGAAATTGAAACAAAATTATACAAATGTTTGACGTTCAATCGGTCAAAACTGTCAAAATATATTATTTATTTATTATTTCATTTATTTCGACAGATAAATCGTCAAACATTTGTTTAATTTTGTTTCAATATCATGGCTATCTATAGTTTTGAGGCAATTTTCGTCATTTTCAAATCTAATTTTTGTCGTTACAAAATACGTATGCAAAATTAATTTTTTTTATTGGTTCAGATGCAGAATTTTATGCCCTAAAACTTTTATTTCAAGCTTTTTGCTTAAAATATTTAGGGAAGCAGGAAATTACAAAAATATTATTTAACATGCTAAAGTCCTATGTTCGAGAGCCGTAGTCACCACCCCCTAGTTAATAATCAGGGAGGGGGCGTGCGCTCCGTCTTGCCCCCCTCATGCGGACGCCCATGATATAAATAAACAACAAAACTAAAATCAAGAATCGGGCACTTGTTTTAAATCATCAATAAATAAACACAGAATATAAAATAATAATTAAAAAGGTATCCTAGAGATTAAATATATTTAGAATTGGAAGGATGAAGAATTATAATTTGTAAACAGAATGAGAAAAGCCAATACTTGAAAACATTAATTTAGGCTAAATATCGCCTTAATTTCTTGAACATTGTTCAAACAAACCTTTTCATTATTCAGCCACAAAAGAGAGTGAAATTATTCCCGAAAATTCCGAACGAAAAAAACGAATCGGAAATTACTTGTACATCCTTTGATGTCCAGGCAAAAGAGCCATCAGTGACAGGAATCAAACGATCCTAAAATGATGGAACAAGTCGAACATTACAGCTAGCAAGCATCAGGGTTTCATTTCGTGATTTATGCGAACCTTTGCGAGCTCCCAGATCACAAAGAATGCTGTGGAACTTTGTTACCGCTCTTTATTGGAATGGCCGTTAGTCATCTGTTTGCCGAACGCGAACAAGCGAATAATACGCACGGGCGAGCGGGGTTAGCTTAGGTTAGGATCGTCTAATGTCGGTTGTATTTATGCGGTATTCGCAAACATATATTAGGCTCTATCATAACAGTTTAAATACGCGTTCTGCGGTAGGAATGCGCGGGTATTACTGCATTATTAATATTTGAAAGCTTGCAAAGCTCGTTTAATATAAGCGTTAGCTTACATGGGTCGTGGGAGTATGTTCGTTTTACATGTGTTCCTGGTTTAATATCTTTAACGAGTATCAATCTTTCAGGGTCGTACCCTACCTATCTCATCCCCTCTTTTCGGAGTAATCGCCAAACTCTGAGTCTGTATGTGTGAAACTGAGCCTACGGCTTACTTGATGAATTTTGTAAAAGTTTCAGCAGTGCTGTTCGATTTATCGGTGACAGGTTCATGATGTACCTACAACCTACACGATTGCTAACAACAAATCTGTAAATGTTTTCTGTCTCAGCTCAAGTGATGCACGATTTATAATATAATTTTAATTTTGTAATATAGATACATGGACCAGTTGCACCGTTTTTATTTAATATCTGGAAGACTGAGCTTCGCTCGAAAAATAACGAGATATGGGAAGTTTAAAATTAAAAATAAAAAACCCAATCCAAATCAAGACCCGCGCCCACCTCTAATTCTCGTAGCATTCCTTTAAAATGAATATACAAATACGAGTAAAAACATTATTCTAAAAACGAAATATCCACTGGTGCTAAATGAACACATCTTCTGAAAATTAACAGGTACAATGTTACTAACTTAAAATAATTTTTCTACGACTGCTATGAAAAGTTGATATTTATGCTTTCAGTTGTCATCGTAAAGTTGATGGTTATTGAGTAATGAATAATAAAATACTTTACCGCGCGTCTCCTATAGCAACAAGCGGTAAAATACTTTACCTTTCGATTAGAAAAATATAAATTGTTGCTGAAATCTTAATTTATTGAAACAATACTTACAAAATCTAAAATATAGGTTATATTCATTTTTACAATTTTACACATATTGCACATGAAGTTTGCTGCGTTATGATTTGAAGTTGAACCTGAACGCAGCTGGACAGCAGTGCCAACTTAATGAGGATGAGGGATGTTAAAATTGAAAGTGCAGTTTTGACAATTTTGTATATTTATATACTTGAAACGGTGTTTGATAAATTTGAGGATAAATTAGATTCTGTGATATTCTCATTAGAATTTTCAGTTAGTACGCCAATCACTATTTTCTGAGATTTTTGAGCACATTTTTTATTTATGTGTGAAAATTTATCACAAACAATGATTGTTGATAACAGATTTTTTAAATTATTTACTTGGATACTGATATCGTCATGGTTACGTACAATACAGAAATTGGTGGAACGTGAATTGAACTAGCCCCATATTATTTTTTTAAATTTTTTAGTAAGTAAAGTCGTAGAAGAAATTATGTGTGTGCCTCAAGCGTAAAGTATCTTTATAGCTCTTGCTCTATTGCAGCGCTCGCTTCGCTCGCGTTTCAATTACCGAGCACGAGCAATAAAGATTCACTTTACGCTCTTGATACACAAATAACTATTATAATTTGTCTGCAATTATGGACTTCGATATTACATTAACTCCATTAAGAGCCAGGTTTCCATTCACCGGTTTACTTTCGATTAATGTTAATCATGATTAAATAATAATGGAAATCATAGTTTCCATTGTTATTTAACCATGATTAACATTAATCGGCGATTGAAAAACTAGCCCTAAAAGTAGCAGATAGTACAGTACAGTATAAACAAGTAAATAATCACTTTTAATTGCAATGTTTTTTATGGAATAAAATTAACACTCAAGTAACTTTTCTAACCTTGTTGAAGCTCAGTAGTATGAAACGTTATTAACCTAACATATTTGCCATGGAATAAAATTAGATTTGCACCAAATTAAAAAGGTATAATCAACGGAAAAATATTATAGCTAACCTGTTAATCGGCGATTAATAATGTTGATAATTAACACGTCCATTACGTTGTCATGTTAAAATGCCTCGATTATTAATCGTCCTCATTAACACATTTTATCATTAAATAACTAATTTACTATTATATTACAAATCTTAATAACATATAAAACGTCAGCGTACAATCAATTGTATTAATTGCATATACTAAAATTTTCTTAAGATTTCTATGGTTATAAATCTCATTACAAATCTTCGCCGTCTTAATTAAATCCTAATTAAAAATTAAGAAAACTGAGCACGTAATAACACAGTTTAATTTCCAGTGGACAAAATTTACATCTCTGGAATTTACTTTCAGATTTAACTACTTTTCAAACAGATATTTTTCCCAGTCACGTCGCAACTAAAGCAGAAAGTTTAACTTGAGAATTTCTGTAAAAAAAAAGAAAAGTCCACTCTCAATAATTCTTAATTTTCCTGATTAATTGTTGGCGGGCTTGCGAGTTATCCGCAGGACGCCATCTCGATGTTGACTTTTCCCCATTAAGAAGGAAGCGTGACGGGGGGTAAATGAAGAATTCTTTAAAACAATTTTATGTTATTTTTTGTAATCACGCGGTTTGCTACTGAATGGACCTAAATTGTATAATGCAATTTGAAAAAAATTCATTCAAGCGAGAAAGTTTTAATTTATACGACTAAAAAAATAAATTAACTTTATATCTCAATAAAGTACAGCTTTGCATTTTAAGTTTTAAATTTAAAAGTCAAGTTTTAAATATTCAAGATACCTTTTTTTGTTAATTTAACTATTACTATCCATTAAACCCGTTTATAACTAATCCTTTGAAGCAACATTTTCGCACGCTATGATTTTAATTCTTATTAATTTATAACAGAAATTGAAAATTTTGCGATCGTATTATAGCTATTTGTATATCAAGGTCTGCAAATGTATTTTCAAAAATTTTCACCAATTTTTGTTTCTAAAACAGTTTATGGACAATCTCATAAAAATTAGAAGGCGTATACATTTGCGGATTTTACCATTGGAGTCAGCAGGTCAAAATACATATGTTCGTAACTCTTGGAAAAATTTCAAAAATATTCAAAAAACTGAAATTTCTTCAAATGAGTTTAAATTCTGCTAATAAGTCAATTTGAACACGGGGAATTCAATGCTGTTGAACGCAACTTCGTATCACGTTTAGTTTTTGAGATAGAGCCTCCGGAAATGTAGAACTTTCAAGAAATTTTTACACCTCAGTTTTTCGGCTTTCCAGAGGGCATTTCTTAAAAACTAAACGAGATATGAAGATGCGCTCAACGGCATTGTATTTCTCGTGTTTTAATTAACTTGTATACAAATTTTTAGCGATTTTAAAAATTTTCGAAAATTTTCGGCATTATATTTTTCCTAAACAGTTTTTGGACAATATCTTAAAAACCAGAAGGCGTACACACTTGGGGATTTTATCATTGATTCAGCGGATCAAAATTCAAAATTGCTTCAAATGAGCTAAAATTTTGCTAATAAGTCAATTCGGACCCGGGGAATTCAATTCCGTTGTGCGCAGCTTCATATCTCGTTTAGTTTTTTAAATATAGACTTCGGATCAATGAATTTTTTCCCTAACTTTACCTATCTGATTTTACATATTTTAGAGGCTATTTCTCATTAAATAAAATGATTAATTTCATATCGTATTTATTTATTAATTTTATTTTCATATCCTAACCTTCAAAATAATATCTTTAAATAATTTAGTATAATGAAATAAAATATATTTTCTTGTCTATTATTTAATTAAAAATTGTCATAAGAAACAATTGCCTGACATTTGCATGTATGACAATAATTTCAAGAAATATAAATTTTCATTACAATAATCGTACGAGAAAGAGTTTTAGATCAAATTGTTTGAAAATAATTAAAAAAATAATTAAAAATATTAAAAAAAATAAATCTCTTCAAATGAGTTTAAATTTTGCAAATAAGTCAATTCGGACACGGGGAATTCAATGCCGTTGAGCGCAGCTTCATATCACATTAAGTTTTTGACAGACAGCCTTCGGAAATGTGAAATTATTAGTCAATTAACGGTATTACCTGTATTCGATATGCATAAGCGGGAAGAAAAGCCTACTTTCGGTTATGGTCATAGAAAAAAAGTAATAAACTAGTTGCTACGAAACAATCCTAACTACGTAATATACGGAAAAAAAAAGTTTTTGACGTTGAAAATGTAATAAGTGAAATTAATATAGTTAGTTCAAACTCGATCGTGGAAGAAATTGTGTATGTAACTAGTGTTAAAAGTGTGACTATCACTAGTTGTATAAATAACTATTGCTGCCCTCGTGAAGTGAAGAATAGCTACGAACAGAGAACCGAATTGAAAGAAGCTGAAAATATGTTGTAATTGTTAAAAAAATTTGTGATAAATTTTAAAAGCAGAATGTCATAATTAAAATGTACTGTAATGTTTTTTCTTTTATTTATTTATTTATTTCATCATTTTCACCTGAACATACCCTTGTACAAGCGCAGAAAAATGCACGTTTCATAAACAAAAACTCGATGATATATTATTATTTCAAAATTAATTTAAAATGTATTTTCCACTCCAGTGTCAAATATTAATAATGAATTTTAATACAAAACGAATTCCAACATCATATACAATAGAATTCATATGAAGTCAACAAAAACAAATTCATGATAATTTATGTTTTTATTATGTAAAACAAACACAAAATATTTTAACAGTTGCAAGCCTGCAGGCGCAGGGTTGGCTACCGCGATACTTCCGTGTCGGAAAAATAAAATCGGGACATAAAAAAACGCTCCCTGGGCTAAGTTATAGACGCGCCAGGTGGCCCACGTATCAAACCCATAAATGGGCCAACACAAGCCATCGGACGCCAACGAGACACCGTACACCGACATTTCTTATTCTGTGCAATGTGACGCTAACTTACGTTCTGCTCTAAACTTGAAACTAAAGATTTAAAAGCGCTTGTAAACATACTTAGGGTTTACTTCTGATTTTTAAGTTTATATATTTATGTCACAGGTTTATTCTTGGGTTTCTTAAATGCACGTGGTCTCCAGCTGTCATATTAAGCACCATATTTATAATTAAAAAGGCATTATTATCAATGTTGTCCCTAGCATATTGTATTCAAAATTTCCCTTAAAATCATTAAAATATTTCAATTACATGAAAAGATTTGTAATTTATAATTTAGAGAAAACTGTAAACTACATTCTACTGAGACAAGTACAGAGTGATCAAAAGGAATTGTTACAGTTGGCAATAAAAAAAACTACTTGAAATTGGTAAGCCTGATACATAAATTCATTTCCTGTTGTTGACAGTGACATTTAAAATTTAAATTTGAGTTCATTTATTATTACATTTATTTCTAAAGTATTTCTATTACTTAAAAAGTCAAAATTCTATTAGCTGTCAGACTCCTGACATAACCTATTTGTATTTATTAGAAATGTCAAATAGCATTTCCGCCTTTATCTGACGTTGTGTCAACTGTGGAATAAAAAGATCTTTGGAATTGTATTGCCAACTATAACAATTCCTTTTGATCACTCTGTATTATTATTTCAGGCACAAAAGTGAATATTTATTATTAATTATTTATATAGGGTGGCTAGCTCAGTGGTATGAAGTCGGCCTGTGGATATTGAGAATCCTGGTTCGATTCCCACAAGCGACAAACAATGTTCATAATTTCAAAAGGTACCCCTGTGGCTCCTCTACCACTAACATCTTTGGGGGCCGTGATTTGACGACTGGTAACCGCACTTAACACGCAAAATGTATCACTTACCGAGATCTGCTTCGGCAGGGTGCCACACCCAGTAAAGGGTAGAAGGCGTGATGATATATTTATGATTATTAATTGATTAAATTAAACGGTTTCAGGAAAATAGTATACACAATACGTCAGGAAAGTGTTTTTACTTTCCCGACTTATTATGTAATATATTAATATTGTGTAAAATGTGAAAGGGCGTAAAATTTGCAAAAATCTACACTTCCGGAGATTATATCTCAAAAACTAAGCAAGATATGAAGATGCGCTCAACGGCATTGGATTCCTCGTATCCGAATTGACTTATACATATATTTCCAGCAATTTTTTTATTTTTGATATTTTGACCAACATTTTCGATATACACAAATGTCTAAGGCCAATATCTGCAAAACTAAAAGAGATACGAACTCAGGGATTTCACCAATGGATTCTACGCGTCGAAATACGTATGTATGTAAATTTTTAGTGTAATATTCGTATGAGGAAGATTTTTAGAGCAATAAGTCTGAAAATGGCTTAAAATCGAGAAAATCTTAAGGGGTACCCCTTAAGAAATTTTCAAAAAATCAAAATTGCTGAAAATATGTTTATAAGTCAATTCGAACACGATAAATTCAATGCCGTTGAGTGCATTTTTATATCTTGTTTAGTTTTTGAGATATAGCCTCCGAAAAAGTAAAATTTTGTATAAATTTCATCTCGTTTGACCATTTTCCGCTAACTACCTTATATATCAAAAACTAGCCTAGATACGGACCTGAAAAATGAACCATTGTATTCCTCATCATTTTCTGCATAAATATACATATTTTTATTGACATAAATTAAGAGATATTTTTATTTATTGCAATGTAAAACATGAACAAATTTTCAAATTTAAGATTTGTCAAATAATTGCATAAAAATACACTAGGTGCGCTACTGCATCATTCCAGCCTCTCAAGACACTTTATAGATTCAGCATATTTACAAAATTAAATATAACTTTATTATAGAAATTGACACGCGAAAGGGTAAAAGAGATGTAAATGAAAAAGAAGAAGAATTACAGAAAAAAAACTTGGGATGCCACCATAGATGCTACAACTACTGTGTTTGTGTTTTGTTTTTATAACCTTCGATACTTAGTCAAAACAATTCATATCAAAAAATAACTCTTTGAATTATTTATGATTAATTATTGATTAAATTAAACGGTTTCAGAAAAAATTGTATATATAATACGCCAGACTTACTATCTTTGTAACACAACCAACAATAAATAAATAAATAAATAAATAATTGTCAACGACCATGGCTGCACTCGTTGGAACTGATCTAAGCGATAACGCGAGTTAAGTAACGTTGCGCGGGGGTAGTACTTGGATGGGTGACCGTCCAGAGAAACCCGCGTTGCTGTTGACCTTAATACCTAAAACGCAGATCAGGGCGTAATGGCGGCATATGACCTAAGTAGTTGGTCCGCCAAAGAAGCCACAAAAAAAAAACCGTTTTCATCCAACCTACCCTCAAAGAGGTGATAAACGATATTATTATTTTAATTTTGGATGGGGTGGCTAGCTCAGTGGTATGAAGTTGGCCTGTGGATCCTGAGAAACCTGATTCGATTCCCACAGGCGACAAACAATTTTCATAATTTCTAAAACTACCCCTGTGGCTCCTCCACCACTAACATCTTTGGGGGCCGTGATTTGACGACTGGTAACCGCACTTCACACGCAAAAATATATCACTTACCGAGATCTGCTTCTGCATAGTGCCACACCCAGTAATGGGTAGAAGGCGTGATGATATATTTTTTTTTTCTTTTAATTTTTTGAGCAAAATAAGACGAAAAATAGTTCTACGTATGTGGTAATATTTCAGGTTGTCACATGTAAATAATGTATTATAAACAAAAAGTGAAACTAGTGACAGTGTTGTGTTAAGTATCGTTATTAATTGCTAGGCTATTATTTTTAAAATTATGTATGTTTCGTCTAGTGTTAGCTATTTTGTAGCCCTTGGTTTAGAAAATATTAAGTACCGTGAGAATGATATGTTTGGGGTTGTATTTGTGTTTTTAAACTAATAAATTAAGTCAAGTGTGCCTGGGTCCGTCTGAGTGAAGCCGAATGTGGAAACATGTTGGAATAGGTGAGGGATGAAGAGACGTGTGTGATTGGTTTTAGGGTGCATGTGACTTTGTGAATAGTTTTTAAGATAGTGTGTATCCGACGATCGATGAGAGAAGTTGAAATTTATTATCATTGTAAATCTTGATCTTAATAAAACTGATGTACATATTCCCTGTACTTCGTTTGTTATTTATCCTGACGAATATATGAACAGAAAGTGCAGAAGGAGCAGCATTAATCACAGAAAAATTATATCGTTTATAGACAATTATCAGAAGAGGATAGATTGTTTTATATTGGGATTGCGACACGTAGTCTAAAGTAAATTCTGAAAGTTTAAAAAGTGCAATATGCAAGTGGAAGTTGAAAATTGAATTTTTGTTAGTTATTATTATGCATTGCACTATATTTATTGTGCGAATCCTCCTACATGGAAGAAACATAAGTTTGCGAAGATGCATGTTTAGAAAGGCACTCCAAACTACAACTTACGAGTATTACGTGTATAACTCTAGATAGTGCAGTCCCATTTCTATTTTCGGTGGAATACAATCTGTCGCTTATCTCCGCGATAGTCCCTGTAATCTCAATGTATTTATAGCATTGCTTCAGTTCGCCCTGACAAAAACACTGGTACTTGGCGGTTCTTAAAAAGATTTATCGTTCGAAATCGTATTTGCGAGCAGTACACAACACAACATACTGCTCCGGTGGAAAAAACTCTGGAAATATGAACTCGGTGTAAACAAAACAATCTTTAAACTTGGTCTCCATCTTCGGCTTGACATTGTGATATATAACAAGGCGCTTTGCAAAGTTCTTAATGGAAAAATTTATAAAATAAACTGACCCAGTATGTTTTTCGCGAGATTATTGATCACTCAGCCAGAACTAAATTATGAGCTAGTTTAGACAACATCTTTCAGGTAATTTCCACTCATTTATTGTCTGTAAAAGCATTTCTGGACACCAGTTTTCATTACTTTCATAAATTTTAAAATGTTTTCTTTGCTATAGAATTAACACAATTATTTCTGTTGAAGGTAGAAGACGCTAAATTTAATAATTATATTCTGAAATTTTCGTTACTATTAATAAGACCATTCTGTAACAAAAAATTACTAAGGGCCAATTTTACTCTCCATTAATGTTTAATCATGATTAACATTAACCGGTGATTGAAAAATTGGCCCTTAGTATGGCAATTAGTAACATGATCTTTTGATAGCAACCTTCTTAGCAATCATTGTTGTTTGGGGTCTTAGCAATTGCAATTCTGAGCAATTTTTGATACAGAATAGGTCCAATTATATTTTAAAGCATTGACATTTCAAAAGCTTCTAATTTTTTCAGTACATCCTTAAAATGATTTTTTCTACGACCGAGCAGAAACTAGACATTTCCAACTGTCAATTGAGTGCAGGAAGTTGACGTTTGCCACTCGCCGAGCGGTAAAGTAAAAGTGTATTCATGGATTCATGAAAACTGACTATATTTTTAAGGGAACTTCAAAATTTTAATTTTCTAAAAAATATCCTTTCCGCTTTTGCATGATTGTTGCTTTCGGCTGTATCTTTAATGGGTAAAAGGCGTGATGATTTAAATATTTTATATTTATATAAATATAAATAAATATATCATCACGCATTTTACCCAATACTGGGTGTGGCACTCTGCCGACGCAAATATCGGTAAGTGATATATTTATGCGCGTGAAGTGCGATTACCAGCCGTCAAATCACGGCCCCCACAGATGTTAGTGGTGGAGGAGCCACAGAGGTAATTTTAAATTGATGCAAATGATATGTCGGCTGTGGGGATCGAACTAGGGTTCTTAGGATCCATAGGCCGATTCGGATACCACTCAGCCATTACCCCATATTATATTTATATATAATATTTGTCATTTAATATTTTATGAGGTAGGTGGCCCAGTGGTATCGAGTCGGCCTGTGGACCCTGAAAACCCTGGCTCGATTTCCACAGTCGACAAACATTTTCAGCACATTAAAATTACTCCTGTGGCTCCCCCACCACTAAAATCTTTGAGGGCCGTGGTTTGACGGCTAGTAACCGCACTTCACGCACATAAATATATCACTTACCGAGATCTGCTTCGACAGAATGCCACACCCAGTAATGGATAAAAGGTGTTATGATATATGTATATTTATATTTTGTTTCAAAATATCAGTGATGTCTCTCAGATCTAATTAGACAAATGCTTCGCAGATTTTCTTTTTATTTTTGAATGCTTGTTCATCTTATCGGTCGCACTTTCCTCTTCTCTCTGCGTTAATCTTAATCTTATTTAAAGTGGTTTAATCCTCTTAGAGTAAGTAACATATAATGGTATCAGTACCAAATAGCTCAGATCAATAAGGATCATTTGGATCAGTTTGTCGCTGCAACTGTTCTCTTGTAACTCAACGCTGTATCACTGAAGTAATCCGTGATTTCACGCACCGTTGGTTACGTGACCCGTGCGGCTCCGGAATGACCGGAACGCCTTCTTGACACCGGACTACGCGACTTTGGCGTATCCGCCCTACGGTAACGTCACCGGAAACAAGGGAAATTATATTTTATATTATAATGGAAGCGGTGGCTTTGAATTAAGTGGGTATTGTTAGATGAGTTTAATAAGAAAATTAAGGAATTATGCATGTAATACGCGAAATATTTGTATAACGGATGTCTCACCAATTATGTGCTAGAGACCAGTTGTTTTCAAACTGGGGGTCGCGACCCCTCGGGGGTTTGCGAACACATTGGATGGGGATCGTCGAATGCTACTTACAAATTAAAAAAAAAAACATGTATTCTAAGATCAAACTGCAGTTGCATCCAGTTGCACCCTTACGCTTAAATTTTAAGGGTTACTTAAATGAAAAATAGAAAATCGAATATTAGATAGCAATGTTAAATTACTCATTTGAATCTTCATCAAATTAAGGGACTATAGTCTGTTTTTTAACCAGGAAGAGTAATTTAAATTTTAACCGCTAAAACTGACGCTTCTGATTGGCTAGTGCTTCGTCCAATTTACACTGTACATAGATTTTACATTTGATTTATTAGAGCTGTCGTAAGTTTTGAGGTTATTTGTTTTCTTGTTGGTTTTTTTGCATTTCTGTGACATTAACATAAATCAGTTCTTTTAAGAACTAATAATATACGGCGTGACAAATTAGAGTTTATAATGTCATTTGTATTTTAAAATAAATTCAATGAGACTTAATCAGTGCAGATGTGTAATAAATTTTTTTATTTCGCGCGAAAAAAAATCTAGTAACTTTCTTTGGTAACTTTCTATAGTGTAAATCTGACTTGTGCATTTACTCCTCCTGGTTAAAAAACAGACTATAGTACCTATTAGAAGACTAAAAAAAAGCTAATTTTCAAGAATTTTTTTTGCAGCTTTTTAATTTGATATTACCATACAACTTTTTTATAATGTGAGTCCTTCGAGAGCACAAAAAATTTTGTTTCTATTTTTTTGACTGTTTGTCCAATTTATAGATGGCGTCAAAGTTGAGTCCTTTAAAAATCCCTATCCCATGGCGGACAGTTAATCTCAGGATTGGCAAGTCAGAAACAAAATATTCAGAAAGTATTTTAAAGAGGAAGGTATCTCACAAAATAATTCACCACCGGTAATGAAAAATCGGTAAAAAACAAAAAAATGGCGGACTTTTAAAACAAAGTGTGACAAATTGACCCTCTTTTTCATCCTTTTTTCTTGCACCAAAATTTTATTTTTTTATTCTTTGCCCAAATTGTTGAGAATCATTGTGTAGAATAGTTTAATAAACAAAACGTGCCAAAATTGATTTAAATCGGTTCAGTAGATCCGGAGATTAACTGTCCGCCGTTTAATAAAAAAATGTCATTTCGAGACAATCGCGTTTAAAGTTTTTTTCGTATTATTACACCAGCGAGCGCTTAAAGTTCATCTATACTAATTTAACTTTCGAATTTAAAAAAAATATTTTAGAAGGTGTAAAAATCAAAAAATGTATTTTTTTAAAAATTCTAATAGATACTAGTCCCTTAAGGTTCCTAAGAAAATGCATCAAAGTGCTTAATGAGATATCTTTTTTTCACTAATTTCTGAAATCATGGTTCTATGTTTATATTGTATATTATTAAATCAATATTTCACGCGCAAAATATATCACTTACCGAGATCTGCTTCGGCAGAGTGCCACACCCAATAATGGGTAGAAGGCGTGATGATATATTTATTTATATTTTACAAACTACAATTATGATCACATAAAGAGTAAAGGTGTCGCGAAAGAATTTAATTGTGATTTTTGTCTCCAAGGGAGTCATGCCTCCAAAAAGTTTGAAAAACACAACTATAGACTATTAACATGTAAAATATAAAAACACCATGTTGAAAATGTATAGAATTTGAAGTAAATTTAAACAGTAACAAATTTGTTGTTTAAAATTGGCGAGACGTTAGCAAAAAAATGTCGTAGCTATTGGCGAATATAAAATCAATCAGACTGTATGGAAGTTTTCGTACAGATCTCATCGTCAAGAACATAATTCTCCTAGGACTATAAATGACAACAGTGAATTATTGTAAGAAATTTACACATACTTATGTTGTAATAAAATATATGTCACATGCAAATATTATCACGTCATAAGACGTTCACCTTAAATGCCATAAACTTCCCCTGCAATAATATTAACAATTCATTCTGACTGGAGTCCCTAAACGGCGATTACAACCAAGCAAAAAAATGAATCCCAACAAAACAAAAAAAAACTCAACTGCGTAGCCATGGTAACAAGCTGGTATGGCAGTATATATCACAGCGAATCAGGTTGTTAAAATGAAAAATTCCAGCTAGCAAAAAAGATATCCCGCACAATCTCGTATCTTAAGAACAGGGGCTCCGGATTTGAACGCACCACTGGGACTTGTCCTGCTGGATGGACCCGCTTCCTGCACCAGGATTCTGCAGAGGATGCCACGAAATAGCCATAGTTAGAAATTTAAACGCTGTGGTTTGAGATCATATAAGAAAACTGGACGAAAATGATAAGAACACAACCATTCCATTTCCGATAAGAATTATGTCATTGAGAATTTCTTTATTAAACAAGACACAATCGCCATAACTTCCACTAGAAGCAGTACTATTTTTCTTGAAATTATTGTCATACATGCAAATATCAGGCAATTTTTAATTAAATAATAGACAAGAAAATATATTTTATTTCATTATAATACATTATTTTAAGATATTATTTTGAAGGTTAGGATATGAAAATAAAGTTAATAAATAAATGCAATATGAAATTAATCATTTTATTTATTGAGAAATAGCCTCTAAAATGTGTAAAATCAAATAGGTAAAATTAGGGAAAAAATTAATTGATCCGGGGTTTATATTTAAAAAACTAAACGAGATATGAAGATGCGCACAACGGCATTGAATTTCTCGTGTCCGAATTGACTTAGTAGCAAAATTTTAGCTCATTTGAAGCGATTTTAGTTTTTTGAAATTTTTAATTATTTTTCCAAGGGGTACCCCTTAGGTTTTTTATGGTTTTCAATCAAATTGCTCTAAAACTCTTTCTCGTACGATTATTGTAATGAAAATTTAAACACATATGTATTTTGACCCGCTGAATCCAATGGTGAAAACCCCAAGTGCGTACGACTTCTAGTTTTTAAGATATTGTCCAAAAACTGTTTATACAAGTCAATTGAAGCACGAGAAATCCAATTCCGTTGAGAGCATCTTTGTATCTCGCTTAGTTTTTGAGATATGGTCTCTGGAAAGTCGAAAACCTGAGATGCCAAAATTTTTAGAAAATTCAACACTTCCGGAGGCTCTATCTCAAAAACTAAACATGATACGAAGTTGCGCTCAACGGCATTGAATTCCCCGGGTCCGAATTGACTTATTAGCAAAATTTTAGCTCATTTGAAACGATTTTATTTTTTTGAAATTTTTAATTATTTTTCCAAGGGGTACCCTTAGGTTTTTTATGATTTTCATACAATTTGCTCTAAAACTATTTCTCGTACGATTACTATAATGCAAATTTACATACATATGTATTTTGACCCGCTGAATCCAATGGTTAAAACCCCAAGTGCGTGTGCCTTCTAGTTTTTAAGATATTGTCCAAAAACTGTTTAGAAAAAATTTGTTACAATTTAATTGAAGCACGAGAAATTCAATGCCGTTGAGCGCATCTTCATATCTCGTTTAGTTTTTGAGATATAGCCTCTAGAAAGTATCAAATCCGATTAAATAAAATTTGGAAAAAATTACCTTTTCTGAAGTCTGAATTTTAAAAACTATCCAAGATATGAAGATGCGTTGAATCCGTCAAGTCCGAATTATCAATAATTAACAAATATTTTCATGTAAATAATTTCATAATGAATGAAAAAGATCTATTGAACACTAAGAAAATATTTTTTTTTGTTGGCACTGCTTTGAATCACTAAATTTATATTATTTAGTACTAGGAAGCACTAGTCATTTTTAATTCCTTCGGTAAATAATTATTTTGATAAGAATAAAGTTAACATTCTTTAGCGGTTGTATGTAAAATATATTCATAACGTCCGTTCATAATTATTATAATCACAATTATTATACATTTAAAATGAATTCTACATAATTTAGTGAAAACAAATCTTGTATGCACCACGGATATTACTAGATGATAATGCCCTTGGCTCATAAATAACCATTTCACCTCGTTGTAAATATTCAACGCTATCTAAGATCACCAACATCTTATGCAGAATCCGTGATTTGTAGTCCTGAAACACCGGCGTCACTTATCGT
This sequence comes from Pterostichus madidus, assembly GCA_911728475.2. Classification (NCBI taxonomy): domain Eukaryota; kingdom Metazoa; phylum Arthropoda; class Insecta; order Coleoptera; family Carabidae; genus Pterostichus; species Pterostichus madidus. The sequence continues at coordinate 31,269,750 of OU452312.1, forward strand.
GTTGGTTCAGTCCGAGGCCGGGCGTCGGACCGCTGTCCAAGCTTCGGTTCTCGCTCCGGGTTCAAGGTCCGGGTTCCAGTGGGTTCCGGGTCTCAGCTGGTGTCGATGTCACCGGATTATTCGAGGATGAAGTCTGTCTTATGAAGGATTATGGGCCTCGGCGCGGCTTGTCATATGCGGCCTACGAGCGCTTTGTTGATTTCATTGCCGCAAAAAACTTTCCGGAATTTATTTGCGACCTAAATACCGTTTAATTATAGACTTAACCACCCATACTTAGTTGTCCGTGTTGCGGAAAAATGTTATTATCCTTCCAAAGATTTTATGATACGCTCGAATGAAAATTTAATCATGGGATAATAACTGGAAAGCTTTGAAAACAGAACAACGGAACAAAAAGAATTTCAAATTGCGATAAAGCGAAATATAAATCTAATAAATCGGCGCTTGGCGTGAGCACTGAAAACTAACAACATTTTATAATTTCAGTGTTTATTTGACTTAGTTCTTAGTTCCCATATCATGTATGCTAATACAGTTAGAGCAAATTATAATTATGGTTGAGATAAATCATACAACTAATTGGGTATGAATACTTATCTTTTGGAAACAAAATACATATTTCCATATATTCTCTTACTGTTAAGGATATACAAGATAATGACAGCTTTTATTTCTTTAAAGTTCGATACTTTGTGAGCATAATAACTCATGGCATTTTTATTTTATTTTTGATAAATTAGAGCTTATATACGTGCAATTTATTTTGTATTGTTAATTAACTCATTTTAAAATGAATTGTGTAATGTAAAATTATAATTAATTGAATATTATTGCTCCAATGCAATTTCCATGAACTAAATTGACATTAGCGCTGCAATACAGACTCATTCGGAACTACAAATTTCATTGATAAAAACGTATATATATATATATATATATATATATATATATATATATATATATATATATATATATATATATATATATATATATATATATATATATAGATATATATGGGGTGGCTAGCTCAGTAGTATGAAGTCGGCCTGTGGATCCTGAGAATTCTGGTTCGATTCCCACAGGCGGCAAACAATTTTCATAATTTCAAAAACTGCCCCTGTGGCTCCTCCACCACTAACATCTTTGGGGGCCGTGATTTGAGGACTGGTAACCGCACTTTACGCGCAAAATATATCACTTACCGAGATCTGCTTCGGCAGGGTGCCACACCCAGTAATGGGTGAAGGCGTGATGATATATATATATACATATATTTTGTTTGTGGTACAAATCATTAAAGTTAAAGTTTGAAAATATTGTAATAAATTTTAAAATATTTATAGACGGTATTTCAATTTCCCAACAAAGTTTCTAATAATTTTTGTTTTTAAATAAAGTATCAGATTCATAATTTAAATTATAAAAATTATATTAAAGGTCATTTTTGTCAGCTATTTTTTTATTGTCCACAGAATAAATTTATTAAAAACTTTGTTAGGAGTTGAATTATTGGAAAATAACCAAAATTGTATCTATAACTTTTGTAAAACAGGTGGGCAGAAGGTAGTAAAAAGAATAGTATATTTATAAATATAGCGATCTATACCACAGTAAATTTTTACTCCATTTAAATAAAAACTATGCAGAAAACGACTAACCGCACTTTTTACAATAATGGATTAAAATTGTTAAAATATCTACATTTAAGAGCCGACTTCAATGATATTTTTATTTTGTGAATTAAAAACCGTGATAATAGATTATTTTTATTTTTATTATTATTATTACAGGTTGATAAATAATGCAAATTTATAAATAAATATACCCTTATATTCTTGAAAAATCTCATTGTCAGTAACTCCGTATATCTTTTATTGTACGTAGATATTAAATTCTTTTCAATTAATAAAGCAAGTTACCTAATCAGACAAGTCCGTTCGTCTACTCGCTGCTAATGCAGGTCTCAAGCAGCAAACATTTCGGTGTATTGCACATGTTTCATAGTAAACTCAGTTCTTTCCTTCGTTTATAAAACATGGACGTGTCTTGTGTATTTGTGCAATAAACAGTGTTGAATTCGTGATTTTAAAAGCTATTTTTACAGAAAAACAGTGTAAAATATATCTATAATTAGTGTTACATGTATTTGCGTAGTGTTATAACATACCGTGAATATAAATATAGCAAAACATTGTGTGTTGTGTTGCATGTGATTCGGTTAAAAAGTAATGAACGTAGTGTAAATTTTAATCTAATTAAAAGTGTTGTTTACAAAGAAGTTAAGGAGCAGATAAATACGACCCCTAAAATCTTTCAGAAATAGGTATGTGGTTGTATTTAATTTAATGTTTAATTTATAATAGTAATGATAAATATATCATCGAGATACCCATCACTGTGTCTGACACTCTGCTGTAGTAGTTCTTGGTAAGTGATATATTTATGCGCGGGAAGGGCAGTTACCAGCCGTCAAACTACGGCTCCTAAAGATGTTAGTATATGAATGTATTTAATTTAATATTAATAACCGTTTTATAGTAGGTATATTATATATCAAGGGAGAGAAGTGTATATTTTTCCCCGAGGTGTACGATACCATATGATTAATTTATAATACCAAAAATAAATATATCATCGAGCCTTTTACCCAACATTAGGTGTGGTATTCTACCATAGTTGATCTCAGTAAGTGATATATTTATGCGCGTGAAATGCAGGTATTAGCTGTCAAATCACTGCTCCGGATGTTTGTGGTAGGAGTGCCACAGGTGTAATTTTAATATGGTGAAAATTTTTTGTCAGCTTTGGGAATCGAACCCTAATTCTCAAATCCACAGTCCGACTCGATACCAACGAGCTATCTACCACATGAAAAAAAAAATAATCATGGATGCATTTACTATATTTTGACAGTGTACCACAGATAATGTTTCAAGGGAGAGAACAAGATTGTGGAACTTTAATGCGACTTTTTTTTCACTTGTCTAACATCTAAGATATTACCTACTCTAAGACGTTTATAAGAATAAAATTTCAAAGAACCAGTCTCAAACATCAAAACTTGCTGCATTTTCATCGTTTATTATTCTGAACACATCTGGAATATTTTCTTAGGTCAAAAACTTTACCATCTGCAAAGCAATAAACTTAATCCGACATCTTATTCTCTTCCGTGAAACACTACCTGTGGTATACTGTCAACATCCATTAAATGCATCCACAGGGATGATTTCTCAACGGTGAAATAGCATCTTGATTTATATTCACCCCTCTGTTGATACTGCAATGAAATTTGGTTGCAAACCTAATAAGATTTAATTTTATGTGTTTATGCAGAAAGCTATGCAATACCAAAAATTCTTGTAGACAAAACAGTGTAAGGTAAATCATTCGCATAACCGCAATAATAAAACCTCGGAAGATATGAAACCATAAACGAAATATTTCATGCAAGGAATTCGGAACACGAAATACAAACCAAACATATCTCTTCAAATTAATTCAAAATCATATTTTAGCCAATTACACCAACACGAAAAATATCTTAATGCATACCACTGAGCTATAAAATTCCTGGAATATTTGAATACATTCACCAGCGTAAACTGAACGTATGAAATAAAAGCCGGACGGGAAATATTGTCTTATTCCCAACAGGCAACAGAACAGGATCGGATTTAGTTACAGATTTACCTGAATTCAATTTTGTCCTTCCTAAAAATGGAGATCGGGAACGGGCAGATGCACCAACAAAATTTTCATTTCTAAACTTGGTTTAATTCAATCAAATCAATCATTTGTATGGATGAAGCAGTTGACATTCGATGAAACATAATTATAAAAAGTTTTGATGAAATACTTTTGTTTTTGTTTAAATAAAAGCAAATTAGATGTTTGACAGCAATATACATTATTCCTTGACATGTAACTTCTATTTTCTTTTATTTATTTAGTCAAGTTAAAAGTTTAAATTGTGTGCAACTATTTATAAATATATTTAAAACAAATTATTTAGAAATCGAATTGAATTGAAGGGAGAAAATCTGGGCTACCTCCAGGATTTCATAGGTCCCAGGTTTAAATCGTCGCGGTGTCCCATTTTTTGTCTATATAATTCAATTTTATTTCATCAATTATTAAGTATTTACTTAAAACTATTTATAAACGGTTGATAATTGCACTTCACGTGCATAAATACAGAGTGATCAAAAGGAATTGAAACAGTTGGCAATAAAAAAACTACTTGAAATTGGCAAGCCTGATACATAAATTCATTTCCTGATGTTGACAGTGACATTTAAAATTTAAATTTGAGTACATTTATTATTACATTTATTTCTAAAGTATTTCTATTACTTAAAGAGTCAAAATTCTATTAGCTGTCAGACTCCTGACATAACCTATTTGTATTTATTAGAAATGTCAAATAGCATTTCCGCCTTTATCTGACGTTGTGCCAACTGTGGAATAAAAAGATCTATGGAATTGTATTGCCAACTATAACAATTCCTTTTGATCAACCTGTATTACTTACTAAGATCTACTACGGTAGAGTACCATTCCAGTAATGTATAAAAACCGTGATGATATATGTATTTTTCAATTTAATTGTCTTTTTGATCAAATCTATAATCTATATGACTTATAGTCAATTGCACCATCAAAACTGAAATTTTAAACGCAGTGTAAATAAATAAATAAAAATCAAATGTTTGACAGCAATATCAATTATTCCATATGGCAGTAATTCCGATTTGCTTTTATTAATTTGAACTAAGTTTAAAATTTAAGTTTCGTTGGTGCAACTGGCCATTACTGAAATTATTTTTCATATATTTGTTTAATGTGGTGACTAGCTCAGTGATATCTAGTAGGATTGTGGATTTAAGAACTTGGGTTCGATTCCCACAGCCGACGAATATTTTAATCACATTAAAATATCCTCTTTAGCTCCTCCTTCACTAACATCTTTGGAGGCCTTGATTTAACGGCTGGTAACCGAAATTCACGTGCACAAATATATCACTTTCCAAGACCTGCTACGGCAGAGTGCCACGCCCAATTAACATTAGTAAACCAGCCCTTAATAGTTTTATAGTAGTAGGGGGTGGCAAATTATTTCACTGCACTACTTTTACATAGTTTTAGTAGAGAGAAAATTACGAGTATATTTAAAAAGTAGGTCCTCATCTTCTAGTTTAGAGTGTAATTAAATGTAAATCCGGCACTGCACTAGAACCATTAATACAAAAGGTAAACCGATACGAGAAAGAGAGAGATAAATACGCAAGTATGAAGAGGGAAGAAGACAACAAGGGGTGTGATATCTGATATTGTACAGGTCCGCGCAACAAGCATTGTAATAGCGGGATCACAGTTTAATTTCGTCCCGGACAAGTAAATGCGGTTTCGAATGCAATTCATAATTAGTTTCGATACAAAAACACTTAACCAACGTTGCTAAACCGCGTTCGACATTATTACATTTCCGGTGAATATTGTCATTCGCTTCCGGTGCTATTGGCGCAGGGTATTATTGGCAACACTGCAGAATATTATAAAAGCAAATTTTACTGAATTGTAATTCATAACATGTCGAACTTCGTTTTGTGAATGTTAAATATAATTTAGATTTCTTTTTTATGCTTTGGTATGGTCGCAAATAATAATTTTGCACTTATTTCGCATATAGTCTGCAAAATAAGAAAAAAAGGCTTTTAATAATTTGTTAACCTCACCAGAGGTGGACTCATAGATAGGGGTCAGAGAGGTGACTTCATCTCTGGAAAGATAAATATATGCTAATGGCGTTTTTTAAATATTTAATTCATTTAGATTTTGCAAAATAGGTTCTTTATAATTAACAGTAAGGTACATATAAATATTAAATGAGAATTAAGAATATTCTACCCCTGTGGCTCCCTCACCAATAACATCTATGAGGGCCGTGATTTGACGGCTGGTAACCGCACTTCACACGCAAAAGTATATCACTTACCGAGATCTGCTTCGGCAGAGTGTCACACTCAGTAATGGGTAGAAGGCGTGATGATATATTTTCTAAAATTATTTTTCTTTAGTTTTCTTTCAGTTTAAGGAATAAATAAATAAATATATCATCACGCCTTCTACCCATTACTGTGTGTGGCACTCTGCCGAAGCAGATCTCGGTAAGTGATATATTTTGCGCGTGAAGTGCGATTACCAGTCATCAAATCACGCCCCCCAAAGATGTTAGTGGAGGAGGAGCCACAGGGGTAGCTTTTGAAATTATGAAAATTGTTTGTCGCCTGTGGGAATCGAACCAGGGTTCTCAGGATCCACAGGCTGACTTCATACCGCTGAGCTAGCCACCCCACTTAAGGAATAAATATCTATATCTCAAAAACTTGATTAGGTATGCATAAAACTGACAACTTTGAATGCAGCATAATATTCTTCACAAAATAAATCAATAAATACAACATCACATCTTCTACCCATTACTGGGTGCGGTTATCTGCCGTGGCAGATCTAGGTAAGTGATATATATTTGCACATGATGTGTGTTACCAGCCGTAAAATCACGGCCCGCAAAGATGTTAGTGAAAATCGAACCCGAATTCTTAAACCCACCGGCCGACTCGATACCACTGAGCCACCTACCCCATATTAAATAAGCATGCAAGATAATTATAATTAAGGAAAACGGTCATTCCAGAAAAAAAAACATTCTGAAAATTGTATTCGGGACAATGATCGGGAACGCTTTCAATAGAAGTCGCGTTGAAGAAGTTGAAAATAAGAAAACATCCTGAAATTAGGAATATTGTATTTTCCGAGGAAAATTATTCAAAGCACCCCTTCAAATCCCCAATTCGGCGCTTACGATTCCGTTTCTATCGGTTATTGGTCGTAGCCAGGCTTGCCGGTAACCGGGTAACGTAATAATCGCTCCACGAATGAACCAGTCACAAGTGCTGAACAGACGCTTATAACCCGGTTGAAATGTTTTGAACCGGTTTTACAGACCGTATAATGTGTTGTATTTAGCGGTATTGAGTTCAAGTTCGCATTAATGAACGCCACTTAACGCTAAGTTGACGTCGACGACGACAGAGAACCGATACTGTTCATTTATTGCGAGAGGAGGCTTAGATACGCGATATCGTTGATGTTTTTTATTGTTTATTTCTCTTTGGAATGGATCTTTAATAATGATTTATGTGGCGACATGAAATTTCAAATATTTTTAATGTTCATGTAATTACATCACGCTATGTTCCATCAAATTGGGTAACACGAATCTTTGAAATATTCACTTATTATTCATTAGATTCATTTTAAAATAATCTCCACCATTTTATTTCCTTCCGTTTTCTCCTTTTATTTCTAAGTCCTCCGAAATCTTAATTTTTTCTCCGACAATTTACAAGAAATATGCAAAAATACATTTTTAAAAAATATATTCTTAATTCTAGAATTCAAATAAAATTAAAATTTACTGAGTATAGATATCTAGGAGAAGGTGGGCACAGTGGTATCGTGTCCTCCTGTGAATCTTGAGAACCCTGGTTCGATACCCACAGCCGACAAACATTTTCATCACATTAATACTACTCCTGTGGCTCTCTCTCCACTAACAATTTTGGGGGCCGTGATATGACGGCTAGTAACCGTACTTCACGCGCAAAAATATATTACTTACCGAGATCTGCTTCAGCAGAGTGCCACACCCAGTAATGGGTAGAAGGCGTGATGATATATATATATATATATATATATATATATATATATATATATATATATATATATATATATATATATATATATATATATATATATATATGGGGTAATGGCTCAGTGGCATCGAGTCGGCCTGTGAATTCTAAGAACCCTGGTTCAATCCCCAGAGCCTACAAATATTTTCACCAATTTGAAATAACCTCCTGTGGCTCCCCCACCACTAACATCTTTGGGAGCCGTGATTTGAAGGCTGGTAACCACACTTCTCGCGCATAAATATATCACTTACCGAGATCTGCTTCGGCAGAGTGCCACATCCAGTAATTGGTAAAAGGCATGATTATATATTTATTTATTTTTATTTTAGAAATATATCACCTTAATTTTAATACAAAATGTAGTGACGAATAAAATTGAAACATATTTATAAGTGGTTGAAAGCGCTGATTTTGATCCGTGTCACCCCATTAGTTTCATTTGACATCCAACCTATTCCTTTCATGATGAGTTGCTCGTGTGGTGTAACGCGATGGCTTGCTCTAACGAGCCAATTATATTTTATCCCCGCTGAATACACCTCGAATGCTTTTCATGTTTATAAAATTAAATAATTTCCCGGTTGAGAAATATTTTATGACTGACTTTACCTTTTGTTTTTGTAAGTTTTTATACTCTGATACTATCTTAGCAACGCTGGATGGAAGTTTTCTTTGAACTTACCTTTCATGTATTCATATCGTACGTGTTGAAGTAGATATTAGATGCCAAGCAGTTTGCGATTTTGTCGGTAGATGGCACCACGAGTGGCTCCATAGCTCTCATGTCATGTTACCGTTGTAGATAGGTTAACATCAGTCAGTTCAGCTAAGTCGGTATCACAATCCTCTAGTTCCTAGTTGATCTAGTTGGATATATGATCGCACCATACTGATGAGTCCGGAAGGACGAAACGTACGTCTATGGTTAAAGCTGAACTGACCAGCCGTTTGTTGATGACCTAAGAAGTTGATGCAAACGTGCTGTAAAAACCTCTGTGGAATTACGAGACAAGTGATGGAAAATTTTTTCCTATTTTTCTTATTTATTTCAAAAGTGGTAAGTTGAATTTATGAAGACATGAATGTTGTTTTTAGCGAAAATCCAATTATTTTTGTTGATTTATTATTTACTTTTTAGTAATAACGAAGGAAAGATTTTATTATTTAGAAAATATTAATTTTTAAGGCAGGCTAAACAAATAAAAATAGTATAGAAAACCCTTTTGTGCTTTTGAGAAAAGAAATCTAATTTTCTAGAAAGTAGTGCGCGAAAACAATATCCTGAGATTAATAATAATACGTTCGAGAATGTTCTATCCGGGTCGATTCACATATTTTCTTAATAACGCTTGGAACCCGTTTATAAATTCTGCATTTATAAAATCCTCTTTTGAATATTTCATATATTAATGGCTGCTTTTATTGCGTATTAATACTCCGACCATGTCCTCTTCGTCGCTCTCTTTCTCTCGTCGTCTCCTTCGCTCTTCTCTCGCTAGAGCGGCGCTGTGCTCGACTTGAATAAAATTACTTTCCCTTCATATTTCATCTGAAATTTGTGCTTTGGCAGGGAAATCTTTATGCCTACGTAAATTTGGACTAGCCTAGTTTATTTAGCATATTTCATTTATGGAAAATAAGGGAAGTCTCACGTCATTTCCTTCCTGGACTCTTTCGCATCCTTCTTTTCACTTGTTTTATTTTATTTGTAATTTCTACGCGCCCTTTTTTATTATATATTTGACCTTTTTTCTTTGCTTTCAATTTTACATTTAATTTTCGTGTTAGTAGGGTCGTTGATTTCCACCGAAGTTCGATTTTCTGAACGTTCGAACATTCGAATGTTTTGAACTTCGTCAGAAAAACTTCGAAGCTTCGAATTTTTTGAAGCTTCCAATTTACGAATTTTCGATTTTCGAATTTTTTGTAGCTTCAAATTTACGAATTTTCGAATTTTTCAAAGCTTCGAATTCTCGAATTTTTTGTCTCTGAATTAACGCCATCTGTCATCTCCAAACATGCTCATGCATAATTCGCGAAAAGTCTGCCACGAATTAAATAATAAACTCGGCGAAGTATCCTGCAAAAACTCTGCATGTTTATGCGTCTTAATTAAGATATCTATTCTCTTACAGCCCATCTAAATTCTAGGGACTTTTAGTAAAACTTTTTAAAATGAGAATAAAAAGGATACAAAAAATCTTAATTAAAACGTTTTTGACAATGTAGCGAAATTATAAGTCTATATTGAATTTGGCAAATAATAATAATTAATAATAATTACTTATGAATTAATACAAAACTCTGCAAATGAGTTTATTCTGAAAATAATTCATATCAACAGGCCGTGTTCACGTTAGGATCCAGATTCACAATTCGAATAATTAGAAAATTCGGAATATTCAAAAATTCTAAAATTCAGAATATTCAAAAATTCGAAAGTTCGAATCTAAATTCGAAGGTTCAATAAATCCGAACATTCGAAAAATCAACAACCCTAGTTAGTAGTAATAATCGCATTCCATTTGCACTTTGTTAAAAATAAAGAAATTAATATATCATCACAGCTTTCACCTATTACTGGATGTGGCACTCTGCCGAAGCAGATCTCGGTAATCGATGCGCGTGAAGTGCGGTTACCAGCCATCAAATCACGGCCCTCAAAGGTGTTAGCGGTGGGGGAGCCACAGGCATAATTTTAATATGGTGAAAATGTTTGTCGGCTGTGGGAATTCAACCAAGGTTTTCAGGATCCACAGGTCGACTTGATACCACTGAACCACCTATTATCATTTATTTTTATTTATTTATTTTTTAAATAGGGGTTGGCTAGCTCAGTGGTATGAAGTCGGCCTGTGGATCCTTAGAACCCTGGTTCGATTCCCACAAGCGACGAACAATTTTCATAATTTCAAAAACTACCCATGTAGCTCCTCCACCACTAACATCTTTGGGGGCCGTGATTTAACGATTGGTAACCGCACTTCACGCGTAAAATATATCACTTACCGAGATCTGCTTCGGCAGAGTGCCACATCCAGTAATGGGTAGAAGGCGTGATGACATATTTATTTATTATTTTATTTTTTCAATATTTAGTTATTAGCTTAGTAGTAAACTGTACCTTTGTCGAAGTTCAAATATTCGCCACTATGAGTGCAACTTATTTAAAAATCCCAATAGTAATTAAAAATATACTCATCTCAAAGTAGCGCCTCTTTCTCTGGAATTTTAGATGTTCATTTAATATTTAATTTCAAATGTAACAAACATTGTAGAAAATGCAGTAAAACCCATAGAGAATAAATTAAAAAACTAATTCCATCTCTTATCAAGGGATTATGAGCCTATTCTCAGGATAACGTAATTTCCTGCAAAAAATGTATGAAGCGGAACTTGAATTTGTAACGAATGTAATAAAAGTTTCCGTTTGAGAGAAAGGATCTCGTTACGTTTAAATGTATCCCATGTGTTCAAGTTCGCATGTATTCCACTAAATATGAAAATATATTCACATATTCGCCGAAAGATGACGAATATATTTTGTTTTTCTGTTGCTTTAATGAATTTAACACGGAAGCAATTAACTGTAATTAACTGGGCCGGAGACCATTCATTATTTTGGGTATTTTGTTTCATGTTTCATATTCGCAATGGAACAATTATTTTAGTATGGATACTAGCGGTCGCCCTGGCTTCGCCAGGCCTCACGCTAGCTCCGCGGACCCTGAAGTAGGATTCACTTTTGTAGGACAGTTGACACGCGAGCTCTTCAAAAGACCTTTCATTTGATACTAAACACGAAGAATTTTGAAACATTTTCACTAAAACAATTGAGGATCTAAAATTATTAAATTTTGTACGCGAACGCTTTAAAAAATCTTTCTTTTTCATACAAACGCTTTAGGTCAAATTTCAACTTTTTTATTTCATTACAATTTTCTTCTAAAGCCTTTTTATACACCAATACTTTAAGTTTGAAACAGTTGATGGTTGTAAAATAATTTTTTTTTTTTCATTTGAACTTTCTTTCAAAACTCTTTCATATCACACCAAACTCGGCATGACTCGGAATACTTTCAGTTTGAAACAATTAACAGTTGTAATATTGAATTATTTTCTTTATTCCATCTACAAGTTCATTCAAAACTTTTTTATGACATTAAACCCGGCATGATTCCGAATACTTTAAATTTAAAAGAATTGACGGTCGAAATATATATATATTTTTTATTTCATCTGAAAGTTCTTCTAAATCCCTTTCATATGATATCAAACACGATATGATACGGAACACTTTAGGTTTAAAACAATTGAAGGTCGTAAAATTTCAAATACGTGTGTTATTTCCGAAAACATTTTGCTAAACTAACTTTTTATAAGAATTTGTTTATTGACACAATTGTTTGTTGTAGATATTATAAATAATTTTTGAAAAAGCAATGAGCGTTCGCCGGGATTTGAATCCACAACCTTTCACTCGCATGGTGACTGCTCTAGCATTTCTTCAACTAAAAGTTGCTCGAAAGGCATGAGTATTCGCCGAGTGTTTGTAGCTCAATTGGTTAGAGCAGTCACCATGCGAGTGAATTTTTTTATAGAATTTATTAAGTTTGAAACAATTACCTGTCGTAAAATTTCAACATTCTATATTTCATCTGAAAGTTCTTTTGAAGCCCTTCAATATGACACTAAATACGGTACGATTCGGAATACTTTAAGTTTGAAACTATTGACAGTCGTAAAATTTCACCTTTTTTTTTAATTTCATATGAAAGTTATTCTAAAGCCCTTTCATATGACACCCAACACAATATGATTCGAAATACTTTATGTTAGAAATAATTGCTTATTGTAAAATTTCTACAATTTTCATTTTTCTGAAAGTTCTTCTAAAGCCCTTTAATATGACACCAAACACGATAGGTTTTGTTGCAATTTCACTAAAATAATTGCCGATTGAAAATATTATAATTTTGCCCACATGCCCTTTAAAATAACTTTCGTATTACCGATATAAAATTTAAGAGTGATCAAATGATTCCAATTCGAGTTATCTGGTTTTTCTAAATTGTACTCTGACGTGGATAAAATTTGCTAGGTTTTACTGTATATTATTACTGGAGACAAATTTGGTTGGGTTTACCTGTATACTTTATATAACTTGTCAATTTGACGTTTTGTTTTAGTGAATTGTCAAAAATTTTCTTTTTAAATACACATATATAAATTGCTTAATGATAATAAAAACGTTGCCTCATTCCCCCAATATGTGTAAAATATATCAAAAGTTATCTAAAAAATTAAATACTTCAATAATTGTTAATTAAAAATGCGATATGTCCACATACAAATGTCAAAATTACAGTAGGTGTTCTTTTTTAAAATTTCAAAGCCTCCACACTCTTTGTCTGTATATTTTATAAAACTTGACAATTTGACGTTTCGAATTAAAACCAATTTCATAGTTTCTTTTTAAATACACATATTTGAAATTTGTAATTATAATAGAAATGTCCCCTCAGTCCCCCAATGTGCGTAAAATATTTCAAAACTACTCTAAAACATTTAATATTTAAATAATTTATAATTAAATATGCGACATGTCCACAGACAAATGTCAAAATTACAGTAGATGTTCTTTTTAAAAATTTCAAAGCCTCCACACTCTTAGTTGAAAATGCATGTTTTTTCAAGTTTTCTCGCACATCATGTGCACGAAAAATCTGAGACTATCAAAAGGCACTCCCCATAAGTAATCTCTATCAAATAAAAAAAGTGATGTATTTGTTTTTCCGAAAAAACTAGATAATGATGTTAGCAAAAATATTTGGAACATAAAATGTTATTTGCAATTTTCCTGTATATGCGTCTAATTTTGAGAAAAACTTATTTTTATATTTAATTTATATTAGAAACAAAAAATATCAATTTTAATTTTCGCATTATCTATTCTTTCCGAAAGAAGACATAGATAACTAGACACGGACCCGAACTTTGCTCCGGACCCGGACCCGGACCTGGACCCGGACTTGGCTCCGGACCCGGACCCGGACCCGGACACAGACCCGGACCTGGACCCGGACCCGGACCCGGACCCGGACCTGGACCCGGACCCGGACCCGGACCTGGACCCGGACCTGGACCCGGACCCGGACCCGGACCCAGACCCGGACCCGGACCCAGACCCGGACCCGGACCCGGACCTGGACCTGGACCCGGAGTCCGGGTCCGGGTCCGGGTCCGGGTCTGGGACCGTGTCCGGGTCTGGGTCCGTGTCCGGGTCCGGGTCCTGGTCCGTGTCCGGGTCCGGGTCCTGGTCCGTGTCCGGGTCCGGGTCCGGGTCCGGGTCCGTGTCCGGGTCCGGGTCCGGGTCTGGGTCCGGGTCCAGGTCCAGGTCCGGGTCCGGAGCCAAGTTCGGGTCCGTGTCCGGTTTCTAGTTATCTATGTCTTCTTTCGGAAAGAAACTAGATAATGCGAAAATTAAAATTGATATTTTTTGTTTCTAATATATTATTAAATATAAAAATAAGTCATCTTTTATTTGAAATTTTTTTTCGTAATAAATGGAATTTATTGTTTTGTGTCCAGTAAACTACCTCTTCCGGTTTTTCAATTTCATTCAAAATCAACTCGAATACACACACAGACATCATTGAGAAAATGATCAAAACGGATTCAGTGGACCTCAAAACACTATGAGGCGCCGTTTGCGACAATATACAGACTCGTAAATATACAATTCTTTTCATAATATATACTCAATTTTTGACAATATCACGTAAAATATTGTATATATATTAAATTTATTACAATATCACAAAAAATATTGTATATATACAAATTTTGTGTACTGCATGCAAAATCGGGTATATTATAAACCTGTATATTGTGATATTTTTGTGGCGTTAAAAAAATATACAGAACAGGATTGTGCCACTTATTCAGAGACGACGCTGAATTTCAGGTAGTTGACGCAGCATTTTGGAGAGATAGTGCAACATTCGAATGAAATGTACAAAATATTATTTTTAATCTTTTTCTCCGGATTTAAAATAACTATCTTAGGTTCAGTTTAAGTAACATTAACAAAACTGGAATTTCTTTATAGCTAACGGAAATGAGATTACAATTTTTAAGTAACCTAAAAAGAAATACTTCTAAATTTGTATGTTATGGAAAATTATATCATTGTTATGATAAATTCATATTACATAGAGACATTATAAATAGTTATTTGTTAAACTAGAGAAGAAAGTGCCTCTTTTTTCCACTCGCTCATGAGGCAATTCGAGCGAGAGTGGAAAAAACTCTTTCTTCTCGTTTTAGACACCACATTTTTTTCACAACATGTTTCTAAAAACGATTGTCTCGAACCTTCAATACATTTTAAGAAAATATTAGTAGAATAAGGGCCAGTTTTTCAATCGCCGGTTTACGCTCGACTGGTTTTGAAGCACTTTCAATTAAATTATCGATAAAAAAATTAGAAGTGTCCAAATGATTCTAATTCAAGTTATCTGGTTTTTCTAAATTGAACTTTGCCGTAGACAAAATTTGCTTGGTTTTACTGTATATTATTATCGAGATCAAACTTGGTTGAGTTCACCTGTATACATTATAAAACTTGTCAATTCGACGTTTTGTTTCGAAACCAAATTCATTGTGGACCGTCAAAAATTTACTTTTTAAATACACGTATTTGAAATGTATAATTATAATTAAAACGTCCCCTCATTTCCAGAATATGTGTAAAGTATTTCAAAACTACTCACAATAATTTAATATTTAAGTAATTTATAATTAAATATGCGACATGTCCACTGACAAATGTCAAAATGACAGGAGATGTTTTTTTATTAAAATTTCAAAGCCTCCATATTCTTTATACTTTATAAAACTTGTCAGTTTGACGTTTAAAATTAAAACCAACTTCATAGTGGACTGACAAAAATTTTCTTTTTAAATACACATATTTAAAATGCGTAATTATAATAAAACTGTACACTCATTCCTCCAATATATGTAAAATATTTCAAAAGTACTCTAACAAATTTAATATTTAAGTAATTTATAATTAAAAACGCGACATGTCCACTGACAAATGTCAAAATGACGTTTGATGTTCTTCTTAAAAATTTCAAAGCCTCCACACTCTTAGTTGATTTTGCCCCAAAAACGCATGTTTTTTCAAGTTTTCTCGCACATCATGTGTACGAAAAATCTGAGACTATCAAAAGGAACTCCACGTGATTGACCTCTATCAAATAAAAAAAGTTTGAAATAAATCGGATAAACCGTCTAGGCTGTAGCGATTTACAAATGGGCGTGATGAATCCAAAGAAATATACCTCACTTATCAAAATAGTATATAGGGTAAAACCATTTTTCTATATTTATTTAATTTTGAATAACAAATTAATGCATAATAAAGATTTAAAATATTGTTTTAAAATTCTATTCATAAATTTTAAATAAAATTTCAAATACGAAATAAGGTTATGCATATTTTAATATTTATGCTTGTATAAAAATTTTAAATTTTTAAAAATATTTATGCCTACGTGCTCGGAATCACATCATTTAGTCCATAATTCTTTTTTCGTTAAAAATTTAAATAATACTAAAAGCGCAGATATCTTACATTTATTCAATTCTACAATCAACAATATTTTTAACTAAATTTAATCATAAGTATACTTCAGATACAAACAGCCTGATTCTAAAAAAAGGTTTAACTAATCCTGAATATTTGATTAGCTAATCTTATTCTAGTCTGATTTTAAAGAGTTATTTTAAACCAAATGGAAAAAATATTATATCAGAGTTGATTTTAACTTTTGTGAAAATATGATTTAGCTTTTGACTAATCCAAAATTCAGGATTAGCTAAATCTCTTTTGAGAATTGGGCTGTATATGTATAATAATAGTATTACTAGCAATTTTATTTTACAAGAAACTAATTCAACCCACAAATGGACTATCAAGATTATTATCTTGTAGGCAGTTTGAGGAATCAAAGGTAATTATAATTTAAAATAAACTTTATTATTATACAGTTTTTGAATAAGACGAAAAAGTTTTAGTTAATACAGAAATGTTTACTTCCTTTTTCAATGGCTGTCATTCAAAGATGTATGTATCAATTGACTTGAAATTTTATCTGTGTACTAATAACATACTAGTATATGACCCATTAAAATTTCGTTTAATTCTCGTGTATACTACATGTGAAATAAAACTGCAAATTTACCCATTAAACGAAATAATAAGTTTCGGGCCAACTAGGGTTCGTATAAAATTATACATATTTATAATAAATTATTTCTAATATTTTAGATAGATTTCGGAATAATCTACATTCTAGAAGTGTTATAAGTAGTTTATTTATAATATTTAATATTTTTTCTGTTATGCTTCTTTAATAATATTTATTTATTTTGTTATAGGGGTCCAATACAGCGAATTTGACATTGCCTCTGCAGCTAATCTGGTGTCCCGGATACTTAAATGTAAGTAAATTGATTTTACTTTTTAAGCAATTTTGATTACGCAAAACGATATATATTTAAACAAATCTTTCTATACCATAATACGAGTAAATTGTGAATCAATGTAAACTATACGAGTAAAGCTACGTTTTGACGTCTTAACATAGTCTCTGTTTTAGTCTTTGTCTTAGTTTTTGTTTCTGTGTATGTTGGAAACATTCCAGCCATTTCCAGCTCTTAACATAAACATAACACCGAAAAGAATTAATAAGTAAATAGTTATGACCAGTGAGGAACTATGATTTTTATTCGGAAGGGATGCGTACATTTTTTGTAAGTGCATAAAGCTATAAAAAAGATTGTAAAATAAAACTGTACAGTTTCGCATCTAGGTATACTTATACAGCTTTCATCGTTTAACAATAATCGAGTTACTATCTATGACTAAAATAAAATATTGTATCCTACTTTTGTATTAAATATTAGATGAACTAAACATTGACTGTTTAGGAGTCTTCTATTAATGTGACTATTAATTTATTCCGATATAAATATGAATTATAGCATAACAAATTAACAGTATATTTGTCCATTTGCGATTTTTTTTATATTTATTAACAGTCATTATAACAAAAGACTGATCAACTGATCATATGACAATGGCAAATTTAATAATTCACAATAATTGAAAAAAGTAGCTTTAAAATTTAACAGCTACTTTAATGAAAGCTTTTAGCTGTAGCTTAGCTACATTTTACAAAATGTAGCTTATAGCTGTAGCTCAGCTACTTTTAAAAAAAATAGCTGTAGCTGTAACTTAGCTACTTTTTTAAGTAGCTTGCCAAGCTCTGTGATGAAGCACTCAAAGAAGCTGTTGAACATTTTTTGAAAGGAATAAATATATATTTGGAAGGTTCTTGCTACCCCATTTGATGGAACATGACGTGATGTTATCTGTAATTAAAAATTAAATTAAAAATGTATCTATTTACAATCAACTAGTATTATTAACTCTCGTTACATAACATAAACAAAAACGAAACAACTTTTATAAATACGAACATAGATATGTCATGTTTCGTTTGTCGTTGTAATAAATCTTTTTATCAGTTAGTTGGCATTTGTTCAAAATGTCTACATGTCTAGTTAATTTTATAAAACCTCAATAAAAACTCTACCGCGCTTTCCACAAATAAAATATTAAAACGGTTCAATTTCTAACAATGCAGCATCGATTGAACAACGAGATAATAAAATTTTCAGGGAGTATCAGTAGCTCATTGGTTCAATCATGAGCTCCAACCCGGTCTGGTTGAGTATAGTTGCAGTCTATAGCTTCCAGTCATTCCGGTTCGCTATTACACTTGGTGTAATGTAATAAACAATGCATGAATCTGTGTGGTTGCTCTTGCATTGCTGGCAGCAACGCTGCCGGCGCCACACTTCCAGAGGGGGTACAGGGGGAGATTAAATACACTAGGAGGTTCACTTAAAAATGAAAGAGCTCTTAGAAGTATTGAATTTTTAATATTTTATTGATTCTTTTGTTTTATCATCTTATTTTCTTTCATCAGTATTAATTGTTTTTTACCTCTTACCTAGTCATGAAATGGTTACCTCCATTTTCTGAGAAACGGTTAATAACGTATTATTATTTTATGGGGTAGCTAGCTCAGTGGTATGAAGTCGGCCTGTGGATCCTGAGAACCCTGGTTCGATTCCCACAGGCGACAAACACTTTCCATAATTTCAAAAGCTACCCCTGTGGCTCCTCCACCACTTACATCTTTGGGGGCCGTGATATGACGACTGGTAACCGCACTTCACGCGTAAAATATATCACTTACCGAGATCTGCTTCGGCAGAGTGCCACACCCAGTAATGAGTAGAAGGCGTGATGATATATTTATTTATATTTTTTTAGGTACGATTATTATCATGTTTTGATTCTAGTTTTTAAAAATTAAAATGAATGCGAAAATTAAACTAAAAATTTAAAAAAATCAAAAAGCTTAGTAGGTAGTAGGGTTGTTGATTTCCACCGAATTTCGAATTTCTGAACATTCGAACATTCGAATTTTTTAACTTCGTCAAAAAAACCTCGAACTTTTGAATTTTTGAATTATTTGAACTTTTTGAATTTTCGAATTTACGAATTTTTTGAATTATTTGAACTTTTTGAATTTTCGAATTTACGAATTTTTTGAACTTTTCGAATTTTAGAATTTTCCGAAGCTTCGAATTTTCGATTTTTTTGCCAATTAATTAACGCCATCTGTCATCTCCAAGTACGCGCACGCATAATTCGTGAAAACTCGGACAAGAATTAAATAATACACTCGGCGAAGTATTCCGCAAAAACTCTGTAAGGTTGGCGTCTTAATTAAGCCATCTACTCTCTTAACCGCCCATCTAAATGCTATGGATTCTTAGTAAAACGTTTTAAAATGACAATAAAAAGGATACAAAAACGTCTTAAATGTAACGTTTTTGACAGTGTAACGAAATTTTAAATCTAAATTGAATTAATTTGGTAAACAATAATAATTAATAATAATTACTTACGAATTAATACAAAACTCTGCAAATGAGTTTATTCTGAAAATAATTCATACCACGTTAGGATCTAAAACATTTCAAATAATTCCCAAAATTCAAAAAATTCGAAAAATTCGAAAATTCGAATATTCAAAAATTTAAAACTTCGAATAATTCGAAAATTCGAATTTAAATTCGAAGGTTCAATAAATCCGAACATTCGAATTCTCGAATATTCGTAAAATCAACAACCCTAGTAGGTAGGGGTAATAATAGGATATAATGAAAAAGTTCAAACTTTCTTCTCATAAAGGACAATCATATCGTTATGAACGTTTGAAAATGTTTTTTTATGCCAATCCTTCTTTTATTCTTGTAATGTTACGTATAAATGATTTAGAATCCATTTTATGAATGTTCCTCTAAGATGGTAAGAGCACTCATTGCTATTGACCTTCCCCATTGACATAAACAAAGTAAAGTCCTACTAGTTGTAGTTTAACTTACTAACCGAAATGTTGGCGGTCGAGGGTGAACCAATTCATTACAAATTCCGGGTGAGTCCAACCCTGCACGTGCTTTGTTAAAAACCACCCAGTTGAGACTTTGAAATGCGCTTAAATATGTATGGCACTTAAACAAGTATTTTGCGTTCTTTTTCTCAACGGACAAACACATGCCGAGGCTTTTATTATTGCTTTATTAACACTCGTCGACGTTCTGGATTTTTCCGCCTCAGGCGTCAGAAATGCAAAAATAACATAGCGTTGGCCATGGCCGCTTTCGCGAATTGAATAGATAAATAAAATATTTTCCTGCGTTTTCTCTTTTTGTAGTTTTAAAGGCTGAACGCCCGGGTTTGTTATTTCAGTTTTACTTTTAGTGAAGGAAACTCACCGAAAAATGTGGAAAAATATGTTTTCAAAATGTTGGGACTTTCATCGTCTTTTAGCCGTGTTTATTCAATTATGTAAACGAATCCGAACTACTCACTATCTTACTTAATATATTCACAGTTAATTTATTTTTAAAAAGCTGTATTCAGGATTCTTTCGCAGCATCTAAATGACATTAATGTCAAATCATTCATTCATTTCAACTGTTGTTTTCCAATTGCTTTGGATGCGACTACTTTCCTTCCCTAGGGAAGAAAATAGTCATTTTCGTACTCGCATCATTCAAAATAAGGTTTACATTACATTGGAAACCGATGGAAAGTTTGTATTTGCGCACTAGTGCGCAAAGTAATTAAAAAAACACCCATTTTAATGGTTCTAAATTTTGACTATTAAAACGTTAATTGTACTTATATAGGGTAGAGTATAAAAGAAGTAGAGACATTAGCTTATAACGCCATCAATCAAATATATTTTAACAAAGTTTACGAGAAAAAAGTAAACAATTTATTTTCAAATAACAAATGTCAATTCATGGCATACTTAACTATTAATATAAATTCACGCTACAAATTTAATAAATTTCCTCATTGTGCATTATATAATTTTTGCTCGTTACAAAAAGCAGTGTACAAAACTCGTGCACGAAGACGCCATTTGCACCATTCCCACAAATTAAAGCACGAGCGAATCGCGCTCATGTGCAAAGTATGTCTTTGCGCACTTGTTTTGTAAATAGCTGTTGTCAAACTAGAGAGCAAAGCGATATTTTTACCACTAGAGTTCGAAGTACGAACATAGCGAGTGGGGCATTCGAACGAGGAACCCCAATAATTTTTTCAAACCACTGACACAAAAGCTCAGCCGACAAACATTTTCACCAATTTAAAAATTACCCCTGTGGCTTCCCCACCACTAACATCTTTAAGGGCCGTGATTTGACGGCTGATAACCGCACTTCACGCGCATAAATATATCACTTACCGAGATCTGCTTCGGCAAAGTGCCACATCCAGTAAAAGGCGTTATGATATATTTATTTATTTTTATTTTATAAAAAATTGATCGAATCGTACGTATCTAACAATAAAATAAATAATATAATAATGATTATTTATTTATGGGGTAATGGCTCATTGGTATCAAGTCGGCCTGTGGATCCAAAGAACCCTGGTTCGATCCCCAGAGCCGACAGACATTTTCACCAATTTAAAAATTACCCCTCCGGTTTCTCCACCACTAATATCACATAACTATATCACTTACCGAGATCTGCTAAAAGGCGTTATGATATATTAATTTATTTTTATTTTATGAAAAATTGATCGAATGGTACGCAAATAAATAAATAAATAATAATAAAATAAAAGAGAATTTATTCTGTGCAATTCGCTTTTAAAGTTAACATTTTTAGAACTAATGATTAATTGAATTTGCATAACGGGATAGTAAAATTTGAGTTTGTGTTATTTAAATTTTAGATAGCAATTGCGAAATAGTACAAAA
This sequence comes from Pterostichus madidus, assembly GCA_911728475.2. NCBI lineage: Eukaryota > Metazoa > Arthropoda > Insecta > Coleoptera > Carabidae > Pterostichus > Pterostichus madidus. Next base: position 31,291,948 of record OU452312.1, read on the forward strand.
ATAAACCTTTGAACAATAACTTTATGAGCGGGTGTATAAATCAAAATTGTATTGTGTCATCCGTTTGAAAGTGCACGTATTAATTGCATTTTTTGCAGTGCTAGACGCAGTCGCTGGCCGGGCCACTTTATCAACAAATAATACCCCATCCGGTTAGCGGTGTAGCGGTTATTTTCCATTTACATCATGCAACCGCCAGTTGGCCGTAGAAACAAATGATACTCGATGATGTCAGCGGATGACAGACGAAATTACACTTCCGCCCCGCAAAATCATAAAAATTAACATTTTTATGAGCATTTTTATACGCCGTCACAAATAAAATGAAACAATTGAATTGTTTATATGTTTATGCATTTTTTATGTCAATGAATATTTGATGATTTCTGCAGGACTTGTGTGTGTTTAATGAAACGTTTATTTTCATTTTGTAAAGCTAATTAATTTGATATTCGATTTCTCGTTAATTTTATTATGGTTCAAACTAAATTATTATATATGAGTTGATTCCAGTTTATTTTTTCAATCAAATGTGCTTTTCTATATTAACATTAATTAATAATTTAATATAGAATGAATAATTATATTATTATTATTATTACAAAGGTAGATATATGGATTTTAATCACGTTTGTCCTTATTTATTGCAATCAAGCTCAATATTGCGAGAAATTAACTCATCCTGTAAATGAAAATTACATAGATACATTTTTAAATAATCCTTTAAGGATCCTGCATAACAAGTCATCATAGTATAGGTCAGATGTCGGAAATCCATGACCCGCGGGTCACTAAGTGACCCACTTAAAATAAATAAATATATCATCACGCCTTTTACCCATTACTGGATGTGGCACTCTGCCGAAGCAGATCTCCGTAAGTGATATATTTATGCGCGTGAAGTGCGATTACCAGCCGTCAAATCACGGCCCACAAAGTTGTTAGTGGTGGAGGAGCCACTGGGGTAATTTTAAATTGGTGAAAATGTTTTGTCGGTTGTGAGGATCAAACCAGGGTTTTTAGGATCCACAGCCCGACTTGACACCACTGAGTCATTATTCCAAGTGACTTACTTGAGTTTCGCAAATAAAACAATCACTTGTAATCTTCCAAAATGTAAGCATTTGTACCTATATCGTATATCCCCGAATACAAGAGGAAAAAAAATTTTATTTTTCATTTTACGAAAAAATACCAAAGGAAGAAAAAATTTTGCTTAATTTACGAAAAACACATATTTTAGTCGGTCTCTGGATCCTGAGAACCCTGGTTTGATTCCCACAACCGACAAACATTTTCACAACATTAAAATTACCCCTGTGGTCCTCCCGCCACTAATATCTTTGGGGGCCGTGATTTTACGACTAGTAACCGCATTTCTCGCGCATAAATATATCACTTACCGAGATCTGCTTCGGCAGAGTCCCACACCCAATAATGGATTAAAGGCGTGGTGATGCATTTATTATATTTATATAATTAATGCAACTTTTTTCGTATAAAATTTAAGTTTCATTGGTGAAAACTAGCATTAAATTTCTATTTTATGATCTTATATATAACGTAGGCTACGATTGGTAAATTTCACTGTCATTTAAATTTTATTTTTTTCATTAATTTTGTTTCTTTACCATATCTTTGAAATTTACACAACACTCGATCGTTAAGTGCTTTACAACAAGAACTTATTCTCGTCTTGTTATCAGACACTTCTATATCGATTTTTTTTATTGTAATATTCTATTTCAGTATCTCAAAAAAAAAAAAATATATTATTATGATTTAAAAAATAACCAATTGATATAAAATATAAAACGGTAAAACGAATATCTTATGACAAAATGCTTATCTAGTTTAGTTGAGAGAAATCTTCTTGATGTTCCTAACAAAAATTCGCTAAAAGTATAATTTGATGTTTATAAAAATCTTATACACCAGTGGTAAATGTCGACCTCTTTCGCTGCACGTAGCACGACGTGTGTGGTGCAGACGCGGCGCAAAACTAATGCATTTTAAATGTGCTGTCAGCTTTAGAAACGCGTGAAAATCAACAATAAAACCTCATTTGAATGAATAAACCAGCGCCTTCTAGATTGTTTCCTTGACGCACCACCGCCGCAGCTAAAGCGCTGCGTGTAATGTACTACCACCCCCAACATCACTCCCCCCACTCCCAAGTGTCTGTCCGCACACCACAGCAAGAGTAAAACACAAAAAAGCGGTTAAAACGGGCTTTTATCTACTTTACTGTAACTAAGAACTTAAAAATAACGTTCCCGATTATTTTCCCGACTACTTTTTTTCCGGAATAACCTTTTTCTCGAATTGTAATTTTCCCCGCATGATTATTTTCTAAATACCTTTTTCTAGAATTTACATTTTCCCGAATTATTTTGTTCCCGTATGCTAATTACTTGTATTTCTTGATTAACAATGTTTCCAAATAACAATTCTACTTCAAAATAATTATTATCTCGACCAACAGTACACTAGCAACGGTCTGCAAAGAGTCCCATTGCCAATAGCAACGGTCTGCAGAGAGGTCCGTTGTCAATAGCAACGGTTTACAAGGAGGTCAGAAATTGTTCACTTTCTGTCACCAAATAACTTTCGAAAATCATACTTTTTTTACAAACCAATGAATATTTTTTGTAAACTGTTATCCGCCTGTATCATGTAACATATCTTTAATAATAAGCGATGTCGATAAATTTTGCAAGCTTTGGCATCACCGGTTTTGTCTTGACGTTTATCAAATTTGTATTTATACGAATAAAAATTTGACAAACAACAAAACGAAACCGATGATGCCAAAGCTACAAAAAGTTATCTATGTCGCTTATTATTAACGATGTGATACAGCCGATAACCTGCTATTTTTTTGGGTAAATCTGAAAAGAGAAACTGATGTTTTTGTCCCAAAATATTCAGAAACTTCATTATTATGTCAAATAAATTCAAGAAAACACTCGGTTTGTCATCAGAAGAATAATACAGAAAATTACAAAGACGGTATATTTATACATAAATTGATGGAAGAGGATTTGGGTGGAAATTTGGGGATAATGGTATCCAGGAACGGAGAGTGAAAACCATCGAACTGTTCATTCATTAGGAGTGTATCATAAAACTGGGCTTTCCTAAACCCATAGGTTTCTAGGATAAGCAATTTAGAAAAGTTACTTTCAAAATGTAAAATTGATAAATTATTCTTGTTACAAGTATGACTCAAATCTAACATATGTTTATGTCAAAAATTTAGTAAAATTTGTTACAGTATTTCTATTATTTTTACATAAAATTAATTAAATTTTTATAATATGGAATTTTTTGTCATATTTTCATTATAGTGATGAAATTTAACATACCTACCTGCTGTTTTACTTTTAATACTTTTGCAAAATTTTAAAAATTAATTTGGGGTTTTGGGTACTACATTATATTTAAAATGAGGTGGCTAGCTCAGTGGTATGAAATCGGCCTGTGGATCCTGAGAACCCTGGTTCGATTCCCACAGGCGACAAACAATTTTCATAATTTCAAAAACTACCCCTGTGGCTCCTCCACCACTAACATCTTTGGGGGTCCTGATTTGACGACTGGTAACCGCACTTCACGCGCAAAATATATCATTTACCGAGATCTGCTTCGGCAGAGTGCCACATCCAGTAATGGGTAGAAGGCGTGATGATATATTTATATTTATTTATTTATTTATTATATTAAATTCAAAATAAAGTATGTAACTGATATTTTATCCCAAAATTTCATCTTTGTTTTAAATCCTTTCAAATTTAAAAATATAAATCTGTGACTTATACTCGTAAGTACCTAGCGATATATTTCCCTAACAAAATAAAAAAATCTAAACAAAAGTAAAAGTATTACATCCGTAATCCACCTGCATTTCTGTAAAAAAAACGTAGCAGAACCAAAATTAAAACTGGTTATTTTCTCTTGGCGCATCTCTGTTCTTGGGGGTAACATCCCCTATAACAATAGCATGGTACAATGGGGGATTGCGCATATTTATGGCGACGGCGGCGACGCCATCCAGCGATCGGATCCGGATACGGCGCGGCACCGGTTAAATATGATATTATTACCGTTATATGAAATCTCGAATGGGGCGATGGCCGACCACGACCATTTGCTCGCCGGCCGCCGCGCTGGGCCGTCACTCGCCGAGATAAATCGAACCGAGTCCGCGGCGAACGCAAATTTAGATATGAATTTTTAATGATTTATTATTCTGAGGGTGAGTGGAAGATTGCTCGTGCCCGCTCAGGGAAAATTGTCATGATTTAATCGACGGAATCGCGATTAATGTTTTGTTTTCATTTTACCGATTGTTTTCAGATTTATAGATTGATTTTATCTCCTAACTTATTACGCTTCGGGAAAATTAGCTTATCTGTCGCTACGGTTACCATTTTAATTTATTAACTATCAGTTTCTTACATCACATGTATTAACAGTCTATTAAAGGTTGATTAATTTTATCTTTTGATATCGAACATTTCTAAAGTACTTTAGAGATATATCTTTCAAACATAAAAACTCTACAGAACAATCTTCGTTTTTTAATTGAAGCATTGTTCTTAAAGAACATTCAAGAACAAATAGATTAATTTAATTTTAATATTTTAGACTTCATAACATCAATAAAGAAATGAGTACGAGTATTTAACAAAATTCAACGTCAGTTCCGGGATTAAATAATTCATTATAAATTTTCAAGAATCATGTGCTTAATATCACGAATTTAAAAAAGAAATTCTTTAAAAAATATATCTCTATCATCACGCCTTTTACTCATTACTGGATGTGATACTCTGTCGTAGCAGATCTCGGTAAGTGATATTTTGCGCGTGAAGTGCGGTTACTAGCAGTCAAATCACGGCCCCCAAAGTTGTTAGTGGAAGGAAAACAACGGGGGTAATTCTAATGTAGTGTAACAAAGTGGTTTTGAGTTGACTGTAGATATCCTGCTGGTTTGCTTCCCGGTTTTGTGCGATAAGATTCTGAGGAAGAATCTTATCGTGACAACGAATATGTGCGGTTTTCTGCAATAGTCAACCATCGTTGCACCCCCGAAAATACCACTCTTCACCCCGCTCAAAAACATAGCGTCCGTTTTTGAGCGGCAGAGTCAGTGATGTCACGTTCGCGTCTTCGGCTGGTCAAGATGTGACCAGAACGCATCCGCTCCCGCTTTTCGCGCGGATATTTAGTATTTACGCTTTAGTTTGTATCTTGTTTCATTAGTCTATTAAGTTTGTTAATTAATAAAGCTATCTGTGTTTTGTTATTGTGTGCGTATTATTATTAACCAAATAATAATCGCTTCTGTTTATTAAATACGTTTCAATACTCGACATCCAAAGAATCAATTACGCGCTCGCGATGTACAGACCCCCGTCGTGTTACAGTAGTGCAAAATTCTTTGTGGAAATCGAACCCAAGTTCTCAAATCTACAGTCCGGCTCGATACCACTGAGCCACCTATCCCGTATTTTCTTTTTTTTTAAATCAGGAAATCGAAATGTATATACCGTTAAAGTTTCTAGACCGCAGAAACATCTAAGAAAGCTTGTGAATTAATTCTAGCTGTTGACTGATTATTTTTTCAGTTATGGAGTTTATTGCTTCTGAGATTGTTTAGAGATGATTGATATATTCATACACCTATGTGCGAATGATGTGTTTTGACACACTTCAAATACAGAAGCCATTTTGCTACAGTGTCAGAACGTTGTTATTTACTCGTAGTGTTGAGTGATGAAATTTGTTATATAGAGCCCTGAAGGAAGGTTCAAATTATAACATATTACTATTGCTTTCCGTAAATACAAACACAATAATAACAGAGACATTCATTGGCTTTAAGTTATATCTAAAATAATAGTAATATTATTAGTTAGTATAACACATTTAGTACAAGAATCATAATTATAAACACAATTTAAGTATGCCAGATTGCTCTCATCATTAACGTAAGTCCAATTGTTAAAATATGAGTAGTAATCACTTCACTTAAATTTGATTTGTATAAAGCTAACCATTATAACCAGTAAAGTCACTAAATAAAAGTACATACTGATGTTTTAATTCATATCTTTTTTTGACTTTCTAAAAGGGCCCCAAACTCTGTGTGCCCAAGGGCTCCTGCATGTCCCTGCACGTACGTCTCCCCATCCATTCGAACATATATATTTGGCGTCACTCAGATAGACCCAAGCACACTTGACTATAATTTATTGGTTTAAAAACACAAACATAACCTCAAACATTTCATTGTCACAATACTTAATATTTTCTAAACCAAGGATTATAAATTAGCTAACACTAAACGAAACATACATAATTTTATAAATAGCCTAGCAATTAATAGTAACACTTAACTTTAAATACAACACTGTCACTAGTTTCACATTTTGTTTATAATAGATTTACATATGACAACTTGAAATATTACCGCAGCAAAAGCTATTAAAGTACTTTGTAGAAGATTATTACATATTCGTTTAAATCAGAATGATTCATAAAATACTAAGAAAATGAGTAAAATGTGTAGAAAATATTCGTAAGGGTGGATATCGTGCTGCGTAACGATAGTATAAATTACACACGTACTCGCATGAATTTTATTTCTTACTTGGTAAACACATTTGAAAGTTTATAGCAGCTGTTTTCATTCCGTGCAGTTTACTCCCGTATTTGCTATAAGGGTCATTTTACAAAGTAAGCTAAATATTTCATAATTTTATTGTGTAATTTTTCTTTTTCATTTCCATGTTTTCTCCACGTTTCTCTCTATTTGTTTGTTCGTTTACGACCTTGACTAAAATGTTACTGACTCAGAAAATATAAATTAACGCTGACATGTGTTGTGAACGCACATTCATATTTCTCTAACATTTTGTTTAAAATTCGTGCGCGCAATGAGGTTAACAGTACAGTCAGTGGCGTTACTATAAATATTTCTGAAACATCCCCAGCATATTTCTACATAACCTGCAAATAATTTCTTTCCTTGCAAACCACTTTACCTTCATCTATATTCATAATTCCTTTTATACAAGATTCTTGAAAACATTGGGATAAAAGTCTATTTTCTTTGCAATCAATGTTAGACTTATAGTTCAGATTACAAAGTTGAGGACGAACTTAAATGTATCTTTTGGTGCGCATTTTACTTCCGATTTTGCCGGAAGCGATCCCAACGTTGATATTATAAATAAAATGACTTTTTTTTTTATAGTTTCTGAAAGAATTCAAATTAGCTTACTAAGGGCCAGTTTTTCAATCACCGGTTTACTGTTGCTTAATGTTAATCATGATTAAATAATAATGGAAACTATGGTTTCTATTATTATTTAATCATGATTAACAATAATACTATGTAACAAAATTTGACTTTTTGTTCTGCCTAACTTTCTTAGTACTTACTTAGCTCGATTTTTTCGCAAATGTGTTTAAATGACAAGAACAAGTGAAATATAACCAACGAATGACATATAACGCTTCCTAATGAGTTACTCTAGGGATACAAATAGCCGAACATCAATATTTGTCCGTAAAATTTGAGTTACGATTTTTTATTTGCAGATTTTTAGGGGAAATTACATTAAATTTGAGAGGTTTTTCCAGTTTTTGGCCTATAACTTTCGGAAATCCGCTTGTATGCTACTTTTGGCACTTTTGCTGATTTCTCCATACATTTCTCTATAAATTTAGTCAGAAACAACAAGTACTAAGTTATGGTTATATAGAGTTAATTCAGCATATTCGTGGAAACATTGGTGTTTTCAAAAAAAATTCGCCCTGGGCGCAAAAATAAACTTTTTGGCTTGCGACTATGATGTTCCTGAATGATTTTGGATCAGAAACCGAGATGAAGTACTAAGAAAGTTAGGCAGAAAACCTTGTTACATAGAAAAAAATAAATAAATATATATATATATATATATATATATATATATATATATATATATATATATATATATATATATATATCATAACGCCTCGCTCGTGCTTTAAAATTGCGCTCATGTACAAAGTATGTCTTCGCGCACTTGTTAAGGAAATAGCTATTAAAGTTTCTGAAAGGATGAAAAATTAGCTTACAATGATACTAAATCCTTTTTTCCATTTACCTGATATATCACTAGAATAAGATTAGCTAATCCAAAATTCAGGGTAAGCTAAAACTTGTGTTAGATTTTGGATTGGGAATTGAACCCTGTTATTTATTATTTAGGCGGATAATAGTAACGCCACTGTGTACAGTAAACAAACCGAGCTTGTTTTCGGTTGCATAGAGAAACGGTTGTGCACAGCACTCTGCATGTATAAGTAATGCAGTTTCCAAATCCGGAAATGGAATTTCTTCCATTTTCTATGAATCGCTATTCGTCAAATTAACTGGGTTAGAACCAAAGCAGATAAAGTTTTTGATATCTCAACTCATATTTTCAAAACTTTAAAGTGCAAAACTTCAAAATTTGACGGAATTAAAACTTTTAACTAGAACAGCAATTTTTAACTTGTACGTCAATATCTCAGACTTATTTTCTAAGGAGCAACATAATTGCGTTACTTAATACTTCAACACACAATTGAAATTTATTACTTGTTGTCCGACCGCTCACCTAATTTTCACCATACGTGTTCTCAAAGAAAGGGTAACAAACCCATTAAATAGGTCAACTTGCTCTCATGAATTCATTCATGGAATAATCCTAAATTACGGTTATTTTTAAATTTATTAACTAATCCAAATGAATGTGATACTTTCCAGGACCGAATTAACGAGTACTCTTGCCTGCAAGCGTTTCAAATAAAAGCATGAATTAGATGTTTAAAGAAAAATGTTCTACTCTTTTTAGGAAACTACCACAATTGATTAATATACAGGGTGATCAAAAGGAATTGTTATAGTTGGCAATACAATTTCAGAGATCTTTTTATTCCACAGTTGGCACAACGCCAGGTAAAGGCGGAAATGCTATTTGACATTTCTAATAAATACAAATAGGTTATGTCACGAGTCTTACAGCTAATAGAATTTTGACTTTTTAAGTAATAGAAATACTTTAGCAATAAATGTAATAATAAATGTACTCAAATTTTAATTTTAAATGTCACTGTCAACAACAGGAAATGAATTTATGTATCAGGCTTACCAATTTCAAGTAGTTTTTTTTTATTGCCAACTGTAACAATTCCTTTTGATCACTCTGTATTATCACTAGTGGTATCGAGTCGGCTTGTGGATTTGAGCACTCTAGTTCGATTCCCACAGCCGACAAACAATTTTCACTACATTTAAACTACCCCTGTTGACAAATAAATCAATAATTTCATTTAAAACGACTCGAAAAATATGCTGTATCACACGCCCAGAAACTATTTTCTCAATACTCGCAATTTGCAAATTTTGCCTTCGGCTCGGCCTGTCAAAATATTTTCGCACTCGCACAATATAGTTTTGGCCTAATGACTCAAATAACTATTAATTCGGACTCGTAAATGGATTTTTTAGGGGATTAAACCAAAACCGAACGTTTTCTGAGCAAGATATCAAAACCGTTGGAGCCAATTAAAAGATTGTTGACACACAGTCAGACAAACAATTTTCACTACATTAAAAATTACCCCTGTAGTTCCTCCTTCACTAACATCTTCGGGGACCGTGATTTTACGGCTGGTAACCGCACTACACGCGCATAAGTATATCACTTACAGATATCTGCTACGGCAGAATGCTACACCTAGTGATGGGTAAAAGGCATGATAATTTATTTATTTTATTTTTTACTAATGGCTAGTTGCACCAAAAAACTTAAATTCTAAACTTGGTTTAAATTAATAAAAGTAAATCGAAGTTTTATGTCATTTCTGTCAAATCTTCGATATTTTATTTATTTAATCTAAAATTAAAATTTTACTTTTGTTGGTGGAACAATAATCTTTGATAAATCATATTTCTAGACATTATCGCGAAACCATTAAAATTATGTTATAAAGACCCTAATTTTTTTGTCTATATGTGTTAAACTGTGTCTGTCAAAGGATTTAGTTATTTTATTTATTTATTTATTTCTTCGTTGCAATATTTCTAATCCGGGCCTGGTAGTGTGTCAGTGTAATTAAAGTTGGTATGAAAACACAAACATAACCGGAATTAAAAATTGATGAAGCTAATTACAAACAAACAGAACCCGGAAGTAGTGAGTAATACCCATCGCACAAAATATCGTAGTTGGCACTAGTACAAAACAGTTGCCGACCGAAAACAAACTGCAAGACGGATGACGACACAGCGAGCTGACATTTTCACAACCACCTTGATGGATCACCGTTGACGCGGGCTCCGGTAACCCGGACTGTCAGACCGCCGGACCACGAGTCCATCTAGAGTCCGGTGTCCGTGCCGGAAACGAAGGCGCGACCTCGCCATGTTGTCCTGTAATCGTCCTAACGGTTCCTTCCGGGCGCCATGCTTCCGGATCCGGACCTGGATTTCCGGTTACTGGAAAAAAGGATAAAACTTCTACGTATTCAGGACATCTGGATGAGGTTAACGAAAAATGTATCTTCATAATTTTTAAGGTTGGCAATCCGAAAATACCCCAGATTTCCATTACATTGTTAACAAGACATATTTATCACTGTGCTCTGTTTCTCCGTCTAGATATAGAGATGGTGTACTTTTATATATATACTCCATGTCAAATAGGATGACAATTACGACATACATACATGGTTAATGTGGGAAAACTGTTACTTATAAATAGAAACTGTTTTACAAATAATTATTGCATAAGACAATAGGTATAGCTGAATCATCAATCGTCAAAAAAATGGTAAAACCATAAAGAAAACTAGTGCAATATTTAAATGACAAATTAAAAAAATATAAATAAAATAAATAAATTTATCATCACGCCTTCTACCCATTACTGGGTGTGGCACTCTGCCAAAGCAGATCTCGGTAAGTGATATATTTTGCGCGTGAAGTGCGCTTATCAGCCGTCAAATCACGGCCCCCAAATATGTTAGTGGTGGAGAAGCCACAGGGGTAGCTTTAAAATGGTGAAAATTGTTTGTCGCCTGTGGGAATCAAACCAGGGTTCCCAGAATCCACAGGCCGACTTGATACCGCTGAGCTAGCTACCTACCTCATAAAAAAAATATTTAAGTAAGAAAATATAAATCTTTTAAGAATATATTGAATAATAATTAAAGTTTAATTTTATTATTGACATCTGTCAAATTATTTCTTTTATTTTTCTTGGCATTCTGTAAACAGCTTAAAGATGACAATATTTATTTATGTCTATCTCGTGGCAAGAACTTACTACATTGATAACTTTGGACTCTTTTAGACATTATTTGTATGTCTTTTTTTTTCTAAAAATAATAGGAAAAAATTCTTTCGCTAATTGACAATTTTTTCATTGTATACAACAACAAAATAGTAGACACCTGGTATATCTACCAATACATCTGACTTAATACGAAATTAAATAAATAAATAAAAGATAAATATGTCATCACGCCTTTTACCCAGTACTGGGTGTGGCACCCTGCCGTAGCAAATCTTGGTAAATGATATATTTATGCGCGTGAAGTGCGGTTATCAACCGTCAATACATTACCTCATTCTAATGACGTAATTAGAAAAATTCACTAATATATTTCGAGAAATCTGTATATTACGTTTTATTTCTGACAACATTTACGTCAAAGGTTCAATAGTAGGCGATTATATATTTTTATAAATACCTCAGGCAATGTATGTATAATTTAACAAGGCACTATTGAAAATTTGCAAGTAATCATAATAATTAATAATTGCATATGATGTAATGTACCGATGAATTGAGCTTTAAACTAAAATCTAGATAAACTTTATTACAAACTGCCGGTCGGAACATAAAAATATTATATTTATCGTTGAATTTTAAAATGTTTGCAGTAATTACTCTAAAAGGTTATGTTCGGTTAGCACGCAACTATTTTTTTGATACATTCTTTCATTGTTGTGATAATCTACATTTGTTGATCTCCTGCAGCGATTTAAAATATTTGTGTGATTAAATCAGTACGACATTTTCCTTAATAATACCATACATTTTCTAACTTCAACATTTCTTATTATTAGTTTATCAACAATGGTCGTTAGTATTTATGTCAAATGAGGGTGACTAACTACCAGTTAACTAATTTCATTACTTAACTGTTAATATTCTTATAGGGTAGGTGACTCAGTGTTAACGAATAGGTCTGTGGATTCTGAGAACCCTGGTTCGATTCCCACAACCGACAAAATTTGCAGCACATTAAAATTACCCCTGTGGGGAAATGGCTCAGTGGTATAAAGTCGGCCTGTGGATCCAAAGAACCGTGGTTCGATCCCCACAGCTGACAAAACATTTTCACCAATACTAACATCTTTGGGGCCATGATTTGACGACTGGTAACCGCACTTCACGTGCATAAATATATCACGTACCGAGATCAGCTTCGGCAGAGTGCCACGTCCAGTAATGGGTAAAAGGCGTGATGATATATTTATATTTATTTATTATATTTTAAAACTCCTCCTGCGGCTCCCCCTCTACTAACATCTTAGAGTTCCGTGATTTGACGGCTGGTAACCGCACTTCACGCGTATAAATATATCACTTGCCGAGATCTGCTAGGCAGAGTGCCACACCCAAGGGCGTAATGATATATTTAATGTTTACATTCTTAATTTATATTTGGAACAATTCTAATGTCATAATTATCTACGACCGTGCGATAAATGACACTTATCTCATTCATTTTGAGTGAGATAAGTACTTTATTAATGCACTAGTGCTTTAATAGAGTACTTATCGCACTCAAAATGATAGTTACCATGGTTTAAAAATATTGTAGATGTCAAATAATTATGAGAACTGTTAATTCAAAATTATTTTTGTTTTCATTTTAATTTATTTTGTGGTCGTAGATAACATTATGTAAGATATACGTGCGATAATGCATCATTACGATACTTGTGTGATTACACAACTCGGTCATCGCCTCGTTGTGGAAATTTCACACGCGTTTCTTAATGATGCTCTTATGCCACTTATATCGTAAATAACTATTATTTCATCTTATTAATTTTATTAGTTAGCCTTGTCTGCTTACGTCATCTTTTATTGTTGTTGTAACGAAACTAAGTATTTATGTAATGACTGATTATTGTTTCATCAAGTCCTTACGGTAGTTTATATTTATAGTTTGAGGTGTAAGGTAATGGTGACATAGTTATTAAAGGAGTAAAGGTTCATTCACAAATCAAAATTAGTGTTACTTTTATAATTATGAAGAAAAGAAGGAAGTGTCGCCTCTGCGCTTGTTTTGCAAATAAAATAAATATATCATAACGCCTTTTACCCTATAGGATGTGGGACTCTACGGAAGCAAACCGCCGTAAGTGATATATTTATGCGCGTGAAGTGCGGTTGGTAGTCCTCAAATTACGGCTCCCGAAGATATTAGTGGACGGAGAGCCACAGGGGTAATATAGCAAATGTTTTGTACAAAATTCTAAGATAGTAATTAACTACAATGAAGATGATCAACTAGGTATGCAAATATTCTTGTCGTGATTTATCACTCAGGTTAGAATTGAATTAAATTTAACCCTTCTAATTTCTCTGAATGCTGTGCCCTAGTTTGTTTCCCTAATTTTATTTATATATCAACTAGAGCAGCGGTCGGCAAACTTTAGAGGCAGAAGAGCCAAACATGTCCCTCACAATGATTTAAAAAAAATTCAAAAGCCAGTTATATATTTTTACAAATAAGGTTCCTTCATCTATTTTATTCGTTTTTTTTTTTTTTAAAAAAAAACCTATTTTGAAAAGGACATTTTCAGACAACCACGTATGAAAATAACCATAACAACATCATAAACTATTACGGAAAGTTGAACATAGCATACACTGATATGTTAACATAACGTACACTCCTAATATATAAGGTGAAGTTCCACTGATTGACAACAGATGGCGATGCGATGAAACAAAATAATACAATTAATGAAAAGAATTTGTATTATTATTTAGATTGAAGTTTTCGCAGATTTACACAGTTAAATCTTATTTTTTTAAATTAATAATTACTTATTTACTAATATTTTAGCATTATTTAATTTTTTGACATTATGGTTAGTGCAGTTGCACAATACCTAACCTCAAACGTCAAACGTCAACGCTCATCTACAAAAACGGATCAACTATCAAAGTGTAACAACATTGCTCTTGCAAATTGTTTTTAGAAATATTTTGTGGTCGTCTGAAAAATAGTGTACATAACTCGCTCGAAAGTGTGGTAACTGTGCTCGTGTACTTAAGTCACTTGGCGCTACGCGCCTCGTTTTTCAATTTGTACACTCGCACGTTATCTTACACTTTCTATGCTTGTTACGTAATATACTATTAACAAATTGGCGCATTCATATTCACGTTTATCATGACATAATCTATTAAAAAAATAATTTCTGTCCCTGGAAAAAATGAGACATCATTTTGCACCCTAGCTCTCTAAGACGCATGCGGCTCGCGAGCCGCACTTTGCAGACCCGTGGAGTAGACCAAATAAAATTGTAGAATAATTAATGTATATAATGAAAATAAATAGTAAAAAGTATGAAAAATAGCTGGCACTGTACTGAATTCATAAAATTACCAGACGGGCATAAAACTTAAAAATATTACATAGTAGTTTCCGTCCAGTGAGAGAGAGAAAGAGGAATGCGATGCAGTGCAGTTGAATGTACAGTGAAATTTGCCAAATTCCACCCGTAATTAAATGCAAAGCATAGAGATACTTTCTCGCGCCGGTCAGCGGCAAATTGCTTGGACACTCACTCCGAATCCACATATTTGGGGTGTTTGCGTTTTGATTTGTTGACACGGGAGGTTTTACGCTTCGTAACTCACTCAAATAGGTCACAGCTGCTACTTTTTCTTGTTTTAATTTTCATTAGAATTATTTATTGAACTATGTCACGCCATGTATTATTTATGACAATTATGGAAATTAATTCGGTCACGAAATACTTGACTCTTATAAGTGCCTTTAAATTGAATTTTCTATTTCTATACTTTCACAAATTATTTGTCGTTTACACAAATTTGTTAACTTAATATTATGCTTTGATACTTCCGTATTTATTACTACAATTTATAATGAACGACAAATATACTAATTATATATAGCTTTATAAAAACGTTCATAAATTATTTTTTCTAAAACCGGAAAGAAAATGTCTGCTTTCCTGAACCATTTTAGTATGGAAAGTAGATCATTACCAAAACAGTCAGGTAAAGTACTTTGTAATTTTTTTTATTTAAATTGTATTGCAAGCAGACTACGTACCCAAGGTTACAATAAAAAAAATCTGGTGTGGCATCACACGACTTTCTTATACACAGCATATTTAATATTTAGAATATATGAATGTTATATAATATTATTAAACATGTAATTTAGTTTTTCACTAATTCAGCATTTATCTGTTTGAAACATATCAAATATCAAATTTGTTTATGTATAATTTTTTAATAATGTTGACTACTCTATGTCTAACTTTACTGATGAGGCATATACAGAATGTCCGTTTATCAAGCATAACCCTTGATATCTTAAGAACCGTGAGATACGAAGTCGTTTGAATTGAGGCAAAATTGCCAAATTAGTTGACCATTTAATGATGTATTTGTTTTTCCGAAAAAAGACATAGATAACTAGATAAAGCGAAAATTAAAATTTATGTTTTTTGTTTCTATTGCTACTATGATTATTGAATATAAAAATTAGTTTTTCTCAAAATTAGACGAATATACAGAAAAATTTCAAATAACATTTTATGTTCCAAATATTTTAGCTAACATCTTTTATTTGAAAGTTTTTTTCGTAACTGATTCCATTTTTGAAATAAATGTAATTTATTGTTTTGTGTGTCCAGTAAACTTCTTCTTTCGGTTTTTCAATGTCATTTAAAATCAACTCAGCTCTTCGTATTTTCAAGAAACTTATAATTACCTAGTTTCGTTAACAAATCTTATCTCGTTCATGAGATATTGCACACTCGAACACACATCCACACACACAATACACACACACAGACATCATTGAGAAAATGATCAAAACGGATTCAGTGAACCTCAAAACACGTATTTCCGCGAAAATTTCGTCAACGATTTTTTTCATGATTCCAATACTTCCTTATACTGCGTATAAGAAAGTAAAAAACAGTCGGGTAACATTTTTACCAGACTGTTATTTTTGTTGTAGCCTTGGATACGTACTTAACTGTTTTGATAAAAATCAACTTTTCATACTGAAATTGATCAGGAAAGTAGATACTTTCTTGCCGGTTTCAGAAAATAATATATTACCGCTGCAATGTAAGAGTGTATTATCGTATCCATGGATACATAAAAACTGTCCAAATTATTTTAAATTCTTTTATAAGTGTGTCTAAATGGACGTGAAAAAATATTATTTGCACTTCGAGCAGACAGTGTCTTTCATGGTTGTTGCTCTCAGCTACGCCTCAATTAACAATCTCCATGCGCAACCAGCAATAGACGTTATTATATTTTAAAGCCTTGAGTTGACATTTTAAAGGCTTCAGATGTGTTGAGTACATTCTTAAAGTTATTTTCCAGAAACGGTTACATGTTAGCTTAATTCATAATATAAATATTATTAATAAATGCCACTACAAAATAAACCCTTAGATAAACTCTTCGAATGCAATTCGTCGTAAGTTTTTGTGCTCAGTGAATGAAATAAGTAAAATTTTGTGCGATAAATGGAGAGAAATATTCCATTCCGTTTCCACTAATAAGTTCGTCGAGCTTTATTCGATAATAAGAGAAAATTTCATCCAATTTTCCGAGGAAATAACAATTCCGTCTTACAATGGCAGTAAAACTAATTAAAAACATTTTGAGAGCTGCTTTAACAGCCACGAAACAAGCATAACATTAAACAAACGAAGCCAGGTCCCATAATAGAAACTTAAACAGAAATAACTAAAATTTACTGTAGGAATAGCGGCTTGGGTAAGCTTTACAGCCATTATTGAAACATTTCCTCATGCTTTCTACCCCGGTGGCACCCCTACTGTTTACCCCACCTGGCACTGCGCGAAACAAAACAATTATCTCATAATTGTGTAATAGTGACGTACAAGATACACCTTGTGCTATCAGGCGCCGTTATCAGCGTTAGGGGAATTCTATTACTTGCAGCTACAGGTGGTAACATTGATTGGATAATGCCTACGCCCTTTGTTGACCGACCTGCGACGCCGCCACTGGAGTCGGACATTGACGTAGGCAAATAAGAGTTTAGGACTCGAAAGTTTTAAAGCAAGCAATGGTTATTTATATATTAAGGGTAGACTGACACTTGCTGCACGAGGTATACATCAACGATCAGTAAAAAAGTAAATTTTTCGAACGTGTTTTGGTGATAGAAAGTTAATCATTGCAGATCAAGACTCTTTCTGTGCAAACCGCAATAGTTATTTTCGTATTAAGTGCGTGAAATGAGTGGTTTTTTTTTGTTGTTGCGCGTGAGAATTTCACTTTTGATCGAGACCGTTAAGTCGAGACAAAAAAGTCATTCTAACGCGTCAAAAAACACGAATTTCGTCCACGAAATACAAACAACATTTTTTCTACAACTGTCAAAAAAGAATAATACAATAATTATTGATTTGTTTAAGTAAATTGAAAGAAAAAAATCGAAAATAATATAAATTTGATGTGTTGTAACCAAGGAAACGTAAAAATATTTTTTTTAAAAGTGTCAAAGATTATGAAATTTTACATTTCAATGAAAAAAACACAAATTTCGCGTATCCATAGCAATGTAAAAATGTCATGTTTTTTGATATTGTAGAAAAATGTATTTTTTTAATATATTTTTGTTTTGTTTGTATTGTTTTCTTAGGTTATATATATATATATATATATATATATATATATATATATATATATATATATATATATATATATATATATATAAATTGCAATTCAAAATCTATCGTAATATTCGATATTAAAAAAGAGTGTTGTGAACACATCTGATTGAAAGTATCCTCATTCCGTTCATCCTACAATTTCTAGCCGAGGTCTGTAAACGCTACTTTCAATCCTTGGTATACAAATAGCTATTTTTTACCAACCAGCAGAAAGTAAAATTATCAGAAATAAATAAGAAATTATATTTTAAGCGATTACTTAGGCTACATAACCAAAATGAAATATTTTGCTTATCTGTTAATTTAGTCCCCGGGTAATTAAATTTGAAATTTAATCTCTCCGGGAAAACAGTGATATTTCAGTCCTGGAAAAGGTAGAATAAAGTAAGTCATTTACACCCGGAAGTGTGAAAAATTACTTGCTTCCCTCGAGGTGAAAATTATCACTTTCTTCACTCAATTGAAGGAAGAAATTTGTTTCTGATGCATCGTGGCTAAAGTTTTTCTGTCGTGACTAATATATCACATTCCACACTAGTACAACAAATTCTTTCCTAAAGATGAAAAGTCATTTTCTTCTCCGAATTGAGGAACGATCATTTTACTTTCTGCTAGGGTCATGGAAAAGAGAAATCAATCATCTTAAATATCTCAAACTTTGAAATATTCTAAAGCCGTCTCTGGCAACGCCTCCTGTTGACCAACCTGGATCATGTCAATATTTACTGGTATTTTCATAACAACTGAACTGACACTTGTATTCGAGTGACGTACCGACACATATTTTTCTGTATAATCTGTTGTTAGAGCCTTGTCACCGTCCAGTGGCGTGCGAGACTATTTATTTTGAGATTGTTTGGGTAATTGAGTGGATTAAAATAGATTTGTTTATAAGTTAGTAAATAGATGAATGTGTTTTTGTGGCTGGTTGTAGAAACAATTTGAAGATTTGTTTTTGTGTGGCTATTGATTGATGATACGTTCAGTCATTTTGTCTGCGGTTCATCACTAAAAACCGGGACTCAGTTTAGAGCTTAAATTATTCATATCTCGTACTTACAAATTACAAATATCATTAGGTAGCTAATTCGTTAATTACCACAGCATTAATTACTTTGATGCACGCACTGTTATTATAGTATTTAGCAACGCATATTTGCGACTAACTAATGATACTAAATTATTTTAAAGAATAATACTTGAAATATAAAAGTGGAGAACTAATTATAGTTGTTTTTAAGTATCACGTCTAAGATTTGGTTATGAAAATAATCAATCAATTACTACAACAAAATTTCTAACCGAATATCTCTCGATCATTATGAAATAACTTATAATTTGTAACACTTTAACAAGCATGTATCTTTTAGGTAACTACTCTCCGCCTACGACCTCGGCGCTGTTACCAAGTAAAAATAAAAAATAGTTCTTTATGTAACCAGTAAGGAAATGTGGAAATTCAATAATGGATTTAGGCTTAAGTTTTAAATAATTTATTGAAGATTCATTGACAACGTTTCGGCCAAGGTTATGGCCATCTTCAGGTTATTGACGTAAATACAACAAATAAAAATATTTAAAATGGAGTCATAAAGATCTGGGCCAACATTTAACAAATGAAAAAAAAATTGTGAATCTAAATGCGTAGCAAAATAACATGATTCTAAATTTTGTTGTATTTACATCATTATTTTTGAGCTGAACTTGGCCGAAACGTTGTCAATTATCTTCAATCCATTATTTACAACTTAAGCCTAAGTCCATTATTGGATTTTCACATTGTTTTTGACTTATTAAAATACACTACTAGTTTAAAAATATTTCATTTTGTGTAACTAGTGGGATATATACGAGACGAGCGAAGCGAGTTCCCTCATAATCACACAAGTTACACAAAATTCCATTTCCTAATTTGTTTCATACAACTTGTTTTCTAATTTTGATTAATATAAATAAATATGGGGTGGCTAGCTCAGTGGTATGAAGTCGGTCTGTGGATTCTGAGAACCCTGGTCCGATTCCCACATGCGACACACAATTTTCAAAATTTCAAAAGCTACCCCTAACTAACATCTTTGGGGGCCGTGATTTGACGAGCAGTAACCGCACTTCACGCGCAAAATATATCACTTACCGAGATCTGCTTCGACAGAGTGCCACACCCAGTAATGGGTAGAAGGCGTGATGATATTATATATATATATAAATAAATAAATAAATAAATAAATATATAAATAAATAAATAAATAAATAAATATATCATCACGCCTTCTACCCATTACTGGGTGTGGCACTCTGCTGAAGCAGATCTCGGTAAGTGATATATTTTGCGCGTGAAGTGCGGTTACCAGTCGTCAAATCACGGCCCCCGAACATGTTAGTGGTGGAGGAGCCACAGGGATAGCTTTTTCAAATTATGAAAATTTGTCGCCTGTGGGAATCGAACCAGGGACCTCAGGATCCACAGGCTAGCTATCCCATATATATATATATATATATATATATATATATATATATATATATATATATATATATATATATATATATATATTTATTTATTTATTTATTTTATAAATAAATCAATAAATATACCAAGCCTTCTACTTATTACTGGGTGTGGCACTCAGCCGTAACAGATCTCGTTAATAGAAAGACCGTTTATTTCGATAAACAAAATTTTGTTTTAGACAGTTGGTAGTACATGATGATATACTATAGATGAGAACATAAAATTTCAATATAAGCTCAAAATTTCTTTGAAAGTACCTAGATTATTTATCGTGCTTTCAATTTACGTATCTCAGGCAGAGAGCAATTGGTTTTATATTCCATGTACACACAAAATTTAACAATAAAAATAACGATATAAAATATAAAAAGAAGTAAGATTTTTCTTCAGTTTTATGTAAAAAAAAGGTTTCTCCGTCACTGGGTGGTTGAGTGCAAAGGCTACAAAAATATAAGGCTCTATCTAACTGTGTAGCAAGTAATTTTCCGATTGTGTTCAGTTTAGCGTGTTTAATTCGCAATCGGTTTCTATACGAAGCTTTTCATATCGTTGTCCGTTGAAAAATTACACTTTTTCTAGTAATCCTATTACGACGTGTTTTCCTTTTCGTGCACGAAGCAAATCCCCCGTGATTTCACTTGTTTATTCGCATTTTCAGCGAGCTCGATCGTCTGTTTTTTAATTATTGAACATTAAACAATCCTTCTGGATATTTGTTATTTTTTTCAGAGAGAAATATAAATTTACATTATTAATTTGTTTACAAAGCTTTTTCAAATTCAATTGTGCAAACAATTTTTATTTTACTTATTTCATTACTGCTAAAATCATACTGAAAAGTCGAATACTGGTATTATTTATATACTCAGTTATGAAACAAAAACAAAAGCAAACGAATGTATACCGTTTAACAGTCACGTATGTATGTTTATGACCGTACAGCTTAATAGTAACATATGTAAAATGAAATATCTGCGGAATTTGATTCTCTACTTATGAAGTATGTGGCTCAGTGATATCAGATACCAGGCGAGAAAGGTGATGTAGGATGAGAATGTTTCACTAGGACTGATTATTTAATAAATCTGATAAGTGGATGTTCTGTGAATGTTTTTAGGGTTCGTGCTACCCCAATTGATGGGATAGAGTTACGGCTTTGTTCAATATTTATTTTTTTGTTACTCTGCACAACAGGAAGTTAATTCCGGGGCTTACAGCTTACAGTGGAATCCGAGCTGGGCAGTAGCTAGCTACTTTTGTAGCTTAGCTACTAGCTTAGCTACGTTACCTTAGCTGTAGCTTAGCTAAATGTGAAAAAATATAGCTGTAGCTTGTAGCGAACTACTTATTTTTCTATTAGCTTAAAAATATTGTTATAACAACTGAAGCTACTTTTAAAGCTACTTTTTGTAGCTTAAAGCTATCACTGTTCATTAAGAAATACCTATTAATTTTTGTTTTGTATTTGAATTGTACCTTCTTTATTGTTTTCTATAACTGTAGGATAACAAGTTATTATATAGTTTAAAATCTATTAACATATTTTATTTTTCACTTGTTCTTAACCTACCCTACTTTTGTATTAAATATTAGATGAACTAAACATTAACTGTTTAGGAATCTTCTGTTAATGTGACTGTTAATTTATTCCGATATAAATAAAAATTATAGCATCGAAAATTAACAGTACATTTGTCCATTTGCGAGTTTTGATATTTATGTACATAATAGTAAAGTAACAGTCATTATAACAAAAGACTGATCAACTGATCATATGACAATGGCAAATTTAATTAATTTACAATAATTGAAAAAAGTAGCTTTAAAATTGAACAGCTACTTTAACGAAAGCTTTTAGCTGTAGCGTAGCTATATTTTAGAAAATGTAGCTTATAGCTGTAGCTGAGCTACTTTTTTAAAGAATAGCTGTAGCTTATGTTAGCTACTTTTTTAAGTAGCTTGCCCAGCTCTGAGTTGAATCCGAACCACTCAGACACAATCGTATTTTTTTGATATAAGTAGAAGTCAGTGAGATTTGAACGCACGACCTCTTGCTTGTTAATTAAGAAACGCAAGTTTTACCTCATCCACTAGGTTACGATTGCTTATAATATAATAATTACAATCTATAATAGAATAGAAATATTTGTGCAGGTTAAAAATAACAATGTTTTATTGTTATATTTTATTTATTTTCCATCATGAAAATTTCATTTCCTCCGCAATAATTTCCCATTAGCAACAAAACAATTTCATGGCGGTCGTGTGTTTTCGTAAAGTTTACGACACGAACCGAAGCGGGTACTGAAAATGATCATTTCCACGCGTATTTAGAGGAGACGCGAAGGCAATTTACCGTTTCCGCTGCCGTCGTCTTATAATGGCCGGCACCTATTCGCGTTTCTTCGCTGTATCTACTCGTAACGTAAGTATGCACGGTTATACAGAAGCGAAGCGAACACGATAAGCGTAAATGCGAGCGACGAAAGTATTTTGAATCGATGTTTGGTTATCACGTTCGGGATACATGCGTAAAACAGAAATACAGACAATTTACTACTTGAAGAATAAGTTTCCAACTGGAATTATATTTTCAGTGTTCCACGGAGATATTCTTACATTCCCGGGCCACGGATATTCGAAGATTCACTGTTATAGGTTTCGTTTAACGAAAATGGAGATATAACCGATGTGCTATAAATCTGCTACTTCATTCACTATCGTAAAGCATTTGCATTCCTCGCACTATTTAGTTTTATTACCTTTTATTGAAATCATATCGCTTGGACAGTTGAAAAGATGAATCGAATGTTTGACAGATAATATTCCACTAGACAGTCAGTAGATATGTTGCGACAAATTATAAATCTGGATCTACTACACATTTCAAATGGAAAAATTTTAGTATTTACCAATTATTTTTTATATTATAAAATAGTCTTGACAAGGCACGTATTTCTCGCACTTCTAACAAACAAATCCTAAGCCCATAGAACATTTTTAACTAAATTTAACAATGAAAATTAGATTAATTTGGTGCTAATAGGCGTATTCCTTGCCGTTTGGATCAGATCTAACTTACATTTACTGAACCAGATCAATTATTTATTTCCCTGGATTACATCGCTGACTTTATTTCCAGTACTTAAATTACTGATTCTGATATACTTTAAAGTAATTCACCCCAATAAGAGCATCAGTTTGCTTAATTCAGTTCATTTATACATGTTGTCTAATTTATCTGAACTGATTTTAGTGAACCATTTGGCAAATGGAATACAGATATTGATGTGTGTAACCAAGGGAATGTGAAAATGTTCGATAGATAAATAAAAAAACATTAGGCGTTTTCCATTTGCCATTTGGATCAGATCTAACTTACATTTACTAAACCAGATTTCGCTGGATTACTTCACTGACTTTATTTCTAGTACTAGAATTACAGATTCTAATTTACTTTGAAGTAATTCACCCCAATAAGTGCATCTGTTTGCTTAATTCTGTTCATTTAGTCATGTGCCAAATTTATCTGAACTGATTTAAGTGAACCAAGTGGAAAATGGAATACAGCTATTGTCAACAAATTTAAATTTTGAATTATCAGTGAAAAAAAACACAAACTTTGCATATCCATAGCGATGTAAAAATGTCGTGTTTTTTGACAGCTGTAGAAAAAAGTTTATTAACAATTAATTAAAATTTTAAAAAATACTGCATATGTAATGTATTAATGGGATGGCTAGCTCAGTGGTATGAAGTCGGCCTGTGGATCCTGAGGTCCCTGGTTCGATTCCCACAGGCGACAAATTTTCATAATTTGAAAAAGCTATCCCTGTGGCTCCTCCATCACTAACATATTTGGGGGCCGTGATTTGACGACTGGTAATCGCACTTCACGCGCAAAATACAATATCACTTACCGAGATCTGTTTCAGCAGAGTGCCACACCCAGTAATGGGTAGAAGGCGTGATGATATTTTTTTTTTCCTTTTGCTTCTTTGGCGGACCAACTACTTAGGTCATATGCCGCCATTCCGCCCTGATCTGCGTTTTAGGTATTATGGTCAACAGCAACGCGGGTTTTCTCTGGACGGTCACCCATCTAAGTACTACCCACGCGCAACGTTGCTTAACTCGCGTTATCGCTTAGATCAGTTCCAACGAGTGCAGCCATGGCCGTTGACAGATGATATATTTATTTATTATGTAATGTAATTCACTGCAGTAGTTCCTCAGACCAAATTAATGTCTAGAATTTATTGGATGTGCAGTTTATATTTTAATGCTAACATGGCAAGGAATGCTTCAAATAAAATAAATAAATTATTTGTAATTTTTCACGTTTAATCCACAAAAAGGTTTGATGGTTTTATTGATTAAAGGGCGAGCGAAGTCCAGCTAAAAAATTGCGTTGTGATCCAAGATGTATTAATTTAAACGGTGACCTTTTTTATCAACCCTTAAATGTGGCAACTCCTCCCTCATTTATAAATCGCGAGAACGGCATCCAGAAATGAAAACGAAGAATGACGAAATTACACATTGAAAATATCTTGCGTTAACTGAATTCTACTTTTTCGTAAAAAGTAATTAAAAATAATATTGGAACACAAATTGCAAAGCTGATTGTGAATATATAATAGTTTTAACCAAATGAAAGTTATTTTGACAAACATAGAATGTGTAATTTTAGCATGAAAATATAGAATTTTGAAAAATTGAATAAATGCATTTTCGCTGTCACATATTTTGCTGTTAATGCGAGCGGCGCTCGTATGCAGAAACTTCAATAAAAACATGAAATTTTTAGCGCATAATTTTTAATACAGAGTAGCGAGGGTGCAATACATGTCACCAGTGTTTACCCTGAGCTCGCTTCATGCACGTTAATGCAAACTTTATCGCCGAGTTTGCACCGCAGCAAAATTTCATTACGGAATTGTATTTCTGCGTCAAATGTTTTTACCGCGCGTCTAAGTATTTCTTGCCGGGAAGTGACCACACTGCGACTCATAAATTATGCCTCGAACGCCGCGAAATCTACCGGCGACGGCAAAAACTACAAAAAGCCCGTTTAGGATGAAGCCATGTATTTTTGCTGACGTATATTTTGGCGCGAGCATATTTTCATTTTCGGGGCCATTAACTGACAAAATGCCCGGCAAATTTGTACGATTGAACTATTTTTAATTGTTTTTAAATTAGTGTATTTTCCCTAATTGAGTCCTTGTTGGTGTTTAATTCGTTTTCATTTTCATCATTGATAATATGTTCAACGCTCTTCAACATAGCCACATTTTCAATTACATTCAATTTAAATTAAATGACCTGCCGAAGCTCTATGAAATATTTTGTTTATTTATTCTATTAAATATGAAAAACATTTCTATTTGTAATCATATTGATTATTATAGACACAAAAATTCGATCAGAACTCGTTGCTCATTAATTCTTATACCGGTTTTATTTAAATCGTAAAGCTCATAAAATTTGCGTTTACTAATTATCAAGTAAGAGGTCGTGTGTTCAAATCTTCAACTTATATAAAAATATACGATTGAATGGTTCGGATTCCATTATAAGCTATTGTAATTACTAATATAATAATATATCATCACGCCTTCTACCCATTACTGGGTGTGGCACTCTGCTAAAGCAGATCTCGGTAAGTGATATATTTTGCGCGTGAAGTGCGGTTACCAGTCGTTAAATCACGGCCCCCAAACATGTTAGTGGTGGAGGAGCCACAGGGATAGCTTTTTCAAATTATGAAAATTTGTCGCGTGTGGGAATCGAACCAGGGACCTCAGGATCCACAGGCCGACTTCATACCACTGTGCTAGCCATCCCATCTATTGTAATTACAAAGTGATCAAAATGAATTGTTTCAGTTGGCAATAAAAAACCTACTTGAAATTGGTAATCCTGATACATAAATTCATTTCCTGTTGTTGACAGTGACATTTGAATATTTAAATTTAAATTTGACTACATTTATAATTATTTAAAAAGTCGAAATCCTATTAGCTATCAGACTCCTGACATAACCTAATTGTATTTATTAGATATGCCAAATAGTACTTTCGCCTTTACCTGGCGTTTTGCTAAATGTGGAATAAAAAATCGCCAGACTTTATTGAATTTTTTATATATTAATCTACGTAATAAAATAATTATACCCAATTTTTTTATTTTTTTTAAAACTTGTATTAAGCATGATAAAAATATTTAAACTTTCGAAACAAATGAATATGACGTAGTTGCATCTTAGCTTAAAGAGAGACAGGTAAGACATAGATAAATAACACGTAACTTGTCGTTGTCAGTAGAATCCTCAGACAAAACATAACTAGACGGATAACATCGGCGTTTGTTGTGAGTCAGAAAGAGATAGAATAACTGGTTGGTGAGCCGGGTGCGCGGCAAGGAGCAACTTGCATAACATCAAAGTGTACTCGCTCCTTGCCGCGCACCCGGCGGACCTTCAAGTTATTCAATCTCTTTCATCTTCACAACACTGCATTGACTTGAATACGGCATAATTCGTCTAGTATTGTACGTCATTGGTAGAATCGTAGAATGCTGAATACTTATTTCTTCTTCGTCTTCTTGAGCATCGACAAACGTTTCAGACAAAGCTCTGTGATTGGCTTAATGCAACTACGTCATTGCAATATGGCAGTGCGAACGTTTTAAATTATTCAACTTTAACTTTCATATTTCAGCAATAAAGATATAATTTATGGTATGATTTTATATTGTATTAAATATGATGTACGGTCAAGAATTTATTTTAATAAATATATATTAAAAAGCTCTACCACTTGAATCCCCCATTGTATTGCCAACTGCAACAATTTTGATTAATAAGTATTAAGTTCCTGTTGTGCAGAGTAGCAAATAAACAGATTTTAATTGTCATATTTAGCTAGTAACAATAATATTTTTAATTATTTTGGAATTCTTGAAACACTTAAAAAAATAGTTTAATCGTTTGGTGAAATAGGTAAGTGTTGAGAGAGAAACAAAACTCGAAGAGTCCTGCGGTAATGTGGCAATTGTCCTCTGGACAGTTACCCGGTCATTGCGCCCCTTTTGCGTTTTCCAGTTCATTCCAGGGGGTGGCAGGACAGGAAATCTTGCAGTAATGCAATTACACACTGAGTGACCGGTAGTTGGCGTCGAAAATGTAATCTTGGCAACGCAGTTTCATTTTTTCCAGAACGAATTGGATAATCCACTTAGCTTCAATTACATCCAAACGCTTGTAGTCGACGCTACTGCGTTGCATTACTGCATCCCTTGCGTATAAGCCACTGGAATAGGAATCATAGGAATGCCGTTTAGTTCGATAACAGCATTTATATTTACAAAAAAAATTAACGAAACGTTTCGTTCTTTAAATAAAAACAAAATAAAAATAAAAATATCACTTCGTCTACACATTACTGGGTGTGGCACTCTGCCGTAGCAGATTTCGGTAACTGATATATTTTCTATTATTTTAATTAATACTATTAAAATTATAACTTTTCAAAACATAATTGTCAAAAATTTTGGCATTTCTAAAATGCGTTTTTATTTATTCTAATTAATTTTTTACGTAGTTAACAATGCAATAGGGACTTAAACAATTAAAATTTTTCGGTTGCCATCTAGTGAGTAAAACAGGATTTAATAATTTGTTATGCAGCGAACATGGTATAGCTTTACAGTTTGACGTTTATCACGTGATCCAAACGTTAAACGTCAAACAAATATTGGGATCTGAGGGCAGAAGTGCTGAAAGAAGAAAGCAGTTGTTCGACTCGGCATGGTGTCACCTCGCTCTTTCTACAAATTTGTTATTTCACACAAAATTGTGTGGTGGGGGGTCTGCTGCATGTGACGTCAAAATTGTAAGTTCCTATTAACTAACAACGCATTATACAACCGAGAATTAATATTATAGTAAGATATTTTCGAAAGATTTTTACAAATTTAACATTTTGTATATTCCGCTGTCACACGTCGAAATTAGAAGGGTTATGTCATCTGCTGATAAGAAAATATCAAGAAATTATGAACGTAGATTAAGCGAAAGTAGTGTGTCCTGATAGTATAAATGTTCAATGAATGAATCACCATTTCGAAAACTATATCCAGCAATTAGTTATTATTAGAAAAGTTGGTATGAGTGAGTCAGTTAAAATTATTTGAAAATGGAACATATGTAAAATGAAAGATTAGCGAAACAGGTGTATGTTGGTAAAACTAAGAGAGAGAGATTGCTCGTTAACTATCAAGGGTTAAATGGATATGATTGAAGGTTTATGACGTGAACAAAAGATTCCAAGTTTAAACGATCTTAAATTAAATAAATACATAAATATATGATCACGCCTTCTACTCATTATTGAGTGTGGCACTCTGCCGAAGCAGATCTCGATAAGTGATATATTTTTGCGCGTGAAGTGCGGTTATCAACCGTCGGCAGTGGGAATCGAACTAGGGTTCTCAGGATCCATAACTGTGCCACCTACTACATATTAAGGTAGCACTAGTGTGACGGTGGCGCCATCGGTTGTCGAGTGACGAAACTGACACTCAATAAAAATATATAAATTGAATAAAATAAGTGTTTTATACCTATTATGATTTGAATATCATGAATTGTTAACAGGTAGTTGATCTAGTGAATTTTCAAATACCATACCACCGTGTGGTGTTGCCATTATAAATTGGGATTCTTAATTTTTCGTTAAAAACAAGGCTTTGCATGGCTATATATCCATTACTAAACGATAAAAAGCTTTCTCATTCTGATACAATATACATGGATAGTTCTAGAACATCATACTAGTTTTTCAAATGAAACTGCAAAATTTTAGAGATACACAAACAAAATATGTGCGATTCTGAGTGATGATCGCCTTAAGCCCCGTGTATAAGAACTTTACAAGCGAATATATTTGTTCACAGACGATGAATGTGTTTCATATTTTAACAGGATGCGTATGACTATCCAATGTTTACGTAAGCCAAATTTCATTCAGATCTGCAATTTTTTTTTCATGCTAGTACTACCTTAAACGATCTTGTTTGAAAAAATGTGCATGAAACAAAGGAATGTTTGATGAAGATAAATTGTAAGATGAATATTGAGTGATTGTTTCAAGGATTCTTACTACCCCTATTTTATGGGGCATACCGTGATATATTTAAATAATTTAGATTTTGTAAATGTAAGTAGTCATCTTTGAAGTCAACCCAATTGTCTTTGAAAAGGTTATACAACATGTCAACATGTAATGCTTTCCTTGGCTCGGCTAGTAATTCGTTTCTTCCTGGCGTGAGCGTCCGCGACGAAATAGCTAGATGCAATTATTTGTAATGTCATAGTGTTGTTTGTTTCTTCTTTTTTATACATTTGTTTGTGTGGCTACTTTTCTAGGTTGCGGTAATGGATAAAAATATTTTCAAGAGAGGAAGAAAATTTTAATGTGCAATATTTTATTAAAATTAATATTCTTCATTAATGTGGTAACATTAGTTATGTATAATTACACCTATTTATTCTTGTGTACCTACTTTATTAATTTTAGACCACAGTATACAGTATATGTATACCTCGTTTCACGCAAGAATACAGTCATTTAAATTGTATTATAGACTATACAGGATGATTGAAAAAATAGGGACAAGTAGCTGCTTTCTTTATTTTTAGTTTTAGACTTATAGTTTACATAAATTACAAAGTTTTGTACAAATATAAATGGTACTTTTTGTTGTATAAAGTTCCTGAATCTCACTTCCGGTTTCACCGGAAACGATTTCAATAATATTATTTTAAATGTAATGATATATACAGGGTATAACAGAGAAATCGACCACCGACAGTATTTTCTTTATTATTATAGTTACAAAAAAATAAATATTACAGAACAAAGATGTAGAAAGTTAAGGGGGACATCTGCTTAAAGAAAAAGGTATTTTTTTAAACCAGTAGTTCTAAAGTGAGAGAACAAAGTTATATATTTTCAATGGGATTACACATTTTTTTTTAAATCTATTCGATTGGGTATTTTTTTCTGAATTCAACCATGTATTAGTTTAATATCCTTACGTAATAAAAATATTTTTTAAAAAGTAATTGAAATTTAAATATTTTTTTTATATTAAATTTTAATAAGCTATGGTCAAGCAATAATTGTTAATAATGTTAATATAAAATAAAATGTAATAAATATATCATCACGCTTTGTACCCATTACTGGATGTGTCACTCTGCCGAAGCAGATCTCGGTAAGTGATATATTTATGCACATTAAGTGTGGTTACCAGCCGTCAAAGATGTTAGTGATGAGGGAGCCACAGGGATAATTTTAATATGGTGAAAATGTTTGTCGGCTGTGAGAATCGAACCAGGGTACTTAAGATCCACAGGCCGACTCGATACCACTCAAGTATTTAACAATGATTAATTATTTAACTTTAATTTGTCACTCTTGTTTTTCACAAAATATCACAACTAACTAAAACCCCAACTAAAACATGATTTGTGAATGCTGCTCCAAAATGGTATAAAACGTGAAACATAAAATTAACACTAATTATGATTTGCGAATTAACCTTAAACCTTGTGTAGTATTTCCTTTGAATATTTGTATTATCGAATCGTGTATTTTAATCTGTGCTAAATGTTTTGAAAGAAAGAGAAAAATGATCAGATTCATTAGTTAGTATTTAGCGCTGAGAGAAAGTGTAAAATGTAATATCAAAATCCTTTTGGAGGAACGCGGATTTAATAATCGCGCGGTTGCTAAACATTTTGCATTCCGCTGAAATAAATTCATTTAAACCAGTAATTAAAAACCGTGCGAAATAAAAGCGAAATCAATTCTTCGGAAGGGAGTCTGTTTGCAAAGCCAATGCAAAATATTCCAGTCTTTTTCGCTAATGAAATTCGCGTAAATTACAGGCGAGTTGCTCCTCGCGATTTGTTACTGGGTTCTACTTTTAAATCATTGGTTTTTACCGCACTCCTCAATTTGCATCATTCATTACGAATAACTTAACCACAAGGAATCGTTCTTACTCTTATCGGCTACTGCATTTTCATTGGAACGATGAAAATATAAACTCTTCAAGTCATAATTACTAGTCTTTATTATAATTAACCATTAGGTACGACGTCATCTGTTCCACATTTCTTTTAACACATTAAAGAGATTATTTTTTGACGTTTCTCGAAACAAATAAAATGCTTCATTGTATGTCACGTGTCTGCGTCTTAACCAATCCTGTCATTATTATACTTAGAATAAAGCTCTTGTGATTATTCTCGGGAATAATCTCTGTAGCTTTTGTTTTTGTTGACAAATGATATGTAGTTATCAAATAATTATTTAAAACTGTCAACGCGTCAAGTAAACTGTGTGAAAAAATCGATTTAACTTCCAGGAATACATTAATAAGTAATCAATCGATATTGATCCAGTTCAAAATCTTTTAAGTTGGATAAATCGACCTCAACAGCTAAGTCAAAAAATAATCTAATTAAATATAACTCGAGAGTTGGATAAGTTATAAAATAATTCTTCAGTATCTTTCTCAAACTTGTTGCCATTTGGCAATAGTCACGAAAGCCCGTAGGGCTTTCGTGACTATTGCCTGCCAACAAGTTTTATAGACCCATAAATTTATAAATGATAAAAAAAATAGCAACAAAACTTATAACTTTATGAAATATTGTCTACATATCAACAAATTTTGATGCGGTTTTGTTAATTATTCACAGATTTACGAATCTATAAACTCATAAATTTATCACAGAATTCCACCATTAATGAGCACTATTCAGTGAGTTGTATTAGATTGATTAACATCCAATTTTTAAAAGGACAGAATAAATTTAATTCCATGATAAATTTTATCTGATCAACAAATTCGAATCAATTTTATTTATTTTATAGCATATTTAACTTTACTGTTAAAAGTTCGATTGTCATTTCAATGAATAAATTGGCATTTATAAGTTTTTTAATCAGAATGAAACCCAAAAGCTATGCTTGAAAATAATTTCAGATCTGATATTTTATCCGAACTTTGGATTGGATCCGATCTGAGAGAGTTCTAATCCGATCTGAAATCCGTCTTCGGATCGGATCAAATTCGGATGTTAGATATTTTTGTCGACATTTACCTGAGATATCACTTCCTGTCTGTGCTCATTAATATTTGAGAAAATTTTACTACAATACAAAATAAAATATTCATCTAAGGGTAACGTCGACTGAAATACCTTCATTTATGTCTTGTCGTACATTTCAATAAAAACGCGCGATCTAGGTAGCTTTGCTAGAGGCGGAGGTGGGTGAGACGCCATATTGATTTCTGTTTACTCTTTTCCCAGTTGGCACGGACATCGGGCAAGAACCCGCCAATCTCCAAAGCCTGATTTGTTTTTTTCACGCTGTACATTTCGCGCACAGCAAAAACGATACAACTTGAAAAAATATATTGCGAATTTCGTTAATGCCGATATGTGGATCGGAAAAAATGTTATTAAGAACGAATTTTCTGGGAAATGGGAGTACTAACAAAATATATTGACGGGAACCTCCTCTTTAGAGGTTTAGATGGTATCGAGTCGGCATGTGGATATAAATATGGGACACAACTTTCTTATTTTAATTGAGAACATATTTTTTTATTGATTTATTTGGAAGTAAATTTTATTCTGAATGTAACAAATACAGTGTTCACAACATTCACATTACATTTTTTTTTTTTTTAAGAAAAACTCATATTAAATTGTCATTATTTTAATTCAAATTACATAGGAATCAGTGTGCTAAAAAAGAAACAAGTGAATATATCATAATATTTTTGTTAGATTAATTATTAAATGTCAATATGACTATTTTGTTAAAAAGTAATTGTTTTTATGTTACTAGGGACATCTCGGGATCTACAAGCATCTTCTACGGCCTCAGCATCACCGTGGAGCAGCTGGTGTTCCTACCAGGGTAACCGGAGCTACTACCATCGTGGACATCGTCACCGTGCCTTGTATAATCATCGTGGAGCAGCTGGTGTTCATACCAGCGTTACCGCAGCTGCCGCAATCCTGGACAACATCAATGAAACTTGCATCATCATCTTGGAGCAACTAGAGTTCATACCAGCGTCATCGGAACTGCTATCATTGTGGACATCGTTACCTGAGTCATCTTCTTTTCCTGCAACATTTCAGAAGCTTGACAGCAACAACAGTAATGCCGAGATCGAACATCAAGTCCGCTGCTCGCAACATCAATATAAGGAAATTATTATTTTTAAATTCTTTTGGCAACAGTCTATTAGAAACAATAATAAATATGTTATGTTTTAAATTTATAATTTACAATTACTGTCTTTACAACATATTTCATTTTAAGAACTAATATTAACTGGGTAGGGTGATTAAATATATTTTTTATTCTCAGAATGTTCTGGGATTATTTTAAAGTAAAATATTTGAAATAAAAGATGGATATAAATAAATTTGTATCACTTTTATTTCAAATATTTTTCTTTAAATAATTTATGAACGTCTGATAGCAGAAAAATATAGTTAATCACTCCTCCAATCGTCTCTTTTATACTAACGGTCATTATATTTTGTAAATAAAGTTAATGGTATACTTTTACCCAAAATAATTATTTCCAATATTTGAAATATTAGTTCTAAAAGTTTTCTTTATAATATTTACTTAGATTGTATTTTGAAAATTTGGAAAACTAACATAATTAATATTTAATCATTTAAAACAATTATCTATTTGTATTTAAAAGGAAATTTAAATATAAATAGCTAATTGTTGGATGAATTATTAATATATTAAAAGTCAAAGTTTGGAAATAGTTTATAAAATGTGTTTTATATTTCGATAATTTTTTTGCTAAAATGTTATTGAACAAAATTTAGACTCAAACATGTTACAAAAAGTCATATAAAATATACAAAAAACAATTATATATTAATACTTAATATTTTTGTTTAAATAATAACATTTTAATTTATTTTTAAAAGATTTAGAGTTTGTGATGTTTTAATTTCAACAGATAGTTTATTGTAACACTGTAAACCTTTCTTTATAAAATATTATGTTAAAAGTCCTTTTTTTACTTTTCTGATCTATATAAAAATATTTACCATTTCTTGTATTATGTATCATATAACATTTTAGGTGAAGATGAAATTAAACAATGTCAAAATCTAAAACATGTATTTTCTAAATTATTTAAAAACTTTGACTTTCACAATACATTAAAAATTTATTCAATTATTAACTATTTATAAATATTTAAGATGACTCGGAAACAATTATTAATATTAAATAAATAAAAAGGCTACAGTAATTCAGTATTATTTTATAAATCTTATGTTTGAACGTTTCAAGCTAAAAATCAGCTCATCATCAGCACTTTGAAATACAAATACAATAATAATAATAATATAAAACCAACAAATAGTTATAAAATAAATACTATTTATAACTATATATAATAATATTTTGTATTATTTCTTGGTTTTATATTATTATTGTATTGCTTTGAATTTTTAGCTTGAAATCATTTTCTTTTAAATTATGTTGGAGTCCTGAAGCCTTCTTATTTATTTAATATTGATTACCTATTGATATTTACATTCTGTTTTAAATACAAATAAATAATTGTCAGTTTTCTCAAATCTCAAATGATATAATGTTGAGTTATCGTGAAGGAACTACTAATAAGAGTAGATTAACACTTGTCCTTTTCTCCACAAAATTTATTGTAATAATACAAGATATACATTTCGGCTACACTGTAGCCATCATCAGTTATACAATGATGATGGCAACAGTGTAACCGAAATGTATATCTTATATTATTAAAATAAATTTTGTGAACAAAAGGACAAGAGTAGTCTACTCATATCAAACTTTTAAAATTCATGTTTTAAATATGTGATGAACGGTTCAATGTAATTTACTATTTTATGAATATTATTTGTGATAGTTTTTAATAATTTTGTTGTGTTTGTATTACAGACGCTGTTGCAGTAGCAGCAAAGATGCTCATGCTGAGAGGATCAACGGCGTGCCCCCCACAACGCCATCCAAATCACTGATCCAGGCTTTTTATATCTACTTCAAATAAACATTGTAAAATAATTGCAATAAATATTGTATTCACAAATAAATTTAAGAATTGTAATAACAATGATTGTAATTTAATATGTTAAAAACAATAATAAATATGTTTAATTGATAATTTATAATAATTCTCTTTAAAACATATTTATTCTTTAAGAATAAAAAATATTGTTATAAGTTGTTCGCGAAAACATACATCTTATTAAAATTTTCTCTATTCTTAAAGAATAAATATGTTTTAATGGGAGTTCTTCTAAATTATCAATTTAAAACATACCTTTTTATTGTTTAAAACAATCAAATTGTACTTGTAATAATAATTTCAATATAAAATATTAGTATCTGTTGTATACAACTTGGAAATAATAATAAATACTCGAAAATCTTGCAATGAACACAGATTCAAATATATTCCACCATTAGGATCAAACAAAACCTCATCTGATTTTAACACATTTAATTCCTCGAAAATCTTGCAATGAACAGAGATTCAAATATATTCCACCATTAGGATCAAACAAAACCTCATCTCAAAACAAAACAAAACCAGAAAAACAACAAACTCAAAAATCCGCTCAAGGAAAATCCACCCTTCATATAAACAATACCGCAGATATTTGAAAGTAAAAGCATCGATTTACCTGAAAAAATCCATTAAAACACTGTTGCTTCGTTCACCTGTCGCTCCCACGTTATAAAAGATAACGACGCGGTTCGACGCCGGGTGGGAGGAGGACGTGTCGGGAAGCGGAAAGCCTGCCCTACTCCGATGAGATTACCATAATTACCTACGAACGCAACAGTGTCCTGCGAGCGATCGATAACTGATACCGCAACCCGAGATAAATCCGATCATCGCTACGAGATTCTGTTTCACGAAAAAATGATGAACGAGGGTATACGTAGCTGATTTTTGTTTCTGTGGAACTTTAATCATCATATCGTAATGCTCAACTTGGAATTATTTTATTAATTATTTTAATGGGGTACGTCAGTGGTATCGAGTCGGCCTGTGAATTTGAGAATCCGGTAGTTCCGTCTTTTCTATAAGGGCACCACGAGCCAAGGGCCCCCGGCTTGATGGGGCCCCCCAAAATGCCGAGATTGTTTACAGGGGAAATAGAGGAACTCAATTTTTAGTGCAATTTTGCTAAGAATGTAAATCGAAAACCGGATGAGATTTCTAAATATTTTAAAGTAAGTGATATATTTATGGGCGTGAAATGCGGTTATCAGCCGTTAAATCACGGTCCCCAAGGATATTAGTGGAGTGGATGCCACAGGGGTAGTTGGGGCATTGAATTTTTTGAAAATTCAATACTTCTGGAGGCTCTATCTCAAAAACTAATC
The DNA here is from genome assembly GCA_911728475.2 of Pterostichus madidus. Taxonomy (NCBI): domain Eukaryota; kingdom Metazoa; phylum Arthropoda; class Insecta; order Coleoptera; family Carabidae; genus Pterostichus; species Pterostichus madidus. The sequence goes on from OU452312.1 coordinate 31,329,020, forward strand.
GTGATACGAAGTTGCGCTCAACGGCATTGAATTACCCGTGTTCGAATTGACTTTTTAGCAAAATTTGAGCTCATTTGAAGCGATTTTAGTATTTTGATATTTTTAATTATTTTTCGTTTTTTTATGGTTTTCAATCAATTTGCTCTAACACTCTTTCTCGTACGATTATTGTACTGAAAATTTACATACATATGTATTTTGAACAGCTGAATCCAATGGTAAAATTCCCAAGTGCGTACGCCTCCTAGGTTTTTAAGATATTGTCCAAAAACTGTTTAGAAAAAATTGAATGTGAAAAATTTTGGAAATTTTTTAAAATCACTGAAAATTTGTATACAAGTCAATTGAAGCATGAGAAATCTAATGCCGTTGAGCGCATCTTTATATCTCGCTTAGTTTTTGAGATATGGCCTCTCGAAAGTCGAAAAACTAAGGTGTATTTTTTTTTTAATTCAATACTTCCGGAGGCTCTATCTCAAAAAGTAATCGTGATACGAAGTTGCGCTCAACGGTATTGAATTCCCAGTGTCCGAATTGACTTATTAGCAAAATTTGAGCTCATTTGAAGCGTTTTTATTTTTTTGAAATTTTTAATTATTTTTCCAATTTGCTCTAAAATTCTTTCTTGTACGATTATTGTAATGAAAATTTATATACATATGTATTTTGACCCGCCGAATCCAATGGTCAAATCCCCAAGTACGTACGCCTTCTAGTTTTTAAGATATAAACCAAAAAATGTTTAGGAAAAATTAAATGGCAAAAATTTTTGAAAATTTTAAAAATCGCTGAAAATTTATATACAACTTAATTGAAGCATGAGAAATCCAATTCCGTTAAGCGCATCTTCATATTACGCTTGATATTTGAGATATGTAAATAGCATCCGATGACCTCCCTCTAATATGTTCGCAAGCCACCATTTGAAAACCACTATAATACATGATCCTGTTATATCATACATAATTTTTTATTAAATTCAATATTCAGTAAAACAGGTAAATTTTCATTGTACTCTGCAGCAATACACGGTTCGAAACATCACCTCCCGGTTAAAAAGCATGGTTCGCTAACCACATCGCATGGTTTCTGCCTGCTCATTTGTGCAACACGCGCACAGAGATATTGACTCTGATCTGCATTCTTGAGAGATTGAGCCATACATCAACAGAAGAGAGAGGGCGAACACCACCGCTACTACCAATATCCCCTGCCACAACACTCTCCTCTCCTCTCTGAGGGAAATTTTTCTGCATTTTCTCTCTCATCTCAAGTCCGGCGGATATAAATATATTCTCATTATAATTTTATGTATCTCCAGACGAAATATGAAGATTCCGAATAATGGAAAATGGTCCACGGAAAATGAAATTCCAAATGGGGTTTGTGATAAAAATGTTACGGTTTTGTTATTGGATTTTGTGTAATTTTTAGGGAAATTGAATTACAAATATAAGTACTCTTTTATTATGCTGTAATTTGTATTATTAGAATTAATATGGAATTACCTATGTATTCAAAGTTAATGGAAATAAATTTTATGGATTTGAATTACAATAATTTTATCAAAATATTCCAAACAAACAAAACAATAATTATTTGTTTAGCTACGAGGGCAGAGTGAAAAGTCCCTGAAAAATAAAACAGACGGCGCCACAATCGCAAATCTCATGTGACATTTGTGATGTACCATCTTTAACTAGAACGCATTAAAATTTTCAGACTAATATGTCATTCAGTTCTGTTTTGACATCCATCGAAAGCAAGCAACCTTCAAGATTTTTGAAAACATGGAAAAAAGTGAATTTCGCGTCTTGATTAAACATTATTGCTTGCGTAGAAAAAACATTACGCAACTAAAGCATCGATTGGAACGATTCACAAGTGGTTTACTGATTTTCGTTGTGGTAGTATGATCACAAAGGACGCCGAACGTTCTGGTCGTCCAATTGAGGTTACAACGCCAGAAATCGTCGATAAAATCCATGGTATGATATTGGACGATCGGCGAGTTAAAGTGCACGAGACTGGTGAGGCTATGAGCATCTCAACCGAACGGGTACGGAACATTTTGCATAAATTTTTGGATATGAGAAAGCTATCTGCCAGATGGGTGCCGCATTTGCTCTCTGTTGACAACAAGCGCGACCGTATGACAAGTTCAAAGGAGTGTTTGGTGATATTCAAGCGCAATAAGAAGGACCTTTTTTCTCCAGATTTGGCCCCCTGCGATTTTTATCTATTTCCAAACTTGAAGAAATGGCTCGGCGGAAAGAGTTTTGGCTGAGACAAACGCCTATTTTGAAGGATTGCCAAAATCGTATTATTTGGAAGGGATCGAAAAATTAGAAAAACGTTGGACGAAGTGTATCGAACTACTAGGAGATTATGTTGAGAAATAAAATATGTTTTGACCAAATAAATCATTTCTTGTTTCATTTTTCAGGGACTTTTCACCCTGCTCTCGTAGGTAAATCTGCTTTTTTGCCGTATTGGACACATCATATTATTGCCGTTTAATTACAATTAATATAAATTTTATGATTATTTTTAATGTTATCGGCATCATCAGGCGTATTCCATTTGCCATTTGGATCAGATCTAACTTACATTTACTGATTCAGATCACTTATATATTTCGCTGAATTACTTCACTGATTTTATTTCTAGTACTAGAATTACCGATTCTAATTTAATTTTAAGTAATTCACCCCAATAAGTGCTTCAATTTGCTTAATTCAGTTCATTTAGTCATGTTGCCTAATTTATCTGACCTGATTTAAGCGAACCAAATGGCAAATGGAATACAGCTATCGTAGTTATCATGTTGCTAGGCATTTGTTAAGTGTTGCTATGTAAAAACAAATACGAATAAATGTCATTCTACTTTTTCTGAATGTTTCAATCACCAGATACTAATTAGTTATACAATAAATAATGGAATGTGACGAAGGAATGTTAACCACACCCGAGATTAAAGAAGCGGTATGCTGCTGTAATTATATTTATCTACGACTAATTATTATTATTTTTTATTTCTGTGATTTTTGCTACATAATGCAACGTATAAATTCTGCAGGGAATAACAACGAGAGAATAATAGTCATTATTCCCTCTTCTGCTCCAATCAGAAAGTTATTATGTCTGAATAAATTTGTGCAAATAAAAAAAGCATAGAAACTGGTAGGTAACTATGAAAAACCAAATAGACAAAAATAAAAGACGTATTACATTTGCCATTTGGATCAGATCTAACTTACATTTACTGAACCAGATCACTTATTTATTTCGCTGGATTACTTCGTTGACTTTATTTCCAATACTAGAATTACTGATTCTAATTTACTTTGAAGTAATTCACTCCAATAATTACATCAGTTTGCTTAATTCAGGTCATTTAGTCATGTTGTCTAATTTATCTGAACTGATTTAAGTGAACCAAGTGGCAAATGGAATACAGCTAAATATGCAAAAACGTTAACATATTAAAATAAAATTTCTTTATCACCATAGTTACATCACAAAATATTGCAATTATAGGCGTATTCCATTTGCCATTTAGATCAGATCTAACGTATATTTAATGAACCAGATCACTTATTTATTTCGCTGGATTACATCGCTGACTCTATTTCCAGCACTAGAATGTCTGATTCTAATTTACTTTGAAGTAATTCACCTCCATAAGTGCATGAGTTTGCTTAATTCAGTTCATTTAGTCATGTCTAATTTATCTGAACTGATTTAAGTTAACTAAGTGGAAAAAATGGAATAAACCTATAAATGTAATTTTCTTTACTTTGGCATTATTAAAAAACGAAATTTAAAAAAATCTTGTATGTAATACATTAGTCATAGATAAAGTATAGTTTATAACTCACTATAATGGCTATTATTCTCTCCGATGATTAAACTTTATCGTTGGGAATAATAGAATCCATTATAGCATCATTGTATAACATATTAATGTTAAATTAAATCATAAATGTAAAATTTGTTGTTTCTCTATATCAATACTTCACAGCCTGTCAGTGACTGTCAATTATCAACAAAAACCAACTTTTAATGTCAATCGGCAAAAAATAATTTTATGTGATTTTGTGAATATATTCCAGACCAACTATATTTATTTATTTCTGTCAAATATAGTGTAAGACAAAACAAAACAATGAATTCACTTTCAATTTAACTCCAAGTATATATTTTCGTTTCGTCTAATAATTGTTGTAAGACATGCAGTATTTATATCTGAAGAAAATTATTGTTAAAAGACGACAAAGTTCCGTATAAAATATTTCTTCAATTTAAATTGTACATAATTACTAAATTCCACTTTGTTAATTATTAACAGAAACGTAAAAGTAAATTTTAATTATTAAACAAAACACGAAAACTTTGTTTAAAGAAAGTTTGCTGTTCTAAAAGAAGTTGGCAAGTAATTAAAACAATCAAAAGTTGGAATTCCAGATTTAATTATGTTAATTTATAATTAATTTGTTTGTAAATTTAAAACTAAAGCTGTGAAAATCAATCATTGATTATTCACGCAAATATATTGACAGGAATTTGAATTCTCACTAAAATTTTGGATATCAGTAAACAGTTTTCTTGGCACCAGCCAAAATAGAGGTAAATCACGCACCTAATTTGTCATCCGACTTTCAAAGAGGCAGGCTTAAGTGATTGGTACATATACAATTACATCAAAAAATAAAAAATAATCCTAGTAAAATAGCTAAAGGAAAAGTTCATTTATATTTTACAAATTTTTATAAAAAAAATATATATATATCATCACGCCTTCTACCCATTACTGGGTCTGGCACTCTGCCGAAGCAGATCTCGGTAAGTGATATATTTTGCGCGTGAAGTGCGGTTACCAGTCGTTAAATCACGGCCCCTAAATATGTTAGTGGTGGAGGAGCCACAGGGATAGCTTTTGAAATTATGAAAATTGTTTGTCGCCTGCGGGAATCGAACCAGGGTTCTCAGCATCCACAGGCCGACGTCATACCACTCAGCTAGCCACCCCATATAAATCATTAATAATAAATATTCAATTTTGTGCGAGAAATAATAATAGTGTCTCAGCAGAATGTAGTTTGCAGTTTTCTCTAAATTATTATTGTAATATAATAACCGCTACGTTGATATAAGTAAGCAAAATTCATGACAAAAACAGGAAAATGTCAGGGTTAATTAATCTATTATTGTAATAATATCTAAAGTATTCATGAATAATAAAAGTTATCATTAACTAGTCGATCATTAACAGATAATGTTCCAGTTACTGAATATAGAAAAATATCTTGTTTCAAAAAGACAGTGTTCAGATAACAACTTCTGACTTAGGCCGTATTTATATGGCATTTTCAAAGTAAACCGCTAGATTACTTCTGTTTAATTGGCACGTTTTAAGTAACCTAGAACAGTTCCTGAACTAATCCTACTGCCCCAGTTATTTTGGTGGGTTGGCACTGGCAGGTTGAACACGTTTTCTACCTCTTTCTAATCAACTTGTGTTCCTTATTGTTCGTTTTGAATTGGTGACATCGCAATTTGTATTTAAGCAGATGCCACTTAGAACGTGCATTCAGATTTTAAATTTATCGCAAAGTTTTACAACTGATACTAAATGCATCATTTATTTGAAAATAACACGAGTTAGGTTTAGATCAGTTCAGGGTTCAACCCAAAGTTCCCAAACAAATACGGCCGATATTAGGCGCATGATTCACCTTAAAGTATTTTTTTTTTAAATAGTATCTTTATTAAATGAACTCTTTGTTGATATAAAGCAGACTTAATCAATTTGTATAAATGTACTTTTTTGAAGCAGACAGACAAAAAATTTATGGAATTACCTGTTTATATGGAACGTAAGTTTCGTAACCTTTAATACGATCGAAGTGCTATTCAAATACGTTTCCAATTACTTTTTCTTACATTATTTGTTTGAAAAGCAGGCAAGTTTTATTCGATACTATAATGGAAAAGAAAAACGGATGCTAACACTGAAAGACACAAATTTCAGTATCATGAATATACAATAAATGGAAGCATCTAATAGGACCTTTTTAACAAAATTGTCTGAGTTTGCATAGAGGAATAAATAACATTTTACGATTTTGCGCAGACATTTCGAATCGCAGAAAAAGGAACTATTTCGTTTTGAGGACAAAATGGATTCCTTCTGAAAACAGGAGCTTTAATAAACGAAACAATTCGGCAAGCAGCCCGAAATGTTTATTTATCCCTCGCAGTTGTAAACACGTTTCAGACCCTCGACGGCCCTCGAATAACAAACAGTTCACCAAACGAAACATATTTCCAAAACGAAAGAAAAGAGGCGCCTACAACATTGCCACGATTCCAACCTACTCGTAGATTGTCCTGATTCTCAAACTCGCGGCCAGAACGCGCTTACGTGGCTACTCCGCCATGTTAAAATGTACATCCTACAAAGTTATTAACGAAGTACAAACGAATAGTTGATCTATTGGTTCAAATTACTGTTGTAAATTTTGTCAATTTTAATTACACAAAGGCTTTTTCCTATATCGCGTTTACAAAGCGAATTTTGTACAACTGTTTTTGAAGATATTTTTTGTAAAGTTGTTGAGTTGTCTTCTTGTAAAAATGTTAAACATAAATCTATCACTTTAGCTGTCTTTGCCCAGCTCATATACAATTATTGCAATTTTTTTATAATCAAATAATTACTTTAAACTGCAAAACACTTCCACTCCGTTTCTCAAAAACATTGTAGCAAATCGTGTTATAAGAAATAACTAGTAAGATAATTATAGCATTTTCTGACAGCTTGTTTATTTTTACTTTTCAGTTATTTAGTCGTCAGCAACGAGCAAAATTAACTTTAAAATGTTGCAAATAAATAAATATGGACTATCAAATAGCCTATGAATATCTTAGAAGCTTATAAAATTCAAAAAGCAATCAAAATCAAATTACCTATTTTAAATGACCAAGTGGATTTGTTTCAGTCAGAGTATTTTGAATGCATTTCGTAAAAATAAATAAATATATCATCACGCCTTCTACCCATTACTAGATGTAGCACTCTGCCGAAGCAGATCTCGGTAAGTGATATATTTTGCGCGTGAAGTCGTCAAATCACGGCCTCCAATGATGTTAGTGGTGGAGGAGCCACAGGGGTAGTTTTTGAAATTATGAAAATTGTTTGACCCCTGTGGGAATCGAACCAAGGTTCTCAGGATCCACAGGCCGACTTCATACCACTGAGCTAGCCACTCCATTTGGTAAAGCCACTAATTACACCCCAACATTATAACCTTATCGAAACCTAGTATATAAGCTCAACTTCCAAGATTACACATTTGTTATTACTTCTGAAGATGGTCTTGTAGACCGAAATCGATCAAGGTATTAATAAAAAATTGTGAAACTTGCACCAAGTGTCTTTCTTTAACAATTATTTGAAATATGGAGTAATGGCACTGTGGTAGCAAGTCGGCTTATGGATCCAAAGAACCCTGGATCGATCCCCACAGCCGACAAAACATTTTCACCAATTTAAAATTACACCTGTGGCTCCCCCACCACAAACATCTTTGGGGGCCGTGATTTGATGGCTGGTAACCGCACTTCACGCGCATAAATATATCACTTACCGAGATCTGCTTCGGCAGAGTGCCACGCCCAGTAATGGGTAAAAGTGCCTACTACCGAATCTCTCAACATTAATAATTAGAATTATTCATAGCACATAAAAATAAAATATGAAATTAAAAAATGAACTGTATTAGTTTATTTAATTTTGATTTATTTAATTGAATATGAAATTTGTTGTGATAAGGGATTTGGAAAATATGCCAGATAAAATTATGTCGTTAAATGCAAATTATATTATATTTTTGGTCGTTGAAATATAAATTTAATAACAAAACTGTATGAGTTCTGGCAGCCTAATAATATTTTCAGGTCAACAATAGCTATAAATATGAAACCGTCACAAAAAATATGTCACAAAATCCATAAAAACCTGTTTTACATTTCGGGCAAACATATAAATAAACCATTATTCACACATTACTACATAACATAAATCAGTGTTCAGTTCAGTCAGCATAAGCCGAACATAACGTAACGCAACGTAAGGTTCTCGTCCCCGCGCGAGCGGTTATCCTTAACTGCTGTAGTCCCTTGAAGGACACGTAAAATCTAAACATCTGAAGAACGCCAGCAGATTAGGACTGAAGTTGTGTAAGTAGGCTGTTTGAATTCCTTGCAGCCCGCTGTTGCTTTGAGTGAGTTCGGGTTAGCCCGGAGCCCCCGGAGGTTCCGGAGACTCTGGGTGGTCAATGGAATTCCCTAGGTGGGGAGGAAAGTTTCTAGTGATATTCATCCTAGCAGGACTGGTAATAATGACGTAACAGTTAAAATAAAATTAACAAAAACAGCCTATACGTACTTTACTTGACTGTTTTAGTAAAAATATACTTTCCATACTAAAATTGGTCAGGAAAGTAGGCACTTTCTTGCCGGTTTCACAAAAATATGTTATATGGTTTGAAAGTTAAAAATGTTTACTTCCACGCACCACTGGTTTTAAGTTGACAGCTAATAACCACACTTATCATTAAAATTGTCTTCTACTAAGATCTGTAAATACAGGAATGGGTGAAAATGTTTATTTCTTTATTCTAAAATTCAGAAAAGTAATTGATCTTTAAAATTTATATAGGAACATATAAAGATATATAACTGACATAAAAAAAAAATGTTATAACTTTTGATATTTTATGGTTTATGACCCCAGAAAATAATCTTGTTTTAAAATATTTTATATTGTGATATATTCTTCATTTTTATAGAATATTTATACCTTATATCACATACGATAACAATAATTTGAAATGTTTTATAAAATTTATACGCGTAGGTCATCAATTTGAAAACTATGCTATAGTTCCTAATAAACTTATGCGCCTAATATCCGGCTTTTCCATCTCCGGATAACTATCGGCAGGATAACTGAAAAAATATCGCATCAGAAAATGGCATTCAGTATACAAGTAATTATTATCATTGGTGCTATTGTTTCGATGCGATATTTTTGAATTTAACCCGCTTATAGTTAAGGAAAACTTTATCCGAAGATGAAAATCTGATCCTAACAAACAAAAAATAACACATGAAAATGTGACAGTTAATATAATATAAATAAATATATTTATAATTTATAGCAGAGTGCCACATCCAGTAATGAGTAGAAGGCGTGATAATAAAATTAAATAAATAAATATATCATCACGCCTTCTACCCATTACTGGGTGTGGCACTCTGCCGAAGCAGATCTCGGTAAGTGATATATTTTGCGCGTGAAGTGCAGTTACCAGTCGTCAAATTACGGCCCCCAAAGATGTTAGTGGTGGAGGAGCCACAGGGATAGTTTTTTGAAATTATGAAAATTGTTTGCCGTCTGTGGGAATCGAACCTGGGTTCTCAGGATCCACAGACCGACTTCATACCACTGAGCTAGCCACCCCGATATGAATTTGTAAATTTTTGCATGTTCTACTTTTGCTATAAATATTTCATTAGATATTGTTAAATTATTATATTTGAAAATATAAATAAATAAATATATCATCACGCCTTCTACCCATTACTGAGTGTGGCACTCTGCCGAAGCAGATCTCGGTAAGTGATATATTTATGCGCGTGAAGTGCGGTTACCAGCAGTCAAATCACGGGCCCCATAGATATTAGTGGTAGGGGAGCCACAGGGGTAGTTTTAAAAAGGTGAAAATTGTTTGTCGCCTGTGGGAATCGAACCAGGGTTCTCAGGAACTACAGGCCGACTTGATACCATTGAGCTAGCTACCCCATATAAATATAGTAAATTTAAATAAACTTATTATCTGGTTGTTCTGTAGGCGTTGATGGGTTAATAACCAGAAATTCAATTCATCCACATTGCTCTGACTTCATCATAAATTATAATATTATTGTTAAAGTATAGCAAATAAATAAATAAAAATAATGGAGTTACACAAATCCTTAAAACATGTACTAATTAGTTTTATCCAGCAGTTCGTGAAACATTTCTATCCTAGCATACCAGTTTCGTTTCATCCACATTCATAATTCCTTTCATACAAACTCCCAACAAACATTCAATCATATCCATTAATTTATTTATAGCTCATCCATGCAATCTGTCTCGCGCAATATCATTAATTTTTCATTTGACATTCATTCCACATGTTCAAACTATCTCAGCTGCCTCACATCCGCTTTTCTAACAATCGTTGTCTTGTGTTCAATAAATCAGACAGTTTAATAAAATTCCTTCCGAGCAATAAGGAAAGAAGTGTCATAAAAACAGCACTTAACACCATATAAAGAGGCATCTCCAGACGCTATTTCCCGCGTTGTTTATTTATATTCGCAATTAGCGCAATCGGTGGCTCGTGGTTCGCAATCCAGACTTCGCACTTTCTGGAAATAGTCAATACTCTTCTCAATGACCCTTCTTTGCCATTATTGGCACTCCCGACGTTCACTTATTCTACCAGTCGAGCTGTGAATTAGAGCCAGTTGATTGAAGAAGAAACATTGATTCCAATGTCGGACTTACTCGTCTTTGATGTCCAATATTGCTTTTTAGTTTTTATTTTTCTGCTAACTTGCCTCTACTCTAAATGTAGTTTTATATCTACGTATGAATTGAAATTGATTTTCTTTACAACTAAATTTTTATTTAATTTTCTTTTTATAAAATTTTTAAAGCGATTCTTCGTTTTACGTAAAGAATGTATAAATGAGGAAGATTCATTATATATCAATGTGACGTAATGTTACTACGTTTCGTTTTTAAATTCTTATGCCCAGTTGTATATAGCAATGTTAACTATCAGCATATAAAAGTTAATAATGGTCAAGATGGCGGACATCACGTTTTACATATTTTCTGATTTTTATGTTATAATTAATTAACATTGATATGTCTTTTGATAGTTAAATGACAATGGTAAAAAAATATTTGTAGCAAATAATCATTAGCAATAGTATTAATAATAGTATATTACATAACAAGTCAGGAAAGTGATTTTTACTTGACGAAGCGGTTTTAATACGCTGATGCTGGGTTGCATGAAAGTTTTATCGGTTCATTAGCAACTAACGGTTCAATAAGTTTCAGAAAATCCGTATTGATACTGTTGCTACATAAACAATTCTTTAACTAAAGAGCTCTTTATTTTTTCTTGCAACCCAGCATGAGTCAAATAAACACACTTTCCTGACGTATTATGTATACTATTTTTTCTGAAACCGTTTAATTTGATCAATATTTAATCATAAATAAGTCAAAATGTTATTTTTTTATATGAATTGTATTGACAGCAGACTACGTATCCAAGGTTGCAACAAAAATAACAGTCAGGTAAAGTTTTTACCAAATTGGTCACGAAAGTTGCCTGTTTCAGAAAGAATAAATTATTACGTTTTAAAATATTAAACTGTCATGTATTATGACATTTCTTAGATGCGTTTTTTTTATTCTAATTAAACTTTTTCGCGTAGTTAACAATGTAGTTAGCTTACAACGTTTTATGCAAGCCTGCCTAAAATTACTTTATGTACAACCGGGCCGTAATTTTTGTGTTTCAGCCATGAAAAGCGGGCTTAAACAGTTGTTTTTGGCCCTAGGTCCATAATAAAATAATTTCCTATGGATTCATAAACAAATAGTATATTACGTACCATGAAATATAAGTGACATTCGCGACCTAAAAAAAATCACTTACAGTTCGAGGTTAGTAAGCTATTTTTTACAATACTTGCACAAATAGAAGGAAAAGAAAAATCGGTTTCATAATTAATAGCTGTCAAATTGTTGTCAAAATAAACAGAAACTAGATTTATAATATTTACTTACTGTTCACAGTGGATGGTAAATAAATATTATAATCCTGATGCAACCATTGAAACCACTATGTAATAAAAGTTCCACTTACTGTGCTTAAATTTTATTATTAATAGGTAACTTACAGTACAAGTATTGCAAAAATTACCATTTTTATTTATTTTGAATACTTAATTTTGTAACATATCATTTTGACATATAAATGTACCTCTTTTAATTTTTTTAATATAAAATTAAATGTTCTTTTGTTGTGCATAAAATATTGTATGAACCACGGGTGAAATTAACATTTCTCACCCTGAGCATGTTATTAGCCCTCGGTGCTTTGCGCCTCGTGTTAATAAACATGCCATAGGCCAAAAACACCTATTTTCACCCTTGATACATAAATAACAATTTTGAAAGATGTCTGTTGTTTAAATAAACCAGTAATAAAAGTATTCAAAATATAAAAAATAAATAAATAAATAAATATATCAGCACGCCTTCTACCCATTACTGGGTGTGGCACTCTGCCGAAGCAGATCTCGGTAAGTGATATATTTTGCGCGTGACGTGCGGTTACCAGTCGTCAAATCACGGCCCCCAAAGATGTTAGTGGTGGAGGAGCCACAGGAGTAGCTTTTGAAATTATGAAAATTGTTTGTCGCCTGTGGGAATCGAACTAGAATTCTCAGGATCCACAGACCGACTATATACCACTGAGCTAGCCACCCCATAAATATTGCAGTGATAATAAACAAGAGAGTTTAAAAAAAAATGCATATAGTCAGACTACAAGTTTTAAGACGCTTTTATTAATTGATAATAGTAATTGCTAATAATAATTACAAATTAAAAGAAGATGTGCATCTTTTTGGATAGGATTCGAACCCACAGCCTACGATAAACAATAATCAATGCACCAATACCCCGATTACTAAAAATAAACATAAATAATGATACAAAATAAAAGTGTAGTTACAGAGACTATGTGATTCAATGAAGAGGATATTTTCGTTCGAACGATCAAAGAGAGGGAGATTGTAATGTAGCAGATAGAAATTTATTATTAAAACCATTTCATGCGAAGCTCGTGCAAAGTTTACGAGTTGAATTTGAAACACATGGCCGTGATTCAAAGGTATCAATATTTGGTGTATCAGCCCGTATCGGTTAATTATTTAACCTCAGGAAACAGCCCGAGTCTGTTTAGTGTCGAATCGTTTTATGTGCGCGCCGCGGCTATTTTTACGCTTGATACAAAAACACAAAAGTTAACACAGCGTGATATATGTTGTTTCTCAGTACGAATGCGAATGCATATCACGGATGGAAAACAGAACGCTTCAATATGTTTTCCTTTCGTAGTTCTCGGTATTCTCAAATCATGTTTAAAAATTGTTCAATGCCTTAGAGACGCTAGATAGTCTCAAGCTCAAGCAAACTATGGAACAATAAAAATTGTCATGTTTGCTATGATTTCGATGTGATATGTTTAGAGGCATTTTGGTTGTGGATGTATCTACATTTTATAAGTGCCTATATTAAATATTTTGTATTACTATTTTTATGGAGTAGCTAGCTCAGTGGTATCAAGTCGACCTGTGGATCCTGAGAACCCTGATTCGATTCCCACAGGCGACAAACAATTTTCATAATTTCAAAAACTACCCATGTGGCTCCCCCATCACTAACATCTTTGGGGGCCGTGATTTGGCGGCTGGTAACCGCACTTCACGCGCAAAATATATCACTTACCGAGATCTGCTTCGGCAGAATGCCACACCCAGTAATGGGTAGAAGGCGTGATGATATATATTTTTTTTTACTATTTTTAATTAGAAAGACAGAACTAAAATTAAACAAATAAATTTACATACATACTAGGTGGCTCAGTGGTATTAAATTATAATACATATCATACATGTTTATTATTTACAATATTTGCTGTGGCTGGTACCCCCATGGAAGTGTATCTGTAAAAACAAAGTTAACAATTCTTTTGTTATCATATGGACTTAAAACAAGTTTTCGCTGATTTACCGTCCATACGTTGTGCTGTTTAGACAATATTAATACTTGGTTTTTTGTTATAAGCGCATTGTTAAATAAGCAATCATAGTAATCATTAAAAGTGATTGTTTTCAAAGTAGCATTCTTTATACCCTTAGCCCTTTTATTTATCATCTCATTACAATCAGTATTCTGAACCTTATATGCATACATTTTGGCGCGTAATCCAACAAATTCCATCATAAGTTTACCACAATTTTCATCTTTCATTAAACCCAAAACTTTTTTATTTACTAGGGGCATATTGTATATATTATTAGGTGGATAGTCAGATGTATCGAACCGACTGATGTCTTCTTTCATAATTTCATAAATATCAGGTACATTGAAACTATAAATAAGGCTATCAGTGTCTGTATATAAAAGTTTAGATTTTACCCCAAATCTATTCTTTACATATTTGTAATGAAAATCATATATATAAGTTTTAGACAGATCTAGGATTGCGAAACCCACATAAATGGGTTTATTGAATACAATTGACGTTTTCCTTAGTTCTATAATGATAATATCATCTGCAATTATAGTGCAACTATCAAAGTTTGGTTTGGCTATATAGTATTGAGCTCCATAACGTCCGTCCCACTTGGTGACTAGCTTAACATCCTTATATTTACGTACGTTCTCCATTGTTTTCCCGAAAACAGCATTATTCATTAATTTGAAAAAATTCTTTTGAAAATCGTTAGTAGATTTTTTTCTTAACTCTGTATTTAAATCAATATATTTCTTTAGCCATGGTGATTGCTTGAATTTAAGTATTCTATGAACTTTCGTCAATTTTAAGCCGAGTTTTAGACACTGTTTTAAATTTCTGTAATGAATTACATAACGCAACTTGGAATATAATGTGGTAATTAATTTTGACTGTTTAGACATAGGTGGTGTAAAATGTTCAGCTAATAGCGGTAATTCTTTATGTAATTCATGAAGTTCTAATGGGTAATCAATATCTACCTCAAATATGTATCCCACATCAGAATCGTCTCTAATATTTAATAAATCAATTTTATAGAAATCAAGAGGTTCAACCCACTCAAAATCAGCGTATGGTAAACTCTCGCTCATAGCAAATCCATATTGGTTATTTATATCAAAATACATCAAGTATGTATCTTCTTTATTAACATCATAATTTTCATTCATGTATTTATTATTAGCTTTTGCGTACCGATTAGTACACTGGGCAACACCTTCTCGCAGACCGCGCTCAATAAATAAAATTTTATCAATGTCAGTTAGCAACTCCAGTTGAATATCAGTACATTTTAACATAGCGTCGAATGCAAGCCCCGGGGCTGTATAATAATTAAGTGCATCTAATTTATACGTTTCCAAACAGGTTTTACGAAAATTTTCAAATACATCTGCTAAAATGAGTACATCTGTTTTCAAATACAAGTCAGAATACTCTCCTAATGAATTTATATTAAATGTCGCCCATACATTTGTGGCATGACTATAATCATTTTCGCTTATATTTTCATCCTTTAAAAGACTATAGAAATGTTCACGAGCAGGCAACTTTACCTCACTTAATTTCTCCCAACAGTCTAAATAATCATACGGGAACACCCCTTTACGTGTTAAAAGTTTAAAATCTACTTCATTTGGATAATATTTCCTAATAATGCTTTTTTCATCATCATTCAAATATGTCGATAATTTATCCAAACTACTTGCCATGAATCTAAACGAGTCAATGAAACGAAACTGAACTTTGCTACCTTGAATACATTTTGTAAATGAAATAAAACGATCTTTATTTAGAGGTAACAAATTTATTTGCCCAGGGATATTTGCTGCAATATTTGTTATTACAAAATGAGCGTCATAACAACTTAAATTATGAAACACTACTGGTATCACGCGTGTTTTTTTATAATTTAAGTTACAGGCCTGGTGAGCCGCTCCTCTATAACGAGAACTATAATGGTCATGATCGCGAACCCTTATATCGGTGAGGTTAAATGGTTTACAACAAATATGACAGGTCTTTGCAGCTAAAAATTCACTCTCTTGTATCTGACTTAATTTCTCCATGGGCTTTGGATTATCAAAACTTACTTCCACGTCTGCACTTAACTCTAATAACTGGTTTGAAAACCACTCCATGCAATCCTTTCCGCGATATAATTTAAATTTTGACTGTGCATCATCATATGAGCACTTTAAATAGTATGCTATGCTGCATGGAACATGTTTTTGAATAAGTGTTGTATTTTGATTAGTATTATCATCAACCTTTTCTAATATACATTCCAAGTCAGCGTATAAGACATATGGAACCATCTCTTGGTATCGGAAATTTTTAAATTTCATATATTTGTCTTCATCAGATGGCATTTCAATTCTACATTTATTTAAATTATTACAATCTACAGCATGTTTCAGAAGTAGCAATTCGGACTGAAAATAATTAAGACATCGATCGCACAGATAAAGTTTACCATTATGAGCAGATGTCTGCTTGCTTAAAAGTCGTGATACATTTTTAATCCACATAAAGTGATACTTTGTATTACTCTGAATATAATCAACATCATTTTCATCCTCCTCACAATCAATTTCCATATCTAAATCAGATTTTAACATTAGTAAATGAATTATTTTTTCAAATTTATTTGAGCTTAAGTAAACTGGAACAACTTTACTTTTATTCTCTAAAGTGTACACGTGAATTGATAAATTATTCATAACCTCAAATTTTCCTATATCTTTTAACTGCATAGGGAAATGTATATTTTTGTACTTTAATACTTGACTAAAATGCGGGTAAGATGATATGCGATCTGCATTTTTATTTACCGGATATAGAGCAGAGACTACTGCCCATAGAAAACAATAGTCATCCGTATTTTTTAAATTAATAATAGCTTGTTTCTTTTTTATGCTAGCTGGCAAGTCTATATATGAACCGACAGTTATAGGAACATATTTATTTATGTTAATTTTTAAATGTAAAAGTTCAGATAAACTCCAACCAGAATCACGTTCCTGAAAATCTTCTAATTTTGAAAGTAATTTCTCAAACACATTTTCTTTGTACCACTGTTTCAAGTCAGTTGACATACTAATAATAGAATTGGCTGTAGTGAATGTCTTTAGCTCAATCATGTGAGTATCAGGTTTTATAAAATTCGAGCTAAGTATGACATTAACTTTTAAAGTATTCAACGACTTTAAGGCTTGTTTAATTTTATTGGAAAAAATTCTGATACATTTTTCGAGAAACAATTTTGGATCTTTAAAGAATAAATTAACTATTATCCCCGTCTGAATTCGTGAATTAAAACATGATTCAACATTTTGCCATATCAATTTGCTTGTTTTACCATGTTTAGCTTTAAGAAATTTAACCTTTTCCCTGTAATATATTAAACGAGCCAAATTTGCTTCAATTTTAAACTGGTTTTCGGAATTTTTACAAACATTTTTGCTACGTTTAACAGCTTTGCGTAAAATTAAAATAGTTTTATTAATGTGAGTAATCCATCGATTACATTCGTCAACAGTTTTTAGTAATTTACAAGCATTCGAAATATTCGACAAAACGCTATCGCTCAACTGAGACACCGTATGCTCAGGCATGGTGAGGAATGCCGAACTCTGAAGCAAACCAGCAAACTATATGTTACTCAGTAGCCTTAAACCGCACCCTCCAACCAATCAGGAGTAACATAAGCCCCGCCCCTCAACCAATAAGGGTTCGTGAAATGAAACAAGTAATATTACATATTTTGGATTGAAAAGATTGACGTCACATACTTTGGAGGGCAAAAAAATATCATAATTTAGAGGGGAATAGTGGATGCGTATCGTACACGAATATCAAAACTGCGTATTGTAATTTACTGCATGAAAAAATGGCGAAACAGATCAAATTTATGTGAAAGGTGAGGAAAAAGCTAAATGTTTGCGAAGTTTCATCTAGCATGAAGTAATTAATTTAGAAAATTGCTCTGCATTACCTGAATTATGTACACCATTACAACAGTCTATAGCTTTATAACGCTCCATACTAAAATATTCACAAATTATATCTTGTTTATCGCATAAATGAACAGATCAACAACTAAACGAACTGATCTGATCAACTGCTAACTGCTAAACGAACAGATCTGATCAACTGCTAACTGCTAAATGAACTGATCTGATCAACTGATAGAACTGCTAAATGAACTGCTCAACAGCTAAACGAACAGATCTGATCAACTGCTAACTGCTAAATGAACTGATCTGATCAACTGATAGAACTGCTAAATGAACTGCTCAACAGCTAAACGAACAAATCTGATCAACTGCTAATCAGGTAATTGATCAGATCTGTTCGTTTAGCAGTTAGCAGTTGATCAGATCAGTTCGTTTAGTTGTTGATCTGTTCATTTATGCGATAAACAAGATATAATTTGTGAATATTTTAGTATGGAGCGTTATAAAGCTATAGACTGTTGTAATGGTGTACATAATTCAGGTAATGCAGAGCAATTTTCTAAATTAATTACTTCATGCTAGATGAAACTTCGCAAACATTTAGCTTTTTCCTCACCTTTCACATAAATTTGATCTGTTTCGCCATTTTTTCATGCAGTAAATTACAATACGCAGTTTTGATATTCGTGTACGATACGCATCCACTATTCCCCTCTAAATTATGATATTTTTTTGCCCTCCAAAGTATGTGACGTCAATCTTTTCAATCCAAAATATGTAATATTACTTGTTTCATTTCACGAACCCTTATTGGTTGAGGGGCGGGGCTTATGTTACTCCTGATTGGTTGGAGGGTGCGGTTTAAGGCTACTGAGTAACATATAGTTTGCTGGTTTGCTTCAGAGTTCGGCATTCCTCACCATGCCTGAGCATACGGTGTCTCAGTTGAGCGATAGCGTTTTGTCGAATATTTCGAATGCTTGTAAATTACTAAAAACTGTTGACGAATGTAATCGATGGATTACTCACATTAATAAAACTATTTTAATTTTACGCAAAGCTGTTAAACGTAGCAAAAATGTTTGTAAAAATTCCGAAAACCAGTTTAAAATTGAAGCAAATTTGGCTCGTTTAATATATTACAGGGAAAAGGTTAAATTTCTTAAAGCTAAACATGGTAAAACAAGCAAATTGATATGGCAAAATGTTGAATCATGTTTTAATTCACGAATTCAGACGGGGATAATAGTTAATTTATTCTTTAAAGATCCAAAATTGTTTCTCGAAAAATGTATCAGAATTTTTTCCAATAAAATTAAACAAGCCTTAAAGTCGTTGAATACTTTAAAAGTTAATGTCATACTTAGCTCGAATTTTATAAAACCTGATACTCACATGATTGAGCTAAAGACATTCACTACAGCCAATTCTATTATTAGTATGTCAACTGACTTGAAACAGTGGTACAAAGAAAATGTGTTTGAGAAATTACTTTCAAAATTAGAAGATTTTCAGGAACGTGATTCTGGTTGGAGTTTATCTGAACTTTTACATTTAAAAATTAACATAAATAAATATGTTCCTATAACTGTCGGTTCATATATAGACTTGCCAGCTAGCATAAAAAAGAAACAAGCTATTATTAATTTAAAAAATACGGATGACTATTGTTTTCTATGGGCAGTAGTCTCTGCTCTATATCCGGTAAATAAAAATGCAGATCGCATATCATCTTACCCGCATTTTAGTCAAGTATTAAAGTACAAAAATATACATTTCCCTATGCAGTTAAAAGATATAGGAAAATTTGAGGTTATGAATAATTTATCAATTCACGTGTACACTTTAGAGAATAAAAGTAAAGTTGTTCCAGTTTACTTAAGCTCAAATAAATTTGAAAAAATAATTCATTTACTAATGTTAAAATCTGATTTAGATATGGAAATTGATTGTGAGGAGGATGAAAATGATGTTGATTATATTCAGAGTAATACAAAGTATCACTTTATGTGGATTAAAAATGTATCACGACTTTTAAGCAAGCAGACATCTGCTCATAATGGTAAACTTTATCTGTGCGATCGATGTCTTAATTATTTTCAGTCCGAATTGCTACTTCTGAAACATGCTGTAGATTGTAATAATTTAAATAAATGTAGAATTGAAATGCCATCTGATGAAGACAAATATATGAAATTTAAAAATTTCCGATACCAAGAGATGGTTCCATATGTCTTATACGCTGACTTGGAATGTATATTAGAAAAGGTTGATGATAATACTAATCAAAATACAACACTTATTCAAAAACATGTTCCATGCAGCATAGCATACTATTTAAAGTGCTCATATGATGATGCACAGTCAAAATTTAAATTATATCGCGGAAAGGATTGCATGGAGTGGTTTTCAAACCAGTTATTAGAGTTAAGTGCAGACGTGGAAGTAAGTTTTGATAATCCAAAGCCCATGGAGAAATTAAGTCAGATACAAGAGAGTGAATTTTTAGCTGCAAAGACCTGTCATATTTGTTGTAAACCATTTAACCTCACCGATATAAGGGTTCGCGATCATGACCATTATAGTTCTCGTTATAGAGGAGCGGCTCACCAGGCCTGTAACTTAAATTATAAAAAAACACGCGTGATACCAGTAGTGTTTCATAATTTAAGTTGTTATGACGCTCATTTTGTAATAACAAATATTGCAGCAAATATCCCTGGGCAAATAAATTTGTTACCTCTAAATAAAGATCGTTTTATTTCATTTACAAAATGTATTCAAGGTAGCAAAGTTCAGTTTCGTTTCATTGACTCGTTTAGATTCATGGCAAGTAGTTTGGATAAATTATCGACATATTTGAATGATGATGAAAAAAGCATTATTAGGAAATATTATCCAAATGAAGTAGATTTTAAACTTTTAACACGTAAAGGGGTGTTCCCGTATGATTATTTAGACTGTTGGGAGAAATTAAGTGAGGTAAAGTTGCCTGCTCGTGAACATTTCTATAGTCTTTTAAAGGATGAAAATATAAGCGAAAATGATTATAGTCATGCCACAAATGTATGGGCGACATTTAATATAAATTCATTAGGAGAGTATTCTGACTTGTATTTGAAAACAGATGTACTCATTTTAGCAGATGTATTTGAAAATTTTCGTAAAACCTGTTTGGAAACGTATAAATTAGATGCACTTAATTATTATACAGCCCCGGGGCTTGCATTCGACGCTATGTTAAAATGTACTGATATTCAACTGGAGTTGCTAACTGACATTGATAAAATTTTATTTATTGAGCGCGGTCTGCGAGGAGGTGTTGCCCAGTGTACTAATCGGTACGCAAAAGCTAATAATAAATACATGAATGAAAATTATGATGTTAATAAAGAAGATACATACTTGATGTATTTTGATATAAATAACCAATATGGATTTGCTATGAGCGAGAGTTTACCATACGCTGATTTTGAGTGGGTTGAACCTCTTGATTTCTATAAAATTGATTTATTAAATATTAGAGACGATTCTGATGTGGGATACATATTTGAGGTAGATATTGATTACCCATTAGAACTTCATGAATTACATAAAGAATTACCGCTATTAGCTGAACATTTTACACCACCTATGTCTAAACAGTCAAAATTAATTACCACATTATATTCCAAGTTGCGTTATGTAATTCATTACAGAAATTTAAAACAGTGTCTAAAACTCGGCTTAAAATTGACGAAAGTTCATAGAATACTTAAATTCAAGCAATCACCATGGCTAAAGAAATATATTGATTTAAATACAGAGTTAAGAAAAAAATCTACTAACGATTTTCAAAAGAATTTTTTCAAATTAATGAATAATGCTGTTTTCGGGAAAACAATGGAGAACGTACGTAAATATAAGGATGTTAAGCTAGTCACCAAGTGGGACGGACGTTATGGAGCTCAATACTATATAGCCAAACCAAACTTTGATAGTTGCACTATAATTGCAGATGATATTATCATTATAGAACTAAGGAAAACGTCAATTGTATTCAATAAACCCATTTATGTGGGTTTCGCAATCCTAGATCTGTCTAAAACTTATATATATGATTTTCATTACAAATATGTAAAGAATAGATTTGGGGTAAAATCTAAACTTTTATATACAGACACTGATAGCCTTATTTATAGTTTCAATGTACCTGATATTTATGAAATTATGAAAGAAGACATCAGTCGGTTCGATACATCTGACTATCCACCTAATAATATATACAATATGCCCCTAGTAAATAAAAAAGTTTTGGGTTTAATGAAAGATGAAAATTGTGGTAAACTTATGATGGAATTTGTTGGATTACGCGCCAAAATGTATGCATATAAGGTTCAGAATACTGATTGTAATGAGATGATAAATAAAAGGGCTAAGGGTATAAAGAATGCTACTTTGAAAACAATCACTTTTAATGATTACTATGATTGCTTATTTAACAATGCGCTTATAACAAAAAACCAAGTATTAATATTGTCTAAACAGCACAACGTATGGACGGTAAATCAGCGAACACTTGTTTTAAGTCCATATGATAACAAAAGAATTGTTAACTTTGTTTTTACAGATACACTTCCATGGGGGTACCAGCCACAGCAAATATTGTAAATAATAAACATGTATGATATGTATTATAATTTAACATTAAATAAAATATTTTAATATTGTACGTATTTGTTTTATTTCTTAACCTAAGTAGATAGCAGCTTATTTACCTGCCAGCATAAAAAAATATAGAACTAAGTAAAACGTCAATTGTATTCAATAAACCCTTGTATGTGAGGTTTCCTAGATCTGTCTAAAACTTATATGATTTTCAAATATGTAAAGAATTGGAGTGAAATTTTACATACAGACACTGATAGCCTTATTTATAGTTTCAATGTACCTGATATTTATGAAATTATCATCAGTCGGTTTGATGCATCTGACTATCCACCTAATAATATATACCCCTAGTAAATAAAAAAGTGTTGGGTTTAATAAAGATGAAAATATTGTACGTATTTGTTTTCAACCTGTCTTCGTAATATATAAACCTACAAGCAGGTTATTTCACACCCTACAAACAAATCGAGACATGTCCGTTACTGCACGTGCTTGATATAGGTCACTAACGAGTGACTCATACACGTAACGGCTGCATTCCGATGGAGCAGGTGTCTGCGTACTGACCGCTGTCACCCCAAGCTAAGTCGCGTCAAAGACCTTCGCACGTGCAATGACGTCAGCCGCCCCTGTGTACCAGTGATGACTCATACCAACACGCCGCCGTCGCCACGCCACCAACCGTCATCAACCGTCGCCAGCCGTTACCCTAGCCACGCCCCCTGCCAAGCCACCAGCCGTCGCCAGCCGTTACCCACGCTCCCTGCCAAGCCACCAGCCGTCACCAGCCGTCACCCTAACCACGCCCCCTGCCAAGCTACCAACCGTCACCAGCCGTCACCCTAGCCACGCCTCTGCCAAGCCACCAACCGTCACCAGCCGTCACCCTAGCCACGCCCCCTGCCAAGTCACCAGCCGTCGCCAGCCGTTACCCTAGCCACGCTCCCTGCCAAGCCACCAGCCGTCACCAGCCGTCACCCTAACCACGCCCCCTGCCAAGCTACCAACCGTCACCAGCCGTCACCCTAACCACGCCCCCGCCAAGCTACCAACCGTCACCAGCCGTCACCCTAGCCACGCCCCCTGCCAAGTCACCAGCCGTCACCAGCCGTCACCCTAGCCACGCCCCCTCCCCTCCCAGCCACGCCCCCCTCCCCGCCACTGCCACGTCACCAGCCGTCACCCACGCCCCCTCCCCTCCCAGCCACGCCCCCCTCCACGCCCCCGCCACGTCACCAGCCGTCACCACACCATCACCCTTGACGGCCGCCATTTTGAAATATGAGCCCGTTCTCTCTTAGTATACCTACTAATATTCAATGACACCCATCCAATAACTTTCGTACATTTTTCATTCATCTTTCATCAACATACATTTAACATGTTCAAAATATCTCAAATTATTCACGCTCACTCCTCTAACAACGAATTTAACAAATCTACAAAGATTGGAAAGTAATTATTAGAAATTATAAGAAATAATAAATAATTATTCTTAATGTATAATTGACTAATTTGAGTATTCCTTCTTTATACGATTTTACATGTAGAAAACAAAAACAGATAGATACAGAAAAGAATGGGTTTCTTTTACACAATGTATTTTAGAAGCCAAATATCGATAAAACTAATGATATAACTAATTACTTTGAGCAGGAATCAGCCACCGATCAAGTCCCACGTTGCCCAGAAGATAATTCAGAAGTTGGCCTCACGGTCCACTCGTATTCCACTTCACCATCATTTATATGTGAATATTTCTCTTATATATGGCATTCGAATCACGAATAGACACAATATCACACACTTTAAGTAATTTTCCACATTCAAATATAAACTAAAAATGCT
Organism: Pterostichus madidus; assembly: GCA_911728475.2. Lineage (NCBI taxonomy): Eukaryota > Metazoa > Arthropoda > Insecta > Coleoptera > Carabidae > Pterostichus > Pterostichus madidus. Next base: position 31,353,420 of record OU452312.1, read on the forward strand.
CATAAAACGTCGAAAACATTGTTATCACTGTAAACATCTGCGCAGTACTACGTAGACCTATGTAGCTTCGCGCGAAACAAGATTTTTTCGCCGACGCAAAGTAATTGGTTACGTTGAGGCTTGTTCGTTAGCGTTAAAAATCATTTTAAAATATATTAAATATTCTGTGTACAGATTTCTTAGCTGTCGGTCAATTTCCGACAATAGACGAATGAACCCGATTTGAGTAGATTCAGAATGACAGTCTTTAAATAAATATTATGAACAAAATAGTGTGCAGATGTAGAATGTTTTATATTACCAAATATAATTGAAACATTTTTCATCACATTAAAATTAACCCTATGGCTCCGTTACCAATAACATCTTTGGAGGCTGTGATTTGACGGCTGGTAATCGCACTTCACGCGCATATATCTCTTACCGAGATCTGCTACTGTAGAATGCCACACTCAATAATAGATAAAAGTCGCGATGATATATTTATTTATATTATGATTTAAAATACAGACTGAAAATAAAATAGACAAATTTTATTTGCAATAAATTTAAATGATATAAATTAGAAGATTCTATATACGCGAATTATAAACTAAATAATAGTTTTTAAATGAAATATCTGATTAAAAATAATTATGGAGTGGCTAGCTCAGTGGTATGAAGTCGGCCTGTGGATCCTGAGAACTCTGGTTCGATTCCCAGAGGCGACAAACAATTTTCATAATTACAAAAATTACCCCTGTGGCTCCTCCACCACTAACATTTTTGGGGGCCGTGATTTGACTGGTAACCTCACTTCACGCTCAAAATATATAACTTACCGAGATCTGCTTCGGCAGAGTGCCACACTCAGTAATGGGTAGAAGGCGTGATGATATATTTATTTATTTTATTTTTATATTTTAGGGTTGCCAGGCCTACCCACTGTGGAGTATAATACCCCAATTATTGAGATAATTGTTATGAGTACCTCTTTTCAGTCATTTCAAATCGAGTACGAAAAATACTGCAAAATAAAAATATCATATTTTCATAATTATTTTTAATCAGTTATTAGTATAAAATAAAACAACAGAGCGCGCGCGTGCATCTATACATTTTTGCTTATGAGTTGTGTTGCTTATGAATATAATTGTTAGTTCATTATTGAAATATTCAAAATATTCAGCTCAAGTTTTTTAATTCATTTAAAGCTCCTAATTTTGAAATAATTATCAACTTCGTTTAGGCCTTACCACATTTTAACTCTATGAGCGAACCTAATCTAAAGTGTAATGCCTGGGTAAAGGAACGAAACAGATTAGATTTGAAAATGATTAAGAGTGAATTGTTAGTTAAATCAAATTACAAGATGATTTGCAAAGAATTTTATGATAATAAAATTTTGGCTCCAATTAGTCCAGACGATAAATATTAAATTTTATTTCAAATACATTACAATATTTATATCGTAAATTATTATAAAAACATGATTTAATTATTATTTTCTAAGTAAATACTTAGTAATTGATAAAATTCAATTATAAAAAGAAAATTTGGTACCACCAGGATTTGAACCTAGAACCTTAAGAAATCCGGTCATATCCTTTAAACATCTAAGCTACAGTCACCCTAAGATTCAAATATGACTTAATTCACTGAATACATAATATATGTATACTCACTGCTTAATTCTAATTTTTCTCTCTATTTTTGTTATGTTTCATAGACAGCCGCGATTCTATAATTCTTGCATATACTGAAAGACTTGACACGAGAGTCGTCTGAAGTGACACTGTTAATTAAAGAAAATATTAACCAATTGGCGGATTCCCAATTTTTCACTTTATAATTTAATCTAAACAATTAGTAAGTATTTACTTAGAAAATAATAATTAAATTACATATAACAAAAATAGAAATATTGAAATAAAATCAAAAGGACCACCTTAGCTCAGATGATTAAAGCATAAAACCGAAATTCACAAGGTACCACGTATAACAATTTTTCTTGTTTTAATTCAATACAGGCGTCAGCAATCTATGACCCACGGGTCATTATGTGACCCATTTGATAATTTCAAGTGACCTAATTGAGTTCCGCATTTATATATATTTTCATTTACAAAAACTATATTATATTAAAATCAATTAAAAAATATAAACATGAATACTTTGAGAAAATTAAATAATAAGATTAACATTGTGGTTTTTTATTACCACGAACAAACAAAAAGCAAAAAAAAGAGATTATTTCAAGATATGTGGACTGAAAATATGGATGTATCGAATTTATCTTATTATTCACTGTAGTGTTGTAAGTCTTGTAAGACTGTTTTAAATGAGGTAATGGCACAGTGGTAGCAAGTCGGCCTGTGAATCCAAAGAACCCTGGTTCGATCCCCACAGCCGACATTTTCACGAATTTAAAATTACTCCTGTGGCTTTCCCACCACTAACGTCTTTGGGGGCCGTGATTTGACTTCACGCGCATAAATATATCACTTACCGAGATCTGCTTCGTCAGAGTGCCACACCCAGTAATGGGTAAAAGGATGATATATTTATTTTTATTTAAGTCTTTTAAAATGCAAATATCCACTGACCCGAAATGTCTTCTTAATAATCATATTTTGGTTGTTTTTGACCCGCAGCCAAAAAAGGTTACCAACATCTGATTTAATATAATAACATGCAATCAACACAATCAAACCAATTATTTAAATAACTTTATCAGAAAACAAATTAAATATTTACTAAAACGTTGTCAAAACTTCCAAGCGTTATATTTCAATTATCATGTCACATAAACAATAATTTCCATATGGTGTTTGTGCAATAAATCAAAACATATCAACGAAGTGAATATTTCAGTATTGCAATATTGCGCAAAAGTGTAGAAGTGAGAAATAGTGTCTATAACAACAGGGCTGTGGAGCAATCGCTGCTCTAGGGTTTCAGGGTTGAGTGGTCGTGCTCGCGTTGGTTCCACGGCCAAGCGAGATGAACAGCGCTTGATGCGGAGTCATATATCATAGTCAATAGCAATCTCAGTGTCTTCTCATGAACTTGATTTTTGTTCTTGAACTGACACTTTTAGGGACATTTTTCTTATTTTTTTATGTTCTTCTTAACAAAGGGTGATTTAGTTCCGTCACAAGCGAGGCTTTACTAAATATGAATGTGAAAGATAATGTGCTTTGACGTTTTATACCTATATGATAAATAAAAGAATTTTTATTTGCTTCAAAAAGGAACTGCTGACAATTAAATATTAAGGGCCGGCTTTTCAACACCGGTAGGGGCCTTTTTAAGCCTGGACCAGTATTTTTCAAAGAGTGGTGCACGTATCCATAAGGGTTCGTGCATTTTTCAGTTATGCATCATTTATGTAATTTCGCTCCTCACATTGATGATGTTTACGGTTAATTTTAAATAATATGAAACTAGACATGAAATTGAGAGTGTCACTATATAATTCTTCATATATTTCTACATAATTCTGCATTTTTTATCCTCAATATATAATAGTCATGATCGTAAAAATACCTGGAAATTTAAATTTTTTGGCTAAACTAGTTTAAAACTTGAGATTTTAAATATGGTTCTATATAAATCAGACTACGAGACATCGAATGCCGTTGAGCACATCTTCATATCTCTTTCAGTTTCCAAATTACGGCGAATTTTTGTTTTTTAAAAATCTCAACTTTGAAGGCCCATATCTCTAAAACTAAAAGAAATATTGAAATACGGTTTGAACGAGTGTATTTCTCGTGCCCTAATTAACTTATACCAAAATTTTGAAAATTTGAAAAATTTAATTTTTTTTTCAAAATTTTAATTTTTCAATAGTACAAAAAATTTAAGAGATAATTAAAATCTGTGAACACCAATACATTCCTCTCGTAAAAATACATAGAAATTTTCAGCTAAAAATCCGCACAGATAAAGTTTTTATTACAAAAAAACTAAAAATCACGGTTTTTTAATTATTTTTGAAGGGGTACACCCCTTAAGAATTTTACGAATTTTGGCCATTTTTAGTTTATTTCTGAAATTTTACAAACATATGTATTTTCACGAGAGGAATTCACTGGTTTTCACAGATTTTTATTATCTCTTCAACTTTTTAAAATATGGGCAAAACAAAATTTTTCAAAAAAAGTAAAATTTTCAAAATTTCGGTATAAGTTAATTAGATAACGGGTAATACACTCGTTCAAACCGCATTTCAATATCTCTTTTAGTTTTCGAGAAATGGGCCTTCAAAGTTGAGATTTTTAAAAAGTTAAAAATCGTCGTAACGCTAAAACTGAAAAAGATACGAAGATGCGCTCAACGGCATTCAATTTCTCGTTTCTTATTTATAGGGTAATGGCTAAGTGGTATCGAGTCGGCCTGTGGATCCTAAGAACCCTGGTTCAATCATCTTTGGGGGGCGTGATTTGACGGCTCGTAACCGCACTTCACGTGCATAAATATATAACTTACCGAAATCTGCATCGGCAGAGTGCCACACCCAGGGATAATGGGTAAAAGGCGTGATGATATATTTTTTATATTAATCTTATTTTATACATATTAAATTTTTATTATTATTATTATTGTTTATTTTATATTCACTAATTCATTAAATTTCTTTCTTAGTGCACCTTCACTTCATCCACATTCATAAAACCTTTAAAACAAACTCGGTTCATTTCTTCCCCTCGCGTAAAATATCTTCAATCATATCCATCCATTTATTCCTAAATCATCCACGCAATCTATCATCCTCAATTTCACCAATCTTTCATTCGACATACATTCCAGATAACCAAACCATCTCAACTGAAAAACACACCCTCACTCGCAAAACAAATCAATTAATAAACAAACTCTAAAAACAATCAATTCTATTCCTTCTTTGTTTGTTTCCAATGGAAAATATCTCAATATCAGTCCGCGTCAGGAGCTTGTAAACCCTCGGCATGACAAAGACCGGATATCCGGTCCGCCGGAACAAAACTTGGCATAAATACGAGGACAGCCTGACCTCGCAACTCTCGCAGCCCACTTGATTAAACATGACAAGCCGCCTGTCATGTCAATATGTGTGTGTTTCCCAGTCTGATGACGTAGATGTCATTGCAGGCAAGAGCAACCCGCGTATGATACACTGTGATTAGGGTAGTTCTTGAATAGATATGAGCGGTTTATGTAAAGACTTGCAAATTTGGAAATATGAAAAGATACAATTTTTTTTATGGTTTCTGTTTAAGATATTATTCAGAGTAAATCACGTTTTGGCCAGAGCTGTGCAGAAGATTTATTTATTTGAATTTGATATTAGTTTACCCACGATGAATAGGACAAAGAAGTTAAAATTAATAAAAAAAAAGATTTTCACCCATTTGAATAAATAAAATAAATAAATATATCATCACGCCTTCTACCCATTACTGAGTGTGGCATTCTACAGAAGCAGATCTCGGTAAATGATATATTTGAATATAAATAAATTAAATAAATAAATATATCATCACGCTTTCTACCCATTACTGGCTGTGGCACTCTGCCGAAGCAGATCTCGGTAAGTGATATATTTTGCACGTGAAGTTCGGTTGCCAGCCGTCAAATCACGGCCCCCAAAGATGTTAGTGATGGAGGAGCCACAGGAGTAGCTTTTAAAATGGTGAAAATTGTTTGTCGCCTGTGGGAATCGAACCAAGGTTCTCAGGATCCATAGGCCGACTTGATACCACTGAGCTAGCTACCCCATTTGAATATGACACTATTATTTCAACAATAGCAAAAGAACTCTATTGCAGAAATGTTTTCTTTGCCATGGATACGTCATCTTGTTTGGTCTTAGGACCAAAAATAGCATTTTTACTAAAGTTGTCATGGTGATAACTGGTAGATAACTATGAACAATCAGATAAACAAAAATAACTGTGCAAAACAGGGTAATGGCTTAGTGGTATCGAGTCGACCTGTGGATCCTGAGAATCATGGTTCGATCCCCACAGCCGACAAACATTTTCACCAATTTAAAATTACACCTGTGGCTCCCCCACCATTAACATCTTTGGAGGCAGTGATTTGACAGCTGGTAACCGCACTTCACGAGCATAAATATATCACTTACCGAGATATGCTTCGGCATTTTACAAGATTCGAATAAAATGAAGCTATAATACATACATGCATATCTTCACGCTATATCCCATCAAATAGGGTAGCACGAACCCTTAAATCACTCATCACTTATTCACTCATTACATTCATGAAATAATCAGCCCTCGTCAAATATTATCATCCAAACACACCACCCTCACTTTAACCACATTCATAGATCACTCCATATAAACTCATTTATTCATTACACTCGAAATCATTTATCACACAACAAACCTTCAATCACATCTATCCAATCACTCCTATTTACTTATCATTCATCTTCTTTCTTCGACGTACATAACATATGCATAAAACATCTCAAATTACTCACGCTTACTCCTAAGCTATTATTATAATACAAATTACGTATTAGATAGATAGATAATAGCAGTTTACTACAACTTCAATCAAATAATTTGCTAAGTTTACAGTTTTCAAATATCAACTAAACTAATAGGTTATTACGTTCGCATTCGTAACAATTCGTTAACGCTAATTCTTCATTACCGAGGCAAACAATTTTACATATCACTTTACACAATAACGTTGGCCATGTGGAATTGTAAAAATTTAATCAATCGTTCCCTAAACGATCCGTTAACTAGTTTTATATATGTACTGGTATCAGTATTCGTTATGTTGACGTATTCAAGTTTAACCTCACTTTTCGATACACAATAGTAAAAAATATGAAATAACATAATATAATAATAAACAAATAACAAATGTACATACCTTTATGTTGCTCCTAATTTCTCGAAAAAGCCATTTAACTGGAACCTGGCACAATCACAAACACAATTTACACAAGAAATACAATAAATACATGGTTAACTCGCTTGTCGACTGACAGTAGTTTGACGCATGGGCTAGATTAGGAATTTTACATGATACGACCGATTCTAAAACTGAATAGTTCTAGATCTATAGTTGACAGGTGGATTGTTGTTATTATTACGATGGAGAATAAATCGGATGGTTAGGTTAGGTTCGGTTAGAGGTTAACGCGAGCGAAGCGCGCTAATCTAAAATCTAAATAATAAACCGCCCGAAAGGTAATGGTAAATCATTGTTTTAAAATCAGTGGAAATATGAACTTCTCAGTGCTATCATTTGGCAAAATATCAAAATAAGGCAAGAGAGTAGTATACTAGAGTTTGACCATAAAATGATCCACAACAAGCAAGAAGTATCGAACAATAAATATTTAATAATTAAACTGCATTTTAAATACAGCAGCGGGAAACTTTCTTATAATATTACAAATATTAAATATAAGATCTTAAAAACAAAATATTTTATACAAATAAAAAATTGTTTCTTTATATTTAGTGTTATTTAACTATTTTAAATTTTAAAAATAAATATATCGTCACGAGGCTAATAAAATTAATGAGATAAAATAAAAACGACTAGAACATATAACGTAAGAAACATTGATGTATTGATTCTCAGTCAAAATAGCTATTTACACAACAAGTGCGTCTTCGTGCACGAGTTTTGTACCAAGCTTTTTGTAACGAGCAAAAAATATACAGGCTGATCAAAAGGAAATGTTATAGTTCACAATAAAATTCCAGAGATCTTTTTATTCCACTGTTGGCACAACGTCAGGTAAAGGCGGATATGCTATTTGACATTTCTAATAAATACAAATAGGTTATGTCAGGAGTCTGACAGCTAATAAAAGTTTTATTTTTTAAGTAATAGAAATATACTTTAGAAATAAATGTAATAATAAATGTACTCAAATTTAAATTTTAAAAGTCACTGTCTACAACAGGAAATGAATTTATGTATCAGGCTTACCAATTTCAAGTAGTTTTTTTTATTGGCAACTGTAACAATTCCTTTTGATCACTGTGTATAATCGACAATGAGGAAATTTATTAAATTTGAAGCGTGAATTTATATTGACAGTTAAGTATGCCATGAATTGACATTTGTTATTTGAAAACAAATTGTTTATTTTTCTCGTATAGCTTGGTATAGCTTGTTAAAATATATCTGATTGATGGCGTTATAAGCTGATGTCTCTACTTCTTTTATAAATTCCTTAAAACGTGTATATTAATATAATTAGCGTTTTAATAGTCAAAATTTAGAATCATAAAAATGGGTGTTTTTTCAATTACTTTGCGCACTGCAAAATAAAGCTTTCCATCGGTTTCCGAGGTAATATAAACGTTATTTTGAATGACGCGAAAACAAAAAGTTCTTTTTAATTCTTAAAATTAATAGCACGTTTCTTAAAAGGTATATTTTTAAAGCAACTGGTCAACACAACATACATTTATCTGTTGTTGTGCAATGAATAAATTAATGTTTATAATTATAATTTAATTATTAATAATTTATAGATACTCGTAACAATCAAACCAGCGAATGAAAGATTAATGAAACAGATGTATAAGAGCGAATGAATGAGTGTCATCTTTGTCTGACGTTTGAAGAGAAAATAATTATTTACAGTTATCTATTTTATTGTATTTTGTCCTGGGCCCAATAATGACTAATTTCAGCTTTGTCAGTGTCAAAATGAAGTACGAATCAAATATTATATGAAAAATCAATATAAACCTTGTTACCTATATGGATTAAATTTTTAAACAGTTTCATATCTGTCACGGTTATAAAAATTCCAATTTACAGTAAATAACATTTTGTTTATTCATTTATCCTGGCAACAGTGTGGTAGACGACAAAACCTAATTGGCAATTTTGATAAAATTCGCTAGTTGCTCTGTCTGTCATGCATTAATAATATGTCACACTGTCAAATACGATTATCGCACACATTTGTTGGCGTGCAAAATCATTTGTTCTGCTGCAGTCTAAATATTAGTTCTCCAATAACGTCACGTGGTGCGTCCACTATACTAACCATATTATCGTTGTTACGACATCAATCAATTTGTTCTTGTTGATCGATCATATTTGCAGGTGAATACACTGACAACTAACACAAGAAGTAATTATCTGTACAGAAAATTATTTTAACAAATTCTAATTTAGTTTTTCCAATCATGTTCTTGATTAGATCATGTTTTTTTCCAGTGTTTCATTTCTGTTTAACAAGTGTATAATTTGAAATTATTATATTTTATTAAATGTTTTTGTTTTTGTTTTTATTTTTGTTCGCCTTGACTTTACCAAAGTATTGTAATAAATAAATTAAATAAATATGTAAATAAATATATCATCACGCCTTGTACCCATTACTGGGTGTGGCACTCTGCCGAAGCAGATCTCGGTAAATGATATATTTTGCGCGTGAAATGCGGTTACCAGTCGTCAAATCACGGCCTCCAAAGATGTTAGAGCCACAGGGATAGCTTTTGAAATTATGAAAATTGTTTGTCGCCTGTGGGAATCGAACTAGGGTTCTCAGGATCCACAGGCCGACTTCATACCACTGAGCTAGCCACCCCATAAAAAAATAATAATAAATATAATAATATATAATAAATATGTAATCGTCCATTATTAAGTGTGGCTCTCTGCCGTAGCAGATTGGGATAAGAGATATATTTTTGGCAAGAACTGCGGTTACCAGTCGTCAAATTCCAGCCTCCAAGGATGTTATTGTGGAGAGGAGTCACACAGGTAATTTTAATGTGATAAAAATTATTTTGTTCGCTGCGGGACCTTTGGGGCCCGTAATTTGACGACTGGTAACCGCACTTCACGCGCATAAATACATCACTTACTGAGATCTGCTACGGCAGCGTGCTACATACAATAATGAATAAAAGGCGTGATGATATATTTTTTTTAATTATCCCTGTGGCTCCCTCTCCACTAACACCTTTAGGGGCCTTGTGTCGACGGCTGATAACCGCACTTCACGAACATAAATATATTACTTACTTACTGCAGAGTGTCACACTCACTAATAGATAGAAGACGTGATGATATATTTATTAATTTGTTTAATTACCCCTGTGGCTCCTTATCTACTAACATCTTTGGGAACTGTAATTCGACGGCTAATAAACGCATTTCACGCATATTAATATATCACTTACCGAAATGTACTACTGCAGACTGCTACACCCAGTAATTAATAAAAGACGTTATGATTATTTATTTTTATTTAACTCGACAATTTTGAAAAAGTGCGAAAAAAATTAGTTTACCGTATAAAATACAGTCAAAATATATTTCAGACATATATGTACCGAAACGTACTCGTTTTATTTTGTGTAGCTAGATTTTGTTTTTGTTGTGTTGTTCTAGATTAATTAAAAATATTTAGTTACTAAGTCTGAAATTTAAAATTCTGAGTACATCATACGTTTTGTAAAAAACTTTTCACACTTTACGGTCAGTTATTCAACTATTTTAATTAAATAGTTTTTTATCATTTTATGCCTTTTTTGTAAAGTAAAAACTTCCATAATGTACTAACTTCATGTTGTTCTGTTGAAAACAATATTTATTTATAATTAACAAAATAAACAATGTTAAAAAGACAATCGTTAATCGTTTTTTAATGAAGCAAATTTCCCATTTGAGATGAAAGTATTTTGAACGTAAAGAAAAGCCATGTTAATATTTCATTAAACCCATTTTTGATCACAAGGATATCAAAGACAAAATGTATTGTATAAACCGTCATCAGACATTACTGTAATCCTTTGTGTATATCCTTGAGCAGGAACAAAACACTGTCAATTCGATTAGAAATATACGCGCGGTTCTCGCCGCAGCCGCTACGCAGCGCAGCGCAACGATCGCTCCGTGCGTCGCAAAACAATCTTCTTTGTGCGATTCCGGGGCTCCGGACTCGCTACGCTACGTTATGTAGCGTTATGTTGCCGGAACCATATTGATATGAATCTCTTCACTTGAGCTCTTCGACTGTTGTTGTGTTGTGCACCATTCCGCCATTGTCGTAAATTCAATGTTTACAAAACAAAAAATTGATTGTATTTTGTTTTGCTGGCGTAACTGCTCCTATAAATTAAAAATGAGGGTGGCCATTGTTGATATTTGACAATTTTAATTGCTGTTAGAAGACCCCCATTCACATTTTTATTTGGTTAAATCATTATAAATTTACAAAAAATCATACACTCCTGCTCTTACATTATTTATTTATTTATTTATTTATTTATTCTACTCTATACAATATGAACTATAGCTATTTTTTTGGGACGAGATTTGAATAGAACGGTTCTTTTCAAATCTTGTTGGGGTGCGATCACTTCGCCACCTACAAAACGAACTATTTTTTGTGACGAGATATGAAAAGAACGGTTCTTTTCAAATCTCGTCCCAAGAAAAAATAGTTCATTTTGTAGGTGGCACAGTGATCGCAGCCCAAACAGCTGTTTTTACGTCACAAAACGTCACATTGTCACGTGAGTGCCCGCATCCTATTAAAGATCAATGAGATTAAACTCAATAGTTTAGCAGTTTTATTTTATTTTATTTATGCTACTTTGTACAACAGGAACTTAATCCCAATTACAGTACAGGGTCCGAACTAAGTACTTTATATAAACGCTGGATAGCTGACTTACACGTACAAGTGAGGCAAGTTGTGGGCGTATGTCGCCATTTGCAAGAAAGGCAAAACATGCATTGACATTTTTCTTGTGTTTGTTTCAAATAAATAGTATTATCAATTGTGAAATTATAGATTGAGTAAAATAGATTATTGAATATATATACTGCTCAAAAAAAAAAACCGATCACCCAAAAAATCCCAAAAAAACGTCACTTTTCAAACCCCTGTCAGTTTGTCAGTTTTGATACAAATTGGATGAAATTTTTTTGTCCGAAGTTGCCCAAAGTCTAGTCTTTGAAAAGCTGTGAATTGATTATGACTAACCTCCCTAACCCTTCCCCCCGCCATCTCCAAACGAGAACCACTTTTTTTCTAAAAAAAAATTGATTTTCCAAGCTTTCTATGGGATTCATCAGCCGTCAATTGACAAATCTGTTTACAGATAATGAAAATATGGACATTTTTGTTACTCGAACGTAAAACTGCATCAAAATCGGATGATTTTTTAAAAAGTTATGATTTTTAAAAAAAAAAGATACATTTGCAGAGGTTGGCATTCAATTGTCCGTAGTACATAGACACTTGAACACATACGGACACTCAAACGCACATACATACACATACACAAACACACACACACACAGACGACGCACTGACAAACTGACAGGGATTTCAAAAGTGACGTTTTTTTGGGATTTTTTGTGTGACCGGTTTTTTTTTTTGAGCAGTGTATAACAAATTTCTGTTGTGCAGAGTAACAAATAAATAAATAAATAAACTTATGTTGCAGAATAGCTCTCAAAATATGCGAGTATCCATTCATCATTTTTATAAATCTTTAAAGTAATGAATGAAATTTAATTTTTTTATGTGTAAATCGTCTTTGTCTCTAGCCTAAGATGTCACCCTAAATAAAGTGTGTAAATATACATAATAATTAAGTTCAGTTGAGTTGTAAATCTCAATCTCCGTGCTGTTGAAGTAATCTGGCAGAAGAAAACCAGACCCACTCAAATTCGCTAACCACAGTGAACGACAGAACAAACAAACACAACGCAGAACAGCAGTCCAAATGCCACAAATTACATGATTGTCATGGTAACAGTGCGAGCAAACACCGCGAATTGATGTGGCACTTCCGGCGCCACATGTCCCTCGCCCGACCCACACCAATTAATCCTTGCTATCGCATTAACCGGACACAGGCCGATAGGGCCGTCAACGAGGAATTTGGGTGATGCGTGTGACCTTGAACTGCGCGTAATTCAGGACATGCCGCCAACCCGACCGGAAATGCCCGGAATGTGAACCTCGCCAGGCGCCACTGACGTCACCTGACATCTACTTACCTCGAATTATTCCCACTTTAAACATAAATTCATTTGACCTCATTTCGCACAACAACTTTTTTAGGTTAATGAAACAAATGATGAATAAACACAAACTCCTGGAAACGAATTATTTAAATTATGTTTGTCGCCAAAAATATTCAAGCGCGTAAAAAAGTTGGTGAAAGTTCGAATACTTCATCAATAAATTTGTTCCAATCAGCCTGAAAGTTATATTATCTTGAAAACTGAAATGTTGCCGCAAGTTTGTGATAAATAACCAACAATTTTTTGTTAAACACCTCAGTTTGAAAGTTTTATTAAAACACGATAATTAAACGAAATCACAACATGACATGAACTGAAAAACGCGTTTACTAATGCACAAGAAAACTTTTCAACTTTATCTGAATAGATCGTGTTACAATTTAATTTCTCCAAGCAATTTTGTTCGCACAAATAGCTTTTTACCGCGCGAGAACTGCACAGCCGACGCACGCGAATCGTTTTGTCACTTGAATTGCTTTACAGCGGAAAGACATGCTTACTAGATAAACAAATTTACTTATTTGCTTCGCAAACACAACAAACACAATTTACGTTCTTCAAAAAACTAATTCAATAGTTTTCTCGCGCACTGAATCACTGTATTCTCGCAGAGAAGATTAGAATTTATAAAAGGAATCACCTTCACCATCTCGGATAGAGAATCTACACGTATATTATCTTATATTATAGTTCGTTCAGCAATTAATCTTGACCATGATTAGCTAACACAATGTCAAAATGAAGATAAGTTTACGCAGTACGATTATATTATATTATATAAATTAAGAACCATAGAATTCACCAAAGAATTATAATTTTGAAATAATAAAAGAAAAGTTGTTTGTGGACAGAGACTAAAGACTGTTGCACGATACAAATTTTGCAAAGATACTTTCATCCAGAGATGTAAATATTTTTCCTAAGATCTGGTTAATCGATTATTAATTGCAATTAATAGTATAATACGTACCATGAACTGTAAGTGACAGTTTTTAGGTCAAGAATGTAGTCAAGATTTCCTAAACATTTGCGGCCTAAAAAATCACTTACAGTTCGAGGTTAGTAAGCTATTTTTTATAATACTTGCACAAATTGTTGTCAAAATAAACAGGATCTTGATATGTAATATTTACTTACAGTTCACGGTGGACAGTAAATAACTATTAAAGTCCTCATATAACCTAGGAAAGTTACACTTACTGTGTTTAAATTTTGTCATTAATAGGTAACTTACAGTACAAGTATTTTAAAATAAATATTTTGAATGTAGGTAACTAATAAAATAATAAAACAAAAATGTAAAAAAAATATATTTGTGGTCTGCAATTGGGACGTTCAACTAATAATAATAGATTTACAAAAAATAATTTAATTCTATTAGTTTGATTTCTATTTTGTTTGTATCCATAGTGGACTCATAATTTCCAAGTAAATAAATAATTGATTCAGTTTATAAATAACGTCATTGTGTGTAAAGTTCTTTGTCGCTCGTTTCCCATGACAACAAACAACAAAGTTATTTTACGATTGTTCCACAAAAAAGGTCAACTTTACTTTGACAAATATAAAAAAATAAATAAATATATCATCACGGCTTCTACCCATTACTGGGTGTGGCACTCTGCCGAAGCAGATCTCGGTAAGTGATATATTTTGCGCGTGAAGTGCGGTTACCAGTCGTCAAATCACGGCCCCCAAAGATGTTAGTGGTGGAAGAGCCACAGGGGTAGCTTTTGAAATTATGAAAATTGTTTGTCGCCTGTGGGAATCGAACCAGGGTTCTCAGGATCCACAGGCCGACTTCATACCACTGAGCTAGCCACACTTTGACAAATGAACGCGTAATTGTAAACTTTTCATAGCAGTCATAAAAAAATACTTTTCAAATTATTTCCAATAGCAATGATCAGCAAAGAAACTCGTCAATAGCAACGTTCTGCAAAAAGTTCTATTATCAATAGCAACCGATTGCAAAGAACCTTGGTTAGCATTTGTTCACTTTCTATCACAAAATGATGTTCGAAAAGTCTACTTTTTTACTGAATATAGAAAAAAGTGTTTCGGCAATCTTGATCAAGATCAAATATATCCTTCCACATTGCAAATTCTCGCTGGACGAACTATAACATTTGATATCAGAAATGGGTAGGCTTCAAATAAAATGTGAATATAATCATAAAAAATGTGTAACCTATATATTAAATCACTTTCAATAAATAAAACACTGTTTTTTTTTAACTTTATTATTAGTTTGTTATTTTTGCACTATATTTTTTAATTTTAGTTAGAGTTTAGTAAGAGAGAGAAAAAGTTTGAAAAAGGGTAATAGAAGAATAAAATAGAAGTAGGCATTATATTAAATGGCAAAGTTTAGATTTTATTGTTTTCCATAACTAACAAATCAACAGTTAACACAACTATAAATGAGGCTCGATCATCAAGTCTCCCTCGCTGTACTTGTTTGACTAGTCAATGTTGGCAATCAGTATCGTTACAGTTCTACGTTAATAAATGCAGTAATCTACGAAAGTACAGAGAAAGAAAGTCGCGATCGAACCATAGTAGCCTTCCTAGACTTAATTCTCTATAATAAAGTTGGGTGGGAAGATAGTTTTACACTTATACACGTCAGAAGTGCGCGTATCGGTATGAAGCTAGTCGCGGTTAGAACCAACATCTCTACGTCACGTACCGTAAGTCGTACCGCACGAACTTCACTAGTTTCAAACCGACATCGCTACTCACTATAAAGTTTTAGACATGATGATAGAAAACTGATGCAGTTTGTCATGAAGTTTACAAGTATATTTACACACTTAACTTCTGTCAACTTAAATGTTACAACGTGGTAACTGATATTCGGCCACGCCGCCATTTGCTGACCGCTCACAATCCGGTTCCGTTTCCTGTTCTCGTTTTTGGCTAAACAAACTTTCGGGTTTCACAGACCGAACTACAAACATTTGATCTTTGTTTCACGTGGGCATTATCATAAAACTGATTTAGTGTTATCTCTAACTCGCATATTTAATATGTTTGCGCGCATAAATTTTCGAAAGCACATTTCTGTGCTTTCTACAAATATTTGTCTTTATTTTTACCACCGAGGATATATTATCTCATTTAAATTCTGGAAATATTTCCTAATATTTTAAAGTTAATTAATGTTTTCGAACTTTTATACGACGAGATTAATTTTTTAGTAACTGTGTTTCAAAATTATTAAAAGTTTATCACCCACCACCTAAAGTTTAAATTAATAAAAAAAACTAAACTACGCTGTAAAATTAAACGAGATTTGAATTTTATGTTGTTTAATCAAGTATTTTATATTCATATTAACTAATTACAGAATATACTGCTCAATTTATGATATCTATACAAAATATCAATTTTTATTTATATTTTATCATTTATTAAAATTAAAATTAAATAATTATAAATAAATATATTGAATATACGAGTTTATAGTTATGGATTGCCATTTTAACAAATATATTAATAATTAATGATTTATCAAAGTTTAAAGAATATTTATAGCTAAACAATATTATTATATTTCATGAAAATACTAAAATATTCTAAAATAGAAAATCACTGGTCCCAAGTACTTTCATTTTATTGTTATTAAAATCTATTCTAATTATATAATTTTACCGAATTTCCCATTTTCCTATTATAGATAATATTTTAAAAAATGTTATGAACAAATGTCAGCATATGATAAAATAAACTGTTATGATAATATGCATTTGAAATTTCTCTTTTCCTTATGTCTGAAAAGTTGGCACAAAGTTCATATCAAGCTCAGAAAGACACTATCTTTTCTTTCATTTTTATGGCAGTACATTGACCTCTTATCTGTAATTGTATTTTCCTATTTTCCATTGTTCGCGAAAAATAAATTTGTCGATATTTCATCGCAACACGCCCGAGATATGTTGGGTGCCTGCACCAGGCTCAATCGCAAATTTTCAAAAACAGAGTACATGCAATTTGTTTAATTTATTTACTTTAATTAAAAACTTTATTTATAGTTTAAAATCCAATTAAATAAAAGCTTTTAACAAACATGGTTTTAGAAAGAACAAAGCAAATATATTTCAATTAAATTAAACTTTTAAAGTTAAAAATGTATTTAGTTGTGTTTAATGTAATTGTTTATAATTGTGCATTTTTGTTTGTTTTGTGTTTGATAAAAGTTCGAATTGTCGAAATGATTTCCAGAATGTAGAGTTTATAAGGTAGGCAGGCAGACAAATTGTTATTATTCAGTAGCCGTGTTGAAATCACGTTTTTATTCAGGGATGAAATGGAGCTCTTTTTCTAAACGGGGTTTTTATTTGTCAGTGCGAACATTTTGAGACGACCAAATCAAATCGTTTGTAAAGTTGTCCGAGTCCGAGGGACCGGACGGTGGCACACGGCACACTGCGACTGATTGTCTCAACAGGTGAGCGAGTTCCGGACCCAACCGATAAAAACTTCACTCACCGCATCACGTTACGAACCCTGCAAATTTAAAACGCTCACTTCGCCACGAGTTTGTATTAATTTTTAAAAACACTCCTCGCGCTTAGAAATTTCGCCAAACTGCGAAACTGAATTTGCGTACATTTCCAGAGAGGCCGAAGTTTTCGGAACAAGAATCGAAATCTAATTTCGCGAGATTACCATTTTTTTGTGGCGTTGAATGTTTGCAAATCTTCTGAAAAGTGTAATCGATTATGAAGAATGCATACGAACAAAGATCAAAGTGAAATGGAAGAACAAATTTTAAAATTTTATTGAGTTTGTGATGCAAAGTAGGACGCATTATGGGCGGTCAGCGTCGAATGCACTCGTCTAAATTTAACTCACTCGGCCATGAGCGTCGCATAAAGGATTTTACTTCACTTTAAAATTTTTGGAATACAACCAAATGTAAAATAAATTCTCGTTTTGTTTGATGTCTGGAATTGAATAATTACGAATTTTGTTTGAAAACGTT
The DNA here is from genome assembly GCA_911728475.2 of Pterostichus madidus. Taxonomy (NCBI): domain Eukaryota; kingdom Metazoa; phylum Arthropoda; class Insecta; order Coleoptera; family Carabidae; genus Pterostichus; species Pterostichus madidus. Next base: position 31,371,445 of record OU452312.1, read on the forward strand.
TTGTATTTAAAAAGTTTGTAATTGGCCCCAAGCGGGAAATGTTTATGTTACGATCAGCAGGCGGCGGTGGCTCGCACGGATTACGTCCTTTACACATTTAAACTACAAAGTGAAAAATTAATTGATGCGCCAAGGCACTCTTTAAAGATAAGAAGGGTTCTGTCTGGGGTGGTTAGAGGGACACGTACTCGCCGGTGTGCGGCGTGCAGGCGGGCGGAGGCGGCGGCGGCGGGATGGGATCATCCTGGAGGTCGCCTACCGCGTCGGGCAGCGAAAGTGTAGAGCTGCCGGCCGCGGTAACTCGCGGGCCCATGTTGTCGTAGTGTGACGGTTGCTGGGGTGGCTGCGGCGGCGGCAGCACGACTCGGCGCCGCGGCAGCGTGGCAACGTGGCCTCGAGCCACGTCCAGCAGGTCGGGGTAGCGCGTCACGTCCAGCGCGCCCGCCTCCTGCGACACCGACACTGAGATGAAGATGTTACCGTACGCGCCCGCCGGCAACACGCTGCTACTAAACTCAGGTGGTGGCGGCGGAAACACGGCCACGGGCAGCGCCGCCTGCTCCATCATCTGTGGTGCGTGCCCGTGTCCGTGGCCGTGGCCATGGCCGTGCGTGTGCCCGTGCCCGTGGCTGTGCCCGTGCCCGTGCGGCTGATGACTCTCTATTGTGATATGCACGGGCGGCTCGCACAGCTCGATGCTGGGCGATTGTTCCAGGAGTTCCATGTCGGATTGCAACATCTCGCAGCTACCCCGACTTGTGCTTCCGCCGCCTCCGCCGCTTACCTCCCTCTCCGTCGTCGTCGTAATGCTGACGTCCAACAGCTTCTTCTCCTGGTCGGAGAAACTCACAGAACCCTTGATTTGGCCTTTCCGCCGATGGCGCTTGCGGCGGCGACGGCGATGTCCACAGGCGCAGCAAGCGGCGAGCGCGGCGCCCAGGATGGCGACGAGCGCTGCGGCGCCACCGCCCGCCACACCCAGCCACAGTAACCACGGCTCGGCCGCGCTGACCGTGCTCGCTGTCACCACCTCGGGTAGCACCAGCGTTACGTTGCGCGCCACCGCACCCACCGAGTTCCGCGCCACGCACGAGTACTCGCCCGCGTCCGCCTCACTCACATTAAACACACTGATATTTGTCCACTTCTGCAACAGTCCTTCCTCCACCTCGATGACGAGCGACTGCTCGCTAGCGTTGACGCTGCCGATGATGTGCCCGTTGTACAACCACGTGACCTCGGGCTCAGGATCACCCCGCACGTGGCAGCCGAAGCTCACGTTGCCACCTTGATCGGCACGCACTGGCCCACCCGTCAGTGTAACGGATGGAGCGCACGCGAACTCCACCGCCGGCACCGACTCCCATGAGCGCCCTTCCAACGACTCGGGCTCGTTGCATACCAGCTGCACGCCGCTTCGCAGATTGGAACGTAAATACCAGTTGCGAAATCCTCGCAAGCCGCAGTCGCAGCGCCAGGGGTTGCTGTCCAGTTGCAACGTGTTGAGACGACCAGTCGACATGAACACGGCCTCAGATAGCTGCGGCAGCAGATTCTGGCGCAGATCGAGCGCTTCCATCGCTGGCAAGTGCATGAAGGCGTCCCGGTGCACGCGTCGCAGACCACAGCCGCGGAGCTCCATGGTACGCAGATGTGGTAGCGGCGGAAACTGCTGCGGCAACAGTTCACCCAGAGGATTGCCACTCAGGATGAGGATGCGCAGGCGGTCGTTGCCCGTGAAGGTGTCGGGGTGCAGCACGCTCACCTCGTTGTTGGACAAGTCCAGCTCTATGAGGATGATGAGGTCACGGAAGGCGTCGCGATGTAGGTCGCGAAGATGCGTGCCGCGCATAAACACGCGCTGCAGGTTGATGAGGCCGATGCTGCGGAAGACATCACGACCGAGCGCCGGGATCGAGTTACCGGACACATCCAACACTTGCATGTCCGAGTTGAGTGTCGCGGGCAGTGCACTCAGGCCTGCGTCGCGACACACCGCTGTCTTCTTGCCCGATGTCCACTTGCAGCGGCACGCCGCCGGGCAGTCCGTCCAGTCGGGCGCCGCCGTTGCCGCCGCCGCCCCCAGCACCGCCGCCAGCAGCACCAGCAGCCACGGCCGCCTCGCCATGTGTCCTCATGGTGCCACCACCACCGCCACTCTCATCGGCCCCTCACTCGCTGACACAGTGACACACACGCACATCACATCGTCACACAGCACAACCACGTCACAACCACACTCGGACACTTCAACTTTAGACAAGTTCAGTTCACCGTCACTAGGTTACAGTTTGTTGCTATATACGGGTGTAGTAGTATGCTCGCTCTTGGCTGCCGACTACGACTGAGTGTTATCGTCACGTTCGCGTCCACTCGCTGCCACGGCCCGTCCCACTCTGGACCGGCCCGCTCGCTTTATTTCCTCTGCGCATTGTTGCGTCGTCGTTTCTACGCCGCCGCCCCCGGCCGCGCGCCGCGACGCCGACCAGTCTGCAGCAGCAGCGCCAGTCCAGCTTCCTGGTCGCTACGCATCGCACCGCACTCTGCACACTGCACACCATCAACATAAACATAAATATACCATGCTCACTGCACGCGTAAACAAATATATCTCCACGTCGACATCACATTTGCATCGACATGACATTCTCATATATTCATTATCATTTCATATACAAATAATTCAATCATTTAGATATCTCTAAATCAACATTCATTATTATAATTTAACAAGGTTTTTTTTTATTTTTTGAGTAAAATTATCTATAAGTTTAAAGTTTACAGTATAAATAATTTACGTGAAAATCTAAATTATTATCTAACTGATTTAACAATAGATATATTTCATTTCTAATCAAACAAAAAATAAATGTAAATGTAGATTAAATTGTGAATCAAAAATTAATTAATGATACTTTGCGTTCAACGTTCAACACAGCAGAAATGTGGGTTGCTGGCGCCATCTCTGAGCAAATGTCAATGTCAAACATCAACAGCAGGCTGAGAAAGTAAATGTTGTTATAACAAGTTTATTTTACATCATTCAGTGTTGATATATATTTACAAATATTTTCTAGACTTAGATGTGAATAATCCTTTGACAACAAAACGTGATCCCAGGTAATAAGCAATTATATTAATCGTAACCTTTATTTCATATCACATGTGTTATCACAATTTAACATATTTTATAAATAACATACAATTATAAATCTAACAATATAGTATTATTACAATAATTAACATCTACTTATATTTTTTGCCTTTGTACGATGCTTTAATAATCCTTACTTCCTTTTTATTGGAAACAACAATAAAATCTGCATTGTTTGATAACAAATGACTAACAACACTAACAGCAGGAATAGTAGATGTTGCGAACTTCTTTTTAAACCCGGAAATACCTTCGTACAAATAAACAATCAAAGGTTCTGCAGGACAATGACTAAGAACATGTAATACTAATTCTTCTGATGAAAGTATTCCAAATTTCACATTTATTGGATCTATCACATTTATTTCGTGCCATTCTTTAAATTTATCTTCAGTTTTTTCATACCTGTAGAACATATGTTAAATATTTAGTTTATATTTACTGATGCAACAATTTTTCTTACTTGTAAATTATAACTAAACCTGGATTTCCTGTTTCTATATTATGTTTAATTCCAACTGCTAAATAATAATCATTGTTATAATAAATTGAATCAATACTGGATGGTTCCGAAATTTTATAAATTTGATACGAATTAAATCGTAATTTATCTGAATCATATTTCCATATTTGAACTGTTGAATCTTTTACATTATTTCCTGAAGTAATAATAAATATGTATGGAACATTATGTATAAGAAGTGTTGATGCCTAAAAATTATTAATATTAATTTGTATCAATAATATTATTTTATCAATAATACTTTTAAAGCGTTGACAACATTTAATTGTTGATATAAACCAAATATATCTTTGTTATTATCGCAATAAATATTTGCGCGATTATCATTTTGGACATTTAATATACAATTTTTATTTTTACCGGGAAAATCAATACTTAATATTGATCTCGATTTATTTGCTGGAGTGTAAAACAAATTAATGTCTGATCCCGATGTAGATATTTCATACATTGTTCCCAGATGAGTATATCCTTCAAAAAATATTAGTTAATTATTTAAAAAAACTAGTTATTTTTTCCGAAATTACCTTTGTTGGAAGTAGATTGTTGTTCTAAATATAAATAGTTTTTATTATTAAATGATATGTGCGACAGAAATGTTATTTCTTTTTTTGGTTCAATAGGTATCTCTAAAAATATATTTTATTATTTCTCTATTTTATATATTTTTAATAGTATATAGGGTTTATATTTACCACCAAATTCCATAAATTGGTTTAATTTTACATCCCAGGCAAATATAGATATTTTAGAAGTATGACTTTTATTCGTAACTAAAGCCAAAAATGCATTTTCATCTTCTTGCAAGTTAATAATATCTTCCGCATTGATATCTATCTTTTGTATTTGACTATATGTATCCAAAAAATGTGATTGCTCTGAAAAAATTAATATTAGATAATTAAATTCAAAAGTATATCCAAGATATTACGTTTCAAGACAACAAGAATGGTTTTAGCAAAATTGATTAATCTGTCGTATTCTTCATCATAGTTGTCAAGTTTACCGAGATTAGTAATATTTTTAATTAAATCTTTGATATTAATTCCGTGATACAATTGATCAATATTTATATTTGAAGCTGTAAAAGTGTTATGAAAATTTTTAATAGCTGAAATCGGTATTATTTCTTTTGTTTTATCAATCTGTAATAATTATGATTAAAATTATGTTAATGCTTAAATAAATTTGTAATTAATAAATACCTGGACTTGCATTAGTTTCTCAATATCAATATCATTGTATAATCCTTTTAATTTTAGATTGTCAAATGTTAATGATGAATTTATCAAATATCCTGAAGTCGCAAAGTTCTTTTTTCCAAATATTTTTTGTTTAGTGTTAGTTGTCATAACATGTTTTTCATTAAATAAATGAGAATTTAACAATCCCTGTAAACTAAAGAAACAGCAATAAAATTTTATAAAATGCGTATTTAATTAATGTACTCAATATTTTTGTCGAATTTAGCGTTTTTTATAATTGTCAGCCCTTCAATTTTGAAAGTTCCATTTAATAAAACTGAGTTTCTAATCCAGTCATCAACATCGACATTTTGTATCATTTTTCCTTCTGGTATTTCTAAATTTGCTGCATTCATATTTCTAATAATTTTTTGTCCAGTAACAATATTTTCGGAAATATCATTTCTCATTACATCAGTACTTAAATCCAGATTATTTATCAATTTTGCATCAAATTCATCTGAAACAATATAAAAAGAATTAATATTTCATAATTGTTATTTAGATTTATTTACTTATTATTTCTACATCATCAAATTTGATTTCAAAGTTGAATGTTTGATCATCATTTCTCAAAATGTGTTGATTAAAATCTTGAATTGTTATATTTGCAACTAGACCCGCTACCAGTGCCTTTTCTGCTTCAATATCTTTACCAAACATAATTCCATCTACAAAATCTAATTTTGCTGAAATAATTTGATCTTTAGATTTGCTAAAATAATTATTTGAAAGCCAAACTAAAGGTATGTCATCAACTAAGCCCTGAAAAATTATAATTGTAGTTTAATATGCTCTATTTATCATTTTAAATAAATTTATGTACGTCAACAGTTAGTTCTTCTTCAAAAACAACATTTTCAAATGATATGAATCCTTGCACATCAGCAGGTTGATCCGTAAACCAAGCATTAGAGGCTAATTTTTCAATGTCGATATCATTTAAGTGATTGACATTAAATTCATTTTTAAAATTTATATTTCCTATTAAAAATAAGCACAATTAATTTTGTGTAAATAAATAATATTTAAAAAATTATATTATACCATCAATAATCAGTTTAATTTCTTTTCTGTCATTAATTGGATCAGCTAATATATTCAATAAAGTTAAATTTATTCCTGATAATAAACCTTTTACATGAAGAAACCCATCAACAGTTAAATTATTAAAAATAATTTTCTTCCCATGTATAGTTTGATTATTTAAATCTTTTGTTAAAACTGCGTCATTGATGTCAATATTTTTCACATTTCCTCCAACTGTAACCGACTGTTGGGATTCAGCTCCATTAACTAAAAATATATTTATTAAATAATTTTGTCCTTTAAAATATTTATTAATTATTTACCAAACTCGATAGATTTAAAATTATGGTTTTCAAATATTTTAACAGCCAAGGTATCAATTTGTGGTAAATTAATATCATTTATGTTTTTCGATTCAGTATTAAGACTTTGTTTACAAATTATTGTTTCGAAAAATTGGTCTTCATAAATAGTTTGGCTTCCATCTTTCAGTAGCCAAATATTTCCAAAATCTTTATTGTTGATGCCATTTATTTCATCAAAGAATATATTATGAACTTGAAGATTTTTGATGTCAATTGAACCGTTGATGTGAACATCATCTAGCCATTGATTAATATCAGATAAAAGTTTATGTAAACTAGCATTGTTTATGAAATCCACAACTAAATTTTGAAACACAATTTTCTCTTCGAAATATTTCTTCCCAGTTACAATATTTATAGTGTCGTTAAACGCAGTATCAGCAATCATTTCATCAAAATTGTAATTCTTTATTTTACCCTTCATCTCAGCAAAATGTGCTTTAAATTGAGAAATTTTTACTGGTTCAGATAAAGTTGTTGTTCCGTTAATATATTGATCTCCATCTATAATCATGACATTTTCCCATGGAATGTTGTTTATAAACGTTTTGTTACTTACAACTCTGAAAATAAATAAATATATAAATTTTATATTAATGTTCATAAATTTAAATACCTAATAGTTGAAATATTTGAATAGAAGTGTTGCCCGGTAATAATTTGATCGGCATCAATTCGTAAAATATTGTCATATAGATGTTTCAAATTATCTCCATTTATAGCTAAAATAGTTAATTCGCCGTTGATACTTAAATGATCATGAAATATTTTTGTTCCTGCAATTTCTGGAGGATCATTTTCAAAAATTATCCAGGAGTTTACATTAATATCATTAATTGTATCAACTTCGATTTCATCAACCTATAATTAATACATCATTATAGAAATAATCAAATTATATTTTTTAAATATTTACATTAAGTCCATGATTAAAGGATAGATGATTAGGAATTTCAGTATCTGTTAGTTTTAGTCCCTCTTTTTCTAAACGTTCCATGGAATAACTACCAGAAGGTTCGGCAAGATCATCAAACATAAATAATTTTTCAATAATTGTGTCTCTATTTATCGAGTAATCCCCAGATAACGTTAAATTTTTAGTTATAATCGGTGGATCTAAACCTTTAATTTTGATTTGCCCTCTGAGTTGTATCGGGCCAGATAGATTTATAGATTCAAACTTTTTATTTCCAGATATATGTTGTACTTTAGGATGATCTTTAAGTAAAACATCTAGTTTTCCGTTGTAGACTGGAATTTGATTTAAAGATGTGATAACATGAAGATATTTAGTTTCTAAATCTTGAGTAAAAATTAAATCTTGTTCTAGTAAATTAGTACTGTCTGAAATTAAAGCTAAGTTACTAAGATTTGTACCAGACAGCAGATCGTCAACTATAAAATCATCAACTATTAAAGTATCAAATTCGTAGTTGCTGATAATTTCTTGATCACCACGTATTCGAAGAACTAATTTATGGAAAATATTCATGTCCATTCCGTTTATTTTAGTTACAGATACATTTTTCACTGTTAATGTTTCAATGTTATGTTCTGTAATATTTACAATTTGATTAGGCTGTAAATTTATCATATCCATATTGTTCATATATTTAACATATAAGTTTTGTGTCTCAATTTGTGAAATTAATAAAGTTCCTGCTAGGTTTTGCTCTCCTTCTGTTAGTAAAATATTATTTTCGCTAATTTCAATTCCATTTAAGTATCCGCCAAGCATTAAATCTTCGATTATTACGTTTCCATGTACAATTAAATTATTGTTTAAAGATAAGTTAGAGGTAGTATGTAGCAAAGCATGTTTCGGAAAGTTATTTATTAATTTTGGTGAAATTATACCATCAAATATGACGTCTTCAAATTCCATTCCATCGGTTAACGAAAACGGATCATCTAAATTGATTATATCATTGAAAAATTCATCTAATTTTACTTTGTTTATTGTTGTAGTTTGCAAATCTTCAAATATAATTCGATCGTCATTAGATACTTCTAAACTTTTTACTCTAACGTCTCCATGTAGAATAATTGGTTCATTGTTATTCTGTAATCTTGAATCTAATTGTTTTAATTGTTCAGATCTCTTATCAATTTGTTTTTCCAAGTAAAGTACTTCATTGGATTTTTTCACTCGTCTGGTATTTACATTTTCCTGCAGAAAATTATACATTAAAATAATTGCAAAACAACAATTAATTTATATTACTTACATCATCTATAACTAAATTATAAATAGTCACGTTATGGAAATATATTTTTCCATGTAACTGTATTTCTAAATCATCTACTTTTGGTGCTTCCTCTATTACTCTATTTAAATCTTTCAATTCATCATTATCGACTTCTTTAGTTAATTGTTTACACCATTCATGCATATCCATTTGAAATTCATTCATAACATTTTGATAATTAAATATTGGAGAAAATACGTTTAACATATTGCCTCGATCATTTTTATTAGCCACGACTAAAAGCATATTTTTTAAAATAATGTTATTTAATTATTTTATTTGATCATGTACCTATTATTGGTTGTGTGTTATATAAATAAGATCTAAAAGATCTGATACCACTACCAAAAGTTTCTCCTGTGTATTGTACATCACTTTCGACAAATCTCCATCCATCGTATTGAAATGCTTTCACGCCATCGTCCTTCAATGAAACTAAAAGAATAAATTCACCATTTGGACCCTGAAATAGATTATTTTATGAAATATTTTTAGCGGTACAAAAATATAAAAACATACAACAACAGGCAGCCACTGTTCAGCATAATTTAAAGTAAAACTTTGAAATGGCATAAAATATTCTTCAACATATTTGTAAACAATTGAGCTTGTTTCATAGTTCAAATTTCCGTCAGTATCTGTAAATGTAATAATGTATTTTGTACTTTTTATACTTAAATATCTTTTACCTAATTCATACGAATTTGCAGCAACAATGAAACTTTCTTGTAAATTGTTTTGTTTAAAACAAAAATATTGAATATCAACTGCGGCATGAGTTAAAATTTGTTGATAAGACTTAAATTTTTCTTCACGTGTATCATATTTAAAAATTTCTGAAAATATTTCAGTTTCACCTAGAAAAATAAGTATGTAATATATTTTAATATCAGACTGATAGATTATAATGTACCGTTATTATTTCTATGATTCGCAACAGCTAAAAATTGATCATTTCCGATTGCAAATGTTGTAATTTTTTTCGCACCACTTGTGTTAATATTTTGAACATATTCAAATTGTTTTCCAGTCCATTTAAAAACGGGACTTTCTCTTTTATAATGAGTTCCATTTGCTGTAATTAACATTTCTAGACTAATTGCTAAATAGATTTCACTATTTTGTTCCCTAAAAATTAATCAAAATTACTTTTATTTCATAAAATATCTAACCATGCACTTACCATATTTCAATGTCACTTGGATATGCAACATCTAAAGATTGTATTTTATATAAATTTTCCTCGATATCAAATAAGAAGATTGTTGCCTTTGATTTCGAAGAATTTTCTGCAATTACTATATAAATCATTCCATGAGAAGCATGTGCAGATATTTTTGTTCCTTTAGCAATGGATATATTTGAAATTTGTACATAATCTTCATCCTAAAATCGTAGGATATATTAAGAGAAAAAAACTACATTAATTAATTAAGCAGACCTCATATCTATATATAAACAATCTATCTGCTTCTTTGCTTTTGATGTTACTGCTCTGTAAACTCGCTGCATACCATATTTCAGTGCTTCCAAAATCATGTTTAAATAATGCTATATCTATTGGATTTTTTACTGGGATTCTAGTTTGTCCAAAGAATCCAGTTAGCACATAAACTCCTAAAACATTTATTTGATTACAGATTTTCAATCATGGAAGATTTCAATGAAACTTGTGAAGTAGTGGATAAGAAAAAGCTCAAAACGTCACTGGAAACACAGCTAGCTGAACTGGAAATGTTGCAATCAATGTTTTACAATCCTGGAGAGATTCGAGTTGATGATTACAGTGTGGTTGTGGACATGACAGAATACGTAAATGACAAAACAAATATCATTCCACCTACTTTAGATTTTACTGTAAAGCTTTTAATCGAAGCTTTAGCTTTTGAAATTTGTGTAACTCTTCCTCATGATTATCCAGAAATAGAACCAGATATTTTTGTGAGAAATAGCAAACAAAATCGAGAACAACAACGAAAAATTAATGGTGATTTAACAGATTACATAAAAAGTTTGGAACGCGGAGAAATTTGTATATATACTGCAATAACTTGGTTACAAGAAAACTCAACATCATACGTGAATTCTAACAATGAACCAGTAGTTAAAGCTAAGAAAGATCAAAATAATGAATGCGCAAGATATTGGATCTACTCTCATCACATCTACAGCAAAACTAAACGAAGGGAAATTTTAAGTTTAGCTGATGATTACTCTTTAACTGGATTTTGTTTGCCCGGAAAACCTGGCGTTATTTGCATCGAGGGCTTGGCTGAAGATTGTAACAGTTGGTGGACGTTTATTAAATCAATGTGTTGGAAAAGAATAGTTTGTAAGTTTACTGAAAGTGAAACTCATGATGATGTGCTGAAATTTCGAAAGTTTAAAAAGTTTGAAGAGCTATCTTTTCATTGTGAGGGAAATAGAAGTAATCATATGAGTATGGGGGATTTGGTAAAATTTTTGGAAATTCATAATTGTGCTGAAATGTTTAAAGAATTTTTTGGACTTGAGGGAAAAAATGCATGATTAAATATATTTTGTACTCTTTTAAGTAAATATTTAACAATTGATGAAAATAAATTATTTATAGGGAAAAAATCGGATAATGCCGGGGTTTGAATCCGGAAACTTTTGAATTCCGATCAAATGCAAAAGTTAATATAAATTAGCATTTAAGAATTTTAAGATTGTGTAGATATTTCGTAATTTGAACGCTTTTATATATTTTCGGTAATATATACATTGATTGCTTAAATAATAATAACGATTTTCACAACTCATTAGGTCTAATAGTTAATTTTAAAATACAATACAATTTTAAGCACGATATTAATATTTGTACATATTTAACTTTATAGGGTACGTGGCTTAGTCGTATCGAATCAGCCTGTGGATTTGAGAACCAGGGTTCGATTCCCACAGCCGACAAACAATTTTCACCAAATTAAAATTACCCCTGTGGCTCCTCCACTAATATTCTTACGGGTCGTGATATGGCTGGTAACCGCACTTCACACGCAAAATATATCACTTACCGAGATCTGCTACGGCAGGGTGCCACACCCAGTAATGGATAGAAGGCATGATGATATATTTATTTAATTTTATTTATAATTACATATTTCTAAGATATTCATTTCGTCAATTGTAAATGTGTAAATAAATTTATGTATATATTTTTTATACTTACCAATAAAATCTGTTGATAGGACATCTATATCTTCGTTGAAAATGCTTCTTCTACTTTTAGATTTTGGAATTAAGCCATGAGTTCGTTTTACAAGATCTATGTAGTGATCTATTTGATTATCAATTAAATGTTGCGTTTCTTCATTTAATTCATTACCTGTAGATTTCACGTGTTCAATTTCAATAGTTTCATATAATTTTTACCTCATTGTAGTTACCCAATGAATTTAAATTTGAGAAAAAATTTGATGTTAATGTTAACACATTTGATAGATCGGAACTAATACTATTCGGAATAAAATAAAGTACTAATAAGATACATAAAAAATACTTCATTTTGATAAACCGCACATTACTTCTTACTCAAATAAAAAACTATTTCAAACTACTTAAAATACAAAAGGTATACTTATAAATTATTTATTAAGATATTTAAACAAGTAATAACAGAGTACGCTTCATAATATACAAGTCTTTACAATATATAAAAATGTATAACTAATTTAATTTTTATCTAATTGTGCTGTACTGTTGAAACTTAACAGAAGTAAAATTGCCGAAGTTATCCATTGCGATACCTCGACCTTCAGTTGGGCTATGGATTTTTATCTGTCTCATGTGAGTATCTCGACCATTTTGATGATTACTAATAACTGCAATTTGAATCATAAACATTCGAACTGGTTTTTCTCGGATATCTTTGATTGGAATATGCACCCAACCTATAAATTTAGAAACGTAGAATAAAATGTTGTTGCCGAACTGATTTATCATACCTGTCGGCTCATTTAGCAAGATAACTTCAACTTCTTGCAGATCATTGAAATGAGTTCCAGCTCGAATGGAGATTCTACTGGGTGTATAACTTTCATCTAATTTATAGTCTGTGTAAATGTATATATCACTAACTGTAGTCTTTCTTTGAAACTGTATATTAACTAAATGTGGTAATTGACCGTCTGATTGCCAATAAGTGTCCACTCTATCATCTCTCAGTTGATCGACTCCAAAACCTCACAAAACAATAATAATGACAAAATTATAATTTAAAATAATTATACTCTCTCGAGATATATCAGAAAACATTATTTATTGTCAATATTTTAAATTTTCATTGATATTTTACACATTTGACAACAGATATAACCTCAAATATCTTACCTGGTTTACATGACGATAAACTCCAAATTGCTTGACCTCCTACTTCTCGAACATTCCCAGTTCTTTCGTTTTTTACTGGGTCAATATCTGTGTTTGATTTTGCACTCATTTTTGTAATACTTTTTCAAATTTATTACATTTTTCGTAAACAGATATAAAACAAACAACAACGTACTGCTACATTCACTCACATTATAAAACTATTTTTCAAAAAATATCTTTATATAAAAATGTATTGTTTAAAATGAAAACTTTGATTATCTATAGGAATTCAGAAATACGTTTTATATTGATAATATAATATTTATCAAATACACTATCTCATTTGCTAAATTTATCAAAAAAATCAATCTGTAATCAGGGTATTCCCCTCCTATCAAAATAACAATGTCAATGTCAAAATAATGTCCATAAAATCTAAATAAATTTATTCAGGAAATGTAATCACTTAAAACAAATCCAAAATCATTATGAATCACTGGAAAAATTCAAATTCGTTCATGCATAAATTACATAGAAACGAGCGCTCTTCCTTTCATTACAACAAAAACATTTGTTGCATTACTGCATATAATTACTTAAAATAACTTTATCACATTTCCACGTCAATTATTTATCTTTGCTGTTGTCAGTCAGTTTTACCGAGAGAACTGCTTGTGAATTGTGAGTCACAGCAGTTTTAGTTTCACTTGTAACAACTACGGTACCATGTTGATCAGTTGATTGTGAAGAGCGAAGATAGAAGGTCGCTCAAAATTATAATTTAAATTTTAAACGTTCAAGTTTTGGTCGAAATTAAATATATCTTTCTTTAATTAAAACAAAATGCCTTGGATTGAAATGTCAGATCCGAAAATCCGTAAGTATTAATGTAATGTTTAAGTACATTTATTTTTAGTTGTTTTTTTTTTAACATAATAAAGCAATGTTTTGCTATTGATTATTTATTAACACTGAAATGTAACCTTCGAATGCAGGTATGCTGCCTTGACAATGAAAATAAGGAACAAAGTACAGTTTGCTTTTTTTTGTTTCTGCTAATATTATCCCCCATTATTTCATGACCTTGTATTGTTTTTTTTTTCAAATTTTAGTAGATTAATCTATTTTATTAATGTTGTATTTGAATTGTTTCTTTTTAACTATTCAATTAACAAAACTTAATGTGTTTACAGGAAACTATATTTAGAATGTAGTTTTGGCTATTAACAGTCATCACCTTTGTAATTGATATAGAAATACCAAAGCAATAATTTATGTTGTAAAAAAATTATAATCATATGAATCATATGTCTATTTAATAATAACTAATACATTAATAGTTTCTTGAATATTTTATATCCGCAATAAATAGTGTTTAAATATTTTTATTTACGGCCATCGTTAAGTACATAAACTTTATCTAAGAAAAGAATATACATGTTGAACGTTATTATCACATTCATATCTGTTTTGCATTATATCAGCATAACATGATATTTAAATTTACTGTTCGTTATCTATAATAATAATGTGTATTATAAACGTACGTCATTTTTTCTTAGGTGCGGCTATCCAATTTATTCAAATTTTAAAAGATGAAAATTACATTAAATCCGAACCTGTTAAAAAAGAAGATATCGTAAAAATTTTCAAAAAATTTTCTCCAACACAACCAACAAAAATAAAATTTTTTGATGTATTTCAGTTTATGTTGTATATTAAATTAATTAAAAGAATCAAAAATAATAAGGATAAGACTTATATCAATTTTAGGCCTGGGAAACTAAAGCAAATTTTTCAGCTAGCTGGCACAAGTATGTACATCACAGCACATTTAACATTTTAATTTTTAATAATAATTTCATAAACTATTTGAGAGAAACATTAAGATTGCAACGGAATTAGAAACAGGGTAGGGTGACCAGATCTGTACAACTAAAAATCGGGACATATTATTAAATATTAGGTGTTCACCTATCTTTCAAAAATACTAGACACGATTTTAATTTAATAATAATAATATGATCATCTTTTTAGAATACAATAAATTTTACCTTGTCATGTTTGAGAAAAAATAATACAATGTATGCTCAAAAACAAATTTCAAAAAGTTACCATAAAAATTGGATAAAAATTTATTGTATGACAAGATCATATTATAAAATGTACAGATTTTTGTAATTAATCGTGTCTGACATTTTTGAGAAAATCAGACTAGAAATTTTGATAATATAATCCACCCTTCAACTAAATTTTTCTTGTTTAACAGAGATTGAACTTTTAATTTTTCTACATATTCAAAATGTAGAAGGATCGACAGAAAATATTGTTTTCCTAACCACTTATATCAACATTTTGTTTTTGAAATCGAGACACACAATAGTTGCGCAAATACCAAAGAGTGCTAACTCGCTTTGTAGCATACATTGGCATACGTGAGGCAAGCAAGTTGGCGGCGGCCATTTAAGCTTTGTAAAATTGTTCATGTAATTTTAAATATGTTATCACCAACAAAAGGACGATTTTTTTTTAATATCTGTATAATTTCACATTTGACTTGAGGACAGTGGAAATAGGGGTAAGTCCCAAAAAATCTGGACGTCTAGCCACTCTAAATCAGGGATCTCCAATACTTCGATTCAAATTATAACTCTACCAATTCGTCGAAAAATGTAATCTCCCGAATTCAAATTTCGATAGGCAACATAATGTTTCTCTCAATTTGCTACATATCATTTGCTAGTATTTATCTTTAAATCATAATAATTTCATTGTTAAGTTTAATTTTAATACTAAACATTATTAAATAAAAGATAAAAATATTCCTATATAAAATTCGTATTTTTCTTTTAGATAAATCTAAAAAAACACAAAACACTAATAACAGTGAAAATGCAACTGGCAATTTTAATTCAAAAACCAAATCTCAACAGCCACCATTTCAAAAACCTAATTTGGTAGCGTCAAAACAAATCGCAAAGTCTAATCAAAATTCCAATTCGGCACCAGTTGTTCAAAATAAAAGCTCTGTTTCTAATAATTATAATAAAAAACAATCTAATGCTAACTCGCATTCAAACAAAGCACGTAAAAAAGTTACATTAGTAAGTCAAAATGTTGCGATTCCATCTAAAAAACAAGAAGCGAAGTATGTAACCAAAGATAAATGCGATTATTGTAACTTCAAATTCAAAAACGATTCAGAATATACAAAACATATTGAAACTATTTCACATATTCTAAGGCAGCGTTACAGGACAAATAAGTAAGTACATCTTGCGCTAAATTTGATAAATTTTATTATGTATACCTATAATAATTTTAGACAGTCTCTACTCAACGAAAATATGGATATCATAGATTTTGTAACTGAAAGAAACGGATTAAAACTGACGGAAATTCAGTCCAATATCAATACTGAAAATTCTATTACATGCAAAATTACAAACAAAAATAATAATGCAGTGTATGAAATTACTGATCTAATACTTCTGTACACTCAATTAAAAGAACTTCATCTTGATTACAAATTACCTATTTTACTAAAATCCAAAAATACACAATCAATTTCCATAAAATTTTCTTTTCGTTATGAAGGAACATATATTTTACCGATTATATTCAAAATCGAAAATAAAACGAACAAGAAAGAACCTCCAAAATATCTGCTTAAAGAAATGGTGAGAATTAATATTCACTAGCTATCGAATAAATCAATTAAATTAAGGAATTATTATTTTAGGTGTTTTACATACAATCGGACGAAGTCAAAGATTTACAACCAACTTCTCCCTATAAGAGAAATAACAAGGCAGTTTCATATTTGGAAAAGTTACCAGTTATTGAAGGTGTTCCTCCTCCTAAATGGTAACACTTGGAACATTTTTTATTTGATATAAATTTTATTATAAAAATTTATTAATTGTCTTACTTTCAGTTCTGCATTGGGATTAGGATGCGTTACCCCACTTGGATTTTATGACCTGCCTAAATTAATGATAAAATTAATTAATTGGGGGTTGAAAATGGATGCAAGAATGACGCCTCAAGAGCAAGAGAAACTTGTGGAATTACGGTATTATTTCAATTAATTTGTTTCGTTAATCAATAAGCGTGAGATTGAAAAGAATGTTACTAGAGTATGTTAAATAAAATATTGTTGAAATTGAGAGTGAGAAATTGCATGAACAATCTAGGAATAAATGGATGGATATGAAAGGTTTGTTACGATAACGAAATTTTAAAGTGAGGGGAATAAATGAGCTTGTATGAAAGAAATTATGAATGTAGATGAAGTATAAGTGATGTGCCAAGATAGAAATATTTGGATAAAACTATATAAAATATTGCTTTATTTCGTTGAATCAAAACTAAAAATATATATGAATATTTTAATACTTCTATCTATAAAATATATTTTAAGGATGTTTTCATTTTAATATGATTTATAGAAAAATGTTGTCTGTACCCGATCACAGTAAATGTCTAACTGCAGGAAATTACTGTAAAATGTTGAAGACATTATTGGAATTTGAAGAACATCAAATGAAAAAAAATATTCGTGATTATGATTGTGTCGATCAAACAATGAGGCATGTACCAGTTGCACGAGGAACCACTAGATTGCTTTCATTAGAGGAAAATAAAAAAATCTCAGTTAGTAAGAATAGAAGAATAATTTTCATTTTGATTGTAGGTTCCAGGCTTAGCAGAGAATCGTCCTTCATTGATAAGGGGAGACGATTTAATGGTACGCATGCCAGATGGCGACTGTTATTACAAGGGTTACATTCATCGAGTGAATGAAACAACAGTTGAACTTGGATTTTATCAGAGGTTCATTATCTTTACAACCTTTAAAAATAGTGTATAGATCTAATCATCAACATTTTTTATAGATTCGTTATTGATACGCATTTTGATGCCCAGAAATATAGCGTTACATTTGGTTTTAATCGTCATACATTAAGGACTGAACATCAAGCTGTTGAGCTGACTAGAAAACATAATGTGGGACAATTTTTCTTCCCAACTAAACCGGCAACAAAACGCGAGTTGTGTAGTAATCAGTAAGATTTACATTTTAATACATTAAAAAGTTTTACTTTTATTTAAATTTTCATAGGTTTGTTTGGTTTCAAACAAATATTAAAAATAATCCTGAACAACAACAAGCCGTCCGACATATTGTCTCAGGAACTTCGTTTCCTTATCCTTATTTACTTTTTGGTCCCCCGGGCACTGGGAAAACCATGACTATGGTGGAAACCATTTTACAAGTCAGTAAAATATTTCTTAAACCTACTGTAGAATTTATTTAAATTTTCTTACAGTTATGGTCTCAGAAACCAAAGAGTAGAATTTTGGTGGCCGCTCCTTCAAATTCAGCAGCAAATGAAGTTACAAGTCGTCTTCTGAAATATATTAAATCAAAGAAGGACATATTCAGAATGATTTCATTAAGTTTTTCGTATGATAAAGTGCCAGATGATATCAAACCGTATTGTAACCACCGTGACGCAGAATATTTTTATCCCACTATAGAAACTCTGGAAAGTTTTCGAATTGTCATTGTTACTTTAACAGCAGCAGCAAAGTTAGTAATAAAAAAATCTATATTTCAGTGTAATACTATTTTTGTATTTTAAATATTTAGATTCGTTTTTGGAGGAGTAACTCCTGGTCATTTTACGCATATTTTTATTGATGAAAGCGGACATTCAACAGAATCTGAAGTTTTAATTCCTATTGCTGGAATTATTACATCACAACAAACATCTGGGCAACTTTTAGGTCAAATCGTTTTGGCTGGTGATCCAAAACAACTTGGACCTATTATTCATTCAAAACTGGCAAAAGAATATGGATTTGGTATGGCAAATTTTGTATGTCTACAGTTTGAAATTTAATTCAATTTTTTTGTTTTAGATACTTCAATGTTAGAAAGGCTGATGAATACTTGTGATGTCTATCAGAAGAAAAATAATAAATATAATCCAAATATGGTTACGAAATTACTCAAAAATTTCCGTTCACATAAAACTATTTTAAAATTACCCGATGAAATGTTTTACGATAAAGAATTAATAGCGGAGGGAAATCCATTAACTGATATGGCTTTGGAGTGGAAAGAATTACCCAATAAAAAGTTTCCTTTAATTTTCCATAATGTCCAAGGAAAAGATGATAGAGAAGGAAACTCACCAAGGTACTCTAAACAATTGCATTAAATTATAAATAGGTACTTGATTTAATATTCTCATTTTTAGTTATTTCAATTGCCAAGAAATTGATGTTGTTATGAAATATCTTAAAAATTTAGTTGGACAACGTTTGAAAGGAAAAATAATTACGCAATCTGATATTGGCATTGTTTCTCCTTACAGAAAACAAGTATTTATTTCTCTAATAATTATGTATCTATTTTGCTCATTGTTTATGATTGTAGGTTCAAAAATTGCAACTTGCTTGTAAGAAAAAGAACTGGAATGACATTTTAATAGGATCAGTTGAACAGTTTCAAGGCCAAGAACGGTTAATTATAATTGTTTCTACTGTGCGCTCTAAACAAGAGTTAGTGGAACATGATTACAAGTTCCATTTAGGTTTTCTTAAAAATCCAAAGGTATTCATTTTATATACATTGTATGTGTACATGTTTTAATTTTATTATTTTAGCGCTTCAACGTTGCAATAACTAGAGCAAAAGCTTTAGTTATAGTTATTGGAAATCCAATGATTTTGATGTGGGATGAACATTGGGGTCCATTTATAGAATATTGTCACACAAATCATGCATTGGCTGGAGACAAATTCGAGTTTAAAAAGTTATGGTTGCAGAGTGATGATGCAATAAATAACAATGTCATCCAAAATTTGTCTCTTGAAAGTAGGCTACTAAATTTTGTTATTTAAAACGTTTTATTTACAATATTTATTTTGTTTTAGATGAGACAATCAATAATGATGTCAGTCATGAACATGCAGATTTTTCAAGAGGAAATTTATAAAAAAATGTGATAATCTATAAATTTTAAATTTTATGAAAGATTATTTTTACATGTTTTGTAATTTTAAAACGTATTTTTATATTATAAATATTTTATCTGTTTTTAGAACCCATATATCTGTGCTCAAACATATTTTAATAAAGAGATTGATTTTTAAAATATATTCGCAGTTGTTTATTACTTTATCATTTATAATTTTAATATTAGATCTTAGTAAACGTTAAAACTAGAATCAACAGAAATGTTGTGATCATCGTTACTATAGAAATATTGATTTCTGTTATGTCTGTAACTAATATGCATGAGAGAAAATTATAAAATAGTTTCAAGACAAAATGGAATTGGAATTATCCAGAGTAGACTACACAGTAGTTGGTTTAACATCACCTAATTGTTTAAAACTATTGCCAAGTTCAGGACCAAAACACCAGCAAAAAGTATTTACAAACTAATTATTAATCATTTTCATATCTAAATAAAAATATTATAGGTAGCAATAGCAGATCATGATGGAGTGTTACAAGTATTTTCAATTAAGAAAGAAGATATTCAACTACATTTCAAAACATTACCAGGAACGCAGATTACTTCTGTGCAATGTGGTGGAGCTTCTGGTAGTCCTCAAAAATGATTTTGTACTTCAAGAACATTAACCAATCTTTAAATTACTTATTTTGCAGGAACAGTCTGGGATAAAATTTTTATTACATCAAATAACGAAGTAAGGGGGTACACTAAAAAAGGAAAACTATTTTTGAGCTTCGATACTAATATGACTGAGCCAATTATGTCTATGTACAAAATAATCATACATTATACATTCACAAATAATATTACAAAATTTTTGTTGTAGGTATGTACATGAGAGCGACTTGTTACTGTGTGGAAAACATGTTTATAATCATTATCGAGACTGCAAAGACGTAGGCTCTTATCTCTGTGGTGATTGTATTGTTGATGTAATTGCCTTACCAGCCGACAAAGTAATCTATCATTTTCATATTAAATTCGAAATATTTACTGTTCTTTTTCCTTTAGAATCGAAGATTAACGTCTATTATAGCATGTGAAGGCAGAATGTTGCGAATTTTAGAACATTCTCGTGTTATACACAGTATTGAAGTGGGAAGTGCCCCCATTGTTTTGCATTTACACGTAACGAATGATAACAATAATCATATATTATTTGGCACAACTGATGGTCAAATTGGTTTAGTAGATATAGACAGGTAGGTAACAATTTATTTGAGTTTAATTTGTAAAATAAAAATATTTGTTAAGGTCACAATCATCTTATCGATGGTTACTAAAAAATACAAAATCTACGAGTGCTATTTCTTGCATGGATAGCTATGATATGACTGGCGATGGAATGCCAAATCTTATTCTAGGAAGACAAGATGGTTCTATAGAAGTTTATGCAATGAATCTTTTAGAAGACTTGGATAGTCCTACATTAATATACAACCATGTAATTAAAGATATTTTAGATATTCGCAAAACATTTTATTAATTTAAATTCTAGAATTGTTCTGAAAGTATAACTGCAGTTCAAGGAGGAGTAATAGGCAATCAAGGATATGATGAAATTTTAGTATCGACTTACACCGGAAAAATATTTGGTCTTACGACCGAAGTAATTGATAAAAATATCGGAGCTGATAGTTTATCCGGAAATTATATATTTACATCAGAAACAGGAAACAAAATAGACAAACTAAAGTAAATATTTTTAGACACACTGTTAATATTTAGAGAATAATTAAATATATAATTTTAGATCTGAAATTTCTGAACTAGAAAACAAAGTAGCAAAAGAGCGAGAAAAGTATCAACAAACTACACAACCATTATCATTGGGCGTTTCTGCAATACCTATGTTACCTCTCAAAGATTCAGTACTGCATAATTTTAATCATTTCTATTTTATAAGCATAATTATTTAAATTTAATTACAGATGCTATTAAATAAATCTGACGCATCATACACACTTACTTTAGAAGTTCCGACCGCAATTGATAATGTTTTACTGCAATGTGATGTACCAATAGATTTATTAGACGTAGAAAAAAATTCTGCAGTTGTTAGTCACAGTGACTGCGATCCTCAAGTAATATTAAAAACATTTATTAAAACTATAAACTATAATGATCTTATTTTAGAGTGGAAATTATTTATTGGTGGCATATCGTTGTCAAATTAATACAAACAGACTTGAAATAAAAATACGAACTATTGAAGGGCAGTACGGTAAACTTCAAGCATATGTTACACCTATTGTTCAACCAAAATGTTGTCAATTAAGACAATTTGATATTAAACCCTTGTCTCTACATATGAGATACAATAATGTAGATGAAAATCGGTATATTAATAGTAAAAAAGCGAAACAAATATATATATTAAAATTAATTAACTTCTAGGCCCTTTAATGTTCTTATTCTAAAAGGAGCATTCAGTTTAGCTGAAATTCATTCATGGATATCAAAATGTTTTCCTGAAGTACCTGAAAAACCGCAAATTTCAGAGAAAAATGTAATAGTATTTCAGTCGGTTTTTTCAGATACCATTGTGCAGTGTAGTTATTGGTATAATTTACTACATTAGAAATATTTCAAATTTTAATTAATAATAATAATCATTTTATTATAGCAAAGGAGAAGCAGAAATTAAATCTGATAATGTGTCCACTATTTCAGTATTAAAAGAATTTCTTACCAAAGAAGCTACAAAAAAGAAAATAAAACTTGATATTACAAATAGTAAGATTCATTTTAACTTTTTTTGTAATAACGTAAAATAACATAAATTGTTTTCAGCTATAAATGATGAATCTATAAAACATACATTACAATTAATTGATCCTAAACTGAAAGAATATCAAGAAATGTCTAAAAAATTAATTTTGCTTCAAGCATTACATGAACTTGAAATAACAGATGATGAGAACATTAATTATCTCACTCCAAAATATCGAAAATTATTGGCTAACGAAAAAAATATTAAAGATAATTATAGCTCAAAACCTACACATTTAGAGCGACTTTATGGTATGTTAGAAAATGACATAACTCCTGAGAAGAGATTTAATATATTTTTAAATAATTTTTAGGTATTATTACAGATCTTTACGTTGATTATAATAAATTTAAAGGCATAAATGTGAAATCAAAAATACCACAACTACTTAGCGTCCTAGAGAAATATAATTTTGAAGAATTATTAAATTTTTTTCAGCCCGCTGACAATTCCGTATAACTTAAATAAAACAAGAAAAATACCAAATTTAACCAGTTTTTATTTAATTTTTCTCTATTATTACACACCAGTTACCCTGATCATAAAAACTTTTAATTATAGTAACATTGGTAATTTTTTCACAAAGAATTTCTAATTCCCCTTCTTCGAATACATGATAATATCTTAAAAATAAATTCGAATTTTGTGCTATCTCTTGACTATTTTCCTCTTCTTGTTTTTGTTTTAATTTCCATGGTACCAGCACATCTTGATGTTGAAATTGTGTTCGATTTACGTGAACCGGAAGTACTGTTTCATTTCCTATATTGACAGTTGAATTCGGCTGATGTTCAGCTGTTGACGACTGTTTTCTGTTTTTTCGATCTTGTTTGAGATAGCTTGATTTATTCTGTTTTTTCTGATCTTTCGCCCAAACATATATCAATGCTTTGCCTCCTATTCGAAGTATGCGAATTATTTCTTGAACAGCGCGTAATCTGCGTTCCTAAAATGCAATATATTTTATTACTATGTGAATAATATTTGAAATAATGTACCTCGTTTGCTAAATGGTGTATAACAGCTATGCTTATAACGCCATCCGCAGCATTGCTTTTAATTGGAATATTTAGACAATTACAATTAAACACTTGTAATCCTCTAGAGTTACAAATTTCAATTAAATTGAAACTTCGGTCACACCCAACCTATGATAAATGAATATATTAAAAAATATAAATATTAAAATTGTGAATGAATTTATACTTCAAATAAATTTTTATTATGACCTAGATATTTTCCATTTCCGCATCCAACATCTATTAAAACAGATCCTATTGATAACGAATTAATAAATTCCAAAACATTCGGCCAAGGTTTATGTCGTGTGTCGCTAAAATGTGACGCTATTTCTTCGTAAACTTTATGTACATGAGTTGTTTCCAATACTTCAGCTAAATTTGACTCCATATTTTTATTTTTGGCGTAGGAATCACAATTGTCGATATATTTACATTTACATTCACCTCGCAGAACTTTTCTAAAAGTAAAAGATGTTCTTAAACCTCTTTCCTGAACTGTTAAGCCATTTTCTGTTGGAACAATATCTAATTTTCTTGGTGTTATTCCATGCGTCCATGCGTATCTAAAATAAACATGTTACAATTTTGATATCGGGTGGCTAGCTCAGTGGTATGAAGTCGGCCTGTGGATCCTGAGAACCGTGGTTGGATTCCCACAGGCGACATACAATTTTCATAATTTCAAAAACTACCCCTGTGGCTCCTCTACCACTAACATCTTTGGGGGCCGTAATTTGACGACTGGTAACCGCACTTCACGCGCAAAATATATCAGTTACTGAGATCTGCTTCGGCAGAGTGCCACACCCAATAATGGGTAGAAGGCGTGATGATATAATTTGAAATCGGGGCTCTTAATCTGGTTAAATACTACGATATCGCTAAAAAATTTATCTCTAAATAATAATTGATTTTATGAATTGTTAAATATTTACTAAAAAATATTAATAAATAAAAATACCTTGATTCACCCGACATTATTAGTAGTGATCTTCGGGGTAATAACAATGTAAATTGACGGCCATCGTTGTGGCGAAATTCCATATTTACAGAAGACCCCAAAGACAAAGACAATATCGGATCTTCAAAAGCGCTATGAGTATCAACATGAGGCGGAATACCTTGCCCTGGTTGATATTCATTTACAGTAAGTTGGTCAGCATCAAAATGATCATATCGATCTAAAATATTTTTACATTCCGGAGGAATTCCATTTGATAAGGGAGAATGTATGTCGACATTGTTAATATCGTAACGGAATTCAAAACCGTAATGTTTTACTCTGCGATGTTTTAAATTACTGCTGTCGCAATTATTCCATTCAATGCAAGATAATAATTGATTTTCTTCAGTTTCACTAACAAAATCCTTTAATAAAATTAACCCAGGTGGGAATGTATTAATAATTTCTTTATTTTCAGGAACTACAAAAATATAATTTATATTTACTGAAGAATTATGAATATGCTATATAAAATTGCATACTTTTATCTGAAAATAATAAATATAGCGGTTTTCCGTCTTGTCCCAAATTTAATTGGCCATTTATTGCATTATAAGCATTTTCCGCAAAATGTTTCTCTGCGAAGCCGACAAATGCGCATGATTTTCCAGGCAATAAAATTATACTTTCTATAGATCCAAACATTGAAAATGCTTTAAAAACATTTTCTTCTGTTAATCCATTTGCTAATCCTGCATTACATATTACTATATTCTAAAATAATATTATAAAATTAATTTTTAATTTTTTCAAATTGGCGCCATAAAACAAGTTCATATGGTTGGCGGGAATTTCCTGTACTACATTCCCGTGTGGAAATGTGAAAAGTGACGTAAAGTGTGGTGATATTTTTACCTTTGTTGGAGTAAAAGAAGTGAGAATTCCTGTTTCTTTTTCTATAATATGTTGACAACGTTTCTGTTTACGTGTAACTTTATTTACAACGTTTAAGCTTTTCATTTTACTCATTTTTATTCTTAGTTTTGCACAGTAGTCATGTAAAGATTCATGTAATATGTTTAAGGTTAAATTAACTGATACATATTTAAGAAGAAGAAGAAGCGAATTAGTAGTGTTGTGGTTGTGTGTGGAAAATGGCTGGAACTGTTTTGAGTGATGATATTTGGAAAAATTGGGATAAAACTGGAAAATCTGAATTGTAAGTTCATGTCTCTACATCTACATGATATATATTAATCGTTCTATTATTCACAATTTAAGAAAATTTCAGTACTTTACATAATATCACTTTATATACCTACATCAAGCGTGTGTGCCCTTCATGTTCATTTATATATTTAGTTTTTATACTTTAAGACAGTTTCTTTTATACCTATACTAATTGTTGGTTTTACGATAGCATCATCAATTTATTAGCACAATTTAAGTGTTATTTACTCAAGTAAAATTATTTGTGTCCGTGGCCTTTATTTACCTATACAGTTACTGATACGTAATTTTAAGAATAAATATGTAACGAAAATAAATAATTTATTTCAGCATTAAAGCCTGTAAACACCTATTGAAAGACGAAAATAAAAGTCCAGTTTTCACGAAAACTGGAAAGCCCACGTTATTTAATAACTATGCATATAATTTAGTTTTAAATGGTATAAAAGGACCACTTAAAAAAGAGGCAGTTACTTCAACTCTATCTGAATTAGTAGTAAGTAAAATTTCTAAATAAATGCGTCACATGTTACACATTTCAAATTTTTTGTAGACCCTTCATGCCGATGTGTGTGGTATAATATGTGATGTTTTAAACATATTAGACGCTGAAACAGTATGTAGTGATAATCCAACTGAGGAAAGAAATAATTTCTGCTTTATTATAAAAGAATGTGAAAAGGTACTTTGTTAATTAACTTTCCTGAATACTAATCAATTATTAACGTAACTCTTTTTCAGTTCTTGTCAGATAAAGTTTTAAAGGAACGTTTGGAAATCGATACTCTACAAGAAGTTGGTATATTAAAAAACAAGAATTTCTACACCAAATTTATTAAAGTTAAAACGAAATTATAGTAAGTAATGTTGCTACATATTAAATACATATTTTAGTGCACGTATATAAACATAGTTTCAATGATACTACACAGAAATTATGTGCTAGAGCATATCTGCATTTAAGACTTCTACATTTATTACAAATCTAAATGTAGCTTTGAGAAATGCATACATTTACTTATAAATTTTCTCTATTTTTAATCTTATACATTATTTGATTTTTGCAGCTATAAACAACGTAAATTTAATTTGTTCAGGGAAGAAAGCGAAGGATATTCTAAACTAATAGTTGAATTGAATCAGGATGTCTCTGACAACGATAATGACATTTTGGAAGTCATAAAATCATTAATAGGTTGTTTCAATTTAGACCCAAACAGAGTACTCGATATAATTTTGGAATCTTTTGAAAATCGTCCGGATCGCATGAACTATTTTATACCATTAATAAGATCGTATATGAATGATCCGAAAATCATATGCGAAGTTTTAGGTTCAAAATACAGTTTCCACCAATCAAACACTGAAAATGTTACACCAAAGTCTTTATATACAGTAACAGCATTATTATTACAACATGGTATTATATCATTGGATGATATTTATTGCTGGGTAAATTAATCTACATGACCCGTTAAGTCATATTTTATTGTATTTATTTTTCAGTTAATGCCAGATGACAAAGTTATGCAAAAAGAAGCGGAGAAGGAAATGAAAGATGCTAGAGAATTCATGCGAAAATTGCAAATTATTTCAATTAAAGACAAAGATAAAGAAGATGTACCTGAGGAGAAAGAAAACGTACAAGATAAATTCACTGCCAATCAAAAATTTGGTTTGTGTGAAGCGCTTCTGGATGTTGCGGATTGGAACAACGCACAGTTAATTGTTAGAAAATTGCCAGAACATGTTGCTGTTGAACAGTATCCGATTGCTCTAGCTCTGTGCAAACTCTTACATGCCATCATAGAACCAGTGTATAGGAAGTAAGTCATTCACAATTCTTCTATAATTATTCATTAATCCTTGAAACATTCACTAAACATTTATTTATTAAATTCAGACATACATAACATCACGCTATATCTCATCAAATGGGATAGCACGAACCCTAAAATCATTCTTAAAAACATCCACTCATCAGTTTAATCAAATAAACAATTCTTTTCAAATATTATCATCTTAACACACCACCCTCACCTGACTTAAAATTCAATTATCATTATTTATAATCCTAAACCAACTCGAAATACAAAAACAAATCATCATAGGAATATTTTTTTAAATACTAACATTTGATGAATGAATATAAAAAATAACTAAAAAAACAAACAATATTAAAATTTAAAATTTTTGCATGGGGTGGCTAGCTCAGTGGTATGAAGTCGGCCTGTGGATCCTGAGAACCCTAGTTCGATTCCCACAGGCGACAAACAATTTTCATGATTTCAAAAGCTACCCCTGTGGCTACTACTACTAACATCTTTGGGGGCCGTTTTTGTCGATTGGTAACCGCACTTCACGCGCAAAATATATCACTTACCGAGATCTGCTTCGGCAGAGTGCCACACCCAGTAATGGGTAGAAGGCGTGATGATATATTTATTTATTTATAATATGTTGCACTTTGCAGAAACTGCGAACTTGCCCCAAAAATAAAGGGCAAAATAATTCCAGCTTTATCAAATCCCCTTGCGCCGAAGCAAGCGGAAAAATTCGTCGATTTACGCGATATCGCCATTCCAATGTTAGTGATATTAGGCCCGTCGTTGCGATTCGATCCAGTATTGATGTACAAAATTATCCGGATATCCAAAGTTGCTCTGAATATAGCTGGAAAATCCACTGGAGACGAAACTTTGTATTATGATGTACTGACTATGTTGGACTCAACTATTCTTCCAGCATTATCATTTATGGACTGTAATTGTTGCATCGCCGAAGAAGTTTGGAATATACTAAAACTTTATCCGTATCAATGTCGTTATAATTTGTACAGTAGATGGAAAAATGACACGTATCAACAGCATCCAAAGCTTATGTTCAAGAGAGGAGAGGCGCAAAAACAAATTAAAAATATTATGAAGAGAGTCAGTAAAGAAACAATTAAACCTGTTGGTAGACTTATAGGAAAATTAACGCATTGTTCACCTGGATTTCTATTCGACTATGTAAGTAATATATTAATTTTAAAAGTAAATTTGTTTTATTTTTATATTTTATTTCAGGTTCTATTACAAATTCAAATTTATGATAATTTAATTCATCCTGTAGTGGATTCACTAAAGTATTTAACTAGTTTGTCGTATGATGTGCTTGGTTTTTGCTTAGTGGAATCTTTAACTCAGGCCGATCGTAATAGATTTAAACATGATGGGACCTCAATATCACAATGGCTACAAAGTTTAGCCGTTTTTTGTGGTGCGATATTTAAAAAATACAATATAGAATTAACCGGATTGTTGCAATATGTCGCCAATCAACTTAAAGCACAGAAAAGGTTTGAAATAAGATAATTAATTATTGATATTTATTTTCATATTAATGTATTTTTTAGTTTGGATCTTTTGATTCTAAAAGAAATTGTTCAGAAAATGGCTGGCATTGAAGCTGCTGAAGAATTAACAGATGAACAGTTAGATGCCATGGCTGGAGGAGAATTATTAAAAGGAGAGGTAAATAAATTATTTTGCTTTAATTTTTGATGATTTGTGTGTTGGTGTTTTATTAAATAGGCACTTGACAATTTAAAAGTTACGATCAATTTTCTTTTTTATCTGTTTGTGCTCACTGTTGGCTTTGGATCAGGTACATTACTCTCATCTATTTATTTTTTACATTTTTATGTCTTATGGATATGTCATAGTAAAACCGTGAAATTTAACCATTTACGTAAAATATCAGTTCCACTAAAACCGAGTATAACGGCTTATGTTTGTGGACCATGAGTTAATGGACTTAGTGTTTGTTCAGTTAAAAATCGTTTGCACTAATAATAATAAAACCTTTACTGTGACATATACTTACGCTTTCATAATTAATTGTGTATTAAAAGGTTTGAAATGTTGTAATTTTTGCAGGCCGGATATTTCAGCCAAGTTCGCAACACCAAGAAATCATCTCTACGTTTAAAAGAAGCAATGGCAGAACAAAATCTAGCGGTTGCATTATGTCTACTAATTGCCCAACAGAAATTCTGTGTCGTTTATCGGGAAACCGAAAATAGTCACTTGAAATTAGTGGGTAAACTTTATGACCAGTGCCAGGATACCCTCGTGCAGTTCGGAACATTCTTGGGATCCACTTTATCTGTTGATGAATACGTCAATAAACTACCAACGATTCAAAGTATGCTTCAGGATTATCATATACATACAGATGTCGCATTTTTCTTGGCGCGACCAATGTTTAATCATGCTATAAACGTAAGTTTTCAATTTCTACAATTAAATTACGATTGAAAATGTTGAATGAAAAATTAGTGAAACAGGTGTTAATTCATGAATTTGAAGGGTATTTATTTAGTTTTGAAAAAACTTATATGAAAAGTATTATGATTGTGGATAAAGCGCAAGTGATGAAATATTTTGATGAATAAATGTTCAGTTATTGTTTCAAGCTATAATTTAAATACTTGAAGTATCTAATTGAAATTTTATGGGTGCAGATCAAGTATGATCAATTAAGAAAACTGGACCCAAATTGTAAAAAATTATCGACATCTGCTAAACAACAAAAATATTACGAAGCAGCTAAAGAAGTGATGGCGCCGATAGTAGAGTCAGTTATTCCTCTACATTCCATTAAAGTTTGGGAAGATATTTCACCTCAATTTTTGGTGACTTTTTGGTCGTTAACCATGTATGATTTGTTTGTGCCAACCGATAGTTATCAGAGAGAAATTAATAAATTAAGACAGTTGTCTTTGCAAGCAATGGATTCCAAAGATGTGGTAAGACATAATTTATTATTATTGTTAGTAGTATAATAATTAATCTGTGAAATAATTGTAGACTGCAAGTAAAGGAAAGAAAGAGCAGGAACGATATCTGACTCTAATGGAAAAATTGCAAGATGAAAAGAAAAAGCAACATGAACATGTTGAAAAAGTTCTTTTCAGGTTGAAGCAAGAGAAAGATTCTTGGTTTTTATCTAGATCTGTAAAGTCTGCTAAAAATGAAACTATCACTCAGTTTCTACAGTTATGCTTGTTTCCCAGATGTGTGTACACAGCTGTTGATGCTGCATATTGTGCGAAATTTGTACACACCATACATATGTTGAAAACTGAGAATTTCGCCACACTTTTGTGCTATGATAGGGTAAGAAAATTGTGAAATATCACTCACTTTATTTAAATACTAATAATAATCATCATATTGTTGCAGTTATTTTGTGACATCACTTATTCTGTAACGTCTTGCACAGAAAACGAGGCAAACCGCTACGGCAGATTTTTATGCGCAATGTTGGAAACCGTAATGCGATGGCACTCAGATAAATCAATCTATGATCAAGAATGTGCTAATTACCCTGGGTTTGTAACAAAATATCGAGTTAGTAATCAATACTCGGAAAATTGTGATCATGTTGGTTATGAAAACTACAGACATGTGTGTCATAAATGGCATTATAAAATCACCAAAGCTATGATGATATGTTTAGAATCTAAGGATTATGTGCAAATAAGAAATGCATTAATTATTTTGATTAAAATTATACCACATTTCCCTGTCCTTAATAAATTAGCTCAGTACATCGAACGACGCGTGGAGAAGGTGAGAGATGAAGAAAAAAATCAGCGTCAAGATTTATATACGTTAGCTATCAGTTATGCTGGGCAGTTGAAATTAAGAGCTGGTCATATGATTAAAGAGCATGATTTCCATCAAGTTTCAGACAAACCCAAGAATCATGATAATTTAGCTGATGTCGATAGTGAAGCTCAAACAAAATCTGTGAACGGTGAATTGAAAGGTATTTCATTACAATTTAAATATAAAAATAACATTATTAATTATTTTATTAAATTACAGATAAAGACAGGTTAAACGAGAATACAAAGGATAGTATAACGAAGGAATCTAAAGAAAGATCAGATAAAAAATCTAGTCGCCAGCAAAGTGACAATACATATGTGAAAGCAAAACAATCACCACAAAGTCCTTATAAAGAATCGTAAGTTTATCATTTTATAATTCTTATATTAATTGCTAAATTTGTTTATATCTTTCCAGAGTTTCTAAAGATAGGTCAGATAAAGAGAAAACACCACTTTACAAAGAGGTTGATTTAAAGGAAAAGCATACGAAAAAAGATAAAGACGAAAAGAGGGATGATTCAGAAAAAGATCGTGACAGAGACAGAGAAAAACGGAAAGAGAGAAAGGAAGATAAAATAGCGCTGAAAGAAGACAGACAGTATAGGGTCAGTATTATTACTTTTTATTATCTATAAATAACTTTATTTTACCTATTCATGATGTCTACTGGTTTAGAATTCATGGAAAAACCTGACTTGAAATTCTTAAAAATCCTTGAATTTTTACATAATGTTTACAGTCAAAAAGTAATTGTTTAATAGTTTCTTTTTTTTATATCAAACTATTCTAGGAATTCATTTTTTTACACCATTAATTTAAAAAGTACAAGTACAATAATTAACCAAATAAATTTTAAAATATTAAGATGTAGAATTTGTTTTCTTTACAATTTCTATTTGAAGCAATTTTCATAAAATCATTTTGGGAAATTTTAGGATTAAAAACTCGACTTGCTATGAAATTGCCTGTATTTTCTTTTTGTAATAAATGTATAGCTTAAGTTCCTTAAAATTTCTGGAAATTTATATTTTAAAACTGATAGACACCATGCTATTCCTGCTGCTGTAGCACACTTGCAAATGCTAATAAAATTGTTGAAATTCCAGGAGGAACGTTATTCCGAAATGGTTTTGTCGAAAGATGAACGAAGTTACGCAAGCGATCGTTTGCAGTCTGACCGATATTACGGGAGTTCAGAGCGAGGAAGCCATTACTACGATGACAGAGATCTGGTTTCGATTAGCAATAGCAACAACAGTTCAAATCTGCGACGCAGTCAGGAGCCGCCCGAAGCAGATAGAGGTAAACATTGTTTTTCACAACATATATATTTTTCTTTAGAAGTATGTAGTGAAGGGCATTTACCGGTTAATTATAATTATGTTAATTCTCAATAGATTCGCGAAGATCTTAATCAAACTTTGCACTCGCATTTGTCGTCCCTTAATTTTTAATAATTTATAAATATTTTCAATAATTATAAATAAAATAATTCCTTCTACCCATTACTGGATGTGGCACTCTGCCGCAGCAGATCTCGGTAAGTGATATATTTTGCGGTTACCAACTCTCAAATCGCGGCCTCATGATAGTGGAAGGAGAACCACAAGGATAGTTTAAATAATTATTATGTTTTTTTATAATATTTAATCTTAAGGGTGTCATGTAAATACGATAATTATTACTAGCAGATCAAGCGAAAAGCATAATTTCCTGATTGATTGTTTTTACTAGTATTGATATACCGATATATTTGACGGGCCAAAAACATCTTATTTGGACATAGAAAACACTAAATGAGATTTAAATGCTTGTGTTTTGACTTGAGATAATGTGTTTCAGAAGTTAAAAGACGAAAACTGGAAAGCAGTAACTCCAAGGTTAGTATCGAAGTGAGCTAGCGTCGTTGAACCGTAAAAATGTCCACTCATCACACCCACCGTCCTACCTCTTCACACACCACGAACCACGCTGGGAGATTGGGCTGAGAAGACTGGACAGTGCATCGGCTCTGTGATATCAAGTTCAAGTGTCTCACGCTTGCATCATTTGTCGTGTTCAGTGCAACCGTGCCATCGTATTAACTGTTCGCTCGAAATGTTCTCGTTCGTTTTTCTTTCATGATTCGAGTCAGTTTAAAGTCATTTCGTTGTTAACGATACTCACATACCAAAGGAGAATTTATGGAGATTTCTGAATTAAGATCAAGCACCCGAAATATTGGTCAGCCAGTGCCTATTCACCAATTAAAGTTATTCTTGTTTACCCGTTTTCCGTCTAAAATATTTTTGCAATAATAATTCTTCTTGAATATGGATGTCATTTCACTCAAAAGTTGCCAAACGATCATCTGTGATAATTATAAATTTATATTCAATATAATTAATCTACGACCTGTCTAAGAATTTACTGAAACATTATATTAATAAAGATGAGAAATAATAAGCAATATAAATAAAACACCAACGTCGTTGGACTTGGGAATGAAATATAAAATAAAAACGAAGATGGATGATGATCAACAGACAGAAGACATTGTACATCGATTCAAGGAATGTTTAGAATACGAAATAGAAAGGATGCTTCTGATAAGAACAGTGAAAAGTTTACAAGACTTCAGCCCAATCTTCCACTGTTTTGTTATCACTTGACAGCTGTGTGCATGGGTGTATCCCGAAGGTAAGTATTCAGTGGGTTGCAGTGTCTCCGTGCACCAAATCAAGCTGAAAGACTTTACAGAAATAAGTTTCCTTCGTTATAATATTAGTTTGTGTGATAAAAGTCAAAGTTTCTGTAATACTTATGTATTTATGTAAGCTAACATATAAGTACAAATGATGTGATATATTTGTATATTTTAGTTACATTGTTCCATATTGTTAATCACTGCTGTATAAATATTTTCAATCAAAAACATCAAACTTGACAAAGAAAATCGCTTAGTTTTGATTACAATACTTTCAAGTTGATATGTTAGTCAAGTTTGATAGATTTGATTGTTTATTATGCATACATCCATGTATAAATATAAAAATATTTAAAGTCAGTGATATGGATCAAGTGTGTAAGGAGGTGTGGCGAGTGTAGCCTAGTGCATAGCAGGTTGCGCTGTCGCCTGCTAACATATGTGTCCATGATGTCTGTCTGCAGAATTCGAAACACGAAGAGCGCAAATTGCAACACCAGGTCGATCAGTTCCTTCTAGAGAAGCCTGAGAAGAAAGAACGTAGCACCAAGACTAAGGACAAACGAGACAAGACAACCGATGAAGAAAAGGAACTAAGAAAAGAACGGAAACTTGGACGCAAGAGGGTACGGCAGAGATTTTCATTTGTTTTTATTTTGTTAAATATGTTTTTTTCTATCGTGTAAAAATAGGATCGTTTGGAAGATCCACTTCTTCAGGAGCAAAAGAGAAGACGAGACGAAGAGAAAGGTAATTAAAAATTAACGATGATGTAAGATTTTATGTGACAAATTTTATTGTTTAAAGCCATGAAGATGATGCACGCCAATGGGGAAATGATGGAGCCGTCTGTGCACCCGCGTGAAAAACATCATCATACTAGAGTAAATGTTTAACATTAATTTGTATGTTTTTGTTTTACAGTTTGTGTATTTTTTTAGGATAAATCGCCGTATACTAGAGAACGCGAACGTTCCCATGACAGAGCTGAACTTCGAGACAAACAATATCCTTTTCATGCTTGATATCTTTTATTACAGCAATTTATTTGAGTTTTTTCCTTAACTTCTATGCACTCGAAGATCCAGTGAAGGCAAAAGAAGATGATAGAATCATCAGATGAGTCATGAATATCAGTCTGCGATTATTTTGGATTTCCTGTCTATATAATTATTTTATTAAATGAAAATATTGATGTCCATTTTGTGAAATAATGTCTTATTTTTAATACATAATATTAATCAGCAATTTGACTGATCTCAGAGAATATTGTTTATATAGTATTTTATACGTTCATTTTAAATTGGGTACATAATTATTTGTGTTACTAGACATTAGCAAACATACATAAGTAATGACAAATAAATATTATTTGATCTAAACAGATAAATCTTTATTTAAATATACCTTTCTTTGATGGTAAAGATTAGGTGAATAAAAGAAGAAATAAAGTTACAAAGATTTATTTCAACACAGTCATACATTAATACGATTCTCACACATAAAAACGATGCAAATACCAAAATATAAATTTTATGTATAATTTATAATCATCGATGTTTAAAAATAGTACTGCAATGATTTTATAATATTGGCCTCTTTGTTTCTTATTGACTAGACTTAGGCACAAAGTGATTATAATACATAAATGTATCTTTGGTACAAGAGTAAATGTAAATAGAAAAATTTTATAATACTCTTATTAATATAAATTACATAAGTTAAGTACACAATATAAATATTTATAAAATGTTTTAAAGTAGCATCAGCCTTTAAAAAACTACAATTATAAAAAGTTCAAATTTTGCAGGTAAATATAGACATATCACATGATGTATCTTTTGAACTGTGACTAGCATGTATAAAACAAAAGATTTATTGCACTATAGTTTCTTTATCAATGAAATTTAATTGGGACTGCAATAGTCCACAAAACTCTTCACTTTTTTTCATATTTGTCCCATAAAAACATTTCCTCTTTATTTTTTGTTTATCTTGTTTACGAGAGTCTTTAGCTTTTATTCCATTAACATTTGCATGAATTGGTTTCAGACTAGGCATTGTTGATTTATTTTTAAAAACTAATTTCGACTCTATTTTCTTTAGATGTACCTTGCTTTCATGCTTCTGTAGTAAAAAATTGCGAGTAAAACTAGCATTACATATCTTACATTTAAAAGGTCGTTCACCAGTGTGTACAAGAACATGACGTTTGAGATCTGTGGACCACCCAAACACTTTTGTACAAAATTGACAAGGATACTTTTTTTTAGTAGTACCTTCAGTGGTTGCACTATTTTTATCACACCGTTTTTCATTTAATATACCTGTGTTACTTTGATCTTTTATTTCCATGCTAATAGAACAATATTTCAGTGGGTTAAACTCACCATCAAATTCAATTTGTACATTTGAATTATTGCTGTCACTATGTAATTTGTTGTTGAAATCAAACAGACTGTCTTTCTGGGAAAATACTGCATCTAAATATTTACTGGTTATAGTTAAATCAACTACGTTGGTTTTGGCATTTTCTGTTTTGTCACTTTTAGTTTTAATCATATTAATTGGATACAAATCGGGAACACATTTCTTTTCTGATTTGCATGAAAGTAAACCATTGTATTTATCAGTTTTATCTACATTTTCATAATTGTTTATTTGACTTGCATGTAAAGCAAAATGTGTCAATAAATTTGAAGCTGAATCGAAGCATTTGTTGCAATCTGAGCAACAAAACTCTAAAAACAATCATTAATATTAATATTTATTGTTAACACTGTAATATATTTGTTTACCTGTCTCTAATCGGTCTGCAGACATTTCTTTTAAAGGTTAGGTATACATTTATAAAATAGTATTTGAGTAGAATAACTTGATATATTTGGCATAATTCATTTTGACATTTAATTATTTTATTTTCTTAAAATAATTGTTATTTAATTATATATCAATAATTTATTGTATTTAGTGGATTTTGTTGTATATGCATTTCAACAGTCTCACCACAATCGGGGTTCACAAACAGTTCAGCGAAATCGGAACTTCCTGTTTAGTCCGCCATGCGAGTCGCTAGCACGTCGCCATGTTAGAAACCGTTTGCCACATCAAATTTTGCTTTGCATGTTATTCGTTGAAATACAGCAAACTTATAGACGTACTACACAATTTTGATCATCTGTATGAGGTACGTGTGATTTATAAATACAATTACATATGTTACGTGAAAAATTGTATTTTCCTTACCATTGTTGCATTAGTAATTGTTGACAACAATGGTCTGTTTTCTAATCATTTTCTTGTATAATGTAGTAACATTTATTTATATTTATGTTATATTTTCAAAATAGAATACTACATACTTTATAACAGTGTAAAATCATAAATAATAACTGCATATTTTGCAAATACTATTTCATTATCAAAATGACTGCTTGTTCTACCGCCATTTTGGTTTTTGAAGGACGTACTTTTCAGGTTTTCGAATATAGTAATGGCGTCTCTTCCTTGTTAGTTGGTATTTACATTGTAAACTGCATTTGTTTTAAGATATCAATTACTGATTTAAAGCATTTAATTAAGATCTTCGAAGTGTATCTTGTGTATGTTTGTGTTAACTAATAATCATTTTCATGGTGTAGTGAATTTATTACAAAAAGAACACGTGAGAGGAGAAGTTTACATTCATAACAAGTGTTGTCAAAGCGTGATGTCATGCCGGTAGTATACGTCTGTGGTATTCGTTTTGTAAGGTGAGTGAAATAATTGAATATCGGTGATATTTTGAGGCAGAATTATAAATTCATTTTCATTTTTGTGCAATTATTAGATAATAAGCTTCAATTATTGCTGTTTACAAATTTTACTTTCGTTATTAACAAAATTTAATAATAAATTT
Source organism: Pterostichus madidus (assembly GCA_911728475.2). Taxonomy (NCBI): domain Eukaryota; kingdom Metazoa; phylum Arthropoda; class Insecta; order Coleoptera; family Carabidae; genus Pterostichus; species Pterostichus madidus. Next base: position 31,409,595 of record OU452312.1, read on the forward strand.
TTCCACCAGATGTCACATAATACGTGCAAATGGCAGGCGTATTTATTTCATAAATTATTAGATTGATATTTCTAAAACGTATAATTATGAGGATATATTATAATGTATTTGACACAGTTATTATTGATTATGAATAATAAATATTTTCAACATTTTTAATTATCTCATTATTTTGTATAAAAACAAAAACATGATTTGCATACATTTTTTTTCTGTTTTTTTATTTGCTCTGTAAATTATATGACATTGTTATTCTTATGTGCTTTTTGACTAATAACTGTTATTATTGTGTATTCTTATGTAACAAAAGAAAATGCAATATGACGCCCTTAAAGACAGTTTCACACACAATTACCTTATTTTATTATCAATTATTTTTTTTATTAGTAGTTACACATTGTTATGAAATTATACTGCGTTTTTTTTTTAATATTGTGTCTTATTAATAACAACAATGTGACTTACATTATATGATTAATAATAATAAAAAATATTTGTGAATTTATTTAATTGATTACGTATTAAAAATATTGATTATTTGGAAGCAGTTATGTACCGAATTTTTAATTAACAAATGGATTTCAGATAAATCCGGAATGCTGGAAATGATGCCAGGATCTTTAATTGACAAAACAAATAATAATTTGAGTGATTTAGTATGCGCACATTCAACTATTGGACAGAAAACAGACCCCGAAAAAGAAAATATGGATGTTACAGAGCAGATGGAAGTTCCAGTAATTTCTTCTAATTTAGAAAATAACTCTTCGCAAGAAACAACTGAATCTTATGCTACTTCTCAAAAAACAACTGCATGTCATGTTATTTTTCAAAAAACATCAGAATGTAGTATTCCCGAAAGCTCAAACATAAATAGCAACAATAATAATGTAAACATGGAAAATAATAGTACAAATAAAATTTCTTTACTAAATATTAAAAATAAAATAAACAGTGATAAAGAAAGAAAGCTTTTATCTTTTTTAGAAAAACATAATATAACAGAAAAAGATTTAATGTCAAAATTAAAACATTTTAAACGACAAACCAAAGATAAGAAACCAAATTGTGTACTTTCTCTTAAATTAAATAGATTTTATTTTAAAAGTATTAAACCGAAATGGTCTCGTCGGAGGGCTACAGAAAATAAATCAAAAGTACTAACTACTTGTTCAAAGGAACAAAAACAATCTACATTGCATGAACATTTAGAAACTAACGAAGACACGAAAAATGAGTCATCAGGTACTAATTCTCAAGATGAACTCAACGCAAATATAAATTTAGAAAGCAAGAATGAATCACTAGAAACAATTATTCCAGACTTTAATGCCGAAGATGATATTAGGAATAAAATTAAAGAGCAATTAGAATTATTAAGACAAAATAGAAAACAAATAACAAAACACGTTGAAGATGAGCCAGAAATTTTGGAAAGTTCTGAAAATACAACAGTGGACACTCAAGAAACTATCGAAAGTGGAGAATTAAAAAATAAGCCAAAGTTAGTATCAGCCAGCCTAGATGATGTGTTATTAAGTCAAGGAGAAGTTGGATTGTCAATTGTTAGCGTTGTCGGAGGATATTTTTCAGATGAAGAATTGCTTCAAGAAGACCAACAAGTAAAAGAGGCAGCTGTGCATACTGAAAAACTGAAAGAAGAATCGTCAAATGAATACTCGAGTCAAATAAGTAAGGGTGGTTCAATAACAGATATTTTACTCAAACGAGAATTAAATCCAGTTTCTAGCATATCCGACATACATTTAATTAAACCAACAAAAACAAATGATATAACAAAAATAAAAGGATGGAAAACAAAACAGTTTACAGATATTTGTATTCCGGAAAAAATGAATGTCGAAGAAACACCTTGTATAACTGAAGATCAAGAAAGTAAGGAAGTCTCTCAGAAAAAGAAAGCCACTGAAGATAATCTTGCTACAAACAGTATTGAAAATCCTCTACCAAGTACTAGTTCTGGTTACTGTGAACCAGATACTAAAGATCCTTCTCATTCGACAAGTTCAGTAAAACCTGATAACATTCTTAAACAGGGCGAAAATACAGAAATAGAAAAGAATACAAAATCAGCGTTTGTTAGCGATATGCTCGACACATTCTTAATCAACAACGCGGCATTGAACATCAGCTACGAAGTTCCTAAACTAGTTGCCGAAGGAGCCATCTCGAAGCCCAGTGAAATGCCTATCGGAAATAATGATTATTTAACCGTCGTCACTAAAACTAGCAGCTACAGAAAGAATAACGCAAGCAATAAAGTATTTAAACCGAAAACTCTAGCTGAGAAGAGGAGAATGTTAGAAAAAGATCGTCAGAATCAACTTCTTCTCGACATGGAAACTAATGAAAACGTTTATCTAAAACAACTTGAAAATAACTCGAATGAAACTGCGAAAGTTATTCGGAAAACTCTAATGGCAAAAGATGTTCCTTTCAGTAGACATTTTTGGAACTTGGCAACCAAAGCCGGTGAAGATGCTAGGCAATTTGCTATTGTTAATGGAAACAAAATTCGGATACTTGGTAGCGCTGGTGGAGAAGACGTAATTGTACCGAATGAAATAACAAGATCAAATAGAGATAAACATCTTTTTAAAAAGACAGCTCAGCATGTTTATTATAAACCTGGACCCCTTTCAAGAAAACACAAATTGATGAAACGTAATAAAAATTCTGAAAATTGGGAATGCCGTGTCTTAAAAATGCCAAAAATTAAACTGGAAGTTTGCCCTGAACAAGGAAAACGTTTACCTCTTTTAGTTGAAAAATATTTACAATTACATCAAGGTGAAAAAGGTTTCATCAGCGACGAATTAGCAAAATTTGCAGTATCCGCTGTCCGTTGCGAAGAATATGTTAAAACAACATTTGAATTCGACGTACCGTATCACAATGGACAAGATAAACTTCTCGTTAGAAAACAAATATTTCAAAATACTTCTCACGATAGGATAAAAAAAGAAATTAAAAAAGAAATTGTGATACCAATTCCAGTTATTAAGAAAGAATTTTCAGATATTAATGTAGAAGATAGTATTAAAGATATCATGTCAGGAATGCTTAATTGTATTGAAAATCAAGAACTAGATAAAGTAATTATTAAAGAAGATCCAGATTTAGATAACGTAATAGAAAAAACAGATAAATGTGTAGATCGACCACCTACTCCGATTGATCCCAGGGTTCAAGCCATAATCAAGAGACCCAACGCAAGGAAAAGCAAAACTACTCTAGAACTTCGAAGACTAAACGTACAAGTTATAGAAGTAGATGTAAAGGAAGAAGAAAATTTACCTGAAATCTGCACGAAAGATTTTTGTAAATTAGGATGTGTTTGTAAAAGTTTACGTGGAGCCACTTCTCTAATTCCTGAGCACTGTGGACGCGAAAGTTGCATGTTGGAATGTTCTTGTTCGTTTTCAAATTCTCAACGCGGTCATCACTCTATAACTTTACCTGCCGGAACTGATCTTCTATCTGCAAGCACCGTAGTTCGACTCCAGGATGAAGTCAAGCGAAATCTAGCCAAAGAAGAAAGAGAATTTGCACAAACTGTTATCAAAGCAAATAATCAAACGATTATGGTTGGAGGTGGCGCAAGAGAACGACAAAGAAGAATTACTAAAGTTCCGAAAAAATACAGTAATTATGTCCAGAAAAATAAAGGATTTTCTTATGAGAAAATGATATCTCGTTCTCTACTAGACGATGATGATGATTTTGAAAAGCAAGTTAGTAAAGTTGCGATACAAAAAGCGAAAGAAGATGTTAAAAAGGAAACCGAACGTATTATAGCAGTTGAATTGAAAAAACCTATACCAATTTGGACTAAAAATAACAAAACACCGAATAATAAAACGTTTGAAGCAAACGAATGTCGTGTAAAATTAACTAAACTAAAATTAGAAAATGTTGCACCATGGTGTATGGTACATAAGTTATATAAATGCCATTGTGATGGAAAATCAGTTTTTGAAACTGCACCGACCAAACCGAAAGAAGAACAAGTAACAGATGATGCTGCGAATAAAACTGAATATATTCCATATGCGCGACGATTTCCAGCTCGCTATCCTGGGGAAGGTAATCCATTGATAACAGTAACCGATATTACAGAAAAGTATTGTGCAAGAACTCGAGCTTTAGCAACGAATTTCTACCAGGCAAGAAACAAATCTCAGAGTTTCAAAGCGCGGTACGCTAAAATCAGAAAACAACAGGAAAATCAAGTTGTTAATTTCGAACCGGTACGACCCGAATTACCAGCCGATGAAGTATCAAGAAGTAAATTCATAAATGTGACCGAATCTCAAATGACTAACATGCGTAAAAAAGCAAAACGTTATCTTGGTGAAGTTGAAATTAACGACGACAGTAATTCAATTGACGGCCAAGATTTATTAATTCCAAGAAAAAGTAAGAAAGTTACTCTTGTTAATGTGGAGGATATATTGAATCCTCCGAAGCCAGAAGAAAAACCGAAACCATGCCATGTTGTTTCTGCCGCTTCTTTCATCGATTACGACAGATCATTCATGGGAATCTTAACGCCGTCCGCTGAATGGTTGGAGAAATTCCATAAAATGTTGAATTTGAATTTAAATACAGTCATTCGTCAAATTCGTCTTCTAGAATGGGCAACGTTGGTGAGACGACATAGTATGGGGACCTTACAAATGTGGTTTAACAATAAAAAATACAATAACATAATTTTAACAGAAGACAAAAAGAAACCTACCAGATCTCATATGAATATAAGAGTAATTGAAAATGCAGCAGCTAATAACTTCAGAGTTCCAGAAATTATCACGAGCTTATTTAATAATAAACTACCGGGTGTTGCAACAAAAGATACTGAAACTTATGTTATATTAGTTTACAATGGAATATCTTGGGAAGCAAGAGGAACAATCGTTTTAAATGATACTAGCGAAATGTGCAGACAAAGACTTGGTCACAAACCATCACCAATTAATATTTTAGATCCAATATTACAATATAATGAGAAAGATAAAGCGCTGTCGAAGTCTGTTTCTCCGTCGCCTAATCCCAATTTTGTGATTCGGTCTACCCCTGCAATATCAGTGGAAGTTGTAAACCGTGATGGATCTACATCTATGACTAATATTAGAACAAACGAAAATTCTGGACTTGAAATAACAAAAGTTCCAGTTGCAAATGAAAATCAAAACGTTGAAAAATCGATAAAACCAAATACGAACACACCTGTTGGTAAACGAAAAGAGACCCATATTTTAGCACCACTACCGACTGGTTTTGGTCTAAGTCGCTGGTTTATGTTAATTCTCAAAAATGATTTCTCCGTTTTAAGAATCTCGTTTTCAAACTTTCATATCAAATATACTCATTTAATAACTGCTTTACAAACTGCAAGGAATAATCAGAAAACTGTTCGAATTCGCTCACAAGATAAAAATTCTGATAATCCAAATAATTTTGGTGTCTACGCACTTCCTAATTTCTTGGACAGAATATTTTTCGGACCGTACGATAATGAATCCGATCATGGACTCGAAACATTTAGATACGTAAATGGAAGACTTGTTAATACAAAGATTTATAATAAAATGAGAGGAAATCTGGAAAAGAATACGACTGGAATTTGGTATTTCCATAGTTCAACACTTCAAAATAATTTATTACTGGAGCCACAAAACGATAACACATCATCAGGTTCGGACTGTTCAACAGAAGTAACCAGTGCAGAAAAGGCGGTCAAACCTCAGATTGAATTTGTCGATTTGACGGAAAATGACAGTGATAACGAAAAAGAAGTCAAAGAAAAAATAACATCACAAAATATTGATCCATTATTTAATGTCCTATCTGCTGATTTTACTAAGAAAGTTTCTGGAGATATTACAATTGAACCAGTTTTCGAAAATGTTTCAAAATCTTTCATTTCTACCGAAAATAAAAGACATGATATCGTTATACAATCACTAAATGAAGAAAGCGCCAGATTAATTTCAGTAGCATCACCACAAATGAACACCAGTATCCCAGTACTTAAAGAAAATGGATTTAAAGCTGATAGAAAACGGAAATCAGTTCCTGACTTAGCCGAAGAACCGCCGAAAAAGCAACCAACATTAATTGATAGTATTGAATTGGTTGATGACGATGAAATGCCACCAAAATTGGAACATTTCAACGCTCAAAAAAAGCGTAGTGTAGATCCAAATACTCTAAAGCAAATGCCTGCTTTATGTCCAATTAACAACGTACAGAATTTGAATAACGATGCACTCAAGAAAAGAAAAGTAATATATGTAATTACAAACATTCCCGGAATTGGATTTTTTGAAATATTTTTGACTGAGAAGAAATGCATGCGACTGAATATAAATGGAAAGGCAACTATGTTCCCAACTATAAATATGGCAATTACCTGGCTTCATCAGTAAGTTTAATAAATGATTATTTTTATCGAATTTATGACAATCGATAATTTTTGCAGATTATTCCGACGGCATATATTTTTTATGCCAACAGAGTTAAAAGTAAAGTTTTCAATACTGGAATCAACAGATGTACCAGAAATGTCAATGTTTAATGAAAATTTCTTAAATGGTTACCATGTAAGTATCTTTTAATTTAAATAATAAAAAAAGCTCTAAAATTGTTGTATGTTTGAAGATGATGTGTGAAAAGGGAATATTCGATCTACTTCGAATGAGTACAGATGACATGGATAATCTTGGATTTAATGAGCAAGATTCATCTACCGTATTGGCACATAAATGCGAATTATTAATTAATAAAAATATTAAAATCCTGGGAAATTATTTAGTAGGTCCAGAGGAATCAAATAAACTAGATAAAACTAGAATATTACAAATTGTAAGTATGTATGTAATTTGTTTTTGTTTGAATACTAATGGAAATATTTGTTCGATAGGCTCCTAAGAAAATAAAAATCATGGAATCCAGAGAGGCCTATCTACAGGAGCAAAAAGTTAAATTAAGAACCCAACAAGCTGAATTAATGGTAAAAATAAACACTTTATTAAAAGATGTTCCAGAAAAATTGAAAAAACTTACAAGAGATAAAGTATATGATATTTTAAAACTGAATTTTAAAACAAATGGCGATCAGAGACCTGACGATACAAATAATGTTTCCACTTCTAGAAGTTCTGTTAATCCCTTACCCACTGGAAAAGTTTGTAAAGTTGTAGACGGAAAAGTTTCAGTAGTCGATGCAGGTTTACCGCAGCCTTTAGTTAAAAAACAGCAGAATGTTGCACAACCGGGTCCTGCAAAAATTAAAATTGTTAAGACCACTAAAACTACTCAATCGACAGCAGAAAATACTAAAAAACCATTTGAGATGCTTGTTCCAATTACAGGATTACAAAGTCCTGTAACTGTAGTTGGAATATCACCGCAATTGCAATCGCCAGCTCCAGCCACGTCATTATTGTTGTCAAATCATAAGAAATTCCCCAAAACTCAAAAGGTTGTTGATTTAACGGACGAATAATGCAAATAAATTATTAATTTGTAACTGTGAATAATTTGTTCCTTTGTTACTTGTCTATGTTATAAGGAAATTTGTTATGACGTCAAAAATTGTATAAATATATTTACGTTATTTTTACTGATAGTTATAGCGTATATTTTCTTTCTTACTTTTTATCGACTGAATTGAGTATTTATTTATTAATTATAGTATTAGGATTACTTTTTGATCATAACTTGTACATGATATGTGTAAAATTGTATAAATACATTTTTTTAATGAATCGTAATCATTTACATATTACTACGAATTCCTTTCCATCGTAATATTTTTAACAGCCCAAATTCTCAAAAGAGTTTTAGCTAATTCTAAATTTTTGATTAGTCAAATTCACCTAAACCAAATTTACAAAATAGTTAATAATTACTAATATAATCTTGTTACCATTTGGTTTTCGAAAAGTGATTTGGATTTGGACAGTTTCAAATCGGGCTAGGATAAGATCTGCTAATTCAAACTTCAAAATTACCTAAAACTTTTTTGAGAATCGGGCTGCAAATGTTTATTTATATTGTTTTATAAACATTTGAATAGCATAGATTATTTATTTTCATTTGTCTTATCACAAAAACAATTTTAACATTTTTTGTTTAAGAAATCTGTTGCTCTTAATTTTGAAAGAAATTATTTGAGCCAAGGGTAAAAATAAATAATTATGAGATATACGGCAGATGGTACCATTACCAGGTGCCCTTTTTACCCGGTCTACCAGGATTGGCGCACGCATGCGTATGTGGTGGGGGAAAAAGTTTAAGTACTTCACCAACATTTTCATTTCTGTCATTCTTCTATTCCTCCGTGGAGGTTGATGTGTGTGGTAGTGAAGTGCTAAGTTTTGATTATTGGACACACGTGAATATTGTGATTTCGTGATTACATAAATTTGTAATAATCGATAATCAATTTATCAAAGTGATGGATTTAATCTGCTCTGAAAAAATGGTCGACAACAACTTCGCTGATAGAGATCCCGTCATTTTCGGTGACGTTCGCGTTTTAAAAAATCTACTCGAAACAGAACATTTGTACATTCCAAGCTGCAATTACTTTGACGAGGTACAACATGACATCCAACCATTCATGAGAAAAGTTGTTACAACCTGGATGTTAGAGGTAATTATTCAATTATTTATTCATAGACTTCCTGATATCTTTACTCAGTCTATACTAAATGGTCCAGTTTAAAATAAATGTAAAATGCAACCTAACTTCAGTCAGCAGCAACAAGGGTCTGTACTTTTGTTTTTGATTGAATTGCAGGTGTGTGAAGAGCAAATGTGTGAAGATCAAGTCTTTCCTCTTGCGGTGAATTTCCTCGATCGCTTTTTATGCCGGTGCGCTATTTCACGACAACAGTTGCAACTCTTGGGTGCTACTACTCTGCTCGTGTCTTCCAAAATTCGCCAGTGCCATCCTCTGAGGGTAGATCTCCTCTGCGCCTATACTGACTTCAGTGTCACTCCAGAACAAATGAAGGTTCGTGATTTTAATTGTTAAGTAATCGTATTGTTTGCGGATGCATGTCAACCTGTATTTCAAAACAAAAACTTCTGATGTCCGGGAACAGGATTCAAGGTGGCTGAGCACCCTTGCTCGGACATCAGAACGGTAATTTGCGGTAAGACGTCTTGGGTGCCCTCACGGAAGTTATAATAACTTATAATAGCGTAAATGCGGGGGTCGGAGGTAAAAGTTAAGAAAGCAATCAGCAGGTGAATGCGTGCGTCTAAGATAGAAGATATGTACTACTCGGATGGCCGGATGTCTCATCATAAGATTGAAATCTGTTTCCTTTTGGTTCACTGTATTTACGATTCAGGGTGGGGGGCGCGAATTATGTCTGTGCCTCAGCGTGCTTTATGATTCCCGGAAGAAGCGTGTCGCAATAATCAACAATTGCGTTTGTTTTGATTGTTGTGGACAACTTGCAACCTCTGAATATAATAATAACATTTAAACTGACAAATGAGTAACAATCGGAATACATTGTTGTCATCAATCCGAAGTAACGTTTCTTGATTTCTATAATATGGAATGTTTGACGTAATAATGTACCGTGCCCCGGATATACAACACAACAAGTATAAGAATTATATTTATAAATAGAATATGATTATTAGAATTTTATTACGCATTACTAGAATCAAAATGTCTCGGGTTCAAATAACGGATTTTCTAACTAAATTAATAATTATTATATATTAATTTTAAATTTGTTTTATTCTTATTTTATTTCATGGTTATCCTGGAAAAAGCCTGGAATTTAATAACTTAACTTGACATCCATAAAAATCCTTGAATTTATACCTGGAAAAAAGTATTTAAAGTTATAAAATATTTTTTTTTAATTTAGTGTCATATATCTGCAGATAAGAGTTATTTGTTTTATTATGACTAAAAATATAAATTTTCGGATAGTGTAATGAAGGTTGCCGTACGACGCCTAGCGGAGTCTGCTAATATTACGACAATTGAAATAGTATTTTTAGTCAGATTGAAACATTATTTTAACACTTATTTAGAAAATGTCGCAAGCTGATTAAAATGAAACAAATTGACAAAATTATTTTTATCACCAGAACAACTGTAGTAAAAAGGCTATTTTTGGTCCAAGGATCAAAAAACGATGGCGTAGCCATGGTAACATAAACATTCCTGAAATAACGTTCATTTATTATTGAAAAAGTTATAATAATGGTGTATTATTCAGTTTCTACGCAGCAGTTACCATCCAATTAATTGAGAAAATAGCTATTTTACCAACAATTTTTAAAGCAGTTTTTGCAGAAATTAAACAAATAAATTTAAAAATATTTGAATATAACTTTTATCATTAATATTTTGCACTAAATAAATAATAATATATTTTGAAATGCAAAGACCAGCTTTGCTGCGAATCTGCCTGGATTTTTATGTAATAGAAATGTTATATTTTGCAACTGGTAGACAGCATGATATTGAAAAATGTAATATTTTGTGACATTCACTATTCAGGGTGAATATTGTTCAATATTAGAAACTAGATTCTATTGAAAAATCTACGAGCACCCTATTAGAAGAGCCATGTTTATAATATTATCTTTATGCTAATCTTGGGTGTCTGTGGGTATCTACTATCTAGGTCTGGGAATTTTACAACCCTTATGTCGTATTCCGGTTCTTACTTCCCTTAGCCTAGACGTCATGATTACAGCATTGCCCCATATCGGAATCTGATACAATAGAGTGTCCATTTTCTCATAGGTTTCCCCGGTACAATAGAATCATTTTGACGGAAAGAATCGCACAGTCGTGGGAACTATTTCCGGATCTTATTTTAGGGTCGTGAAGTTCAATTTCTACGGAGGCAAGGGAATCACTTCTTTTGTGAAACTGATTATGAATTATTTATTGCGTTTTAATCATTTTTCAAAAAAAATGAATAAATTTAAATTATTTTACAAAAAGAAAATAATAATCACCATAGGCTATTAATATGGGAAATTAATTTCCACTACCGTTGTTTTACTTCATTACTTTAAATAAATAAATAAATAAAATTTAATCAAATTTATGTGGTGGCTAGCTCAGTGGTATGAAGTCGGCCTGTGGATCCTGGGAACCCTGGTTCGATTCCCACAGGCGACAAACAATTTTCATAATTTCAAAAACTACCCTTGTGGCTCCTCCACCACTAACATCTTTGGAGGCCGTGATTTGACGACTTGTAACCGCACTTCACGCGTAAAATATATCACTTATCGAGATCTGCTTCGGCAGAGTGCCACACCCAGTAATAGGTAGAAGGCGTGATGATATATTTATTTATTTTATTAAATAAGCTTATTATCATATCTTTTTTCCATTACTGGGTGTGGCACTCTGTCGTAACAGTTATCGATAAGAATATATTTATGCGTATAGTAAGGTTACCAGCCGTCAAATCACATCCCCAAAGATGTTACTGGATATGGAGCTACAGGGGTAATTTTAATGTAGTGAAAATTGTTTGTCCCCTGTGGGAATCGCACCCGAGTCCAACTCGGACTATATATACATTAAAAAATTGCCAAAAATTTATGTTATTTATATAGTTAGTCATGAAACTGGAACAAATGCAAATACATTTATCTGTCACATACGAGTATATAATTTAAACTTAATTTTAACAGTAATTAAATAAATATGGGGTGGCTAGCTCAGTGGTATGAAGTCGGCCTGTGGATCCTGAGAACCCTGGTTCGATTCCCACAGGTGACAAACAATTTTCATAATTTCAAAAACTACCCTTGTGGCTCCTCCACCACTAACATGTTTGGGGGCCGTGATTTGACGACTGGTAATCGCACTTCACGCGCAAAATATATCACTTACCGAGATTTGCTTTGGCATAGTGCCACACCCAGTAATGGGTAGAAGGCGTGATGATATATTTATTTATTTATATTAAATAAATGAAATGTAATATTTAGACTGATTTAAAATAGAATTTAATACTGTAAACATTCAATTGAATATTTTTCCAATAAAGTCATCAAGAAAACAATGGTATTAAAAAACTTTTTTTTCCCATGTTTTCTTAATTTCAAGATCGTGTTTAGAATATCATGAACATAGTGAATGAACAAACATCCAAGGAGATAAGATCGTATTAAAAGAAGTTTCAATTTGTGCGTATTTTGGCGGCACGCGTATACGTTACAACGGTTGGTAGTTTTACGCGCGTCTTAGGGACTTTCCCGTTTTCTTTAGGAGCACGCACCGTATCCTGGACAACAGACGGTCGATCGTTGTTTATAACCACAGCATACTTGATTCCCGCCTTCCTCTACGGTTTAGAAAGAACATATGTGTGACAAAATACTCGATATGCTTCACTTACTTCTTTCTTATGAACTATCTTATTATTGTTACGTTACTATCACTTACGCTAACGTCGTGAGAAACGTAAGAAATATTAAATAATAGGGGTTGGTGAGGAATATTATATTTCCAAGCTTAAGTTGAGAACATGTCACGAATTGATAGATAGTAAATTCATGTCAAAATATTATCTGACAATTATCATATTACGAGTTATATTTTACGTGAGAATTTAACAAGCATTATCTTTGAATTTTTTGCTACTTTTTGGAACGTTTTCTTCAATTTTAATAAAAATTTCATTTGTGGAAGCAGTTCCCCATCGGGAATTTGACATTTCGATAGATTATTTTCAATTGATATTTATAAAAATTGCATTTATTTTATTGGTATCCAAGAAGATTTAATTACTGTTAAAAAATCACTTATTAATTTCACTAGTGGAAAACTTTCAAAATAACTTTCATTTGGTTCATTTTGAAACAAATTCGTGATTCTATAGGATGCGGGCACTCACGTGACACTGACGTTTTTGTGAAGTAAAAACAGCTGTTCCGGGAAAAATCACTGCGCCACCTACAAAAATGAACTATGAACCGGTACTTTTCAAATCTCGTCCCAAAAAATAGTTAATTTTTGTAGGTGGCGCAGTGATCTTTCCCGGAACAGCTGTTTTTATGTCACAAAAACGTCACAGTGTCACGTGAGTGCCCGCATCCTATTGGTTCTCAAATAAACGTGGTAAACTCTACTTTATTAAATAGCACTAAAAATATATGGTAATGGCTCAGTGGTATCGAGTCGGCCTGTGGATCCTAAGAACCCTGGTTCGATCCCAACAGCCGACAAACATTTTCACCAAATTAAAATTACCCCTGTGGCTCCCCTACCACTAACATCTTTGGGGGCCGTGATTTGACCGTACTTCACGCGCATAAATATATCACTTGCCGAGATCTGTTTCGATAGAGTGCCACACTCTGTAATGGGTAAAAGGCGTGATGATATATTTATATTTATTTTACAAATATATTTAGAACGTCAGTATTGTTTAAATGTCTAATTTTCTCGAGAAATATTGAAAGAACTGATTACAAATTTGGCAACAGTCATAATAGTCATGATTTTTCTTTATAAATATTTGTAAATTATTATTTTCTCGTCGTAGCAACAGTAACACAACAACTCAAGTACAAGAATCCGAACAAAATAGAGTTGAGAATGTAACCTTTAATCAAGTTAGCCTTTTGTTAATTTCGGTCATGACCTTCATCTGTTCGGCAATTAAAGGAAATGCGTGCGACAGTGTTCTGTCACAGAGCGCAGAGTAATTCATTCATCAGTGATCGCAGACGACGGGGCATCGTCTCTTAGTGACGTCACTGTCGGGGGGTCGCAAATTCTTTACCGTTTAACCCTTGGAGCGACGTCGTTCCCACACACCAGAGGTTATTTTTAGCAACTGATGAATGTTTAATGGCGTGTGTCATTATCATCCGCATATTTTCAGACTCTTAAATGATTAAATACTAGGAATTCCGGAGAATTAGTACGATTGTTAAAAGGACTCTAATGGATACAATACATTGTTGATATTGACGTTTTCGATGAGGAATTAATTGCTAGTGACAGTTGCATAGCAAAAAGTTAAATTTGAAACAAATATTAGATAGGAAACAAAAAATAAATAATCATTACGTCTTTTACTCATTACTGGGTGTGGCAGCTGTCAAATTACAGCCCCCAAAGATGTTAGTGGAGGGGGAGCCACAGGGGTAATTTTAAATAAAATATATATATATATATATATATATCATCACGCCTTTTACCCATTACTGGGTGTGGCACTCTGCCGTAACAGATCTCGGTATGTGATATATTTATGCACGTGAAGTGCGGTTCCCAGCTGTCAAATTACAGCTCCCAAAGATGTTAGTGGAACGGGAGCCACTGGGGGTAATTTTAAATAAAATAAATATATATATTATCACGCCTTTTACTCATTATTGAGTGTGGCACTCTGTCAGAGCAGATCTCGGTAAGTGATATATTTATGCGCGTGAAGTGCAGTTACCAGCCGTTAAATCATGGCCCCCAAAGATGTTAGTGGTGGGGGAGCCACAGGGGTAATTTTAAATAAAATAAATATATGTATCATCACGCCTTTTACCCTTTATTGAGTGTGGCACTCTGCCGTAACAGATCTCGGTATGTGATATATTTATGCTCGTGAAGTGCGGTTCCCAGCTGTCAAATTACAGCTCCCAAAGATGTTAGTGGAGCGGGAGCCACTGGGGTAATTTTAATGTGAGAAAAATTCAGCGCAAATGTATTTATATATATATTATTTTCTGTTTTTTTAAGAGGTAATGACTCAGTGGTATCCGAGTCGGTCTGTGGATCTTAAGAACCCTGGTTCGATTCCCACAGTCGACAAAACATTTTCACCAATTTAAAATTACCCCTGTGGCTCCTCCACCACTAAGATCTTTGGGAGCCGTTATAAGACAGCTGGTAACTGCATTTCACGCGCATAAAATATATCACTTACCGAGATTTGCTTCGGCAGAGTGCGACACCCAGTAATGGGTAAAATGCGTGATGATATATTTTATATATATATTTTCTGTTTTGGTTTAGTTTAGGTTATAAAACATAGTAACATATGTATGTCATTAGCAAGCTAGATCATTGGCTAATTAGATGACCCCTTCATCGAGTAATTACCGCCAAATTCCCACAATTTTCCGCTATAATGCAGTGTCATCACAGTGGACAAATTTAAGACGATTTAATGATTGCGGTGAACCACAAATGCCATATTTTCTCTATAGTCTATCGGCCGTAGCAAGTTGCGTGTCACCGAATAATTTTACACTGTTGCATGTGTCATGTAGGGGTGACATAGGTGCCATATATATATACTGCACTGATCCGACAAAAACGATATGAAATTAGCCATATTTCACTTCATACCTGTACACTAGATGTTTCCCACGAAAATTGGTAATGAGGTTTTAATTATTGTTGAGTATTTTCGAAAATATTTCAGATACTGTACTATAAATATTTTATAAAATATAAATAGCATTAGGAGGAATTAAGGGCGAGTTGTCAGACATTCCTAAATTATTTTTTAGAAAAGTACTTCAAATAGAAATCTTTTTTGGATTAGGTCTTACACTTAACAGAAATAGATCAAAATTTAGTTTTATTGCATTAAAAATTAGATAAAAACCAGGTAACAAAAGAGACCACATCGATCTATGAGACCTCCATTCGGGCGCCCGTGGATCCCAGGTTGGAATCCTGGCGGTGTTCCGAGTTTTCTCTTTATATTTAAATTTGAAACAGATTTGGTGACTAGCTCAGTGGTATGAAGTCGGCCTGTGGATCCTGAGAACCCTGGTTCGATTCCCACAGGCAACAAACAATTTTCATAATTTTAAAAACTACCCCTGCGGGTCCTCCACCACTAACATCTTTGGGGGGGGGCGTGATTTGACGACTGGCAACTATATATCACGTGAAAAATGTATCACTTTCCGATATCTGTTATGACAAAATGCATATCCCAAGAATGGGTAGATGGCGTGATGATATATATATATTTTTTTTGGTTATTTCTGTGCGATGTTACATTGCTGAATTTCTGTCTAGTATCAGTTTTACTGATTCGGTTTTTGCATCAGTTTGCTTAGTTCAGATTATTTAGTTATGTGACTAATTTATTTGAACGGAATCTCGAAAAGAATACAGCGATTTTTTCGAATAAATTCTTTAAAATATTTTAGGAATATTTGACGGATAGTTAATCGCTCTTAATCGATTGTTATTTATATTACGACTAAGATAATTAGTTCATTAATTAAAACACTATTTACTTTATATTCAGTTTTGTAAATTAAAAATAGATTTATTTGGTTCAATTTTATTTATCTATCCCACTGGGTCAATAAAACTGATCGTCTATTAAAATAAAATATAAATAATTATATCATCATGCCATTTACCCATTATTGGGTGTGGCACTCTGCCGTAGCAGATCTCAGTAAGTGATATATTTATGTGCGTTACCAGTCTCCAAATCACGGTCCTCAAAGATGTTAGTGGGGAAAATTATCTGTCGGCTTTGAGAATACAACCCTGGTTCTTAAATCCACAGGCCGACTTGATACCATTGAACCACTTACCTTATCTGATCATCTATTGAAATGTGTAAATAGAATTCTGTGCAATGAAATCGTTTTTAATATTCGTTTGTGTTTGAATTGAATGTTACAGAACTTCGAGATTTTGGTTCTTTCTAAGCTGATGTGGAACACAGCAGGAATCACTGGATTTGATTTCGTGGATCACATCATCGAGAGGACTTCCTGGTGCAGAGAAAACAATCTCATCCGCAGACATGCTCATACTCTTGTCTCTATCTGCAATACCGGTAAGTGAACAAACATTTTGTTTGTGTTTTTCTTTATTTACGTACTGTTGCAAATCTCGGCAAATATTCAAGAAATATAAAATCTTCCGAATTATTGCACAATTATTTTAAATTTTTATATCGTTGGGATGAGACCATTTTTTATTATTTTTTTTATTGTAAACAAACAACATAGCAACACTAACAATCTATGTACATGTATAGAAACTTCAACATACCTACATAAAATTAACAAGGCCAGAAAAACGATAACAAATACCCACTGACTGAATCCTTTAATAATTACAAGAACCAAAATAAAATAAAACGTTGCCACAGGCATAATACCCGGGAATTTTAAATATTCCCTCAGTGCTATAATCTTTTAATTATGCCCTAAATACGCCAATGACTATTACACTGATTGTATGTCATGAATTGAGATTTGTTATTTGAAAACAAATTGTTTATTTTTTCTCGTAAAGGTTGTTAAAATATGTCTGACTGATGACGTTATAAGCTGATGTCTCTACTTCTTTTATAAATTCTTAAAATGTGTGTATATAAAAACAATTATGCTGGGTTGCAAGAAAAAATAAAGAGCTCTTTAGTTAAAGAATTGTTTATCTAGCAACAGTATCAATAGCGTTTTTCTGAAACTTATTGAATCGTTATTTGCTAACGAATCGATAAAACTTTCATACAACCCAGCATTAGTGTTTTAATAGTCAAAATTTCGAAAAATAAAAATAAATACTTTTTCAATTACTTTGAAACGATTGTGCGCGAAATCAAACTCCAGGGTAATGTAAACCTTACCTTGAATGATGCGAGTACAAAAATACTATTTTTAATCAGTCATTAAGTCAAATGACTCAATACTATCCCTCTAGTAGAACAACTTCCACAATTCGTAACCATAGCAACATAACACCACACTATCCAAGTGTCATAATATTAACACACGTGTCCGCGTAATAAAAATCGCTGGGTGGTGTTTATGGGGCGGCGGCGTCCTGCAGCTGCCCACTACGCAACGCGGGGTTGTGTTACGCTATGTGCTGTATGCTATGTGCGGATGGGGATTCCCCTGGGCAGGACCAGTCACTAGTGGAGTGGTAGCAGCTGCTGGACTCGTAGGGTTGCTGTAGAAGTGATTATGTGAGGTGATATGCGAGGTGCGACAGGGTGGTTAAAGAGAACAGTGGTTGCCAATATGTTTGAGAGACGGACAAATGTTTAAAATCATACTAAATATAAATAGTTATCGAATACTATATTTCAATATTCGTACAAAGTTCCTAATAAATTTACTCAACTAACAAAAAAAATAGCACATAAAAAAAATGAGAGGTAATATACTTTTCTTGATGATTACCAACTTAAGGATTAATTTAAAATAATATGACACTAGATATGAAATTGAGAATTCACCATTCGATTCCACATATATTTCTGCGTAGATATGCATACTTTGATCCACAAAATATATTTTTTTAATCGCCGGAATCATATGATCGCAAAAAATCGGTTAATGAAAATGCGAATTTTTTGGTTGAACCAGTTTAAAAATAGATTTTTTTTTTAAATATGGTTCTATATAAATCAGTCTACGAGAAATCGAATGCCGTTGAGCGCATTTTCATATCTTTTTTAGTTCTCGAGTTACAGCGATTTTTTACTTTTTTAAAATCTCAACTTTGAAGGCCCATATCTGGAAAACTAAAAGAGATATTGAAATGCGGTTTGAACGAGTGTATTTCTTGTGCTCCAATTAACTTATAGTGAAATTTTGAAAATTTTGAAAATTTTACTAATTTTTCAAAATATTCTTTTGCCTATATTTCAAAAACTTGAAGAGATAATGAAAATATGTAAACACCAGTGGATTCCTCGCAAAAAAGTACATTTGTATGTAAAATTTCAGAATGTTTGCACCACGAATACATTTTTTAGAGCAAAAAACTAAAAACGGCCAAAATTCGTAAAATTCTTAAGGGGTACCCCTTCAAAAATAATTAAAAAACAGTGATTTTTAGTTTTTTTGTAATAAAAACTTTATCTGTGCGAATTTTTGGCTGAAAATTTGCATACCTATGTACTTTTACGAGAGGAATTCACTGATGTTCACAGATTCCCATTATCTCTTCAAGTTTTTAAAATAATGGCAAAAGAAAATTTCGACAAAAATATGAAAATTTTCAAAATTTTCAAAATTTCGATATAAGTTAATTAGAGTACGAGAAATACACTCGTTCAAACCGCATTTTAATATCTCTTTTAGTTTTCGAGATATGGGCCTTCAAATTTGAGCTTTTAAAAAAGTCAAAAATCGCTCTAACTAGGAAACTAAAAAAGATATGAAGATGCGCTCAACGGCATTCGATTTCTCATTGTCTGAATTATATAGAAACATATTTTTAAAATTCGATTTTTGTAATGGTTCAATAAAAAAATTGCCATTTTCATTACCGAAATTCTTGCGATCATGACTCCGACGATTACAGAAATATATATTGAGGATCACAATATGCATAATTATATAGAAACAAACGTGAATATAAACATATGCATCTAAATAAATAGTATATATTGAAGTTTTCATTTCATTAATCCTTAAAATAAAAGCTATAACCGAATGAATCTTTGGAAACATAAAATAATAATAAATAAATATATCATCACGCCTTCTACCCAATACTGGGTCTGGCACTCTGCCGAAGCAGATCTCGGTAAGTGATATATTTTTGCGCGTGAAGTGCGGTTACCAGTCGTCAAATCACGGCCCCCAAAGATGTTAGTGGTGGAGGAGCCACAAGGGTAGTTTTCGAAATTATGAAAATTGTTTATCGCCTGTGGGAATCGAACCAGGGTTCTCAGGATCCACAGGCCGACTTCATACCACTGAGCTAGCCACCCCATTAAACATGGGAAACATGTATTTAAAAATTTGTAAATAGCATCTGATAACCTTCCTCCAATGTCTTCGCGATCTATTCTTTGAAAACCACTAATTTAGGTTATTAAAAAATACTAGTAAGACCTAAAATATTGTATGCACCACGAGCACTATTTCATGTTTTTACCCCTCGGCCGACTTACATAAACAATTATTAAATGGCAATATTTTGTGCAATATTTTTTCTATTACCTATATGACACTAATTATCTATATTGATAAAATTAATTAATTAATAAAAAAAAAAATTTCATAATTTGGAAAAGCTATCCCTGTGGCTCCTCCACCACTAACATCTTTGGGGGCCGTGATTTGACGACTGGTAACCGCACTTCACGCGCAAAATATATCATTTACCGAGATCTGCTTTAGCAGAGTGCCACACCCAGTAATGGGTAGAAGGCGTGATGATATATTTATTTATATTTTTAATTAATTTATAAATAAATATAGTATCCTCTCTGTAACATTTTCTTGGCCACTGTACATTTAAATCGCGTTAGGTGCACGTAGCAATGCTCATTCTCGTATTACAAATACCACCATACCACATATAAATCGTCCATATGGCTGTACGCATACACTGACACATTAACACAAGGTGCATACACATATACACACTCACACACAGATACGCGGACATGTGTGGATGGATACACGTGAGCAGCCAATGAAAACAAAAGCTAGCACGTGCCGCGCGAACCTGAATTTCGCGTTTGATCACCACCTGGCGACGCCACTGGAGCCTGGAATGATGCTGCAGCGGTGATCGTGATCGTGTTTTGTTACGGTGAATTACAGATGCGATTTTTTATCGAATTATTAATTGGAATCATTTATTCATTTCGTTGAGTTGGTTACGAAAAGATTTTGGCTCTATCCTAAATATAAAAAGAAAATTATTGAAGGTTTTCTAAACGACAAATTAATTTAATTCCAAAGTAAATCAAAGTTATTCGTTCAAATGACAGTCGAACTTTTGACAATAATGTTATTTATGCAGTAAAATAAATAAAATTGATTCGAATTTGTTAACTTACTTGTATTTACTATGGAAGTAAATTTATTTTATTCTCATTAGTGGTATAAATATAATTTAAAATAAAAATTGAATTTTTACAATTCTGTATTCCTTAAGAAGAATATAATCATATAAAATTATTTTTTATCTGCATACTTATTTCATTTAAACACTTTTTAAATTATAAATTAGGAGACTTCAATACTTGGGTAGACGACGAACCCGATTCAATATTTAAAATAACAGATATAAATAAGTAATTGTTGATGTTTTACGGTAAATTAATTTAAATATAATTATATTATAACGTCTTTTTTCATTAATTCCTAAGTGTGACAGATCTGTATTTGCAGATCTCTGATATATTTAAAGTAGTAATAGCTCATCAGAACAACAGAAGTAAATGATTATTTTTTGTAGTAAATATACAAATATTTTTCCATATTACTACATTCTGCAGGGAACAATCGTTCAATTGGCAAATTATAGTACTCACGAATATTATTAAAATGGTGAACCGGCAGTATGGTGAAGTGGTTAGCGTTACGGCATTAGAATCTGAAGGTCCCGAGTTCGAATTCCACTCAATCTAAAAATGTTTGAACATTGCGGCTCGGTGGGATCGAACCCTATACTTTAATGGGGATTAAGTTCCTGTTATTCGAAGTAGCATAAATAAATAAATAAACCAAAACCACAGAAATAGTGAGTGTCAAAGAACGAAAGTTTTCTTCTCGAAGATGTCATTTCATTTCCTGAGTCTAAGGTGCTTTACCTGAGGGAAAAATGACACTTTCTTCACGAGCTATACATATCATTCTTGTTATTACTCTATCAGAAATAAAATAAATTAGAAATTTAGATTTATTATTCTCTTGATAGATGTCACCTGGATGCTATTAATTTTGATATGGCTCTACTTTCCTTACCTAGGGAAGAAAAGAAATTATTTATTAAATCTCAATAATTTATTTTTTCTTCACAAGAACTTCAGAGTGATTAAAAGGAATTGTTACAGTTGGCAATAAAAAACTACTTGAAATTGGTAAGCCTGATACATAAATTCATTTCCTGTTGTTGACAGTTACATTTAAAATTTAAATTTGAGTACATTTATTATTAAATTTATTTCTAAAGTATTTCTATTACTTAAAAAGTCAAAATTCTACTAGCTGTCAGACTCCTGACATAACCTATTTGTATTTATTAGAAATGTCAAATAGCATTTCCGCCTTTATCTGACGTTGTGCCATCTGTGGAATAAAAAGATCTCTGGAATTGTATTGCCAACTATAACAATTCCTTTTGATCATCCTGTAGTTTTAAAACCCTTCATAGGAAATAAATATTAATAAGTAGCAAAAAATGGATAAATTTACATATCATCTCTAGCCTTGAAAAAAGCCGACGACGACAGTCACTTATGCAGGTTTAAAATTCGCGTGAAGCAGATGCAGGACCAGGTGCGTCGCCCCGACCTCGCAGAAGACATCGAACTGTCCACCACATAACGTAACATCGCGTAACACGTAACGCAATGCGTAAGCGGTCATTATCGTTATTCACGCGTCATTGCTCGGCCACCCTGTATAGTGATTTAGTGTTTTAGTGTACAGGGTGGAGGAGATATCGCGGGCGTTGAAGCTTTAAAATGGCGCCGGGTGTGGGTGACGTTTTGATGTTTATGGGTCGATGGACAAGCACGTGCTTCCGTTGATCAATATGAAATTTTTGAGGGTGATTTTGTGTAATTGAATTTTATGCTGAATTATAAATTAATATTAGGGTGTAAATATGGTGGCGTTACAAAATATGTATCTTTCTCACTGTTAAATATTCCTAACTTATTATTATTTTAATACTTTAAATAAATAAATAATAAAGCCTTAAGCATATAATTTATGGTGTGGCTAGCTCAGTGGTATGAAGTCGGCCTGTGGACCCTGAGAACCCTGGTTGGATTCCCACAGGCTACAAACAATTTTCATAATTTCAAAAGCTACACCTGTGGCTCTTCCACCACTAACATCTTTGGGGGCCGTGATTTGACGACTGGTAACCGCACTTCACTTGGTCGAGTTTGGTATCATTGGGTAGATTTGTGAAAAAATATTTGACACGTATTTTATCGTTTTTCGATCCAATATATATTTCGCAAGATATTTAACCGTCCCGAAACTTTTTCTCCACCCAGTATATGGGATAGTGGTTCAGTGGTATCGAGTCGACCTGTGGATCCTAAGAACTCTGGTTCAATCCCCACAGCCGACAAACATTTTCACCAATTTAAAATTACTCCTGTGGTTCCACCACTACTAACATCTTTGGGGGCCGTGATTTGACTGCTAGTAAGCACACTTCACGCGCATAAATATATCACTTACCGATATTTACTTCGGCAGAGTGCCACTCCCAGTAATGGGTAGAAGGCATGATGATATATAGTATCTAACTATTTTAAATTTTTTTATTAAAATGGTATGAAAGAATGGCCTTAGAAAAAAATGTCTGAATCTCTTCATTCTCATTGCAAATAATATTACATACAGCTCTTTCTTTTCAATTTGCCTTATCATTATTTGCATTTGATATCCATGTATCAGTATTCGTATTTCTTACGCGCATGTTATCGGTACACAGTGATCACATGTAGCGGACGAGGGGCCGACACAAGTCGCCTGCCCTCAATTCGGGGGCGAAGTACTCCGGATCCAGCTGTGAAACGGTGACCTCTACAGCTGGCGTGATAGCAACAAGCGATTGTCAATTGTTGAATGCTGATGTTGATCCAACAGGACTTGACACCATAGCCGGAAGTGTTTTTATTTTATCTGTATTCTATTTGCCACTTGGTTCACTTAAATCGGTTCAGATAAATTAGGCCACATGACTAACTAAAAAAAAAACTGAGTAAACTGATGCACTTATTAAGCTAAATCCGTATCAATAAATCTAGATCTGGGAGACAAGTGAGAGGAGGAAATAAATAGCTGACTTAGTGGTATCGAGTCGGCTTGTTGAATTGAGAACAAGGGTTCGATCCCCACAGCCGACAAACAATTTTCACCATATTACCCCTGTGGTTTCCCCTCCACTAATATCCTTGAGGGTTGTGATTTGTCAGCTGGTAACCGCACTTTATGCGCATAAATATATCATTTACCGAGATCTGCTTCGACAGAGTGCTACACCCAGTAATGGGTAAAATGCGTGATGATATATTTATTTATTTTATAAATAATAATATAATGGAATAATGGCTCTGTGGTATCGAGACGGCCTGTGCATCCTGAGAACTCTGGTTCGATCCCCACAACCGACATACATTTTCACCAAATTAAAAATTACCCCTGTGGCTCCTCCACCACTAATATCCTTGGGGGCCGTGATTTGTCAGCTGGTAACCGCACTTTACGCGCATAAATGTATCATTTACCGAAATCTGCTTTGGCAGAGTGCCACACCCAGTAATGTGTAAAAGGCGTGATGATATATTTATTTATTTTATAAATAATATTATAATGGAATAATGGCTCAGTGGTATCGAGTCGGCCTGTGCATCCTGAGAACCCTGGTTCGATCCCCACAACCGACAAACATTTTCACCAAATTAAAAATTACTTTTGTGGCTCCTCCACCACTAACATTTTTGGGGGGCGTGATTTGACGGCTGGTAACCGCACTTCACGCGCATAAATATATCACTTACCTAGATCTGCGTCGACAGAGTGCCACACCCAGTAAAGGCTTGATGATATATTTATTTATTTTATAAATAATAATATAATTGAGTAATGGCTCAGTTACCCTTGTGGCTCCTCCATTACTAACATCTTTAGGAGCCGTGATTTGATTTGATGGCTGGTAACCACACTTCACGCGCATAAATATTTCACTTGCTGACAAATGAAATACGCCCGATAATGTAAATTGTTTCGCGGTAAAAATTCTAAAGATCTGCAACGAAATCTACAGAGCCAGAATTTGTTATAGAAATATAATGGGCAGTTGTGACTGAATGTTTAGTGCACTCACTTTACAAGCAAGTGTATAAGGACTCAAATGTCGTTAATTAATTAGTCATGAAAGAATTCACAAGCTCGTAGTACAAAATTTTGGGTATTGCGAAAATGAAACTATTTTTCTGTTAGTAATATTAAAAAAAAAAGCAAAAATATCTGAGTCATTTGTATGTCGAATTTTACAATATATAATGTTAACCCCACCCAAGAATAAAGAAGCGGCATGCTGTTGAGATTATATTTTTAAATTATATCATAAATGTCAAACTTGTTGTTTGTCCATAGCAACACTTTTTCAGCCTAAGCTATAAAAGTAGCACTTCATAGTCGGTCTATTGTTAACATAAACCCACGTTTAATGTCAGTCAATAAATATACATTTTAGTTTTATCCTTGAGGCTTCGATTATACTCCTAGGCACAATAAAACAATAAATATAAACTAGTTTTATAAACTTTCTTTAGATTTATCCTTTATTTTCCCCAAAAAATATGGTCACCGTACTTATATACCAGTAGAATTGGGATTCATGTATTGTTGTTTTTAGAATTTAATGTTTCGTTTCCTTATTTCATTTCTTGGTAATAATGTGATGACATCACGCACGAAAATAAGTTATGAACGGTCAAAATTAATATCTTTTCCTGGTCAACATAAGAATAATTATTCACCTTTTAAATAAATAAACACAAGAAATCCCTTCAGATATTTCGCTATTTACGTCTCTTGAATGATATGAAGAAATCTTTTAGTTTACCATTCTAATCAGAAGAGCATATAACAAAATATGTGTCATCTGTAGAATTCCAGTAAACCATAGCCCACTTAGACTAATCGCCAATAATTGTTGGGCGTTTGGAGATCATTAGGCATTACTAGTCATTTGTTTAGCACAGCAGACTGTGTTTTGTTTTGTTTACTATGAACTATAGTTGAGCGGAGGTCAAGGATTTTAAAGAACAAGAAGGTTAATTCCAGTAGCTGGAACGGTAGTTTTTATTGGGTGCCGGCTGCACGACTTCAGATGTCTTGAGACGCCAGGTAGAGGGGTTGAAGACGCGTGCCGAGATGAGCAGGTGTGCGCTAAGATTTTCTTCAACTTTCTTTTTGTCAAAGAAGAATAGATTTGTTCCCTTTTGTATTTTGTTTGTCATTGTGTTTTTCGCTTAGAAACTTTGATGCAAATATTCAGACAACTTTCCTTTCGTCTCAAATTTTTTTAGACGAGCAAAGTTGTCCTTCTCAACTTTGACACTTCTTGGCATTTCCTTTTCTTGATAATTTAGAGATTTTTTTTCTTTTTCCACTAGTCAAATCAAAATTATAGCAATAATTTTCCTTGACCTGTTTCAAATCAATCATAATACAAAACACAGTTTCATGTTAATAAAATTTCGTTACTAGTCTTCAAGTAAATTTGTTTATTTTTTGTTTTATGCCGTTAGTTTGATGCAATATTATTTTATTTAATTATCTTTCCAAATAGTGCGCGACATCTCAGATTTTTTCTAGATAAATTTTTATTTTCAAACACTAATTTTTCTTTGTTTGTAGCAAAATCATTCGACCAAATTGACATTGGATCAAATGGCCAATTGCATCAACAAAACTTAATGTAAATTTGGCTTAAATTAATAAAAGCCTATCGAAGTTACATGTCATATGAAATAATTATAATAATATTGGATATGCTTTTATTTATTTACTTTTGTCCTTGTTCTTCATTTATTCCGTAACTAGATAGTTTGACAGTTTTAGAAAAAAAAACAAACGAACAATTTTGACAGATATTCATGCTATCTGTCAAAATTTCCAGTATTTGGAATATTACTTTTGATAATTAAAATATAAATGATAAATAATATTTATAAATAAATAATAAATAAATATATCATCACACCTTCTACCCATTACTGGGTGTGGCACTCTGCCGAAGCAGATCTCGGTAAGTGATATATTTTGCGCGTGAAGTGCGGTTACCACGCTAGTACTACTTTAAATCAAAAATTTAATTGCATCGGAGTAGTCCGGATTCTACTATAATTATGTATTAAGTAGTAAATAAGTTATAGTTGATAATGGTAATATTTTATTACTTAATCCAGACTTTAGGTACTTGTCGTGGTAGTGCAAAAGCAGTAGTCAAGAGTTAATAAAAATGATGTGAAGTACAGGGCATAAAAAGGATTAATCCCATTATTCATGGTCCTAGCGCCCATAGTACTACTAGCATAATTCTATAATACAAATCCATACAGCACTCAAACTTGGTTAACCACTCGAGGAGATGTTCGCATAGATATTTAATTTACATTATAATCTCAAACGAAACATACCCATAGTTAGTTCACGTTGCGTAAAAATCAGTTACAATAACATCACCGAAAGGGTAACGTTAATTCCCTAACTTGATCTAGTAGACTATGACCAACAGAACAAGAACTTGATCTAGTCTGCGAGGGTCCAGCCATCATTTGTTCCCTGGGTAGAAAGTTTGGCGGTTTTAGAAGGAAACAGAACAAACTTGTTCTGTCTAGCCCTCTGGCGGCTAGACTAGCACTCTCAGACATCTTCTCCTTTCATTCGATTGAAATTATTCACCGTCTGGTTGGTTCGCCCCTGCGATTAGCGGCCGCGACAATACAGTCCCACGGTTAGCGAGTCGTTGGCCGCGATCTTGCCATTGCCATTGCCACCCCTTGCAGGGAACGGAGACCTCGTTCAGGGTGGAAGACAATGCATGTCTGCAGACGTGGGGCTGCGGAGGTATGTGCTTACTTCTTGCACGAACCACCCCAATGCCCCCAGGGCTGTACTGGTAATTATTGGCTTTGAAGGGCTCTCCAGGATTTGGGCTTATCTAGATTTGGTTTTGCAATGATTTTTATCTCATTTGTGACTTGAATGAAGTTAACATGATGATTGATACTACTTCTTTAGATGTTGGCAATGATATTTCATTCGATTGTTCAGGTAATAGGATACAATTCTACCCCAAATAGTTATTCATAAAGACTTTAATAATAAGCTGTATTTACAATAATAGACGAACTGCTGGGTTATTGAGATCTGAAATTGCAGAACATTCTGCTGTAGAATTATTGACCAGTTATAAATTAGGGACCTCTGAATTTAAATGGACCAAAAATATAATTTTTATTACAGTTGTCATGGTAACGTAAATAATTATCTTAATTTCTTTCATTTTAATTTGAATAAATCTGCAAAATTTTATAAATAAGTGTGTTCAAAAATAATATGTATCAATATAACTAAAAATACTATTTCATGTTTCGCAATATTGCTAGACTGAGTTACGCTACGAATCTTATTATTCGGTCAAAAAACTTGTATTTTTAAGCTTCGTTTCCACGTCTTAACATAGTCTCTGTTTAATCTTTGTTTTTGGTTTTTTGTTTCTGTTTATGTCCGAAAAATTCCAGCCATTTCCAACTCAACATAAACATAACCTTAATTCAATATTCCAGTAAAGGTTTGTTCACTTAAATGAGAAAATAATTGTATAAAACTATTTGAAATACTTTCAAAATTATATAAAATTATTAATGAGGAACTGTAATTACTATTAAAACTAGTTTAATTAATATATACAATTCCAAAATAATTTAAAAAAATTGATGCATTTTTGTGGTGCACAAACCAGAATATTTCGAATATAGTAATTTAAAATTCAAAATTGATTTTTATATTGTTAAAATATGATTGAATTGCAATTATACTTATAAAATTAAAGAAAAGAAATAAATTTTAAAATGACAGCGACTTAAATAATTTCTCTTTGACATGTTAGTTTTTTGTTGCTTTTAATCTAGTAATTTTTATTTTTTTCACAGTTGAAATTATGACTATTTTTATTCTATTGTCTATATTTATCGTATTCCTTACATAAACCTAATGGCATAACAAGAGATAGCATTCCCGCAGCTAACTCTCTCTTACAGAACAGCGACGTAAGACTATGTCGAAAGTATGAAGTCTGCAAACTTTGTGTTTATGCGCAGCGACAAATACAAAGTCTGAGACTAAAACAGTAGCTGCTGTATACACATATGACAAACTCTCAAGGTTATGTCGATAAACTGAAACTAAGACTATGTTAAAAGGTGGAAACAAGGCTTTAGTCCTAATGAAATAAATAACTATTATTAGTACAAAAAAATTCTATTGTTTGATCACTTGTTAGTTGCCATTGTTCTTTTTACAATTTTTTTTTAAGTTTTGACACAACTTCTGTTTTATGTCTGAAGTATTAACTATTTATTATAAAATGAATTGTACATATACACAATTGTTACTATGCATTTAAATTATTACTGTAATGGTTTTATAAAGGACAGTATAAATTTACTTCCATAGTAAATGCATTTAATTTAACAAATTCTAATCATTTTTTATTTATTTTATGGCATATATAACATTACTGTCAAAAATTCGCTTGTCATTTAAATAAATAATAATAAATACTTAATGAATTGGAGGTTAATGTATTTCTGAACTTCTTTTGTATTTTGACCAATCAGATGACACAAATTATTGACCCTATCTAACTCTATGATCCATTCTTAACTGGAATAGACTATAGGTACTTTATTAGGCTATTAAAATAAGAACCTTAAAAATACTAAAAAAATATTCGCAATACGTCCCTGTTGATAAAATCCATCCAGCATCATACACTCGCACCTGGCATCTTAACATCTTAGACTCGTGCGCGATGTCTCGCCGGCAGCACCGAGGGGTGAACCAGTCCTTACCCTAAACCACCCTAGAGCCCCAGGGTCAGCCAACGTCTGCGAACCCTGCCCAGACGCCGTGACCCCAACAGGTCACAGCTCCGCGCTCTTCTTTTGGCGCTTTCTTCTAATCCGTAACGTCGTAAAGAGTTCGATGTTGTTTCTAACGTCTTTTGTTGGTTGTTGGCGGGTGATGTTTCGGCACGTGGGTCCTACGCCCTCGCTAGTAGTGGACATATGGCAAGGAAGTGACACGTGTGTTTGAGAAGTGATAATAACGGGGCGATTGAATGTCTTAGCCGTTATCTGTTGGTAAAGGTGCCCGTATTATTGACAAATGACAAGTTTTCCGGGTTACTTTTGCCTTTTGAGTATGATGGTTGAAGAGATAATATACGGGCGAATAGTTTCATTTTATAATTAACTATTTGCAAAAATGTGGTATCGAGTCGGCCTGTCGATTTCAAAACCTCTGTTTGAGTCACAGTCGACAAAAATTTTTTCACCACATTAAAATTACCCTTGTGGCTTCCCCACCGCTAATATCTTTGGGGGCCGTGATTTGAGGGCTGGTAACCGCACTTGACGTGCATAAATATATCACTTACCATGATTTGCTACTGCAGAATGCCACTCCCAGTAATGGGTGTGATGATATATTTATATTTTATTTATGAGAATATTATCTACCTACTTTAGTTAATTTACGTCATGGGATATATGGGGTGGGTGGCTCAGTGGTATCGAGTCAGCTTGTGGATTTGAGAACCCGAGTTCGATTCCCACAGCCGACAAACAATTTTTACTAAGTTAAAATTACTCATATGGCTCTCTCGCTACTAACATCTTTGGGGGCTGTGATTTGACGGCTGGTAACCACACTTTACGCGCATAAATATATCACCAAGATCTGAAAAGTGCCACACCCAGCAATATTATCTACCTAGTTTAGCTAATTTACGTCATGGGATTTATGGGGTGGGTGGCTAAGTGGTATCGAGTCAACCTGTGGATTTGAGATCCCGAGTTCGATTCCCACAGTCGACAAACAATTTTCATCATATTAAAATTACCCCTATGGCTTCCCCACCGTTAATATATTTAGGGGGACGTGGTTTTACGGCTAGTAACCGCATTTTACTTACATACTTACTTAGGTCTGCTACGGCAGAGTGCCATACCCACTAATGGGTAGAAGGCGTAATGATATATTTATTTATATTTTATATTTAATATAATCATTGGATTTATTTTGATTCTATAATTTTTTTACCAAATAAACAATATACATTCGAACCCAGAATTACATCATATGGACCATTATTATTTTTTGTGAAAAATTTAAATAATATTAAAAACGCATAAATTAAAATAAATATATCATCACGTCTTTTATCCATTACTGGGTGTGGCACTCTGCCGGAGCAGATTTCGGTAAGTGATATATTTATGCGGGAGAAATGCGGTTACCAGACGTCAAATCACAGCCCTCAAAGATGTTAGTGGTGGGGGAGCCACAGGGGTAATTTTAAATTGGTGAAAATGTTTTGTCAGCTGTGGGGATCGAACCAGGGTTCTTTGGATTCATAGACCGACTTGCTACCACTACCCCATAAAATAAATGAATAACAAATGAAAATCGTAACAGATTTCAAATTAAAACGTATTGTAAAATTTAAATATACTAAATAAACCTCCATAAAAATCGCCATCTGTTCAAACGAACAATGATAAAACCAGTAATCCCAAATAAAACAAATTTATTTTCTTTCACATTTTGCATCCCTTAGTCAAATTTAAAGGACATTACACCACTTCCGATTTCCCTCAAATCTGTATCATCACACCTGGACAAAAATCTTACTTTCATCCAAGATTTACGGTCTTCTCCCTCAAAGAAAGAAATCTGGATCAGCGAGATATCAGCAACAACAATAGCGTTCACATCTGCCCAAGGCAAGACGTCTGCTGAGTCGCCCAATCAAACATCGAACAGCTTATCACCCCTAAGATGTTTGATAACTTACCTGAACGACCCAACCATGAAGTTTTCTTAAAGGGTCCTGGCCCTATGTTGGGTGACCCCTTGTTGTCCTAAAAGCAATGTTTCTTTCCATTTTTGCCCGCGGCGCTGACGCTATTGAAATCGTTTTTCTGTACTGTAGGCCTGATGGATTCCGAGGGTTGATTTTAAGCAGTATTTTTGTGAACCGTTTTGATGAGAAAGTGTTTTGATATGGGGTAATTTTAACCGTTTTCGATTTATTATTTCGGTTGATGAAGGCGTTTGGAAACTTGTAGATTTTATCGAAGGTAGAAATTAATTAATATTCATGATTAGATATATATGTAATATTATTTATTAGTTTTGCAGGTATACGAAAGTGAGAAATATCGTGTAGTTTTGATGTTTTGGCTGACTTGTAATATATCGTCCGGAAATGTTAGACAGATAAAGAATATCTGCATTTATATTATGTATTATATATTTCCAAATTTATATTTTTATGGCAACAAAATGAACTAATTCTAAACTTTTATTTATGGAGTAAAACAAATTAATATTTATTTATTAAGGGAAGACGATGAGACATTTCTTTTAGAAAGAGCAGTTTAATTTTCCCATCCGAAAGCGAGAAATATAAAATATCTGGGGAAAGAAGAACACTTTCTTCACGAATTATATATAATTTTTTACAATACTTGTTACCTATAAATGACGAAATTTAAACACAGTAAGAGCCAGTTTTTCAATCACCCGTTTACTCTCGATTAATGTTAATCATAAAATAAATATAAATATATCATCACGCCTTTTACCCATTACTGGGTGTGGCACTCTGCCGAAGCAGATCCCGGTAAGTGATATATTTATGCGCGTGAAGTGCGGTTACCAATAACGGCCTCCAAAGATGTTAGTGGTGGGGGAACCACATGAGTAATTTTAAACTATGATTTCTATTATTATTTAATCATGATCAACATTAATCAGTTATTGAAAAACTGCCGGTTAGTATAACTTTTGTTGCACAGATGTCTCTATGGTTATGTTAGGACTATAATATTTACTTACCATCCACAGTGGACAGTAAGTAAATATTACATATCAAGGTCCCGTTGAAACTTGTTTTTCTTTTCTTTCTATTTGCGCAAGTATTGTAAAAAATAACTTATTGTTTTCGAACTGTAAGTGATTTTTTTAGGCCGCGAATGTTTGGAAAAACTCGACTCTTCGGACCTCGATTTCTTAAACTATATTCTTGACCTAAAAACTGTCACTTAATTAGAAATTTAGATAAAATGTATTATTCTTTTGACTGAATCACCTGGATGCCACTAATGTCAAATCATACCGTAGTTTTTCATTTGCCATAGTTATTGATTTTTGTATGGGATGGCTAGCTCAGTGGTATGAAGTCGGCCTGTGGATCCTGAGGTCCCTGGTTCGATTCCCACAGGCGACAAATTTTCATAATTTGAAAAAGCTATCCCTGTGGCTCCTCCACCACTAACATGTTTGGGGGCCGTGATTTGACGACTGGTAACCGCACTTCACGCGCAAAATATATCACTTACCGAGATCTGCTTCCGCAGAGTGCCACATCCAGTAATGGGTAGAAGGCGTGATGATATATTTATTTTATTTTTATTGATTTTACGGTGATAACAATTTAAAGAAATATTTTGACAGATATAAAAATTTTGTTAATTCAATTTGAAATGATTTCCAAGGAAAATACATAACTACAAATAGTGGAAATAAAAACTAAACGGATAAGAATGTTTATTATTTGTACGTTTTTTACGATTTTTAAAACAGTTGAAAAATTGTTTAGTTCTTTTGAAATTTCAAAGTTGATATAAATTACTCAGAAATCGGAAGTGATATAAAAATTTTAAATCTTCGACTATCTGCGTATTATATTTATGTTTAAATGAATAAATAATCAAAATAAAATTTATATTGTCCGATTGTCATCTATTCTGAAATGATTTCGATCGAAGAAACCATTATTTAAACTAGAAACAATTGAAAGCACAAAAAAAGCACAATGCATCCGGTAGCTTCATATAAATACAATTAAACGCATATAATAAGACCACCATATGCAGCAGTCGTTTTCGTTAGCATATCTAAGAGCGGGAGGGGGTGGCATCGGGTGACCCCATTACCCCCGCGAGTGGGCAGCGTCTTGCCAGCAGGCGCGGGTCCCTAACCTGGGGTTAGCAAACTCCAAGGAGCATATGCGACGACCAGTAACCAACGGTAATAGACGTTGCTTAGGATCCAAGCAGGTGCTGCTTGTTGCGTCGTACTTTGTTTTTCTTTTTATCCTTTCAGTATTTCATTTGAGAGAGGTTCTTTCAACCCTTGACTTTGGTGGTAATAACCTCTTGGTTTGCTTTTTGTTAAGGGCAGATTTTGAGGTTTACTGAGATTACCACATTTCTGAATACAATGACTGAAATTCATATATTAATTAATACATTGTTTTAGCTAATGTAAAGTGTATGGTAGTATTCCACATATATTTCTGCGTAGATATGCATATTTTGATCCTCAAAAATATATTTTTTTAATCGCCGGAATCATGATTGCAAAAAAATCGGATAATGAAAATGCGAATGTTTTGGTTGAACAAGTTTAAAAATAGATTTTTAAAAAAAAATACGGTTCTATATAAATCAGACTACGAGAAATCGAATGCCGTTGACCGCATCTTCGTATCTTTTTTAGTTTTCGAGTTATAGCGATTTTTGACTTTTTTTAAATCTCAACTTTGAAGGCCCATATCTCGAAAACTAAAAGAGATATTGAAATGCGGTTTGAACGAGTGTATTTCTCGTGCTCCAATTAACTTATATTGAAATTTTGAAAATTTTGAAAATTTTACTGTTTTTTTCAAAATTTTCTTTTACTCATATTTCAAAAAGTTGACAAAATAATGAAGATCTGTAAACACCAGTAGATTCCTCGCAAAAAAGTACATACGTATGTATAATTTCAGAATTTTTGCTCCACGGATAAAAGTTTTAGAGCAAAAAAACTAAAAATGGTCAAAATTCGTAAAATTCTTAAGGGGTACCCCTTCAAAAATAATTAAAAAACAGCGATTTTTCGTTTTTTTGTAATAAAAACTTTATCTGTGTGAATTTTTACCTGAAATTTTGCATACCTATGTACTTTTACGAGAGGAATTCATTGGTGCTCACAGATTTTAATTATCTTTTAAATTTTTTGAAATATGAAAAAATGAAAATTTTGAAAAAATAGTAAAATTTTCAAAATTTCAGTATAAGTTAATTGGAGTACGAGAAATACACTCGTTCAAACCGCATTTCAATATCTCCTTTAGTTTTCAAGATATGAGCCTTCAAAGTTGAGATTTTTAAAAAGTAAAAATCTCTGTTTCTAGATAACTAAAAATGATTTGAAGATGCGCTCAACGGCATTCGATTTCTCGTAGTCTGATTTATATAGAACCATATTTAAAAAAAAATCTATTTTTAAACTGGTTCAACCAAAAAATTGCATTTTCATTACCAACATTTTTGTGATCACGACTCCGGCGATTAAAAAAATATATATTGAGGATCAAAATATGCATAATTATGTAGAAATACATAAGGAATTAAATGGTGAAATCCTCAATTTCATATCTAATTTCATATTATTTTAAATTAACCGTACACAGAAACGTGAATATAAACATATGCATCTAAATAAATAGTGTATACTATATAGGATATTTTTCAGTCCATTAGTCCTTAAAATTTAAATAAAAGCTTACTGAGATCCGCTACGAAAGAGTGCCATTCCCAGTAATGTGTAGAACTTAATAAAAAAACAGCAGGACGTGGGACAAATTGTCTAAAATCGGACGTATGGTCACTTTCCCTATTAACCTATATAATTATGTTTTATTTCATCTAAGTAATAAGAACGGAAATAATATTTTCGTGACAACAACCATGTCTGTTGTTCTTGTGCATTCAAGCTGTGTTACAAAGTAATCAAACTTCCAAATCAGTCTTAAAATCTGCAGTAAAGGAAGTAAACTTGAAGCAGAAGGTGTAAAATTCCTTCCTACTAAGTAATAATTTGGTAAATGCGAAGTAAAGTCCACGAAGGGGTTCTGTTCTGTCATCGTCTTATCTTAGCGTTGTTTCGGTTTCGCTCGTGCGTGTTCGTCCGTCTGTCGCGTGTCTGGACTTCCGGTGTTCTTCACGCGCATCTCATTGTTCCTTGCCTTCAACTTCCGCCTGTTGATCTAACGATAATGGTTGCTGTTGCTGCTTTCTTTGGCTCGTGCCCTCGAATTTATCAGATCGAAGAGTTCGTCTGTCTGTTGTGTTATGACAGGAGGGAGACTTCCTAATGAGACTTTAATATTTTACAATTAAGGGAGGAAAGCAGACATATTAAAGTCTAAATATATTATAATGATTTGAAGTATGTACTTCAAAATTAGACAATAGAAAATTATAATCTGTTAGCAGTGATCAATAATTATTTGTATATCAAAGGAAGAATCTCTGACATTTCTTCTCGAAAGTGATGTTTTATTTTCCGAGCCGAAGACGAGAAATATAAAATAATTGAGGGAAGTAAAAGAAATATTTACCCAGTTAAATATTTTTTTGTCTTCGCATTATTTAAAACAAAGTTTACATTTTCCTGGAAACTGAAGTAAAGTTTGATTTTGCGCACTAGTGCTTCAAAAACGCCCATTTTTTATGGTACTAAATATTGACTATTAAAACGCTGATTGTACTTATATACACACATTTTAAGGAATTTATAAAAGAAATAGAGACATTAGCTTATAACACCATCAATTAGACATATTTTAACAAACTTTACGAGAAAAAAATAAATAATTTGTTTTCAAATAACAAATGTCAATTCACGGTATATTAAACTGTCAATATAAATTCACACTTTAAATTTAATTACTTTTCCCACTAGGTTATATAATTTTTGCTTGTACAAAAAGCATTGTACAAAACTCGTGCACGAAGACGCCATTTGCACGATTCGCGCAAATTAAAGCACGAGCGAAGCGAATGCTTTAAAATTGCGCCCATGTGCAAAGTTTGTCTTCGCGCATTTGTTATGTAAATAGCTACAGGGTGATCAAAAGGAATTGTTATAGTTGGCAATACAATTCCAGAGATCTTTTTATTCCACAGTTGGCACAACGTCAGATAAAGGCGGCAATGCTATTTGACATTTCTAATAAATACAAATAGGTTATGTCAGGAGTCTGACAGCTAATAGAATTTTGACTTTTTAAGTAATATAAATACTTTAGAAATAAATGTACTCAAATTTAAATGTCACTGTCAACAACAGGAAATTAATTTATGTATCAGGCTTACCAATTTCAAGTGTGGCACTCTGCCGAAGCAGATCTCGGTAAGTGATATATTTTTGCACGTGAAGTGCGGTTACCAGCCGTCAAATCACGGTCCCCAAAGATGTTAGTGGTGAAGGAGCCACAGGGGTAGTTTTTTGAAATTATGAAAATTGTTTGTCGTCTGTGGGAATCGAACCAGGGTTCTCAGGATCCACAGGCCGACTTCATACCATTGAGCTAGCCACCCCATTAAACATTAAATATTTTCCTTGCTGAGATTCAAAACCACCCTTCTAAATATAAAATCTTTGTCTTATTGGTCAGCATCCAGATACAATGACAGGTGCATCAAAAATCATCTTGACTTAAAAAAAAAACCAAATAAAAAATTGAAAAAGGAAACAACCTCGCATCTCGTTATAATTGTTTCCACCATCTGGCTCGAGTCGAACCCGAACAGCGCACTCTAGATGCGAAGCAGGTCGCTGGCAGGTGAATTCTAACTTGTATCGAAATTATCAAACGACATATGGGGTGTGTAACACGTGGTCGACGCTGGTAATTGTGTAAAAGTCCTTACGTTATGTTCTTTACGTTAACGTTTGCTCTTAGACGTTAGACTTCGGCTGTTACGCATTTTAAAGCATTTTAATGTAAGGAAAGTTACTAGGGTAGGACTTGAAATTAAGGGTAGGGGTGCTCGAACAATAATATAGTTGGGAATAAATGTTTTGTTCGTATTAACAGGGGTGGAAAATAACTTTCATAATTCGTACTTCTTAATAGGTAACTTGATATATTCACTATGAATTTGAGGGGTAAGCAGTTGTGGTTACGTATAGAACCTTGTCATAGCCAACTACTGATTTTTATCACAGTACAATAACCTCTAAGATTTGACGGCTGGTAACCACCTCACGCGCAAGAATATATTTATGGGGTAGCTAGCTCAGTGGTATTAAGTCGGCCTGTAGATCCTGAGAACCCTGATTCAATTCCCACAGACGATAAACAATTTTCACCATTTCAAAAACTACCCTTGTGACTCCCTCACCACTAACATCTTTGGGGGCCGTGATTTGGCGGCTGGTAACCGCACTTCACGCGCGAAATATATCACTTACCGAGATCTGCTTCAGCATAGTGCCACACCCAGTAATGGATAGAAGGCGTGATGATATATTTATTTATTTTATTTTTGAGATTTTAAATGAGCAGAAAAGAAAATTTAAAAAATTGCGCATCGAAACAATACATCAAAATTATTGTGCAACTAAAGAACATCAATAGTACCTATATTATTTTATAAGGAGATAAAGTGATACTTTTCGTGGCACTAAAAAATCACTTTCGCTCCATATAAAATATACTTTTTTTTTTCTTCAAATGCCGGAAATGTGACCCAATTATACATTTTTGTTATATATTATTTTTGACGCTCCTGAGCGGCAGAAAATTATTTTTTATGCCGTGAACAAATGAAACTCCTTGATTTTAACGAGAGTTAAAAAAAGTATTTGTAAGAAAATTCAAATATTAACTATTTCTATGGCGTTCTGAAATGTAATCTTTTTCTGACGTTAGAAAAAAATAGTTATTTGTTTCATTAGGACTAAAAATAGAAGTTTTGAAGTTCGATTGAAATATATAATTTTTTTACATATGTACTTATTTAGAAAATTTGGCAGATTTATTCAAATTAAAATGAAACAAATTGACAAAATTATTTTTAATACCATGACAACTGTAGTAAAAATGCTATTTTTCGTCCTAAGACCAAAAAACGATACCGTATCCATTGTAATGTAAACATTCCTGAAATAGCGTTCTTTTACTATTGAAAAAGTTGAAATAATGGTGCTATATTCAAGTGGGTGAGAAAAATGCGTTTTTAAATTATTATAAACAAATTAATTTTCAATAAAATAAGAACTATAAAAAAACTAAATAAATTCCAGATTTAAAAACTGAGGAAATGAATTTGAAGAGTAAAAGTAAATTGAAAGAGAAAGTTCATTGACAAGTGTAAAATCTCGGCGCCATTTTTTCCACGTGTATTTCAACCTAGCCCACGTGTCACTCATCTCGGCGCCATGTCTCCCACGTGTATTTCTACCTGGTCCACGTGGGATTTACTACGGAATTCCACGTGGCAGCCATTTCTCCCACGTGGGATTTACTACGGGATTCCACGAAGCCACGTGGTTTTACTACGTAGTACGAGCGATCCACGTGGCTCAAGGCCTGCCCACGTGTCGTGTCGTAACTCATAGCAACGCGGGTGTCTTGTAGACTTCTTAAGTTTCTTACCGCAACAGGCTGCCAACAGGCAGGTGGTAGACGACGCAAGATGCACCGATTTTTAAACCTCGAACAAAAAAAAAAGATGCTGCAGCAGCCAGTATGCTGACTTGCTGTCATTGGCGGCGGTGGAAATAATTAATTGCAATCAAAATTATATTTAAATTTCATTACAAATATTTAGAACCAGTTTTCCAATCACCGGTTTAGTCTCGATTAATGTTAATCATGATTCAATAATAATAGAAAACCATAGTTTTCTTTATTATT
This sequence comes from Pterostichus madidus, assembly GCA_911728475.2. Taxonomy (NCBI): domain Eukaryota; kingdom Metazoa; phylum Arthropoda; class Insecta; order Coleoptera; family Carabidae; genus Pterostichus; species Pterostichus madidus. The sequence goes on from OU452312.1 coordinate 31,449,115, forward strand.
TAATCAGGATTAACATTAATCGGTGATTGCAAAACTGGCACTTAAAATATTTAATTATTTTTCTACAAGAAATTAGTAAACGGAAAAAAAGGCATTTGGAAAAATTATTATACAGGAAAACGGAAATTCCGGCAATAAGCATTCAGGAAATAAACATGCTGGAAAAATCACAATTAAGAAAACGATCATTACGAAAAAAAAAAAGAAATTCATGAAAATGATCAGGAATTCATTTGGCATTGCATAACTTTCTTTGTTTAACTTATTTTAGAGAATACTGCTTGAAATAACAATTAAAGAAAATGTAGTTTTCTGTACCTTTTATTTGAATAATTTATAATCGTTTGATAGTGAAAAACTATTATACCAAATGGTTAGATTATTCAGAAAGTTACATTCATGAAGAAATGTTTATAATAAAATTAAAATAAATTAATATATCATCACGCCTTTTATCTATTACTAGACGTGACACTCTGCCGTAGCAGAGCTCGGTAAGTGATATATTTTTGCCCATGAAGTGCGGGTACCAGCCGTCAAATAATAATATTAAATAATTAATAATAAAATAAGTAAATATATCATCACGCCTTCTACCTATTACTGGGCGTGGCACTCTGCCGAAGCAGATCTCGGTAAGTGATATATTTTGCGCGTGAAATGCGGGTACCAGTCGTCAAATCACGGCCCCCAAAGATGTTAGTGGTGAGGAAGCCACAAGGGTAGTTTTTGAAATTATGAAAATTGTTTATCGCCTGTGAGAATCGAACCAAGGTTCTCAGGATCCATACGCCGACTTCATACCACTGAGCTATCCACCCCATAATAATAATAATAAAAAAATAAAAAATATATCATCACACCTTCTACCCATTACTGGATATGGCACTCTGCCAAAGCAGATCTCGGTAAGTGATATATTTTGCGCGTGAAGTGCGGTTACCAGTCGTCAAATCACGGCCTCCAAAGATGTTAGTGGTGGAGGAGCCACAGAGGTAGTTTTTGAAATTATGAAAATTGTGTCGTCTGTGGGAATCGAACCAGGGTTCTCAGGATCCACAGGCCGACTTCATACCACTGAGCTATCATCTCATAATAATAATATAAAAAAAAATCACGCCTTCTACCCATTACTGGGTATGGCACTCTGCCAAAGCAGATCTCGGTAAGTGATATATTTTGCGCGTGAAGTGCGGTTACCAGTCGTCGAATCACGGCCTCCAAAGATGTTAGTGGTGGAGGAGCCACAGAGGTAGTTTTTGAAATTATGAAAATTGTTTGTCGTCTGTGGGAATCGAACCAGGATCCACAGGCCCACTTCATACCACTGAGTTATCCACCCCATAATAATAATAATTAATAATAAACTGACATTATTGTGCAAGAACTAAGACCTACCGATATATCGTATGTGCATAATTTTTTGTATTCCTCGTGACAATAGAGGTAAAATATATGACCTTAGCAATTTTTCCTACCTGGAAAAAAATTCACACAATGATGTAAGGTAAAGAAGTATTGAAAAGAGTATATGTAGTGTGAATAGCGTGTTTATAAATGCGTGCATTGGCCGAAGAAAAGTCCAATACACCTTCGGGATCAGTACCTACCTGAGTTTTGAGTTCATTGGGACTTGGACACCTGCCTACCTTGTCCTTCACCCTTCAGCCTGTGTCGTTGCTACTTATTTCCTTCACAATTATTAACAGACGTTCTAGTCTTACCTGTCGAATTACCTACCTGCGTCATACAATTAAATGTCAAATTACTGTTTACTTTGTGCAACGTACTTTCAGTTACTGTCACTTCTTTAATCGTATGTAGTAAACGGTTGTGTAAGCGACTAAATAGCATAAATTATGACAAATCGTTTTGTGTTCATTATTTTAACTTTTAGTAATCAAGATTTTATTATCTATTGTTAAAGAATAAATTTACAGCATTGATGGTTATAACTGCTTGATACTCATCTTAAATATTATTGTTTCAAATTATTTCTTTAAGTTATAATTATTAATAGGAATTAAATTTGAATAGTATGTTTTTCGTTTTCGTGCGTTTCAATATTTTTATTCACGCCTCTGTCAGAAAGTGCAATTTTCATTCCTCAATTAAGAGTACAAAGTGATACTTTTCATCCTTAGAGAAGAAAGTAATTTTTTCCGACAATTCAAGAAAATTAATCCTTTCTGAACAGTTTTTAGACCGGAAAATTGGTGTTTTCAGATCTAGATCGGAAAGTACGACTAACAGGAATCGATAAGACTACCGATCGCTAAATTACAAAAAGAGATCAGAAAATGAATGCTATCATAGTGATGAGTTTATTTATTTATGCAAATATTTTTCATTTGTGTGTCAAAACATAAATAATTTGTCATTGATGGCCGATAAAAGTATTTCTTAAGAGAAGAAAAATAAAGTCTTGTGTATGGCAAATGGAAAACAATTGTATTATTTGACATTAGTGACATCCAGGTGATATCTGTCAAAAGAATAATAAATGTTGTCTCAATTTCCAATTTATTTCCGAAAATGTTACTTTTTGATAGAGTAATGAAGGGTAGTGAAGAAAGTGTCATTCTTCATTCAGGTGTTTTATATGATGAATGAAACAGCACATTCTGAAAGAAATATTTCACTTTCTTCCCTTGAAATGCAAAATAACTTATTGAAAAATGTCTTAGTTAAAAATGGTACAAAATTTAGTTCTTCGTAACTTTTTTAAAAACATTTTTCTCTATAAACATGTCGAACTTGTATTGAATTTCCACAATGCAAAATTTTCCCAAGTGAAAATGATTTGTGAAATCTGAATGTTGATTTTTGATTTCTGACAGCAATAGTGTGTGCAATATGTTCGTGAATCTTTTGTCCTTCGTGTGACCTCAAATTTTGTGGGTTTAAAGTGAAAATGCAGCCGGTGATTAACAATGCAGCACCAGGGGTGTCCAAGTGTGTAAAGAAATGAACCACATTGAACTACGCATTGACACTTTCAGCACAGGTGCCAGGTGTGCACGGGTACAATTACTTTACCTGTGGTACCTACATTATTTGTACCAGGTTACCTCTATTATTGTTCTATTCACCTATGTGATGTTTTGCTATTCATATTACGTACTTTTTTCACATATTTGTGCAGCTGTGAATCTTTCAATTTTGTAATTTTTTTAACTACGTAACTAAGCAACCATTCAAACAGATAAGTTCGTCTGGTTAGTCTGATATTTGTATATCTATCATGTTACAGGCAGTTTCACAAAACGGATTAGCGCTAACACCGTTTTTAATATTATCTATAACTCTGTTTCAAATTAAAACAGATTAAAGAAATGAACTAAATTTGATGCTAATTAACTCTCTTTTTAACTAAAGTTAAAATAAACTTGTTTCATACATTGAAAAGAGAGTTAAAAACGAAATAAAAATGGTGTTAGCGCTAATCCGCTTCATGAATCTGCCTGATAGTTTTCGGACGCCTGAAATTGAGAAATGCTTTTTGAAATATGTACATAAAATTACTTGTATTTGCTATATGATATGGAATTATTTAATTATTTTATTATTATGGGGTAGGTGGCTTAGTGGTATCGAATCGGTTTGTGAATTTGTGAACCCGGGTTTAATTCCCACATTCGACAAAAATTTTCACCACATTTAAACTACCCCTGTGGCTCTCCCTCCATTATCATCTTTAGGGGCCGTGATTTCACGGCTGGTAACCGCACTTTACACGCATAAATATATAATTTTATATTTAATATGAAAATGTTTAAAAATCTTTTTAATTTTTGATAATTTCTTTAATCTAACTGCAAATTTCTTGTACATAATATATTTATTTTGCTTTCAATCTACCAAAAAAAAAGGTAAAAGTAAATAGAATAAATAAATATATCATCACGCCTTTTACCCATTACTGGGTGTGGCACTCTGCCAAACAGATCTCGGTAAGTAATATATTTATGCGCGTGAAGTGCGGTTACCAGCCGTCAAATCACGGCCCCCAAAGATGTTAGTGGTGGGGAAGCCACAGGGGTAATTTTAAATAGGTGAAAATGTTTTGTCGGCTGTGGGGATCGAATTTAATTAGTATTTTTAGTAAATATTTAACAATTGATGAAATTTCATTAAAAAACTTTAATCCAACTAAGCTACTGTCGCCCTGAATTCAAATCTAATTTTATTCAGATTTTTCTATGCTATGACATAACAAAATAGAAAAAAATTGGAATGAAATCATATTTGAATTCATGGCGAGCGTAGCTTAAATGGTACTCCAATTTTTCTTTTTATAATTCAATTAAAAATAGTTATTAGATTTATTATAGTAGAAGGTAGCGCTTGTTTATAATCTGAAATTGAACATTTTTTTCTCCTTTAGAGCGCATTTAAAAAAATAATAATTTCTAATTGGTAGACACCCTACCTTTGGGTTCCGTTAAGGGGCGTAATTTATTCAGTCCTTTGCCGAGATTTTTTGCTTGTCGTATTCATAAGATTGTTGCGTTATGTTTGTCTAACAGGATGTATTATTGTTACAGAACCGGAGTTCATCCAAACCCAACCATCTTTGATCGCTTCTGCTTGCATTTGCGCTGCCATCAGAGGGCTGAAGTCACCATCCGCCTATCTAGCTCCCCAAGACATCTGTAGCCTGACCTACTGCGACCCCACGTCTCTGGAGCTGATCGCCAGACACATCGAGCAAATCGTCGACAAGGAAACTGCTGCTTTACAATCGCCAACCAAAATCCCCGCCAGCTTACACCCCCAAGCCAACAATGATCTGCTCGACAGTCAGCCAGAAACCCCTACAGATGTGCAGGACGTCGAATTCTAAGCCACGTTGTTGTAAACATGTTGTTATTTATTTATTTTTACTCGCCAAGGGCGCCTCAAAAAGAATTTTTTTTTGCGTTTGTTCTGAAATATTTTAAATTTCGTTTTGATGTTGACTGACGCCGATAGTTTTATTGTTGAACGTGTAAATTATTTTAAATATTTAGCTATGAGTATTTTCTAGAAACCTAGAGAATTGAAAACAAAGGTATCGTTACCTATTTTCGTTGATCTCACTTTTGTAATGATTATTGTTAAGACAAAGTGCCTTAGTGTATCGTTAATCTAAGTATGTTAAATTATAAGTAGACAATGGGTTTGAATAATACCAAGATTGAAGGAAAAGTTAGATAACTAGTTAGTTTGGTTTTTGATTGGTTTAAATTTAAAGAATTTGTGTTGTTTAATGAATGTATTATATAATTTATGATTCAATGTTGGTATTTTTCACAAAACTTGAACGCAGGGTTCAGTATTCCACTTATGATCTCGATGTTTGCCATTTATAATAAGGTTTCACCAACGTTTGTTATGTATCCCACTGTGATTTTTATCCTGTTTAGTATTTTGTAACCATTTACCACCGTTTACAGTAACATTGATCTTTTTAACATTTTGACGTAATAACACAGACAAAATAATCTCATATTAAAAAAATTACTGAAAATTACTTAACAGCATTTACGTCAAAGTGTTAAATCTGTCATCTAGTCTTAATTTTTCTGATGGAAAATATAATTCACCAAAGCTGTACATAATTTTAATCTAAGTTTTAATAATTAAAACAGTAATCTCTTTTCATTACTTTATTTATTCAGCGTGGACACTGTACATAATAGTAAATAAAATAACTTATGCAAAATAGTAAAAAAGTTGAGTACATTATAATAAATTAGTAGATTAGATCTTATTAGGCACAAAATGTTGATAGTAGCTGCGAGTGTAGTCGATCATATGGTCCTGCATACATTCTGGGGCTTCGCCCACGCACCGCCCTGGGGACCCCACATAGCGCGTGAAGGGTGGCACCACTGTTTCAGGTGGTAGAATTGTGTTGTCTTCGATTATACAACAATCTTTTAAGACACTTCTTCGGCCCTGTGAGAAATAATTTTGAGGTTAGTAGTGCAATATTTTGATTTAGTAATTTGAATCCTTACTATAACTACATTTTTTCCAATATGAACGTAAGATCCTACTTGAGCAGCATTAACAACTGAGTTTTCACCAACGTAAACATGATCTCCCATTGATAATGGGAAGAATGCAACTCTACAAAGTTAAATACGGTAATTATAATTGTAAATAGTAATTATCTTTTAAAAATACATACCCTTTGCTAAATTTCTTGCAAGGAGGTCGAATAACAGAGTTTTTACTAATAATACAATATCTGCCAGCTCGAACATTTGCTAAATCGCCCCTTATAATAGCGTCAGCTTGAATTATAACCTTTCCATTTAAAACTATATTTTGTGATCCACAAAGAATAGTTTGACGACACACACGATTACCAGAAGCCTGTAAATAACGTATAATATTAATTTTTGATCTTACAGGGAGTGGTTATAAAATTTGTAAATAGTACCGTTTCAACATATTCGCCCTTATTGTAGTATATATCTTGCAATTCCATGTTTGTGTATAGAAACTAAATTATATTAATTATATTTAGCACATAATTATATTGATCACAGAACTGACAGCTCTACTGTCAACTTGCGTAGTGAAGTTAATGAAGTTGAAATTGAAGGTTATAAACTGTTACGAATTTCATTGTGTATTTGACATGAAGCATGTTGTGTGAAGTTTAATAACAAACAATAGTTTTTGTGTATTATCGTGTTTTTTAGTGCTTATTAATAATTATATACCTTATACATTAGTTTTTAGTCTAAGTGATAGTTGTTTATTTATTCCTATAAAAAAGGTTTAGTAAATCAAGGTAAGATTAACGTAAATTTCGTTATTAAAATTTGGCTGGATTTTGCATAACCTCATGTAATTCTAGAAAATGAATACTAGACGTACTCGCCGAAGTAAAGATGTACCAGCTAACGATGAAGAAAACAAAGATGTAAATATTGAAACCCAAAAGAGAAAACGTCAGAAAAGTAAATTTGATTCATCTGATGAAGGAAGTAATCCCGCCGAAAATGTACCAAACACTGAAAACGAGCAAGAAAATAATATTAAACCTGTAAGTAATGAACGTAAGAAAAGCAAAATTGAGTCAGATGATGAAGAAAATTCCTCAGATGATGAAATTGAACAGAATACTAGTAATACAAGTGAGAACAGGAAACGCCATATACCTAAACTCGACTCAGATGAAGATGGGACTTCATCAGACAGTAGCGTAGGATATTATTTGAAAACAGCAGAAGAAATAGATTTAAATTCAAGCTTCTTTACATTTGATGATAACGAAAAACAACCCGACTTCGCTGCAATAGAGAAGAAAATGTTCAGTGGTATTCAACGGCTAAGCGAATCTGAAGAATCTGAAAATAATGATGATCAGTCTACTAACAATCCGGAGATTCGAATAGAAACATCAAACTCGGAAGAAGTAAGTAGTAGTAGTAATTTTTCACAACTACGTAATTATAATAAAAAACTAGAAGAAGCGAAAGCTTGTGTTAAAAAATATGAAAGAAAGAAAACAAAAGAGTGTAAGAAAATAACAAAAGTTGAACATCAAGACATAACTCATTTGTTATCTGTTGGTGAAACAAAAAATCGCGAATCAATAGATTCATCCCAAAATGAGTTTGATTCTGATGATGAAATGGAGTGGGAAGAAATAGAAGAAAACATTGACAAAACAGAAGAAACATATAAGATTCCCAAAGATGGTGTACAAATAACAGTTGAATTGCCCTCTGTTGTTCGCAAGAAATCAAAAGGAGTTGATTTCATGGCCGCTATTAAACGTAGGATCAACAGAATCAAGAAAGAAAATCAAGTTTACATACATAAAGTTCATTTACTTTGTTGGATCGCACATGGTAACTTCTTAAATAACTCAGTTTTAAATAATGAAATCTTATTAGGACAAGCTTTATCACTTTTACCTTCAGAGCAGTGTTATCCTCCTAAAAATGCTGATATAAAATATTTAGAACAAATTTCTCGATGGTATGGTAAAATGATGAAACTACAAGAAAGTTCTGCTGATAATCAAACTCCAATAAAAGAACAATTAAATGAACAAATCTCTAAAAAGCAAGCAAATAGCATAAGAAATTTTGTTTTTTTGTTTATAATTATTCTTCGTTCTCTTGGTCTGCAATGTAGACTTGTGTTATCTTGTCAATGTTTACCTCTACGTCCCCCTAACTCAGAACTTTGTTCTTTAAGTACTAAAGAAAATAACACAAAAGATAAAACTGACTCGCAAAGTACAAAATCAGCAAGTGCTGCAAGTACCAGTAAAAATAAATCCAAATCATCTTCTAAAAATAAGCCAGCAACTTTAAATACTAGTATTAAAAATAAACTAAATAAAACTTTAAACGATAGTATTAAAATTAAGTTAAATCAGTCATTAAATAACAATAAAACCATGTCGAAATCCAGTGATACAACTAAAATTAAGAAATCTGTAAAATTTGATAATTGTAAAAATGTTTCTGAAAAATGTACTATATCTAATAAAAGGGAAACAAAATCAAAATCAAGTAGCAATAAAAAAATCTCAGATAAAATGAATAAAGAGAAATCTAATTCGGTATCGCCTACATCTAAAATTAAGTCAGGCAAAAAGTTAAGTTTAAAGGAAAAATTAGATAAAAACCTTGATAAATCACCTATAAAGAAGGAAGTAAAAGTAGAAGAAAGTATTACAATAGCATCTAATGCAACTAAAAAATCTAAATCATCCAAAAAGTTAAGTTTAATGGAAAAATTAGATAAAAATCTTAAAGAATCTAATGAACTCAACGATTCCTTACCGTCAACATCAAAATCTAGATCAACTAAAAAGTTAAGTTTGAAGGAAAAAATAGATAAAAATCTTGAAGATAATTCTAAATTACAAATAGAGAAAGATATCAAATCCGAAAAATCACCAATAAAAATTTCGCAAGTTGATGGAACTGATGATACTCCACCTCCTAAGTCAAAAACAAAATCATCTAAAAGAGCAAGTTTAAGTAGTAAGTTAAATAAAAACCTCGAAAATAACTCAGATGACGATTTTTCTGTATCGCAACGATATCATCGCCAAGTAAAAAATAAACCAGTTAAGTATATCGACAGCGAATCAGCAGTTGATAGTGATTTTCAACCAAGTCAGGGAACTTCATCACCAACCAAAACTCCAATAAAGGATCATAATCATAACAAAAAAGCGAGTACATCATCGGAGAAACAAACAAAAATCAGTAAAGCAATAATGAATTCCAATGAAAAACCAAGTACATCTAAACTCGATGTCCGTGATGATATAATAAATTTGCTCAAAGGTCAAATGGCCGAAAAAAGACACGTAGACAAATCAAAAACAATTCGAAGGTCTTCAAAAGCTAATAATTCAGATTACGATAGCGATTTTGTTCCCGAACCAGTTATCAACAAACGGAAATCAAAATTAAATAGCAGCGATGAATTTGCGAAAAAGATTATAGTTAATACTAAAGTTAAAAGAAGAGTTAAGCCCAGAAGTGAACTTGATCGTAGAGCTCTTTCCTCAGATGATGAAAATTCTCAAGACGAAAAGAAAAAAAAAGGAACTGATGTTTGGGTGGAAGTATTTCTCGAAGAAGAGGAAAAATGGATCAGTGTTGATTTGTTAAAAGGACAAGTTCATTGCGTTACAGAATTACATGTAATAAAAATTACAAATTTAATTGTTAACTATATAATTAATACATGTTTTTATAGAATCGGGCAAGTCATCCTGTTTCATATATAGTTGCATGGAATAATAATTTATCTTTGAAAGATATTACTGCTCGGTATTGTCCAAATTGGAATACAGTCACTCGTAAGTTAAGAGTTGATTCTGTTTGGTGGCATCAAACTTTAAAACCGTTTATTGGAATTAAAACTGCTAAAGATAGAGAAGAGGATGAGGATTTAGCCAGACAACAGTTGGACAAACCGTTACCCACTACAATCAGCGAGTAAGACAAAATATTTTTATTATTATTTTACAGAGAAAATTATGGCCGACTCTTAATTTTCAGTAAAACGTTTTAACAACTAGATTCAAATAGCAATAACAGGCCTGCGTAGTTTTTGTCGAATTTTTCTATTAAAATCAAAATTGATTTAATTAGTTGATAAATAATTATTACAGGGTGTGAAAAAATCGACTTTTTTATTACATCAAAATATTTTTCGACTCGCATATCCAAATTCATTTTTTTTTTTGTATTTTTCATTAATTAGTAAAAAGATTCAAATTTCCAACAATATAACAATAATAAACTCAAATTGTAATATTCATTTCGTATTTTAACATTATTTATTATTATTTATATAACTTTCACTTCATAATTTAATATTATAACTAATTTCATAACTCCTTGTTACCTAATTGGTGTAATTTAGTTAATAATAATTTAATAATTGTGTAGGTATAAAAATCATCCTTTATATGCATTAAAGCGTCATTTATTAAAATTCGAAGCAATATATCCTCCTGACGCTCTAACATTAGGATTCGTCCGAAAAGAAGCAGTTTACGCCCGAGAATGTGTGCACACGTTGCACTCGCGAGAAATTTGGGTAAAACATGCAAAAGTCGTCAGACCGGGCCAGCAACCGTATAAAATTGTCAAAGCCAGACCGAAATATGACAAGGTAATCTCTCGATAAAATTAGAATCAGACAAACGCATAAATTTTCTAGATATTTATGTGTTCAGGAAAAATAATTAGTAAGTTTTCTTTTTCAGTTAACTGGAAATACAATCAGTGATCTACCGCTTGAATTGTTTGGCAACTGGCAAATTGAAGATTATGTTCCACCGACCGCAGAAAATGGTGTCGTCCCTAGAAACGCTTTCGGAAATGTGGAATTGTTCAAAATGTGTATGCTGCCCAAGAAAACTGTCCATTTACAATGTAAGTACATTCTTTACAAAATTAGCTTTTGAATTAATTCATGCCAGTAAATATTGTGTAACATCATTGTGTTATAAAATTGTGAACACTTTCAGTGCCGTGTTTGAATAAGGTCGCCCGTAAATTGAGAATCGACTGCGCGCCCGCAGTAGTAGGATTCGATTTCCATGCCGGCGGTAGCCATCCAACCTTTGATGGTTACGTGGTGTGTGAAGAATTTAAAGATGTGCTCATAGCTGCGTGGGAAGAGGACCGAGAAGAAACGGCTAAAAAGGAGCTGGAGAAATATGAGAAACGTGTTTACGGCAACTGGCGCAAGATAATCAAAGGTGTGTTAATTCGTGAGCGACTGAAGGCGAGGTATGATTTTGGTTATCCAACAACTGCTACTGAGAAAAGTAAAAAGAAAGCTAAACCCTCAAAACCGAAGAAACCAAGAGTCGAAAGCGAAGATGATTAAACTTTTTGCATGATATTTACTTTAACGAATCTGTGATTAATATTTTGTGTATTCATTCTATTTTGTTTTACAAATAGTTTACAATTTACATATAGTAGTGTACCACTCTGTTATTAAACTATTTTGAGTAATAGATTGTTATTTAAAATGAATGAAATAGAAAAACACGTATTTTTAGAGTAATGGTTTTATTCAGAACTTTATTGTAGCTTCCATTATACATATATTACATACTAAACAAAAATTATTATAGTTAAATTAAGAAAAATAAGTTAACGAAAGCAATAACAATAATAATGATAGTTTCAAGGTAATGAGAAGTAACGTCCGCTGAAAGCAAAGCGTGCGAAGCGGGGAGACTTCGTAAGAAGCCTCGATGTAATACGTATGTATGTACAAAAAGTCTGTGTCTGTGTGGTAGAAGATAGAAAGATGATGATCTCAGGTGACGCGTGGCGCCAGCCTGGTCGTTCGAGGGATATCTCCTAAAAATAGGTATGGAATATCTCAGCCACTCGATAAGTTTGTTCCCCTAATCGCTCTGTGAATCCTTTCGTACAATAAAAAATAAAAAATTCATACAAAAAAGAAAAATTCACACCACCGGCCGTGGGGTGGGTTCGTACAAAAAAGGGAGATTTTTTCAATTTTTTTTCCAGATTTATTTTGAAGTGTGTTGCATCGAAGCTAAATACATAAAACTGAATTTCCAGGTGAGTGCGAACTGCTAGCCACGTGATGGAGTGAGACTGACTACTGACTGACGGTGTTGTTATTTACAAGTAGTGAGGGTTGTAGTGCAGTTAAGCCATGGTGAGTGTGCCGGCGCCCATGCCGAAGCCAACACCCTTGGGACCGAAGTTCTTGCCGTAGCAGCTTCGGCAATAGATGTCGCTGTCGGGCCCGTCGTTGAGATTCGTGGAGTCGAGCGAGCGATGGCAATCAGCGCAACTGAAGCACCGTTTATGCCAGATGCGGTTCTTGCTGTTCATCTGCTCGGCGGCGTACACGGGGTATCCGCAACGTGGGCATCCTTGACCCTGGGGCGCCTTCACACCCAAGTTAGGCTTGGACTCGCTGTACAGCGCAGTGTTCTCGCCAGCGGTAGACACCAGGGTGGGAGCGTGGCCGTAGCCGAATCCCTTGGGCCCGAAGAGCTTACCGTAGCAGGACTTGCAATGGACTTCCTTATCGGGACCATCGCATGCCAGCATGGAGTCCAACGGACGGTGGCATTCGGCACAGTTAAAGCACTTCTTATGCCACATCTGATCATATAAACACAACATTAATAATCGACTCACAAACTCAATTGACTGTAATATTTACCGTTCCCTTAGCGAGTTGCTGCTCAGCAGCGAACACCATGCCACCGCAACGGGGGCAACCCTGACCCTTGGGGGCCATCAGAGAAGTGGTGTCCGGGTTGTAGAATGGTCTGTTCTGAGAGATCTCATCCTCGCTATATAATACATACACATTAAAACTCTGTTGTACATTGAAGTGTTGTGATAAACTTACGTCAAGCCATCAGTTTGCAGGAAACCAGAGCCACAGGCGAAACCGTAACCATGGGGACCCCACTTCTTGCCGTAGCAGGTCTTGCAGTACACGTCCTTGTCGGGACCGTCACAAGCGATAATCGAATCGAGAGTCTTGGTGCAATCCTTGCACTTGAAGCATTTGCGATGCCATTGCTGATAGAGATAAACAAATATTTAAATATATTTTTAATATACAATTCACACTATCAAATATAAATTGAAGACCTTATGTACCATTCATAAAAAAAAAATACTCCGACAATATAATTTATTAACACATGTTTACTTGTATTTATTGTATTTTTTGATAGAAACAAATAATAATGTATCGATATGAATTTATTTTGATAATATCAATATTTAAAAAACCTTTATCTCAAAATGAAAATTTTGCACTTAGACCCTTTTGAACTTAAGGTCTTCAATGAAATTTTATATACTAATTATTTAAATTATAGTTAAAATTTAATTCGCAAATATTTTTGTCTATGTCACAGTAACCGAACGATAATTTTAATGAAATATAAATTCAAGCTTGTTCGGACCAAACAAGTTCGGTTAGGTACAAATGTTTACGAACGTCTACATCTTGTCAGTAGTGAACAGTGCGGTTGTTTATAAACATGTCGGGTGTGTGTGATTGTGTAAATAAATTAATTCTGTGCTTAAGTGAAGTGTTAGTATTTTAAAAGAGTAAAAATATTGAACGTGGTGAGTTTACATTCATTTTAGTATAAATTTCATGTCGTAAATCCTACTTTAACAAATTGAAAACACATAAAAGGTATTCAGGATGTTTGTATTTTATGTAAACTTACACTGCCCTTGGCGAGAACTTCTTCAGCAGCAAATACTACACCACCACAACGGGGGCAACCCTGGCCTGGGAGAGCCTTGATGATGGCGGTATCAATAACCGTAGTTTTCGGTGCAGCATCACTATTTAAGAATAAATAATCAGTATTCAATTCAATGCTGTAATATTAAAAAATAAAACTAAATCTAAACGAATATCAGAAATTCAACAAAAACGATAACTCATGACACCAAAGTATTGAAAATTTCGTGTCGTATTTTCATATACGTTCAAATTAAAACACAAAAGGAATAACTAAAAGGTTCTCAAAAATGCATGTTCTTGCTCTATTGTTGTTCGTTGAGAAATAAGACAAACAGTGGAAATAGTGTGACTAATTTGGACGACTAGACACTAAAAACATTCATTAGGTAGTTTTTGTAAAACATTAATGGATGAAAAACAATTTCGTGCTTTAAAATTTGGAATGCAGATATACCTCTGCCTTTTTGTATCCAAAGCATCGCAAGTTAAACCTATCGAAGATCCTCCTGCGTGGCCTATGCCTCTTGGACCGAATACTTGTGCGTAGCACACTATCAACAAAATAAACTTAAAAGGAAACTATTCAGTATTGTCTTGAAAACCAGCGCAGTCCTAGTTATTCTACTTATTTCTCATTCGTTGAACTCCAATTCTAAATTAGAATCAACTCCTTATTAAATACACATATGAGTTCTTTTCAAAATAATTTTCAACTTTTAAAATGTCTACAAATATGCTAGTGATGAAAATAAGTTGTGAGCTGTGGAAATAAATCTCGAGTTCTCATTTTCACTCTGTTGTTAGTATTTTTGATATATTTAATTACTAATAGAAATTATTTGGAAAATATACTCGTATGTATGAAGTAAATTTGGTTTGTAGTGTTTAATGTGATTTATATTAATTTATGCGTTGTTCTGGCTTTGCAGGTTTTCAAGAAAGTGTTGGAACCTACCCGTTGGCGTAGCAGTCACTCTGAAGGGCTCCACCACCCTGGCCGTAGCCGTAACCCTTCGGCCCGAATTTCTTGCCGTAACAAACTGGAGGACACACAAGGTCAGTCACTTGCAGGACATTATTAACCACGTGTACATGCAAAGTTATTCAACTGTCTCGTGTTTGGTTTGAATGTGTATACTGTATAATTTGGTTTTTGAAAATACCGGAATTAAAAAACTTTGCATGTTCATGATGCTTCTTATAACTACATTTATGAAGTACGTATATTCTACTGTTGGTTAGTAAATAACAGAAGATAAAAGCGTTATGTTTTATGCAAGAAAAAGAAGTAAAACGTATGTGCATTGTTTTGATATTAAAATAATTTTCTCGGATAATATTGTGCCAATGGTCTACTAAAACATGAGTATATGAAATTTTTTACATTGCGAGCGCGACAAATTAATTAATTTAACTTTTACTACAGTATTTTTAAAACAACTTAAATTATTTTTAAGAAAAAATGGTTCAGACTTTATTTGAATCACTTTCCTCTAAAATAGTTTATACGATGTTAAAGTTGATTTGAAAATATTTAAATTCTAAAGAATTTAGCGTAGTTGTACGTAGACTGTAGACGCACCTTTACAGTAAATATCCTTGTTGGGCCCCTCGCAAGAATTCACAGAATCCAGTCCTTTCGAACAGTCGGCACATTTGAAACACGATTTATGCCACCCCTTAAAGAACCATTAAAATAGTGTAGTTCTGTGTCATTTTTAGTGTGACAGTACGGGTAGAAAACAAAAAACCTCGCAAAAAACTAATCGTGCAAAAAAAAACATATAGGACAAAAGACGATACGTTAAGAACAGAACAATGCACAATTACGAAGAAGAAAAGCTGACGCGAAGTAGCTTAGCGCTAGCTTTTCCAGTTTTCGTATCATTCGAGGTTGGAAATGGTTCCTACCTCTGCAGTATATTTCCTTGTCGGGACCGTCACAGTGTAATGTGGAATCTAGCGCTTTTGTGCAATTTTTGCATTTAAAACAGCTTTTGTGCCAGCCCTATATTCAAAATACAAAAAATACAAAAAATAAATATCTTTTATTACTCTTAAAAAAACACAGAAATACAGTAGGGATAAAATAAGCCATTTTTACATTTAAAAGTAGGAATTTTCTGACCAGTTGCACCATACTTTTAAATCATCAATTTGTTCCGGTTATGGTTCATATTCCGGGTCGAGTTCTAGATTTAACCAAATATAAATTTTCAGGAATTTGAAGATGGATGCATGAGGCAAAGCCAGATTTACTGTTACTGGGGTTTCCATGGTTTGCTCAATAAAATAGTAATAGTTTTGTTTTTTCCTTTTGTTATTCAAGGATAACATTTATTTGAATAATATTATAAACTTGTTGCATAATGTACTATTTTTGCTTTTTTTGTTCATAAAGACGCCTTTCATGATCAATATGCAAAAAAATATAGCTTCAGTTGGTGCAGCTGACCATTACAATATAAATTAATCAAATAATTAATAAAATTAATATTAATTCAATAATGACGTTTTCAATATAATGATTAACGATTTTAAGGGAATTTTTTAATATTTTTGGTAGAATTTTGTTGAAACTTACCCTGCCACTAGCTAACATCTGTTCAGCGGCGTATACAAAACCGCCGCAACGGGGGCAGCCCTGACCTGCGGGGGCCTGAGCGCAGACCTTTGCTTCGAGCACAGCTTGTGAATAGTGATTGTTCAGTCTAAAACACACCACCACACCAATCGTAAAAACAATCCACTCAAACAAAGAACAAGCATAAGTTAAGACACTAAATTTCATCAACATTTCCCAAAGTTAATCGACAAACATTGTTCAATAAGATGTAAAATATTTTAAATTGAGAAATGCTGCTTTTTATTTTATGCACGAATTAGCGATTTGAATGAATTATTCAAATAGTTCTTCTGCTTTGAAAACATTTACTTGTTAAGGGCAACAAAGTAATAGCGGTGAAGCGAAGGGTGCTAGCGTTATAAAGCATTGGTTATTGAGAAACTGCTCTGAAGGAATATAATGATTATTGTGTGTAAAGTGTGTTAGATACATGCCAGAAACATATGAGTGCATGGTGTAGCAATTGTTTGAGGAGTTAAGTAAGTCAATATGTAATGGGAGAAGGTAAGACGCTCCCGCCTCCTTTAAAAACAAACAACTATCGAATCATATTTTCAATTCCGGTTCATTTAAACATGAGGGCACTTTCCTTATCCCATCACTTGCAACTGAGGGAAGCACAATATCGGTAGGAAGAGACACACAAAAAATAGGAACATAAAAAAACTGTTAAAAAATAGATTGATAGATTCGAAGCCACCAACGCATGCTTTCGCAGGAAATAAAAATTGCTCTCACCGTGTCTTCGTCGCTCCTAACCGCACATTCGTGTTGTTGTATTTGGAATGATTTTTGTAAGGATAGGAAAGACTCAATTCGTCAACATACATTTTCATCAGTTGTTGCATATGTTGCCAAGACAACAAAAACATGTTATTTAAAATTTGCGGCCGTTACCTCGAGTTGCTAACACTTGTTCTGGTAACGAACCGATAAAAAAGAGTATCGTTAGTGAGGGCCCGGGTGAAAATGCATGCATCGAATTGTCAACGCCTCAAAGTGACATGGATCGATCAGACAAACTACCGTGAGCTCTATTTATAAATGATTTATTTTGTATTCGAACTTACAGTACGATACAAGCCCTATATAAAAAGTAGCTGTTATTAATACCAATTTGTGAAAAAATAAATAATCCAAACCTAACGTTACTGGCTTTTAAAAAGTGTTTTCCAAGTAGACATAGATAGATAGATAACATGTTGTGTACGTTGTTGACAAGGGAACTGACACTGCACGGGCACGCCGAGGGTGAGGGGCGGGGCCGACGGCCGAATCTGCGGGCCGGTGTCGCCGGGCCAGGATCAACGTGCAGGTCGGACTCCGGGCATCGTTTAGTTGCTGCACGAGAGAAACAGGGAGCGCGTCATGCACCATTCTCTAGGTACTACTGGGGGGCTCAACAGGGCACTTCGGGCGGGCAATACGCGTTGTCAAGCATTATCATCTCACCAACCAACCCATCAACAACATCAACATCAACACTTCCTCGCAATAAAACATATCCTACATTTCACACCGTCAAAACGTTTCTCAATTAGAAAAAGTTACTATTATCATGGTGCCTACCAGTTTAAAAAATAAAATTCTAGGAAATTTAAGGATTTTACAGTCGGATTTTACATTCCAAAATTCGTTAAAATAATTTGAGTGAATGATGCTTCAAATTAAAACTAATTTGACGGCAATTGCTGCTCAAAAACTAATTTTCCTGAATACCCAAAAGTAAACTAAATTAAATAGTTATTTGTGTACCTAAAGCAGAAAGTAGTCTATTGCCGCTCGCGCATGATGATTGTTGATCAAGGCGTAGTCGAGAGCAACAACCATGCGAGAGCTGTAAGAACACTTTCCGCTATAGGTTCATACAATATTTTTGAACGACCATTTAGAAACACTTGAAAAAGAATTTTAAATCATTTTTGACAGTTTTTCTGTTTGGAAATTCGGACGATAGTTTTCATGTATCGATGGATACAATGATACAATCTTACTTTACCTCTCGGCAAGCGACAAATATCAACTTTCTGCTTTCAACTGACATTTGGAAACGTAGAAAAAAATAGTTTTGTTACTACGAATATTTTTTACAGGTGAATGAATAAATAATTTAAATTCAGGTTTTTAAAATCCAGACTTTCCATAATTTCCAGGAATTTTAGGCTAATAGACACCACAGTTATAGAATAAGGGGCATCGTACATTTTATAGAAATAAACGATGCAATATATTTAACATTTTAGAACGATTTTCTAGTGAGAAAGATCCGAAGATGTTTGATGTTGTATGTGTAAAAATATTTTAATACTAGCTTTCTATCAACTAGCTACGTATTCTTAACGCCATACTCGAAACGTTGGATTAAAAATAATGAAAGGGCTTGCCGCGATACTAGTAGGCAAGTGTAAATGTTAATGCTTCACAACTCCGTGCAAAACTATCTAATATTGACATCAAAACCCAAAAAAAGTATAAAAAATAACATGTAACGATTGTGGACAGCACAATACAACCAACAGCTAAGTGGAATAAGATAAGGAATCGCCCTCAATGTGAATCCCATCAACAGGGTCAAGTAATTCGCGCGAGAGTTTTGACTTTACGTAACGTATGTGAGGAGAGATAGAGATTAAGATAGTGGAAGTAAACTTACGATCCTTCTGCAAGATGGGAGCCGGTGTCCATGCTCAGGCAACCAGCGCCACCACCGAAGCCGTAGCCCTTGGGGCCATACTTGCGGGCGTGGCAGTTCTTGCAGAACAGCTCACCTTCGTGCTCGGTGCAGTTGGTGGAGTCGAGCAATTTGCTGCAGAGACCTACACGAAAAACAATGACTTATTAACCACTTTTCGTACTTTAACCATATTTGCAAGAACCGATTTTTATTTTGAGAGAGTGTATCTACCTAGTCATGAAACAAAAAGCAATGATGTCAAACAAAATATTTTATTTTGGCATCTTAAACTTGTTTATTGATTCTCAAAATCGGGCGTAATTTGATTATTATAGTCCTAGGGCGTATAAAGTTGACAAGCAACAGCTGTTCAAATAAATAAAAATCCTTATTTATGGATAAATGTCAGACAGTACAATAAATTCATTTTGTTTTTCGTAAAGCTGTTTTGACTTCTGTGGTACTAATGTTTCCTCTGCAGACTAAAATTCATCCAATATTACGTTGGAATAGTTATCGATATCTTCCATTTTTATTTGACAATAAATTTAAAAAGAAATTGTTCGTAAATAACAATTTATGTACATGCATAGAAACCACAGCATACCTATAATTAACAATACCAGCAATAAAATAAAACATATTTAATTTGTGCGATGTATAAAGATTTTGTGAAGGTATATTTATTGATAAAATGAGTCACGATTATACCTGGGTTCATAAAGCAAATTAAGTTCAGCAACTAATCAATTACTGTGGATTTATAGAGTTAACCTTATAGTCCTTATTTCGCTCCATTTGACATCCTTTATTTAAAAAGTTAAAAAAATATCCCAGGGCAAAGCACTCAAAGAAGCTGTTGAACAATTTTTGCAGAGTTGGTCAAGGAATTTTTTTCCGGCGGTATAGGATATTTAGAAAAGAAATAGCATAAATGTATTATTGTTGAAGAAATTTACGTCGAAATATATGTATATATTTATAATGACACATGTTTTTTTCATAGCTAAGTAGATAATATAAAAATATGTCCTCGTATTTTTCAGTTTTGAAGTTGTAGTTTTTATGAACTACGAAATAGCTTTAGGGTCGGTATTTCAATCTTATAACAAAGTTTCTAACAAATTTATCTGTCTTTAGAGCGATTTTTCCATCTTCTGATATAAGTAGTTTCCAATAACTATCAGCGGGATAATTAAAAAATATCGCATAATAATTATACTGAATACCATTTTCTTATGCGATATTTTTTCAATTATCCTGTCGATAATTATCGAGAACTTTATCCGGAGATAGAAAAACTGGTCCTAATAACAGTTAATGCAATTTTCAACATTTGAATTATAATTTCAATGTGATATTTTTTGTTTGTTTGCTAGATAAATTTAGTAGGAACTTTGAATATTGGATGTGTTTTTTATGTTTTCTTATTAATTACATATTTAAATATTAAGTGAGAACTAAAATTATCTGTAACAATTTTCGAAGAGGCGTGGCAGAACTTTCATTTATCCGATTTGAAAGCTCTGATTATAATTTAGAAGTGAACAATTTACAATAGTGATCATCCGAAACTTTAGCACGCTTTAGTTTCTTTTTAAAATACTTCCGATACTAGTTTAGAACTAAGTACAAATGATATAATATATTCTTTTAACATTATTTGTTTTTGAAAAGTGAAGTTAAATTTTTATAGTACATCTTCTTTTTAAAATGAAATGGAGTTTAAATTCCAAATTACATATTTTTACTTTCGTTTCTCATTTATTTAATTTTAGATGAAGGTTAAATTATTCAAGTGATTTATGTTAAATTTGCATAAAATAGAAAAGTATTTTTAGTTTGACGTAATATTTCGAACTATATTATGCGGTAAAAATAATGTTGGCCTCAGTTTCTGAGTTTAAATTTAGATTTTAATTCCAAAAATACTGCATTAAAATTACGAGTTTACAGTCTGCCAACTAAGCGAATATATTTAAATTATGTTGTTGAACATGTGTTGAAATGAATACAAATAGTTACCTAGTAACCGGCTTTCCAATTTTTGAAAAACAAAATGCAGTCTTTCATTGTACTCATTATTTTAGAAGATTGTTACAAATTATAATTAATTTGTTCATGATAATTTCTCGTGTTAGTAACTTACCGCACTTGAAGCACATCTTGTGGAATTTGAGTCCTCCAGCAACGCGTTCTTCAGCGGCGTAGACGGACTTGCCGCATTTGGGGCACTTGGGGTTTTCAATGGGCTTGAAAGGCATTTTGTTTCACTTGTTCGGCCTGAAAAATAAAACAAAAATACGATGTAGTTTGTTTCAACTCATATTACACACTAAAGCGTAAGTGTTATCAGTGCAAAAATGTCAGGAACCGATAAAAAAGTTGCGGCAACCGTTATCAGAAATGGGTGTGGCTTTACTGTACTTTACATTACATTATTATCACTGTTTGTAAATTTATAAGTGCAGGAATTTGTTTTACGCGCCTTAGATTGTTCGGTAAGCAACAAGTCGCACATTTAAGTTTTGCTGGTTTCAAAATTTGTAATTGCGTTTGAAAGATTGAATCGGTTCCACTGAGTTTTGAAATCACCGTCACGAAATGAGAACAATTGTGTGAAATTATCAAAAAGTATAAAGTTTCCACTATCACAAGTGAGCATAATATTTCCGCGTCGTAGACGTGCGCCAATGACAATCGAGGTCAGTTGGCCGTAACAACCAATGCATCGTCACCCAACAGACCCGAAATACCCCACAAACATCATCGCATCGCTGGCAACGAGCCAACGTGATCACCGCGCACCAAATTTGGCGACGAGAAGCTGCAGCAGGTAACGCGACGCGAACGCGGACGCCATGGGCGACTCGTGACGGCGGGACACTGCACTTCACTTCACTACAGCGGCGGCACAGCTTACCTTGTCGTTATCGTTGGGTAGTGTACGGAACGCTAGTTCCAAGTCTGTGATGATTGAGTGGGACTTGCCTTCCTGTACTTTACTACCACTGTAATTCGAATGACCGAGAGGGTAGCGCGCTCGGCTAGTGTATACCCAATTTTGCACACGACACGCACTGATGCAGTGGTGGGGACACAACTCTCCGCTAGGAATAGACGCTTGCTCAAATTTCTATTTTTGTTGGTTGCATGGTTATGCCTAAGCAGCCGAGACACCGCTATCCTACGGTGGACCACCCTGAGAAAAACAATTGCCTTTCGGAGTGCTTTCCGACACCGTATGTGACGTCATCCAATCACCATGCCCCACGCCTTCTCACGTGACTATACACCCAAACGCCATTTTGTCTTCATTGGTGAAAGTGGAAGCCGGTTTGTTTGTTTCAACTCTAAACATATATTTTCCCAAATTTTGACAAAAGTTATTCTTTGGCTTAAATCTAACACACTTCATTCTCTTAAGCCTGATAATTTAAACAAAAATAACATTTAATATAATTTTCTTAATTTGAACAATTATTTCTATACGCTATTTTTTTATTTGTTTGACAGATAAATTAATTATAAATTGAAGTAAAGTTGTATTTTTTTAACACAAACCGTACTTATAAAAATTAATACATTTGTCAACTATTTTAAAAATTATGATGAAGAGAAAATACTATATTTTCATTGGATAATTGTTTTTTCACTATTTTTTATTTATCTTGTTGAAGATCATTCAAAATTTAATAATAAACTATCGAAATTTAATATCTGTCAAAATAATTTTTAATTTTAATGTCTCTAAAATTAGTCAAATATTATTTTTGCAAACAATACGCGTGCAACACGTATATAACGAAAGCATATTTTTTACTTTATTTGCACTACCGCCTATCGCGTTTTAATAATAAAATTTTTATTGTATTTCTTACACAGACAAAGTACGAGTAATTATAAAGTTCTTCAGGATATTCTTATACATAGCAAGGGTACAAAAATTGTAATAAATATAATTCCGGTTCATGAAATTATAATAAATATTATTCCATTTCATCTACTTATTAAAATTGTTATTCTTCTTGTTTTTTGTTTTTAATTGTTCAGCATTTTCTTTGTTTTCTTCAGGAATATAAAATTTGTTTATAAAAAACCATTTTGTTTAACCGTTCATTACTTTTGAAGTGGCGTTTTTCCATTTTCAGCTCGGTAAAAAACTTATTTCGTGATTTATTAAATCATCCTACAAATAATAATAATACTGCTGCATACAGGCAACCGTAGCTCAGTGAATAAAAGCGAGGTAAAATTTGCGTTTCTTAATTAGCAAGCAAGAGGTCGTGCCTTCAAACCTCACTGACTTCTACTTATATCAAAAAAATACGATTGTGTCTGATTCTGGATTCCACTATAAGCTGTAGGTCCCCTGTACTGTAATTGGGATTTACTTCCTGTTGTGCAGAGTAACAAATAAATAAAATAAAATAATAATAGTTAAAGGAATGTTCAAGTTTCATAATAGGTATAAAAATAAGTATTAAGGCTGTAAAAAACGTTTCGAGTCATTTTAAAAGTTTCCAGATGTTGAAAAAGTCCATCCACGAGCGTACAAATCTCCCGAACACGGCTTCGTTTGTTTGGACGCCCACTGGATGTAGAGTTAGACGTCCCGATTTAACCGCCATCGCCTCCGTGATGCTGAAGCTGTGTACCTTGTCGTGTGTGATACAATATTGTCGATATGAATCATTTGGCAGGTGCTTCTCCTGCTGCAAAATCTCACTGCCAACCGTCACTTGCTATTCAATATTATGTGTTTACATTGCAATTAACATTTTTTGATAATGTGCGTGGCTCGTGGCCTTCTTTGTTAATTAGGGATATACTTTCTTCCACACGGTGTGTTTGAAGATTTTATAAGATAAGTTTCTCTTATTCATCATTTATTTTTAAACATTTCAGTGACATGACTGACATATTGTCGTCATTTGTATCAGCAGCAAGATTGATTTAAAATAAAAATAACTTTATGTCTTTTTATTCGTTTCTACAGTGCCGTATGTTCTAGAATTAAATTTGACAGGTAGAATTTTTAATCAAATATCTTTCGGACTATATGTTATTTTATAATTTAATCTAATTTATCTGGTTTATGTGGTCAGTTAAATTAAGAAATTAAATTATTCAAATAAAGGTGGTTTTTTCATCTTCGGATAAAGTTTCCAATAACTATCAGGGGAATAAATAAATCTCATCGAAATCATAGCACAAATGGTAATAATTATACTGAACGCCATTTTTTGATGCAATATTTTTCCAATAATTATCTTGCCGATAGTTATCGAAAACTTTTTTCGGAGACGGAAAAACCGGTCCTAAATTAAATAAATGAGAAACAGTTGTTTTTAAACTATGTGTTTATCGAAGTAAACTAGAAATTAAATAAGGAACTTAACGTAAGAAGTTGACTAATTGAATTTTTTTATCAAAAAATCATTTTTAAATAATATGAATCAGGTTAGAAAAATGAGCGTTACGTATTAATATTTATTTCTACAGCTAGTAATGAAAGCAATATATTTTTTCTATGAATTTGACGTTGAAGAAAATGAGTGATTTTTTTTTGCATTAAATTACTTTTACGCAAATTAAAATATATATATTTTGATAGATATCAAAATTTCAATAGCACGTTGTTAAATATAAATTCTTCGACAAATAAATAAAAATAGTAAAAAAAAGTGAAATTAAACCAGTGAGCATGTAGTTATTTTCTTTTTTATGCAAAAAAAATAATAATTTTCAGATTTCATAATACAGTTACTGCATAAACCAGTGTTCATTCTAAAATGAATTAATTTAATTATCAATTACGTTTGTTTCATAATATTTTCTCACACCACATTTTTGATATTTTTATAACACAATAATTAACTCTAGTCTTTTAATCATTAATTATTCTGTCAAACATTCTCCAATAACTGTAGTTGTTTGTTGATTAATTATTTAACTACAATAATATCAGAAATAGAGTTACATAAAAATAATATATTATATAACAAAAAATATATTTTTAAAATGTAGTTTAAAGACAGATTTATTAAAATTTTAAATTATCATTAAGGATAAAAGTACATTTGAAAGTAGAATAAGACTGGTCACAAATTTTAAATTATTAATAGCCATTAGTTAAATCTTATACTTGGTTTAAAATATATATAACATAAAAGCAAATGGAATATTTGACAGTAATGTCAATTATTCTGCATGACATCTAACTTATATTTATTTAAACCTAGTATAAAATTTAACTATTGGCGGTGCAGCTGATCATAAATTGTAAGATTTATAAACTAATATGTTTCATTATTTTAGATGTTAAATAAAAATTGTGATACTTCAAATTAATAAATTATTACAAAGATATTTTAAATTTATTTGAAGTATAAAGTTTTGCATACTATTGTAATTATTAGCTTTTTAACTGGTGAAAATTCGGCTCTTCTCAAAATATTTTTTGGCGAATAAGATTTTAACACGTTCTGTCAAAGTAAGAGTATAAATAAAAATATAATATATTAATCTATAATCACAAATAAGAAAATATTATTCTTGGAATAGTTTTAATCGTAGGACGTATCGTGGGCTAAAAATAAATCATTTTGTAGCACGAAAATACCTTAAGTTGCACCAAAAATAATCCCGAATACAATCATTAAGAAAACATTCGTTGTTTGGTCCTTGAAGATGGTGGGGTCCGTGATTCACCTTTGGCAACGTACAAGTTGCTACGTAGAGAAATGACACTGCTTGACTAATTTATTATATTTACTGTATCGAAACACCAAAGGCGGTCTTTAATTGACTCTGAGCAATATTATGTTTTTCATACGTCCTATTTTGAAATCTTTGACTATGAGTCTGGTTGTTATATTTCGTTCAGCGTAAAATTAGACACGGTGAATTGAAATGTGTTTAGAATATTGTTGGGTTGTTCGACAGATAGATTTTAGACTTGGACAAGTTTAATGTGATAATAATTTTAAACGTTTTACTATAACTTGTTCCACGTAAGAATGCAGCATAGAGGTACTTGTGACGGACAAACCCAATTTAAATTTACAAAATATTTTTTTATACTCGCATCATTCAAAATAAGGTTTACATTACTTTGGAAACCAATGGAAAGTTTGATTCTGCGCACTAGTGCAAAAAGTAATAGAAAAAAAACACCCATTTTATTTTTCTAAATTTTAACTATTAAAACGCTGATTGTACTTATATACACACATTTTAAGGAATTTATAAAAAAGTAGAGACATTAGCTTACAACGCCATCAAACAGACATTTTTTAACAAACTATACGAAAAAAATAAACAATTTGTTTTAAAATAACAAATGTCAATTTATGGCGTACTTAACTGTCAATATAAATTCACGCTTTAAATTTAATAAATTTTCTCATTGTCTATTATATAATTTTTGCTCGTTTCAAAAAACATTGTACAAAACTCGTGCACGAAGACGTCATTTGCACCATTGGGGTTTAAATTATATAAATAAATAAATAAATATATCATCACGCATTTTACCCATTATTGGGTGTGGCAGTCTGCCGAAGCAGATCTTGGTAAGTGATATCTTTATGCGCGTGAAGTGCGGTTACCAGCCGTCAAATCACGGCCAGCAAAGATGTTAGTGGAGGGGGTAATTTTAATGTGGTGAAAATTGTTTGTTGGCTGTGGGAATCGAACCGAGGTTCTTAGGATCCACAGGTCGACTTGATACCACTGAGCCACCAACCCCATAAACTATAATATCGATGAAATATCAGAACGCACCCGTCATCGATGAAAAATAGAGGCGCCTCTATTTCCATCGAGGGATTCCTCGATGAAATGATTGTGTCTCATTTCACACGTATTATTGTGTCTCATTTCATGTTAGCCTGGGCTGTCATTTTGGTTTTGCTTTGTGCTAATCTTTCGTGTTTGTTTATTTTATGTCAGGATGCGTTCTGCTGTTTCATCGATGAGCTCCTCGACGCTCAGTGATGCTCCTCGACCAGTGTGCCATAGGCATAAGAAATTGAGTTTCATTATTTGTACTAGTTTAAACTTGAAAACATTGCATCAATATTTATGTTACCAGGACTTTTATTAGAAGGTGTAGACAAATTGTAAAACAAATCAAAGCCAGGGATATTTTTATTTATCAACATTTTAGTTTTATTTTAGTTGAAGTAAAAGAACTTGAAAAAACGCAAAACGAATTGTGTAATATAAGACTATTTTGATGTAATAAAATGCATTTATTTTTAACCGAATAAGAGTTAAATTTAGAAAGCCCATCTGTGTGGAATAAAAGCATAACGAAAGATGTTATTTAACATGAAATAAGAAAAATGAGTAGGTACAAGAAAAATAAGTGTATGTTTTGAAGTTGGAATTAAGAAGGGGATCGTAACTTCTGTTTATAAATACACAGTTGAAAATAGTCTTTTCAGAGTAAATACTTTCAATCTTAGTTTCAAATTCTTATCATCTTGAAAACATGTTGACTGTTTTATTTTTCTAAATGTAATTTGATAGTAATATAATGAGTAGACTCTAAGACATTGTGGGCGTGGGCTTGAGATAAATCGAACTAGAGATGAAAGACGAAGCGAGAATGCTCTGGCATCTCGCCTCGCCACATAATAAAATTGAGAGATGAGATCGAGAACGATATTAGAATTGAAAATTCGAGACGAGATCGATATAATTGTAAGAGCGAGAATCTCGCAATCATATACTTAGGAAAAGCTGAATTTTCCCCAAATTTTACTTCAATACATTTTGTACTTTCTCGAGATTATGTCTCAAAAACTAAACGAGATATGAAGATGCGCTCGACGGTATTGAATTTCTCGTGCTTTAATTGACTTGTGAACAAATTTTCAGCAGTTTTTAAATTTCAAAATATTTTGACCAAAATTTTCCCATAAAATAGTTTTTCAACAATATTTACATAAATTAGAAGACATATGCACTTGGGAACTTCACCACTGTATTCAGCAGGTCGAAATACATATGTATGTAAATTTTTGTTACAATATACCTATGGGAAACAGTTTTACAACAAAGAGTCTGAAATTGGTCTAAAAACGAAAAAAGTTCAAGGGGTACCCCTAAAGAAATTTTCCAAAAATCTAAATCACTGTAAAAATATTTTTAAGTCAATTCGGACATGAGGAATTCAATGCCGTTGAGCGCATTTTCATATCTTATTTAGTTTATAAGATATAGCTTCCGGAAAAGTTAGATTTACAAAAAAAAAATACTTCATCATATTTTCGACATTATCGAGGCTATATCTCAAAAACTAAACAAGATATGAAGATGCGCTCAACGACATTGAATTTCTCGTGTTTCAATTGATGTGCAAACAAATTTTCAGCATTTGCTAAAAATGTATATACAAGTCCATTCGGGCACGAGGGCATCTTCATATCTTGTTTAGTTTTTAAGATATTGATTCCGAAAAAGTTGAATATTTCCCCAAATTTAACTCATTTCAGATTCTGTACTTTCCCTAGAAGTTATTCAGATACCACATAAAAAATATATATTAAAAAAATATCATCATGTCATTAATGGGTGTAGTAGCACTCTGGCGTAGCAGATCTCGGTGATATATTTTGCGCGTGAAGTGCGGTTACCAACCGTTGAATCACGCCCCCCAAGGCTGTCAGTGGAGTGGGAACCACAGCGGTAGTTTTTACGTGGTGAAAATTGTTTGTAAAAAATAATATATAAATATGTCATCACGCCTTTTACCCATTACTGGATGTGGTTCTCTGCCGAAGCAGATCTCGGTAGTGATTTATGCACGTGAAGTGCGGTTACCAGCCGTCAAATCACGGCCTCCAAAAATGTTAGTGGTGGAGGAGCCACAGGGGTAGCTTTTGAAATTATGAAAATTGTTTGTCGTCTGTGGGGATTGTTTGTTTGTCAGCAGTGGAAATTGAACCGAAGCCATCCTCCCCATTAAATGCATCATTATTTATAATCGATCGTTTTATGAATGACATCTTTTTATTTTAATAAATAATTCATTAATATTGTGTGGTTTGCTAATGAGCAATTAAACATGAATGTAAAAGAAATTAAAGAAACAATTACCTGGGCACATTGGCAATAACAAATGATTTATACTTCGTTAACAAGTAACAAGTACTAAAAATACGTTACATGTTGGCGCATAGTAACATCAAAATTACTAGATCGTAATTTCTTACCGTGATAAACAATAAAAAATTCATCGTACTGCTACGGTTGCCAAAATTTCATAAATTGTGGTACACTCTTTCTCATCTAAATTTGAATGATGATGTAATGCGTTCCTGACCTAAGTTTTATTTTAAATTACATTTGAGTTTTATTTATATAGAGGGTACTTGTAAAGTTCTGCCTCCTGAAAACGGATCTTTTTCATTTCGCAAATAATTGATTTATTTTCTAAATACTATTAATAATTTTGTTATTTTGCACGTCTATGCCAAGATATATTCTGTAGGTGTCTGGCATCAAAAGAAAGATATTATCGTATTTCATTTATTTGGAAAAATGACGATTTTAAAATATAAAATATGTTACATTTTTCATATAGTTATTTTAGTGATTTAAAGTAGATATTCTGGTAATTTATTAAATTCTGCATTTAAATAATGACACATTACTCACGTGTTATACAGACTGGAGCTTGGTAAGGAGGAACATAGAGATTTAACATGGGATATTAATTTTATGCAATTTCCTGCTCGCCTATTATTTTACGGAAAAAACTGTGGAGTGCAAAGATGTTCATAATTAAAAGATGCATACAAGAATGTTTACTTTACTTTACGTTGACAAATGAGAGTGTAATTGTCAACTTTTCGTAGCAATCGTAGAAAATAGTATATTACGTACCATGAACTGTAAGTGACAGTTTTTAGGTCAAGAATGTAGTTTGGGAAATCGAAGCCCAAGGGATCGAGATTTCCTAAATATTCGTGACCTAAAACGATCACTTACAGTTCGAGGTTAGTAAGCTATTTTTTACAATACTTGCACAAATAGAATGAAAAGAAAAATAAGTTTCAAAATTGACAGCTGTCAAATTGTAGTCAAGACAAATATGACCTTGATATGTAATATTCACTTACTGTTCACGGTGGACAGTAAGTAAATATTAAAGTCCTGATGTAACCATGGAAACCACTGTGCAATAAAAGTTGCACTTACTGTGTTTAAATTTTGTCATTAATAGGTAACTTACAGTACAAGTATTGTAAAAATAATATTATGTACAGTTCGTTCGAGATATGTATTTTGTCGTTTATAGTAAATTCATTTTTTTTATGGGGTGGCTAGCTCAGTGGTATGAAGTCGGCCTGTAGATCCTGAGACAAACAATTTTCATAATTTCAAAAGCTATCTCTGTGGCTCCTCCACCACTAACATATTTCGGGGCCGTGATTTGACGACTGGTAACCGTACTTCAAGCGCAAAATATATCACTTACCGAGATATGCTTCGGCAGAGTGCCACACTCAGTAATGGGTAGAAGGCGTGATGATATATTTATTTATTTTATTTTTATTTATTTTATAGACTAGGTATAC
Organism: Pterostichus madidus; assembly: GCA_911728475.2. Taxonomy (NCBI): domain Eukaryota; kingdom Metazoa; phylum Arthropoda; class Insecta; order Coleoptera; family Carabidae; genus Pterostichus; species Pterostichus madidus. The sequence goes on from OU452312.1 coordinate 31,479,773, forward strand.
CAATAATAATTATTAGTTTAATTTAAGATGTATCTTCGTAGATTCCTTGTTAGAGTAGTAAGCGTGAGTAATTTGTGATATGAAATGTACGTCGAAGAAAGATACATGAAACATGATTGAGATTGGAGGTTTGTTGTATGATGAATGATTTCAAGTGTGAAGAGAAAATGAGTTTATATGGAGGGTTTTATGAATATGGTTGAAGCAAGGGTGGTGTAGTAAGATGAGAATATTTGGCGAGGATTCATTATTTGATGAAACTGATAGGTAAATGGTTTTTGAATAATTTTAGAGTTCGTGCTATCCCATTTGATGGGATATAGCGTGATGTGTAAAAAATCTTTTAAGAATTCTATTTCGAATGTGTAATATACTCCATTCCCTGTATGAAAACGATGACGTCATGTGTGGACGGGTTTATCATAGATACGATGAAATATAGCTATCTTTTTTTAATAATATTATTCGTACCTATGCGAATGATATAACGTATGTCTTAATAAGATAAGACACACGTTTCATGTTTTTTCACGTTCTATCACATTTATTATTTTAATGAAAACGTATGACAGTTCTTACTAATACGAAAATTTATATTTACTTTGTTCACATTTGTTTATAAAATAAAAAATAGAGACCTATGGTCATGATTTTATTATTTTCTCTCCTGTCATTTCTAAGTTTCTGACATTTTTGATACATAAATAAAGACTAAGAAATAAGAAATGGCTAGAAAAATGCAGAAATGCGTTTGTCATCTTCATGATTATTTTGCGCTGGAGTTAGATAATCGAGGATCTTTAATTAATTTAACTGTAGTACAGGAGATAATGTGCATTGTATTTTGTATTGTCATATATTATTTATTTATATATAATAATAATACATATAAAAATGTATATTCTTTTGAGTTTTATTTTACAAAATTACACATTTCAATAAGGTAGGTAATATTTTTCGTGAGTTAAGATAAATTTATATTTGGTTACTTTTATAAACTAATTAAATTTTATAAAGTAATAAATATTTTAATCTGACATTTAATTTTTAGCTTATGTTTTAAAAATGTCAATCCAATACCAATGTACACGTTTTAAGCACAAAATCTTGAATCACATGGATACCGAATGTGACGTAATCGTTTTCATACAGGGAATAGAATATACCATCTGTAATTTAATATATTTGTAATATTGCAATGAAATATTTAATTCGCTGCGTCGTGCATTTACTTCTATTTTATTAAACAATAAACTGCTAAGTTTAGAGAGACGATAAAAATCCGTTTTATTTCCCTATTTTCACGATTGTAGTTCAGTGTTAATCTCGCTAAAAGAATGTCATGCAATAAAACAAATTCAAGTCAACGTAGGTAATTCATTTGTTCTGTTCATTGTGTCGAGAGCAGCGTATGTGACCTGCAGTTAGCTTTACGTTCGAACTTCGCGAAATATGCGGCAGTGGCTCTGCGAACTCTCAACCTTTTCTTTGGGGTTATATTTAAATGGCTGACATTCTGACAAGCGATGCTGGTGACCAAAATGTAGAGAGATAATATTGGTTTTGAACTATTAGTAGAAGGTTTTAATTTGGCGTGGGCGATGAGAAATTCGGTTGTTTTCGTGCCAAATATTATACGTGTGGATTACTGTTACTGTTTATGATGAAATTCTTTGATTTATTTGATGCCATTTTGTTTTGAATATTATATTTGTTGTTTACTTGGTTTCTATTTAATCGTTTATACTTTGTTTATACAGGATTTGATAAAATTAAAATAATTTTATATAAATTTCTTTTATTTGACAATATTATGTAAACAATAATTTATTATAAATCAAATGTGTAGAGACCGGCAGGGACAATTTTAATGTGGCATTTGATGTTTGTAGAACTGGGTTACTAACGCGTTACTATGACTACGATTATGTTACTACAATTGAACCTGACATTTCGGACCAGGTTAATATACAAAAGTGATTATATCACGTTGTCAAGGATATAATGGCTTATTTATACGTGGTAACTAAGGAAAATTCTTAAATATAATTGGCTCATTTTATTATAAGTTATATACATACATACATGCATATCATCACGCTATATCCCATCAAATGGGGTAGCACGAACTCTAAAATCATTCATAAAATATTCACTCATTACATTAATGAAATAATCAGTCCTCGTCAAACATTCTCATCCAAACACACCACCCTCACTTTAACCACATTCATGGATCACTCTATATAAACTCATTTATGAGTTACTTATATAATTAGTGTAATTTTTTCTTGATTGGTTGATTTTGCACTCGTGATTAGAAATGAATGCATCCGAAAGCACGTTGTGTGGAAACCGCCCGACGCCGAAGGCGGAGGGCTGTTTCTTATAAGTAACGTACTTGAGGAAATTGTTATAAAATTATAAATATTTATTATGGGGTAATAGCTCAGTGGTATCAAGTCGGCCTGTGGATCCAAAGAACCCTGGTTTGATCCCCACAGCCGACAAAACATTTTCACCAATTTAAAAATTACTCCTGTGGCTCCGCCACTACTAACATCTTTGGGGGCCGTGATTTGACGGCTGGTAACCACACTTTACGCGCATAAATATATCACTTACCGAAATCTGCGTCGGCAGAGTGCCACACTCAGTAATGGGTAAAAGGCGTCATGTTATATTTATTTTTTTATTTATTAATGCTCGAGGGACATTCGGTGAGAACATTTTTAGACGAACTTACCATACCTTAAAAATGACATTTTTAAATATAAACAACAAATATTTTATTAAATATCTACACCTATTTGTTACCTAGCAACAAGCAAGTGATAAGTTTCTCGGGACATTAACAGTGTAATCTTGTTTAGTTTGGTTAGTTTCACATATGTGATTAAAAACGAATAAATGTGATTGGCTATAATTTAAATTTTAACCGCTAAAACTGACGCTTCTGATTGGCTAGTGCTTCGTCCAGTTTACACTGTACATAGATTTTATATTTGATTTATTAGAGCTGTCATAAGTTTTGAGGTTATCTGTTTTTTTGTTGGTTTTTTGCATTTCTAAGACATTAACATAAATCAGTTCTTTTGAGAACTAATAATATACGGAGTGACAAATTAGAGTTTATAATGCCATTTGTATTTTGAAATAAATTCCATGAGACTTCATCAGTGCAGATGTGTAAGAAATTTTTGTATTTCGCGCGAACAAAAATCTAGTAACTTTCTTTGGTAACTTTCTATAGTGTAAATCTGACTTATGCATTTACTCCTCCTGGTTAAAAAACAGAGAAACTTCGTCTAAAAATTTTCTGTATAAAACTGTTCTTATTGGTTGAATTTTCAAATGGTTTTCATTATGATTGGTTGAAAAAAGGTCAAGGGAACTTATTATCATGCATAAAATTGATATGTAATACATATTTTCTTGAAATTCAAAGACTTGAAATCCCATTTTGGATTAAGTTCCTGTTTACTGCAAGAAACTGTGTTAAATCTTCTTTCCGCATTGGTAGATAATTCGTGTGTCCATCACTACGTCTATATTTCTCAAAATCATTTTTCGCACCTAATTTTCTCCAACTCCACTAATTAACTCTGAGGGGAAACTTTGTACAGCCCTGGCATTCTCTGGAGCAGTTATGTACCTCTTCACTTCATTTGTACGTTAGTATAATTCCTCACAGACGCTGCTGGTCTATTTTCAGAATACCTTTGCATCGTTGAAACCGGCTACATCTCAGATACTACATTCAAACATTCAAAATGTAACTCTCAAAGACTGATCTGTCACACATTTTTCATGGAATTTATCACAGTGTGGCTGAATTTGCAAAATTATTTTTGGTAGAGCATAAATTATATTTAGTTTGACGGTTTTGTTTATTTCTTAGTTTATTTCGAGGACGTTGGTGCTGTTAAATCATTTTAATAATTTAAAGGCAGGTTAGTTGAGGCTCATTTAGGGCCAGGTGCAATAGATAAAATGGGATTAATTTTTATTTATAAACAAACAAATAGTTATATGTGTATTAAGAACGTAAAGTGATTCTTTGTTACCCGAACACGGTAAAAGGAACAAACACACTTTACGCTCTGTCAATATAAGTTTCTGTTTTGTTTGTATATAATAGCTGTATTCCATTTGCCACTTGGTTCACTAAAATTAGTTCAGATAAATTCGACAACTTGTCTAAATGAACTGAATTAAGCAAACTGATGCATTTATTGGGGTGAATTACTTCAAATTAACTTAGAATAAGTAATTCTAGTATTGTAAATAAAGTCAGCGAAGTAATCCAGCGAAATACGTAAATAAGTGATCTGGTTCAACCTACAGTTGTATTCCATTTGCCACTTGGTTCACTTAAATCAGTTCAGATAAATTAGACAACATGACTAAATCAACTGAATTAAGCAAACTAATGCAGTTATTGGGGTGAATTATTTCAAAGTAAATTAGAATAAGTAATTCTAGTACTGGAAATAAAGTCAGCGAAGTAATCCAGCGAAATAAATAAGTGATCTGGTTCAACCTACAGTTGTATTCCATTTGCCACTTGGTTCACTTAAATCAGTTCAGATAAATTAGACAACATGACTAAATCAATAGAATTAAGCAAACTAATGCAGTTATTGGGGTGAATTATTTCAAAGTAAATTAGAATAAGTAATTCTAGTACTGGAAATAAAGTCAGCGTAGTAATCCAGCGAAATAAATAAGTGATCTGGTTCAACCTACAGTTGTATTCCATTTGCCACTTGGTTCACTTAAACCAGTTCAGATAAATTAGACAACATGACTAAATCAACTGAATTAAGCAAACTAATGCAGTTATTGAGGTGAATTAATTCAAAGTAAATTAGGATAAGTAATTCTAGTACTGGAAATAAAGTCAGCGAAGTAATCCAGCGAAATAAATAAGTGATCTTGTTCAATCTACAGCTGTATTCCATTTGACACTTGGTTCACTTAAATCAGTTCAGATAAATTAGACAACATGACTAAATCAACTGAATTAAGCAAACTAATGCAGTTATTGAGGTGAATTATTTCAAAGTAAATTAGGATAAGTAATTCTAGTACTGGAAATAAAGTCAGCGAAGTAATCCAGCGAAATAAATAAGTGATCTGGTTCAATCTACAGCTGTATTCCATTTGCCACTTGGTTCACTTAAATCAGTTCAGATAAATTAGACAACATGACTAAATCAATTGAATTAAGCAAACTAATGCAGTTATTGGGGTGAATTATTTCAAAGTAAATTAGAATAAGTAATTCTAGTATTGTAAATAAAGTCAGCGAAGTAATCCAGCGAAATAAATAAGTGATCTGGTTCAACCTACAGTTGTATTCCATTTGCCACTTGGTTCGCTTAAATCAGTTCAGATAAATTATACAACATGACTAAATCAACTGAATTAAGCAAACTGATGCAGTTATTGGGGTGAATTATTTCAAAGTAAATTAGAATAAGTAATTCTAGTACTGGAAATAAAGTCAGCGAAGTAATCCAGCGAAATAAATAAGTGATCTGGTTCAGTAAATATAAGTTAGATCTAATTCAAATGGCAAATGTAATACGCCTCTGGTAACTATTGACATATATTTTTCGTGCGTTGTCATTGGAAACGCGTGCAAAAATAAATATTATGTAACTTTTTCGTTTGCTCCACGGAAACCGTCAATTTTATGTTGACAAATGAAAGCGTAATTGTCAACTTTTCATAGCAACTGTAGAAACAAAATTATATGTATACTTTGTAAAGAAAGTGTCATTCTTCCTCCAGGTGCTTCAAATTTGAAACTTTCTTCTATTGAACTTGATAACTATGGAAGTTAATCACGTCATCATGTGAATCATTCATATGTTTAGGTTTTTGTAAATTTTAATACATACTTTGTCTATAATGAACATACATTTTTAGTTTTCTCTGTTTCTTTCCTGGAAAATAATATACAAAAACAAAAATTGCAGAAACATTGATTTTTAAATCAACAAATCTTTTTATATTTTTCTAAATTATGTTGATGTTATCAGTCAATGAAATTGATGAAATTTGTTTCTGGAATTCCGAGAGAAAATTTAACGCCAGTCAATAAAAGACTGTTGCTGTTTGACTTTTGTCTAAGAATCTATTTTTGAACATTGTTTATATTTCTCAGTTGTAATTATAAACACTTGGCGCTATCATGAGCTATTATCTTGTAAATATTTATCCTGCAATAATATTTAAAGGGAATAATCAAAAGATTAATTTTAATTGCACATTGACGTGATAAAAACAAAATAAAGTATTTATTCTTTTGTATTTTATTCTCCGTCCTTTATTTTTGTATTCCCTTATTTTTCATGATTAGTAACACTTCGGAATTCTGTGCCAAAATAATTTATTTAGTTATTTTAGTTTTATTTTCAAATTTTAACCACATTTTATTTAAGAAGCTATCAGTTAGCTGTCATTAAATTCTCCTTTATAATAATAGCTACGTTTATAAGTAAGCAAAATAATATAAAAATGCTGGAGTATTCTGGTCACAGAATACTTCCGAAATTATGCTAATTTGTAAAATAATCATACTGCTAAAATTAATTTTAAAACTTGATAGTTAGTCATGAAACTGGAACAAATGCAAACAAATGTATAAAATTGAATTGTCATATACAATGGTTGGACCGCTAATAAAAAAATGTGATCATGATTTTTGATGGCTTCTTGTGTCTGCTTACTTTTGTTTCTCACATTTATCAATAGGTGTCACTACTAACTAAAAACACAACTAAAACATGATTTGTGAATGTTGCTTCAAAATGGTATATTACGTAAAACATAAAACTAACATTAATTTTGATTTGTGAATGAACCTTAAAACCTAAACATTTACAGGCAGATTCATAAAGCGGATTAGTGCTAACACCACTTTTTATTTCGTTTTTAACTATCTTTTCAATATACAAAACAAGTTTATTTTAACTTGAGTTAAAAAGAGAGTTAATTAGCATCAAATTTAGTTCATTTCTTTAATCTGTTTTAATTTGAAAGAGTTATAGATAATATTAGAAACGGTGTTGGCGCTAATCCGTTTTATGAATTTGCCTGTTAATTGATATTTTTCATATAAACTAATGAGGAAAATAATGGCGACGAATAACTTATTAGATTGAGCGGAATATATAATTTGCGAATAGACAAATGACAACATAACCACAATTTCCTAATATACATCCTTATTTGTAACAATATGTAACTCAATTCCAAAATATCAAATATCTTTCCCCACTTTTAAATTTTTCACTTCTTCGGCATTTCCTCCATTCTTCCACGATGGGGTCATCACCCTCTCTTGCACCTCCTCCTGCATACTCTCCTGCATGCGCCTGCGCTTGTAGAGGGGGTGAGTCAGACGCAGGACGCAGGCGGTGACGACGCCGAGCGTCTGTGCAGCACAGCAGCGCCTCTATGCGGCGTCGCTTCTCGAGTCATCTGCTAAATTTGGGCCCCGTGACTACTTACTCCTCTCTCTCCGCGCTCCTCTCGGAGAGAAGAAGGTGTAAGGTGGAAGGATTCGGTTACGGAGAGAAATTGGTTACTGAGGTGATGAGTGATGAAGAAAATATATTATTTCTGCTAGGAAATATAATATTTAGTTAATCTATTTTGGTTATCTATGTTTATTTATTTTCGGTTTAACTGAATTGATTGTCAATTCGTGGTGCCCAATTCTTGGAAATTCTGGAAAAAGCCTGGAAATCATTAAAAGCCTTAAATTTGATTATAATAGTTTTTATGTACCAAGAAAACGGTACTGAATTGATAGTGAAGTCGTTAGGCCCTTATCTTATTTTATTTTTTATTAGGGAACCTCAAAACGGGATTAAATTTTCAAATTAGAAAAAAATCAACATTTGTGCGGCAATAACTCGAAAACTAAACGAGATATGAAGATGCGCACACCGGCATTGCATTTCTCGTGCTTCAATTAACTTAAAAACAAATTTTCAAGAATTTAGAATTTTTTACCAAAAACATCTTAATTTGTTTTGTTTTTTGATAATCTTAAGAGATTTTGCTCTAAAATGCTTTCCTATGCGAATATTTTTATAAAATATTACATACATATGTTTTTTAATGTGCTGAATACACTGGTGATGTTCACGAGTGCGTATCTATTCTAATTTTCTAGTTATCGCCCAAGGAAATTGATGAATGTTAGAAAATTTTGGCAAAAAATCAAAAATTTTATAAATAAATAAATATATCATCACGCCTTCTACCCATTACTGAGTGTAGCACTCTGCCGAAGCAGATCCCGGTATGTGATATATTTTGCGCGTAAAGTGCGGTTACCAGTCGTCAAATCACGGCCCCCAAAGATGTTAGTGGTGGAGGAGCCACAGGGATAGCTTTTTCAAATTATGAAAATTTGTCGCCTGTGGGAATCGAATCAGGGACCTCAGGATCCACAGGCCGACTTCATACCACTGAGCTAGCCATCCCAAATTATTGACAATTATTATTTAATACAATAAATATTTAATAACAACGATTTATAAAATGATATTAATAACAGTTGATATAAATTATGTGTCAGAGCTTACTACTGTATAATGTCAAAACAAATAAAATCAGAATGTAATTGTATTCAAAATAGTAATTTTTACCTTAGATATTCATAAATAACACGGATAATAAATAACACCTGGCTGTTTGGAATTTGGCACTGAGAGTTAAAGTTTTTCGGTAAAATAAACAACTGAAGGACGATTACAAGCCCACTACAGGTGAGCAACCGATATTTTATGCAATTAATATAATTACTTCATACAAGATTATTAATTAATCCAAAAATAGTCTAAGTAATAGTATAATTTTCTCCAAAGGAGAGAAATGCATGTTTCTTCCTGTGTGTAAAGTTGAATACAACCGATGAAAAAAACATTTCTTACTAGATGTATGTACTATTTTCCACAAGCCTAGTAATTAACGAATACTTATTTCTGCTAATAAAGAATGATTGAAATTTATTTTATTTTTCTTGCTTTAGCAACGTCAGTAAAATATTCGTAGCAACGGGATTAAAATACACTTTTTCTCTCGTCATTATTAGCAACAGCAAAAAAAGCTCATTTTACTCTAGTCGCTCTCAATAACTGCATAGCTAAAATGTATTATTTCTCTCCTGATTTTGATGCAATAGAAACCATCTTTTACTTCCCGGTTTTGACAAAATAGTATATTATAATCCTTTTACCCGTTACTGGTGTGGCACTCTGCCGAAGCAGATCTCGGTAAGTGACACATTTATGAGAGTGAAGTACGGTTATCAGTCGTCAAATTACGGCCCCCAAAGACGTTAGTAATGGGAGAGCCACAGGGGTAATTTTAATGTGGTGAAAATGTTTGTCGGCTGTGGGAATCGAACCAGGGTTCTCAGGATCCACAGACCGACTCGATATCACTAATAATGGGGGATTCCGGTGGTAGAGCTTTTTAATATATATTTATTAAAATAAATTCTTGACCGTACATCGTATTTAATACAATATAAAATCATACCATAAATGATATCTTTATTGCTGAAATATGAAAGTTAAAGTTGAATAATTCAAATCGCTCATATGTATTTCGCACTGCCATATTGCAATTACGTAGTTGTATTAAGCCCATCACAGAACTTTGTCTGAAACGTTTGTCGGTGCTCAATTTTACTGAGAGGAAGATGAAGAAGAAATAAGCATTCAGCATTCTACGATTCTGCTAATGACGTATAATACTAGACGAATTATGGTGTATTCAAGTCAATGCAGTGTTGTGAAGCAGAAAGGGATGGAATAACTTTTGGGTCCGCCGGGTGCGCGGCAAGGAGCGAGTACACTTTGATGTTATGCAAGTTGCTCCTTACCGCGCACCCGCCTCACAAGCCAGTTCTTCTATCCCTTTCTGCTTCACAACAAACGCCGTTGTTATCCGTCTAGTTATGTTTTATCGGAGGATTCTACTGACAACGACACACGTTACGTTTGTTTCGAAAGTTTAAATATTTTTATCATGCTTAATACAAGTTTTTTTAAAAAATAAAAATTTTGGGTATAATAATTTTATTACGTAGATTAATATATAAAAAATTCAAAAAAGTCTTGAAAGGCCCATTATTATTATTTGTTTAAAATAAATATGAAACATAATTGAATACATTCCTAATATTAATCTGCGTCTAATTTGAGTTACAAGTTCAAAAGTCACCCACGTAAAGTAAAAATAAAAATATCGCATAAGCTATAAATTAGCCTAAATCTGACGTTTGCCGCAGATATTTGAATGCGATGTGTTCTGGCTAACGTTCGACTACAACTATAATTAAGTGATGTTTCATCTGAACCCAATGACAGTTTTATACAGAAAGTAATTGGATATGATCTTTGAAAAGTTTTGCAAAATGTGTGATGTATAAATAGATCAACTATTTCAATTATATAAAGAATTTTTACTTTTTTCTAAAAAGTAGATGAGTTTCACTTTTGATTCGGTCAATTAAAGAAGAATGCTAGAAGAATGTAATTTTTATTTGTCGCTTTATTTGCTTCAAATTGAATAGAAGATTTTTTACGCAATGTCTTTGTCTAGAATAATACTACAATTTACTGTGTCTGCTATTAAGTTTTATACAAATTTTATGATGCTTAAAATAACTACTTACTGTATACTAGTAAGTTATTAAAATAAGCAATAACAAGTTACTTTGAACTTTAGTGACTCATTTAATATTAATATACATACATACATACATATCTTCACGCTATATCCTAACAAACGGGGTAGCACGAACCCTAAAATCACTCATAAAATATTCACTAATTACATTCATCAAATAATCAGCCCTCGTCAAACATTATCATCCGAACACATCACCCTCACTTAAACCACATTCATAGATCACTCCATATAAACTCAATCATTTATTACACTCGAAATCATTTATCACAATCAAACCTTAAATCACATCATTCCTATTCACTTATCATGCATCCTCTTTCTTCAACGTACATAGCATATGCATAAAACATCTCAAATTACTCACGTAAATATAATTATATTATAACGTCTTTTTAATTAATTCCTAAGTGTGACAGGTCTGCATTTGCAGATCTCTGATATATTTAAAGTAGTAATAGCTCAGAACAACAGAAGTAAATAATTATTTTTTGTAGTAAATATACAAATATTTTTCCATATTACTACATTCTGCAGGACACAATCGTTCAATTGTCAAATTATAGTACTCATGAATATTATTAAAATGGTGAACCGGTAGTACGGTGAAGTGGTTAGCGTTACGGCATTAGAAATTACTCACGCTTACTCCTAACGAATCTAATAACGAATCTACAAAGATTAGAAAAGATGAAAGCGATAGCCTATTTGTATATGAAAGAAAAGTTAACATAATGCAGTTAATGAAAATGAAACAAAAAGATAAGAAAGGATGGGAGTGTCGTCCTGCGCATGTTTTTGAAAGTGAATTCCACGCAATTGCAGTTAAACACTCTATGTAAGAACTGAAAACGAATTAAAGATAAGAAAGGAAGGGAGTGTCGCACTACTACAACTAATGACAGTAATTATAATTTGTCCAATTTGTGTTGTGTTTTCGGTGCGATATTTTTTCACTTATTTAATAGATAAGATATCGTGATAGTATAGAACTGTCGAAACATTATGATATATTTATTAAAAACGTTAACGGTATAATAATTTATTTCTTTTCAAAGAACGCATTAAATTCTCAACAAGTAACCATCTACTCTGAGTATCAGTGCAGTATAAGATATGTTTACGTGAATTTATTTGTTGTCTAAAAATATCACACGGCAGCTGTTTTTACTCTTAACGAAAGATTTCGTTTCCGAACATCTGGAACATTCTTATGTCATGAATTTTGCAGCCAAGAGAATCGAGAGTCTTGAATTAATTCTGTATAAACATTGATTTGTTTACAATAAATTAAAACGCTGTTGTGAAAAACTGAAAGGAAATTGGCGAGTTAATGATTTTACTCCTAAAACTTTATTTCTATTTTAACCCGTGTCATTTCGTTCTGACAATACAGATGTGGTATGTTGGTTGCTGAACAATATTTTTGAAAAAGAAAACTTATTTTTGTTGTGGAAAAAGGTTTTTTATTTATTTATTGAAGTATAAATATTGGTACAAAATTGTAGATTAGTTATATGTATGTGAAAAGCGTGTAATGAATTAAAATTAATGATTTCTTTTATATCGATTCTATGTATAGTTTCAATGTTTTGAATAGCGACGTCGTTGTAAAAAGCGCCGGGACGCTTAGAAGTTCTACAAAATATAGATAGATGTCTCTACTGCAATATGAACTTGGTTTTAGATTCAGCTTTCACATGATACAGTTACTTTATAAGAGAGTAGCGACAATAGGATGGATCAGTTTTGATTGGTTCTGCAGATCACATTGTGCAAGCCTGCCATCTTGTGGAAAATGTGAAATTTGATTAATGAAAATAAGTAATTTAGACATTGTAGGAAGAAGAATTTAATTCTATAAACTGTCGCGTCTTTGCTCTTATATTAATTTAAAATAGAAAAGTAAATACTCAACGAAATTAAAGAAATACTTAAATTATAACATACTTAAATTTTTCTGCTTTTGAAATTAAAATGTTATTTATCTAAGATCGTGTGTAAAGTTGACTCTTAGGTGGATGTTTTCAGTTCGTGAAATGACAAAATTTCATTACTCACGGGTTACATTTTTTGTTGTTATAATTTGTGGCCGTAGAAAATGTATAGTATGTGACTCTTTTTATAAACTCTTTAGATATTCGTTTTTTTACACTCATAACTAAAACGACGTTTATAAAACGTATTACATAATATATTCCTTTTGTATTTTATTGCCGTAAGTTTGTTAGAATCCTTTTTAAATTACTTTATAAAATCATACCTACCTATGGGCGCCCGTAGGTGGATCGAAATAGGTAAATTATATACTACATACAGAAAATACTTTTAGTATTCTGAAATATATAAAATAAAATAAATATATCATCACGCCTTCTTACCCATTACTGGGTGTGGCACTCTGCTGAAGCAGATCTCGGTAAGTGATATATTTTGCGCGTGAAGTGCGGTTACAAATAAATAAATAAATATATCATCACGCCTCCTACCCATTACTGGGTGTGGCACTATGCTAAAGCAGATCTCGGTAAGTGATATATTTTGCGCGTGAAGTGCGGTTACCAGTCGTCAAATCACGGCCCCCAAACATGTTAGTGGTGGAGGAGCCACAGGGATAGCTTTTTCAAATTATGAAAATTTGTCGCCTGTGGGAATCGAACCAGGGACCTCAGGATCCACAGGCCGACTTCATACCACTGTGCTAGCCATCCCATAAGTGCGGTTACCAGTCGTCAAATAACGGCCCCCAAACATGTTAGTGGTGGAGGAGCCACAGGGGTAGTTTTTGAAATGATGAAAATTGTTTATCGCCTGTGGGAATCGAACCAGGGTTCTCAGGATCCACAGGCCGACTTCATACCACTGAGCTAGCCACCCCAAATATATATTATTTAAATATTTTAATAATACATTAAATAATAAATTGTCAGACTAAACAAAATAAATAAATTTGCATTTCATTAAAAATTAGATGAAAACTAATCATCAGGTATCGACTCATTGGGCCCCCCCTTCGTGGGTGCCCATGTTTGCCTCAACATAGCGGGTGAGCCAATAAAAATGGTCTCGTGTCTCCACTGTTTCTATAAAGGCGTTGTAGAAAATGCGAGTTGACGGGTTCAAATCTCGCTGATATAACTGCATCAGGATATTTCAGATTTCGTTTTAAACTATAGATACCCTGTACTGAAATTGGAATTATTTCCTATTAAATAAATTTTAAAAATGTGTTATTCGAAAAACTTTATGGTCGAAACTAGGTGCCAAATCATGCAATGAAAATTGCTATAGTCAAACATTCAACTCAAATTTTTCACTTAACATAAAAGTGATGATGCAACCGACTTAAATAAATGAAGATCAAGGAAAATTGTCTGAGGAGAAATTCATAAATTATTTTTGTTTATCATCATGTACATAAAACGTATAACATGTAAATTTTCCACTAAGTAGACTTCGTTTCATTCGATTAAAAATTAAACATCTTCGCACAATTCATCACAGTTGTTTACCATAGCGACCAAGGTAACATTCATTTGTCAAAACATTGTCAACCTCCCAGCTCGTCTTTCATCTCCACACGTGTTGTAAATTTTCATAAACATCAGACAGTCGACTTGATGCTCCACAACATGATTTGTTTTTCTTCTGAAGGATAAAAGTATCCTGTATATTGTGAAGTAAGTAGGTATTGTTGCAATCAATATTTTGTTGAAATCAGTATATGTATTATTGTAATAAACAAATAAATATTGCAAGATTAATCACCTTACACTGTTGAGAGTTAATTATGAAAATGCTTTGAAGCCGAAGTTCCTGAGTTCGAAACACATCAAAGCTAAAAGTATATGAACTTACCACACTGCGGCTCGGTGAGTTCGGACCTTGTCCTGTAATTGGGATTAAGTTCCTATTGTACAAATTACATAAATAAATAAATAAACACTGTGATAGAAACCATGTTTTTAAATTTACAAAATAGTTTGATAAACTTGTCATTAATTGAACATTTTGATTTTGTTTCAATCAAATTAATAATTAACCTAGACATATACATTTGACATTCAAAAATTAGATAAAATACTAAACAACAGGTATCGAAGGAGAGGGGGGTCCATCGACCCACTGGACCCCTCTTGCGGGCGCCCATGCTTCTAATTATTGTATTCTTACGTAAAACAAGATAATCCTCCTATTCTGAAACTGGATCATTATCAGTTAACGATCGATAAGATAATGATCATTTTTATTTTTCATCGTTATTTTACAGATGATTATAATTTCGGTATTCACGAATTTTGTTTGCTAATATACCTAGCAATATAATGACAGCTCAATGACAGTTCCGTAAAAAGTGTGGTTTAAAATATATTTTTTTATACTGGCAGTTTTGATACTAGAGCAAAATGCATAAAAATAAAATAAAACTAAAAGAATAAATAGGGTTGGTGGCTCAGTGGTATCGAGTCGGCCTGTGGATCCTAAGATCCCTGATTTGATTCCCACAGCCGATAAACAATTTTCACCACATTCAAATTACCCCTGTGGCTCCCCCTCCACTAACATCTTTGGGGGCCGTGATTTGAGGGCTGGTAACCGCACTTCACGCGCATAAATATATCACTTACCGAGATCTGCTCCGGCAGAGTGCCACATCCAATCATGGGTAAAAGGCGTGATGATATATTTATTTTATTTTTATTTTAAAAATATATTTTTTTATACTGGCAGTTTTGTACAAGAGCAAAATGCATAAAAGTAAAAGAATAAATGAGTTTGGTCCGAAAATGTCGAAAGGGCGGTAATCTACAAATTAATCATAAAAACTCATGTCATTAACTTATCGTTCGTTAATAGATAATGATCGAGTTACAGAATTAGAGGGCTTTTCTTTAATTTTTTTGTATAACCCGGTCCTGGATTCAAACTAACCTTGAGACAATTTTTATGTAATCCTAATCGGTTATAGAACCAAGCAACAGTGAACCAGTAAATGAACTCACAGTTTGCGTGTTATTTTCGTCTTTAACACAAAATTCTACGCGGTTATGCACGTTTAAGGAAACGCGAATTGAAATAACTACCGCCTACTTCTCTTTGCCAATTGCGTATATTTGAATTCGAATATTCCAGAAGATTCTTTGGCACGCGATACCCCGACTACCTGCCTAGACGTTATTGTTTCTTCATAATAACATATTTTTCGCACCTGTTTTGTTACATGGATGTGTCTTTTTTTGACAGCTCTCATGACTAACTTGTTTGCTTTGCTAGGAGCAGAGTGATTCATTAACTATCAATTTACTAACTTCGTTTTATTCCTAAATTATACTATTCTACTACATTTATTGGTGTTGAAGGAATGAATGATGCAACAGGAAGGTTAATTTAAATTAATATTTTATTTAAAAAATAAAATGTTTCATATACAAATAAATATATCAGTTGCGGAAGATTTCTATAATAATATTTGTGTAGTATGTATATATGTGTAGTGTGGTCTTGTGGGGTATTCTTGGAGATTGGTTATTCACTTGCCCATGAGGATTTTGCGACCAGCGCCAAGGTTTTGTCCGGCCTGGGTTGCTCCCTTGTTGGAACCAGCCTGGAGACCGATGATGGTCTGGCCAGCCTTCAACTGTTCGTCGGTGAAGTCACGTTTGCACTCATCGGAGGGTTTGGGTCCTAGGTAGGGGCCGGACCATTCTGGGTGCTTGTATGTCTGCAAGAAAAGATATTACATTGAAGAAATCTTTTGGGCAACTGAATAGGATATTCTGACATAGTCTGAATTCATTCATCCATATTCTGTAATTATTAGTACTAACTTGTTCTTTTGATAACAATCATTATTGTTTGGGGACTTAGCAATTGCTATTCTTTACTGTTCAGAATAAGGTTGATTGTCGTTTAGCTAATGTGTTCGTTTGATTAAATATTAATTCCGTTAGAATAAATGTTGGTGAATTGTCGAATTCAATTCATTCTTGCTTTCTAGCTAAAAATATGGCGAGACAACTAATAAATTCGGAGAAATCTTGGAGTTTTCTTAATTTTTGTTTTGTTCGTTTGATTAAATATTAATTCCGTTAGAATAAATGTTGGTGAATTGTCGAATTCAATTCATTCTTGCTTTCTAGCTAAAAATATGGTGAGACAACTAATAAATTCGGAGAAATCTTGAAATTTTCTTAATTTTCGTTTAATGAAATATTAACATATTTCGTTCGAATAAAGTCTGAATTCTATTCATTCTTGCTATGTATCTAGAGAATAAAATTGTAATTAGCCGATAAATTCATAGAACTTTTTAAATTTTGCTAAATTTTCGTTTTTAAGAAATATTAAGATATTTCGTTGGAATAAGTGTTCGCAAATTGTTTAATTCAGTCTAATTTCTATTCGGGAAGTTTTCTAGCTAGAAAATGATGTGGACAAAAAACAAATAAACTCGTAAACTTGATAAATTTTCGTTTAAATATATTAGAAAGCTAATAATTTAATGGGATGGCTAGCACAGTGGTATGAAGTCGGCCTGTGGATCCTGAGGTCTCTGGTTCGATTCCCACAGGCGACAAATTTTCATAATTTGAAAAAGCTATCCCTGTGGCTCCTCCACCACTAACATGTTTGGGGGCCGTGATTTGACGACTGGTAACCGCACTTCACGCGCAAAATATATCACTTACCGAGATCTGCTTTAGCGGAGTGCCACACCCAGCAATGGGTAGAAGGCGTGATGATATATTTATTTATTTATTTATTTATAATTTTCATTAAATGAACTAGATACTAATATATTATGTCGGAATAATTGTTGGAGAGTTCTCTGATTCAGTCTGAATTCTATTTATTTTTGTTTTTTACATTTTACTGAATAGTTAGAAAATAATATAGTGTGAATTTTGAAAAATTCTTTAAACTTTGCTTAGTTTTTGTTTAATAAAATATTAATCAATTCTGTCAAATTATTAAGCTAAGTAATTCAGTCTTAGTTCTATTCGTTCTCGCTTTTTGGTTAAAAATGTATTGTTGAAAAGTCAATAATTTTGAAAAAAGACTTTAAATTTGTCGTTTTGTGACACTTGTGTTTGTATAATTGTACAAACTTTAAGCATTATTGAAAGTCGTTGCTCGCAATAAACGAGTTCTAATTAGACAGAACAACTATTGTAGAAAAAGTTACTTAAATGCATCAAAATCAATTAAATAATCGCATAAAGCCTTACTGAGTGAGGTTTGAGATAGTTATATAATATTTAAAGAAATATAATTCCTTCTTACCGTCCTGCCAAGAGCGAAAAGGCAGCAGACGACCTGGGCAATGTCCTTCTTTTCCCAAAGGTCCACAGTCTGGAATACGTCAACATCATCGACTCCGTAGTTCTTCATAGCAGCCTGGAAGCTGTAAAAAACACATCATGTATAAATTAAACAATAAACAGGATACAGAATTCATAGATTTTAATATTTATGTAATAGTTCTCCACTCCTAATATGGTGATTTGGACGCGAGCCAATGTCGTTGCAAGATTCGCGAACCTTCTGGAATTTTTGGTTGCAACGGATTCCATGTTTATACAACAGGATTAAAATAATAATTTATCAACTTCGACTTTGAAACATTTTAGTTTATTTTGTTTTATTTTTGATCCGAACTTTATTTGTTTACAATCAAAGTTTATGTAAATAAATAACAGTATAAATTTAGATATTTTTATTATTAATGGAACTAATGGCTCGTCGTTCTTTTGCACACGGTTTTTAATAACTTGATATTTTAAAATTAGATCTTTGAGCAAAGTATAAAGTAATTATTTTAATATACTTAAGCTGCATATTAAACCGTTAAGATTTTTGTTTTTGGCACTTGAAACACTTTTAAATGTAAAATAATATATCGGCTCTTGAATTTCAAAATAGGTGTTCTAGTTTAAATAGATACATGGAGACCATCGTTTCTTCTAGATTTTTTTTTGTTTTGGCTAGCAAATTTTGTTTAATCTACTACCAATACTAATTATTTTTTAACGCCAGTTGGCAATAATATTAAAGTAACTTAGTTAAACGACTAGTTATTTAAAAAATTCGACCTAAAAGTTTATCAATTAACAGCTACATATTTTGCGTTTTATTTTTGAAAACAAATAATTATATCATGACACTTTCTACCCATTACTAGGTGTAGCACTCTGCCGAAGCAAATCTCGGTAAGTGACATATTTATGCGTGGGAAATCACGGCCTCCAGTGGTGGGGAAGCCACAGGGGTAATTTAAATGTGGTGAAAATTGTTTGTCAACTGGGGGAATCGAACCCGAGTTCTCAAATCTACAGTCCGACTCGATATCCCATAAATTTTTGAATAGTTTTTTATTGACGGGTAGCAGTGGTTTCGAGAATAGAACACTCGCCACAGAAGTAACAGTTCGTAACCATAAATACAACTATAAGTGATTCGGAAACTAATATAAGCTCCTGTAATTGAAATTAGATTCTTGTTATTCAAACTATAGAAAATTTAATTGTTTTAAAATAAAATTAGAATTGAGAAAATGAAAAAAAAATCATTGATTTCTAAATACATTTAGAGAAAAATGTTTCTAATAAAAGTAGTCCACGGTAATCGAGCGGTTAGCATAGCAGTTGCTTGACATTGCATGTCGAGATTACGGGTTCGAATCCTGCCCAGGGTATAGATATTTGTGCTGTATTTTATAAGGGTTAAGTGGAAGAACAGCCCTTGACCCAAAGTGATCAATAAAATAAAATAAAATCTGTAGGAACCGTGACTTGATTTTTGGAGCAAAATATATCGCTTACCACAGAATGTAATTCCCAGTAATGGGTAAAAGATGATATATTTATTATTGCTCTCTCTTTAACTTACTTGTTGATGTTCTCCATCATCTTGAACTGTCCACCAGAGGTGTTGATCTTGGAGACGGAGTTGGGAGAAAGCTTGTTCATGACCTGGCAGAGGACGGTTCCGTCACGGATGACATCCTCGAATTGTTCACCAGCTGGGAACTTCTTGCCAAGAACGGTCTCGATCCATTCCTGGGCTTCCTTCTCCATACCGGGGTCGCGCTTACCGGCGAGCTAAACCACAAACAAAAATATCTTGTTAGATGGAGATTTGAGGTCATGATGTTTGGAAATCAATTTATTTCACCTAGTTCTAAATTTTATTTTGAAAATGGAACGTTTTGCGAAATAGAGTGCGTAAATATTTAATTGCGCAATTAGGTTTGGCTCACATAACAAACAATTTTGATTTTGGTTTTTCGATACTTTTATAGATTATTCTGTGCCATATTTATATAAATTTACTTGTTTCAAAATATACTTTCCAATTTTAAAGTTATTTAATAGTCCAATTCTTAAAAGAGTTTTAACTAATTCTGAATTTTGGATTATTTAAATTAAGCTAAACTATATTCTCAAAAATGTTTAAATAAAATCTAATATAATTTTGTAACCATTAGGTTTTTGGATTGTTATTTGGATTAATATTTTTAAATCGGATTAAAGTAAGATTGACTAATCCAAAATTCATGATTTGCTACATTTTGTTTTTGTTTTTTTACGGTCCAATTGGACCTATTCTGTAAATATTTTATAATTTTAACAATGTTTTGAAAAAAATTTTTGTTCATTTCTTTTAGTGGAATTCTCAAAATAGAATTAGGGCCCAATCCTATTAGGACTCTTAAATTAAGTTAAAACTATTCTTCAAAAAGTTTTTTTCGAATTTTGACTTTGATTTTTGAAGCTGGTATAATATTCAAAATTGGCTATTTAAAAAAAATAATCTACAGTAAATAATGAAATATAAATTTTATTAGTATTAAGTCCTAAGTTCAAATTCCAGCTTGGACCAACTTTATCTCTCTTGATTAATTATTAATTAAAAATAAGTTTTGAAAAGTTTTAGCTACAATATATTATGTTATAAATAGTTATAGAATGCATTTATTTAGTTCATCAATAACTTAATATGGGCAGTTGAAAACAAAACACTGATAAAATTGTAAATGATTTTCAGTATTCCAAATTGGCGTTTAAACCTTGAGGTACACATCACCAAAGAAATAATTTTTTTCACTGCTATAAATTTTTTATCGAAAAATGCAGAAAAGAAAAAAAATATATTGCACTCACCTTGGCGCGGACTTGACGTTCAAGAGACATTTTGTATTAGGTCTTCCTTGCTACCTTGGAGACACGAAAAGAAACTGACGATGTCGAGCGTCGGGACGCTTAAATACAGCGTCGATTCGTTGGGCCCCACTCTTACAGCTGGTGGCGTGTGACGTTTTCAGCGTCGTGAATCCCGCCCACGGTATTCAAGTCAACAACTATATTTAGTAGATTATTCAGTAAAATGTAGAATTTTCGATTCGCGATTGCATACGTATGACATTTTTTTCATTCTTTTATCTGGCAATGAATGCTCGTGGGCTTCATGAATAAGGTTCGGTGATAAATATAAGTGATTTTTGTTTTATATGTGGATGATTATTTTGTGATGAAAGTTCTATTGCGCATTGTAAAGTTAATTTACAAAACTTTATTGATCATTAAAAGTGAAAAAAAATGGACAAGAATTTGTGATTATACTCACAAATAAAAAGCAAATTTTATAGTTTCTATTAAATATTTAGCAAGAGGTATGTTAAGTTAGTTTAATGTAAAAGAAATTATGCTTACTTTCGACATAAAAAACATTATTACATTTTATACTGTCAAATGTTTTTAAATTACTTTAAACTAAATTGTTACAAATAAAAGTGGTATAGGTATCTGTTATTTAAAACATTTATCTAAAATTGTTTGAAAATGTTTGACAGTAGGAAAGATGCAAAAACTATAATATTTATTATTTGAAGGATCTAATTACCAATGTTAGGAAAAAGTAACGGATAAGTTATCTGTCAAATAAGTGAAAAAATATATACGTGTAGTTAAGAGTAAATAGTTATTTGTATATCAAAGGAAGAAAGTGAGACATTAGGCGTATTCCATTTGCTTTTTGAATCAGATCTAACTTACATTTACTGAACCAGATCAGTTATTTATTTCGCTGGATTACTTCGCTGACTTTATTTCCTTTACTAGGATTACAAATTCTAATTTACTTTGAAGTATTCACTCCAATAAGTGCATCAGTTTGCTTCATTCAGTTCATTTAGTCAAGTTATCTAATTTATCTGAACTGATTTAAGTGAACCAAGTGACAAATGGAATACAGCTATAGTTTCCCGAAGTTGCAGTTTCATTTTCCGAGTCGAAAGCAAGGGATATAAAGTATCTCAGGGAAGAATGAGACTTTCTTTACGAGGAATATATATATAACTTTTTACTGCCCTATCAGAAAGTAAAATTTTCAGAAATAAATTAGAATTTTAGATAAGATTTATGATTCTCTTGATAGGTATCATCTGGATGTCAAATCATACTGTTGTTTTCCTGTTGCCTTAGATATGGCTTTACTTTCCGTCCCTAGGGATGAAAAGTATCACTTTTTCCCCTCAATTGAGGGAAGAAAATTTTATTTTCTGACTGGGTCGTGAAAAACATAATTTGTGCAGTTTTATACGAAACATTTGCCTAAAACTGTTTAGAAATGTTTCACAAGGAGAAAAATGACAACTAAAATAATTTTTAGTTTAAAGACTTGTTTGTTAATTGTAAGATAAAGTGACAGATAATTAATCTGCCACATAAGTGACAAAATATGGGGTGGCTAGCTCAGTGATATGAAATCGGCCTGTGGATCCTGAGAACCCTGGTTCGATTCCCACAGGTGACAAACAATTTTCATAATTTCAAAAGCTACCCCTGTGGCTCCTCCACCACTAACATCTTTGGGGGCCGTGATTTGAGGACTGGTAACCGCACTTCACGCGCAAAATATATCACTTACCGAGATCTGCTTCGGCAGAGTGCCACACCCAGTATTGGGTAGAAGGCGTGATGATATATTTATTTTTTATTTATTTATATAAGTAACAAAATATAGTAATTATTCTCTATAAATGATATTTAATATTAATGTGGACATTAATATTAACTATCATTTATAGCAAATAAATATGATATTTTGTCACTTATCTGTCACTTTGTTTTAGAATTAACAAACAGGTCTTTAAACTAAAAATTATTTTAGTTGACATTTGTGTGATTTATGTGTGATTTAAATAGATATTTGACAAATGATCTATTTGTCACATTAACTCAATTTTAATAAATTGATTTTGAGAACTAGAAACAGTATTAAAATAGTAAGAAACAAATTCAAAGACACATGTTTTTGTTCTTATTTTACGAAGGGTAGGACAGAAATGATCAATGTAATATACATTTGAATAATTATTTTATATTAGAATTTTTTACACAAATGTCTTAACATTGGACTATAACTTAAAGATTTATCACAAAATTTGTAACCTGAAAACTTTTGTTTCTGCTTTATAAACAAACATATTCAGGTGACAAATACGTGAAAATACTTAATAAAAATCTCGTTACAAGTAGATTAAAATTATTCAAAACTCTGACTAGATTGAACACAAATACTTTTATTTACAAGTGCTGTCTTACATATGTACAGTCATCACACAGAAGATAGAATATTTCCATGAAATATATAAAATCTAAAAATTCACCTAATGTTAATTTTTACAGATTTTTGGACTGATTATCACTGAAACTTTCATTTCAATATTATTTCAGTTTTCCATTATGGTTACGTATACTTATCAATTTTTTTGACATTTGTATCTATTAGATTTCGGACTTTTTCTACCATATAAACTAAATTAAATCACAAATAATTAACAACATTCAGTCAGCTGTTGTCAAATACTTTCAAATAAAAATTACTTATAATAAAGTGATAGAAACTGATGTTCTCTCTAGCTTTTATTTAAAGCATTTTAATTGACAAAAAATGGAGTGGCTAGCTCAGTGGTATGAAGTCGGCCTGTGGATCCTGAGAACCCTGGTTCGATTCGCACAGGCGACAAACAATTTTCATAATTTCAAAAACTACCCCTGTGACTCCTTCACCACTAACATCTTTGGGGACCGTGATTTGATGACTGGTAACCGCACTTCACGCGCAAAATATATCACTTACCGAGATCTGCTTCGGCAGAGTGCCACACCCAGTAATGGGTAGAAAGCGTGATGATATATTTATTTAATTATTTAATTGACAAAAAAAATATAGTCAGCTGAAGTTAACAAAAATATTTGTTTATGTTTTGCATAAGAACAATAGTAAAAAATAGTTATTTGTGTACATAGAGCAGAAAGTAGCCTATTACCGCTCGCACCTGGATATTGTTAATCGAGGCACAGCCGAGAGCAACATCCATGCAAGAAGGACAAGAACACTTTCTGCTCGTGGTTCACACAGTATTTTCTCTATGACCATTTAGAAACCTTTGAACAAGAATTTAAAATCATTTTGACAGTTTTTCTGTATTGAAATTCGCTTGACAATGTTGACAGGCGAGCGACAAAATTTTATTGCTGCTCGGTGAATGGTAAACGTCAACTTTCTGCACTCAACTGACAGTTGAAAAAGTCTGAAAAACAGCTGACTGAAATCTGCAGTATTAAAATATTTGGAATGTGTTAGAAGTATAAATAAATATCTTGAGCGAATAATTCTAGAAATTATGTTCGTTACATATCGATTAATATTGTTCTAGAAAATTATGTAAATTGGAAAAATAATTATGTTTATTTGAATTCTCCCACGGATATACAAAGATTATGTTTTTTTAGAAGCGTTGCCAGTTTTTTCGTAGTCAAGGTTTTTCTACATCGTGGATTGTTTTGATTTATTTTTAGGACTTTTGTAATCCTTAATTAAAAATTAGACTCGTTCCATATACAATTATTTCTTTTCTTTTTGAGGATATATTTTAAGGAAATAGAATTTTGAAGTTTTGGCAAATTAAATAACAGCTGAGGCTAATTAAAATCGGACTAAAATAGAATTTATTTTCTTCGAAATTTGGAAAATTCCATAACTATTTTGTTTGTAGTTAAAAGGGCTAATTTTAGAATGTACTCATGAACATATTTCACACAGCTGTATTTACTAGAAATGTCTATAGATATATCTGAAATTATTTTTATAAATAATATTAAAGGAATGTTTACAAACAATACTATAATCACAAAATACGAATGAACATAATAATGACTTTAATTCATTTATAGATTTATATAAACTATAGAAATAATCACATAATAAAGAAGGAACATATTGAATTAGAAATATTTTTTTCAAAAAAGGAATGTTTACATTCTATATATCAGGTTTTTATCAATTATGATATTCTATTGTAGAAATAAGTATGTATAATGTCTCTGCATTTACAGAAAATTATTTTACTCATATATACAGATGAGAAAAAAGTTCTATTAACAATATTTAATTAGAATTTTAAGTAAATATTTTAATAATTGATTAAAATCAAATTGAATTATAAAGCGAAAAATTGGAAGGATTTGAACCTGGAATCTATGATCTCCGGTCATATGCTTTAGACCAACTAAGCTACGGTCGCCATGTGATTCAAACTTGATTTTATTTTTCTCTCTATTTTATTATGTGTCATAAGCAGACTCGATAAAATTTTTCTCAGTAATAATATAACAAGAGAGTGAGAATAAATTGAAAATAATTTGACAGGTTTTTCGAAAACTAGGGCTTGAGTGGCTATTGCTAAATGCAACAAGTTTGAGAAAGATACTGAAGAATTATTTTCTAATTTATCCAACTCTCGAGTTATATTTAATTAGATTATTTTTTTATTAAGATCGATTCATCCAACTTAAAAGATTTTGAATTGGGTCCATATCGATTGATTACTTATTAATGTATTCTTGGAAGTTGTTTCCAAAATTTGTTGGTATATTTCTGTATCTGAAATACAACTAAATCGATTTTTTTTACACATTTTGCTTGACGCGTTGATAGTTTTAAATAATTATTTGACAACTACCTATCATTTGTCACAAACAAAAAAGCATCTACAGAGATTATTCCCGGGAATAATCACTAGAGCTTTATTCTCAGTATAATAATGACAGGATTGGTTAAAAGGCAGACACATGACATACAATGAAGCATTTCATTGGTTTTGATAAACGTCAAAAAATAATTTTTATAATTAAATTTGATTTACCAATAATATTTATTTAAATAATGCTGGCAAAGTTAAAAATCTAAAAAGAAAAACATAAAAACAAATTTTTTCATTCTCAGAGGTCCGAGATTGCAAAGTTATATATTTGTAAATAGGATTATTATAATTATAATTTAAAATTGACGACATTATAAAAAAATAAGTAGAAGAATTATTAGTAGAACTTTATCCGGATCTATAAGAGCATTAATGTCATTTTTGGCATCTTCACAGACTAGAAATTGTCGTCGACAAAAGTAACTATCAGTACCTAAACAAAACTTCCCAATATCTTCTTCCTCTCCTCCTCGTTTCATTTAAAACAAATGATTCGCAGTAGCCGGCTTGTTGAGATTAAGATGATCCCCCAGAAGGTAGGTGGCGGCGGACAGAGACGAGAAGGGTGCAGATAGGGCTGCTGCCGCTGCCGCCGTGGCTGCTGCGTGATGTGAGCTATGGTGCTGCTGCTGCAGGTGCTGTTGAGGATGACCGTGGGATTGGAGCACTTTGTTGGCCTGTTGGACCAACAGGGCGGTGTTGCACGAACCTGGAGACATGTTCGGCCATTTGTTGTTGTTGACTGAGAGGGAGTCGTCGGATAGTTTTACTGGAAAGAAGAGAAAGTGTTAGTGAAGCAAGAAATATTAATAAAATAAATATATAAATATATCATCACCCCTTCTACCCATTACTGGATGTGGCACTCTGCCGTAGCATTGAATTCCTCGTGTCCGAATTGACTTATAAGCAAATTTTTAGCGATTTTTATTTTTTGAAAATTTCTTAAGGGGTACCCCTTGGATTTTTTTCGATTTTAAGTTATTTTTAAACTGTTTGCTTTAAAATTCTTCCTCGTACGAATATTGTAACGAAAATTTACATACATATGTATTTTGACCCGCTGAATCCAATGGTAAAGTTCCTAAGTACGTATGTCTTCTAGTTTTTGAGATATTGTTCAAAAACTGCTCGATGAGTAAATTTTTGTGAAAACTTTTTGGAAAATAAAAATGCTGAAAATTTGTTTACAAATCAACTAGAGCACGAGAAGTTCAATGCCGTTGAGCGCATCTTCATATCTTGTTTAGTTTTTGAGATATAGCGAAGGAAAAGTCGAAAATATGATGAGGTAAATTTTTGGAAAAATTGAACTTTTCCGGAGACTATATCTTAAAAACTAAATAAGATATGAAATATAAGTGTTGGAAAATTCATTATTTTATTTGCAAAATTTAAAAAGTCTTTCAAATACCGCGAATTTACGGTGCCTTAGTCTATTGCTGCCATCGTCTACTGCTGCCATCTACGACGAATTTGCCCGTCAGCTCTCAGTGTAAAGTGACAAGGATTGCGTCAATTCGTAATAACCAACAACGTATAATACATTGGATTATTTATCTTAAGTATTCAAACTCGGGATCTCTAGATTTTAATGTCGTAACACTATACACACCACCGTCTGCTGGTCATTCCATATATTGACATTTTGATGTACTTTTTTTGAGGAGATGTGGCAGATCATTTTCAAAATGATCTAGATCAAAATCAAAATCTTCTTATCTAATATATTCTCAAACAGATGATAACAGATACAAATAAATAATTATAGGCGCATTCCATTTGTCATTTATGGAAAGGCTAGCTCAGTGGTATGAAGTCGGCCTGTGAATCCTGAGAACCTTGGTTCGATTCCCACAGGCGACAAACAATTTTCATAATTTCAAAAGCTACCCCTGTGGCTCCTCCACCACTAACATCTTTGGGGACCGTGATTTGACGACTGGTAACCGCACTTCATGCGTAAAATATATCACTTACCGAGATCTGCTTCGGCAGAGTGCCACACCCAGTAATGAGGAGAAGGCGTGATGATATATTTATTTATTTATTTTCCATTTGCCACTTGAATCACATCTAACTTCCATTTACTGATCCCGATCACTTATTTATTTCGCTGGATTACTTCGCTGACTTTATTTTCAGTGCTAGAATGACAGTTTGCTTCATTCAGTTCATTTAATCATGTTGTTTAATTTATTTAAACTGATTTAAGTGAACTAAGTGGCAAATGGAATACAGCTCTTGATGGTTTTGAAACGTCAACTAACAAATCTGCATATGACAGTTTTGATTAGTTATTTTCATTTCTTTGGTAACATCCACATATTTTTAGACATATTTCAAACTCTAAAATTTAGTACACCATTCGGTCCGGTCATATTTCTTTTGATTACGTTGTACAAGAATTTAATTTTTAGTATCAAACATACAAAATTAGTTTATTTAGAATTGGAACAACTTCAAAGAATATTAGTACCTAAGTAAATTAATAATAGACAGTTTGACAGTTAAAATAAGTAATTTGATAATAGGTATAAGATTTCTACAAGTCCAAAAGTTCAAAAATGTTTATAAAAATTAGAAACCTAAATATTAATATTTACCTGCATATTTAAATAAAATGTGTGTAGGTAGAATTTTCTCAAGTTTATTCTGATGATAAATTTGTTATAAATAGTGACGCGAGTGTTTGACAAATTGCACACGATTCAATTCTATAAAAAAATTCATAAATTTTATATTTAGTCAGATTTAAAAAATATTAAAAATAGAAAGATATATAAATATTTAAACTCCTTCGACCAGCTATACTCCGTCGCGCGAACAATGTTTCATGTTTCTACATATTCTGCAACATGCCAACATTTTCTTCTTGACTGTACGTAATAAATTATGTTTACAGAACGCACAATAATTCTCAGATTTATATTTAAAATAACTCGCATCATGCTGCAAAATTTTCAACCATTCATTAGTTGAAATTTATTTGAAGTACATACATAAATAAATATATCACGTACTTTATTCTTTATTCGTTTTAAATATGACAATTCTGCAACTCAAGATTTTGAAAGATAAGCTAATAAAATAATTGATAACATATGCTGACATTGTGCTTGGTAGATTGGATTGAATACGTAACTTCTAAAGTAATTTTTACTGCGCTAAGAAATCATAAAATATCGAGTTACAGAATAACAGGAAGTTATTCTCAATTACAATTGTTAAGTTTGTAATCCGGACACAATAAAATGGGTTGCAAGATTTTTGTATTTATAAAATAATATTATATACTCGTATCAGTAATTTTGGTTATATAGACATTATTTATTGAATATATACCCAAAAATTTAAGTTACGAAAAAAATATTCCAGTGTGTCAATTTTTTCGTTGAAATGTTATCTTTTAAATGCAATGTAAATAAAAATAAATAAATAAATAAATATATCATCACGCCTTCTACCCATTACTGGGTGTGGCACTCTGCCGAAGCAGATCTCGGTAAGTGATATATTTTGCGCGTGAAGTGCGGTTACCAGTCGTCAAATCACGGCCCCCAAAGATGTTGTGGAGAAGCCACAGGGGTAGTTTTTGAAATTATGAAAATTGTTTGTTGCCTATGGGAATCGAACCAGGGTTCTCAGGATCCACAGGCCGACTTCATACCACTGAGCTAGCCACCCCACCCTTGATAAATAAATATAAAAAAAAAATAAAATAAAATAATAATAATATAAATATAAAAGTGTCAACGAATTATTTTTAATTAACAATGAAAAAACACTAACTTGACGTATCCATAGTGATGTAAAAACGTTTTTTTTTGACAGTTTTATTATACTGTGAATAAATTTGCATAAATTTCTAATTAACATTATTTTTTTTAAAGTGTTATCACTCTATTGCATTTTTAAAATCTTTTTATAAATTGAATACCCAAAATCTCGTTTTTAAAGAGAACGATGTATCTAGTGGGTTACGACTGTCAGTTACAGAATAAGTTTCGAAATTGAAGACGTTCAACCTAAATTATTTAAGTAAAATCGTTTTAAAGAACTTATGCCAAAAATCGTCACTGTGATTCACACCGAACAAAAATATTGACATGCGCAAAAAATTTGGCTAATAACCACATTTTAAGTTTTTCAAAAATTAAATATGAAAGAGAAAAATTTACTAACTTTTAAATACATCGAAAGTGTCGTCATTGAACGCAGAGGCGTAGTGATGTGGGGGCAGCAGGGGATAGTTGTCCCCGGGTGCTGATGTACGGGGGCGCCGCCACAGCGCTAAGTGTTTTGAATAAAATTCTAGCTTAAGTACATCACGTCTTCATTTTTTGTTGCAAATATAGAATCAATTATTATTTTTATTTATTCTTTGTAATTATACCTACTCTTTTCATACATGCTATATTTTTTGTATATTAAAACAAAAAAATAAATAGTATTTATAGATCAAAAAGAATTTACGTTCATAAGGAAGTCATTATGAAACCCAGTTGCGTATCGAAAAAGCGTTTTTAATATTAAAAATGTAGACATATGATGAATATGTTAAATTGAAGCCAGTGGTATTAAAAATGTGTACTACTGCATTCAGTACAAATAATTTTGCGAATTAAAAAAAAATTTTTTGATCATACAGTTATAGTATAATTATATACAGCCAGATTCTCAAAAAAGTTTTAGATAATAGTTTATTTTGGATTAGCTAATAATGTAAAAAAGTTAATTCAATTCACTTTCCGAAAACTAAATGGAAACAAGATTATACTAAAGTTTGTTTAATCTTTTTTGTGAATATGATTTAGCTTAATTTGACAAATCCAAAATTTAGTATTAGCTAATTTGATAATTGGGCTGATAGCTTTAAATTTGTTGCGTATAACCTCGCTTAGCCTCTGATTATGTGTGTATGTTTAAATTTCAAATAAAGTAAGTTAAAATATTATTATTCAAGAAAGAAAAAAGTTATTTGAAATCGATTTGTCATAAGAAGAAACAGAGAAATAGTCAGAAGAAGAAAACCCAGTAGCAATTTTCCATTTCCCGAATAAAACCTTGTATAGTTTCCCACATGTTGCCCAAATATTATTTATCGGCAAGGAGGGGCAAATGGATATTTTTATATCTGCGACATACGAGTGAGATAAATCTTGAACGGTTTGGGCGGCATCTGGTCGCTATCAGAACACTTCATATGTGTGATTCGTTTTCGATAGAGGCGCGTTAACGGCGCTAAGTGCCGGCCCACGCTCTCGGCTCGCCCGGGAAAATGACGCTGGAAATCTATGGTTATCGCGAAAGAGGAAACTGAAGAGAAACAACAGAGAGAATGTGTTTTCTGTTTTTTGAAAGGATTGCTACGAACTACGAACTGAATTTTAGTTTTATTTGATTGCTTTGGATATTTATATTGTTTTATTGCCGTTCAAATATTGTTAGATATTTTTATAAATAAATAATCTTAATTTATAAAATTATCATGAAAAAGTTATAAAATTAAAAAAAACTAAGGCACTCTATCAACAGTGAGTGCTAGGAATATATATCTTGTTCTAGAGTTAGAAAAGCCTTCGGTTTCAATATTCATAAGAGTTAGAAAGTTGTATTTTTTCGCACTTGTGCGAAAATGTAAAGCAATTTTATTTATGCACAACCGGGCCGAAATTAATGTGTTTTAGCCCTAAAAAGCGAACTTAAACACTTCTTTTTGGCCCTAGGACCATAAAAAATAATTCCCATGGATACATAAATAAAATAACAATCTTTGTTTGTTGTCAAAACTTGATTTTACAAAATGTCATTTTGACATACAACCTATTTACATATTTTAATATTTTGAACATATAATTAAGTAAGTGGCACAGTGGTTATCGTGTTGGCCTGTGGCTCCTGAAAACCCTGGTTCGATTCCCACGGTCGACAAACATTTTCACCACATTAATATTACTCCTATGGCTCCCCCTCCACTAACATCTTTGGGGGCCGTGATTTGACGGCTGCTTCACTCGCAAAAATATATCACTTACCAAGATCTGCTTCGGCAGAGTGCCACACCCAGTAATGGATAGAAGGCGTGATGATATATTTATTTATTTATTTATTAAATGTTATTTTCTTGTGCATAATATTGTATGTATCATGGGTGAAATTACCGTTTCTAACCCTGAGCATGTTATTAGCCCTCACGCTTTGCATCTCGTGCTAATAAACATGCCACGGGACAGAAATGCCTGTTTTCACCCTTGATACATAAATAACTATTTTATTATGATATGTCATCGTATCCATGGTTACACGAAAGCTTTTAACAGTTTTCGCACGCTTTTTAATTTGTTAAACAAGGATTATTATGCAGTATAATAAAAAACTTTTATGTTAAATATATATTTTTTATCGACATTGACGTCAATAGGATCTGGTCACTTTATAATAAATTAATTAGGAATTTATTTTGGAGATATATATATATATATATATATATATCATCACGCCTTTTACCCATTACTGGGTGTGGCACTCTGCCGAAGCAGATCTCGGTAAGTGATATATTTATGCGCGTGAAGTGCGGGTACCAGTCGTCAAATCACGGCCCCCAAAGATGTTAGTGGTGGGGGAGCCACAGGGGTAATTTTTTAAATTGGTGAAAATGTTTGTCGGCTATAATATATTTAATAATTTTCATGAAAACAATTTTAATTAAAATGACCATCTCAGCCTGTAGCATCATAACCACTTTTTACCAACGAGCACCGTTTCTCAGCTTGTATTTTGGTGGCAGCGTCTGTGCGCTGAGCGTCTTTGTTCAAAAAGGGCGACGGTAGAACAAGAGAGAAGCGAAAAGTGAATTGGCTGTTGGACGTCGCGACGGAGGACGCTGCTGCCGCCGCCGCCGCCGCTCTGCTGCTCTGACATTTAATCTAGAAAATTGCCCGCCACCGCTCATTTATTTCCATTACTGTCAACTCTTTAGGATGCGAGACGCGAGCGTAGCTCGGCACGGCGCGGTTGGGAACAATCTGATGTCATGTTAGTTGATGGCACGGCGAGATACTTTCGTACCGTCGGTTTATAATGTCGCTAGAACGGGACGATTTTGTTGCCCGAGTACCAGAAAGATTATGAGAATGAGTGTGAATGCGAACGCTAATTTTGTAAACTGTTTGTGTAAAGACTCTTACAACTAACTACTAACTTTCATAATAACTACATCATTTTGTAAGCACAGAATTGCTTCATATTCCCCTTAGCAAATTAAGTTGTCGTTTTTATCACTGTTTTTATATAAATAAAGAATCATAGATTTCATTTTGAATTAGGGTGTTGTTTGCGGCGCTTCAGAATTATCAAGTCTGGCAATGAAAATAACTAATTAATAGGGTTGTCAACCACTCTTTTTGACCTGGAGACTTCGAGTTCAAGGTCTTTTCTCCGAGCTCCGGGCTAGATAATAATTTCTCCTAGTTAACTAGATTTTTAAATTAATATTTGTCATTTATTATACTGATTGGTGGAGATCAAATGCGAACTTAGGGAAATGTATGACAATATGATTCATGCCAGGTATCTTGATATATTTAGAATAAGGTCAATGTCAGCGATTTTTGTCTTTTTAAAAATAACAACTTTGAAGACCCATATCTCGAAAACTAAAAGAAATATTGAAATGCGGTTTGAACGAGTACATTTCACGTGCTCTAGTTAACTAATACTGAAATTTAGAAAAATTTGAAAATTTTCATATTTTTTTAGAAATTTTCTTTCACCTATATTTCAAAAAGTTGAAGAAATAATTAAAATCTGTAGAAACCAGTGGATTCCTCTCGTAAAAGCACATATGTATGTAAAATTTCAGTATGTTTGCTCCACGTATACAGGTTTTAGAGCAAAAATACTAAAAATGG
The DNA here is from genome assembly GCA_911728475.2 of Pterostichus madidus. Classification (NCBI taxonomy): domain Eukaryota; kingdom Metazoa; phylum Arthropoda; class Insecta; order Coleoptera; family Carabidae; genus Pterostichus; species Pterostichus madidus. The sequence goes on from OU452312.1 coordinate 31,513,457, forward strand.
CCAAAATTCGTAAAATTCTTAAGGGGTACCCCTTCAAAAATAATTAAAAAACAGTGATTTTCGTTTTTTTGTAATAAAAACTTGATCTGTATGAATTTTTACCTGAAATTTTGCATACCTATGTACTTTTACGAGAGGAATTCACTGGTGATCACAGATTATTATTATCTCTTCAAGTTTTTGAAATATAGGCAAAAAAAATAGAAAAAAAATAGTAAAATTTTCAAATTCTCGTAAATTTTGGTATAAGTTAATTGGAGCACGAGAAATATACTCGTTCAAACCGCATTTCAATATCTCTTTTAGTTTCCGAGATATGGACCTTCAAAGTTGAGATTTTTAAAAAGTTAAAAATCGCCGTTACTCGGAAACTAAAAAAGATATGAAGATGCGCTCAACGGCATTCGATTTCTCGTATTTGTATAAAAAAAAATCGTTTTTCAAACTGATTGAACAAAATATTGGCTCTATCTGACATTTTAAACTCAAACAATTACTTTTTATGCTGAAGAATATATAAACAAAATTAAGATAAAGTAATAATCTCTTATCTCACCATTTCCGTTCATGGGCTTGACATCACCGTTGGAAGACTGATGCGAGCTGCCGCTCGTGTTGGAGTTAGGGGTGGTGGACACACTGGACGAGGGTGATCCTGGTTTGATGTCTTTCCCTGCCACTGACACGGGGTTGACCGCAGCTGAGGTTGGCTTTCCCACACCGTTCGTTTCCGCCTTCACGCTGCTTGCCTGTCCCGAAGAAGCGGAGTCGCTTGTGCTTGAGGCTTTCTGTTGTGCTAGACGTTCTTGTTTGCGAAATTTGGCGCGTCGGTTTTGGAACCATACCTGATGGAGAGAAAGAATTTTAAAATTGTGCGTTATTGATTTATTGTCAAATAAAAATTGATGATATTAATGACTATTCTAAAGAAATATTGAATGAATTTGAGACTACACAGGGAAAATTATTATAACAGAAGTCTAAAGAGCTTTACGACAAACAATACGATTTTATTCTGTTGTCTGACATTTATCCATGAATCATGATTTTGATTTGTTTAAATAGCTATTGCTTGGCAACTTTATACACTCTAGGGCTATAATAGCTAAATTACGCCCGCTTTTGAGAGCCAATAAACAAGTTTTTCTACGACTGCTATGAAAAGTTGATATTTATGCTTTCAGTTGTCATCGTAAAGGTGATGGTTACTGAGTAACAAACAATAAAATACTTTACCGCGCGTCTCCTATAGCAACAAGCGGTAAAATACTTTACCGCTCGTTTAGAAAAATATAAATTGATACTGAAATCTTAATTTATTGAAACAATACTTACAAAATCTAAAATATAGGTTAGATTCATTTTTACACTTTTATACATATTATACATGAAGTTTGTTGCGCTATGATTTGAAGTTTAACCTGAATGCAGCTGGGCAGCAGTGCCAACTTAATGAGGATAAGGGATGTTAAAATTGAAAGTGCAGTTTTGACAGTTTTGTATATTTATTCCGGAACTTGAAATGGTGTTCGATAAATTTGAGGATAAATTATATTCTGTGATATACTCATTAGAATTTTCAATTAGTACGCCAATCCCTATTTTCTGAGATTTTGAGCACATTTTTACACACATAAATAATGTGTGAAAATTTATCACAAACAATGATTGTTGATAACAGAATTTTTTTAATTATTTACTTGGATACTGATATCGTCATGGTTACATACAATACAGAAATTGGTGGAACGTGAATTGAACTAGCTCCATATTATTTTTTAAAACTTTTTAGTAAGTAAAGTCGTAGAAAAAATTATGTGTGTGCCTCAAGCGTAAAGTATCTTTATAGCTCTTGCTCGCTTCGCGCGCGCTTCAATTACCGAGCACGAGCAATAAAGATTCACTTTACGCTCATGATACACAAATAACTATTATGATGCCAAAATAAAATAAAAATAAGTTTATTTAAAAAGAAATGGAAAACTGGTAAATGAAAGTTGAAATGAATTCTTTGAGTGGAGAAATTAGTCCCCTCCAATCAGAGTCGTTTCGAGTGACAAGAGCCATCATCCAGGGTGCAGGATTTCAACCGAGAACCAATCGCATAATTGCAATGTTGACAAAATTATCAGAGTATGATGCGCCGTATCGCTTAGCAAATACGCGTCGGTGACCGGAACTGATAATAATAATAGTTAAAACGGCAGCATTTCCTCCCCTATCCCTGCGGGGCTGCAGGATAATTACGCGTGTAGCCAGGATTAAAATTGCCCCGCACAGAATTTAGTGCACTTCATTTTATTTATGTTAAAACGCACGCTGACTGGCAATCAGTGTAATCAATTCTGTTCTTTATTTATTGTGTCAACGCAAATTGTTTCACAAAACTGCACACGCGCGCCGAATCCCGATACTGCTACATTGGCGAGTGGACACTGGGCAGTTTGCTTTTAAAATCACTATAATTATTGACGATTTACTTTTTCATTTGCTCTTTCGCATTCCGGTATTGATTCGTTTGTTGGTTGCTGGGGGATGAGGATGCGTGGAATAAATTTGAGTTAAAGCGGATAAGTCACTAGAGCTTTCATACTTGATTGTTGTCGTCAAATTTGCGATGAACACGAAATTTGAATTTGTTAGATATAAAGTTTATTTTTGGAAATGACTTTAACTGGATGTATGAGTAGATGATGTATTTATAAGAAGCATATTTCATGGTTTAATTTGTTAGTGACAGGTAAACAAATTTGATGATACGTTTAGAGATTAATTATCAAAATTTATATCCAATAATTACGGAAACGGATTAAACTTATTCACTTTTACAAAGTTGAATTCCGTTTTAGACAATTTATATTATTTCAGATGAACTTACTTTAAATATAATCAGAATCAGTAAATCTAGTAATAAGAAGTAAGCAAAGTAAGTCAATCAAATAAAAATAAGGTAAATATTTCAGTAAATGTAAGTTAATGAGCCGTATTCTATTTGGCATTTGGATCAGATCTAATTTACACTTACTGAAACAGATTACTTATTTATTTATCTGACTTACTTCTCTTACTTCATTAACAGAACTAGATTGAAGAAATACAATCAAAATAAACTATTTTAGGTTAAAACAAAGACAATGTTTGAGTTTATGCGTATACTTAAGACAAAGACTAAAACTGTAGTTGGAAATAGTCTGACGTTATTACATATATCAAACATTTCAAGGTTATTGTCAAACGATAAAAACAGTGACTATGTTAAGATTTGTGGATGAAACTTTATTTTCTAAAACTAAATGGACAATTTCGTCATTTTTTAAATAATAACACAACAATCAACAAAATATGTTGTTGTTTTCTTGACAAATATTGAAAATGTATATGACAGAAATAAAATGGTTAACTTTTACTGACGTAATTGTCAAAACATTTGGCATAACTTATATGTGAGTTTATTTAAAATAAAAAAAATAAATAAAAAAAAATAAAATTAATATACCATCACGCCTTTTACCCAATACTGGGTGTGGCACTCTGCCGTAGCAGATCTCGATAAGTGATATATTTATGTGCGGTTTTTAGCCGTCAAGTCACGGCCCTCAAAGATGTAATTATAGGGGGAGGGACATGGATAGTTTTAATGTGATGAAAATTGTTTGTCGGCTGTGGGAATCGAACCCGGGTTCTTAGGATCGACAGGTCGACTCGATATCACTGAGCTTCTTCCCCACAATATATATTTATTTAATATATCCCATACAAACGTAGCAGCACCCTTTGTCATTCATATAGTAATATTTTTGGATGACGTCAATCCATGTTTATAACGTTTTCAGTTAAGCTAGAAAAATATGAATGTCGAAATTGAGGTTAGAAGTAGATTTCGAAGATTTGTAGTCGATTTAGAAATAGTCGAGTGTGCAATCTGCGCCACTGCGATGATTTTGATTATCGCGTCATGTCCGTGGATTTTTCCGGGTCGGCGGAGAAAGTGACTGGCGGAAAACGAACCCTCCGGAACACCGGATCCATTCCTCTCAACTCCAGTTCTCCTGTGCTGGTCAAACAATCCGTGGCTGCTCGGCAACTGGCAAAAACCTTGTTAAGCTGGCGTAGGCTTCACTAAACTCGATCAAAAGGTAAACAGCGCGCCGCGCCGCGAATACCGATGACTGCTAATTGTCTGCCAATACCCGCCGGTAGCGTCTGGTAGCGTCGGCTGGCGTCCGCCTCGCGGGAGCGAATCAGTGCTCGAATCAGCAAGACGATCCTCGGCAAACAACAATCAGCCTGGTCCGCTAGCCCGAGCCCGAGCCCTCTGCTAAATGAGCTATGTTAATTTTACAGCATGGCTATACTCCTCCTGCTCCTGCTGCTGCTGCTCTGATTTTGACTCTTTGCGGTGTCGTCTTTGTTAAGAATTAGATTTTTCAAAGAAGTATACATTTACTGTATTGGTTGATGATTGCTTTAGGTAGATTTGTTTTGAGGTTTTTAATATTTGTTCCTCTTTTTTGAAATATATACTATTTAGTTGTTTAGACTGAGGGCGATTAACTAGCGACTGATAATTTTATTTTTTGTAGTTATATCATTAGATTCGCTTTTAGTTTCGTTATTAGATTCGTTGTTAGGAGTAAACGTGAGTAATTTGAGATGTTTTATGCATATGTTATGTACGTTGAATAAAGAAAATGAATGATAAGTGAATAGAAATTATGTGATAAATGATTTCGATTAATGAGTTTATGTGGAATGATCTATGAATGTGGTTTAAGTGAGGGTGGTTTGTTTGGATGAAAATGTTTGACGAGGGCTGATTGTTTGATGAGTGTGATGAGTGAATGTTTTATGAATGATTTTAGAGTTCGTGCTACCCCATTTGTTGGGATATAGCGTGAAGATATGTATGTATGTATGTATGTATGTATCAGTCAAAATAAGATTTACATTACCTTGGAAACCGATGGAAAGTTTGAAAATAATTGAAAAAAAACTCATTTTTATTGTTCTAAATTTTGACTATTCAAACGCTAATTTTACTTATAAACACACATTTTAAGGAATTTATAAGAGAAATAGAGACATTAGCTTATAACGCCATCAATCAGACATTTTAACAAACTTTACGAGAAATAATAATATGGGGTGGCTAGCTCAGTGGTATGAAGTCGGCCTGTAGATCCTGAGAACCCTGGTTCGATTCCCACAGGCGACAAACAATTTTCATAATTTCAAAAAGCTACCCCTGTGGCTCCCCCAACACTAACATCTTTGGGGGACGTGATTTGACGACTGGTAACCGCACTTTACGCGCAAAATATATCACTTACCGAGATCTGCTTCGGCTTTTATTTTATTTACGAGAAAAAATAAACAATATGTTTTCAAATAACAAATGTCAATTCATGATGGCATACTAAGCTGTCAATATAAATTAACGCTTCAAATTTAATAAATTTCCTCATTGTCGATTATATAATTTTTGCTCGTTACAAAAAGAATTGTACAAAACTCGTGCACGAAGACATTATTTGCACCATTCGCGTAAATTAGAACACGAGCGAAGCGAATGATTTAAAATTGCGCTCATGTGCAAAGTATGTCTTCGCGCACTTGTTATGTAAATAGCTATTATGCACAACCGGGGCGAAATACATCTGTTTTAGTCATGAAAAGCGGGCTTATGCACTTGTTTTTGCCCTAGAGCTATAATAAAATAATTACCTATAGATACATATATAAAATAACAATTTTTGTTTATTGTGAATACATCCCATATGGGATGGCTAGCACAGTGGTATGAAGTCGGCCTGTGGATCCTGAGGTCCCTGGTTCGATTCCCACAGGCGACAAATTTTCATAATTTGAAAAAGCTATCCCTGTGGCTCCTCCACCACTAACATGTTTGGGGGCCGTGATTTGACGACTGGTAACCGCACTTCACGCGCAAAAATATATCACTTACCGAGATCTGCTTTAGCAGAGTGCCACACCCAGTACTGGGTAGAAGGCGTGATGATATATTTATTTTATTTATTTATTTTTTGTGAATACATGATTTTGCAAAATATCATTTGAGGGGCAGAAATTCAAAACGCAGTTTTGACCAAAAGTTCGAAAAAAAAGTTATAGATGGCAATATATGCTTCAAATCCGCTTCTTTCTAGTAATGAAATATGTTATTTTCCGAGTTACGAGTACTATATAAGACGCTCAAAGTTGGATGGACTATCAAAACGCAGTATTTACAACCATATATGAAAATTATGAAAATCAAAACGTAACTTTTACCTGTTTAAGTTAAACAGGTTGTTATTGATTGATTAACAAAATGTAGTTTTAATTTCGTTTATGTTTTTCAAAACGAAGTTTTCTTTTAATTTACGTTCAAAACGTAGTTTTAAAAAATTTATTAGGGTATAATGGCCAAATGGAATGAACAATATTTATTTAAATTAGACAAATTTGCGAATATCATGTGATTAACAATCATACAAATTACACATAAAAGTACTCAGTTTACTTAACGAGAAACAGTTTATTGCGTTTTATTCAAAATGTAACTTTGTGTGAAAACTACGTTTTGAATTTCTACTCCTCATTTTGACATATAAATGTATCTTTTTTAATCGTTTGAATTTAAAATTAAATGTTCTTTTGTTGTGTATCAAATATTGTATGTACCACGGGTGAAATGAGTGTTTCTGACCTTGAGCATGTTATTAGACCTAGGCGCTTTGCGCCTCGTGCTAATAATCATGCTACGTTCTTCCGCTTATGTAATATTTAGATAAAACAGCTTATTTCAATTATTCCAGAATTCATCCAGAAGCAAAGAAAGTATAAATCTTCATTTGTTCGTCCTCTGCGTGTCTCGCTAGACACAAACATTACTTAAAACACCGCGACACCGTTTATAACCTGACACCGCGTCGGTCGGTATTCGCTTTCCGTTCGCGTTCATCTCTCGTTTCACAGTGATAAATAATTTCCAGAATGACAGTTCCGTCGCAAGATGTCACGTTCGTACAAATACACCTGCTACAGGCAAATCTTGTAAATTAGTACGTTAAAACCGAGCTTCCATTAGTCATTTACCATGTGTCACGTGATTAATTCACCCGAAACTGTCGCTAGTGTCGTTGCTATCTTCATCTTCTTTGCTGATTAATTTTTCATCCTGATTACAACAATGAGAACGACGCAACAATGTTCGCTGATTATTAATATAATTATTGTAATGTTGGCAGTGAGCGAATGTGATTCAAATGTTGTAAGATTGTTTTGTGACGTCAGCCTTTCTTGGAAATTGAATTTGTAATGTGGATACGGTTGTGAGGTTAGGAGACATGTCAGTTTTGTTGGTTAACTTATTTTCTTGTAAAATATGCATGGAGATTCCATTTCCAGAGATAAAGTTATTTGTTTTGATGTTTTGGAGATAATTTAACATTTGAATTTGTAAATCTGAGACATCGAGCCTTTAGCAGAATTAAATATTTGCGTGTGAGTTTCTCTGACCCCAAAAACAAAAATAAGTTTTAACGATAATAGGTTGTAGACATATTAGAAATAGATATATGAATATGATTGATTATTTTGCACCTACGTAACTACTGTGAATAAAAAGTTTTTTTTAAGAGACAGTAGAGATGATTTGGCCATGTGATGTACGTCGAATGACAAATTAGTCAAACAGGTGTATGTTGTAAAGGTCGGCAAAAATATCCGTTTCGATTTGAAGTCGGATTTCGAATCTGTACCAAAGTTCGGATAAAATATCTGAACCGAAGTTTGGATAAAACATCCGATCTGATATTTCAAACATAGATTTTAGGTATACACTCTGAGTAAAAAACATATAAATTCCAATTTTATTCTATTACAAATGATTACACTACCAATATTTTTAAGTACTATGATTTAAAATGATTAAATATCGTTCCGACAAAATTTGAATCTAGCTTTTGACAACAAAATAATAAAAATAAATAAATATATCACCACGCCTTCTACCCATTACTGGGTGTTTCACTCTGCTGAAGCAGATCTCGGTATGTGATATATTTTGCGCGTGAAGTGCGGTTACCAGTCGTCAAATCACGGCCCCCAAAGATGTTAATGGTGGAGGAGCCACAGGGGTAGCTTTTGAAATTTTTTAAAATTGTTGTCGTTTGTGGGAATCGAACCAGGGTTCTCAGGATCCACAGGCCGACTTCATACCACTGAGCTAGCCACCCCATAAATTAATTTAATTTCGTTTATCTACGACTGTGCGATAAATGCAACTTATCGCATTCATTTTGAGTGCGATAAGTACTTTATTAACGCACTAGTGCGTTTTTGATAATATTACCGCACTAATGCTTTAATAAAGTACCTATCGCACTCAAAATGACAGTTACCATTTTTTCACTTAATTTTTTTTTTAAATATCAAATAATTATGAGAACTGTCAATTATAATTGTTTTAATTTTAATTAATTTCATGGTTGTAGATAACATTATGTACGATATACGTGTGATAATGATACATTAAGATACTTATGTGATTACACAACTTGGTTGTCGCCTCGTACAAATTTAATACGCGATGCTCTTATCCCACTTATATTGTAAATAACTATTATAATTGTCCGAAAGGACGAGTAATATGTGATGCTTCGGATTCACGAACAATATCTTCGATTATTAATCATATCACGAGCTTATATTTAATCAAAGAATATATTGAATTCTTATTTGTTGTGAAGTGGATTATGAACGAGAACGCACCCTAAGTTTATTTAATGCAACACATCGGCTGTACTAAGTTTTAATGAAGCGAAAGTGGTGTACTAGGATAGAAATATTTGTCGCATATTAATTAATTAATGAATAAATGTTCAGTAAATGTTTCAAAGATGCTTGTTACCCCGTTTGATGACAGATAGCATCTTAGTATTTATGCGTATCTTTTACGTTTAAGTTTTTTCTTTTGAAATAATTTTTCTCGTTAATTTTGTGGAACCGGGATTTAGATAAATATAAGTGAAATTGAGGGCAATTAAAAGCGTAACTAGCTCGAGGCTGGTTTTGGTTGGTGGTTAGAAGGGATATGCGGGGGTAGACAGAAGCTGTGGAGGGTGGCAAGTCACACATGGCCATGTGTGACGCACTGTTTGTCTAACACGCGCGGAACACGTCGCGCAAATAGTCGGACGCTCTGCAAAATGCCTTCGGCAAGATAGGGCTGCGGTCTTTCCTTCGTGGTGGTTGATTCTGAGGGATTTTTAAACATATTTGTTGAAAAGAAGATTCTAATATTTAGTTAGGAATACATTTACGATGGACGATGTTGTTTTTATTTCTTTTGTACTTGACAAAATAAAAATGCGTTTTAAACGTTTTTTATATACATTTTATTTTTTCTGGGTTGGCTAGCTCAGAGGTATAAAGTCGGCCTGTGGATCCTGAGAACCCTGGTTCGATTCCCACAGGCGACAAACAATTTTCATAATTTCAAAAACTACCCCTGTGGCTCCTGCACCACTAACATCTTTGAGGGCCGTAATTTGACGACTGGTAACCGCACTTCACGCGCAAAATATATCACTTACCGAGATCCGCTTCGGCAGAGTGCCACACACAGTAATGGGTAGAAGGCGTGATGATATATTTATTTTATTTTTCTCGCAATTATTGTTCAACTTGTTGATGATGGTGATCTTAGATATCATACCACTATAAACATTTCAATGCAGATCACTATCCACTAAATCAGTGGTTCCGAACAGTTTTTAATCACCTTTTGGCCTCATTGTGAAGCGGCACGTACCCCTTATCATTTGGAAATATTATTTTTTTTATGGAGTAGGTGGCAAAGTGGTATCGTGTCGACCTGTGGATCCTGAGAATCCTGGCTCGATTTCCAGTGCCGACAAACATTTTCACTACATTAATACTATACTCCTGTGGCTCCCTCTTTTCTAACATCTTTGGGGATCGTGATTTTACGGCTGCACTTCAGGCGCAAAAATATATCACTTACCGAGATCTGCTTCGGCAGTATGTCACATCCAGTAATGGATAGAAGGCGTGATGATATATTTATATTTATATTTTTTGTTTTAAAACAATACAAAAATATATCAAACAAAAAGCAATCTATTAAAAATTGTATCCGTGCCAAAAAATATAACAGCTCTTATAGACGTAGCGCATAAAATATACTTCATAAGAAATGCATTGCACTTGACATATCGCGATTAAAAGCTAATTCACGCATGGGAATAGAAAAAATAATTTAGGTAGCCTCTATAGAAGTTCCACGAACCTTTTTGGAGTGTATGCCCCCTGGTTTAAGACCCCTGCACTAAATATAGCTGACTTAAACGTTACGATATTTGAATCCAGAGATCCCGAGTTCGAATCCCACTAAAAATATATGAACTACCACTCTGTGGCTTGGTGAGGCCGGACCCTGTAATTGGGATTAAGTTCCTGTTGTACAAAGGAGCAATAAATAAATAAATAAACAACTCTTCACGCTGTGCTGTCCACAGTTTGGGTACCACTGTTCTATAAATCCCAATCCCGCCTAGAGCGTCAGCTCTGATAGTACAAGGGGCGTCTATTCACACATCCCTCTGAAAGCCACATTAGCCGCGTTAGAGTAAACATGGCTCACACATCCAGCTTATAATAAACTGTTCTATTGTTGGTACCGCCGAAACACCTGCTATACATCCCCCATACAATGTTTATTAAATAGCTGAGCCTTGCTAAAGAGGTGACAGAATGGGTGGACAATAGGGGTGAATTGGTACGGGATGAAATCTGAGTTTAATTGACTAAACTATAGAATTTAATGAAGTTGATATATGCCATGTCAAATGGTTTGACATTTATGTTATTTGGAAACCATAACAACATAACAATGTAATAATAAATGAAATATATTGTTCTTTTCTTGGGAAATAATACCCATCGCTTCTTATTTGTTCGTATATTTAGAATAATATAAATATACAAATAATCGAGTCTGTAGATTTGAAAACCCGAATTTGATTCCCGCAGTCGATAAACTTTTGATCTAAATAAAATTTCCCCTCTACTAACATCTTTGGAGGCCGTGATTGGACGGCTGGTTAGCGCACTTCACGCGCTAAATATATCACTTACCGAGATCTGCTACGGCAGAGTGCCACATCCAGTAATGAGTAAAAGACGTGCTGATATATTTATTTATATTTTATTTATAAACAAAGTCGTCAAGTCACGGCCCCCAAAGATGTTAGTGAAGATGAAGCCACAGGGGTAAATTTAATTGTTTGTCTGTTGTGAGAATCGAACCCAGATTCTCAAATCCACACTCTGACTCGATACCACTGAGCTATCTACCCCATTATATTATTTCCAGCAGTACGGTGTTGTAGTTAGCATTACGGTATTCGTATCCAAAGATCCCGAGTTCAAATCCCACTCAAATTAAAAATAAATGCGCCTCGATGAGTCCAGACCCTGTACTTGTAAATGGAATTCAATTCCTGTTTTACAGAGTAACATAAATAAATAAGAAAATAAAATTATGTAATAAAATAAATTTTTGCGAAATTTGCAGTATAGCCCTCAAAATATTTTGAGGTTGACAAAATTAAATGAATTAGAAATAAAATAAAAATAAATATATCATCACGCCATCTACCCATTACTGGGTGTGGCACTGCCGAAGCAGATCTCGGTAAGTGATATATTGATGCGCGTGAAGTGCGGTTACCAGTCGTCAAATCATGGCCCCCAAAGATGTTAGTGGTGGAGGAGCCACAGAGGTAGCTTTTTTTAAAAATGGTGAAAATTGTTTGTCGCCTGTGGGAATCGAACCGGGGTTCTCTGGATCCATATGCTGACTTGATACCACTGAGCTAGCTACCCCATAATAAATGAATAATAATGAATTAGAAAAGTGTCTAAAAAGTAACTAACCTAATCACTGACTCAAAAAGTGATGCATTATTGTCTTAATACACTTTTTTGACTGCGCAAAATACTTGACGGGTCAAAATTTTTAAAAATCGCAAATCGTGTCCCTTCGTTCATTATCGGAAAAAACCGAGAGCTATGACATCTGTCCATTATATTTAGCAAGTACAAGTATTTAATTATAAATAAAAATATCTTCATTACCGAACAAGTTACAGCACATTTTACCAATTAATTTATAATGTTGTTTATTCGTGTTGAGTTAGTCGAGTGCGGTCTATTGTGATCGAAGTATCGTCCGTGTTTTATAAGTGTTCCAGTGAATATTTAATAATATTTTAATGCGTAAATCGATTTAAATTGTGCGTTATTGTGCGTATTAGTGTGTGAAGTATAAAAGAAACGTTAATATATGAGTGGTAGTGATGTGGAATAGACTGAACGGACCAAATAGGACTTCCAAAGTGTGCTGGACAACGTGGAACGTGATTGGTAGCTGGTTTCTGCTCAAAGTATGTTACAATATTATTAATAACATTATAAAAAATCTTTTAGAACTCTTAGTTGTAGAAAATACTGCACTCACGGTCCACAAACTCAAGCCGTTATACTCGATTTTGTGTAGAACTTAATTTTAAATATATAAATATATGAAAAGTTTCACAACCACTGGTTTCTAACTGTAAGAGTCATAGTATTGGGAGTAGTTTTTAATTGCTGTTGATATTCAAAATAAATAAATAAATATAAATAAATCATCACGCCTTCTACCCATTACTGAGTGTGGCACTCTGCCGAAGCAGATCTCGGTAAGTGATATATATATTGCGCGTGAAATGCGGTTCCCAGCCGTCAAATCACGGCCCCCAAAGATGTTAGTGGTAGAGGAACCACAGGGATAGTTTTTATAATTATAAAAATTGTTTATCCTCTGTGGGAATCGAACCAGGGTTCTCAGGATCCACAGGCCGACTTCATACCACTGAGCTAGCCACCCCATACTGTTGATATTAGTCGCGTTATATTGCAATTACACCACATATTATATATATTATATTGTGTCGGCCTGTGGATCCTGAGAACCCTGGTTCTATTCCCACTGCCGACAAACATTTTCACTACATTTAATACTACCGCTGTGGCCCTGGCTCCATTAACATCTTTGGGGACCGTGACTTGTCGGCTGGTAACCGCACTACACGCGTATAAATATATCACTTACCGAAATCTGCTTCGGTAGAATGCCACACCCAGCAATCGGTAAAAGGCGTGATGATATATTTATTTATTTACAAATACCTAATAGGAATGAGGTGATTTACTTTCACGTCTGAATTGATTTGAAAGGTCATCATTTCTCTAAATATAAAATCGATTAAGATTTATGTATGTATAGCATTACTGCCGGAATTATCGAACTTTTAAATACGCATTTATTGTTAACTAAAGTTTAAATTTTGATGGTAATGTTAATTTCTCATAAGTGATTCGCTGTTGTCTTTCTAAAACTACGTTTAAGAAATAAATGTGGTTGATAATATCGGTCCTAAGTTAAATTATAAACTTGGTTTAAATTAATTAAAGCAAATCGAGTGTTTGACAGCAATCTCAATTATTTCATAAACATGTACAGTTCAAAAGAGTAGCTAATTCTGAAATTTGGATTTGTCAAAATAAATCTAATAAAAATAAATAAAAATATATCATCACGCCTTCTACCCAATACTGAGTGTGGCACTCTGCCGAAGCAGATCTCGATAAGTGATATATTTTGCTCGTGAAGTGCGGTTACCAGTCGTCAAATCACGGCCCCCAAAGTTGTTAGTGGTGGAGGAGCCACAGGGGTAATTTTTGTAATTATGAAAATTGTTTGTCGCCTGTGGAATTCGAACCCGGGTTCTCAGGAACCACAGGTCGACTTCATACCACTGAGCTAGCAACCCAAATTAAGCTAAACCTGATTCTCAAAAAAGTAAAGGGATAATTTTAAATAAAATAAAATAAATATATCATCATGTCTTCTACCCATTACTGGGTGTGGCACTCTGCCGAAGCAGATCTCGGTAAGTGATATATTTTTGCGCGTGAAGTGCGGTTACCAGTCGTCAAATCACGGCCCCCAAACATGTTAGTGGTGGAGAAGCCACAGGGGTAGCTTTTTTGAAATTATGAAAATTGTTTGTCGCCTGTGGGATAATTTTAATATGATGAAAATGTTTTGTCGGCTGTGGGGACCAAACCAGAGTTTTTAGGTTCCACAGGCCGACTCGATACCACTGAGCCACTACCCCATACTATTATTTGTCTCGTATACAATCTTTTGTTTATATTGATCATTGTTTGGCGGCATCTTCGAACTTAACAGATCATTTCCCACTAATTGGAGTAATTATTGTCGTCTTTATTTCTGGCGTATTCTAGCTGTTGTCAAATACAGAATAACGTCTAATAAACTGTGTTGTTATATTTTAAGCGTTTGCGGCTGGATCGTTTTCACTCTTCTTTGGCGCACTTCATGTGAAATATGAAATAAATCGCAAATTGCATTTGGCTCGATCTTGAGCAGCTGTTAACAACATTCTATTTGCGGACGAGAAAATTGACGTTTTTGCAAAAATATCTCTCTTTGCTTGCTCTAGTTACACTTAGATACATTTTTAATTGTGTTAAGATCTATTTTTACTTTTGTTGCCATTTAATTTCGTGACTAACAGACTTATTTTTATTTTTTGTTTACTAACAATATATGTCTCAATGAATAAACAACGAAATATAGCTGTATTTGCCACTTGGTTCACTTAAATCAGTTCAGATAAATTAGACCAAATAAATAAATTTGGGTGAATTACTTCACAGTAAATTAGAATCAGTAATTCTAGTACAGGAAATAAAGTTAGCGAAGGAATAGGTGATTTGGTTCAGTATATATAAATTAGATCTGATCCAAATGATATTGAATTTATTTGTGTATAGAAAAATAAAAATATATATATATATATATATCATCACGCCTTCTACCCATTACTGGGTGTGGCACTCTGCCGAAGCAGATCACGGTCCCCAAAGAAATCATTTAAATTAAAACAAAATCCATAATTTAATCACTGAAATTAAAAATATGTGTTGTAGAGATTATATCAATAAATTGTAATAAATAATAATAATAATAATAATATATCATCACGCCTTCTACCCATTACTGGGTGTGGCACTCTGCCGAAGCAACCCCCAAAGATGTTAGTGGTGGAGGAGCCACAGGGGTAGTTTTTTGAAATTATGAAAATTGTTTGTCGCCTGTGGGAATTGAACCAGGGTTCTCAGGATCCACAGGCCGACTTCATACGGCTGTGCTAACCACCCCATGATACAATAAATTGTAAAATATATAAATCACAAATTGTGTATGTAGGTATAACAGTTCTGTTTTGAATTTTATAAATAGCCATTAAAATTTTATTGTTCTTCAAATATTTTACTGAATGTTTATGGCAGACTGTCAATCGTTTTTTGTTACCAATTTCAACTATAAACATACATAAATCTGTATTTTAAAAGTCATAATATACACGTGTAAGTATTTTATAGAGTTATTTATGTATTAAGGACAGTAAGTGCATTCTACCGGTTAAGGATGTTTTTGAAGGTCAAGACTAAGTCGAGATCCTCAATATATCTGATACCACTGTGCCACCTACTCCATAGTACTAACTGATTCTAATTTACTTTGAAGTAATGTATCCTAATAAGTGCAGAAGTTTGCTTAATTCAGTTCATTTAGTTATGTTGTCTAATTTATCTTAACTGATTTAAGTGAACCAAGTTTCAAATGGAATACAGCTATTGTTAACGTAATTTTATTTAGTTTTCATCGATTAGAATTAAAAAATCTCTTTGTTCGTCCCAAAAATATCCCACTCGTTACACAAATTAAGGTATTTCCTAACTGATCATATAAATAGCTATTATTTTTTGTTTCATTAAGTAAAATTGCTATAATTTAAAAACTATCATAATCTGGGAACTAATCCATTGATCTGCAACTGTTTGTAATATCATGTTATGCATGCACTTATTAAATAAATAAGTTAAATTCGTTGCCAAACCGAAAAACAAATGCAATGCATCATAAACCTCCCTCGAAACTTATCGCATAATATAACATCTCCGTGACTAGCGATTCTCCGTCAAAAGAAAAGCAAAGCGAACGTGACAGGTTCTCTGTAGCCACACTAGATGTCACTAGCATCAGCAGGGTTGCTCGCTCGCTACCCACTGCTACCCTCTGGCTCGGTGGCCTCGCTCAGGCCATCATGGAATTAGATTGCAGCGTAGCACAGGTGCACAACGTGGCAACACTGTTACATTACTGCCTGCAAGTGTTATATGACTACGGGGGTGGCTATGTTTCTTCTGAACGGTAAAAAATAAAATCTATGCTGTCAGGAGACAGCTTCGCTGGAGTAAATCATTATTATGGGTGAGCAATGTTCAAAGAGTTTGCAGTCAATGCTGGTTGATTTGTTGTTGCTAGGTTACGCAATTAGAAAAAATAACTATACTGAAAACGTTATAAGGATGGATTGACGTCATCAAAAAATATTACTAGATGAATGTCAGGGTGCTGGTACGTTTACATGGGATATGTTAAATAAATAAATATTGTGGGAAAGTAGCTCAATGGTATCGAGTCGGCCTGTGGATCCTAAGAACTCTGGATCGATCCCCATAGTCGACAAACATTTTCACCAATTTAAAATTACCCCTGTGGATCCCCCAACACTAATATCTTTGGGAGCCATGATTTGACGGCTAGTAACCGCACTTCACGCACATAAATATATCACTTACCGAGATATGCTTCAGCAGAGTGCCATCCCCAGTAATGGGTTAAAGGCGTGATGATATATTTATTTATTTTTTATTTATTTTAATAAATAAATATATGTAACAAGTTTTAAATTGTATTACGCGTTGCTTCTTTGGACATGACAAGATTTAATTTTTCTTTGAATACGCAGATATTTTAGAGACCGTGGGTTTACTAACTTTTAGTATGTCCGGTAGTAAATAATAATTTTAATTTAATGACATATATACTAATAGTAGACCATTATTTTCATATTCTTGTTCAAAATAAATGATTAAATAAAGAATCAGGAATTCTCATTCCTTTGACAAATTTCTTCCTTCGGCATTGTTACAATATGTATAAGGGTTTAAAAACTACTGTAGATCAAAGTCTTTAAACATATTTTTTTATGTTTAACAATTAATCATGAATCCAACAGATCAATATTATAGACAAAAATTATGTGTCTTGTGAACGTGCAAAATATAAAATAATTAGTAAAAATAAATAAATAAATATATCATCACGCCTTCTACCCATTATTGGGTGTGGCACTCTGCCGAAGCAGATGTCGGTAAGTGATATATTTATGCGCGTGAAGTGCGGTTATGAGCCGTCAAATAACGGCGCCTAAAGATGTTAGTGGTAGAGGAGCCACATGGGTAGTTTTTTTAAAATGGTGAAAATTGTTTGTCGCCTGTGGGACTCCAACCAGGGTTCTCAGGATCCACAGGTCGACTTGATACCACTGAGCTAGCTACCCCATAATTAGTCAAACTGAAAAATAATTATGTTTAATACATGAATCGATAGAAATGTAGCCATTATTCAATGTGGGTAGCGCTATGGCATTCGGATTCGCAGATCCTAAATTCAAATCCCACTCAAGCTAAAAATACAAACTATCACACTGCGGCTCGGTTAGTTCGGGCCCAGTACTGTAATTGGGATTAAGTTCCTGTTGTATAGAGTAGCATAAATAAATTATTAAATTATTTAAAATAAGCTATTATCCTGTCAAACTGTTATAGAGAGATCAAAATTAAATTGAGATACTAATCCGTATAGAAAAAATAACGTTGTACAATTCTCGGGTACAATTTTTTCCTATAAGAACGTATCTTTTATCTTTTTCTATCTTACGAACTATGTTTCACAGGAGGATATATTAATATATTATAATAAACAATAAACTTACGCAGCGCGATGAAATTGATGATATTTAGCGTTTAAATTAGACGTATGTATAAATACAATATTTTGGCACAAATTAATTATCCTGATAACACAGTATAAATTCTGTCAAAATTAATTTGTTTAATTACTAACTACATTATTAGACAGTTGAAATAATCAACCATTTTTAAGAACAACGCCAGCAAATTACCTATTTATAAATTAATTTTCGTAACACAAAAAATTTGTTCGAACTATTTTATAAATTAATTTTCATCGCGAAAATGTACGCATAATTCCGATGAAATAATTACTCTGCCTACATTTATGTTTATAATTTCATGACGGCAAGTTTGAGGAGTTCTAAAAATAGCTGGTAGTGTGGATCAGTAGCTCTTGCATTTGTCGGCAAGCAGCAACAATGCAAGTGCTTAAAACTGGAACTCGTTGAGCGTTACGACCTTCTAGATTATAAATTCCGTGTCATACTATTTATACGTGACGTGCTGTTTATTTTATTTAATTTGATGTTTGTTTTGAAACCATTTGTTTCTGCAGTTTTGTCATTTATTGTTATTTTCATAAAAGAATGTCGTACAAAATATTAAAAATGAAATGTTAAGATGAAACCACAGATTTTAAGCAAATTTTGAAACAGATAAAATAAAATAAATAAATATATCATCAAGCCTTATTAGGTGTGGCACTCTGCCGTAGCAGATCTCGATAAGTGATATATTTTGTGCTTTAAGTGTGGTTACCAGCCGTCAAATCACGGCTGCCAAAGATAATAGTGGAGGGAGAGCCACAGAGGTAGTCTTAATGTGATGAAAATTTTTTGTCGACTGTGGGAATCCAACCCGAGTTTTTAAATCCACAGGCCGACTCGATACCACAGTCATCTACCCCATATTGATATTTTAGGTTACTACAAAATAATTCCTAATTGAATATAGTATATATATCATCACGCCTTCTACCCATTAGTGGGTGTGGCACTCTGCCGAAGCAGATCTCGGTAAGTGATATATTTTGCGCGTGAAGTGCGGTTATCAGTCGTCAAATCACGGCCCCCAAAGATGTTAGTGGTGGAGGAGCCACAGGGGTAGTTTTAGAAATTATGAAAATTGTTTGTCGCCTGTGGGGTTCTCAGGATCCACAGGCCGACTTCATACCACTGAGCCAGCCACCCCTTTATATATATAGATGCGTTTGTAATTAAAATTAGTAATAGCTATAGTAGTTATTTGTATATCAAAAGTAGAAAGTGATAATTTTTTAAATCCATGCAGAAAAGCCAGCTTTCGTTCATGGTCTAATCTAGTAATCATTAGATTAAAACGCGCAAGGATTGATTTCCTATCGGCTTTCTATAGGTACCTTTTTGTTCTCGAATCATGAACTGTTTACTTTCTGTACGTAAATATAAACAAAAGATCCTATCAAAAGAACGCTTGCAGTGGTTACGAGTCGGCCTGTGGATCCAGAGAACCCTGTTTCGATTCCCACAGCCGATAAACATTTTCACCAAATTAAAATTATCCCTGTGGCTCCCTTGCCACTAACATCTTTGGGAGCCGTAATTTGACAGCTGGTAACCGCATAAATATATCACTTACCGAGATCTGCTTTGACAGAGTGCCACACTCAGTAATAGGTAAAAGGTGTGATGATATATTTATATTTAACAGAACGCTTGAAAACGAATAGTTTTTTGTTTGGCAAGGAAGAACAAAATGAAAATAAATATACCGGGTGTTAACACAGACACGGGCCATTACCACTACAAACATAACACATGTTGCTAAACATGACATGGTGTTTTATTATAATCCTCGGATTAAGAAGTGCAGCGGATCCATTGTAATGAATATTAAATTATTTCCGGTCTAAGTGACGCAATAGAAAAGACCACCACCGCATCCCGACTCCGGTGCATGCGATGCTAGCTTGTTTAGTTGTTTATGTTGCATGGCACCCTACGATGTGCACCCTTACCCCATGCGACATGGTTTTAAATAAATATCAGGGAATTTATATAAAAGGGGGTTTGTCGCTACTTAACACTTGCTGTGTGGAACGTAACGCGTTGATTGACACATGCTCTTGATTAACCTTGCAAAGGAAGCTGACAGTAAATATTTGCAGCTCTTTTAAATTTTGTTGGAGCATAATTTTTGTTTGTGTCGACTACCTTGACAACGCAATCGATTTTTAATCTTAATTTTTCACACACCTTTTTATACTTAAAAAGTACATCTTGTAATAATAATACTTTAACTATAAATACATTAATGGGGTAGTGGCTCAGTGGTATCGAGTCGGCCTATGGAACCTAGGAACCCTGGTTCGATCCCCACAGCCGACAAGCATTTTCATCAATTTAAAATTAGCCTCGTGGCTCCCTCATCACTAACATCTTTGGGGGCCGTGATTTAACGGCTGGCAACCGCACTTCACGCGCATAAATTACCGAGATCTGCTTCGGCAGAGTGCCACACCCAGTAATGGATAAAAGGCGTGATGATATATTTATTTATTTATTTATTTTAATATGTGTAAATACATGATTGTCTTTCGTCTTCGCTTTCAAAAGTTAAACTTTATTTTCTTATATAATTGTACCTTTATTGGAATGAAGATAGCTTTTTATTGCTTTACTACTTTAAATATATATTATCTATACATTATGACACAGATTTTCATTATGATACAGATTATTGACCATTAAAATATACTGGCTATTATAAACTTGTAGCATAATATAATATTTTTTACGATCGTGCGAAAAGTGAATCATTATATATTAATTTTAAGTGCTAAAAGCAACTTGCATTACAATAGTTGCTACGAAACAAACATAACCTAGGGTGACGAGTACATAATGACTCACTTTTTGTATGATCGTATAAAAATAACTATTATTGCTTCTAAATCAACTGTAAACAGAATATTTACTAAATTATGAGTTGTACTATTAGTTATCCTTTACAGCCTGACTATTCCAAAATTCAGGATTAGCTGAAACTCTTTTGAGAATTGTACTGTTAGTTTTTGTATGCGGTAATGGTTCAGTGGTATCAAGTCGGCCTGTGGATCCAAAGAACCCTGGTTCGATCTCCACAGCCGACAAAACATTTTTACCAATTTAAAAATACCCCTGTGGCTCCTCCACCACTAACATCTTTGCGGGCCGTGATTTGACGGCTGGTAACCGCACTTCACACGCATAAATATATCACTTACCGAGATCTGCTTCGGCAGAGTGCCACACCTAGTAATGGGTAAAATGCGTGATGATATATTTATTTATTTTTCTGTTAGTTTTTTTTTAATATTTGTTCATTTTGCAATTAATTTACAATTAAAATGAAATTTCCAGTCGATCATAGATTGTATTGTCTGTTTATTTATCCGAAAAATATTCCTTCTGATATGAAAAAAGGAAGTTAACTGGATTGAAATGATTTAATTGTCTAATTGTAATTAGTTAAGGGATGATCGAGGATTTAGTAATGAAGTAGAAAGGTAGGTCAAAAATCAACATTTGTATAACATCAAAAATCCAATTCTTGGCCGTAAAATTCCATATTTTCTCAGCAAATATTATCCAAACTTACACATGACTCATGCCACATAAAACCAGCAGTAAAAACATACCTTACGAGTATGCATCTCTTTCTACATCACACGCACACTCATATCCGCCTCATTGCTCTCCGTTCTAAAGATGCAAGAACGGTCAAAAATTCCGCACAGATGTGTCCGCATGTTATTCTATTTGTATTATCTTGGAGCAGCGAATTCCTGGAGTATTTATACAGTAGATTAGCCCCGTACGGAGAAAAACCATGTTTGATCATTGTCGCGAGGGTAGGCTTCGGGTTTGGCCTGCTGTTTCTGCTCGACGACGGCTCCGTCGCAAGTTATTTCGTATGCAATGTGTATTTAGCGAAACAGGGGAAGTTGTAGATGTGTGTGAGGGTTCCAGCGAGCGAGAGAGAATCCTGCGCCTCCGTTTATTCTGTGACCGTTCCGAGAGGATAATTTAGATGTTAGTGGGTTGATGCTGATGACAGTTCTGCAAAGTTTTGTCGCATGATTTTTTTTCAAAACTAGTACGGATTATTTGTACTAGTATATTTCTGGAAGGCTAACGAAAGGCTCTAATAGTTAGAGAGCTAGGGTGCAAAATGATGTCTCATTTATTCCAGTGACAGAAATGGATTTTTTAATAGATTATGTCATGATAAACATGAAAAAAAAGAAAATTAGATTTGGGAACGAGTGGCAACTATAGATGGCGCCGATGTGAATGCACCGATTTTAAGGGTAGTTGTTGACATATTTTTTACAGGCTAATTCTCAGTTTAAATTATAGACTTGGTATAATTAAGTAATAAAAATGATAGACAGAAGTTTTGGCCGATGACGCATGTGCGACAAAAACGATCAAAGTAAGCAATTTTATGGTGTCGTATGACATATTACTACTTGTTCACGACGAATACATGACAAAAAAATTATTGACAGAAATTATTGCTGGTTGCTCGTTGGTGACAGAAGCTCTGAAAGTGGACTGGTGTAGGGATCAACAACCACCTTTAAAATCGGCGCATTCACATCGGCGCCATCTATAGTTTTCATCCGTTCCCAAATCTAATTTTCTTTTTTTCATGTTTATCATGACATAATCTATTAAAAAATCCATTTCTGTTATTGGAATAAATAAAACATCATTTTGCACCCTAGCTCTCTAACTATAAAAGTATGGCATCATTAATAAAAATAATTTAAAACAAAAATATGTCAAGGGGGATAAAAATTATACTATACAAAACAAAGATCAGATCAGTGATCATGTACGGATGTGAAAACAGGGTTTTGAGTAAAGTGAATCAAAGTAATCTAGAAAGATTGGTTGAAAAATTTTAAGAAACATTTTTGAGGGTGTAAAATGGGGAACCTATGGTTACATAAGATAAATGAAAATGTCATGAATGTATATGGTGAACTGGGTATAGTAACAATGGTTAAAACGTAAAGGCTAAGATGGTTGAGGCACATTAAGAGACTACCAGAGGACAGTGTGGTTAAAAGAGTTAAATCTGGTTCAAATGGCAAATGAAAGACAACTTATTACAGTTTTGCGGCTAAGGAAAAACTATTATTTTGTGTTTTGTCATTATGCTCGGCTTTCTGATACAATAATAAATTTTAAATTGAATTTTATGGGGTGGCTAGCTCAGTGGTATGAAGTCAGCCTGTGGATCCTGAGAACCCAGGTTCGATTCCCACAGGAGACAAACAATTTTCATAATTTCAAAAGCTACCCCTGTGGCTCCTCCACCACTAACATCTTTGGAGGCCGTGAGTTGACGACTGGTAACCACACTTCACGCGCAAAATATATCACTTATCGAGATCTGCTGCGGCAGAGTGCCACACCCAGTAATGGGTAGAAGGCGTGATGATATATTTATATTTATTTATTTATTTAAATGGAATTTGTCCCAGAAAAAATGTTATGTTCAAGGATATTTTCTTTACATGAACGAAATCAGGAAAAAACCTCTATTTAGTGGCAGAAAAAATATAGGAAATCATTTAGAAAAATGTATATTTGTGTTACTGCTTCAGAAATACTGATTTAATCAATCAATTTTACACTTAAAGCATTTAGTCTCCTTTGTCCTGAATATTTCTTTTAAATAACTTTTTTTTACTAAAACCAATAGTTTAAGAATGTAGCAAGGAGTTCCATTTCGATGTACGAGGGTCGTTCAATAAGTCCTTAGAAAATCCAAGAGATGGTGCTCTTAGTATCAAAAATAAATTTTTTCCAGTAAGCAGCACTCCTAACTAGTCAACTGTTAGAGTTTTAGCTTTAGCCGTCACGTAGTTTCATTGTTGTTGTCAATTGTAGTAAAAAACTTTTGATAGTTTATAATAATGGATAAAAGTGAGTTTCGAGCGGTGATTAAACATTTGTATTTAAAAGGCTTAACGCCGAAAGAAATTAAAGCTGAGTTGGATGAAGTTCATGGCACATCTGCTCCTGTGTTTGCAACTGTTTACAATTGGGTGAATGAGTTTAAACGTGGCCGTACATCCACAAAAGATGAACATCGTTCCGGACGCCCTGTAGAAGTGTCTACCCCCGAAATGATTGACCAAATCCACGATATGGTTTTAAGTGACCGACGAATCAAAGTGCGCGAAATAGTTGAGGCTACAGGCATATCACAAAGCACAGTCGCTTTAATTTTGCACGAAAAATTAGTTGTGAAAAAAATCTCGGCAAGATGGGTGCCGCGTTTGCTCACAGTGGAGAATAAACGCAATCGTGTGGTGGACTCTGAGGCTGTTTTGGCGCTTTTCCAATTATTGCAACATCCACCGTATTCACCAGATTTGGCCCCCAGTGACTTTTTCTTATTTCCAAACTTAAAGAAATGGCTTGGCGGACGAAGGTTTACGACCAATGAGGTCATCGCCCAAACGGAGGCATATTTTGAGGAGCATCCGAAATCCTACTTTGTGGACGTCTTAAAAAATTTGGGAAAACGATTAGAGAAATGTATAGAGCTAAAAGGAGATTATGTAGAAAAATAAAAAAAAAATCTACCCAAAAAAAAAGTGTTTTTTCTACTTTTTTCTAAGGACTTATTGAACGATCCTCGTATGTAACACCCTTATATATTAATAATCAAATTATAATTGTAAACACTATCTGTGGTTGGATAATAAATAAATTGTCTATCTTTGTTGAAAAATAGAAAATATTTTATGGAGTCATAAGTTTACGGATCTATAAAACATATAGATTTATACAGAATATCAACATAGATTTAAAAAATCGATACACAAAACCTAGGACTATAATTCTATTATATCTTCTGGTTCTAACATCTTATCAAGCCAATCACTCAATCAAACACTATATCAAATCAATCAAACCTAACAAACAGTATTGAATTGCATCAAAATCGAACCGATTGAATCCTTCATTTCACCATCAATCATGAGTGATCACGGAAGAATCAAGTGTCCTATGACTCCTGGCGCAGTGAACAAAGTGGCGACATGAGTAAGCAGTGGGCAAGTGTTGCAGGAAACGGATATTAATCACTTGTTAACAATACAATACACCGTTGGAGAATGACATTGTAATAGAAGAGGAGTCGAGAATGCAGAAACCGGAACGATGCAATGTGAATGAGAGAGTTATGGTTTGTTTGGTTTTATTCAGGCCCATATGGCATGGTGTTAGTGCTGATGTTCGAAGGATGATGTTCGTTTTACATTGTGATATCTTTATTTCAATATTTAAAATGTTAGAAATAAATGTTGAAAATTTTACTATTTTTTTGAAAATTTTTATTTCGCAATATTTCAAAAACTTGAAGAGATAATAAAAATCTGTGAACACCAGTGAATTCCTCTCGTAAAAATATATAGGTATGGAAATTTTCAGCCCAAAATTCGGACAGATTAAGTTTTCATTACAAAAAAACGAAAAATCACTGTTTTTTAAAGATTTTTGAAGGGGTACCCCTTAAGAATTTTAGGAATTTTGGTCATTTTTTGTTTTTTTGCTCTAAAAATTTTATCCGTAGAGCAAAAATTTTTAAATTTTACATACGTATGTGTTTTCACGCGAGGAATTCACTGGTTTTTACAGATTTTTAGTATCTCTTCAACTTTTTGAAATATGGGCAAAGGAAAATTTTGAATAAAAAGAGAATTTTCAAAATTTTTATATTTTTGGTATAAGTTAATTAGGGCACGAGAAATACACTCGTTCAAACCGCATTTCAATATCTCTTTTAGTTTTCGAGATATGGGTCTTCAAAGTTGAGATTTTTAAAAAGTAAAAAATCGCCGTATCTCTATATCTGAAAAAGATACAAAGCTGCGCTCAACGGCATTCAATTTCTCGTAGTCTGTTTTATATAGAACTATATTTTAAAATTTTCCGATTTTTAAATTGGTTCAACAAAAAAATTCATATTTTCATTACTAGCATTTTTTGCGATCATGACTCCGGCGATTAAAAGAAATATATAATGGGGATCAAAATGTGCATATCCATGCAGAAATATATGTGTAATAGAGTATATGTTTCATTTATAATAACAATAATTTTTTGTTTCAAAAAGATTAAGTTTGATCTAAAGTCAATTTCAGCCCGAATGATTCAATTTAATCCTACTTTATGCACCGGTTTTTACTTAGTTCATGAAATGAAATTATTCGAGTCTTCTTCTTACAGAAATCTGACTATATTCTTATGTAGCTAGTATATAGTTAAATTCTGAAGCCAATCAACAAATACTTCTGTCGGTGACAAGCGCTTAAACATAAATTATTTTTTGACCAATTCAATAATGTATCATATTCAACTTAATAACAAATAAATATGTGTATTGTATTTCCTGCACGCATAATTATTCCGAAAGCACAAAATAATCGAGTCCTCGAAAAGCAACAAAAGTTAAATGGAGCACAACAATAATGATCTATCAACCATCAGTCGCTAACAGACTTCAAATGCGTAATAGTAAATCTATCAGCAATGACCAGCAGACGGCATGAGAAGCGCATTTATTTTATTGCCCAGCCTCCCTCGACGCGATGCTCACTTCCTCGTGGCAGAACAACTGAACAACTGAACAACTGTGACGTAGGCCATGGCACACTCAACATAATCACACTGGCGCGGCAGAGTAGATTGAAACGTTCAAACGATCGCGATTGTACATCTGCTTCACTCTCATGACTCTGATAATTCAATTTTGTAGCCAAACTTCGCCAAAGAGCTCTAGATCCGTGACCGTTAAACCGCTAAGTGATGTTTCATTTTTTTCTCTTTCGATCCACCGATGCGCAGATGTTCAAGAATATTTGAATGTGTTTTGTTTTACTCTGATCCAGAGGAGGTAATTCAATTTTCGTACAAATTGGTTTTGATTCGCCTGCTTTGATTTTTAATTTTCATTTCTTCTACATTCTCTGTTAATTTATATTGTACAATATTTTCAAAATACTTAAACATTTAGCACCGCTGTCAAATATTCCTAAATTATTTTACAGAAAACTATTTCAATAACTTTCATTTGAACCATTTCTCACAAATAATAGCGCAAGATCTTCGATATTATCCATAAATTGTTATTTTGCATAATTAATTATTTTTTTTAAACAAGCAGGAGAACAAACTGCCAATAGATTTTACCTAATGTTTCCTGAGAAACTTTTTAGAAAGAAGAAATCGCAAAAGTTTCTTGAAAATCTGTCAGTTACTCTTTGATATGAAATGAATAAACTACTGTACCATAAGCATAAAGTTAGTTTCCATAAAATCTTTCTCGCGGTAGAGGTGCTGCTATAAAAAAACTTTCTTGACTTCTATTTCTTTCTAAAAAGTTTCCTCGTGTGCATGGAACATAATGTCAGTTTATTAGAGTGATTTTATTACAAATAAAAAATTGAGTGCTTAAAAATAAAAATATATCTATGTACATCTGTGGTTTCCCCTCCGCTGACATCTTTGGGGGCTGTAAATTGACGACTGGTAACTGTAATTCACGCGTGAAATATATCACTTACTGAGATCTGTTACGGCAGTGTATTACATGCAGTAATGGGTCAAAAACATGATGATATATTTATTTATTTAGTTTTAAAATGATAGTAGTTATTTTCAGAAAAAAATAGCGACCATTTTGTAAAGAAGCAAGCGTACTTATTGATAATATTTGCTGCTCATAAAATATTTAAAGATTGATTAGGGTGGTGTTTCACTTGCAGTAAAAAACAATTAAGGGTATAATTTATGTGATCCCAAGGGTTGTTGAGAGTAAGGGCTGCACGATGTCAATTCTACGCCTCGTGTGTCACAGTCACATCGCATGTGAGCCCTACGAGCCCTACGTACAGATAGTATCATCCTATTATGCACCATTTAGCAAGTTGCACCCTTGAGACATGCGAGAATCGTGAGAATATTGTTTGGGTATTACTTCTCATTTGTTTGCAATTTTTCTGACACGCCGCCTAGATTAAATTTGACATATTTCATTGAACATCAATTTTATTTTTTAATTAATAAATATATCATAACTTTATTTTACCCGTTTCTGAATGTTGCCCCCTCCTACGATACGATTGCCGGCTTACTTGAGTTCCTATTAGGCGCATAATTCACTACTAAACAAACATTTTCCTCAAAAATATTTCGCAACCAGTTATACACAAATGCGTGCGACATCACGTTAGCCTCGCAAATAAAAACAAAACACTTACTTTTTCTATGTCTACAAAAATAAAACTTCTTGGCTTTATGGCGAATAACACAATGATGAATGGAGCCGTAACGTTAGCAGTGGCGCAGACTTTATCTGGGGAATGGGGGCGCAATTAACCCTTAAGGCCGACACTCGAGTGGCTAGTATCGCCATTATCTACAGGGCAAAGATCAAAGAAAGAGAAACACAGACAAGAAAACAATAGGAAATAGAGAAAAAGACTAAGATTTTAAATACTTTTTTATTTTACGTGAGAAAGGAAGTCATTATGAAACTCAGTTGCGTATTGAAAGAGCGTTGATTACGATACGCAATATTTTGTTTTAGACGATTGGTAGTACCTGGTGGCATACTATAACTATCAAGCTGAGATCATCAAAATTTCAGTATAACCTCAAAATGTATTTGGATGTAGATTATTTATCGTACTTTAATAGTTATTTATGTACCAAGGGTGAAAACATGCGTTTGTGGCCCGTGGCATGATTATTAGCACGAGGCGCAAAGCGTTAAGGGCTAATAACATGCTCAGGGTCAGAAACGCTAATTTCACCCGTGGTACATATAATATTTTATGCAGAACAAAATAACATTTAATTATATGTTCAAAAGATTAAAATATGTACATAGGTTATATGTCAAAACGACATTTTGCGGAATCGAGTATTCACAATAAACAAAAATTGACATTTTATTTATGTATCCATAGGAAATTTGAGCCAAAAAGAAGTGTTTAAGCCCGATTTTTAGGCCTAAAACACATATTTTTCGGCCCGGTTGTGCATAAACTATTGTATGTAGCGCAGGTGAAGTGCAATTAATTTCATTTTCCATAATATGTACACAAAATTGAACAATAGTAATAGAAATAATTTCAAAATTCGAAAATGATCGCGAATTTTTAAACAGTTGCATAAATGTCAATATCAGTTACCAACCACAACATTTCATATACAAATTTCCCTAAATGAAGTCGTTTTAAAATATCGCAGATTCTTCAAAATTGTAATTTATAAAAGTCACAAAATAAAAAAAATAAATAGTATGAATAACTCATTATACTCGTATACGTCTTTTTATTGGACTTGTCTGACAGTTTTTAATGTAGTGAAAATTGTTTGTCGGCTTGGGAATTGAACCCGGGTACTCAAATCCACAAGCCGATTTGATATCACTGAGCCATATATATATATATATATATATATATATATATATATATATATATATATATATATATATATATATATATATATATTTTATACTAAATAAATACAGTCCAAAATAGTGTATGAACTATCCAACTATCAATATATTCTAATTATATTTCGAAACATGACACGTATAACTGCAACATCAAAATCAAGAATATCACATTACCATTGAAAAACTACAATCTCACCCTTATGTTCTCGTATCATTAGACTCCATATCCCCGAGCACAAAACAAAACAAAACCAACAATTGAGCATCAAAGGGGGCGTGTTTCCACACCGGATACAACTACCACCCTAATGGTCTCTTAACATAAGAATCATAATGAATTTTCGAGATCAAATCATCGTGTAAAACAACATAATATGTCAAGTGGTGGTCACGTGCCGGGTGAGATGATCATAGTGATCTAGTGACGTGAGCTAATCGTATCCGATGTGCCTACTTGATTGTAGATACGCGTGGCTGAAAATTTGATACGATGTTGTTGATGGTGTTTGCTTGTTGGGTTTCTGTGGATTTTCACACGGATTTAAATGATGTAGAAAATTATGTTTGGAACTAATTTTGATGTAAGAGAAATTGATTTGAGTGTGGACAAGAGGGTAGTGTGTGAATTAATTTTATAGTAGTCATACTTGTTATATTATTCAGATTTTTATATCTATATATTCGTACAGAGCTGGGCAGTAGCTAGCTACTTTTGTAGCTTAGCTACTAGCTTAGCTACGTTTACCTTAGCTGTAGCTAAATGTGAAAAAATATAGCTGTAGCTTGTAGCGAGCTATGTTTTTTTTTCTATTAGCTTAAAAATATTGTTATAACAACTGAAACTACTTTTAAAGCTACTTTTTGTAGCTTAAAGCTAGTTTTTGTAGACCAAAGCTACTTTTTGTAGCTTACAGCTACCACTGTTCATTAAATAATACCTACCTATTAATTTTTGTTTTGTATTTGAGTTGTAACTTCTTTATTGTTTTCTATAACTGTAGAATAACAAGTATTATAAATAAATAAATAAATAAATATATCATCACGCCTTCTACCCATTACTGGGTGTGGCACTCTACTGAAGCAGATCTCGGTAAGTGATATATTTTGCGCGTGAAGTGCGGTTACCAGTCGTCAAATCACGGCCCCCAAAGATGTTAGTGGTGGAGGAGCCACAGGGATAGCTTTTTCAAATTATGAAAATTTGTCGCCTGTGGGAATCGAACCAGGGACCTCAGGATCCACAAGCCGACTTCATACCACTGAGCTAGCCATCCCATAACAAGTATTATATACTGTAAAATCTATTAACATATTTTATTTTTCACTTGTTCTTATCCTATCCTACTTTTGTATTAAATATTAGATGAACTAAACATTGACTATTAAGGAGTCTTCTGTTAATGACAATGGCAAATTTAATAATTCATAATAATTGTAAAAAGTAGCTTTAAAATTTAACAGTTACTTTAATGAAAGCTTTTAGCTGTAGCTTAGCTATATTTTACAAAATGTAGCTTATAGCTGTAGCTCAGCTACTTTTTTAAAGAATAGCTGTAGCTGTAGCTTAGCTTTTTTAAGTAGCTTGCCCAGCTCTTTATTCGTACAATAAAATAAGACATTTGGTATGGATATTTATTCACTTTTAATAAGATTTTTGTCGAAATAATAACGATTGATTTCTGGCAACGTTGGAATATAATTTATTTAGTTTTAGGGTGAATTATGCACCTAAATGGGTCTGAATTGGCATACCTAAACACTGATCTTTTTGGAACAAGGTATTATTGTTATTATAAATAAAACATATTATACAGGGCGTTTTTATACTTCAGGGAAAAAAAGTTACAATTTAAAAAAATTTTTTTTTTGAGTAATGTTTATTCTGGAAATTTTCCTTTCCTGTAATCTACGTTCGTGAAATTTTCATTCGGGAAATTAATATTCTCTGAAATTATCATTTGATGAAATTGTCATTTTGTCATTCACTTTCAAAAATAAGCGCAGGGACGACACTCTCTTCGTTTCTGATCTTTTTTATTCGTTTTCTGATCTTACATTGAGTGTTTAACTGCAATTGTGTGGAATTTACTTTCAAAAACAAGCGTAGAGCGACATTCCCTTCCTTTCTTATCTTTTAATTTGTTTTCAATTCTTACGTAGAGTGTTTAACTGCAATTGTGTGGAATTCACTTCCAAAAACAAGCGCAGGGCGACACTCCCTTCCTTTCTTCTCTTTTTGTTTCATTTTCAGTTACTGCATTGTGTTGACTTTTCTTTCATATACAATTGCAGGCTATTACTTTTATCATCTTTGTAGATTCGATATAAGATTCGTTATTAGATTCGTTGTTAGGAGTAAGCGTGGATATTTGAAATGTTTTATGCATGTGTTATGTACGTTGAAGAAAGAATATAAATGATAAGTGAATAGGAGTGATTATCCAATGTGATTTTTTATGTAAGGAATAATTTCGAGTGTGAATGATAATGTTTGACGGGGGCTGATTATTTGATTATGTTACGACTGAATATTTTATGAGTGATTTTAGGGTTCGTGCTACCCAATTTGATGGGATATAGCGTGAAGATATGTATGTATGTATGTATGTCATTTTGGAAATTGTATTCTGGAAAAGGGACAGTAACCCTTTACGATATTTTGTAAAATAAACCAAAAGCATATTTTTCAGAAACACTTAATTAGTTTTTGTAATCTATTAATGAATGAAAATTATAATTAGAGTTTCGTAATAATTTCATAGTAAATTTCATAATTAATTTGTAGCATAATTAATGAAAAATATTGTACTGCAGTAGACACATGAAAATAGTGGTATAAAACAAATGAGTGATACATAATAAACAATTCCACGTCACATAAAAATAAAAATAAAAGCAGGAACTGAGATGAAACATCAAAATTGACAGAAACATGACAGACGATTCCACATTCACCCTATAAACGACATTAACCCATTATATATAATCTATAACCACAACTAGCCAACCATAACCGTTACCGGTGATTCCTGCTAAACAGGAATTCCTGCGAGGCCATCGCGCAACGCTCCTTATTAGTAATTTAGTTTGAAATTTTGAAATATCCGTGCGTTGGCCGGCCCCGTCACTGCTGTCAGTCTGACGGATGGACATTTAAATACTTTACGAGGCGCCGGACACTGGCCGCCCCGTTTGGGGGGATTTGGGGGCTGGGGGGCCGCTTGAGACCCGTCGCAGCGTTGCTAACACGATTACAAACAAATACGGGAAACGCTGCTTGTTTTAGAACCGCCGCCATTTTGATATAACGCTGCCATGCGGATAAGCTAGAAGCCACGGTGGATTTTCCATAGTGTTGTTCAATTTTGATTAAATTCAGAAATCTAAATAGATGTTATTATATTCAATTTAAGGCCAGTTTTTCAATCGCCGGTTTACTCTCGCTAAGTGTTAATCATGATTAAATAATAATGGAAGCCATAGTTCTCATTATTATTTAATCATCATTAACATTAATCGATGATTGCAAAACTGGTCCTTAATATTTTAATTAATTGAATCATTAACATCTTATTAGAAAATAGAAAATTTTAGTTTTGTAGGTACTGTTGAGATGATAGTAAACTGAAGTAATATTGCCCCCTATTCTGTAACTCGATCATTATATGTTAATGATCGATAAGGTAATGACAACCCTAATTTTTTATGATCAATCTGCAGATTACCATCATTTCGGCATTCTGTGCTCAAAATCATTTATTCTGTTACTTCTATTTTACTTTTATACATTTTGCTCTCGTACAAAACTGCCAATATAAAAAAAAAATATTTTTTTAACTGTCACTGAACTGTCATTATATTATTTTTATATTAACAGCTACGTATATTAGTAAAAAAAATGCCTGAATATAAAATAAAATTGCCAGGGTTTAATATTCTGATCCCAGAATACTGAAATTCTGATCATCTGTAGAATAACGATGAAAAACAAAAATTATCATTAAATTTTCGATTATTGAACAGATAATGATACAGTTATATAAGCTGTATTCCATTTGCCACTTGGTTCACTTAAATCAATTTAGATAATTTAGACATGACTAAATGAATTGAACTAAACAAACTGATGCACTTAATGGGGTGAATTACTTCAAAGTAAATTAGAATTAATAATTCTAGTACTGGAAATAAAGCCAGGGAAGTAATCCAGCGAAATAAATAAGTGATCTGGTTCAGTAAATATAAGTTAGATCTGAACCAAATGGAAAAAGGAATACGCCTATATTATATGCGAGAGTTTGTCCACATCAGGGAGTAATTGTCGTTTTTTATCAAAATCGTGACAAAAATACTTCATACCCGTACTTTCTAACCCGCAAGTAATGCAATAAATTGAACAATTTAAAAATTTTGTTAAATCAAAATGTACAAATGTTTATTAAATGTTATTTTTTATTATTGTAGTATTAATTATAAATCTAGTCTATCTTATTTTTAATTATATTTATATGATTGAAATAGCAAACTGTCTCAGCCAAAACACTAGAAAGTGTTACAATTTTCAGTAGTCGGGAGCTAAATTAAGATTGCGCGTACAGTGTCAATTTTGTGTCTGCCAAATTTATGACACAATCTAAAGTTGGAATTTTCCATAAACAACAAATACTTACCTACGAATATACTATTATGATTTTTTCCAAAACATAACAGTCATTGTGCTTTATTTTCAACTATAAATTTTATTGTTTTACTATCGTCTAATATAAGTTTGTTTTCAGATAAATAAATAATAAACACTAACAGGCAGATTCATAAAGCGGGTTAGCGCTAATACCATTTTTTATTTTGTTTTTAACTCAGTTTTCAATGCATGAAACATGTTTATTTTAACTTAGGTTAAAAAGAGAGTTAATTAGCATCAAATTTAATTTATTTCATGAATCTGTTTAAATTTAATACAGAGTTATAGATAATATTAAAAACGGTGTTAGCGCTAATCCGTTTTATGAATCTGCCTGTTAGGTATAGAGTATCCATCGAATCAGACATTTTACGTCATAAATATAATCAGCTAAATGCAGCACCGTTCTGTAACTAAAAAAGCTTCTTTAAAAATAACAGTA
Source organism: Pterostichus madidus (assembly GCA_911728475.2). NCBI lineage: Eukaryota > Metazoa > Arthropoda > Insecta > Coleoptera > Carabidae > Pterostichus > Pterostichus madidus. Next base: position 31,548,082 of record OU452312.1, read on the forward strand.
TAAAAAAGGATATATACGATAAATTAATGTAAAAAAAGATAAATAATTATTTGTGTATTAAGGGCATAATAAAAAGATTCAACCTTGACCACTAGCTTGGTTCACAAGTCGTGTAATCTTGGATTTTTCCCTTCCTTCATCTACTGATGATGAGAACTTAGTTCTCGAAATACGTATTTAGATTTAACTGTATATTTATTAAGGCTTAGGGGTTTAATTTATTCTTAGTTATATCTTAGCCTTAGATTTTAACTTTTTACTTAAGATTATAGCATTTAGAGAATGTTTAAAGCTCGAATGCTATAATCTTGATTGTACCCGTGGTACATACAACGTTTTATTTTATTTTGATCCTCGAAATTAAAGGATTCTATAAGTAGGTATTCGTTATCGTTTTGCTGGCGTTGTTAATTTTATATATGCTGTGGTTTCTGTGCATGTACATGCATGATTGTTGGTGTTGCTATATTGCTTGTTTACAAACATGTTTTTTTAATTTATTGTCAACTCAAAATGGAAGATATCAATAACTATTCGAAAGAAATATTGGATGAAGTTGAGTCTGCACAGGGATTAGTACCACCGAAGTCAAAAGAGCTTTACGAAAAACAATATGAATTTATTGTGTTGTCTGATATTTATCCATAAATCACGATTTTGATTTACTTGAATAGGTGTTGCTTGGCAACTTAATACACCTTAAGGCTATAATAGCCAAATTACGCCCGCTTTTAAGGCCTAATAAACAAGTTTATGATGCCAAAATAAAATTAAGTAAAGTACATTCAAATAATTGATTAAATTAGTAATCAAACTGTTCGTTCTAAATTTAATATCTGAACCTGAAGACAGTATATACTATAATATTAGATAAAGTAGCATAAAAAAACAATTATCATATCAACAAATAAACAAATATCGCAGTAAAACTTGTAATTTGCAAGTTGCCAACATGAAACCAACCGCACCATAATTCAGCAATTCTACTCTAAGTCGGACGCGAAAAGAGTTAAAATTAGTGCCCTCTCCTCCTCTCTGGCTTTTCCTCTTTCCTGTAATATTGAACACGATACAAAACAGATAGATAAACGCGAACGCGGTGGAGCGCGAACAAGTGAAACAGAGCGGCAGCGCAGACAGAAATGAAACATGAAGATATTTTTGTCTGGAGCGAGTAGAACACAACACCTGTGGTCACGTGATAAATGGATTTAATTTGGTCTTGTGCACGTGGAATTCGATTGCTGATCATGAACTCATTGCAGATTTTAAATTATTGCTCCGTGGAAAGAAAAATTGTTCACAGTATGAATTATATATTTATATTGATTTTAGTATTTTCAAATATTTATTTTTGGGGTAGATGGCTCAGTGGTATCGAGTCGGTCTGTGGATCTTGAGAACCATGGTTCTTTTCCCACAGTCGACAAACAATTTTCACTACATTAAAATTATCCCCATATGGGGTTGGTGGCTCAGCGGTATCAAGTCGGCTTGTGGATCCTGAAAACCTTGGTTCGATTTCCACAGCCGACAAACAATTTTACTACATTAAAAAATTTGCCCTGTGGCTCCCCCTCCACTAACATCTTTGGGGGCCGTGATTTGACGGCTGGTAACTACACTTCACGCGCATTAATATATCACTTACTGATATCTACTTTGGCGGAGTGCCACATCCAGTAAAGGCGTGATGATATATTTATTTTATGCACAACCGGGCCGAAAAGCATCTGTTTTAGCCCTAAAAAGCGGGCTTAAATACTTCTTTTTGGCCCATGGGCCAAAAAGAAGTAATAATTCCTATGGATACATAAATAAAATGACAAAAATAATTTCCTATATACATTTAAAAAATTACAATTTTTGTTAATTGTGAATACTTGATTCTACAAAATGTCATTTTGACATATAACCTATTTACATATTTTAATCTTTTGAACATATAATTAAATGTTATTTTGTTGTGCATAAAATATTGTATGTACCACGGGTGAAATTAGCGTTTCTGACCTTGAACATGTTATTAGCCCTCGTCACTTTGCGCCTCGTGCTAATAATAATACCGCGGGTCAGAAACATCTGTTTTCACCCTGGATACATAAATAACTATTTTATTTCATTTGTATGGGGTAATGGCACAGTAGTATCGTGTCGGCCTGTGGATCCTAAGAACCCTGGTTCGATCCCCACAGCCGACAAACATTTTCACTACATTAAAAAATTATCCCTGTGGCTTCCCCTCCACTAACATCTTTGGGGGCCGTGATTTGACGGCTGGTAATCGCACTTCACGCGCATAAATATATCACTTACCGAGATCTGCTTCGGCAGAGTGCCACATCCAGTAATAGGTTAAAGGCGTGATGATATATTTATTTTATTCACAATCGAGCTGAAAAGCATTTGTTTTAGCTCTAAAAAGCGGGCTTAAACACTTCTTTTTGGCCTATGGATGGATATGGGTACTTAAATAAAATGACAATTTTTGTTAATTGCGAATACTTGATTCTGCAAAATGTCATTTTGACATATAATCTATTTACATCTTTTAATCTTTTAAACATATAAATAAATAAATATATTTATCATCACGCCTTCTACCCATTACTGGGTGTGGCTCTCTGCTGAAGCAGATCTCGTTAAGTGATATATTTTGCGCGTGAAGTGCGGTTACCAGTCGTCAAATCACGGCCCCCAAACATGTTAGTGGTGGAGGAGCCACAGGGATAGTTTTTTCAAATTATGAAAATTTGACGCCTGTGGGAATCGAACCAGGGACCTCAGGATCCACAGGCCGACTTCATACCACTGAGCTAGCCATCCCATATAATTAAATGTTATTTTGTTGTGCATAAAATATTATATGTACCGCAGGTGAAATTAGCATTTCTGACCCTGAGCATGTTATTAGCCCTCGGCGCTTTGCGATTCTTGCTAATAATCATAATAAATAATTATTTTATTGAATTTGTCATTAATAAAAATCTAGCACAATTTTGAGAGTATAATGATGCAAGCTTTGCGATATTTTTGCAAAGAGCTTTCCCAGTAGATTGCAATCCAAACCTCAGTTTACATATATCCACACATGGTCCATGCATATTCGCTGTGAGCATACAATAGCAATATGCGGCTTTGGGAATAGGGAGTAAAAAGATAAAGCTGCTCTCTGCATCATAAAATTCGCTAAATGACGGGAGTTCTCGTCACTATTTCACCCGCGAGCGGCCGTGCGGTTTCCGACATCCACGCGCGCTGCCCTAACGCTGATATATGCGTTTGATTTCCTTGCGCGTATGTAATTTTTGTTATTATAAACACGGGGACTGTGGACTGCCGTTACACTTGCTGTGTACTGTGCTGTGTGTTGACGCAGTTGGCTAGATGGTGAATGGTTCCGGGTGAAGATGAAATAGGAAATTTGTGGTTTGGGAGCGATGGTATATGTTGGTTAGGTTGATGTATGGTTTGGTGTTCTTTTATTTTTGTTTGGGGAATCGTATGTGACTAATTAAAGGACATAAATATTGTGTTCATCTTTTTTTGTAAACATGTGTTGCTATGGAACATATAAATTTGTATATTATTTATGCAGCAGCGTTGAAACCATATTTTTTATAAGATGATATATTTTTACTAATTATAGCTCGTTCAAAGTTGTCTTGTCGCCCTTCTAGGCCCTAGACTAGTAATGTTCAAACTTATTGGAAACATAAGTCCTTTGGAGGCAAAAATTACAAATAAATTCTTTTGCTACTCCCTTATTTTTGTCTTATCAGAATTGGAGTTTATAAGAGGCTGATTTAATAATGTGCGTTACAAAAATTGTATCGCGATTTTTAGAAATTAGTAAAGGTATCATTTCACATTGGTATAGCTTCTTTGGTATGTTGGTATTATAGTTTATAGAGTTAATTGTATTTTGCTTTTGCTTGTAATAAATGTTGTGAATACTTTTTTAATTTATAAATAACATCCGGCAAACTCCATTTAATGTCTTTCCAAACCCTTTGAGGAACATGACATACCCTTTGAATTAAAAACTGCTGCTGTAGACAAATAATTGTGGCAGCCCCTTTTTTTAGAAATTTAAGCAAATATTAATAGCTGAAAATATCACTGAACACTCTTATGGAACAATGCAATTTAAAACTTGCAGTTGTTAATTAACAAGCAAGATGTCGTGCGTTCAAATCTTGCTGACTTCTACTTATATAAAAAAAATACGATTGTGTCTGAATGGTTTGGATTTCACTATAAGCTGTTGTCCCCCTGAACTGCATTTGAGATTATGTTCTTATTGTGCAGAGTAACAAATAAATAAATATTATTATGAAATTGGTTTAAAATATTATGAAAAATTTAAAATAAAATAAATAAATATATCATCACGCCTTCTACCCATAACTGGGTGTGGCACTCTGCTGAAACAGATCTCGGTAAGTGATATATTTTGCGCGTGAAGTGCGGTTACCAGTCATCAAATCACGGCCCCCAAACATGTTAGTGTTCAAAGACTTAAGTGTCACTTTTAATCGCGCCGGGATTAAATTGACAGGTAAATTTGAAAAATTTGTTTCATTTAAATAATTAAGTTAATTAGTCATATCAGTTCGTTAATTTTAACGCTTCAGAATAGAGTACAATCGACCTATACAATTATATAATTGTCATAATTTATGGGATAGTTTAAAATAACGATTCGTTAAATAGTTTTATAAATACGGGATACGGGAATATGAAGATGCGCTCAACGACATTGCATTTTTTTACAATGGTCAAATTCTCGCGCTAATATCCCCTGTAATTTTTGAGATTTCGCTCAAATACTTTTTTATGAGTAGAATTTTAGTCATGAATTTTCTATACTTATGTATTTTTACAGTTTTAAAATGAAGGCAATATTTTAATTTAATTTTCTGTTTCAGATTCCGGTTCCAACGTCCAATATCCTAGTAAGTCTAAAATCTAAATTATTATTATTATTATAATAAAAACGTAGCTATTAATTTAGTGCTTTTTATAAATTTGTATTTAAATAAGTATGTAGATGAAATGAGATAAATTAAAATAGTAGATGAAATGCGTGCAAATAACTGCAAATAATGTGGAATAGTTGAAAAATTTCGTTTGAAATATGATGCGGTTGTATGATTACAAATTTGCGGATTTTAATGAAACAAATAATTTTATATTATGACGCATAATTAGAAGTTAATATCTGTTTCATATGATACATGTACTCGGTCGTAATTGTACATATGATGCTAGTTATTCAAAAGCAGTAACTACGTAATAGAGAACAAATTATCATAATCACGCACTAAATAGAAATGTCACTATCACAATTCTTTTTTGCTTGTCATTTATTATTAATACATTCATAATTTCGAAAACTACCCTTGTGGCTCCTCCATCATTGCCGTGATTTCACGACTGGTAAACGCATTTCACGCGCAAAATATATCACTTACCGAGATCTGCTTCGGCAGAGTGCCACATCCAGTAATGGGTAGAAGGCGTGATGATATATTTATTTTTTAAATAATTAAAAAATAAAACACATCCCATTTTACTATAACTTCCCCTTCTCCCTTCTAAAAAGCACTACCGTTTCGGTACATTACAGTGTCCGAGTCTTATAAAGCTTATAACCGCAAAAACATCAAAAACCATTATCAAAATCATTCCGTCCATTCCGAGGCCATAACCTGGGCCATAAACCTCGCTGCACACATCCGGAAAATGCTTTCCTGCTTTCCCACTTTCCCGGCTTCTCATAGCAATTACCAACGGGCAGCAGAGGTGGCCGAGTGAAAATAATAACCGCGGTCATCTTTAATGTGCCGTAATGAACGCGTCGTTAGCGCACTGGACACCAGTAGGGATGCGGCTAAAGTATGTACTAGTACTCAAGGGACGCCGGACAAAATGTTTAGGGTACAGGCATGTGTGAATTTGTAATAGGGATGGTTTTTTAAGTGTCAGAGGGTGCCAAGAGGATGATTTGTTGTGTAGACTGAATATTGTAGTGCGTGTTTGGTGAGAATGATTGGATTATTATTTGTTAGATTCAAGAAAGATGTACAAAAATTAATGGAAGAATGAATGAGTTTCAGGAAGACATTTTGGGCACTAGGTAAATAATTATTAGCGGGCCTATTTTAAAAAGTAATAATAAATAAAAATAAGTAGTTATTATTATTTAAATTAGTAGTCAAGAGTTTTGAGATAGGTATAGCTTCGGGAAAGTACATAATTTGAAATAAGTACAATTTGTAAAAAAAATATTTTTCTGGACGTTATATCTTAAAAACTAAATAAAATATGAAAATGCGCTCAACGGCATTGAATTCCTCGTGTCCGAATTGACTTATAAGCAATTTTTTTGCGATATTTATTTTTTGAAAATTTCTTAAGAGGTACCCCTTGGATTTTTTTCGATTTTAGGCTATTTTTAGACTGTTTGCTCTAAAATTCTTCTTCGTACGAATATTGTAATGAATCCGCTGAATCCAATAGTAAATTTCCAAAGTAGATATGTCTTCTAGTTTTTGAGATATTGTAAAAAAACTGTTCGATGAGAAAATTTTGGTGAAAATCTTTTGAAAAATAAAAAATGCTAAAAATTTGTTTACAAGTCAATTGAAGCACTAGAAATTCAATGCCGTTGAGTGCATCTTCATATCTTGTTTTGTTTTTGAGATATAGCTTCAGGAAAGTTGAAAATATGATGAGGTAATTTTTTTAGAAAATTCAACTTTTCCGGACGTTATATCTTAAAAACTAAATAAGATATGAAAACGCGCTCAACGGCATTGAATTCCTCGTGTCCGAATTGACTTATAAGCAAATTTTTACCGGTTTTTATTTTTTGAAAATTTCTTAAGGGGTACCCCTTGGATTTTTTTCGATTTTAGGCTGTTTTCAGTCTGTTTGATCCAAAATTCTTCCTCGTACGAATATGGTAACCAAAATTTACATACATACGTACTTTGAACCGCTAAATCCAATGGTAAAATCCCCAAGCACATATGTCTTCTAGTTTTTGAGTTATTGTTAAGAAACTGCTCGATGAGAAAATTTTGGTGAAAATCTTTTGAAAAATAAAAAATTCTGAAAATTTGTGTACAAGTCAATTGAAGCACGGGAAATTCAATGCCGTTGAGCGCATCTTCATATCTTGTTTAGTTTTTGAGATATAGCCTCGGAAATGTCAAAAATATGAGAAGGTAATTTTTTTTATTAAATTGAAATTTAGGAAAAAATTCAACTTTGCTCAATTCAGTTGAGGGTGAGAGATTGAATAGAAAATATAGGAATAAATGGACGGATATAATTGAAGGTTTGTTGCGTGAATAAAAAAAAATCTAGTGGGAGGAATAAATAAGTTTGTATGAAAGAAATTATGAGTATAGATATTGTATAACAGAATAGAATTGTTTGGTTAAAATTAGATTGCAGGATGAATGTAATGAATACATATTCTCAACAGGAAATGAATTTATGCATGGATCTTATCAACTATTATTGCCAACTGAAACTTCTGATCCATTCTGAATGTATATACATTTTCCTAACTTCGTTGTTTGACCTGACTGTAATTAATTATTGAGAAACCAATATTTTTTAATGTTTGAAACAAATATTTCACGTAAGAGTTTAAGAAACAGTAGAACAGTTACAAAATATGAAACCAACTTAAAGTTCATCAAGAAAAAGCACCGCTGTGAAGTTTGAGCAATTCTCCGCGGACCTCGCGATCAGATTAATCAAAAACGGCAGCCGTCAACTATGACAACTTACAGCAATAAAAAAACAAAAAACTCGAGCGCTAAATTACAATACGCGATAAGAGAGGTTCACTCGCTTCCAATTTACTAATAGCACATCATTTTTACGGAGCGCGCCTCAAAGATGAGCATTAATATTTGATCGGACGCCCAGCGCCGCTGCCGACGCCGTCCGACGGACCGGCAAGTCTCCCAAGAACGCCGACTAATTCTTTTGTGTACATGGCTCATTTTTCATTCTCTCTATTTTGTTACGCACGCCTTCATGCTTTATTTTTACGGAAGAAGTCAAATATTTGATTGTAATTTATTAATTTTTCTGTGTTTCTTTCCCAATGTTTAACTAGATATCAAGAGGTGTGAATAATTAATTATAACGAATGACTTAACTGTGTAAATATTGTAGCCTATCAAATTGTGCATTTTTTTCCTATAATTTGAATGCGTGTTGCTTAGATTAAAATGTGCTATTATTTTAAATTATAATAAAATATACTTATCCTAATAATTTGCAGTTGTGGTTGTTGACATTCTTTGAAAGTAATTTTCAAATAATTACTTTGTGTATATGATGGTGTATTTTTATATACCCAACCATGAAATAATAAAGCAATGATGTCACACAAATGACTATAAAATAGCTGACATTTACAAGTACATGTGCGCAGTTGTATTTAATTTGTGCGATTTATAAAGATTTATGAAGGTTTATTTGTTGATAAAATAAGTCAGGATTATTCGCGGGTTCATAAAGCAAATTAAGTTCAGCAAATAATCAACGCTGGGTTTATCAAGTTAAACTTATAAAAATTGTCATGAAATTATCGGTCATTAACAAATAATGATTCAGGAAAAGATAGTAAATGACGTAGGTTAAGTTGTAAATCATTCATTGAAGATTTATTGACGTTTCGGCTAAAGTTATAGCCATTTTCAGGTCTAAAGATAGAATAATAAACGTCGTCAGTTGTAATTATTTTGTAAAATTGTTATTACCAAAAAAGCCAAGTAATCCAAGCATTGAGGAGTATTTTTTCAACCTTTCTACTCCTAACTGTTCAACAATAATTTTGTAACAATTAAAGAATTGTTAGGCACACACAGGAAGATTCACAAAACAGATTAGCGCTAACACCGTTTTTAATATTATCTATAACTTTGTTTCAAATTAAAACAGATTAACGAAATAAACTAAATTTGATGCTAATTCAACTCAAGTTAAAATAAACTTGTTTCATACATTGAAAAGAGAGTTAAAAACGAAATAAAAATGGTATTAGCGCTAATCCGCTTTATGAATCTGCCTGTTCATAATTAAACAATTAACTCATCAAGAGTGTCGATGTAAACAACAACAAATGTAATAATACTTAAGTTGAGCATTGAAACACGTGAAAAATGAAAAAACTTTAAGATTCTTCGTGAGTTAATTGTTTAATTATGAACAGGCAGATTCATAAAACGGATTAACGCTAACACCGTTTTTAATATTATCTATAACTTTGTTTCAAATTAAAACAGATTAAAGAAATGAACTAAATTTGATGCTAATTAACTCTCTTTTTAAGTCAAGTTAAAATTAACTTGAAAATGGCGTTAGCGCTAAACCGCTTTATGAATCTGCCTGTTAGTGACTAACAATTCTTTAATTGTTATAATCTTATTGTTTTATCTTGAGAACAGAAAATGGCTATAACTTTAACCGAAACGTAGACAATAGATCTTCAATAAATGATTTACAACTTAAGCCTACGTCCATTGCTATCTTTTCCTACATTATCTTGGCATATAAAAACATATTACTAAATAATGATCCAATTACAGAACATAGGGAAATATATCATTATCATATCGATCGATTACAGATAATGATCAAGTAAGCAACTATATATTTCGTTTGTTGTTACATTGTCAAGATTAAAAAAACTCCCAATTAACTTCTAATTAAATTAATAGATGCAATTTAAATATTTTTACAATATTCCCCATCAAAATAAATAACAGTCTCCCCCGTTGACAAGCTTCAAGCCTCGTTACAATGTTGAAAAGCACTTTGCAAAGAACACTAGATAATAACGATGAAATATTCAATGGGTTCCGTTCGTACGGTAACGCAGGTGCATCGACACACCGGCTCTTATCGCTCCGGCTCCGGACCTCCACCGCTCCGGCGCTGATAAATTAAAGGGTGCTTTCCTTACCCCTCACCTCGCCAGGATCCCGCGCTGCCCATGTATCAATATCCGCGCAATATTCTGCCACCACTTTCCTTTTTCGCGGGATTATTTACTTTAGAAGAACGCCGTTAGTTGTGATAACACGCGGTGTCATTTGGACGTAACTTGCGAATAGGACCGAGACGCTTGACGATGCCTGACGACGCTTGATGTCGGGGAAGGTTTGAATGTTTGCACATAAAAGTACGAGAAGAAAGCTTTGTTTTTGAGGGGACGAGCTACGCCATTTTCAAATAAATCAACTATTGAAAATTGGAATTAGTTCCGAGTATAAATTATGATATAATATTTTATTTTTCCATAAAGTTCATATATGATATTCAAAATACATGTTATATTTTTTATACGAGACCAAAATAGTATATTGTAACACAAGTGTGACAATTACCGTTGCCACATGTATGTAACATACTATTTTTTATACGGTCATGATCGTGAACTTTTATTTCTTAAAATTAAAATCGATATTTGACATCTGTCATTTAGGACTAGTTTTTCAATCATCGGTTTACTCTCGATTACTGTTAATCATAATTAAATAATAATGAAACTATGGTTTCTATTATTACTTAAACATGATTAACATTAATCGGTGATTGAAAAACCGGCCCTTATTGTTATATGTCACATTAATTCAATTAAATAGTTATTTTTATAACAAGTGCTTGTTAGGTGCAAGTGCAGAATATAAATCTGCACGAGCACGTAACCTTTTTCGGCACGTGTTATAAACAACATTTTTCCTACAACTGTGCGATTTAGAAAATCACTAAAATATTGTCAAAATTTATAAAATCTTAATGATATTACACGAGAACGATGTTTTACGGCGTTGCTATGGTTTGTTTGTTGATTGCTTGCACATTGTTCTACATTATTTAAAAATATTTTACTAACGTCAAGATAATTTCTTTCAAATCGTCTAGATTGGAATAGTACAATGAGTGATTCTTCTTTATCATAAACACCTCCAAAGATAATTGAAGCCTCAGATCATGCTATGTTGGATCTATTCTTGACAATGACAATCAACCTGCTGCTGGTACTTCTAAAGCCTCCGAAATTGTTGTCAATAATATTACTGTTAATAATATGAACAGGTACGGAAGAAATCATTAGACAGTACAAAAGTTTCTACTTCACATTATGTCAATATAAGCAACTGTAACAATTGTGTTAATAATATACACAAACAATAATTATTATGTATTTCACTTACTCTTAAAATAAAACCATTTATCGATATATTTTACTTTGTTCGGTTCTATTTATTAATTGTGTACAGATTAGATATACTGCAATTTAAGGTTATGTTTATAAACGTCAAAATATACTACTGCATATTTACTAGCGCTGGCTTACCGCTTCTTCTTCTTCCATAAGCGTCTGTGGCAAAAATATGAATTACGCACTCGGCGCGAAATTTAAATCGCTCTCAATATAACTTTTTTTTACAGTTTCGTAATGAATTACTTTCCGCACTAGTGTTTCTTTGCTTACAGAAACGCACTTGGTCTGCATTTGTCTACTTTCCTTACGTAACGAATAATAGTTACGTAATAACAAAGAAATCGCACAGTTCTAGGAAAAATATTTTTTCCACAATGGTTGTCTTGGAAACATCATAAACAATTTCTTACAGCAATGATACTTTCCACAGTCATTTTGAATACTGATACGGCGACTTTTCAACACAATGATGTTATTAATTTTGACTAACCTGTACTCTGGCCTCAGTGAGATCGATCTTCATGGCGATCTCTTCTCTTGTGTAGATGTCAGGGTAGTGTGTCTCTTGAAAAGCTCGCTCCAGCTCTTTCAGCTGCGCTGAAGTAAACGTGGTTCGAATCCTTCTCTGCTTCCGTTTCTCTGTCAGGACGCCTTCGTGTCCTGGATATACTTTGTAGGGTAAACCGCCTGTAACAAAATAGAACATTTAATTTTATTAATATAATTGTTAGGAATGTTTGGCGAAGATTAATTCTAATGAATAAATGGTCACCCCATTTGATAGGACAGAATGATGTGTTGTGCTGCTTATAGTAACTGATGCATTATTATGACAGATTTACCTAGTAGTAAAACAATTTAAGAGAACAGTGTTCTAAGATTATTTTGTAACTGAATAAATGACATAAAATAGATAAATAAATATATCATCACGTCTTCAACCTATTACTGTGTGTGGTAATCTGCCGTAATAGATTTCGGTAATTTCTGTTACCAGCCGTAAAATCACGCCTCCCGAAGAAGTTACTGGAGAGGAAACCACAGGAGTACTGTTAATGTGGTGATTATTTTTTGACGTTTCTCAGAACGAATGAAATGCTTTATTGTATGTCACGTGTCTGCGCTTTAACCAATCCTGTCATTATACTGAGAATAAAGTTCTAGTGATTATTCCCGAGAATAACCTCCATAGCTTTTGGTTTTGTTGACAAATGATAGGTAGTTGTCAAATAATAATTTAAAACTGTCAACGCGTCAAGTAAAACGTGTGAAAAAATCGATTTAGTTCCATTTCAGATACAGAAATGCATCATCAAATTTTGGAAACAACTTCCAAGAATACATTAATAAGTAATCAATCGATGTGGACCCAATTCAAAATCTTTTAAGTTAGATGAATCGACCTCAACAGCTAAGTCAAAAAATAATCTAATTAAATATAACTCGAGAGTTGGATAAATTAGAAAATAATTCTCCAGTATCTTTCTCAAACTTGTTGCCATTTGGCAATAGCCACTCAAGCCCTATGGGCTTTCGTGACTATTGCTTGGCAACAAGTTTTGGAAAGATCTGTCAAATTATTTTCAATTTATTCTCACTCTCTTGTTGAAAATTATTTTTCGGCTATGGGAATCAAACCCGGGTTCTCGAATCCGTAGGCCGACTCGATACCACTGTATAATTATCTTTTACTCGTATGCAAGGATAGTAATGAATATCCAAAACTGAGAAAATTCTTCTCTTTAAATAAAGGAATCAATGATATACAATAGTATATTCATTCCTATATACTTTCATTTCAATTTTTTAATTAAAAAATAATAATAAATATTAAGGAGATAACACTGAGAGATTCAATAAACATATGAGATTAATTTATTTATTATACAACATCAAATAAAAGATTGCTTTACATTATTTGATTTAATTATTATTTTATTTAGAATAGGTAGCACAAATTTGTTCTACTGAGATACATTGGAATTAATTTTGCGAATTTTTGGTAAATTCATTTTGTTCCATGAACACTATATCATATTATATCTACCCTTAAAGTTTAATCTATAAATATTGAAACACGCTGTATAATAGGTATGATAAGGTACTCAAATTATCCATGTCTAGTAACCGTGATCAGGTTCAAACAAATACATTTAAAATTCTACAATAAATCTTTTTTGATGACAATTTTTTGATGACAATATTTTTCTTTAATACCTATACAAGGGTAGTAAATATAGCGAAAGGATTACAACCGTGTCGATGTTCATAGATGAATACATTACCAAACACTGTTCATCCTTAGCAAAATCCTAGTTCATGACGATTTCCTTGCGTTCAAACAAGACACCGTCCCCAAGCATAGTGTGTATCTCCCGCAAGCGTCGCTCGCCGCCATTTGCCGCTGCGAAGAGGGTGGCCGCGGGCCGCGGAAGAAACGCCTATATTGATCGGCGCCGCGCCACCTCTCCCGCCGTCGCCGCCGCCACGGTGCTGAAAAATGTCCGCCGAGCGCCGCCACAAGCTGCCGCCCGAATAGGGCCATTTCGTATTCTTTCCTCACCGCATCAACCACCGACAAAACGCAGATTTATTCACCCATTTTCTCTACCAACACGACGAGATGGAGAAAGACGGTCGCTGCATTCTAAGACATGCGGGGATGATAGAGGGATGCAGAAAACATCGAAATCTTACTAAATGGAATTAGGAAATGTCTTCATCGTCGGCATTATTATTAGCACCCATTTCGTTATGGGGTAGCAGTGGTATCGAGTCGGCCTGTGGATTTGAGAACCTGGGTTCGATTCACCACATTAAAATTACCCCTATGACCCAAAATTAAGTGCAGTTTTCTAGAAGTAAACATTTTTAGTACTAATGATTTAATTAAATTATATTTAAAAACATTAGGCGCATTCTACTTGCTATTTGGATCAATTCTAACTTATATTCACTGATCCAGATCACTTATTTATTTCGTTGGATTACTTCGCTGACTATATTTTCAATACTAGAATCACTTATTCTAATTTACTTTGAAGTAATTTGCCCCAATAATAGTATCAGTTTGCTTAATTCAGTTCATTTAGTCATGTTGTTTAATTTATCTGAACTGATTGAAGTGAACCAAGGGTACATGGAATATAGTTATTTCCATAATCAGATAAATGACTATTTAAAGTCTTTACAATTATTATTATTATTATTTAGGTAAATAGCTCAGTAGTATCAAGTAGGTCTGTGCATTTGAAAACCCGGCTTCGATTTCCACAGCTGACATTTTCTCCACATTAAAACTACCCCTGTGACTTCCCTTCTACTAACATCCGTGAGAGTCGTGATTTGACGGCTGGTAACCGCACTTCATGCGCAAAATATATCACTTAGCGAGATCTGCTACGGCAGAGTGTCATACCTAGTAATGGGTAGATTGCATATTAATACATTTATTTCTTAAATCTAAGAAAAACAATAGCGAATCACTTATGGGAAATTTACATTGCTGTTAGAATTTAAACTGTAGTTAACGATAAATGAGCATTTAAAAGTTTGATAATTCCGGCCAATATTTTATTAGAATTAATGGTGGAATTGTTTGACAACTCTAACAGCCCGATTCTCAAAAAAGTTTTAGCTAATCCTGAATTTTGAATTAGCTAATCTTATTCTAGTTTGATTTTAAAAAAATAATCCAAATCGCTTTCCGGTAACCTAATGATAATAAGATTATATTAGAGTTTATTTAAACTTTTTTTACAATTTGGTTTAGATTAATTTGACTAATTCAAAATTCAGAATTAGCTAAAACTCTTTTGAGAATTGGGTTATATAAGTTTAAAGAACTATACAGCTGTCAATAATGAACAAAATCATATCAATATTTTTTTGTCCATAATATTTCATAAAGTTGCAATTTTGGTCATTATTTACTGATTATGAATCTACTAAACTTATGGATATACACAAAATTCCTCCATAAGTATCTTTCCTAAATTAAAGCAAGTGACTTGGTAATAAACGAAATACGTTTTTGTTTTCTAGACAAAAGACAAATATTTAAAATGTAAATGACAAACAAAATGATCAACTCATATCTTGTAACACAAATTCACTAATGTACGATGATGTATTTGTGTAGAAAGCAAGACTGAATGGAAATCCAGTACTGAATAAAAATATAATATTATGTCTCAAATACTTAGGTATTTAATTCTGAATATTATTATTAATGTTGTTCTCGTCAGATGAATAATATATTAAGTTGAAATAATGAAAAACGAACAAATAAAAATATTCCAAGAATTGAAATAAAATTCTTACACGCATTGGATTCAGGAAAATAATTGAATGAAATAATTAGTTTTTGAACTTTGAGCATTAATAAATAATTGTTTTTATTGATATGACATACTTCGGAGCTCTCAGTAAAAATATTAAATGAAGAGTTATAAAAAAAATTAAAAAAATTAAATCATAAAAATGGAACTGGCCGTATAACAGACATAAAATAACACATTTTGTGTGATATAAACACTAATAAAAAGGCTGCACAATTTGCGTTGCGTTACAAACATAATTATGCTAATGAGCGTCATAGCTTTACTCATGTGATGACGTCATATTATCCCCCTCTCTTCTATTTAATCAGCGGTTGCCAACAAGTTCCTCAGTTTGCTACATAAATATTGTAACTTACAGTCGCAATAAGTATATCTGAATTAATAGTATTCTACGTAACTATTTATACACCATATTAAATGACTTGACAATTACGTCATTTTATGACAGTATGACCACTGTTACAACAAATAAAATATGCTGTTGTTTTCCTTAGGATTATTGAAAATTTGGAGGAAATGGAAATAATTACTTCTTGTACCACAAACAAATTCTGTGATATCATTGTCAAGCCATTTAGTTTGTCATATTAATTACCAATTTGTTTGTTTCTATTTATTCGACATTTGACAATAAATTCATTTATCCACAACTCATATATAATGAAGACATTATTACACTGATTTCAGTTGAATTATATGGCTCATAAAACACTAGTGTTTTATATTCCTTAAAACACTGTAAACAGCTTGTTACTTAGCAACCACTTCATGAGCTACCGTATTTTGAGAAACTATATAATTGAATCAACGTTAAACGTTACGACCAATCTTCTTCGATACCTATAATTATGAGTTATGGAAAAAATTTTGTATTACACTCGTGTTTTATTGGTATATAAAACACTAGTATAATAAATAACTATTTTTTTTCTACAACTGTCAAAAAAATATGACATTTTTACATCGCTATGAATACGCGAAATTTATGTGTTTTTCACATATGAAAAAATGACTCTTTTTTTTCATTGAAATGTCTATTTCAATATTTTTGACAATAAAGAAAATATATTTATCAAACATTTTCACGTTTCCTTGGTTACAACAGATCAAATTTATATTATTTTCGATTTTTTCTGTCAATTTACTTAAACAAATCAATAATTATTGTATTATTCTTTTTTGACAGTTGTAGAAAAAATGTTGTTTATATTTCGTAGGCGAAATTCGTGTTTTTTGGCGCGTTCGAATAACTTTTAATGTTTCGACCTAAAGGTCTGGACCAAAATTGACATTCTCACGCGCAACAAAAAAAAAACTAATTTCGTGCACTTAATACAAAAGTAATTATTGTTCGTAAACAAACAGTATAGCAACATCAACAATCTACGGACATGCATAGAAACTACAGTCTACCTAAAATTGACAATTCGGAAAATTTAAAGCTCGACGCGTAGCGGAGAGTTTTAAATATTCCCTCAGTGCTATAATCTGTTAATTTACCCTTAATACATAAATAACTACAATGGTCTCCAAGGAGATAAATAAATAAAAATAGTTAAAAAAATAAATATTTTATTTTTTTCACTATTTTTACTTTCTATCAAGCATTTTAAAATAATTAAAAAAGTGTCACATTTTATACGATTCTTCGTTAAAAGATTACTTTATTTCCTCTAATATAATTTAGAAACATTTGATGGCAGAAAACATACGAATATTTCCGGTTGCGAAAGTGTCAAGAACATTTGAGAATATCTTAAGTTTCGGTAACCAAGTAACATAAATATTATATGAAATATTAGGGTGAACATTTTGTCTACCTCTGGTTGAACACAACCACACACCTCCTGTACTATTCATGCATTCGTTCGCCGCAAGGTTTACCACTAGAGGCGCCACCTCCACCTGCACTAAAGATGCGGCATGTTGTTGTTCATTTGTCCTTACGTTCTAGATTCGATTAATTACAACCAGAAATTAATATCAGTGCTGAGCCTGAATATGTGGCCGTGACGTAGGTATGTGCAAACACCCGCGATAAATGATTCAAGAGCGATGAAGATGATATGATGATACGAGCACTCGATTTAGAAATTGCAATTTGGAAGAGCGTTCTTTAAATTTTTAGCGGGCGTGTTGAAAAGTTACGTTATTGGGTGGATGTTCTCTACGATGTTCTTGAATATTTTCTACAGTTTTTACTCAATAACTATCACTTTATTCAACTTAATTTTTGGACGGTAAGGGATGTTGATTTTATTTGGATATTCTAATATTCGGATATTTACATAACGGATATTCGGTTTTGGCTATCCGTATAGTTCGGCTATACGAATAGTTCGACAATTCGGATAGTTTGATTATACGAATAGATCGGATATCTGAACTGATTAAATATTTGAATAACCGAACTGTTTGAATAGTTTTCGAATATTCAAATAGTTAATGAGACCGAATAGTCAAATAATACTAATGAACGAATAGTTCGGACTGCGCTAAAAGTTTGCTAATAACTCAATTTGGATACGGGAAATTCAATGTCGTTGAACGCATCTTCATATCTCGTTTAGTTTAAAAGATATAGCCTCCGGAAATGTTCAATTTTCCAACAAATTTACCTCATCATATTTTCGACTTTCCCGAGGCTATATCTCAAAAACTAAACAAGATATGAAGATGCGGTCAGCTGCATTGAATTTCTCGTGCTTCAATTGACTTGTAAACAAATTTTCAGCATTTTTTATTTTTCAAAAAGTTTTTAGTAAAATTTCCTCATCGAGCAGTTTTTGAACAATATCTCAGAAACTAAAAGACATATGCACTTGGGGATTTTACCATTGGATGTAGCGGGTCAAAATACATATGTATGTAAATTTTCGTTACAATATTCGTACGAAAAAGTATTTTAGAAGAAACAATCTGAAAATATTCTAAAATCTAGAATTAAGAAATTTTCAAAAAATAAAAATCCCTAAAAATTTGCTTATAAGTCAATTCGGATACGAGAAATTCAATATTGTTGAGCGAATTTTCATACCTTTTTTAGTTTTTAAGATATAACCTCCGGAAAAGTTCAATTTTCCAAAAAAAATATTTCGTCATGTTTTCGACTTTCCCGAGGCTATATCTCAAAAATTAAACAAGATATGAAGATGCGCTCAACGGCATTGAATTTGTAGTGGAGTATTTATTTTCCGGTTATGACGCAGTTTTCGTGTGAAACAAAAATAGCTAATCTTAATGGTAACAGTCTTAATGATAGTTATGTCTTTTTTTAATCATAATAACAAAAAACAAACGAAATACGTTCTTATTTTCTTGACAAATATTGGCGATGGCTATATTAGTCAAAGAGAAAAGAAAGCCAAAGTTGTATTTTTTGGACAGTTATTTTCATTCGTACTGGATTTGTAAAATAACAATTTTCCAAAAACCGTCTTGGAAAATTGCCTCAATTCCACCACGAACAAAAGCCATCTACACAAGACAAAAATTGAATTACACATTTCTCATTCCCCTCGTATTTTCTTTCTATTTCCAAATCGTTCGTTAAAGGGCAACAAACGAAACGAACCGGGGTGCGGCATACGCGAGATGCGTGAAAAAACGGCGATAATTTCGGTAGCGTTTGTTTGGTTTGCGTCGCGACGGTAACGCGTGAAGGGATGAAGGCAGCGAAGACGCGAACCAAAATTCGCGATCAGCGAGCTTGAAACACAAATGTGACAGATAGATAGACGTGTGAACAACCCTGTTTAATATTGTTGTGAGGCGATGAGGGGAGGACTCAAAATTGAGCCAATAGGGATGGAAATCAGGATTCGGGTTATAAATTATTAATTTTTATCATCAGATTACTACTTTGGAGGAATAGCTACGCGAGATGTCAACAGGATTGATAGAGAAGTCTTTTTTGCAACTCTAACAACGTAACAACAAACAACAATTTTATAATACACAACTAATAGGATTGTTATTTTCTTTAACACTTCGTTGACAATGGTAATGAATCAAATATCGCATCTCTACGGCATTCAATATTATTATTACTATTTGTACTATGAGTTAGATGGCTCAGTGATATCGAGTCGACCTGTGGATTTGAGAACTTCGGTTCGATTCCCACAGCCGACCAACAATTTTCACCACATAAAAAAAAAATACTCCTGTGGCTCGTCCTCCACTAACATATATGAAAACCGTGATTCGACAGCTGGTAACTGCAATTCACGCGCTTAAATATATTATTTGGTAGTGTGCCACACTCATTAATGGGTAAAAAGCGTGATTATATATTTATTTTATTTATGCTATGATTACGATGCGATATTTTTTATTTATCTCGCTATGGTGTGGCTAGCTCAGTGGTATGAAGTCGGCCTGTGGATCCTGAGAACCCTGGTTCGATTCCCATAGGCGACAAACAATTTTCATAATTTCGAAAGCTACCCCTGTGGCTCCTCCACCACTAACATCTTTGGGGGCCGTCATTTGACGACTGGTAACCGCACTTCACGCGCAAAATATATCACTTACCGAGATCTGCTTCGGCAGAGTGCCACACCCAGTAATGGGTAGAAGGCGTGATGATATATTTATTTATTTTATAAATATTGGGAACTTCATCCAAAGATGGAAAAACTGGCCTTTAGTGAAACTTCTTTAGTTAAATAACATGTACTTGATAGAAATAAAATAATCTTGTACTACAAATAAATGAACCTGTAAATTGCTAATTATATTTCTTTTTGTAGAAACCGACAAGAAACTACTTACTTTCCTGACCAATTTTGGTATGGAAAGTAGATTTTTACTAAAACAGTCAGGTAAAGTAAGTATTCAAGGTTATAACAAAAATAACAGTCAGGTAAAGTATAAAACAGTCTGGTAAAGACTTTACCTGACTGTTTTGTAATATATGTGACTAGTTTTTGTTTTGTTGTAACCATGGATATCTACGTAGTTTACTGTCAATACGATTGTTATCAAAAAAATTAAATATTTTGAATTATTTATGATTAATTATTGATTAAATTAAACAGTTTCAGAAAAAATGGTATACAAAATACTTCAGGAAAGTGTTTTTACTTTACTCAGCAGATTAAACGATCTCTTCGTAAAGTAAAGCATTACTGTCCTAACTTATTATACAGGGTGATCAAAAGGAATTGTTATAGTTGGCAATACAATTCCAGAGATCTTTTTATTCCACAGTTGGCACAACGTCAGATAAAGGCGGAAATGCTATTTGACATTTCTAATAAATACAAATAGGTTATGTCAGGAGTCTGACAGCTAATAGAATTTTGACTTTTTATGTAATAGAAATACTTTAGAAATAAATGTAATAATAAATGTACTCAAATTTAAATTTAAAATGTCACTGTCAACAACAGGAAATGAATTCATGTATCAGGCTTACCAATTTCAAGTAGTTTTTTTATTGCCAACTGTAACAATTCCTTTTGATCACTCTGTATAATATACTATTATTTGTCACTGTTCCATTTGTTTTCACATAGAAATTATTTACAAAAATTAAGCGTGGAGTAAAACATTACAAAATCGTTAGTTTGAAAATTTATTTACAAAGTCTAGGAAGCAAGTCCGTAGACAAGAAGAACAATCCAGTGAAGCGCAAACGGAAAAAGAGAAGTAGAAAAATGCGCTTCATGAAAAATAGATGCCGTTCGAAAGTAGTAAAAAGATTTTATTTTAATGGTAGCGCGAAACCAACGATTCACGATTCGTCCATCATGCGATGCAAACATCCCAAGCTCATCTCTACATGCGACACTAAAACCAGACGATAAAAATGTTCCTCCGCGAACGAAAAGCGAATTCGCGTTCGTCTCGCGTTGGCGTTTCTTATGCGGCGTGCGCCAACGACAATAAAATTCGGTTCGCTCCACAAAGTGAATAAATTGTAGTCGCTGTATGCTTCCTGATTGCGCGGTTCGTAATCGCCGAATCTGTCACCGACGGAGAGGATGACTCTGACTCTGACTCTGACTCTGACTCTGAGTCGAGTCAGTCAAGTTGTTTAGCTTGTGCGATGTGCGTGTAGATGTCAGACATTTGTAGAGAGGCTTTCTTGTTCAATTACTGCTGCAATCCTTCAAGTTGGGCCTTGTGGTCCCTCCGGCGGGAAGGGACTGCAACCTACTGCTTCATTCAGGCCCGGACTAAATGTCTTTTTACTACTGGATCATCATTCACAAATGTCTTACGTTAGCCTTACGCGGAGAATGTTCGATTTAAATTGTAGCTATTCCTGAGTTAAACGGACGAATTAATTGAATTTATACATCATTGAAATTATTTTCCTATATCGTAGAAAATATATCTCCTATGGTTAATTTTATTTAAAATTATAATAAAATGACGAAAAAAGCAAACTTTCTATGAATTCTGCTTCTTTACCGCAGCAAAATGTGTTATTACTATTGTTAAAATAATTAGATAATTTTGATATTATGTTACGATAGTACAGAGTGATCAAAAGGAATTGTTACAGTTGGCAATAAAAAAAAAACTACTTGAAATTGGTAAGCCTGATACAAAAATTTACTTCCTGTTGTTGACAGTGACATTTAAAATTTAAATTTGAGTACATTTATTATTACATTTATTTCTAAAGTATTTCTATTACTTAAAAAGTCAAAATTCTATTAACTGTCAGACTCCTGACATAACCTATTTGTATTTATTAGAAATGTCAAATAGCATTTCCGCCTTTATCTGACGTTGTGCCAACTGTGGAATAAAAAGATCTCTGGAATTGTATTCCCAACTATAACAATTCCTTTTGATTACCCTGTAGATAAAGTGCTACAAAGTTCAACTTTGCATAATTGTTCTTGGAGATATTTTTGTATGTAATTGTCAAATTGTCTAGTTGTAAAAATGTCAAATATAATTTTTCAGTTAAGTTGTCATTGTTAAGCTTATGTAAAATTATTGCAAATATATTTTTTATAATAATAGTTATTTCTATAACAAGTCAAAATATACTACTGCATATTTACTAGCGCTGGCTCACTGCATCTTCTTGTGCCATAAGCGTCTGTGTCCAAAATATGAATTCCGCGCTCGGCGCAAAATTTAAATCGCTCTCAATACAACCTGTTTTTACAGTTTCGTAATGAATTACTTTCCGCACTAGTGTTTCTTTGCTTACAGAAACGCACTTGGTCTGCATTTGTCTACTTTCCATACGTAACCAAGGCATTAATAGTTACGTAAAAACAAAGAAATCGCACAGTTGTAGGAAAAATAAATTTATTAAACTACAAAAGACTTCTTTATTAAAACTTAAAGGTATATAGTTTTGTAAGAAAACCTAGATAATTATGAACTAATAAATTTAGAAATTTAATTGATTGGATTTGAGGCTTTAAGTAAAAACAAATCGTAAAAGTCAAAAGCACATTTTATAATACTTATTTTGCGATGTTTCGTCCAATGGTCATGGCCATTATCAAGCAGTTAAAGTAACCAGAGACTGTGATTTGACGGCAGGTAACCGCACTTCACGCGCAAAAATATATCACTTACCGAAATCTGCTACGGCAGAGTAATGTGTAAAAGGCGTGATAATATATTTATGCACAATCGGGCCGAAATTAATATGTTTCAGCCCTAAAAAGCGGGCTTAAACATTTCTTTTTAGCCCTAGGACCATAAAAAATTAATGGATAGAAGGCGTGATGATATGTTTATATTTTATTTATTTTGTTGAAAAATAAATTTTAAAGTCAAGAGTTCGTTAAAAACAAAATTACATATTGAGATGTATATGAACTAATAATTTGATCGCTAGGTAACTGACATATCAGGTGATTGGCCTTATATGGATTTAATAATATTAGAATAGCAGCGGTTATCGAACACTAAATATCCCCAACCCTTATTTAATTAGAAAATTAGTGCCAACTAAACTAAAAGCCATTAAATATTATAACGTAATTAGGATTAGAATTAGTTATGTCTTTAAAACTGAAACACAGATTTTGAAGGATTTTTCATACATTAATTCTGTGCATAATTTATTTTATGTAGATAATTATTTCTATAAAAATAAGATATCAATTTTTGACAACAATAATATAAAGTTATCTTCTAGTTAGTTACTCACGAATAATCAACGATCATAGTAGCTTTTTGTGTTTATTAGGTATGCTGATTTTATATCAATTTTTCTCTCTAAAAAAAATAAAATAATGATTTAAATCCAGGGCGATCCTAGCTTAGTTGGTTTAAAGCATATGACCAGAGTTCATAGATTCTAGGTTCAAATCCTAATGGTATCTTAATTTTTGTATTTATAATTCAATTAGATTTAATCAATTGTTAAGTATTTATTTAAAATACTAATTAAATTTAATCATCGAGTTTGGAAACATTCTGTGTTGGTAAAACTACATTTATTTTTATATTACGTTGAAGTTTAAATGTGAATAAATGGTGATAGTGGATCCTGAGAACTCCGGTTCGATTCCCACAGCCGACAAACATTTTCACCACATTAAAATTATCCCTGAGGCTCCCCCATCATTAACATGTTTGAGGGCTGTGATTTGACAGCTGGTAACTGCATTTCACGCGCATAAAATATATCACTTACCGAGATCTGCTTCGGCAGAGTGCCACATCCAGTAATGGGTAAAAGGCGTGATGATATAATTATTTCATTTTTTATTTATAAATTTATTTTAAAAATTGTTAATAATGATTTCATCCGTTACTGTGGAAGTTCCTTATATTATAATTGAGATTAAATTCTTGAGATATACAGACTACCAAATAAATAAAAATAAATTTACGAATGAACGACGCTAATAATAAGGTATAAAATATATTAAAGAGTTTTTTCCGAAGATAAAGTTATGATAAAATCGCACCGTTTCAAAAAGCATTCTCAACAATAAAAGAAACACGGTTCTGCGTTCCAAGAAGCATCAACTATTGTCACAAGAGCTCGAGGGAAAACTAAAACATTCATGTCTTTTCGTCGATCGCTCGCGAGTAAAGAACTCCTCAAAGACAAAAGACAACTACTCTTCCCTTCTCACCAGCCGTCATTCCTTTCCCCGCACCCTTCTTCCGGCATGCAGCGCGCGGCGCAGCAAACTAGATTATTCACAATAAACTTTCGCCTGGTATTAAATTATTTAATTTCGGGTAGCGCGAAGGCCGAGATGTAACCTTGTTAGCGTTGGGCACAACTGAGTTATGGTCTTATAATGCCGCGAATGAGAAAAAGAAGGCTGGATCGCGCGGCCGGTGCCGGGCGTCGAGACGCCGACGGCTGCCAGTCGGCGGGAAGCCTTCATGGGTGGTCGCCTGTCTCGCCACCTAGACCTCTTCCTCAGCGGGTTCTTGCTCTTTACAACACAACTGGACATCACGCAGAACAGATTTACTGACACCTTATATTTCGTGAAGTTTATTTCGAAGATGGTGAAGATTTTTTTTAGAATAAGTGTTGTGAAGTTTTTGAGCAGATTTAGTGAGGTCTTCACTGTCTTTTGTGAATATTTTGTGAAGTTTTTTCGAAAGATATGAATTTTGGTGGAGGTGCCGATACAACGATTTATTGGAAATAAGTGTTGGGAAAATTGTGCAGTGATTCAAGATCATTATCATTGAAATGTCTGTCTTAAATTTGTATGGAATTCAGGTTTCAAACAATGTTTTAAATTGTGATTGAGTGTCGTGAAAATATGATTAAAGTAAAATGTATTATTTACAATATTGTAACATTACTTGTGAGATACAGGTTTAATACTAGTGCAAGTAAACAAATAATTGTAACTTGTATGTGTAATTTTAAGCGATACATTTTTAGTTTGTAATGAAGTGCAGCAACTTTATTGATAATTCTAAAACATTGTGACACATTATTTTGCATTTTGAAGAAGAATTATTGGAGATAGATACATTACATCTACATTAACATCAATAACTGATAACTTGGACTAGAAGATTTGAAGAAAAACGGACAAATTCGTACAACTTTTAATATTTGTTGTGACAGATTTCCATTGTATATTTTCAATAAGATATAATGGAATGTATATTAAAATTAAAATTGAAGTGAATATTAGATATACTTCTAAGAAAGATGAAGATTTTTGTTGATTACTTTTTATCAGGAAAGAAGAATTATGATACAATCATTCAAATGTATTCTTTTGATCATCGAGTTGTACATTTTTATTATAATAGATCCAGCGATCATTTGAACAAATGATTTTAAAATTATAAACACAAATCGATGCTATTATGAATTTTTTTAGTTTGTTGTTAATTTCACTAAAATATATTCTCGTCGCCGTTTACAAAACATATGTAAGAAAGTTTAAAATTGCTTGATTGTATATTAAATAGACAAATGGTGTATCTTAGTTGTTCCATGCCGATGTTCTTAGCTGTCTGTATATTGGACTAAGTTTAACACAAAAATATCGACATGGAACAACTATTTTATCAGTGTGTTTATTTAAAAATATCGTCAAACAATTTTCAATGGTTTTTACATATAGTTTGTAATCTGCGAAGAGAATATATTTGTGTGAAATTAATAGCAAAGTATTGCAATATTGCAATTCAAGAAATGGAGTGTTGCCGTCGGCAGAGGACGAATGTAGAGTGTAGGTACTTACTCTGCAAGTTCATGGTGGACGGGAACATCGCGGCACGGTGGTGAACATCCTGGGGATGCGGTCGAGCCGCCATCACGGCACACTGGGAGCCGGCGGCGGCAGCAGCAGCATGGTGATGCGCAACCCCCAT
This sequence comes from Pterostichus madidus, assembly GCA_911728475.2. Classification (NCBI taxonomy): domain Eukaryota; kingdom Metazoa; phylum Arthropoda; class Insecta; order Coleoptera; family Carabidae; genus Pterostichus; species Pterostichus madidus. The sequence continues at coordinate 31,574,485 of OU452312.1, forward strand.
GGCTCCAGGACTGGGGTTATAAGATCGAGCCATGGAAGCCGCTGCCGCCGTGTAGCGGTACGCCGCTTGTGACATCTGCGAGCACGAGGTCAGATCACCATACGAGCACGGCATGTTGCCCAGACCCGTCGGATCCATGCCCGTCTGCAGACAGCTGGAGTCGAACCCCGCTGCCGCTTGATTCAAGTACGAGTAATCCATCACAACACCAACCAACAAACAACAAACAGTAAACAACAAGCAGTTAGCAGTTAGTTAAATCCGCGGCGTTAAGAGTCATGAGCAACGTCGGATCTTGCTTGGCGAAGAGGCGACGTAATTCAATCAGAGCCTGATATCAAATTATGGCGATTACGGATAATATTGGCGCGAGGTTTTTTAAGAGCTACGGCGAGAGAGCGCGACCGTCTGGCTGCTTGCGCCGAAATCAAATGATAAGCTTAATTCAATAACGGCGGCGATGGTGTGCCGTGCGAGGGTGAGTGGCTGATGGGGCGGCGCCCTCATGGCGCGCGCGATGCCCAATCCGCGCCCTGCCGCGGCCGCGCGCTGCGCCCTCATTGGCTGCGGCAGGTGACGTCACGCGCGACACCCACCCTCGGTCGTGACACACGCGACACGCGCGCAGCCCCTGATATTAAAATGCTCGTGTTTCTCAAATTCAATTTGTTTATTCGCATAATTTGATCTGTTTTCTTATTGTGCACGGAATGCTGCTCGACTTGGGTTCACACCAACCTGTAGGCTACTGCACTACATGAACACGACACGAACACGGGCTCTACACAATCCCGGATCACTTCATCTCTTCTCCAAACATAAACATATCCCCGCCGTACTGTACTACTGCTCTCTGTGTATTACAAACGCATATTCAACCTATATCCAGTTTTACTTTCACCCCAATACTACAACCTCCATAACTACATTCTAATTCATGCAATTCCACAATACAATCAGATATTTTAAATTTATTAATATACATATGTATAAAACAAATTAATTTTCAATTGCTACAATAATTAACTAATTTTATATTCAAACAGAAAGAAGATAAACGAATAGATTACTACGAGTATCATTTTCAGAAGATTTGGAAAATATACATGCAGTGTCGCATTAAGACTTTTCGAACCCGTAAACACAATAATTGTACTTGAAAATATTTACATATGGAAAAACTAATATTTAGGGCCATTTTTTCAATCACCGATTAATGTTAATCATGATTAAATAATAATAGAAACCATAGTTTCCATTATTATTTAATCATGATTTACATTAATCGAGAGTAAAACTGGTGATTGAAAAATTGGCCCTTAATAATAAATTAAAACAAAGAAACAGGGACGACATTGAATAACAAGTGAATAAAATAAAACTTGATTATAAGGTATCTATCAAATCAAACTCAAATCATCATTTAAAGAAATGTTTTTTGAACTATACAGTATGTCCCAAAAATAACGAAACTCTTTAGATATAGAATAAAACACGCATTGTATTATGTTTGAAACTTAATATTTATTCAAAATAGGTTCAAAAGAGGAAAGATGTATCTTTCTAACAATGTGTATGTTCAATAGATTGCGTTACGTGTTCTATGATTTAAATTAAAAGTTTCGTTATTTTTGGAACATAGAGTATGTATATTTTTTAATACCATTATATTGTCTTTTTTTAAATAATTTTTGTTTGTATTTGAAACCATGAATATAATTAATTAAAACTACCTCTGAGACTCTCCCTCCGCTAATATCTTTGAGGGCCATGATTTTACGGCTGGTAACCGCACTTCTCGCGCAAAATATATCACTTATTAAGATCTGTTACGACAGAGTTCCATATCAGAAATGGTTAAAAAGGGTGATGATAATTTATTTATTTTTATATTATCAAATTATATTGCATAAATTTTTGGTTAAATTATTTCGTCAAAGATGGTGTGTGTAGCGTTCTTCTTCAATGGCGCTACAGCCCATATCGGGCCTGGGCCTACCGAGCACACCGAGCCGCAGTTTTTACGCTGCCGTACTGCCGGTTTCCGTAGTCGATGTTACTTACTTTAAGGCATATGTATAAGTGTCTAGCCTATAGCGCCCGAGTATGATTAATACAAGTAACTGTATTTTTTTTATTTAACGACAAATCATACTTTCTCGACAGGCGGATTCGAACTGACGAACCTTGGTTCGGGTGACGTCAGAGAATGTTAAGAGATGTGCATTAACACGCTCGGCCACCGCACCTGTGTGTGTAGCGTTAAGGCATTCGAATTCTACTCAAGCTAAAAATATATGAACTACCACACTGCGACTCGGTGATTCTATACCCTGTACAGTAATTGTGATTAAGTTCCTGTTGTACAAAAGAGTATAAATATATAAAAATATTATAAGATCTAAGTTTATGCTTCATAATCTGTATCTGTAGTGGTCGACAAACAATTTTCCTAATCAATTAAATTACAACTAAATTAAATCAATTCACATACACCAATTTCTTACTGTGACAAAACATAACAAAACATCGGTTGTCCGGTTCGATTTGACTTCTCCGGAGTCCAACTCCGGGCCCGGAGCTGATATAACGCAATAACGCTGCTTATTAAATGCACGCCGTCGCTTCAGTTCAACGTCAAATCGCGCGGCCTCTGCGCTAGTGCTAGAAGAGGATAGAGATACCGCCTGTACGTCTGAGATTGTGTGTGTATGTGTAACAAGTCGCGGATCACCGTCAAGGTGCTGTAATTGGGATAATGTGATGGGTAATTTACCTTAATCGCTACGGTAATTGGATTTGGAATTGTTGGGTTTGATTTTGGTTCGAAAATTTAAAACGATGAATGTTTTTAAACTAGTATCAATAAAATAATAGTTATTTTTACAATTAGTAATGAGGCAATAATTTTTGTATCAATTTCGTCGGTGTGCACCAATCAAATGAGCGTAAAAAAGATGCTTTTATTACGTGTTGTACCTGTATTTTCTTGCATATTGATATTAGATTCATTTTACACAGATAAAAATTATTTTGACGAACATAAAAATTTATATAGCTTATTAACTTTAAACGATCTTCAAACCATATTAAAATTACCTCTGTAGCTCCCACTCCACTAACATCTTTGGGGTCGTAATTTGACGGCAGGTAACTGCACTTTACGCGCATAAATATATCACTTACCGAGATCTGCTACGGCAGTATACCATACTCAATAATAGATAAATACAATGATAATATAATTATTTACTAAATTACTTCTGTGGCTGCCCCTTCACAAACATCGTCGGGAACCGTGATTTGACGGCTGGTAACTGCACTTCACGCGCATAATTACATCAGTTACCGAGATCTGCTACGGCAAAGTGCCACACTCAATAATGGGTAGAAGCAGTGTAATGACATATTTACTACTTAAAGTACTTCACTAACATCTCTGAGGACCGTGATTTGACGGCCGGTAACTACACTACACGCGCATAAACTTATCACTGAGTTCTGCTAGAGCAGAGTGCCACACTCAACAATAGGTGAATGATATATTTATTTATTTACAGCAGCGTTGCAGATTTGTGTGTTACATTTTATACATGCACAGAGTACATTTGCACCTCACTATATACAAACGCATCATCATACATCATTTCATTCTCACATTGAAATATTCATCAATCCTCCTCCTCCTCAGATTTTTCCCCTCCTCGCCAATCTCATCCTCTTCCGGGCAGTTCTACATCAGAACTCGAGTCTCGCTCTTGTCTGCGACACCGACTGATTGTCCTCATCGCCGGCGGACACCCCTCCCTACTTCCGCTTCCTGCAATTTGTCCAAGACGCCGCCAGGAGCCAGGTTTCATCCGAGTCTTGGCGATCCCCGGGGAGCGAAGCAACTATGGCGCGCGTTCTATAATAAACATCTATCATGATGTTTACTCGGCGTTCATTGCTGCAAACTGAATCGACAACTTTCAAACTGTAATTTATTTAATTGCAAAAATACACGCGATGGAGATGTACTTGCGACATGTTTTGCTGTTTGTGTTTTGTTTTATGTAAATAGATACGAGGGCTGTTTATGTTGGGATTTGTTTGTTTTGCGCAGAGTTTACTAGATTTTTTCTTTCTTGTTTTTGTACTTGACATTTTTTTATTTATTGTTTAATATCATTGGAATTTTGGGTCGGTATTCAATTAATTAGTAACTTCCGAATTTTAATTCAAATAAAAGAAAAATAAATATATCATCATGTCTATTACCTATTACTGCATGTGGTAGAGTTCGGTTACCGGTCGTCACCCCATAGGAGTAAGTTAATTGTGATGAAAATTGTTTGTCAGTTACGGGAATCGAACCAAGGTTCACAGTTCTACTCGATACCATTGAGCCACCTACTCCATTATTATTATTAAGGAATTATAGAGAAAAAGACCGCCAGGATTTGAATCTGGAACCTTCAAATTCTTATCTTAAAAACTAAACAAAATATAAAGATGCGTTTGGTTTTTTTCGATTTTAAACCAATATCAACTGTTCTTCTTTCCCATACAAATATTGTAACGAAAATTTACATACATATTAATTTATGGGGTGGCTAGCTCAGTGGTATGAAGTCGGCCTGTGGATCCTGAGAACCCTGGTTCGATTCCCACAGGCGACAAACAATTTTCATAATTTCAAAAACTACCCCTGTGGTTCTTCCACCACTAACATCTTTGGAGGCCGTGATTTGACGACTGGTAACCGCACTTCACGCGCAAAATATATCACTTACCGAGATCTGCTTCGGCAGAGTGCCATGCCCAGTAATGAGTAGAAGGCGTGATGATATATTTATTTATTTTATATGAATTTTGACCCACTAAATCCAATAGTAAAATTTCCAAGTACATACGTCGTGTTGATTTTGATATATTGTTCAAAAGCTGTTTTCTGAAAAAAAATTGGTACAATTTTTTTGAAATATGAAAAATGCTGAAAATTTGTTTATAAATTAAATTTGGCACGAACAAATTAAATTTCGTTAAGCGCATCTTCATATCTCGTTCAGTTTTTGAGATATAGCCTTGGGAAAGTACAAAATCTGCTGGGATAAAATATTATAAAATTATTCCGTTAGTCTATATCTCAAAAATTAAACAAAATATGAAGATGCCTTCAACGATTTAATTGTTTGAAAATTTCTTCAGATTATTTTTTCGATTTTAGACCATTTTTATACTATTTGATGTAAAATTGATTCTCATACGAATATTGAAGGTTTGTTGAGTGATGAGAAAATGAGATATGAATGTGGTTGAAATGAGGGTGGTGTGTTAAGACGAGTACTGATTATTTGATAAATATGATAAGTGAATGTTTTATGAATGATTCTATGGTTCATGCTTCCCCATTTGATGGTTGAATATTATTTATTATTGATTTAATTCAAAAATACAATTATAATGAATTACAATTATTTGTATAAAAATATAAAATATAACAATGAATAATAATAACACAATACTTAAAATAAAGATATTTTAAGATTTAATGATTTTTCTTATTATTTAACGAAGTAAATTATTACAAAAAGTTGGTCCCGATAATCGAAGTGGTGGTTGTGGGGGTGGAGATGGCCTCCAACCAGCCGCTTGCGCAAGATGAAAACCTGAACCTAAATAATATATTAGAAAATATTTTATTCTTATTATTTTGTGAACTTACCCAGGGGAATAAAAGGTGTAGTACTTCGAGTACTAGAACTTAGCTCTTTATAGGGATTTGTATTGCTACTCCAATATGGCTCTCGAGTACTTTTCGTCCTTAATTCTGGTTTTCGATGTTGTTTCTAAATACATTTTAATAGTTTTAAAAGTACTAGATACATGTTACTGTAGTATTAAAAGTAATTGTACTGATTACAACAATATACTGGACTGCAAAAATATATTTATGCACAACCAGGTCGAAAAGCATGTGTTTTAGCCCTAAAAAGCGGGCTTAAACACTTCTTTTTGACCGTTCGGTCAAAAAGAAATAATTCGTATGGATACAATAAAAATTACAAATTTGGTTTATTGTGAATACTTGATTCTGCAAAATGTCATTTTGACATATAACCTATGTATATATTTTAATCTTTTGAACATATTATTAAATGTTATTTTGTTGTGAATAAAATATTGTATGTACCACGGGTGAAATTAGCATTTCTGACCCGGAGCATGTTATTAGCCCTCGGTACTTTGTACCTTGTGCTAATAATCATGTCGCGGGCCAGAAACACCTATTTCACCCTTGATACATAAATAACTATTTTATAACAATATATTAATCCTAATAATATACTAATAACAACAATATATTGATGACGACAATACAGGATGTTTCAATACTTGAAGAACAAACATGATTCACATGAAATATACATTTTTAGTGCCCCTGGCTTGAGAGTTATTACTAATATATTAATAATTAAATTATAATTCTAAACTCGATAATAGTCATTTATCTGATGTTATGTAATGAATGAATTAATTATTGTTGTGTTTATAATACTGTGGCTTCAGATAATAACCAAATAAGTGCACATTTTGAACAATCAAAACGACTCCTGTACCTCTCCCTCCACTAATATCCTTCGGCGCCGTGATTTGACGGCTGATAGCCGCACTTCACGCACTAAATATATCACTTACCGAGATCTGTTATGGCAGAGTGCCACACCCAGTAATAGGTACAAGGCGTATTGATATATGTATTTATTTTACAACAATATGTTGTTTACAATATTGAATATAACAATATACTTACATCGGGAAGATAGTACGTCTTCTTTTTCTTCTCAGTCAATTCTTTGTTTAAATATTGTACAAACAAACACAATTTCAAGTTGCCATGGGTTTGGGACAAATCATAAGCAGTATACCCATCTATATCTTCTATATCAGTCTTGGCCTTATGATCTAGAAGGGTTTTAACAATACTAACAGTAATTTGTGCATCCTTTTTTCGAGAAATCGTTTGGTTTAACACTTTATGAAGAGCTGTATGTCCGTTTAGATCTTGATGGTTGACATCTATCGCACAATCTTCTAACAAAAATGTTATTATCTTTTCGCATTTATTGTCGACAGCCCATAAGAGCAAATTGCGACCTTCGAGATCAACCATGTTTTTATTTGCACCTTTTAGTAGTAAGGTTCTAATTAACTGTAATGCTAGTAGTTCTTCTTTATCAGTGTTTATCTCCCAGTCGAATATTATGTTAAGTGGATCTATGTTAAATATTCTAATTGTTATTGGAATGTGTTCTAATAGGTATAAAGCTAACCTGAAAGCTTTATTTTCTAAAGCAATATGTAATGCAGTATTGTTTTCATTATTTTCTGCGGTAATGTCTGCACCATTTCTTATTAAAGCTCTTGCACATTGTATCGCTTTGTCTTCGTTTTGACAGGTTTTGTAGCCAATACCAACAAGTGTATGCAATGGTGTGTTTTTTTTATAATCTTGTACATTTGCATCAGCACCCTCTAGTAGCAAAATTATGATAATAGCTACAGAACATTTTTTTGATGCTTTGTGTAATGGCGATTTCATTTTAGCTGTTAGTTTGTGGATATTAGCTCCATGCTTGATTAAAACTTTGACTACTGTCGGATTTTTGGAATCTATTGCTTTGAAGAGTAAATCATATTGGTCTATTACTGTTTTACTGTCAGAAAGTGAGGTTAAAAGTTGGTCGAGTATTTTATCGTGGTTATTTTGTACTACTATATCTAGTAAGTATAATAAATTGTTTTCTATTATGTACTCAACTAAAGTTGTAGTAAAATCTTTAGCTAAGTTTAATAAATATTTGATGTTATATATACCCATGACTGTAATCAACCCCAGGGCCATTTTGAAATATTTTTTTGATGTACCATCTTTTTTTTGTTGCATCAGCAACATTCTTCTTAACAAGCTATGTATATGTATTTCATTTGTATGTTGTTTTATTTCAATTGTAATTAATTTATACTTTTTTAAAGTGTTTAATATTTCGTTTAATTTTTCCTTCGATTTATTTAAATTTTCATGAGCAAACAAGACTTGATTGCTTATATAATCATCGTCTAAATATACACAAATATTTAATATTTCCATAGCTATCATTGAATCTTTTTCTGAAGTTATGATTCGTTCAATGGACAATCGCAAAGAAAAATATATTTTGTTATATATTTCTTCAATTGGGTTTTCTGTTATTAAATGATTCTTTTTTTGTAAGTCTGTTAGGTATGCTTCAACTGTTAAATGATTGTTTTCTAACATTTGTTTATGCAGACAACCACCAGTTAGTTGCAACGCCAAAGGAATACTTTCAAAATAATTGGACAGTTTCTGCCAATCATATTCCTCACTGCGTACAAACAGTTCACCAAATATTGAATTAAATACATCAAAAACTTCATCATCTGACAAGGATGGCAAATTAATCAAACATTTTTTTTTGTTTAAATCGGGGTATTCTGTTGTCATTATAACAAAAATGTTACTAGATTTAGGGAAATAATTTCTGAATTGTATTTTTTCGTATGCGTTATCAATTATGATAAGAGCAGTTTTATTTTGATAATACTCAACGAAATCTTTTGAATTGTTATTAATATGGTGTTTTTCGCATAGATAAGCAATTGATTGCATAAATTTATCTTTAGTAGACCCGTTTATCCATTCAATGTTGCCACAAAACTTTTCATGATATTTTTCTATGTAGTATTTTGTCAATTCAGTCTTGCCAATTCCTTCGATACCTGTTAGTATAACTAGTTTGTATTCTTGTAATATTTTGTTTATTTTTTCTACTTCTCTTTGTCGTCCAAAAAATTGATTTGTGTGTCGTGGAATGTCAAATGGGATCTCGTGTTTTTTGTTGTTATCGTCGTTGTTGACAGTTACGTTGATGTTGTGGTTGTTTTGTTGATTAATGTTGCATTTGTCGTTGTTAATTGTTTGCTGCATAACATATTAAGTATTATATAATATAGAGATATAGAAGTTAAACATGAAGAAAAAAACGATTTTTAAAAAAGATTTTCGGGATTAGCGGCTGGTAACCGCACGCGCAAAAATAATCACCGAGATCTGCCACGGCAGAGAGCCACACCCAATAATAGGTTAAAGGGGTGATGATATATTTATTTATTTGTATTTTCGACTTCCAGTATGTATTTCTAAAAATTCTGTTAAACCTATTTTGAATTATGGTGCTAGTAGGGTATATATATATATATAGAAACATACTTACAAAAAATCAAATTACAGTAATTCCGAGACACCAGATACATAGGTTTTTCAATTTTTACAAAGAGAAAGTCAAAATATACATAATTAAACTTATATAAAAGATTTTCCGTTTATTTCATATTTATAGCACTTCGAAAATATAATAATAAGAATAAATAAATATACCATCACGCCTTCAGGCATTACTGAGTGAGGCTCTCTGTCGTAGCAGATCTTGGTAATATATTTTGCGCGTCAAGTGCGGTTATCTATTCTAAAAATCCAAATAAATAAAAATAATAACAAAATAACTAAAGTCCGTACAAATCTATGCAGTTTATTTAATATTTATTGAACTACAACAATATTACAAAATAAAATATATTCCATTCAAAATCAAATAATAAAAAAATCGAAAATAATCCGTTCAAAATGTTAATAATTTTAATTAAATAATTAATTAATTTTACAAATTTAAACGCATCAGGCTATTAATTTGAGAACCTAAGTTCGATTTCCACAGCTGACAAACTTTTCATTAAAATCCCCATCTTTGAGAGCCGTGATTTGAGGCACATCACTTGCAATAGTTAATTTCTTAGTTTATTTATAAAAAATAATTTATATTTTTAATTTTAAAATTAAATAATTTAATTTCTTGCTATTGCCATACCATCGACAATGAGCAACGAAGGACCCTCATAGTTGAATCCGCTTAATAATAATAATAATAATAAAAAATAATAATTTCTTAATTTCATTGATATTTGTACTAAATAATTAAACAATTTTCACAACATTAAAATGACTCTCACTAATATCTTTGAGAGCCGTTATTTGACAGCTGGTAACCGCACTTCACGCGCATAATAATATCACTTATATGGCATAGTGCCACACAAAAGGCGTGATGATATATTTATTTTTATTTATTATGTATTAAATTATAGTTATAAAAATATATTGATGCAACAATAAAACTGATTCCTCATGTCAAACTTTTATTTCTTTATTTGTTTCGAATATATATTGTTCAAAATTACTTACAGTTTTAAATGCAGCTTTATTCTTCTTCCTGCTATTTAGTGATATAAACACACCATAATTTCTATGTATATCTTTTTTGAATAACTGGATCAAATTTTCTATCTCATCTTCTGTAAGTTGTACAGGAGGACCACTATCTAATGAAAAAAATTAAATAAATTATTAGCTATAAAGTTTTAAAAATCTTTTAAATTACCTGTAGATGAACAATAGGAAGAAATAGTTGATTCATTATCATCGTCCTCCATTTTTCAGCAACTAAAATGTAAACAAAGGATACTGATGTTATTTTTCATAGTTAATTATAAAATAGTAATATCAAAATGATTAGTATTCTACTTACTTATTGTATTCAATAATAAAAACACAAAATATGTGTGAAAGTGTGAATATTGTTTAAATAAAATAGGTTTATGTTATTATCGGTGCTTTTTGTCTGGCGAACTGAGCTGTTTTGTTTAGTGTGTTTGACAGCTCTTAAGGAGTTTATTTATAGCCTGATGATATCATCAGACATGGGCGCCCGCAGAAGAGGGGGATGAATCCCCCTTTTGATATCTGGAATTTTGTTTTTTATGTTTGCAAGAAATAGAAAAGTCCAATTTTATTAATATGATATTTTTTGTATTCAAATTACAAATTTTAGCTTAAGAGGCCGTGATTTGACGGCTGGTAACTGCACATCATGCGTAAAATATATCACTTACCGAGATCTGCTAGAGTGCCACACCCAATAATGGGTCAAAGGCGTGATAAATCAAAGTTAATTATTATTTAAAACAAACTTTATTACAATACAGGAATAAAACGAAAAAATATTAATTAATGCAGAAATGTTTACTTTCTCTTATAACAGCTGCCATTCCAAGATGTATGTATCGATTGACTTCAAATTTTGTCTGTGTATTAACAAGATACTAGTATATGTCTCATTAAAATTTCATTCAATTCTCTTGTATACAACACGAGAAATAAATAAATAAATATAAATATATCATCACGCCTTATACCCATTACTGAGTGTGGCACTCTGCCGAAGCAGATCTCGGTAAGTGATATATTTCAGCGCGTGAAGTGCGGTTACCAGTCGTCAAATCACGGCCCCCAAAGATGTTAGTGGTGGAGGAGCCACAGGGGTAGCTTTTTGAAATTATGAAAATTGTTTGTCGCGAGAAATAAAACTGTCAAATAAAAAATGCAAAAGAAAAAATAAGATTCGGACCAACTGATGATGTGACGAAGAGGTCGTACATCTATATGTTACTTATGAAAAGTTTTGACCCATCCTAAAAAATAGTCTATGGGCGCCCATGTCATCTGATAATAGCAAATATCAGAATCAAGCATCATATCCCCTGACCCCTGAGCGCTACAGTTAGTTTTTTATCATATTTTTTACCACCAAAGTATTAGGCCACGGGCCACGGTCAATATTTAAATAGTTAAAATTCAGAATCAGTTTTGTTATTTTACAACGAAATAAATACAGGAATTATTCAAATTTTACTTGATTTGTTATAGTTCATTTTTTAAAAGAAACCTGTAACTAGAAGACTGGTTTACAGTGACAAACTGTCAATTTCGTAGCTGTCATTATTTTGCCGTCAAAATAAAGACATATTTAGACAAAAACTTATGACAATGACAATGCTGAACTAATTTTATAGATTCTCGGTAAGGTAATAATGGACAAACGACTTAAAGTTGTAGTTATTTTATTAGAGATGTAATAACGACGTTTCGGCCAAGGTTATTACATCTCTAATAAAATAACTACAACTTTAAGCCGTTTGTCCATTACCATATTACTTTCGGCTTACTAAAATACTCTACTTTATAGATTTTCATTCTTTTTTAAATGTTTGTAGATAATATTCTCAAAAAAGTTTTAGCTAATCCTGTATTTTGGATTAACTATTATTTTTGTAACTCTAATCTAATCCAAATCACTTTTCAAAAATCTAAGCGTATCAAGATTATATTAAAGTTTATTTAAACTTTTTGAGAATATGGTTTGGCTTAATTTGACTAATTCAAAATTCAGGATTAGCTAAAACTCTTTTAAAAATTGGGCTGTAAATATTTTATAAAATATACAGGGCATTTTAGAACTCGCAGTCAACTAGTACGCCGTGTTTATATTCTTAGTTGGGATAAAGTATATATGAGTAATTTGTTGATTAGATTACAAATGCATGTTTTTATTTTGCAGGAAATGGCGGCTCACTGATACTTGACCACATTGCTATGTACTTAGTACCTCTTTATCAGCCATGATTTTAAAAAATAAATACAAATTTATTGTTTCACCTTCTTATAAATCTTGGTAGACAAATATTTAAAAGTTTCACTTATCAATTGCGAAACAATAATATCAAAGTTATTTTATAAGTAAACAAGTCTTCATTTTTACATTTTGAGCAACCAATCACAATAAAGATCAAATATGCGTCACAGAACGGCTATTCAGTTTTAAATTTCTTTCTCAAGTAATGCCAAAAATGGTTTAATTTTCACAAACTGTACTTTTTATTTAAACGTCAGAAAAAGATGACATTTCAGATTTCCATAAAATCAATTAAAGTATGACTTTTCACACAAATACTTTTTTTTAACGCTCGGTTAATCAAGGAGTGTCATTGGTTTACCAGCGGCAGAAATATTATATTACATAATAAGTCAGGAAAGTGATGTTTTACTTTACAAAACGGTTGTTTGAAATACGATACTGCAGGCCGAGTATTTTAATCCACTGAGTCAAGTAGAAACATTTTCCTGAAGGGTTATGTACAATATGTTTTCTTAAACCGTTTAATTTAATCAATGATTAATCATAAATATTTCAAAATGTTTAAATTTTTTTATATGAATTGTATTGACAGCAGACTATGTATCTACGGTTACTATAATTTTAAAAAAAACAGTCACGTAAAGTCTTTACAAGACTATTTTGTACTTTACCTAACTGTTTTTTTTTTTATTTGTAACCTTGGTTACGTACTTTACTTGATTGTTTCGATAAAAATCTACTTTCCATACTAAAGTTGGTTAGGAAAGTAGTCATTTTTGCCGGTTTCAGGAAAAAGTATTTTTCTACCGCTCACAAGCGTCAGAAAAATAATATGACATAAATGGGAAATTGGGTAACTAATCCGGCGTTGATCATTCGTCAATATCTACAGATTCTCCACAAAAAGTATCACTTTAGCGCTTTATAAAATAATATCCAGAGCTGGGCAAGCTACTTAAAAAAAGTAGCTAAGCTACAGCTACAGCTATTCTTTAAAAAAGTAGCTAAGCTACAGCTATAAGCTATATTTTGTAAAATATAGCTAAGCTACAGCTAAAAGCTTTCGTTAAAGTAGCTGTTAAATTTTAAAGCTACTTTTTTAAATTATTGTGAAATAATTAAATTTGCCATTGTCATATGATCAGTCTTTTGTTATAATGACTGTTAATTTACTATTACGTACATAAATATCAAAAATAGCAAATACCATCTGGCACCTACTGTGTATTTTAGCGTATTAGAGCCAGTTAGAACCGGCAACAAATAATTATTTTGTGTGGGTTTAGCTTGTACGCATGCGTACTTTGTTGACCTTCTGCTTAAAAGGTAGCTTTAAGCTACAAAAAGTAGCTTGAAGATACAAAAAGTAGCTTTAAAAGTAGCTTCAGTTGTTATTTTTAAGCTAAAAGAAAAAAAGTAGCTAGCTATAAGCTACAGCTATATTTTTTCACAGTTAGCTAAGCTACATCTACAGCTAAGGTAAATGTAGCTAAGCTAGTAGCTAAGCTACAAAAGTAGCTAGCTACTGCCCAGCTCTGCTAATATACTATTTCTTTCTCACATTTAACCATCATTACATCCAGTAACAAAACCCTACCATCAACTCATTCACACTCACACGTCCTCTTCTCACACAAATCACATCAATTGACATCCCACCGCGGCAGAGCGACAAGTGAACATCACCACCAACTAGCGAACAAGTGAAAAACACGTGCACCCTTTGCGATCACACGCTGTAGGCGCGCGCGTGTCTCCTCCGGCGTGTGTGTATGTGGTTTGTCCACGATCCGGGGACGTCCCGGACTGTTCTCGGAGTCCCGGGAGATGACTGTGCAGTCCTGAGGGACTGACGCAGTGTTTACGATGGGAATCGCGACGGTGGAGCGGTCACATCCTGCAGGATGGAGGACGCTGGGGGAAAAGGAAGAAAGTACATTTTGAGGCTGAGGCACTAAAGGAATTCATTCCTGAAAATTGTATTTCAATAAAGAACATTATTTTATTGGGATATTTAAATAGTTATTTCTGCAATTAGTCTTAAATGTGTTACATGAGTGAAATGATGGGAACCTGGCAGCAGGAGCCGCAAACAAAATTGTTTTGTAGGTTACGTAATTAAGTTTTTTCGTAACAACTATTATCTTCGTGCAATAATCCGTTTTATGCACAACCGGGCCGAAATTAATATGTCTTAGTACTAAAAAGCGGGCTTATACACTTATTTTTAGCCCTAGGGCCATAAAAAATTAATTCCTATAAATACATAAATAAAATAACAATTTTTATTTATTGTGAATACTTAAAATAAAATAAATAAATATATCATCACGCCTTCTACCCATTACTGGGTGTAGCACTCTGCCAAAGTAGATCTCGGTAAGTGATATATTTTGCGCGTGAAGTGCTGTTACCAGTCGTCAAATCATGGCCCCCAAAAATGTTAGTGGTGGAGGAGCCACAGGGGTAGCTTTTTGAAATTATGAAAATTGTTTGTCGCCTGTGGGAATTGAACCAGGGTTCTCATGATCCACAGGCAGACTTCATACCACTGAGCTAGCCACCCCATATTGTGAATACCTACTTAATTTTACAAAACCTAAGTACAGAGTGATCAAAAGGAATTGTTTTAGTTGGCAATAAAAAAAACTACTTGAAATTGGTAAGCCTGATACATAAATTCCCTGTTGTTGACAGTGACATTTAAAAATTTTAATTTTAATGTGAGTACATTTATTATTACATTTATTTCGAAAGTATTTCTATTACTTAAAAAGACAAAATTCTATTAGCTGTCAGACTCCTGACATAACCTATTTGTATTTATTAGAAATGTCAAATAGCATTTCCGCCTTTACCTGGCGTTGTGCCAACTGTAGAATAAAAAGATCTCTGGAATTGTATTGCCAACTGTAACAATTCCTTTTGATCACTCGTACATATTTTAATCTTTTGATCATATAATTAAATGCTATATTGTATGTACCACGGGTGAAATTAGCGTTTCTGACCTTGAACATGTTATTAGCCGTCGTCGCTTTGCGCCTCATGCTAATAATAATACCGCGGGCCAGAAACGTTTGTTTTCACGCTTGATACATAAATAACTATTATTGTACGCTGTACGATAAACAATCAATTTTGGCACTGAAAATTAATACAAAATTACTCACTTTTCACACGGTCGTATAAAAATTACTTTAGAGAGAAATTCTTAAAGAATTTAATATGTACTTAACAATTAATTAAATCAAAGAAAGATAACAATAACATATTTCGTTTATTGTTACGTTATCATGATTCAAAATAAACCATTTTACATGTGCAAATATTTTTTTTTATTATATTACTCTGCACAACATGAACTTGATCCCTATTACCAATAGCTTATAGTGGAATTCACACACAATCATATTTTTTTTACCTAAGTCGAGGTTTTAACCCACGACCTCTTTTATTATCTATAATATTTACGTCATTACCATTAAAACAATAAATAAAAACATTAATAAATGCTAATCAAAATAACAATTCTCTCAGTTTGGCCACCACTTGTTATTTAATTGACTCGATATGATCAGACAAAGAAGAATCGCGAAGCTTTCGGGCAGGGGGCAAACAATCGAGGGATGATCAGCGACAAACGGCAACAATGTGAAGCAGAGAGCAGGGGCCAGATGTCAGAACGCACCCTGGCACCCTCTGTACGCTGTACCAGCCGCAGGGGGTGCAACGCGAGGGGGTACGATGGTATACAGAACCCTATAACATCACTATTCACTTCCACTTGATTGGAGTGTTGTGCGACACGTGTATGTGTGACACGTGTGTGCGTATGTGTGTGTTTTGGTTGGGACAGTTGGTACTGGCGCTGACGATGGTTGGAATATGATTGAATTAAGATATAGATACTTGGTAACACATCGACTGGATATGAGAGATCTAGTTTGAAACTAATTTTTTTTTATCTGTCAAAAAATACATTTTTAGGTCGCTATGGATACGCCAAGTTTATGTTTTTATCATTGATAATTCAAAATTAAAATTCGTTGACTTTTTTTTTTAAATAAAATAAAATAAATATATCATCACGCCTTCTACCCATTACTGGGTGTGGCACTCTGCTGAAGCAGATCTCGGTAAGTGATATATTTTGCGCGTGAAGTGCGGTTACCAGTCGTCAAATCACGGCCCCCAAACATGTTAGTGGTGGAGGAGCCACAGGGATAGCTCTTTCAAATTATGAAAATTTGTCGCCTGTGGGAATCGAACCAGGGACCTCAGGATCCACAGGCCGACTTCATACCACTGAGCTAATTAATTATTAAATATTTTCTCGTTTCCCTCTCAATAGCCTCGGAAAAGTACTAAATCTGAATTGAGTAAATATGAGAAAAATAGAATTTTCCGGAGTCTATCTTAAAAACTAAACAAGATATGAAAATGCGCTTAACGGCATTGAATTCTTCGTGTCCGAATTGTCTTGTAAACAAATTTTCAGCGATTTTAATTTTTAGAAAATTTCCGAAGGGGGTCCCTTAATTTTTTTCGATTTTAGGCTATTTTCAGACTGTTAGCTCTAAAATTCTTCCTCATGCGAATATTGTAACGAAAATTTACATACATATGTATTCTGACTCGCTGAATGCAATGACAAAGGCCCCAAATATGTAAACCTTCTAGTTTTTGAGATGTTGTTCAAAAAGTGTTTAATGAGAAAATTGTAATTAGCATTTTTTGAAAAATAAAAATTGCTAAATATTTTCTTATAAGTTAATTGAAGTACGAGAAATTCAATGCCGTTGAGCGCATCTTCATAACTCGTTTAGCTTTTGAGATATAACCTCGAGAAAATATTTATGGGGTGGCTAGCTCAGTGGTATGAAGTCGGCCTGTGATCATGAGAACCCTGGTTCGATTCCCACAGACGACAAACAATTTTTATAATTTCAAAAACTACCCCTGCGGCTCCTCCACCACTAACATCTTTGGTGGCCGTGATTTGATGGCTGGTAACCGTACTTCACGCGCAAAATATATCACTTACCGAGATCTGCTTCGGCAGAGTGCCACACCCAGTAATGAGTAGAAGGCGTGATGAAATATTTATTTATCCTATAATAATAATAATAATAATATACCTACTTAATTAATTTCAACTATAGCCGTGAGGAAAAAAGAGTTTTAGTTGGCTGTTTTTAAATTTGCTGTTGGCTGTTTTTAGTTCGTAAAATGACTTTAATAATAAAATTTCATCCATCACGTGTTGCCCAGCAACAAGTGTATAAAATTACTTTTTTACACTCGTTATTAAAATATTATTTAACGTATTGGTTTGTTTTTTTTTATACCCAGATAACTAAAGAAACGTTTATAAAACTTGTTTTATAAAGTACCATCAAAGTTTACATTTGATTGTCATTTAAATATTACTTGTAGAGAATATTTATAATACAGTTTATTTAAAAAGCTGATAAATAATTTTCAAGCCTGTTTAAAAAAATACATTTACATTTTCAATCAGTAATTTGAAAGATATTTATAATTAAATAACCTTCTTTATTGCTTCATTTAATTTTGAAATAGATGTCATTGAATTTGCTACAATTTTACAAATTAATTCTGTCAACCAATAATATTTCACAGTTAAATAAACTTGTTATTTTGAAGGTACATTCAAGAGAGAAATATATACTATTTAATTAATAAAGGTAGAACATATTTTGTTACTCCCACGCACCCAGAAATAAATTGGCAACTAAACAATCGAGCTAAATTATTATTAAATGATGATTACATCTAAATATAATCTGTTGTGTTTATTTCCTCATAATAAAACTGGCTTTTAAAGTGTCGACAAATTTTTACCTTATTAATTTTCTTGTCTAATTTGTTTATTTATGTAAATTATGTTGATGGGGTGGCTAGCTCAGTGATATGAAGTCGGTCTGTGGATCCTGAGAACCCTGGTTCGATTCCCACAGGCGACAAGCAATTTTCATAATTTCAAAAACTACCCCTGTGGCTCCTCCACCACTAACATCTTTGTGGGGCTGTGATTTGACGGCTGGTAATTGCACTTCACGCGCATAAATATATCACTTAGTGAGATCTGCTCTGGTAGAATATCACACCCAGTAATGTTCAGAAGGCGTGATGATATAGTTATTTATTTATTTTTATTTATAAAACATTTTTAGTACAAACAAACCCCCTCGCGTTCCTTAGCCCACTTTTTTGACAACTATCATAATCTGAACAGTATTAACCAATTCTTTTTTCGTTTTTATAATTATTTGAGATGTTTCAGAAATACAACTCGATGTATTTAAAAGTTAAAATTTACTACATTTCATCGTTATGACATTTGAAGATGTTTTCAGCAATGAAAAACCAATCTAAAGCTTTACAAAATATGCATCCAAATAAAATCATTGTCATATAACCTTCATCCTCAATCACATAACAATTTAAAGGCAATATCTCCGATACATCACAAACTGTCACTTTCCAATTAGACCGTGATTTGATTCCGGCAGTTGTGCCGACAATGCCGGCATTATCATTCGCACGTGGCACGTGTGCACGTGTACTAGCGCTGGATGCCACGTGGCGGAAGCACTTAGCGTGATGTCCGCCTTCCTTTGTCTTTTGTGTGTGCGTTGTCCATGTAATCTAGTAATCTGATTGTTGAGTTGGTAAACTGCTCTTTTGGTGATCGGAGGGAGAGAAATGATTCTGGTGAAGGTTATTATTATTTTTAATATTTATTTATTTACTAGAGTCCATAACAAGAGATTTTATTGTAATTACAATACGGGGAACTACAGCTTAAGTGGAATTAGAACTACATAAAACTAATAGGAAATAAATCCTCGGTCAATATGATCGAATGAAGATTGTTTTTTGTTTCTATTTTATTTGCAGAATGAACGAATTTAAATTTTCTTAGGAAAACCTCTGAGGCCAAGTATTATAAATGATTTATAAAGTTATTTTTTGATTACTCCACACAAAACGTCAACTTTTGATGACAAATGAAGGCGTAATTGTCAACTTTTCATAACAATCGTAGAAAAAAATTATTTTATTATGGAAAGTAGGTCATTACCAAAACAGTTAGGTAAAGTACTTTTCTGACTAGTCAGGAATAGTATATTGTAACACAAGAGTGGCAATAGCCGTTGCCACCCGTATGTTACCTACTATTTTTTAGGGTCGTAAACTTTTATTTCTTAAAATCGATAGGTCAATCGATATTTGACATCTGTCAATTACTGTTATACTTCACATTAATTTAAAAAAAAGATTGTTCAACAATGGTTGTCTTGGAAACAACATCATAAACGATTCATGCCTCACTGATGCTGAGTTGCATGAAAGTTTTATCGGTTCATTAGCAACTAACGGTTCAATAAGTTTTAAAAAATCGCTATTGATATTTTTACTAGATAAACAATTCTTTAACTAAAGAGCTCTTTATTTTTTTCTTGCAACCCAGCATTAGTGTTGCAAAGAAATACTTTCCACACTCATTTTTACTGTTAACACAGTGACATTTCAATACGACCGTAGAAAAGTACTTTACCTGACTCAAATAAATAATTATAAAATTATATTTCTTCGGTAGTAAGTTCTCTACTGTCACATCTTGGATTTTATACTTAAAAATTCCTCCTCACTCTCATTTTCTTTGTTATTTTTCAACATTTCAATAAATAATAATAAATTATACTTTAGTTCACATGTTTTCCGGGCTCCACTTCCAGTTGGTTGCACTATACCTCCCAAATTATTTTAGAGAGCATAAAATTCTGCATCTGAATCACAAACACTGCCAAATAAATTGTACAAAAATGAGTATATTTTGGAATGTTAGTAAACAGGGCATAATTTGTAAGTTGGAGAGAGCAGAATCTGTGCTAGAGTGTTTTGAAAGTATGTAGATTATAAAATGTCTCACATTTTTATATTAAATTACTCGTAATAAAGGATGATGATAGCAGCACATAAAATCGCTTGAATTTAGAGGTTTGTACAATTCATTTCGGCCCCTGATTGTTGAATGCATTAAGAAAACGAGAATTTTAAGCACGCCAATTTAATTACAATGTACAGGGAAATTGCTCGGTTAATGTGGCTCTTCATGCTTGGCGCTAATAAGATAAGAAGCAATTTGAGAATGTAACACCGTTAATATCTGAAGCCCCATTTCATAAACATCGATTACCGCGCAGGTGCTGCCGCTGCGGCGCCACGTACAACTAAACTCTCTTCACTGCTCACAAGACTTGGGTCAATTTCGTTTCATTAACTTGGCACACTGCTTGATCTAATTAGCCTTCGTTGTGTCTGTGTCTGTGATACGCATAGTTTTAATTCTCCTCCCCGTGACAGTTGCACTCAGGGAAATTATACTTCTGCAGCTTTTTGCATGTTGTACATACATTTCCTCTACCTTCGCTCTCTTATGTTCTTTACTTCTACGACAAACGATAAACTCTCACTTAGCATGGATTAAACTTACTTTGTTCAACCCTTCTTGGTTATTGTTACTACTTCTTTATCTTTACTTTCTATTCTTAAGTATTTTTACTTCTTAACAATTTATTTATTTATAGTACTCTGTACAACAGGAACTTAATCCCAATTACAATATAGCAGTGGTTTTCAAACTTTTCGGAGCCATGACTCCCCTTGGAGGCAAAAATCACAAATATATTCTTTCGCGGCCCCCTTACTTTTTTCAGATTTCAGATTAGTAAAATTAGTAAAGGAAAAATTTCTCATTAAGGTGGTTCTATCATGACAGTCTCATAAAAGTATAGGTAACTGAAAAAGTTTATAAAAACAAGTATTTAATTATATGGATGGTAAATAAAACAACAAATTTGTATACTAATGTAGAAACTCATAAAAAATAACATATTTAAATTTCATTAAAATCTGTCGTAAATGCTTTCATGATAGTACCACCTTAAGGAGTAATTTAAAATAATATAACACTAGATATGAAATTGAGGATTACATCTTTCGATTCCACATATATTTCTGCATAGATATGCATATTTTGATCCTCAAAATATATTTTTTTTAATCGCCGGAGTCATGATCGTAAAAAATTCGGTTAATAAAAATGCGAATTTTTTGGTTGAACCAATTTAAAAATCTTTTTTTTTTAATATGGTTCTATATAATTCAGACTACGAGAAATCGAATGCCGTTGAGCGCATCTTCATATCTTGTTTAGATTTAGAGTTACGTCGATTTTTAACTTTTTAAAAATCTCAACTTTGAAGGCCCATATCTCGAAAACTAAAAGAGATATTGAAATGCGGTTTGAACGAGTGTATTTCTCGTGCCCTAATTAACTTATACTGAAATTTTGAAAATTTTGCAAATTTTGCTATTTTTGTCAAAATTTTCTTTTGCCCCTATTTCAAAAAGTTGAAGAGATAATTAAAATCTGTGAACACCAGTGAATTCCCCTCGTAAAAGTACATATGTACGTAAAATTTCAGATTTTTTGCACTACGGATAAAATTTTTAGAGCAAAAAAACTAAAAATGTCTAAAAATCGTAAAATTCTTAAGGGGTACCCCTTCAAAAATAATTAAAAAACAGTGATTTTTCATTTTTTGTAATAAAAACTTAATCTGTCCGAATTTCTGGCTGAAAATTTGCATACCTATGCACTTTTACGAGAGGAATTCATTGGTGTTCACAGATTTTCATTATCTTTTAAAGTTTTTAAAATATTGAGAAATGAAAATTTTCAAAATAATTGTAAAATTTTCAAAATTTTTAAAATTTCGGTATAAGTTCATGAAAGCACGAGAAATACACTCGTTCAAACCGCATTTCAATATCTCTTTTAGTTTTCAAGATATGGGCCTTCAAAGTTGAAATTGTGAAAAAGTTAAAAATCGCCGTAACTCGAAAACTAAAAAAGATATGAAGATGCGCTCATCGGCATTCGATTTCTCGTAGTCTGATTTATATAGAACTATATTTAAAAAAATCAAGTTTTAAACTGGTTCAACAAAAAAAAAAGATGTTTTCAGATATTTTTGCGATCATGACTCCGGCAATTAAAAAATATATATATTGAGGATTAAAATATGCATAATTATGTAGAAGCATATGTGGAATTAAATGGTGAAGTCCCAAATTTCATTTCTAGTTTCATATTATTTTAAATTAACATAATAACATTGATTTCAGTTGTATTATATGACTCATAAAACACTAGTGTTTTATATTCCATAAAACATTGTAAACAACTTGTTACTTACCAACCACTTCATGATTAATCGTATTTTGATAAACTATATATAACTGAATCAACGTTAAACGTTACGACCAATCTTCTTCGATACCTATAATTATGAGTTGTGGATAAAATTTTGTATTACACTTGTGTTTTATTGGTATATAAAACACTTGTATAATAAATAACTATTTTAAAGATCACAAAACTCATTTGTATTTATATAAGTATGAATGTAGAGATATTTTAAATGATGAACTATAAAAAAATCAAGACGAGAAAAATATGGTATCTGTCGTGTACATCTTCCACATCATAAATATTTTGAAGCGAAGCGAAAAACATTTATGCGTGAGCGACTACCTCGTCGTCCGCCATTTTCCCCGTCCGTCGTTTCATAATTGATAAATTAGCAACATTAAAACGTATAAAATTCTCCAACGTATTAATCAAGGAGCGGGCATTTCGTTGAGCAATTTCTTAAGGACAGGCGAGCAGGCAAGGAGCTAACGCGCTAGGGTTCTTCCTGCCGCTATCCTATCTCCTCCTGCTGCCAGTTGCAGTAATTATTCTTCCAGATAAAGTATTAGAGGGAAATTCGGCCAAGCGGTTCCCTTCTGCTCGCGAGATTTATCGTTCAACTCTTAATTATTATTTCAATGGGTGCCGTGCAATAAATTCCCCGCCTTCGAAGCAGGAATTTGCACGGGATGGTTGCTGTTTCATTACACGTTAACTTGCGAAATGTTCTTTCATGTTTTCATGGCGGTATAAACTTTATTTAAATA
Organism: Pterostichus madidus; assembly: GCA_911728475.2. Taxonomy (NCBI): domain Eukaryota; kingdom Metazoa; phylum Arthropoda; class Insecta; order Coleoptera; family Carabidae; genus Pterostichus; species Pterostichus madidus. The sequence continues at coordinate 31,598,136 of OU452312.1, forward strand.
ACCTTGTTTGTTACATTTAGTTTGAACTGAAACATGCATCTAACTAAGTCTGAAGTTAGCACCTGGGCACTGATCTTTTTCAAACAAGATATTACTCTTATAAATTAAAGTTAAAGGTTAATAGTATATTATACAACGACGCTGTAATGAATGCTATTATTCCCAACGATAAAGTTTACTACATGGGTGAGTGAAGGTTGTAATAATCGAAAGGAATAATTATAGCATCCATTATAACGAGTTGTTATCTACGACTAAACAAACAAGATTTTTTATAATTTCGTTTAATAATAATCTCAACTAAATAAAATTACGTTAACATTAGGCGTATTCCATTTGCCAGTTTGATCAGATCTAACTAACATTTACTGAACCAGATCACTTATCTATTTCGTTGGATTACACCGCTGAGTTTATTTCCAGTTCTAGAATTACTAATTCTAATATATCTTGATGTAATTCACCCCAATAAGTGCATCAGTTTACTTAGTTCAGTTATTTTGTCTTGTTGTCTAATTTATCTGAACTGATTTAAGTGAACCAAGTGGCAAATGGAATACAGTTATTAGCTGTATTCCATTTGCCACTTGGTTCACTTAAATCAGTTCAGATAAATTAGACACATGACTAAATGAATTGAATTAACAAACTGATGCACTTATTGGGGTGAATTACTTCAAAGTAAATTAAAATCTGTAATTCTAGTACTAGAAACAAAGTCAGCGAAGTAATCCAGCGAAATAAATAAGTACTCTGGTTCAGTAAATGTAAGTTAGCTCTGATCTAAATGGCAAATGGAATACTCTTATTGTAATATTTTGTGATGTAACTATGGTGATTGAGGAATGTCAAAATGTGTGCATATTTATTAATGTTTATTTGGTTTTTCATAGTTACATACCTATCAGTCTTTTTACTTTTTTTAGTTGCACAGATACACTGATTCAGGCATAATAATTTTCTTATTGGTGAGGAAGAGGAAGTAATGACTATTATTCCCTCGTTATTATTCCCTGCGGGATTTATACATGACATTATGTAGCAAAAATCATATATTTAATATAGGTACATATAAAATATTAATTGTAGAGAAGAGTAGTTTATATAACAAGGGAGTAAAGTTCGTTATTATTAGTCAAAAGCGAAGATTAAATCCTGAGGACGTAGCCTGAGGGATACAAACGCTTGAGGCAAATAATGACACATTACTCACGCGTTATATACGATATTTTATATAGAAACGGAAAAATTCGTTATTTAACCAAAGAGACTGATAACAGATGTACAACCAGTAAAGCACATTCCAAAAAATGAAATGCTATTTATTTTATAATGTTATTAACAAATATTACAAATAGTTTTATGTAAATAATTTACTTATATTAGCGTAGCTGTTATTATAATAAAATAATGACAACTCATTGACTGTGTTAAAGTGTGTAAAAAGTGTAGTTTAAAAGCAATATTTTTTTTTATACTGGCAGCTTCGTCCGAGACCAAAATGCTTAAAAAGGAAAAGAAGTAACAGAATAAATGATTTTGGTCCCAAAATTCCAAAATGATGATATTTTATAGAAGCATAATAGAAAATAAGGGTTGTAATTAATTTATCGATCGGTAACAGATTTTAATCGAGTTACAGAATATAGGGGAATTATTTAGAAATTGCTCCTTATTATTTTGTGTTACTATCTCGTGTTACGTACCTGCTTTCTTGGTTGCGTTTATTAGAAATTAATAAATCTTTTATAATTACTAGATGTTTATTTACGCAACGTAATTATTTTAAATCACTTATTATTTAGATATTAAATAAATGTATATTCATTTTAAATTTATTTACTCAGTTTTTGTGGTACAGTTTTTGAGTAAGTGTTGTGGGTTGTATTAGAGTTCGAGTAGTGTATCTTAAGAGTTCATAAATGATGATAATAGTGAATATAGCAGTGAAGCTTGCTGTGAGTAATTTTGAAAAGGTAACATTAAAATAATATTCTGAATTCATCTAAAATATATCTATTTATTGTAGAATAGTTTTGATTATATACAAAAATAATTCTTATCGTTCATTGTTCAGCACATTAAGTTTATAGTAAAATTCATATAATATAATCTAAAAATATTTTCATTTATAAATGTTAAAGGTCACAGCCCTTTAAGTCAGCGTGATACGTTTATAATACTGACTTATCGACAAAATGAGACATGAATAAATAAAAATTACAAACTAATAATCGATTCACTGAATTACATCCATAGAATACATATTTGGTAATGGTTTCGATTCTATATTCACACTCGTTGCGTCGATCTTATTGGCTAAGTTTATGAATACCTGCAAAAGAAACATTCAATAATTATTCATAGTTAAAGAGAAGAAAGTGAAACATTTCTTTCCGAAAGCGCCGTTTAATTTTTTCATTCATTTAGCACCTAAAGGAAGAATAGCACTTTCTTCACGAGGTATACAAATTATTTTCACAATCCTATCAGAAAGAAAAACTTTCAAAAAAAAATTATAAATTATATTTATTATATTATGGTAATACTTTTCCTCACCAGGGAAGAAAAATTTTACTTTCTTCTCTCAATTGAGGAAAGAAAATCTTATTTTCTGATAGGGTTGTGAAAGAAATATTACCCAATAAAAAGTCATTAAAAATATAGCAATACCTGATCTAAGGAACTTTGAACTAAATTAAAATCTTCAACAGAGGCGTACTCAGATATTTTTGTCATTTTACTAAACATTTCACTGATTTTGGTCCTGTCAGTTGGCACTGCAAATTGGCTGCTGCAGTACTGTCTGCTCATTTGTTCTGCTCCGGGGAAATTTTTCTTCATTAACTCAAGCAGAAGATCTTGTTCTGAAGATTTTGCTAATCGGACGGATATTATGTAGCCTGATCCGTACCTACGCAGAAAAAAATATTTCAATATTTAATTATTTACAGGCAGATTCACAAAACGGATTAGCGCTAACACCGTTTTTAATATTATCTATAACTCTGTTTCAAATTCAAACAGATTCAAGAAATGAATTAAATTTGATGCTAATTAACACTATTTTTAACACAAGTTAAAAGAAACTTGTTTCATGCCTTAAAAAGAGAGTTAAAAACGAAATAAAAAATGGTGTTAGCGCTAACCCGCTTTGTGAATCTGCCTGTATTGCCTGTTATTGTTTTCTACGGCGAATAAGTTATATATTATGTACGTGAGTAATAATTTATTATTCATTGAACTCGCGTGTAATAGCTATTACTCATTCGGATAAATTACACTATTCGCTCGTGTCACAAACTCATTAAGATGAGTAATAACTATGATTACAACGGTTGTTGAATATTGTACTATTATAATATAAGATTTGATACATTGCTTGTTTAAATTATCTCATGTAGAATGATAAAATTCTACTTTATCTAGAACCGTGCGATAAATAACACTTATCGCATAAATTTTTTGTAAGATAAGTACTTTATTAATGCACTAGTGCTTTAACAAAATACTTATCGCACTCAAAATAGTTTCCATGGTTTCACTTAAATTTTAAATGTCAAATAATTATAAGAAGTGTCAATTTTAAATTATTTTTGTTTTCATTTTAATTTATTTTACACAATTCGGCCGTCGCCTAGTTGTGCAAATTTCACACGCCTATTTTAATTATGTTCATATTCACTTATATAGTAAATAACTATTACTGAAGCATTGACTAAACTATAAACGTCGACGTAACAAAAATATCTTTAGTTTTATTACTAATTCTTAAAATCCATTTTAAAATAGCTCGTAAAATAATTATGAAGACTTACAACGAGATTGCAAAATTTATGGACATTTCTGTATTTTAATTTTATATTCAAATGCAAAAAGAATTGAAACGTAAAAATTAAAAATATTAGATTAATTAAAAAATGTTTCTTTTTGTTTCAGACTGTGGTGAAAGAGAAACTGAGCGTACGTGATAAACAAAACCGGTAAGTGCAACATTTTAAAACACTATTTCATTAATTTTGCGAAAATGGAATGCCAGCTCGTTAGCCTAATTATATAGTTTGATGATTTACCTCTCCTTCAAATTTTGTGGTGACCCTTGACAAACTACTCTTCCGTTAATCATAACGGCAACATTAGAACAGAGAGCTTCGCAATCTTCGACACTATGAGATGTCAAAATCACAGATCTATTTTGTTTAATCAGTTGCTGAATTGTTACACCGACTAAGTTTCTTGAATATGGATCCATTCCACTAAAAGTACATAAAAATGAAATTAGTTATAGTACAGAGTGATCAAAAGGAATTGTTACAGTTGGCAATAAAAAAACTACTTGAAATTGGTAAGCCTGATACATAAATTCATTTCCTGTTGTTGACAGTGACATTTAAATTTGAGTACATTTATTATTACATTTATTTCGAAAGTATTTCTATTACTTAAAAAGTCAAAATTCTATTAGCTGTCAGACTCCTGACATAACCTATTTGTATTTATTAGAAATGTCAAATAGCATTTCCGCCTTTACATGGCGTCGTGCCAACTGTGGAATAAAAAGATCTCTGGAATTGTATTGCCAACTATAACAATTCCTTTTGATCACCTTGTAGATTTTTTTAAATTAAAAATTACCTGGTGGGTTCATCCATGAGAATAAGAGAAGTTTTTCCTAAAACTGAAAGTGCTGTACACAATTTTCTTTTATTTCCTCCGCTCAAGTTTTCGTTTTTTCTGTTGGCGTAACTTGTCAGCTCAAATTTCGACATTATTTTATTCAAAATCTAGAAACACAAATAGACAATTACAAGTTAAGTGCTACTTTCTCTAATTTAGTAAAATAAAGTGTGTTAGTAAATATTATAAATATGTACCTCATTTTTGTTTTCGATTCCTCGTAACGTTAAATAAAGTTTAAGGGTCTGCACAACGGTTAATTTCGGATCGAGCGAGTCACATTGCGGACAATAGCCCATTTCGCCGGTGTAGAGCGGTTTCCTACAAATTTCCCGGCCTTGTAGGAAAATTTTACCGGAACTTGGTCGTAGTTCCGTTGTTAACATCTTGAAAGTTGTTGATTTTCCTGCTCCGTTTACCCCAATCAGCCCGAGACACTAAACAATTAATAATTTTATTACAATTTACTAATAGTATATTACGTACCATGAACTGTAAGTGACAGTTTTTAGGTCAAGAATATAGTTGGGGAAATCGAGGTTAGTAAGCTATTTTTTACAATATTTGCGCAAATAGAAGGAAAAAGATGTGTTACTGTAAGTCAATAAAATAATAGTTATTTACGTAACAAGTACTGAAAGTGAACTTTATAGGACGAGTAGGCAATTTCCAGGGCGATCCGTAGACAAGTCCCTTGAAGCCTTCGAGTCCAATAAAGACACTTTTAGTACAAGTAGCGTACAATATTTCTTGTTAAATCGTGTCATATTATTTTTATAGTACCATGAACTGTAAGTGATAGTTTTTAGGTCAAGAATGTAGTTTGGGAAATCGAGGCCCGAAGGGTCGAAATTTCCTAAACATTCGTGACTTAAAAAAAATACAGTTCGCAGTTAGTAAGCTATTTTTACAATACGTGCACAAATAGAAGGAAAAGAAAAATTGGTTTCAAAATTGACATCTGTCAAATTGTTGTGAAAATAAACAGGGCCTTGATATGTAATATTTACTTACTGTTCACGGTGGTCAGTAAGTAAATATAAAAGTCCTGATATAACCATGCAAACCACTATGCAAGAAAAGTTTCACTTACTCAGGCAGATTCACAAAACGGATTAGCGCAATAACGTTTTTAATATTATCTATAACTCTTTTTCAAATTAAAACAGATTAAAGAAATGAACTAAATTTGATGCTAATTAACTCTCTTTTTAACTCTAGTTAAAATAAACTTGTTTCGTACATTGAAAAGAGAGTCAAAAATGAAATAAAAAATGGTGTTTAGCGCTAATCCGCTTTATAAATCTGCCTGGCTGCGTTTAAATTTTGTCATTAATAGGTAACTTACAGTACAAGTATTATAAAAAAATATTCAACGTAACTTACTTGTCCAAATGGAACTTGTAAAGATATGTCGTTGACAGCAGCATGTTTTCCAGAAACATTATTGTATATTTTAGTCAAATTTGCAATTTCTAAACATGATGTTTCGGATGGATAAACAGTAGAACTATAAAAAGACAATATTAAAAACTTTACAAAACATCATTGGTGTAAACTTACGTTCGTTTTGAAATTTTGAACCATTCATTTTCAATAATTAAGTTGATAGTGAATAAAATAATGCCAACTAGAGCTAAACTAAGATAATGTATACCCATTAACTCCCAACTTAACGGAGATACATAAGTATCCATGTGGAATCTTTGCAAAATTTCAGATTGAATATTATTTTTTGAAATTTCAACTAAACCATCTCCCAATACAAATTGTGGGAAAATTAAATAAATATAATGAAGGACGTCTCGAAAATCTGCTACGAACTAAAACAAACATATTTTAGAATTAATTAATTTAAAAACAATTATTGGTACCCCATTGTAAACCTGAATAAATTCGTTATTTTAGGAGATTATTTTTAAACGACTTTCGGCATTTAAATGCACAAATCAAGACTTCTTGTTTAAATTTAATATTTTACTATAGTTCATTCAATACTCTTATGCTGGGTTGCATGAAAGTTTTATCGGTTCATTAGCAACTGACGGTTCAATAAATTTCAGAAAATCGCTATTGATACTGTTGCTAGATAAACAGTTCTTTAACTAAAGAGATCTTTATTTTTTTCTTGCAACCCAGCATTATAATCTTAAATTTTGTAAACTTCATGTAAACTGTTTTTGAGTTGTTTTATTAAATATTTATGTTCTGCACAACAGGAACTTAATTCCAATTACAGTACAGAGTCCAGATTTATCGATCTCAGTGTGGTATATTTTTAGCTTGAGTGGTATTCGAACTAGGGGTCTACGAATTCGATTGCCGTAACGCTATCTGCACCACCGTATTGGTGGTTATTACTTATCAAAAATCGTTTCGAAATATTCCCAAAATAACAAAGTTATTAAGGTTTCTAATGAAATGAATTTTTTTTGAAAACTTTGTACTATTTCTTACTTGTGTTTTCCCCAAAATGTCCATGAGTAACAAACATGTCAATTCGGATATTCCAATAAAAGTACAGATACAAAAAAGAATCATATTAGCCATACTAGCATCGTTGAATAATCGTTGCGCTAAATGTATGAATGGTATACAAGCCCACCCATATAAGAAAATTAATAAAGACACTGCAGCCATATTGTCTCGATCTACATAAACTGGAAGACCAAAGATTTTGAATACTATCACTGCTAGGGTTAAGGCACACAGCAAAATCTAAAAAAATATACATTTTCTTTTAATATTTTCTTCTGTCAAACTCTTCTAAAACATTTTAGAGCAAAATGTTTCAAATAAAATGATAGAAATAGTATATTGTAATACTAGTTAGGAAAGGGTTTCATTGCAAAACGAGTACGAAAGTAAGTGTTTTGCAATGGCGTGTGTTATATGCTATTTTTTCAACAGTAAATGTGAAAACTATATTTTAATGTTTGCGTTAATCAATACAAGAAATTAAATAATTATTTTATGTAACTCAAAGGAGTTGTATTTTCAAATGCACATTACGTTTCCTAGGTCACCACAAACAAAAATAATAAGGTATGTGTAATTTTTTTCAAAGTAACCTTTCCTTCCCTAAATTTAGTTGTGATAGTAACCATTTCCCTCACTAGTGTTGGAAGTAATTTAGGACCAAATTTATAGTCATGGCACCCTCATTTCACACTTAAAGTCGAAGTAACTAAGGCAACTAACTCAAATTGTGCAAATTCTTGAGTTAGTTGCCTTAGTAACTTCCATTTTGAGTGTGAGGTGAGAATGAGGTGAGGGTGAGTCACGACTATGAATTTGACTCTTAAAAGGTACGCACAACTATTATCACGTCACGTGAACACACTTGATTTCACGTGAACTGTCAAATTGTTGAGCCCCATGATTCCCATTTATTTATATTGCTAGGAGACACACTATTGTCATTTGCTGCATTCACGTAAAATCACATGATATTGCATAATAACATGGGAATCATAGGTTCCAACAATTTGACAGTTCACTTGAAATCATGTGTGTTCACGTGACGTGATAATAATGTGCTCGTACCTTTACTTTCATTACTAGTGAGGGAATTGGTTACTATCACAACTAAATTGAGTGAGGGCAATGTTGAAATAATTTAATTTTCCATATCGTTTATTGGAAACATTTTCTCTAAAATATTTTGGAAACGTTTTACACTTACAATCATATCCCAGACGAAAGCAACAAGCCAGTATAAAGTTGGACTAACTCCACATAAAAATTGCATTCTCTTTTCTTCATTAACTCTTTCTTGCACTAAGTAAATCGAACCAGCAGCTGGTACTAAACTAAAAGCAATCAGCAATACCATTGCTATACCAACGTCAGCAATGTGTTGTGCTCTGAAAGTAACATATTCATCAAATCATGATCATTAACTTGATCTAATTTATCTTACATGCTGCTCTTGCTTAATTGGTCAACAGACAATTTTAGTGGATGGCTGTAAGTTGAAATGGTACTTCCTGGTGAAATGGTCCTCAAAATGGCGCTGTTCATGGTGTTGAGATAAGATGGCATGGAATGGTAGCCTTTGTTGTTGTACCATACTATCATTGCGCTTTTGTTTAGGAACTGATCTGACAGGGACCATCCGCCATATCTAGTAAAAAATTTAAATTATTTATCTCGTAAAACAATAAATTCTTTTCGAAATTGAATCAGAATGGTGTGAAATTGAGAAGAATGTTGTTAGAAGAATGGGTATGTGTCAGTTGAGATGGTTTGGACTTGTAGAATGTATGTAGATTGAAAGTTTGGTGAAATAGATATATGGCAATGAAATTGAGGGTGAGAAATTGTGTAGAGGACCTAGGATTAAATAGGTGAATATGATTGAAGGTTTGTTGCGTTAATGAAAGATTCCGAGTAGTAGGAATAAACGAGCTTATATGTATAAGAGAAATTATAAATATGGATGAAGTGAAAGTAGTGTGCCAAGATAAGAATGTTTGGCGATGGTTAATTGCAGAATGAATCTAATTATTAAATGTTCAGTGAATGCTTCAAATTGAATTCGGAAAATTTAATGAAACAGCGTGATGTAAGTTGCAAGTTATCTAATTTAAACTAGTAATTATAATTTATCTAAAGATTTGTGGCAAACAATTTATGAACGATTTTTATTCTTACCGTCTTTCGATGTATTCATTTTGAGTTTCAATAATCCAGTCGACAGTTTCATTAGCTGAAGACAATTTCAGTAACGAATCATGAACAGGATTAGATGATTTCAAACAATGTTGCATTCCTCCATCACAAACACAATTTCTGGAAGATTTTGTGTATAAATCCAGGTTTTTGTGAGGGGATAGTCCAACTATTTCTCTTGAAACTTTATTCACGAATGAATTCATGTCATTGGTATCAACACTACAGAAAATTGGTAACTATTTGAAAAGGAAACAAATATTTAGGACAATATTTACCTGATAAAAGAAGTAGTGTGTTCTTGATAAAGTTCTGGCGTAAGTTTCAATGCAGGTTCGTTGCTATTAGGAGGTCGAATTAAAGAGAAACCCATAGCAACAGCAGTAAATAGAGTTGGTAAAACAAGTGCGCAAACAATCACCCTCCAGTCGTAAGTACAATGAATGGCGCGTTTCTTTAAAAGCGCGAAAAATTTGCTTACATTTTTCCCAGTTAATTTTTCACCCGTGTTTATTAGGACTTCATCATCTTTCATAATTGGTAACTCATCAACTGAAACAAAATATATTTTTTTAAATACCAATTTAGGAAGGAGAATATTCTCTTACCTGAATTAGAAAAAACGTTGCTGTAAGATTTTCCAAGTTGAGAAATAGTATCCGGATTCTTTATTACTACATCATTTTCTTTTGAATCTGCTTGTTCGCATAAATCTAAAAATACTTGTTCCAAAGTTGCACAATTCATATTGTAATTCAAGAACCCTAAATTGGATTGATGTTCTTCTAAAGATAATGCCACGGTTTCAAAACTAAAACAATAAATTCATTCAAAATATGTAAACTAATAATGTATTTGCTTTCGTACTTATTTGTAATTCCATCAGGGGAAGTGAATGGAACTGTAATGTCCATTACAAAGCCACGAATTTCAGTTAAAAATGCATTTGAGACAATTTTTTTCACAAGAGATACTGCACCATCTACTATAGTATCGTTTATTTGATGTTCCTCTTTTTCTTCTGGATATGATAGAGTTATTTTGTAACCACTTCCGTAAGACTGTCTTAAGATTAGTGGAGAACCGGAACACAATACTTTTCCCTACAACAACAAATTAATAATTATTTCCATAATTGAGACGAATAATTAATTCATCCATATTTATGGAGTGGCTAGCTCAGTGATATGAAGTCGGCCCGTGAATCCTGAGAATCCTGGTTCGATTCCCACAGGCGACAAACAATTTTCATAATTTCAAAATCTACCCCTGTGGCTCCTCCACCACTAACATCTTTGGGGGCCGTGATATGACGACTGGAAACCGCACTTCACGCGCAAAATATATCACTTACCGAGATCTGCTACGGCAGAGTGCCACACCCAGTAATGGGTAGAAGGCGCGATGATATATTTATTATTTTTATATATTTATGGAATAGGTGGTATCGAGTCGGCTTGTGGATTCTAAGAATCCAGATTCGATTCCCATTACCAACAAATATTTTCACCACATTAAAATTACCCCTATGGCTCTCCCTCCAAAAACATCTGTGAACGCCGTGATTTGACGGCTGGTAACCGCACTCTACGCGCATAAATATAGCAACGAGATCTGGTTCGGCAGAATTACACACCCAGTAATGGGTAAAAGGCGTGATGATATATTTATATTTTTATTTATTTATATTCATAATTTGCTCATTGTTTCCTAAATTATAAACATATTGAGTGTCTTTTAATTTCGTATGAAATACAATATTAAAATTTGTATCTGTCAGTATTTTCTGTTCTATTAATTTTAGAATGAAATTGTAAATTAAAAACTAAACAAATAAAACTGCATCTATTAAGCTAATTTTTGTAATAAAATATATGGTGGAATTCTGTTCAAATCCTTAAGTTTTAAATAAATAAATAAAATAAATATATCATCACTCCTTCTACCCTTTACTAGATGTGGCACTCTGCCGAAGCAGATCTCGGTAAGTGATATATTTTGCGCGTGAAGTGCGGTTACCAGTCGTCAAATAACGGCCCCTAAAGATGTTAGTGGTGGAGGAGCCACAGGGGTAGCGTTTGAAATTATGAAAATTATTTATCGCCTATGGGAATCGAACCAGGGTTCTCAGGATTCACAGGCCGACTTCATACCACTGAGCTAACCACCCCATTAAGTTTTATATATCCATAAATCTGTAAATGATAAACAAAATCGTAACGAAACTTGTTTTTATGAAATATGTTCTATTTATCAACAAATATTGATGTGATTTTGTTCATTATTTACAGATTTATAGATCTACTAATTTATAGAATTATCACAGAATCTTAATTAATAAATTTCTTACTTTATGTAATACAACAACACGATCGCTCAACAACTCTGCTTCATCTAAATAATGAGTAGTCAACAACACAGTGCATCCTTCTTTATACCGGATGACCAAATCCCAGATCTGTCTTCTTGCAACAGGATCAACTCCTGAACTAGGTTCATCAAGAACTACTAACTTTGGTTTTCCTATGAAGGCAATTGCTACACAAAGTCTTCGGCGCATTCCTTCTGATAAATGGGAGACGGGTTCGTCGGAAAGCCGGCCCAAGCTCATACTATCAATCATACTGCAAAAAAAAAAACATAATAAGTATGCGATTGAGAAGAATGTTGTTAGAAAAGTGTGTACTATAAGTTGAGATAGTTTGAGCATGTGGAAAGTATGTTGAATGAAAAACTGAAGAAATTGAGGGTGAGAGATTGCGTGGATTGGATGGATATTATTGGAAGTTTGTTGCGTAAACGAAAGATGAGATAAGTTTGTTTGTAAAGAATTATGATTGTAGATGATGTGCCAGAGTAGAAATGTTTGACCAAGTTTAATTTCAGGATTAATCCAATGAACAAATGTTTAGTAAATGTTGCATAGTACGAAGGACAACTTGATGAGTGTAAGATTGAAAAGAATGTTGATAGAAGAGTAAGTATATGTCAGTTATGATAGTCTAAAATGTGGAATATATGTCGAAAGATTGATGAAACAGGTGTATGTTTGTAAAATAGAGGATGAAAAATTGCGTAGACGACTTAGGAATAAATTTATTTATTTATTACTCTGTACAACAGATTCCCAATTACAGTACAGGATCCGGACTCACCGAGCCGCAGAGTGGTAGTAATTATAATTTCTAGCTTGAATGGGAATTGAACTCAGGATCTCCGGATTCAAATTCTGTAACGCTACCCACTGGTGGGTACTGCCGAACAATGGATGGATATATTTGATGATTTTTTGCGGGGAAGAAAGACGAAACGAGCTTGTATGTTAAATAATATAAATATGGATATTGTACTAGGATAGAAATGTTTGAGGATTGATAATTACAGGATGAATCTAATGAATAAATGTTGTTGAGATGGATTGGGCATGTGGAACGTATGTCGAATGAAAGATTGGTGAAAAAAATTGAAGTTGATTAAATTGAAGGTGAAAATTTTCGGGGACGAACAGGAATAAATGGATGGATATAATTGAAGGAAAATGAGATGAACTTGTATGAACAGAATTAAAAATATGGATGTTGTGCCAGGTTGAGAATTTTAGATGATGGATAATTGCGTATTCAGTTAATGTTTGAAGAATTTGTGCTTCGCTATTTGATAGGACACAGTGTGAAAGTCACAAAAAAGTTTTACTTACTCCATGACTTCTGTCATGACTGCATTCGTAGATTTTTGTGTTTTTAACTTGGCGTAGAATATTAGATGTTCTTTTGGACTCATAGTATTTATGAGGACACTCCCTTGAGGACAAACTCCCAAAAATCTGCTCTTGTCCTTTTCGTTTTCTGTGATTTCGCTGTTGATAATAATTTGTCCTGAGGTCGGTTGCATCATGCCAGTCAGTATTTTTCTAATAAAAGAGTAAGGGATGTATAAATGAATGAGGATTATTTTTAAGGATGCAGACTTACATTAGGGTAGTTTTTCCAGCTCCATTGTGCCCTAAAAGGGTTGTAACTTGCCCGGTGTATAATGTAATATCAATGTCTTCAATTGCCTTCACTGTTTTCTTTCTGCTGTTGTAGATTTTGGTTAATCCTTTGATTGTTACTCCAATTTTTAGGGGTTCGTCGTTAACTATGTTCGTGCTTGATACTGTGTCGTCTAAATAATTTTCACCTAAAGAAAAATGATTATTTATTATTTTAATTATTCATAAAAATTAATAAGGAACTATTTACACAAAAACAAAAATTCTAAATTGCAGTGCGCACCAAAGAAACAAAAAACTAAAATTATTTTTAATGTTAGTACTTAGTACAGTATAGTCCGTATTCTAAATCAACAATCAATACTGGACCGTCTTTACCCTTAGGCCTAGATTTAAACCCGAGTAATTTAAATATTTATTAATAGTACAGTCCCCTTATGGGGTGGCTAGCTCAGTGGTATGAAGTCGGCCTGTGGATCCTGAAAAACCTGGTTCGATTCCCACAGGAGATACACAATTTTCATAATTTCAAAAACTACCCCTGTGGCTCTTCCACCACTAACATCTTTGGGGGCCGTGATTTGACGACTGGTAACTGCACTTCACGCGCAAAATATATCACTTACAGAGATCTGCTTCGACAGAGTGCCACACCCAGTAATGGGTAGAAGGCGTGATGATATATTTATTTATTTTATTTATTTACAGTCCCCTTGTGGCTCCCCTCTACTAATATATTTGGGGGCCGTGATTTGACGACTGGCCACCGCACTTCACGCGGATAAATATATCACTTTCCGAGATCTGCTACGGCAGAGTCCCACGCCCAGTAATGGGTAAAAGGAGAGATGATTATTTATTAATTTATCTTGAACATTGCATTTGTTTGTCAAACATTTAAAAACTATTTTGTTTGAAATATTTTTTCTAAAATTATATAGAAACAATTGACAGTCAATAATATACGATATCAAATATTTAAAAATAATTTGAGATTACTATAGGTTTTTAAATAAATAAATAAATAAATAAATATATCATCAAGGCTTCTACCCATTACTGGGTGTGGCACTCTGCCGAAGCAGATCTCAGTAAGTGATATATTTTGCGCGTAAAGTGCGGTTACCAGTCGTCAAATCACGGCCTCCAAAGATGTTAGTGGTGGAGCAGCCACAGGGGTAGCTTTTGAAATTATGAAAATTGTTTGTTGCCTGTGGAAATCGAACCAGGGTTCTCAGGATCCACAGGCCGACTTCATACCACTGAGCTAGCTACCCCATATATAGGTTTTTTTTTTATATACAAATCTTAACTTTAATTTTCAAATTGAAACTTTTAAATAGGGACCTGTTATTTGTTTGACTAGAGCCCTTGAGGGTCTTAAGACGGCCCTATATCAAGAAAAAAAGTGTAAATTAAAGTAATAAAAGTGGCTACTGCCTATTGAATGTTCAAAGAAAAGAAACAATTTTTTGGTCAACTGTACTTACTAAGTAAAGAAGCAAATGAAATATAGTTTAGTAATATTTAGTAAATAACTAATTAACAACTAATATTTACCTGCAATGTCTACAAACAGATCATTATCAAAAGTAACATAAGAAGGAGATGCACTGGTAAGTTGATAAGAGTTTGAAAAGAACCACGAAGGCAAAAAGTGGAAAATCTTGTGCAAATCTAAAAGCGTGCAATAACCAACACCAAAGTAAAATATACCACAACCACATAAAAATTCACAAATCATTTTTCAAAGAAAATCTATTTCCATTACGGAAACAGCTACACCATGGAAACAAATTTGTTTGTTAACATTGTTATTATACAACAAACATGGAATGGGACTCATTTCGTACGAATATGAAAGATTGTTACAATTCATTCCAATGAGAATTTGACATTCCATGGAAGTTGTACATTTTACTTTTTCTATGGCCATGATATCGTTGCTCTATTAATTTATATTTTAATTATTAGTTTGTCTCGATTACGACAATTCTAAATTAGTATCATAGCAACGTAACAATCTATGAGATTTATAACTCATGTTGTCTATGGTAACCGTATAATTTTTTTTGCTATGTGAACTTCGTTTGTATTTCGACCAATCAGAGGACAAACATCTAACTCTATGATCCATTCTTAACTGGAATGGACTATAGTGCTCATAGAAAAAACGAGTAATATATATCTTGTTTCCAAACAAATTTATAAATGTAACTGTTCTCCAAAATGAAATAGAATTTACCTTGTGATTTTCTGGAACACAAATATCCTATTATTCCGTATAAAACACCATCTAACAATAAAAATATACAAGTGAGACCAAAATTCATGGAATCCCCTGGAATAGGGGTGTCCCAAGCGTTGTTCCATTGTAATCCCACCCCTTGTAATTCGTAACGAATCATGTACAGACATCCGTAGCAAAAACTTGTTGACATGCTCAAATTCTGCAAAAATATTTACATTTTTTTTACATATAATATACAAAAGCCCTATAAAAATAATTAAAATTAAGTTAAAAAGAATCAAGTAGATTCCTAGTTTTATTATTGATTAAGGGCCAGTTTTTCAATTGCCGGTTAACTCTCGATTAATGTTAATCATGATTAAATAATAATGGCAACCATAGTTTTAATTATTATTTAATCATAATTAACATTAATCGGTGATTATAAAACTGGCCCTAATGGCCGGTTTTAGCAACAAAAATTAAATGTTAAACGTGGATTAAATAAATAAAAGCAAATCAAAATTACATGCCAAATGGAATAATTCAAATTGCTGTTCTACATTCGATTTGTTTTTATTTCTTTAAACAATGTTTAAAATTTAATTTTTGTTGATGAAACCGGGCATAAATATAATAATTTGTTAATTAATTATTGGCTGTCAAATTATTCTACATTAGTCTATAGAAAATACTTTTTTCTCAAAAGTAATTTCGAAATATGTAGCTTTGCAAAAATAAATTTAATATACAGATAATTAGTTCTAGTTAATTAGTTGTTATTAATAATAAATAAATAATATTGTATTAAAAAAAAGTGTCAATTTACTTACCGTGATCATTTTGGACCAAAATTCTAAGGTGGTTTCCAGTGAAATTATAATAATGTACGGCATAAAAGACAGCAAATAAAATATTGCGCTTCCAACAGCTGCTAAACTAGCTGAATTAAACATCGACGAAATCATGTAACTAAAAATAATAATAATAATAAACTAGCTCTCAAGAAACAAATAAAAAATTTTGTTACCAAAACATAATCACAGAGAATCCGAAATCAAGTAAATACAAAAAGAGTAACACTCCGTTTGTCATTGGTAAAATGCCTCCTACTTTTAAAATGATGAAAATTGCAATGATTACTAGTAACATTTCAAATAAAGTTACTATAAACCAAGAGGTACAATGAGTTAAGTAACGGAGACCCATCACATTCATTACCTAGAAATAATCAATTGTTTCAGTAAATTTTTACTGACAGCAATTTATAAACAACGACAAAAGATGTCAATTGCTGTCAGTAACTCCATTACGACATTCGAATTAGAAGATCCCGGGTTTAAATCTCACTGAAGCAAAAAAATATTAACTATCACACTGCGGCTCGGTGAGTTAACTAATTGGAATTAAATTGTTGTACGGAGAAGCATAAATAAACAAATATCAAAATATTTTGAAATTAATTAAAAACTTTTAAAAAGAACTTTGTCAATACTTGTTTGCCTAGGAAAGTGTTTAGACGGCGCTATATATAGTGTTTTTACCATAGTATTTCCAGATTCCTTCTCCCAAACAACATATCTAACTGCAGCTGCAACAACTGCAATTAATCCAAAAAAGAAACATACTTGAAACGTTTGCGAAATAGCCAAAGCAGATTTGAAGCTGTAACAAAGACAATTCATTAATTAAACAATAGTTTAATGAAGCATCTTCATAATTATTTACAAATCTCTTGTCCAACAAGGATACGGAACTTCCTGTGTCAATGTCTCCCACTTCGGTAGATTTTCAGGAGCTTTCAACTTAATTATTGCATTGTCAATCAAATCCTGTAGCTGTATAAATCCTCTAAAATATCTTAACTCGTCTAGAAAGTCTGATTCCGGGCCTGGAGTCCAAAATTTATATTTTAAGTAACTTGTTGAAGGTATACTATCAATGTCCATTCGAATTTTGTAGGATATTTCGCTTGGGATATCCGCAGCTCTCTTTTGTCTATTATCCATATTTAAAAACACGATTCCAGCTATGAATTCATTTGTTCCCATTAAGATTTTTGCTTTTTCTTCTAATTCTTCTTCTGTGTCTACGCCAATGAAACGGTTTAGCAAAACACAGCGCAAGAAATCTGAACCGAATTTAAGAGCAGATGTTATTCCCTACAACAAATTTAACATTAATGATAAAAAAAATTGAGAATCGGGCTGTTAGTTCATTGTAACTTGTATTTAAAATATGTTTTCTTAAAATAATTTAAGAAGGTAACAACATGTTTGGTGTTCCATGTTTTGAAATTATCTTACATTTGAGTCTCCGAAACTGTTTAACATATCTTTCAGATTCAAATCTTTGAGAGATATTTTTGAGTTTGTTGCACTTTTCATCACACTTTGAACGGCCATTTGTACAATAGATGAATTCAAGAAATTCTGGAATTTATTTTATTATTAATATTTCAATAGATTTCAATATATTTTATGCACAACCGGGTCGAAATTCATGTTTTTTAGCCCTAAAAAGCGGACTTAAACACTTGCTTTTGGCCCTAAGGCCATAAAAGTATAATTCCTATAGATACATAAATGAAATGACAATTTTTTTTATTGTGAATATTTGATTTTACAAAATGTCATTTTGACATATAAGAATGATTTCGAGTGTGATAAATAAATGAGTTTATATGGAGGGATCTATGAATGTGGTTGAAGTGAGGGTAGTGTGTTTGGATGATAATGTTTGACGGGGGCTGATTATTTGATGAATGTTATGAGTGAATGTTTTATGAGTGATTTTAGGGTTCGTGCTACCCCATTTGATGGGATATATATGTATGTATGACATATAAGCTATGTACATATTTTATGCTTTTGAATATATAATTAAATGTTATTTTGTTGTGCATAAAATATTGTATGTACCACGGGTGAAATTAGCGTTTCTGACCCTAAGCATGTTATTAGCCCTCAGCGCTTTGCGCCTCGTGCTAATAATCATGCCGCGGGCCAGAAACGCCTATTTTCACCCTTGTTATATAAATACCTATATAAAAATATGTACCTGAATATTGTCTAAAATATGTTCAATACTATCGCGATCCTCTAAAGCTGTTAAACTGTCAGTTATTTTAAATAATATATCTTGCAATTCTGCGATTGTTGCAAATGTTGTATTAGCCTACAACAAATTAAAATATAATTAATTTAAAATTAATTTAGAATATTTAATAACCACTCTTACATTTTCTAAAATATTTCTAACAGCAGCAGTATTAGGGGTGTACAAAATCTGCCCTCTTAATAAGGGTTTAATATAAGACCAAATAACTTTTCCTGCTTCCATATTAACGACATCCTTGTAAACATTTCTGCAGAAATCAGCTGTTAAACAATCAAAAGAAAAAATTATGGAATGTCAACAAAAAAATCAAAACAAGAAGAGAAGACTTACTTGGCAGAGTTTTTTGCTCAATGACGTCATACTTATCAGCGTTGAAATCTTTAGCTTCAGAGATAACTTTGTATAATTTATTACTGTTTTGAATCAATGGCCTTCCACATAATAAGGTACTTGCTGACGACAATAAATCAGGTGCTAAACAGAGATAAATTCCAGAAAAACGTGTAACAATATTTTTTTAATATTTCTAAAAACTTACAAATTACTTCCATCTTTCCGGAATTTTCTGCTTTTAGTTTTTCGAATTTTGGTAGCATACTCATGTCATTAGAAATATTTGCAATCATACTTTTAAGATACGGAAGTAAATCTGCACCGACTCCAATATTTTTTACTACTTTTCTACCTTCTTCTTCTGTCATATTTGCTGTTGATAAAATGCTGTTTACACTTGAATTCATTATCTGCAAAACAATACAATTAATATTGAAAACTGAAAAGAAAACATCGTATATTTTCAGTTGTCCTATGTTCATCAATTATTTTAGAAAATATAGAATGTCCTAATAGTATATTACATAATAAGTCAGGAAAGTGATATTTTACTTGAAATACGAGGCCGCAAGCCGAGTATTTTAATCTGCTGAGTCAAATAAAAACACTTTCCTGGCGTATTATGTATACTATTTTTTTCTGAAACCGTTTAATTTAATCAATAATTAATCATAAATAACTAAGGGCCAGTTTTTCAATAACCGATTAATGTTAATCATGATTAACACTAATCGAGAGTAAACCGGCAATTGAAAAACTGGCCTTAAACAGGCAGATTCATAAAACGGATTATCGCTAACACCGTTTTTAATATTATCTATAACTCTAGTTACAAATTAAAACAGATTCAAGAAATGAATTAAATTTTATGCTAATTAACAATCTTTTTAACCCAAGTTAAAATAAACTTGTGTCAAGCATTAAAACGAGAGTTAAAAATTAAATAAAAATGGTATTAGCGCTAATCCGCTTTATGAATCTGCCTGAAAATAGGCGTATTCCATTTGCAATTTGGATCAGATCTAACTTACATTTACTGAACCAAATCACTTATTTATTTTACTGGATTACTTCACTGATTTTATTTCCGGTACTAGAATTACTCATTTTAATTTATTTTGAAGTAATTCACCCCAATAAATGCATCAGTTTGCTTAATTCAGTTTATTTCGTCATGTTGTCTAATTTATCTGAACTGATTTAAATGAACCAAGTGGCAAATGGAATACAACTTATGTTTAAATTTCTTGATATGAATTGTATTCACAGCAGACTATGTATCCAAGGTTACAAAAAAAAACAGTCAGATAAAATACAAAATAGTCAGGTAAATCTTTACCAGACTGTTTTGTACTTTATCAGACTGTTATTTTTGTTGTAGTCTTGGATACGTACTTTACTTGACTGTTTTTGTAAAAACCTACTTTCCATACTAAAATTGGTCAGGAAAGTAGGCAGTTTCTTGCCGGTTTCAGAAAAAAATATTTGAAATGTAATTTACCGTGCTCATAACTTTGGAAAGATTAATATGTTTAAAAGAAGCAACTGCGATGTTTTGAATTTCATTCATGGACATGTTACAAAGAGCAGCACTAATTTCTTCAGCAATTTCTTCAGAATTTTCAGAGTTGAAATTAACAATTGTTGATAGTTCCTTTGGATCACAAATCATTGCTCTCATATTGAGAGATTCTCCTTGGGATGACATTATCTATAAGATAATTAATAATTAATATTATAATTAATTTATATTAACTACATTCATACCTCGCTCAAATCAATTGAAGCATTGAGCAAGTTGTTTGTTACAGATTCATCTAAATTAATTTCTTTCATTAAGTACTGTTTTGCATCTGTCCAATCTTTGACCAAATCAGATATTTTATCTGAAATTACAAACATAAATAAATCAAATTAAACATTTTAAAAATATGCGAACTTACATTTAATTCGTAGCAATCCGAGACTTCTGAAAATCTTTAAATTTTCAACACCATCCAAAAGAACATATAAATCATTTTCCAGTTTTTCGTCTCTTATAATTGGAGACATTCCTTTAATAAATTCTCTTAAATTTATAAATAATTTCTCAATCGAGTTCTTTTGCAACAAATCCAAAATGCCTTTTAACATGCTTGAAATATTAAAATTTCCTGTGGAAAATGCATTAAAATCAACATTGGAAATAAATTGTAAAATGTTACCACCGTCGAAAACAACTTTTTCTAAACTTTCAAATATGCTTGCTACCCAGTCTAAACTTTTCATTGACTCGTGTCGCCATTCGGAGATCTATAACAATAAATAATAATAATTATGGGGTAGGTGGCTCAATGGTATCGTGGATTTGAGAACTCGAGTTCGATTCCCACTGCAGACAAACTTTACTCCACAATAAAACTATCCCTGTGGCTCCCTGTCCACTAACATCTTTAGGGGGTCACGATTTGACGCCTGGTAACCCCACTTTGTTCGTACAAATATATTAGCTACCGAGATCTGCTATAGCAGAGTGCTACACCCAATAATGGGTACATGGCGTGATGATATATGTATTAATTTATTTTATCTATGACTAATGTATTAGATTAAATGCCATTTATTATTTCCACACGGGAATAATAGTCATTATTCCCTTTTCTGCACCTATTAAAATGACATTTTCTCTATCACCATAGTTACATTATTTAGTTTGAGAATATTATTCCATGAAATTGTAAAAAATCTTATGTAATACATTAGTCGTAGATACAGTTTTGTACACTATAATAGCTATTATAACGCCGTTGTATAATATACTATTATAATCCAATAATAGAACAGAAATTGTACCTTTTCATTTAATTTATTTTCATCTACAGAACCATCAAATATTTTAGCCAATTCTATTTTACTGAATGTCTTGATTTCCTTATAAATTTCTTGTCCGTATGTAAAGTTCTCAAAACTAAAAAGTTTATGGAAATAATCACGATTCGATAAATATTTTTCCATATCTCTTGAGCCATTTATATGACTTAACTATAACAAAAAAAATCATTAAAAATGTATCAATATTCTTGATCAATTTGATATTGCATATTTTCCGCTAACAAATGTTTTCTAATTATGAAAAATTTGATTGCGGAAAACACACATTTTAATTGTAAAATTACCGTGTTAACGTCTATTTTAGATAGCAATATTTCAGTAATTGCAAAATCACTTATTGCGAGGTTCTTTAAATCTTTTCGCAATGAATTATTGTCTTTAAGCACTGAAGTGAACGGTTTTAATATGGGAATATACCATTCGATCACCTCTGAGAAATGTCCTTCGGATATATGCGTGAACTGAGGAGTTTTTAAAAATTGTAAACTTGATTCTTTTAATGTTTTTGTCATTTCTCTAACTGCTGAAATATATCTGCAAGAGTAAAGAAAAGTGTAAAATAATATAATAGTATTATTATTAGGTATTTTCATAAGATCTTGATCTTTCCTCGTCGTACATTTTTTGCTCCCAAACATTTCTTACTTATTTTATAATAAAACTTCCTACCGCATTTATTTGAACTTTTTTATTTAAAATGATTTAGAAATATTTGAAAAAAGAGTCAAAATCTTTTGATAATCCTTCTGATATAGTTTTCATACGTTGAGATATTTTTCAGTGCTGGAGTATCTGCAATTTGTTTGAGACATTTAACCGGAAGAGCTTGCAATGTTTTGTTTGTATAAAACGTAATTAATTGAATTTTGATTACATCAACTATGTCATGAATTTCTGTATCAAAATCTTCAACTGTATAAGTTCTGTTATTTACAATCTAAAATCATACAAAGTTAATTATTATTTGAGTCTGTTTATGAAAAAAATGCTTACATCTTGATAAAACTCGCCCCATTTAAAATCTTTAATTAGAGTATTACGAATTTGAGTAAAATTCATATTAGGAGCATTACACAAGAAATCAGTATATTTCTGCGCATTTGACAATTGTTGGCTCGCTTCCCTCACCAGAATTGTAGCCCAGTTGCACCATGGGCAAGAACTAAAAACAAAATCAAATTACTTGTTTTTTGTAAATAAAGAACACAAAATTTATAAAGTGTGATCAACAGCAAATAAGTTTTCCATTATCATTACTTTCATGATTACTTTACATGAAAATGTATCAAATAAATGTTATAAAGAACTAAATTTTGCATCTAAATCAATTAATAGAAATCATTTTATTTATTTTATTACTGCTAAAATTAATTTGAAAAGTTTTCAAAAATAATATTATCTACATAGTCATGAAACTGGAACAAACAGAAACAAATGTATAAAGTTTATCTGTCACATACACATTTTAAACTTAATTTTAACAATAATTAAACAAAAAAATATGTAATATCTAGACTGATTTAAAAGCATAATTTAATCATCTAAACCAGCGTTTCTTAACCTTTTTTGTCCACGGACCCCTTAAGAAATCAAGCACAATTTTAAGGACCCCCTTAGGAAATCAAGCACAATTTTAAAGACCCCCTTAATTAAAAAAGCAGCCTGTAGCGTGCGTATCGATTACAATACTTTTGGTGGCATTTATTTATGATTGTTAAATGGTCCATAGATAAGGCTGCGGACCCCCCATACATATGCTCGCGGATCCCCAGGGGTCCGCGGACAACAGGTTAAGAAACACTGCTCTAAACATTGAATTAAATATTTTGCCAAGGAAGCAGTGTTTATAAAAATCTTATTTCCCATTAATCACTCACAGTCCAATTCTCAAAAAAGTTTAGCTAATCCTGAATTTTGAATTAGATAATCTTATTCTAGTCCAATTTTAAAAAGCTAATACAAAACACTTTCCGAAAAATAGATGGTAGCAAGATCATACTAGAGTTTATTAAAACTTTTGGAAAAGAATTTTGGGTAAAGTGGTCTGATATAGTTAGTAACGAACAAATAGTGTTGGAAAAAAGGACACTGCATGAGACTATTTTGAAAAGAGAGAGAATCTGGTTGGGCTATGCGTTGAGAAGGATACTCTAATGAAGGAGGTAATAGAAGGGATATTAGTAGGAGGGTAAAAGAGGCAGGAGGCGGCGGAAGATGGTAGATGATGTGAAAGAAGGAACAAGTTATATAAAAATGAAGATACAGTCTTTGAGTAGAAAAATTGAAGAATGTATTTAAGACTTGCGTCAAGCAAATAACTATTTTGAGAATATAGTTTGGCTTATTTTGATTAATACAAAATAGATGATTAGTTAGGGTTTGTGCTGTTATGCCTCAATTTGTATGTACCTTGTTTGATTTTTGTAAAATACAGCTCCAATGTCAATAATTTCAGTAATAACTGTTGTTACAGTTTGTAAAAGTTTTAGCGGTTTATTATTCAATTTAGCATAATCTTTGTATTCCTTAACTATCTCAGTTTCGTTCATCCATTTCGGAAGATCAAACTTCTTTGGACCTTGTTTAACTAACTCCAATAAAGCTTTTTCAAAATCATAAATTTGATCGGCCATTTTGTCTTCTTTATATATATAATAATAATTAGTATCATTGCTCTAAAGTAAAATTATATAATAATTAATAATGCAAAATGATTTTTGAATAATTTATTTATTACATAAATATCATAACTGTTAATTATTCTTCTTTTGTTACTAGGTAAGCAAATGCTTCGAATTATCGAAAGAATATTATCTTCTCCTATATATTTCCTCAAATTGAACTCTTTAGAGCAAATAATGTCAGGTCCTTCCCTAATAATTTTTGAAGTAAGATCATGTAATAAATGGGGGGACATAGCAGCATCTGATAAATGAAGCATTATTATAGGTATTCTTTCAAAAATTTGCAAGAAAATTTTGATTGTTGGCTCGTCTACAACTGTTGTCAGGGTTTTCCACCAATCACCTCCTTGTAACACTTTCAGAACTATTGTTGTAGCATATAAGGTTTCTTCCATTTCTCGAATAAACCACCTAGATTCTTTTAATACTAACTTTACTTTTTCTATGGAAGTATTTCTGAAAGAAATTACAATAATATTAATCAATCAGCTGTAGCATGAAAATTAAAGAGCAGTTTTATCTGAATCTCTACAAATATGTTAATTTTGAGCATAATAATAATCTAAGTAGCATAGAAAATGTCAAAATGTTGGCTAATTTTGTTTTTATAAACTATCATTTGTATTGTAAAAACATGTCTTCTATTTTAATTACTTATATCATTTTCATAGGGTGGCTAGCTCAGTGGTATGAAGTCGGCCTGTGGATCCTGAGAACCCTGGTTCGATTTCCACAGGCGACAAACAATTTTCATAATTTCAAAAGCTACCCCTGTGGCTCCTCCACCACTAACATCTTTAAAGGCCGTGATTTGACGACTAGTAACCGCACTTCACACTCAAAATATATCACTTATCGAGATCTGCTTCGGCAGAGTGCCACACCCAGTAATGGGTAGAAGGCGTGATGATATATTTATTTATTTATGTCATTTTCATTCATGTTTCTATTTTAACTTTCTTATACACATTTTTCTAATAATATTCTTCTTTATTTCACGCTTAATTTATTAAATACCTTAATTCTTCGTCCGTTGGAAAAGTATGATTAAAGATTTTAGTCAAATCAAAATTCTTTGTAAGTGTTTTACTCAAATGTATTGTTGAATTATTCTTAGCGATATTTTGAAGTGTTGATAAAAACTTGATAACAATTTCTTCTAAATTTACGTTGTAGTTTTTAATTTGTCGCAACTAAAATCAAAATTATTTAATTTATATAGTACGTACAAATTTTTGAAATACTTACTTCACCAAGCGGCACTAGATGATTTTTGATATTGTCATCTTTAATGTTATTACATAATTTATCGGTTATTATACTTTTATAATCCTTGATCCATGATGGAAACAATATGTTAGTGACTATTGAACTCTCGTTAACTGAAAATTCAAAATCAATAATAATATATATAACACAGAATGTCCTACGAAAAGTGTCCATAAGCGATTCAAAAGATATACTTTCACATCATATTTCTAATCTAATCGCCTATGATATATTTTTCGTATAATACTAAACTTACGATCTCTGCAAAATTCATTAAAACTAAACCAATACTCTGCTTCCGGATACTTAAAATAAATATAAGAAAATAAACTGGAGACTTCTCTTGAATAAAGACTGATAATATTTTTAAGTTGTTCAATTTCCTCTTCGGATGTTAATTCAGTCGATGATACATTAAGAAGAGAGAACTTTTCTAAAGAGACAGAAACGTGCTCAAGAAAATATGAAAAATCGCCAAAACCAAATTTGGCATTTACTAAATTAGAAGAAATATTAAATTCATCGTATGGAAGGTCCATATACTTAAAATATCTGGTTATGGTATTATTGGAGTTAAATCTAAAATAGAAAATTAAATATGAATATTATTATTAAAAATATTTTAATTTATTACATACTCCAATTTTTTAATATCATTGAGAGTGTTTTCCATTTTCTCAGTCCAAATTTGATTCCATAATTGTTTAACATGAACTTTTCCATATTTTGCCATATTCAAAATGTCTGTTTTCAAATCAAATAAACTATTTGAAACGGAAACAAAAGTAACATTAAATTTCGAGACGGGAACATCGAGAAACATATCTTGCTGAAAATTAAATATAAAATTAATATTTTAATTAGTATAAATTAATTAATAAGTGTTACCAATTTTGTAACTGTTGACAAAAATAGATTATCTTGCATAATTGGCCAATCAAAAAGCGATGGGCATATATATCGCCGTAAAGATGCAATATCTTCTTTTGTCACTGAATTATTTTCTGGGATTATTAAATTATTCATTATGTCGTTACAATTTACTTTTTGTGATTTGCTTTTCTTTTCAAATATCTGTAAGATTAAAATTACATTAGTATAACTATAAACTTGTATAAAAACTAGTTAAATACTTTATCTTCAAAATCTGCTGAGCGATAAGAGTTTATAAAAACTTTAATAAAATCTGGAAACTTTAAATATGTTGTATAAATTCCAGATGTATTTGAAAATCCAATTAGTCTTAGTGGGTCCACACCGTCTGTTTCTAAAATAAATAAATACATAGCTTATACAGGTATGCAAAAAATTCTTTTTTTCCCAATTATCTGAAGTTCAAACGGAATAAGAATTTACTGAGGTTTAGATCACAATAAGTATGAATTCTTTAAAATGATTTTTGAATTTGATTAGGCTGTAATAGTTATTTGTGTAGCTAGAGCAGAAAGTAGTCTATTGCCGCTCGCGCATTGAGATGCAACCATGCAAGTGCGGGAAGGACACTTTCTGGTCGAGGTGCACAAAATTAGTTTTCTACGATTATTTACAAATCTTAAAAATGAATTTAAAATCATTTTTGACTGTGTTTCTGTTTGAAAATTCTGGCGACAGTATTTATATATTCATGGATACGATGATACTTTTACTTTATCGCTCGGTGAGCGGAAAACATCAACTTTCTGCTTTCAACTGACAGTTGAAAATGTCTATTTTCTGCTTGGTCTTACTTTATCGCTCGATGAGCGGAAAACATCAATTTTCTGCTTTCAACTGACAATTGGAAATGTCTTTTTTCTGCTTGGTCGAAGAAAACTTTTATTTAAAATCCTTTTGTTTGGATACCTGACTTTTGAAACAAATGGTTTGTTCCATTTTTAAACAGCCATGTTTTTATTTAAAGTAAAAATTACATTATAGTACTATAAACAAAATTATAATAATACTGATGCTAGTATACACTACCAGAATCAAAGATTGACTGAATTCAAATGCTAAATTGTTTTATTTAATTTAAAATTAATTGATTGATTTGAAAATAAAACAAACCTTTTGTTCCGAAACATCGTCGGCATAATTATATAAAATATTATATATAAAGTACTATCAAATAATTACAAACATAATGTTTTTTTTTATTACCTGCCGCTTAATTGTTTTTAAAGAAATTAAATCAAAAATTTCAAACCATTTTCCATTATTATTTCAACATAAATTAAGTTTTCGAATTTAATACAATACTTTCAACCTTTAACTTGAAAAATATGTACATTACATAATATGTTTCATTTACAATAACAATAATATATTGTTTTAAAAAGCGCATATTTGAGGTTAAATAAATTTTACAAACGGTTTGCGACAATTGGTAATATAACTCAAAAGACATTTTAAAAGTAAATAATATTTGGACATAGCATTTATGTTTAATATTCTAATAAATATTCAAGAGCAAATATTTACCATTTAATGACGAATAACAATTGCATAATTTATTTACGGTTGACTGAAAAGTTAAATGATAAACATAAAAACCTCGGTAATTTCAAAGTCAAGTAATTAGATACACTAGGAGTAGAATTTCTCTGATTTATTTAAACAAGATGTGCTGAATTTTTTCGTACATTTATGTACACTTGCTCATTAAAAATAATAAATATACAAACCGTTAATTAGTTGCAAATATTGTGTAATTCTTGTAGAGATTTCTTGAACACCAGCTGCAATAAATTTCGTGGAATATCTCGCTGTGTCAAGCTCGATATCTTTGCAAGATTCTGCTTTATTTTTTTGACACTCTGTTAGTTTTTTCCAAAGGATTCTCAAACTTTCTTGTCTCATGACAGATGTTTCCAGAACTTTGTCGAGAATTTTGAACATTGTCCTGTAATACATTTTATAGATAGATTTTGTAATATACCGGGTGTCTACCTTTATATGGATCATAGGAAATACAATGGTTAATTTTATCATTATATTTCTTATGATCTATAAAAAAGTAGACACCCGGCAGATTAGTTAGCAATTAATACTTTTCTAAGTTTGTTTCTTTATGCGCAAGATTTAATTTCTCTTCAATTTGTTTCAAATTACCAATTTTTAAAGTAGTATTTTCTGGATTTATGTTGTGTATTTCATGTAATATTTTCGAAAATCTTAATACTGTTGACTGTAGTTCATTGTTGTATACTATTAATGATTTGTTCTACAAAATAAGAATTTAATTATTATTGTTTATTAATTAATTTTGATTTGTTTTTAATTACAACGTGTGTAGATATGCCTCCAGCTTTCTTCCATTCCTCTTCATATTTCGAAGAATTACAAAAAGCATTTTGAATTTGTATTAGTGTATATGCTGATTGTGCACTGAAATTTGGTAATATTTCTGATATTGTTTTCGTACATGGTGCTTCAAACCATTTAGACAATTCAGCGATCTTTAAAAATAAATATAATTACTAAATTATACTTAAAGTTTGATTACATATACATACGTCTGTGTTATCATCAACTACAATTTTTTCTAAGTCCATTATAAGTACGTCAAAATTTAGTATAACTATTTGTGATAAATTGTAGGTTTCAGGGAACATAGTTGATACTTGTACTGGATTAGTTTTACTACCTAAAAATAGTAAAATATAATACATTTTTGCCTCTTTCTTGAATTAATATTAGTCATATTTCATTTGCCACTAAGGTCACTTAAATCAATTCAGATGAACCAAATTACTTGACTAACTAAAGTGAGCAAAATAATTCACATAAAAAGCTGTGTTACTGTAAGTAAGTCAATAAAATAATAGTTATTTACGTAACAAGTACTGAAAGTCAAACTTTGTAGGACGAGTAGGTAATTTCCAAGGCGATTCGTAGGCGAGTCTTGGAAGCTTTGGAGTCCAATAAAGACACTCAGTACAAGTAACGTACAATATTTTTTGTTAAATCGTGTCATAATATTATTTTTATAGGACTATGTTTTGTTAAATCGTGTCATAATATTATTTTTATAGTACTAGTTTTTTTTAAATCATACTATAATAGTAAGTGCTAGTTTTTAGTTCAAGAATGTAGTTTGGGAAATCGAGACCCGAAGGGTCGAAATTTTCTAAACATTCGTGACTTAAAAAAAATCACTTACAGTTCGAGGTTAATAAGCTGTTTTTTACAATACTTGCACAAATAGAAGGAAAAGAAAAATAGGTTTCAAAATTGATAGCTGTCAAATTATAGCCAAGATAAACAGGACCTTGAGATATAATATTTACTTACTATTCACGGTGGACAGTAAGTAAATATTATAGTCCTGATATAACCATGGAAACCACTATATAATAAGAGGTGCAATTACTGTGTTTAAATTTTGTCATTAATAGGTAACTTACAGTACAAGTACTGTAAAAAAGCTTATTTCTGTTGTTTCTTTAGTTATATATATAACATTAATATTATAGTACTATTTTATAAAATAGCTATTTATGTAACAAGTACATAAAGTAGGACTTTATTGGATGAGCCGTAGTTTATGGCGGAGCGAACGCAGGCTAATAAATTAGCCGACTCCTATAAAGTTCGATTATAACGTAAATAACTATTAACGTATAAGCCCAATAAAGTGCTATTTTATGGACACTGGACAAATAAAGTAGTTATGGTACTGGACAAATAAAGTAGTTATGGTACATAAAAAATAAATAAGTGATCTGTTTCAGTAATTGTAAGTTAGATCTGATCCAAATGGCAAATGAATTATGAAATTATGATTATAATTCGTACTTTTGGCAAAATCTATAATGTCGAAAATGAAAACAACAAGCTGATTAACAGTAGATGTAATTGCCTCAATTTTTTGCCATCTTCCTTTAGTCTGACTATCCAAATAATTTCTTTCGATAAAATCACCAATTCTTGATAATAGTTGAGTACTAAAACAAAACAATATCATGTATATTTAACTCCTTTTTTTACGATTATTATTTACCCAAATCGAATTTCAGTATCAATATCCAGACTTTGAATCCAGTTTAACCAAAATTTCGACTGGAACACTTCTAAATTTTCCCATATTGTAAATGGAACTTGTAAGTTCAACATTTCAGATACTGTTAGATAAATATTTTGAGCATCAGATATGAAATGATCCCAGTTCAGTTCAGTCAAGTTTTCGTAGTTATTTACTATTTTATAAATCTATAATTAATATGTTTTATTAATAATATTTAGCAGATATATTATCGATAATTTACCGCAGTAGTTAAGGGATGTCCAAACCACGGCCTATTACTTTGCATATTCAAATAAATCACTTTCTCGCATATGATTTTCGCTATAGTGTCAGTATTTTCATCTCCTGTTGTTGTATTGCAAAAGTATTGTTCCCAGTCGTCTATTGAGGCTAGAGTCATTATCTAAAGTTACAAAAATTATTAATTAAGGTTTTAATTAGCACCTCACACTCTTGAGTAACCTGTGTTTTGTTTGTAAAAGTTTTGATGATCGTTTCCACAACAGACGGAAGATGCAGTAACACAGTTTCAGTCAAAGATTTCGGAAAGAGATTATATTGAGTTAGAAGTCCTTCCATTAAGATGGTACTAGCATTTAACAGCTGGTTTAATTCGGGTTTATTTTTTATTGTTTCTTTTAAGTAGCAGAGTTGGACATTCACTCTAAAATTTAAAGCTTTTTATTATATTCATTACAGAATAACAAATTGAATGTTTTACAACAATGTAAACTATTTCTAGTATCATATATAATGTTATCAAATGTTTCTGAATTATTTTAGAAAAAAATACTTCAAATACAAGTTACAGAGAAACATATTATCTATATATTTCAAGCATTTTCCTCATTAATAAGTTAGAGATGTTTAATAGATGAAAATAGAATACCGCTGCGAAAATGTTCTTATTTTAGAGTAAAATTCTTCGCGAACAAGATACGATGAATAACATATTCTTTCATTTTTATTTCAAGCATTTTATTCTAAATAACATATTACGTACCATGAACTGTAAGTGACAGTTTTTAGGTCAAGAATATAATTTGGGAAATGAATGCCAAAAGGGTCGAGATTTCCTAAACATTCGGGACCTAAAATAATCACTAACAGTTCGAGGTTACTAAGTTATTTTTTACAATACTTGCACAAATAGAAGGAAAAGAAAAAGTCTGTTTCAACATTGACAGCTGTTAAATTGTTGTCAAAATAAACATGACCTTGATATGTAATGTTTACTTATTGTACACGGTGGACAGTAAGTAAATATTAAAGTCCTGATATAACCATGGAAACCATTGTGCAATAAAAGTTCCACTTACTGTGTTTAAATTTTGTAATTAATAGGTAACTTACAGTACAAGTATTGTAAAAATAATATTTAATAGCAGTAAATATACAAAACGAAATGTTCTAGACCAGAGGTTTTCAAACTTTTGTAGCCATAACCCTCTTGGAGGTAAAAATACAAATACATTCTTTCGCGACTTGCTTACTTTTGTGTGATCAAAATTGAAGTTTGTTTACTCATATAATAATGTACGTTACAAAAATAGAACTACGATTTCAGAAATTAGTATAGGAAAAATTTCTCATTAAGAACTTTGTTATAGTTTGATTGTTGGTATAATTTGTAAAATAATTACGTTTCGTTTTCAAGGTTGTAATAAATTCTTTAAATTTTTGAATATATGTTTTTTTTTTAATATTATAACTAGTTGCACCCCTGTTATTTAAATTGTAAGTTTTCTTTAAGGTAGCACTAGTGTGACGGTGGCGCCATCGATTGTCGAGTGGCGAAAATGACGGTCAAAAAATTAAAAAATTGAATAAAATAAGTGTTTTATACCTATTATGATTTGAATATCATAAATTGTTAACAGGTTGTTGGTCTAGTGAATTTTCAAATACCATACCACCGTGTGGTGTTGCCATTATAAATTGGGATTCTTAATTTTTCGTTAAAAACAAGGCTTTGCATGGCTATATATCCATTACTAAACGATAAAAAACTTTCTCCTTCTGATACAATATACATGGATAGTTCTAGAACATCATACTAGTTTTTCAAATGAAACTGCAAAATTTTAGAGGTACACAACCCAAATATGTGCGATTTTGAATGATGATCGCCATAAGCCCCGTGTATAAGAACTCAACTTTACAAGCGAATATATTTGTTCACAGACGATGAATGTGTTTCATATTTTAACAGGATGCGTATGACTATCCAATGTTTACGTGCGCCAAATTTCATTTAGATCTGCAAAAATAATTTTCACGCTAGTACTACCTTAAATGAACAACATCGTATCGAAACGAACTGTCAAATAGGAAACTTAACATTGCTGTCAAACATTCGATATTTTTCATTTAATAAATCCTTAAAGCTAAGTTCAAACTGGTTTAGTTGGCCATAAATACTCGTAGCATCCGACGACCCCCTTAAAATGGTTTCACGACTTACACTTTGAAAACCACTATTCTAGATAATATAAAAATGATAAGTGAAAAAAGTTAATCAAATATATACATATAAAGTCCAGAATGTCTTCTAGCTTCTTGAGAAATATGGCTCCATTCAGTATTTTCAAAATCTGGGAATAATTGTTCCCAAGAAATGTCGGTAATATCGTCAACTCGTTTTGTGCTTGTAATAAAGTTTACCGTGTTTACCACTGCTGACGTAAAACCATTATTAGTGTTATTTTTAGAGCCCCTCAAACGTGTTTCTGTCTCTAAAACCTGTAATAATTACTATAATTATTTAGTTTTCTGGAAATTGGTGTAAAAGACGTAACCGTTTTGTTTATCCAATCCAAGTCGAATTCTTTGATCAAGTCATCAATAAATGGTTTCATTTCAAAGTTACATAAAGTATCAATATTTTTTATTGACGATTCTTCAGGTATGATTGCTTCTCTTTTGTCTTTATCGCAAAATAATTGAGATATATTATCTTTATTAGCCACGATTATCTAGAAATGTTGTAATAGCATTAATAATTTATTGTGGAAACTATATCAAGTGTTTTCATGAATTAAATAGTATTATTGCTGGAATTCCCACAAAATGATTTGTAATAATACTTACAGAAGTACATGAAATGTTGCCGAAACAATGTAACATACGGGTAACAAATTCTGGGCCTAATGATATCAGTGTGGAAACAATATTAGAATGTTTTTCACATAGACGATACATAATTTTTTCTGATCCTACTCCTAAAATATAAACTAGTTTATATTTATTATTCAATAGTAGAATGTTATTAAGTCAAACGATATATATTTAGAGGAATGGTTGAAAAGATCGTCCGTATGATGACTTTATGTCCGATATTATAAAGAACAGAATAAATTAAAAAATTTAAAGCAATTGTACTTATTTTATGTCTTTCTATTTCATTATTGTTTATTAATATCATAGATACAAAGTACGTTATTTAGTTCATAATGTCGTAGGGCATTATATGATTTGAATGGATCCTAGAACAATAGCTGTATTCCATTTGCTACTTAGTTCAGTTAAATCAGTTCAGATAAATTCAAAACATGACTACATAAACTGAATTAAGCAAACTGAAGCACTTATTGCGGTGAATTACTTTAAAGTAAATTTGAAGCTGTAAATTCTAGTACTGGAAATAAAGTCAGTGAAATAATCCAGCGAAATAAATAAGTGATCTGGTTCAGTAAATGTAAGTTAGATCTGATCCAAATGGCAAATGGAATACGCATATAAAGTGTGATGTTTCTATGGTAATACTGTGAAAAACTGACATTTCTTCTATTCAGTGTTGCCAGGTAATCCATTATTTTTTATTTAGGTTACTACAAAATACTAGTAAGACATAAAATATTGTTTGCACCACGAGCATTACTTGATGTTTATACCTTAAGTGTGTACTGTCATTTGAATGAATAAATTTTATTTGTTGTTTATAATATCGGACATTAATGAATTTAATTCAGAAAGAATATAATTAACGACATTTCGACTCGATGAATGAGTCCATTATCAAATCAAAACAAATTTTATTACAAAAGAAAAACAGATTTTTTTTCACTACCAATCAAGGAAGTGACATTAGGAAGAATCTAAGTTTAACTTTGTTCCCTAGGGAAATAAATAATTCTACGTATTCTGTGTTTGTATCAATATTATTTAAATCCACAAAAATAATAATATCGAACATCTTTGGGAACCGAAACTTGACGGCTGATAACCACACGTCACGCGCATAAATACAGAGTGATCAAAAGGAATTGTTACAGTTGGCAATAAAAAAAACTACTTGAAATTGGTAAGCCTGATACATAAATTCATTTCCTGTTGTTGACAGTGACATTTAAAATTCAAATTTGAGTACATTTATTATTACATTTATTTCTAAAGTATTTCTATTACTTAAAAAGTCAAAATTCTATTAGCAGTCAGACTCCTGACATAACCTATTTGTATTTATTACAAATGTCAATTAGTATTTCCGCCTTTACCTGGCGTTGTGCCAACTGTGGAATAAAAAGATCTCTGGAATTGTATTGCCAACTGTAACAATTCCTTTTGATCACCCTGTAGTAAATAAGTAATTATTAATTTAAAAAAATAAGATTTATCTGTGCAAATGTGTTGAAAAATCACTTACTGCAATCTGCTACGGCAGAGTACCACACCCAGTAATGAGTAAAATGCGTAATGATATATTATTTATTTATTCATTTTTCAACCATTCCTAAAAATATGTATTATTCAAATAATATTTCAAAAACTAACCATATTCATGTTTCAAAATATTTTGTAAAGCAATGACAGCTTTACTATAGATAAATGAAATTGTAGATATGTCATTTAAATATTTATTTCCTACAATAGCTGTTACGGAATCCAAAATATTTGCAATGCTACAAAACAAAACATTAATAAATTGAACACAATTACTATAATTTATTTACTTACTTTAACCATGATGCCGAAGAATTAAAATAAAACGCAGGTATAACGTTTAATGTATCGTTGACAATTTTTATCAAAGTTTCGTGATTTTCAAACAAATCTTTCTGAGACGGATTTCTGAATTTTTCAATATCGTTTTGAAGATTAGTTACAAAGCCTTCAAAGTTACTAGGAGCCTGTATCTTCAAATTTTGACTTTGCAAAGGACCATTTGTAATTATTTTGTCTTCAATTGATGTAACTAAATCAGTAATATGTAGAATCAGGTTCTCATAGTTTGTCCATACAGGAGTGTCGATAAAATGTGGTTTAATTATTTCTAAAGATTTTGTAACACTACAAAATAATTGTTAATAAGATCTAGTTTAAATTAGGTAATATAAACTTACAAATTTTTGTCTAAATGAGTTCGATTAATATTTTTCATGAGTGAAATAATATCAGGTAGCCA
The DNA here is from genome assembly GCA_911728475.2 of Pterostichus madidus. Lineage (NCBI taxonomy): Eukaryota > Metazoa > Arthropoda > Insecta > Coleoptera > Carabidae > Pterostichus > Pterostichus madidus. Next base: position 31,634,394 of record OU452312.1, read on the forward strand.
TTCGTTTAATTTTAGTTGAGGAGGAACAGTTTTTTTCATAAAGTTAAGTCCTAAAAATGTTTCCACCATGCTACGAAGATCATCGATCGGACTATAGTTTGTAAAATGATCGACGGTTTTTCCAATCTATAAATACAAAATATTTAATGATGATTTCATTAATATGGGATGGCTAGCTCAGTGGTATGAAGTCGGCCTGTGGATCCTGAGGTCCCTGGTTCAATTCCCACAGGCGACAAATTTTCATAATTTGAAAAAACTATCCCTGTGGTTCCTCCACCACTAACATGTTTGGGGGCCGTGATTTGACGACTGGTAACCGCACTTCACGCGCAAAATATATCACTTACCGAGATCTGCTTCAGCAGAGTGCCACACCCAGGAATGGGTAGAAGGCGTGATGATATATTTATTTATTTATTTATTTTATTTGATTTCATTAATTATATGACCGCTAATATTAATTTACTAGCCAACTTTTTCTGTTAAACTTTCCTAAATTTTTAAATATTTATAGACAGATTCAAAACGATGATTAAATAAATGTTCTTTGATCATTGACATTTATCATATTATTATTCACATTAGCGTATAATTAATTAGCTTTATTATTACCATTTGTAGAAGACCATTGAAATCAGCATGATCAAAAATATTTTGAATTAAAGATGGAATTTTGTCTCCACTAATATTACAAAGTTGTACAGAAACTTTTTCAATATTATCAGGATCTTCTAAAATCAAATATCGTTCTAATTGGCTTGGATCGCAAATAGATGAACCCATATCGGATGATCCAAATGATTTAAAAAGCTAAAATAATATTTCATATTCAGAAAGAAATTTCAATAAAATGTTACTTTTCGTACATGTCCCATTTTTAAAGAAGAATCAAATATTTCATCGAGAACGTCAGCATCTAGTTTTGGATTTGATTGTTTGATTTCCCTTTTTAGGGTATTTGGATGTTCAAAAAGTGAACTAATTTTAATTCCAGGACCAAATATTCCTTCTAAATTAGGGCTGTCCAAACCGCTACCAACAGCTTTCAATAAAACTATCATATTTGGAAGACTTTTGATCACATTTAAAATTGAATCATTTGTAAAAGCAACTTCAAGTTGCTTTGCTACTCCTGTCAATCTAAAAATTAAAATTATATTTTTAATCTCATCTTCTTGGCAAAATTATGTATAGTATATCCAAATCGAAAAGAACATTTCAAGTTATGAAACAATTATCGAATAGATGCTATGATTGGAATTGAGGGTGAGAGATTGCGTGGACGATCTAGGAATAAATGGATGGATATGATTGGATGAGAGGTGAAAAGAGTTTGTGTGAAAGGAATTATGAATGTTGATGAAGTAAAAGTGATATGCCAGGAAATGTGCTATTGCATTTGTTGAGACATAGCGTTATTTATATAAACAGGAAGTTTATATACTTGATGATCAAATTTTAAGGGTGTTAAAGCATTTTTAAATAATACATATTATTTACATAAAGTTCACATTTTTAGTGCCACTAGTATAAATTTAATATAACAATTTTTAATATTAAAAATCATATTATGTATTGTTTCAATTAGGCATTATCACATGCAAGCTGTTCTTTTCGAATGAGATGTACTATACATCAAAAAGATGCAACATGAATACCTGGCATTTTTATACTTCGGTACTTCTTCGTACGAAGTAAGATTATTACACTTATTGTCGACATTGCAAATAAAAGATTGCATAAAAGGAAACAGGCCTGTACTGGGTAAAGATCTGGCAGTATACTGACCTAAATACAAATTTTACAAACTTAATTCTTTGTTGGGAACTGTCATAAAACATACGAAATACATTTTTACTTTATCATTATTAGCAATATGATGTAATTACTATCACGCACAGATAAAATGTCATTGTTAGTAACTAATTTTGTTATGTAAGAGATTTAATTAGTTGAATTAACAAGGTATTTTCGCATAATTCAAGAGGAAAAATAGATAATTGTTACTTACATGTTGGAGAGTATTCTAAATCTACAGATTCACGAACAACGTACAGGATAAGAAAGACAGCTATTGCCCAACCAAATACTAACGCTGCAACACCCTAAAAATAATTGTTTTTATAAATATTTAATCTTAAAAATCAAATTAAATTTGATGTATTAAATAAGATGGATCAGAGGAATCGCTTTCCGCAGTGAATAAACTTTGCTACACATTAAAATTACCCCTGTAGCGCCCGTGCCACTAACAATTTTGGGAACGTGATTTGACGGACGATAATCGCACTTTACGCTCAAAATATATCACCTACCGAGATTTGTTACTGCAGAATACCACACCAAGTAATGGTTAAAAAGCGTGATGATATATTTATTTTATTTTTATTTAAATAAAATGTTACTTCGCCTCATATAATGAGACTTCGTGTCTTTAGCCATTTATCTGCAGAGAGTAAAAATTTTGAAATCGTCTGTCATCAACAACCCGATTTTCAAGAAAGTTTTAGTTAAATCTAAATTTTGGTTCAGTCAAAATAATCTTTTTTTAAATAAATAAATAAATATATCATCACATCTTTTACCCATTACTGGGTGTGGCACTCTACCAAAACAGACTCTCGGTAAGTAATATATTTATGCACGTGAAGTGCGATTACCAGTCGTCAAATCACGGCCCCCAAAGATGTTAGTGGTGGGGGAGCCACAGGGGTAATATTAAATTGGCGAAAATGTTTTGTCGGCTGTGGGGATCGAACCAGGATTCTTTGGATTCACAGGCCGACACGATAACCACTGTGCCATTACCCATTTGAACAGTCCAATTCTCAAAACTGCTTTAGCTAATCCGGAATTTTGGATTAGCTAATCTTATTCTAGTTCAATCTTAAAATGTTATTCCAAATCACTTTCGGAAAAGTAAATAGTAACAATTATATTAGAGTTTATATAAACTGTTGTGAGAATATAGATAGTTAGCTTAATTTGACTAATCCAAAATTCTGGATTAGCTAAAACTCTTTTGAGAATCGGGCTGAAAAAATTTCAATAAATCCAAATACAGTCATGTCACCATTTGGTTTTTAAAATGTGATTTGTATTAACTATTTAATATCGGATTAAAATAAAATTAGCTAATCCAAAATTCAGGATTAGCTAAAAACAATTTGAGAATCTGTTCAGAAACAACTTAAATCATATTTGTGAAATAATCAAATTTATGCTTTAAAAGATTTTTTTATGTTTATGTATGCAATTTATTTTATTTATTTATTGTTTCAGTGTTCGCCATTGTAAATCAGAAAAAATATGGCATTAACACATCCATTTAGCCTAAGTGATAACTCTTCTAGTCTTCGAGATCCCATTGGTGAGTAACGAACAGAAAACATCCCTTATAATGAGATTTTATTCAGATATTTTTTATTTTGAATTGTGTTTAAATATTTCCTAAACCTATATAATGTCAACTCTGGAAACTAAGTTATATATACAAAAATTAAATGCCACATAAGAATGCAGCAATTTAAAGTATATTATTAAATATTTATGCGTGGATTGTCAATGTTAATTAGTTCTCCAGATGTGAAAATTAAGATAAACTTCTACAAAACTATTTTGAAAATTAAATAAGGTGATTAGTAAATATTACGTGGAACAAGATGTAAAATAAATTTAACTAACGTTAAAGTGACAAAATGGTGACAAGCCCTCTGAAATGCCGAGAAAATTTTATTATCTTAAATTAAGTTATTTCGTCGTATAAATAAAATATATTTGCAATACGAGTATAATAGTAGTAGTAGGTATTTTGTTAGGTCATTTAAATATTTGCATAACATACTAAACTAATTCGTAAATGTTTGAGATAAAAAATCTTGGCCAAAATAATAAATATTCCACGTGTATCTTTTTTATAGTTTTGCATGAGATAATAACATTAGCATTCATAATAAATTCATGTACATTTTTTAATTTTCATTCAATATATAATATAAACTATATGTCGTTTCAAATAATAATGCAGTAATTTTAAATATTTTATTGAATGTATACAAAAGTAAAAAGTAAAAATCTAAGGCTAAGATGTAACTACAAATAAATTTACCCCCTAAGCCTTAATCAATGATTGATTTTTAGTTGAATGTATACGTTTAATTCTACAGTTATTTATGCAACTAGTGTTAAAATGGTCACTTTATTGGTAAAAATACTTTTAATATGAGTTGCATCACTATTTCTCTTCGGTCGAACTTTAACTAATATTATTAATTACATTTCATACGTCAAAAATATTTATTCCGTACATTATATAAGATTATACAGTTAAGTTCGTTTCGTAGCAACTATTTTATCATACGATTACTATTAGTAGTGTGGAATAAATCGTTCTATCACAAACTGTGCAATATACAGTCATTTTTACACGATCGTAGAAATAGTATATTACATTATAAGTCAGGAAAGTAATATTTTACTTGACGAAGCGCTGAATCAAGTAAAAACACTGTCCTGGCGTATTATGTATACTATTTTTTCTGAAACCGTTTAATTTAATCAATAATCATTCATAAATAATTCAAAATGTTTAAATTTTTTGATATAAATTGTATTGACAACAGCCTACATATCCAAGGTTACAAAAAAAAAAACAGTTCGGTAAAATCTTTACCAGACTGTTATTTTCGTTGTAGTCTTGGATGCGTTCTTTACTTGACTATTTTGGTAAAACTCTACTTTCCATACTAAAATTGGTCAGGAAAGTAGGCACTTTCTTGAGGGTTTCAGAAAAAAACTATATTATCTATTTAGATAAAATTTTTATCAAAGTGATTATTTAAGAGCCATCTCTACTGCATTATTTTATGGAACAATGTATAGTTTGAAACTCGCAACAAAATTTGTCAGTATAAACAGAAAGATCATGACCAGAACTTGAAATTCACAAGAAATAATTTATAAATTCTTTGTTACATTCAATTTGTCCTCTACTTAAAATGAATTTGTGCTTCTTCTTGACAGTTGCAAACAGTTTATGATTGCACTACAAACAAAGTTAATAAACATACCAAGTGAAATCAAAATAATGAACAATAATTATTTAACAAGACAGTGAGAAGAAATGTATTATATAATATTACATTAAAATAAAACAAAAGTATTTTAATTGATAAGGCCGGTATACATCTTGCAATATGTAACATAATTACCAAATACCATATCAAAATAATACTTATTAATTATTCAATTAATTGCATAAAGCCATTCTGAGAACTTTCATCTTGCAACAGAAAAAAAAGAATAGCCCTCACTGGCATTGTTTCCAGTAAAACAATAGACGCTCAGGCTATAATTGAATCGTAATTACAATTAATAGTAATTATCCTTTGCATTTAAATTCGCGATACAAATTAGTCGCTAGTATTATCTAACGCAATCAAGTTGAAAAACGGACCGATGGTCAACTATTTGACAGCAACGTCCTTGAGATTTAATTTCACTTGTATTTGCATATGAAGACAAAGAACACAAAACAAGATTCCGAAGCGATTTTATGAACGTGAACAGGTAGCAAAAACGGTATTTCGAAATTTGGGTCGTAATTAAGGACATTTAAAGAGCAAGTAGGATAAGAAAAGATCACGGTTTTATTTTAGTTGAAGTGATAAATTAAATGACAAAATAAATTGACTCCCATAAAGGTTTCAGTCAATCTAGATAGAAAATACAATATACTAGGTATCTCACGAAAATTGTGGTGAGTAAAATAACCATAATGAACAAATAAATATTATGTAACTAGTAGGAAAAGTGATACATAAGCACAGAGTCCGGCAAGTTTACTTTTCCTACACATACTATTATTAACATCTTCGGGGCCGTGATTTAACGACTGGTAACCGCACTTCAAGCGCAAAATATATCACTTACCGTGATCTGCTTCGGCAAAGTGCCACGCCCAGTAATGGGTAGAAGGCTTGATATATTTATTTATTTTATTTAATTATAAGTATAAAAGAGAATTGTTTTATTTTTCATTTATAAGCGTCACTTTTTCGGTCTAGGCCGGAATATTTATTTGTATACCTAGAGCAGAAAGTAGTTTATTGTCGCTTCTATTTAGCCATTTGAAACGCTTAAAAATGGATTTTAAATAAGCCTACTTTCTGTCATGGCCAAAAAAGTGATTCCGAAAATACATTGGAAAAATGTCCTTTTTCGTCCAGATAAAAACAATCTTTTATTTGAAATATTGAAATATTTATGGGGTAGGTGGCTCAGTAGTATCGAGTGCATTTGAGAACCTTGATTCCCACAGCACACAAACAATTTTCACCACATTAAAACTACCCCTGTGACTCTCCCACCACTAACATCTTTGTGGCCATGATTTGACAGCTGGTAACCGTACTTCACGTGCATAAATATATCACTTACTGAAATCTGCTACGGAAAAATGCCACACACTCAGTAATTATATATTTTTTTTATTTTTTAATAGCAAAAAAAGATCGATATTTCATCATATTTTTAAACTGTCATATTTAACAGCACGTAAAATAGACATACGTAATTGATTTATATTTTAATGTGTTGCCTTTACAAGCCTTATCAATCGATTTGTTAATATTAAATGTATTAAAAACAAAAATATGGCATCGGGCCGTTACTAAGCAACGTGATTTCAAACTGATACAATTATTTCATATTATGGTTGCCCTTATAGCTAAAAATTTGTAAGAATATCAGCGTGAAATTATGAAAATATTGTTTATAATGACTAATGAACAAATTACAAATATAAAATAATTTACAAATAATTATTCATAATATGATGAAGTCATTAAAAACAAAAGTCTTAGGTCACCTGCATAAATTAAATTAACTCATATGAATTTATTAATATTACTGTTTTTATAGTTTTTATAAACATTAATTTGTTTATTTTATTAGTATTTTTTTTATTTATTTATCAACTCATATCTCGAAATTAGTAATTAATTTGTTTGTTAAACATTTATTGAAAGCGAAAACTAGGCAAGTATGTTATGTTATGACCATGGCCGCCAAATAATCCATTAATATAGAAAGGAATAAAATTGTCTTTACGATTATTTCACAAAAACAATTTACCTCGACCTTAAGTCCAATATCAAGGTTCATATACACACATCAATTAAAAATAAAATTCTTAGTAGTCTATCAAATAGCAATGAACCATGACTGTAGTAATACAACTAGTAATAATAATAATAACAATAATATTATGTTGAAATTTAACATTGGAGAACGCGATTAACATTGAGGATGGTAGTTTGAACCATTCCTGGCGGCCATTTTGATTTAATTGCTGTAGCAAGTAGGTAAAACGTACTGAAGAGATGATTACGTACCGCGTGTCTTCGGCGGACTAAAAAGTCTTTCCAGAGGAGTAATTTTAGCTGATCCGTTGCACCCATTTTGCACGGATACTATTACTGGAGGAGTAACGTCCTGAAATGAGAAATAGGAGATTAGTATTATACAAATTACATAGTAACAGATGCAGGACCGGTTTATCATGAATCTGCTTCAGGGCCCTCAATTTCAGGGCCTCTAAATAAAACATTATATAATGAATTAAATTCTTAATGCATTTATAAGTTAACACAGATTAAAATTAATTAATTGTATAAGGTGTTGACCACGATACTTTTAAAATATAAAATCTTAGTTTTGTCATTTTCTGAGTTATTATTTTAAGCAAAAATGCGTCAAATACAGTACAATAATTCTACATGCAATTCAGAAGCAAATTTTATTTTGCATGTTTTATAATGACAGAAATGAGGTTTGAAAATGTCGAAAATTACCTTAAAAATAGTATTTGCCATGAAACTGCAATAAAAAATAAACAAATGTTTGACGTTTAATCTGTCAGCTTTTTCCTACGACTGACAGTGCGGAAAGTACTCATTTTCCGCACTCATTTGCGTTCAAAATAATTATTTATGTATCAAGGGTGAAAACAACGTTGTGCGCCTCGTGCTAATAATCATGCCATGGGCCAGAAACGCTAATTTCATTCGTGGTACATACAATATTTTATGCACAACAAAATAACATTTAATTAAATGTTCAAAAGATTAAAATATGTAAATAGGTAATATGTCAAAATGACATTTTGCAGAATCAGGTATTCACAATAAAAAAAAATTGTCATTTTATTTATGTGTCCATAGGAATTATATCTTTTTGGTCTATGGACTAAAAAGAAGTGTTTAAGCCCGCTTTTTAGGGCTAAAAAACATGCTTTTCGGCCCGGTTGTGCATAAAGGAATTATTTTTTATTCTCAAGTGTCAACAGAATGACATTATTGTTTCCTGTATCGCGTTTACAAAGTGAATTTTGTGTAAACGGTTTTGTGAAAAACAGAGCTACAAAATTCAATTTTGTATAATTTTTTAAGGATATTTTTTGTGAAATTGTTTAGTTTTAGAAATGTCAAACATAAATCTATCACTTGAACTGTCATTACTCAGCTCAAGTAAAGTTATTGCAATTTTTTTTATAATAAAATAATAATAATAATGGCTAGCACAGTGGTATGAAGTCGGCCTGTGGATCCTGAGGTCCCTGGTTCGATTCCCACAGGCGACAAATTTTCATAATTTGAAAAAGCTATCCCTGTGGCTCCTCCACCACTAACATGTTTGGGGGCCGTGATTTGCCGACTGGTAACCGCACTTCACGCGCAAAATATATCACTTACCGAGATCTGCTTTAGCAGATTGCCACACCCAGTCATGGGTAGAAGGCGTGATGATATATTTATTTATTTTTTTTATAAAATAATTATGGGGTGGCTAGCTCAGTTGTATGAGGTAGGCCTGTGGATCCTGAGGTCCCTGGTTCGATTCCCACAGGCGACATACAATTTTCATAATTTCAAAAACTACCCCTGTGCCTCCTCCACCACTAACATCTTTGGGGGCCGTGATTTGACGACTGATAACCGCACTTCACGCGCAACATATAGCACTTACCGAGATCTGCTTAGGCAGAGTGCCACACCCAGTAATGGGTAGAAGGCGTGATAATATATTTATTTTATTTTTATTTATTTATAAAATAATTTTATTAAACTTCAAAACATTTCTTTATTAAAAATAAAAGGCATTTAGTTTTATAACATAATCTAGATAATTATGAATTTGAACTCTAACCTAACTAATAAATATCAAAATAAATTAAATTTCAATTATTATTTTGAATACAAATTTTGTAATAAAAGTAAATGAATGCGATATAAGACCATTAGTATTTCAATAATCAGTTGTTATACTTGTTTTTAAACATACTATTAAATTATCAGAATCCCTAATTGTGTGCTGTCGGCCATTTTCCTTTTATATGTCATTCGAAGTATGAAACACCTTGTATATACCTCGTGAGAGAACTGTGTTTCTCTCTCTCTCTCGGCGTTAAAGAAATGTGTATGTTTGAAATAAAAGTTATAAAAATTAAAAATTTTGTTCCCATGTATATAATTTTATTTATTATTTATGATATCAAATCAATATAAATATAAACACGTAATAAAACAAATAAAAATAAATTGAATTATATTATATTATCCTATAAAATATAAATACTAGTTTTTTCTTTGCTGCTTGTCATATATTTTTAGTTTGTTGACATAACCGCAAATGTTAACAAAAGGATTGTTTACAAATGACGCAACAGAATTTTCAGTCTTCTGTTGTTACTCATGTCTTATGTTTATCTCTGAATTACAATAAGCGTTATCAATTCATTATTTTATCTGCAACAAAACAACACTACGTAAGATTCTGCATGCAAATTAACAACAGCTATAAATATTTCTCATACAATGCATTGTTTACTGCAGTTTTGTAAGTAATCTCTTCAATTTGATGTTTAAAATGAACATCGTTTTTAATTTTATAACTTGCACTTTGCCTTTACAAAACTACATTAAAATGATTATAATGAAACTTATAATTTACAACATCCCGTTGTACATTTTTAAAGCTTCAAATAAAACTTGTTGATTAAATAATAAAAATTAAAATTGGGCTACCACCAGGTTATGAACCTGGGACCTTATGAACTCCGGTCATATGCTCTAACAATGTACGGTCGCCCTGGATTCAAATTTGATTTTATTCCAATTTTTCTCTTTATTTTTGTATATCGGCCTGTGGATCCTGGTAACCCTGGTTCGATTCCCTCAGCCGACAAACATTTTCACCAAACTAAAATTACCCCTGTGGCTCCCTCTCCACTAACATCTTTGAGGGCCGTGATTTGACGGCTGGTAACCGCACTTCACGCGCATAAATATATCACTTACCGAGATCGGTTTCGGCAGAGTGTCACACTTAGTAATGGGTAAAAGACATGATGATACATTTATTTTTATTATAATTTAATTTAATTAATTACTTTTACGTAGAAAATTATAATTAGAATTAAAAGTTGTTAATAATAATTTCGTTCTTCATACTTATTAAAATAAATAAATATATCATCACGCCTCTTATATATTACTAGATGTGGCACTCTGCCTGAACATATCTCGGTAAGTGCTATATTTTGAGTGTGACAGCCGTCAAATCACGGCCCCTGAAGATGTTAGTAAACAGGGAAGCAGAGGGGTAAATTTATAAATAAATAAATATATCATCACGCCTTCTATCCATTACTGGATGTGGCACTCTGCAGAAGCAGTGATATATTTTGTGCGTGAAGTGCGGTTACCAGTCGACAAATCACGGCCTCCAAAGATGTTAGTAGTGGAAGAGCCACAGGGGCAGTTTTTGAAATTATGAAAATTATTTGTCGCCTATAGGAATCGAACCAGGGTTCTCAGGATCCACAGGCCGACTTCATACCACTGAGCTAGCCAAGGGGTAAATTTAATGTGATGTCGTCTATGGGCATCGAACCCGGGTTCTCAAATCCTTACTCCGACCTGAGGTTTTTTTTTTTATTTGAAATAATTAAAAAGTGTTTATACTTGATGTGGCACTCTGCCAAAACAGATCTTGGTAAGTAATATATTTATGCGCATGAAGTGCGGTTACCAGCCGTCAAATAACGTCCCTTAAACATGTTATTGGTGGGGAAGCCACAAGGGTAATTTTAAATGTGGTGAACATGGTTCTCAGAATTCACAGGCCGACTCGATACCACTGAGCCACCTACCCCATACAGTTGTAACAGATGTAAAATAATTTTGCAATAATTTCATGTTTTAATTTAGGAATTTTTCGCTTTTAACGGTTGTTGGAACTGGTTGTACTACTGACATTTAAATACTTAAAGTTTAAACGGAGAGTAACATCAAAAGTCTGTAGCATTTATGTCAAAATATGAATGATTACAACAATATGAATGTGAGAATATGTCAACATAAGAATGACGCGCACGATTAAAAAAAAGTTATATAAATAATTGCAGATGTTATTATGAATTATGACGGACAAAATAGATAAGGAATGAATAGGGAAATAAAAAAAGCTGAAAGTTAATCTAAAACGGACGAACAGTTCGTCTAATTATTGTGATTGCTATTTCTTGGGTTTTTGCATCCTTCTGAGTGCATCTGTCCTTGATTTCCTATGCAGCATATACGTTTACATAATATTTATTTTGACGCATTAGAAGTTTACGTTCGCGGTTAAATATATTTAAGAACCAATATTACAAAGTTCTTTATGAGGTAGCTAGCTCAGTGGTATCAAGTCGGCCTGTGGATCCTGAGAACCCTGGTTCGATTCCCACAGACGACAAACAATTTTCACCATTTTAAAACTACCCTTGTGGCTCCCCCACCACTAACATCTATGGGGGCCGTGAGTTGACGGCTGGTAACCGCACTTCACGCGCAAAATATATCACTTACCGAGATCTGCTTCGGCAGAGTGCTACACCCAGTAATGGATAGAAGGCGTGATGATATATTTGTTTATTTTTTATTTAATATATTTGTTACCCCATATGGGGTAATGGCTCAGTGGTATCGAGTCGGCCTGTGGATCCTAAGAACCCTGGTTCAACACAGCCGACAAACATTTTCACCAATTTAAAATTATCCCTGTGGATCCCCCACCACTCACATCTTTGGGGACCGTGATTTGATAGCTGGTAACCGCAATTCACGCGCGTAAATAGATCATTTGCCGAAATCTGCTTCGGCAGGGTGCCACACTCAGTAATAGATAAAAGGCGTGATGATATATTTATATTTATTTATTATTTTCTTAATAAATTTAGCTCTCAAATATACAAAATATAGCATATTAAAATTACCCCTGAGGCTCCCCCTTCATTAAGATCTTTGGGCTTGTGATTTAACGGCGGGTAACCGTACTTTACGCCCATTAATCACTTACCGAGATCTACTACGATAGAGTGCCTTACCCAATAATGGGTAAAAGACGTTATAGGCGCCCGCAGAAGGGAATGAGTCGATGAACTCCTCTATTCCCTTTGTTACCTGTTGTTTCGGCTTTTATTTAGTTTTTAATTAAATAAAGTTTTTTGTTTTGAATACTATGCAATTGTTTACTTCTATTGTTAATTTTTGACACATTATTATTTATTGTATTATTAAAATACTAAAAATATTTTCTATGTATACAGTGTACATACAATTTATCTATTTCGACCCACCTTGAAAAAAAAGTCTACGGACGGCCATGAAAAGCGTGTTGATATATTTATTTATTTTATTTGAATTAGAAATTTAGATAAGATTTATTATTCTTTTGACAGATGTCACATAAATGTCACTAATGTCACTTCATTCTGTTATTTTCCGGTAGATGGCTACCTTGTCTTTACTTTCGTCTCACAATTGCGGAAAGGACATTTTACTTTCTGTTAGGATCGAGAAAAAATAGTTGAAATACTTGTTTCAAACATTTGTCATTGAAATAATCAAGTAATGTTCTAAGCGGGAAACATACAGTACAGAATCTATCAATATCTTTTGAAACTTACTGATTTATTATGGAGTTATTCAACAAGTATACCTAATGATAATGTTATTAGTTTCAGAAAAACTTACTTTCATTGATTTCGCATTATGTACAAAAGTAGCAAAATAATACTATATAAAATTTAATAATGTATAACCTCTTTTACGCTATAATAAAATAAGTTTTGTTTATTGTAAGAACTGAAAACGAAATAAAAAGATAAGAAAGGAAGGGAGAGACCCCTGCGCTTGTTTTTGAAAGTGAATTCCACACAATTGTAGTTAAACACTCTATGTAAGACCAGGAAACGAATTAAAAAGATAAGAAAGGAGTGCTCCCTGCGGTCATTTTTGAAACGCAATAAATAAATCTTTTACATAAATATAAATATATCATCACGCCTTTTTACCCATTACTGGGTGTGGCACTTTATCGAAGCAGACGTTAGTAAGTGGTATACTTATGCGCTTGAAGTGCGGGTACTAGCTATCAAATCATGGCCCCCAAAGATGTTAGTGTTGGGGGAGCCACAGGGGTAATTTTAATTTGGTGAAAATATTTGTCGGCTGTGGGAATCGAATCGGGATTCTCATGATCTTCAGGGCGACTCGTTACCACTGTACCATTGCTAATAGTATATTGTAGCCGTTTCCACACATATACTGCATAGTATTTTTTCTACTATCATAAACTGTTATTTCTTAAAATCGATATTTGAATTGATAATTGACATTAATTAAAAAAAACCAAAATATTCAACAATAATTGTCTTGTAAACAACATCATAAATAATTTATTCTTCGACAAAAACCATGCTGCACTGATACTGGGTTGCAAGAAAAAATAAAGAGCTCTTGAGTTAAAGAATTTGTTTATCTAGCAACACTATCAATAGCAATTTTCTGAAATTTATTGAACCGGTAGTTGCTAATGAACCGATAAAACTTCCATCATTTTTAATGTTAAAATATTGACTTTTCAACACGAAGACTAATTTAAAAACATTGGACAACTAAAAATATACAAAATAATCTTTTCAATCCTAAATTTGAATCAAATTAAATCTCGAATGTAATCGTAGTATCGATAATGGAATACTCAAATACTCTTCAGATTTCGAGGTTAACATTATAGCGATATTTATGTTTACATAAGTACATAGTATTGCATCACTGCACATCATGCATACATACAAACATTCACACATACTTTCTCACACATACACGTACGATACCTGCACGCATAGCTTTGCAAAACAAAATAATACAATTGAAGTGAGTATACTGCCAGCAGAAGGTTTGTGGATTACGATTTGGTTCTAATGTCAGACTGAATAAGGGCTAAATTAGATTGGCGGTATACTTGCTAATTATTACATATTTGTATGTATGATTTTACTTTCGCTAGTTGATGCGTATCTGTTATTAAAGGTCAGCCAAGTTCATTTTATTGTAAATTTATTAGTACGCAAAAAATGGAAACCCCAGGGATTTTTTAAAACGTTTCGTATTACAGATTATTTATATTCATATCAATAATTTCTTTACAAAATATTTATAGTTCCTTGAACACCTTCACGAGCTGTGTATTTTTGTAGGAAATTAAATATAGGGTTTTAATTTAAAAGCGGGTATTGGAAAATTTATTTTTATTTGCGCAATACTCTCCATATTGTTTTAAACAAAAATACTTCTAATAATAGTTGAAGAGAAATAAATGCTGCATCTAAATCAATCAAAATAATATACTGTATGCGATTTTAATTTCATATTATGGTAAATATTATCTATTTGTCTAATTTAATTATTATTTTTAAGGAAATATTTAACATGAATGAAATCAAATTAAATTATAAAGATAAAAATTAGGATTCCGCCAGGATTTGAACCAATGACCTATGAACTCCTGTCATATGCTTTAAACCAACTAAGCTACAATCGCTCTGGATTGAATTATAAAGATAAAAATTAGGATTCCGCCAGGATTTGAACCAATGACCTATGAACTCCTGTTATATGCTTAAACCAACTAAGCTACAATCGCTCTGGATTCAAATATGTTTTATTTCCTCTATTTTGTTCCATGACTCTTTCATATATTGAAAGACTTGACTCGAGAGTCGTCTGTAGTGCCACTGTTATGTAATGAAAATATTTATTAATTTAAATTTAATTAGTATTGTAAGTAAATACTTAACAAATTAAATCTAATTGAATTATGAAGAAAAAAATTGGAATACCACCTGTATTTGAACCTGGGAACTATGAACTCCGCACATATGCTTTAACCCAGTGGTTTTCAAAGAGAGGGTCGCGACGTCTCGGGGGGACACGAAGAGAGAGGTCGTCGGATGATGCTATTTACAAATTTTAAAATACATCCCGTTGCAAATTTTATTTAAATTTTACGGATTAATGGAATTTCACCATTCAATTCCTCATATATTTTTACATAATTATGCATATTTTGATCCTCAATATATGTTTTTTAATCGCCGGAATCGTGATCGCAAAAATATATGTTAAAGAAAATGTCATTTTTTTGGTTGAACCAGTTCTAAACTCGATTTTTTTAATATAGTTCTATATAAATCAGACTACGAGAAATCGAATACCGTAGAGCGCATCTTAATATCTTTTTCAGTTTTCGAGATACGGGCGATTTTTAACTTTTTTAAAATGTCAACTTTGAAGGCCCATATCTCGAAAACTAAAAGAGATATTGAAATGCGGTTTGAACGAGTGTATTTCTCGTGCTGTAATTAACCTATACCGAAATTTAAAAAATTTTGAAAATTTTACAATTTTTAAAAAATTTCCATTTTTCAATATTTTAAAAACTTGAAGAGATAAAGAAAATCTGTAAACACCAGTGAATTCCGCTCGTAAAAGTACATGGGTATGCAAAATTTCAGCCCAAAATTCGCACAGATAAAGGTTTTATTGCAAAGAAACGAAAAATCACTGTTTTTTAATTATTTCTTAAGGGGTACCCCTTAAGAATTTTACGGATTTAGGCCATTTTTAGTTTTTTTTCTCTAAAAATTTTATCCGTGGTGCAAACATTCTAAAATTTTACATACATATGTACTTTAACGAGAGGAATCCACTGGTTTCCACAGATTTTCATTATCTCTTCAACTTTTTGAAATAGGGGCAAAAGAAAATTTTGAAAAAATAGTCAAATTTTCAAAATTTTAAAAATTTCAATATAAGTTAATTAGAGCACAAGAAATACACTCGTTCAAACCGCATTTCAATATCTCCTTTAGTTTTCGAGATATGGGCCTTCAAAGTTGAGATTTTTTAAAAGTAGCCGTAACTCTGAAACTAAAAAAGACATGAAGATGCACTCAATGGCATTCGATTTTTCGTAGGCTGAATTATATAGAACCTTATTTTAAACCAACTAAGTTATGGTCGGCATGCAATTCAAATTTTTCTATCTATTTTGTTATATGTCATAAGTATTCTCAATCCCATGACTCTTTGTATTGATGTTACACATTCATTTATATTTTATTCCAAATTCCTTTTTGAATATAAAGAGTTTTAATATAATTTTACGGTTATTACACTCGCAAAATTTAATAATAATAGTTTCGGAATTTTATACAAGTATTTTTTTTGTAAAATCATATTCGTATAGGGACATTCATAAAAAAACTTTTTAATTAACACGCTATAATATTTATTTCACACATCATAAGTTTATAGAGTTCTCATATTTAACATAAACTGAAAATGAAACGTTGCAAAAACAATATTGCGTTACGAATATATAATTGTATATTTACAAATATTTTCTAAATATCACATACAATGACGTTAATATCATAACAAAACAGAATAAGATTTCAGATGAAAATTAACATTAACATATTTCATTTCTGTTTATAATTAGCACCTAATTATCTAATAAAACATTCATTCATTTTAATTCTAATCAAAATGAATACATCAAACAATTGTTTGTGTTTATGGTAATATTAATATGCCGATTCCTGTGTTATTGATAACATTGCGACGATATAAGCTACATATCAACTTCCGGATGTTATATTACTACGATTCATTGTTTTGTAACTAAAAGCTGGGAAGCTAGATAAAAAATAATCAGCAATAGTTACATTAAATGCAAGATATTTATTGTAAGACTATATTTATAAGCAATCGCAGCACAATGATTGTCAAGCAAGAGTTCACGCATTCAAATCTCGCTGACTTCAACTTATATCAAAAAAATTCGACTGTGTCGAAGGAGATTGGTTTCCACCAATGACGTATAATACTAGACAAATTATGCCGTATTCAAGTCAATGCAGTGTTGTGAAGCAGAAAGGGATGGAATAACTTTCCGGTGAGGCGGGTGCGCGGCAAGGAGCGAGTACACTTTATGTTATGCAAATTGCAAACATTTGTGTAGTTATTTTTATATTCCATTACTTACTTTTCATACATCAAAGTAAAGGTTAGTTTTTGACATATTAAGTGTTTTGTATACGCACTTTTGTATTTAAATAAATAAAATGCTCGCGTCTGATAACTGTCATCAACATAAATGCAACCTGCATAACACCAACTTGTACTAGCTCTTTGCCGCGCACCCGTCTCATCACCCAGTTATTCTATCCCCTTCTGCTTCACAACAAACGCCGTTGTTATCTGTCTAGTAATGTTTTGTCTGAGGTTTCCGCTATACGAGTAAGCTACTGTAATTGGTATTAAGATTCTGTTATGTTAAGTAATATACTGGAAATGCCCGAAAATGGGTAAATTCTATCCACAACCAACGAACAATTTTCACCAAATTAAAACTAATCCTGTGGCCCTCTCTGCATTATCATCATTGGGGACCGTGATTTGTCGGTTTCACGCGCAAAATATATCACTTATCGAGGTTTGCTACGACAGAGTGCCACGCCCAGTAATGGGTAAAAGGCGTACTGATATATTCGTAAATATATTTTTTTTAATCTACGAACAACTATTGTATAATTAATATAATTTCTGAGTAAATTTTTTTCAAGTTTCATATATTTATTTGAATATTGATCATGTTCTTGGCAAGGCTCGCTTCACTCACGTTTTAAACAAACAAACCCTAAGCTCGTAGAACGTACGCTACCCAACATGCAAGCCCCAATACTTGTTTTTAACAATTGTTCATAGATTTACCAAATAAAATTGGTAAATCCTACGATTTATCATTTTCAGGCATTTATAGCAACAGTAATATTAACTCATAAAAGATAAAATTTTGACATATTATTTTAAAATTATAGACATATACAGGCAGATTCATAAAGCGGATTAGCGGTAACACCATTTTTTATTTCGTTTTCAACTCACTTTTCAATGTATGAAACAAATTTATTTTAACTTGAGTTAAAAAGAGAGTTAATTAGCATCAAATTTCGTTTATTTCTTTAATCTGTTTTAATTTGAAACAGAGTTATAGGTAATATGTATTAGCGCTAATCCGTTTTGTGAATCTGCCTGAAAAGGACCTATTCTGTAACAAAAATGCCTAAGTATATTTAATTGCATAAAACCCCAAACTAAAATGGTAGCTAGGAAGGTTGCTATCAAAAGATCATGTTAGCAATTGATATACATAGTAATTTTTGTTACAGCATAGGTCCAAATATCATCTTTTGTCCCTTCAAATGGGACAGCAAGAACCCTTGAAACATTAATACATTCTTGTCAATCTCACACCTATGCATTTTTCTTTCACAGTATAAATAAATAAATATAAATACAATATCACGCCGTCCACCCATTACTGGATGTGGCACTCTGTCGTAAATCTCGATAAGGGATATATTTATGCGTGTGAAGTGCAGATACTAGCCGTCAAATCACGGTCCCCAAAGATGTTAGTGGAGGAGGAGCCACAAGGATAGTTTTTTGAAATGTGGTAAAAATTGTTTGTCGGCTGTGGAAATCCAACTCGGGTTCTCAAATCTACAGGTCGACTCGATACCACTGATCCACAGCATGATTGATAATTTATCGATTTGAAATCTCCAGAACTGTAAGTGCTAAAACTACTGTACTACTGTACTACTACTAAATAAGAATTTGGCAACCCGTTTGACATATATTTTCGTTTTTTTCCAAAAATATTCGTATAGCTAGATAATGAGGAAAAGCAGACTATTTTTAACTTTACTTTTGTCATTAATTATTAACAAAAAGTTTCAAATAAGAAAATTGAATCATTTTAAGCTCCATCTAGTAGTATATAAACTGTTGGTAAACATGAAACCGGAAGCACCCTGTATATGTACGATGTTACATTAACATACAATATGGCTTATACTCGCATTGAGAAACTAAATAATTAATTACTATGCTTTAATTAACTAATATAAATTAGTTAATTGCAATAAATGTTCAAGTACTGTCCATAAAAAATAATTTATTATTTGAACAACATTCTTATAATATCAACAAGGTTAGTTTTAAATAGATTCAGTGCATATATTGATCATAGATTTCATGAACATGAACTCATGGACATGACAGCCATAACAATTTTTTTTTCTGATTCAGCAACACGACATTAGACATGGAATCTACTTATACAGTAAACAAAACAAACAATATTATTAATACACCGAAATACGAAAAAAAGACTTTCACATTTACATACCAAGTTTTAAACAAGACAGTTCGTTTTAATTTATTTTTAAATTTAATAGGAGTAGGTGGCACAGTGGTATCGTGTCGGCCTGTGGATCCTGAGAACCCTGATTCGATTCTCACTGGCTACAAACGTTTTCACCACATTAATACTACTCCACTAACATCTTGGGGGCCGTGATTTGGCGGCTGGTAATCGCACTTCACGCGCAAAAATATATCACTTACCGAGATCTGCTTCGGCAGAGTGCCACACCCAGTAATGGGTAGAAGGCGTGATGATATATTTATTAAAATATAAGTTATCTTGCCGTAGCTCCCCTATAATAATGCTTAGTAGTATATTGTTTATCTTAAGGTATTATATTATGCTGATTAGTTGCTTTATTCCTTGTAAGATGTAACATAGTTTTAAGTTAGTCAAGCTTGTACCAAGCAACATCGTTGCTAGTGTTCGAATAAATATCTTTTTAAAAAATCAACTTGCGTAGATCGAACTATTATTTATATATATATATATATATATATATATATATATATATATAATTCGATTAAGATTATCAGGAACTGAACCGTAGTGTTTTTTGAAAATAAAGATAATACCAGTTCAAAAATTACTATAATTTGTTTTATCAATTATATTATTACAGTAGCTTCAACATAGTAAGATTATTTTTCAAGAATTCAATTGTATATCATTATTTGCACGCTTTGAACGAAACAAGTTAAGTACCGCTAAAAGCAACTTGGGATGTCACAACCCCAATACAAAATTTCAAAAAATAATATGTCTTGTAATATAAAGATTTTATCCACAACTCATATATTATAAAGACATAATTACACCGATTTCAATTGAATTATGTGGCTTATAAAACACTAGTGTTTTATATTCCATGAAACACTGTAAACAACTTGTTACTTAGCAACCACTTCATGATCTACCGTATTTTGAGAAACTATATATAACTGAATCAACGTTAAACGTTACGATCAATCTACTTCGATACCTATAATTATGAGTTGTGGTTAAAATTTTGTTTTACACTTAAGAATATTAAACACTCGATCTTCGGTCTCGTGTTTAACCGTTTCTTGCGAGTTTTATATACCTAATAAAACACTTGTATTATAAATAACTATTCAACCTGCGTTTTCATTGATCGTCATAGTTTATCATGCAGTTACATAAAAATAAAAATAAATAAATATTTATTAATTGTAACTTAATTAGTATTTTCAGTAAATTCTCAACAATTAAATATATAGTAATGGGTAAATGGCTTGATGATTTATTTATTTATTTTATTTACATTTTTCGATTCGCGAAATCTTTCAATTCGAACCTTGATCCCGCTGATAGTTATTGGGAATTTTGTACGGAGGTGGAAAAACCATCTCTTAAAAAAATTTACGTTGAATAAAACTAATTAAAAATGTTTTTCTTTCAAATCAATATTGTTCTTTTGCAAAGAAAATTTTATTTAAAACAAGAATTTTGCTATTATATATATTTATGTACAACCGGGCCGAAAAGCATATGTTTTAGCCCTAAGAAGCGGGCTTAAACACTTGTTTTTGACTCATGGGCCAAAAAGAAATAATTCCTATGAATACATAAATAAAATGACAATTTTTGTTTATTGTGAATACTTGATTCTGCAAAATGTCTTTTTGACATATAACCCATTTACATGTTTTAATCTTTTGAATATATAATTAAATGTTATTTTGTTGTGCATAAAATATTGTATGTACCACGGGTGAAATTAGCGTTTCTGACCCGGAGCATGTTATTAGCCCTCAGCGCTTTGTGCCTCGTGTTAATAATCATATCACGGGCCAGAAACACCTGTTTTCACCCTTGGTACATAAATAACTATTGTTCAATTATTTCTATTTTCTGGGAATTCCATCTCATTAGAAAAAATAGACAAACAATAAACGACAATTAAATTCAAATAAAACAATAATATCATCAAGTATATTAATTATAGTTTGGTGGCATCTGGTTCGTTGTATATTTAGTAATAATAACATATTGACTTGTACACGTGAGTTATTATCTCCGGATATAAAAACGCTAATATATCTTATTAACTTGTAAATAAATAATCATTACCAATGACCTTCAGTCTTATAATGCAAACAATTTAATGCCGAATATTTATTAATGAATATGCTAAAATGTGCAAAATAATGCTATTGTACTTTTTCCGTGATTTTTAGAATCATTTTTGTTATATATAATTAACAATACGTAAAGTATGGGTAATTTTCTTTCAATGTAAAATCTTTTGTTATAGAAACTATTGTGCAGAAGGATCAAATAATTTATTAACATAATACATTATCTCGATGCGAAATTTTTGTTTTATATTTAATAAGTAGGTACTTGTAACTCGGTAGATTCTCATGATTCATAGTGGTTTACCTTCGAATTTTTCTTGCTTGCTTATCGTTAAGATAAATATTTGTTACTTCTGATGTCTTAAAAGCATCGTATCATCCTAATACAAAATGCCAGGGGTTAAAATTTGAACATTTTTAAGCAGTACAACATGATAACAATAATTCTATATCTATTTTTGAATTGAAAACTAAAATATATCTTTCTGTAAGAATGCAGAAGTTCCTAATTTATTAATTACTGTTTACTATAATAGAAATAATAATGGGGTGGCTAGCTCAGTGGTATAAAGTCGACCTGTGGATCCTGAGAACCCTGGTTTGATTCCTAAATATGAAAAATAACTTTTTTCTAATAATAAAAGTTATTTTTTGTTTCATATGGGGTAATGGCACAGTGGTAGCAAGTCAGTCTGTGGATCCAAAGAACCCTGATTCGATCCCCACAGCCGACAAAACATTTTCACCAATTTAAAATTACCCCTGTGGCTCCCCCACCACTAACATCCTTGGGGGCCGTGATTAGACGGCTGGTAACCGCACTTCACGGGCATAAATATATCACTTACCGAGATCTGATTCGGCAGAGTGCCACACCCAGCAATGGGTAAAAGGCGTGATGATATATTTATTTATTTATGTTTTGTTTCGTTTTATATAATTTATAAAATTAATTGACATTTATAGACTTCAAACATTGACGTTTATAAATAATTAATGAAAAATAAAAGTCATGGCCATTGCTACAATTTCACAGAAATTTTAAAATTCATTTTTAAAGTTGTAGCTAAACCAGACACGTAAGAAAAAATGCAAAATCAATTTAGTACTCATCTTTTAATACTGAACATCTTTGGACGACTCTACAGTTTTTTCCGTAAAACAGGAGGGCAGGAAATTGAATAAAACTAATATCCCATGTTATCTATGTTCACCCGTACTTCGCAACCACCCAGTATAATAAATTGGTTGTTTGATTGTTCATCTCTAAAGTAAAGTGTTGAAATTAACGAATTATTATGACTGAGGTAACTTAACAAAAATTAAACTTAATCTTTTCATGATATTTTAAACAAATTTAACTATTATTTTCAACTATAAATATTTATTTACTTGTCTAAAAAGGAGCAAGCGAAATATTGATTGCTTAGGACCCCAAATGGTGCAGCACCATTGTAGGACACGATTTTAATGGTATAAAATGCAAAACAATTATTATTATGGTTTACAATATGCCAATAGAGAACTAACTCTTTTTATTAAACAAAACAAATGTATAATTTCTAACATCGCAATTCGCTTTCCAAATTGTATTTTAATTATATCCTATTGTTTTTATTATTAATATAAATATACTTATAAAATTGATAGCTTTTTTTATCAGTTTTTAAAATAGTTTGTAAACAATATGTGCGTAAATAAAATTATATTAAAATTATCATTAAAATATACCACGAACTGGTAATCAAAATTTATATTGCAGATCATTATTTTTAAATTAATATTTCTGAGTAATCAAGAGGCAACTTATATCTTTATTTATAAATAAAAATATTATTACTGTTTTATTAAGTATTATAAATATAAATTCACAGGTTTATAGAAATAAAAATTATCATAAATGTTATCGAAAATAATTCAGTTACTTAAATAGCTAAAGACCATAATGATCAAAGCATGATCCAAATAAAAACAAAACAGTCGTTATGATAAAACAAGAAAATATTTTTCCTGCTGCCTAATGCATGTCGTTTGTTTATAGTAGTAAAATAAAAATAATGTCGTTAAATTGACGTTCATAAATTTGCTATAATAGTCACTTAGAAAATACATGTTATAAGATAGGTACAAAATGTCTTGTCATATTCCAGAGTAACATATTTAATCAAAAAAAATGTATACGTCTGATTTTTTTGTCATTACATCACATTTTGCCACAAAAACTAAATTATTTCCAGGTAACAATTATGTTCTGCTCCAAAAACATGTTTAGTATTTGTTTCTGTACCGAAATTTGTTGATAAAATTGTTTTTATCTTTTTTGTTTTTACATTAACTAAACCGAGGTTAACCTGTGATTTTTGTTAATAGGTAATTTATGCAAATATATGCACATACTGTTGTATTTTAATAAGTATTAGGTAATTATATTCAAAAATTTGCATATTTCCACCAGATAATTTTTTTAAACTAAAGTATATCCAAATATACAGACAAAAACGGTAAATATTTTTTCTACAATTGTCAAAAAAACGCGACATTTTTGCATAGTTATGGAAACGGGAAGTTGGTTTTTTTTTTCATACGTGAAAAAAATACTACATATAATACCTTCACCCAACTGTGAAATCAAATATTTTTTTCTGAAACCGACAAGAAAGTGCCTACCCTCCTGACCAATTTTAGTATAGAAAGTAGATTTTTACTAAAACAGTCAAGTAAAGTAAGTATCCAAGGCTACAACAAAAATAACAGCCTGGTAAAGTACAAAACAGTCTGGTAAAGATTTTACCTGACTGTTATTTTTGTTGTAACCTTGAATACATAGTCTGCTGTCAGTACAATTCATATCAAAAAAATTAAACATTTTGAATTACTTATGATTAAATATTATTTATGTTACTCTGTACAACAGGAATTGAATCCCAATTACAGTACAGGGTTAAATTAAACGGTTTCAGGAAAGTGTTTATACTTGAGTAACGGATTAAAATACTCGTCCGGCGGTCTCGTATTTCAAACAACCGCTTCGTCAAGTAAAATATCAGTTTCCTAACTTATTATATAATATAATTTTTGCACTGTTATGATAAATGTTTTTTCATGGTTTTCAAAATCGATTTTAATTATTCTTTTTTTGAAAGTTATAGAAAAAATTTTGTTGGTATTTCGTGGGCGCAACAAATAAACACTCATTTCGCGTACTTAATGCAAAAATAACTATTGTATTGTCAAACGTACCGTAAAGAAAAATATATTAAATAAAAGTGACAGAAAATTGAATTCTTTGTATATTTTACCGGAAGAATTTTTCTCTAAATTTATTTGGAAATGTTTGACGGTAGAAATAGTTATTTATGAAACTAGTGTTAATAGTGTCACTTTATTGCACAAGCGAAAAGGAAACCCATGAGTAGAATAATGATAATTTAATTCGAGTTGCATACACTATTTTGTCTATGATGGAGCTTCGACTAATTATCCTAATTTTACTTATTACATTTCAAAGGTCAAAAATATTTATTTTGTAGGATACGTAGTTTATTTTCTAGCAATTATTTTATTACGATTTTTACACATTACTAGTGGCAACGTGCAAAAAAAGCTTAATAAAAGAATCACTTTCTGCACTCAAAATGAAATCACTCACTTTTCACACGAGCGTCGAAATTTCTTTTTTCACCCATCTCAATATTTCTTATTTCAAAGTCGTCGTTATTTTAACGAAAGATCGTATTGAAAGTAACTCATTTTTCAACTGTTTTAAGAATCGAGAAAAAAAGTAAATACCACAATCTATATATATTTATCATCTTAAAATTTTTTCTTCATAAAATCAATCTAATGTCAATATATACAACAAAATTATTTGTACAATATGTAATGAAAAGTATCTTTCTACAAAATTACTTGTACTGTATGTAATGAAAAGTATCTTTTTTCACTCATTTAATTGATATACTTCGAATTAAACTACAAATTCATGAAAAAAATATTTCTTACATTACTAGTTGTATAAATAACTATTGTGCTGTCAATATATATTTTTTTGATATCCTCTAACTATTTTACATTTCTAACAAAGCTGATTAAAAAGCAGTTAATAAGTTTATTATTATTAATAAATAAATACAATTAATTGTTGCAAATTATTTCACCTAAATGTTATTTTATTTTTACCTTAAAAATATTGTTTATTATTATTAGTAAAATTAAGTCATAACTAAATTTACCAATTCTTTGAAAATTAATTGAACAATAATACATCGTGAGAATTAGATGTTTAAACAAATTTTTTTTTATTTCTAAAATTAAATATAATATTTTCAAAACATCATCTTATATTTTCTGCTGCCTAATGTTTCTAAATAATCTTTTTAAATAAAAATACGCAGAATTCAATTATCTACAATTTTTATTTTAAACATATTTCTCTTAAATAATTTGGAAGCGAACGAAAAGTATACAATGTTCAAATTGTTACCCTACATATAATATTATTAAAAATAAATGTAAATTGAATCTATATCTAACAATAAATTGTTGTATACTATTTAGTTTTTACCTTAAAAATGTGTTTAAGATTGTTATTCCTGTGTACACTACGTTCTTATAAGAATTCATCCACAAGCACATCACAACTTTCACTGATGCGTCTTCGGACGTCGCCCATGAACTGCTAACAACAGACTGGTCTGATTGTTGAATCGGATATCGCAACAGAAGCCCAGAGTGGTGGTACAAGTTGAAAAGTCAACATGCAACTAGTTTTTGTTGTACAAAAAGTTATCTGTCTTAATTTTATGTTTAAGTTATTTTATTCGCACGCTATTATTGTCAGCGTGATTTGATTGTTCCATTTTCTGAAAAGTCATTGGTTTCATTCTTCTTTAAAATGGCTTTTGTAGATGATATTGATTAAAATGATTGGTCAAGCGAGATGATATATAAATATAAATATATCATTACTCGGTGTAGCACTCTGCCGAAGCAGATCTCGGTAAAGGATATATTTATGCGCGTAAAGTGCGGTTACCAGTCGTCAAATCATGGTCTCCAAAGATGTTAGTGGTGGAAGAGCCACAGGGGTAATTTTAAATTGGTAAAAATGTTTGTCGGTTGTGGGAATTGAACCGAGGTTCTTAGGATTCGCAGACTGACTCGATACAACTGAGCCACTACCCCATATGAATTAGTTAATTTATTTATTATGCTACATAATAGGAAATTATTTTCAATAACGCATATTTCTTACAGTATTACCAGAAATGTGTGAATTTTACTAGTTTGTTTTATATTTTAGAGCGCATTTTTGGTAAGGTTCGCTTCGCTAGCACTTCAAACAAACAAATCCTGGCTCGTAGAACACATGTTTCACACACACACACACACAAGTAAAATAAATATATCACACCTTTTACCCTATAGGATATATTTTTTGCATTTGAAGTGCTGTTACCAGCCGTGGAAAGGGAGCATCAGGGGTAATTTTAATGTCGGCTGTGGGAATCGAACTCAGGTTTTCAAATCCACAGTCCGACTCGATTCCACTGCGCCACTTACCCCGTACACACGCAAGCCATTATACTCCATCTTTGTCTTGAATTATTCCAAGTATATTGAATATGTTTTTGACAAGACTTGCTTCGCACAGTCCTTTATAAAAGTTGATTAGGAAAAATAGGAATATATGCCTATTTTTTTTTTCTTATTGGTTTTAGACTTCTACTTCAAAGTATAGAGTTGCGGGCAAATATAAATGCCATTTTTTAGTATAAAAAGATTAAAATTAACAACCGGATTAATTTTTTATTAAAATGGGATATTATTGTCAAGCCAATTTTGAAGCATATTTAGAAAATTCTAAAAATTATATGTACCTATTCCATTTTAAAAAAGTGCAATTTAAAATCTTTTTATATAAAAGAATGGCATTTATATTATAATTTGAAATATAGGTCTAAAATATAGTTTTTTGTTTCTATATTTTCAATCAATCTGTATATTTTAATTAATTTAATTTTTAAAATCATCCCTAAATGCATATTGTGCTGCCATCTGTGTGTTTTATTCTAAAACTAAACTGACAATCGCATGTGCTTTTGGTACGTCAAAGTAGTTGTGTAAGGTTATATTGCAATTTATTTGTAAATATGCGAGTGGCACAAGTAATTATATACATATAATATTCTTAATAAAGATTATTTATTTAGTTTTTCTGTTTCAGTTGGCCGGGGATGAAGATAATGGAGACAAATCTCGGACATTCGTATTTCAAGATGAGGGACATACATTAGGAAATGCTCTTCGATGCATTATATCCAGCTAGTAAGTTAATTTAATATATATCCATACTTAGAATTGAATTAATTTCATTTTTATAGTCCAGATGTGCAGTTCTGTGGTTATACAGTACCTCATCCAGCAGAATCAAAAATGCATTTTCGAATCCAAGTTCGAAACGGTCGTGCTATTGATACATTGAAACAAGGACTAGAAGATTTAGTTAAAATGAGCGATCATACCCTAGATCTTTTCGAACAAGAAATGAATGCTTTTAGAACAGCTAACCAGTTAAATTCAACTTCAATATAACATTTGTTGCATGTTTCTTTTTATGATTCTATAGGGTAAGAATTTTTATTAATTATTTTTTAAATAAATGTTTCATCAACAATTCATTGTATCCCATGTTTTAAATTATTATTATAAAATTTACGAATATATGTATTATATTTTTCGCACTTTGGAGGACTGAGAGAGATCAAGTTTAAAATTTAATCCCACCGGAGTTAAATTGACAGCAACAATTATATTATAATCATTAACAGGCAGATTCATAAAGCGGATTAGTGCTAACACCATTTTTTATTTCATTTTTAACTCTCTTTTCAATGTACGAAACAAGTTTATTTTAACTGAGTTAATTAGCATCAAATTTAGTTGATTTCTTTAATCTGTTTTAATTTGAAACAGAGTTATAGATAATATTAAAAACGGATTAGCCGCATTTTTTATTTCGTTTTTAACTCTCTTTTCAATGCATGAAACAAGTTTATTTTAACTTGAGTTCAAAAGAGTGATAATTAGAATCAAATTTAATTCATTTCTAGAATCTGTCTTAATTTGAAACAGAGTTATAGATAATATTAAAAACGGTGTTAGCGCTAATCCGTTTTATCAATCTTTCATATTATGTTGGCGAAGTTACCTAAAAAAATTTATAATGATATCATTGTGAATTATGTGAAGTGGATATCAAAATGTATGGTAGGAAGTGCGAAAAATAATGTTTATACCACAGGACCAAAGTGCATTTAATCCCTCAGGTAATTATTTCACGAGTTGCAAAGCAGCATTAAATTTACGTAGGTTGCAGAGAAATTTAAAATGAAGCAAACAAATGAATATTACACAAATAAAACAAGAATATTAATAAAATGTAATTTTTATTGAAAAGATGTAAGATTTAAACAGCTTCAGTTGGGCGGTTGCCAGCAACGGGGCGATGATTCTTGTCCAAGTAATCAGCGAATTCCTGGTATGGAGTCTTGGTGAGAGGCATCTCCTTCCACAGATCAGGAGTCAAGTAGGCGTAGGTTTTTGCAATAGCAGCATAGGTAGCCTTGGCGAAGTTACCCAGAGTTCCGGTGGAGCCACGAGCTGAAGTATAGCAATCTTCAATACCAGCCATCTGCAGCAGCTTCTTCGGGACTGGGGCAGACACGATACCAGTACCGCGAGGTGCAGGAATCAGACGCACAGCCACGGAACCGCATTTGCCAGTCACCTTGAAACAAAAACATATTTACTCACTGTTCACTTATCTTAAAAATTACAAATGCTCGAATTTTTTTATCAGACAATTCTAACCATCATTGAATCTCTCCGGTGGAAACCGCGAAAGAATTAATGAATTTTTCATCATGAAAAGTATTACTCTGTAAAAATAGATCATTTTTATTACCTTGCAGGGCACGGTATGTGGTTTACCGATCTTGTTACCCCAGTAACCACGTCGAACTGGAACGACGGAAAGTTTGGCTAGGATAATGGCCCCACGGATAGCAGTGGCGACTTCTTTGCTGCACTTCACGCCCAGACCAATATGTCCGTTGCTGTCACCAATGGCAACGAAGGCCTTAAAACGAGTACGTTGACCAGCTCGAGTCTGTTTTTGCACAGGCATGATCTTTAGAACCTCGTCTTTCAAGACAGGCCCCAAGAAGAAATCTATGATTTCGAACTCTTTGATGGGGAGAGAGAACAGATAGATATCTTCCAGTTGACGGATTTTTCCATCTCGTACTAAACGACCTAGTTTAGTTACTGGGAACCACTCTTTCTGGTCTTCTTTGCCACGACCACGGCCTCTACCGCGACCGCGTCCACGACCTCTGGGGCCGCCTCGGGTACCTCCACGTGCTCCGCCGAAGCCACCACGGAAACCTCCACGTCCACCGGCTGGAGCTGCGTCCGCCATTCTGTAATCGACACATGTTTAAATCTCTCACTTTGGATACGATGCATAAACAACAGGTATGTATGTTTTTTTAGTACTCATGACAATTCAGGCCATCACAGATAATATTATCTTCGGTGGAAACCACGAAAGAATTGTAATTTTTAATCACTGTACTTAGTTGTTTGCATACCACGTGCAACCAGTTATTAAGTTTTGAAAGTATAGTTGAGATAATAAATTTATATACGCACTAAAGAAATAAATATGTTGCTTATACTTATGAAATAAATAACAAAATATTAATTTTATAGATAACTTACATGTGGTAATTTTCTTGACACGTCCGAACTAACGAACGACACAAAAGAAAATGGTTGATTGTGTTTCGTTTCCGTTTTCAACTTAAATACGAGTTCAACATAACAAACTTAAATGTTCCTAAATTTTAATTTATATGAGAAATATAAATATTATTTTATGCCATACTAATATAAATAAATACGTATACAATTATGAGTATTTCTTAATCTTTTTAGAATATCTTTAATCACTTTTGTTGCATTTGTTTTTATAAAATTTAAAACTACCGCTGTGGCTCCTTCACCACTAATCTTTGGAGGCCGTGACTTGACGGCTGGTAACCGCACTTCACGCGCATAAATATATCACTTACCGAGATCTGCTTCGGCAGAGTGCCACACCCAGTAATTGGTAAAAGGCGTGATGATATATTTATTTATTTTTATAAACTATTTAGGAATTATTTCTTACAATGAATTTAATATTAAATAATAAAAATTTGTACAAAAATCTTCACATATTTTGCTAGGTGGCAGTACAGAACAAATATTTAAATGTGTGGTAGCAACTGAATTTTAGAAAATTAATCGAATCAATACCAAAATCGCCAGTTGCTTTTCTTTTACCAACGTGAGCAGCTCATAGTATCATTTAACTATTCTAAAAGCAGTTTCGATATTAGACCATTGAGTAGACGAGACATTACATATTATCAATAAATTTAGAATCAATGGATGCAGTTTTTTATTAAAATTTAGTATTATCCACTAGAAATCCCTTGAAGTTTGTGCAAACTAGGGTATTTTAGTTTCTTTACATTTGGCAAAACTTTTTTCAAAAATTGGTACTACATTGTTAACTTCACACTAGTTTTAGACATTTTGTCGTATTTTATAGATATCTGTATTTTTCTTAAAATATAAACATAAATCGAAACTATATTAAATAAATATCGTTCTCCATTATCATCTGTGAGTAATATTTGTTTCTTAAGTTTAGATAAATGTCAATTAAACTTGTCATTCCACTGGAGGACAGTTTTAGTGTACATACTTTATGCAGACAATTTTAAACATTTTAAAATCATTATATGTTCTAAACTATCACAAAAGTTAGTAAAGTGCGCAAAACGTGATGGTTTTTCTATCGCAGCTTGCCAGTACCTCACAAATTATGAGTTCCAAACAAAGTGGATGATCGATATATGTTTGTCTCAAAACTCCCAGAGTAAAGTTGATTCTGTTCAATTTCAACTTCTTTAGTGGCCATTTAACTAGGTAAATTGAAAGAGAAAGATTTATCAGGCTTGTAAAACATAAAATTTAGATGTTTTCCTCATTGTTTTCTATGTATTATTGTTTCTTCATTTGATATGTATTCAGTAATGGTTTCATTTAATTACAAAAAAAACGTTTCAGAAATCGTTTCTAGTTGACTGATTTTTTTTTAAACTTGCTCAGATGCTAATTGTTATTTATCTGTGTGTTAATTTAGGAAATTTTGGACAGCTCCGAGAATTCTACAGTCTGGAGCACCAGAAAACTGAGCAGGATAATCAGCGGTGGAGACGATGGCCACGGGGACCGAGATAAGGCATCACTTCACTTTATTTGATGGCGTCTCCAGACATCAATCAATAATTCAATTACTTTTGCAAGTGAGAGTATCTTTTTAATTAGTACCTAGATGTGCGATCATTTGAACTGAAAATTTGGGCTCCCTTTAGTTAACTTTAGATACAATATTTACAAAAATGACATTTTTTAACAGATCATATTTTCATGCCTATAATCACCCTTAAAAGTTATTAGCCATTTAAAAATATATTTTATGAACCAAAAAGAAACAAATTATTTATACATTTTTAAAAAAACTGTAATGAAGATAGCTTGTACTGGTTTTAATATTTGAATTCCCTATTTTAAAAATTATATTTAGCCATATTTTCATCCTTTAACATATCAACCTTCCATAAAGTTATGTTTTTTTTAAAAAAATATTATTTAAGCGAGTATGGTGTGAGGATGAGAATGTTTGTTGCAAATTGATTCTTAATAAATCTGATGAGTGGTTTTTTTGTGAATGTTTCAAGGGTTCGTGCTACCCCATTTGATGGCGATTTTTGAAATGAATTCTATAAAGATAGTGATACGCGCTCTTGGCCTACCTTGTGTATATTTGTGTCTTATGTAGAAGCGATTTAATTTAATTATCTAATAATTGACCTAAATAAATTCTATTGAACGATGAAATATTCATTTATGTTGAATATTTTTAATATGATAAATATTTATTTAAGATTTGAAAAGTAAATGTTAATTATAGAGACGTTATAATTTATACATTTTATCAGAAATTTATTCTTAAACAAATAATACATATATTACAATTATTTAACAAATGTTTCTAACTATAACAATAATAAAATTATTATTTATAATAATATCAAAAGTAAAATGATAAATATTTTATTTGCAGTGTATATTTTTATTCTTGTATCGTTCAAGGTAACATTTATAAACTTTAGTTTGAATTCTTTCACAATTAGTGAGTAATTGATCCGGTCGAAACCTGCAAACACGTAACATCGCTCGGGCTAGCATTGTGTATCTCTCTCTAGCACATTGTAATCATCGGAGTGCTTGCGCAACTATCGCCACTTGCCATCGAAACGTTGTTGTGTATAGACGTAGAATCGCGCTTCGTACTCTTGCATTCCTAAAACTTATCCTCCGAACACGCTAGAGCCTTCACGTGGGGGCCCAACATACTTTCTAACTTTCTACATACATTAGGCAAGTTTGAATTAGCGTACGCAGGCGGGTGGGGCGAGACCCTCGCGAGCAAGGTCGTAGTTTGGTTCCGGTCGCCCAGCTAGAGAGTATTCTGCCGTTGACTGCGGGGGCGGCGTCGCCA
This sequence comes from Pterostichus madidus, assembly GCA_911728475.2. Lineage (NCBI taxonomy): Eukaryota > Metazoa > Arthropoda > Insecta > Coleoptera > Carabidae > Pterostichus > Pterostichus madidus. The sequence goes on from OU452312.1 coordinate 31,667,847, forward strand.
AATCCCCCCGTTAGGGTGTGTCCATGGTATCCTGGAGAGTCCTAGAGGCTTCGCTTCCCCCGAGCACTGCAAATACTTTCCCTACGACCCGGGTAGGTTCAGTAGGCGGAAACCGAAAGGTCGTGCTCACGGAATATGGGCAGCGTTATTGTGAAAAGGGCAAGCAACACTTCCGGTTGCTTTGTCGTAGATTCATTGCGCGTAATTAGCTATTCGTACACAAAAACTTAGGTAGGGTAAAGGCAAGAATAGAAGCGAAGAAAGAATAGAAGCGAAGAAAGAATAGAAGTGAAGAAAGAACAGAAGCGAAGAAAGAACAAAGAAAACAACATTGAAGACATCGTGAAGATCAAGAAATGTATAAATGGGATGAATGGAATGTGTGGTATGACTGGTAAATGCTGTTTGCTGATTTGTCATAACTTGTCTATTGTTCTATTTTACTGTATTTTGTTCTGAGTTTCTGTTTCAGGTTCGTCAATCATCAAATGTCTTTATGTATGTTTTTTCTAATGTTGCCAGCTATTCTATGTTACTAATACATTGTTTTTCTGTTTATAGGGACATAACGGGACCTGCAAGCATCTCCTGCGGCCTCGGCATCATCGTGGAGCAGAGCTGGTGTTCGAACCAGCGTTATCGGAGCTGCCGTCATCCTGGACAACATCACCGATGCTTGTAACATCATCGCGGAGCAGCTGGTGTTTTCTAAACCAGCGACATCGGAGCTTCCGCTACCGTGGACAACGTCAACGAAGATTCTATCATCATCTTGGAGCAACTAGAGTTCTTAACACCGTCATCGAAACTGTTATCATCGTGGACATCGTCACCTTCACAGCAACTTCAGCAAAGCCGAGATCAAACATCAAATCCGCTGCTCGCAACATAATTGTAAGAAAATTATTATTTTTAAATTATTTGGGTAAAAGTAATAAATATTTTATTTTAAATTGATAATTTACAATAACTTTCTTTAAAATATATTTTTTAGTTTTAATATTTATTCGAGAATTTGTAAGATAATTATTCGTTTTAAAATATTAATATTGAATGTTTATTTTATAATACAACGCTTTATTTAGTAACTGACAATCCATTACATAATTTTTAATGATAACGTTGGTAGATTGTGAGCTAGTGAAACGTTCTAAAAAAAATCAGTTAGTATGAAGGATAATTAACTATATTTATTATTGTCAAATGTTTCGCAATTATTTTAGAAAAAATGTTTAATTTAAAAGATTGATATAAATAAATTTGTATCACTTTTATTTAAAGTATTTTTCTGTAAATAATTTAGGAACGACTGATAGCAAAAAAATAAAGTTAATCACCCTCCAATTAACTGTTTTATACTTACGATAATTGTATTTAGTAAATAAAGTTAATGGAATTCTTTTACCCAAAATAATTGTTTCCAATATTTAAAATACTACTTCTAAAAGTTTTCGTTACAATATTTAATTTGATTGTGTTTGAAAAATCGGGAAAACTGATAGAATTAATATTTTATCTTTTAATACAATTATCTATTTGTATTTAAAAGGGAATTTAAATATAAAAAAGTTAATTTGTGGGATGAATTATTAACGTATTGAAGGTCAATGTTTGGAAATATGTAGTTTAGAAAATTTGTTTTATTTTTCGAAATTGTTTTTGCTAAAAAGTTATTGAACTTATATAACATTTTAGTTGAAGGTGAAATTAAACTATTTTAAAAACTAAAACATAATTTTTTTATTTTATTTCTAAAGCTTGACTTTCAATACATTAATAATTAATTAAACGATTAACTATTTAGAAATATTTAAAATAATTATTAATATTAAATAAATAAAAAGGCTTCAGGAATCCAATATTTTCTCCTATTCTGTAACTTGATCATTATCTGTTAATGATCGATAAGTTAATGACAACACTTCTTTTTTATGATTAATCTGCATATTACAATTATTTCGGCATTCTGTGATTCAAATCATTTATTCTGTTACTTCTATTTTACTTTTATGCATTTTAATCTCGTACAAAACTATTAGTATAAAAAAATATAATTTTTAACTACATTTTTTGCAGAACTGTCAGTGAGCTATCATTATATTACTTTTTATAATAACAACTATATATATATATATTAGTAAACATAATACAAAGCAGGGTAAATTAGTCTCAGAATACCTAAATTGTGATCATCTGTAAAATAACTTTCAAAAATAAAACTTATCATTAACTTATCGATCATTAACATATAATGATCTAGTTACAGTATAGGGAAGTATATTTTCCAAATTTTATTTGTGGACGTTTCAAGCTTAAAATTAGCTCATCATTTAGCACCTTGAAAATACAAATACAGTAATAATAATATAAAACCATCAAATAGTTATAAAATAAATACAGATAGAAACAAAAAATAGTAAAAAATAAAATAAAATTTCTAAATTCCCTATAAAATGTGAGCATATTTTAAATTATCATAGCATCAGTTCTATAATTAACAGAAAAATCAAAGTTAGTGTGCCTGTTATAATTTTTTTTATTGTTTTTAGTTTATCCTGTTTTTTTTAAATTTTTATGTGTTTATTTCGAAATTTTGCCATTTTCATTTTATTTATATAAATATTTATTTTATACGTTACCGTTTAATTAAGGTTTGTTTATTATTTTGTTTTATATTATTATTGTATTTGTATTTTAAATTGCTGCTGAAGAACAAATTTTTAGCTTAAAACGTCGACAACTTTTACTTTTAAATAATGTTGGATTTCTGAAGCCTTTCATTTATTTAATATTGATTAACTATTTATATTTACATTCTGTTTTAAAGACAAATAGATAATTGTTTCATACGATTTAATATTAATTCAGTCAGTTTTCTGAATTTTTAAAATACAATCAATTTAAACTTTTGAACTCATATTTAAAATAAGTTAATTAATTGGTGGTGGGCACTTGGTGAAACATATTGAAATAGATTATTTAAGAAAAGTGTTTTAACACTTGGTATGGTTTCACAAAATTTTTATTTTAATAAAAACACTACGATCATCATCAGGTACATTGAAAATACATGTCAACTTACAACTATTTATACAATTTAGAACTCATATTTCAAATATTGTTATAAAATAATTCTATATAATTTACTATTTGTGATAGTTTCTAATGATTTTGTTTGTTCATTTGCAGACGCAGTTGTTGGTAGCAGCGATGAAGCCAATCTTCTGCCAAGGGTTTTCGTCAGAGGTTTTCCCCTTGGTGCTGACAGCGAATGCTGGGAAGACGGGATCAGCGACTTGCCTCTGAACATCACCAGGGTCACTTATCCAGGCTTTATACCAACTTCAAATAAACATTGTATTCAACAAATAAATAAAACAATTGCAATAAATGTATTCACAAATAAATGAATCAATTGCAATAAACATTGTATTCACAAATAAATAAAATAATTACAATAAATATTGTATTCATAAATAAATAATACAATTGCAGTAAACATTGTATTCACAAAATGATTGTAATTTAAATCATACAATGTTTATTGCTATTTAGAAATAAATAAAACAATTGCAATAAACATTATATTCACGTATGAATTAAATGATTGCAATAAATATTGTATTCATAAATAAATAATACAATTGCAGTAAACATTGTATTCACATATAAATAAAATGATTGTAATTTAAATCATACAATGTTTATTGCAATTCAGTAATAAATAAAACAATTGCACTTGTAATAAATAAAATATTACAATAAACATTGTATTTAAAAATAAATAAAACAATTGCAATAAACATTGTGTTCACATATAAATAAAAAGATTGTAATGTAATATGTTAAAAACAATAATAAATATGTTTTAAATTGATAATTTACAATAACTCTCTTTAAAACATATTTATTTTTTAAGAATACGAAATATTGTAATAAGTTGTTTGCGAAAACATACATCTTATTACAATATTTCTTATTCTTAGAGAATAAATATGTGTTATAGAGAGTTCTTCTAAATTATCAATGTAAAACATACCTTTTTATTGTTTAACACAAATAAATTTTACTTGTAATAATAATTTCAATATAAATATTAGTATCTGTTGTATATAACTTTGAAATAATAAGAAATATGTTTAAAATTATGTCTTTATTTTATTTAGAAAAATAATATCCTTATAGTATAAATTCGTCCCAAATAAGTTTAAATTTATTCGAACTGAGTTTAAAGTAACATAAATTCGGTATTGAATTTTTAGTTCAAATATTGACCAAGAGATGGCGCCACTAGTAACGTTACATTCTTGGAATTCCTTTCGCATTCCTAAAATTCCATTCGCATTCCTAACATTCCTGAAATTCCATTCGCATTCCGGAAGCCTCACATGCTATCCATTTTTGAAAATCCGCCCACCGCTTCACAGTCTAACACCCCGAAATTTCTGGGTGTTAGACTGTGAAGCGGTCGGCGGATTTTCAAGAATGGATAGCATGTGAGGCTTCCGGAATGCGAATGGAATTTCAGGAATGTTAGGAATGAGAATGGAATTTTTTTCCGCATTCCTAAAATTCCATTCGCATTCCTGAAATTCCATTCGCATTCCGGAAGCCTCACATGCTATCCATTCTTGAAAATCCGCCTACCGCTTCACAGTCTAACACCCAGAAATTTCGGGGTGTTAGACTGTGAAGCGGTAGGCGGATTTTCAAAAATGGATAGCATGTGAGGCTTCCGGAATGCGAATGGAATTTCAGGAATGTTAGGAATGCGAAAGGAATTCCAGGAATGTAACGCTACTAGTGGCGCCATCTCTTGTTCAATATTTGAACTAAAAATTCAATACCGAATTTATGTTACTTTAAACTCAGTTCGAATAAATTTAAACTTATTTGGGACGAATTTATACTATAAGGATATTATTTTTCTAAATAAAATAAAGACATATAATTTTAAACATATTTATTATTATTTCAAAGTTATATACAACACATACTAATATTTATATTGAAATTATTATTAAAAGTACAATTTATTTGTGCTAAACAATAAAAAGGTATGTTTTACATTAATAATTTAGAACTTTCTTTAAAACATATTTATTCTTCAAGAATAAGAGAAAATTGTAATAAGATGTATGTTTTCGCAAACAACTTATTACAATATTTCGTATTCTTAAAGAATAAATATGTTTTAAAGATAGTTATTGTAAATTATCAATTTAAAACATATTTAGTAATGTTTTTAACATATTACATTACAATCGTTTTATTTATAAGTGAATACAATGTTTATTGCAATTGTTTTATTTATTTCTGAATTGCTATAAACATTGTATGAATTAAAGTACAATCATTTTTTTTCATTACTGAATTGCATTAAACATTGCATGAATTAAATTACAATTATTTTATTTATACGTGAATACAATGCTCATTGCAATTGTTTTATTTATTTCTGAATTGCAACAACATTGTAAGGTATAAAGTACAATCATTTTTTTTATTTCTGAATTGCATTAAACATTGCATGAATTAAATTACAATCATTTTATTTATACGTGAATACAATGCTTATTGCAATTGTTTTATTCATATATGAATACAATGTTTTACGTATTATTTTGTGGATTATTACAAGTACAATTTATTTGTTTTAAACAATATAAATGTATGCTTTCAATATCACAATAACACTCTTGAAAATATATTTATTCTCTAAGAATAAGAAATATTGTAATAAGATGTATGTTTTCGCAAACAATTTATTACAAAATTTCATATTCTTAAAGAATAAATATGTTTTAAAGAGAGTTATTGTAAATTATCAATTTAAAACATATATATTATTGTTTTTAACATATTACATTGCAATCATTATTTGTAAGTAACACTGTTATACAATTATTTAGTTTATTTGTAAATACAATGTTTATTGCAATTGTTTTATTTATTGTTATTATATTGTTTACTTCTCAATATATTGTTTATTGTAATTATTTTGTTAAGTTGTGAATACAATGCTTTTTGCAATTGTTTTATATATCTCTGAATACAATTTTTATTGTAATTGATTTAATTATTTCTGAATACAATGTTTATTGCAATTGTTTTTTTCTTCTATTTCTAAATACAATATTTAATGTATTATTTTGTTTATTTGTGAATACAATGTTTATTTGAAGTTGGTATAAAGCCTGAATCACTGATCTGGGTGATATTCAGGGACGAGTCACTGATCCCACCTTCCCAACATTTGCTGTCAGCACCCTGATTAAAACTTTTGGAAGAAGGTTGGCTCCTTTGCTGCTGCTGGAACTGCGACTGTAAAAAAACAATAGAAAATCATTAGAAACCAGCACAAATAATATTCATCAATAGTAAATTACATTAAATTATTGTACATCCAATTGTTCCCTATATTAAAAATATTAAAAGTTATCTTTACAATATTTAAATTGACAACTGTAGATCTAAAATGAAAAAAAATATAGAAATTACTTGTCCCATTTTTTTTCTTAACTTTCAATATATAAATAATTGATTAAACGACCAGATATTTATATTTAAATTCTCTTTTAAATGCAAATAGTTAAGTGTTTACAATGATTTTAATAATAATTGTGAGTTTTTCAACTTTTAAAATACAATCAATTTAAATATTGTAAAAAAAAACTTGTCGAACTCATATGTTAAATATTGAAAAAATTATTTTAGATAAAAGTATTTCTTTATCTCTTTTTACAAGATACAATTGACTGCTAGTATAAAATAGCTGATTAAAGGTTGATTACTTTTATTTTTCTGCCGTCAAACATTCTTAAATTATTTAGAGAAAAATAATTGCAATAAAAACGATACATATTTATATCAATATCTTATGTCATATATTTTCGTCTAAAAATAACTCAGTGAAAAATTGAGTTAGTCATTTTTAACACTAACTGAAAATATATTACAACGTTTGACTAGCTAAAAATCTACTAGCGTTATTTAAAAAAATATCTAATGAATTGTCAGTTACTAAATAAAGCGTTGTGTTACAAAACAAACATTCAATGTAATTATTTTAAAGTGAATCATTATCTTATAAATTCTCAAATAAATATTAAAACAACTAATAAATAAATTTCAAAGAAAGTTGTTGTAAATTATCAATTTAAAATAAGATATTTATTATTGTTTTAACAGATTTTTACCCAAATAATTAAAAAATAAACATTTTCTTACAATTATGTTGCGAGCAGCGGACTTGATGTTGGATGTCGGCTTTGCTGAAGTTGCTGTGCAGCGTCTGGAATGTGTCAAGCGAAGGCGATGACTCAGGTGAGGATTTCCAAGATGATAACAGTTTCGATGATGGTGTTAAGAACTCTAGTTACTCCAAGATGATTATAAAATCTTCGTTAACGTTGTCCACGATCGTGGCAGCTCCGATGACGCTGGTTAGAATACCAGCTGCTCCGCGATGATGATACAAGCACCGGTGCCAATTGTCCAGGACGGCGGCAGTTCTGACGATGCTGGTTAGAACACCAGCTGCTCCGCGATGATGATACAAGCACCGGTGACGTTGTCCAGGACGGCGGCAGTTCCGATTACGCTGATTAGAACACCAGCTGCTCCACGATGATACTGACGCCGCAGAAGATGCTTGCAGGTCCCATGATGACCTGAAACAAAAGCTCAGAACACAAAGCAGTAAAATAGAACAATGGACATGTTATGGTAAATCAACAAACAGCATACACCATTCATACCTCACACCACGTTCATACTACATATCCCATTCATGCGTTTCTTCTTCTTCAAGTTGTTGATTGACATAATTTAATAGAAAATTTAAATATTAATAGCTAATCTTACAACAAATTATTAACATATTGGAAGTCAAGATTTGCAAATAGATTAGAAAATTTATGTTTTATATTTTGAGATAGTATTATTTAATATACAATGCTATGAAAAGTTGACAATTACGCTCTCATTTGTTAAACTCAAGTTGACGTTTTCTGTGGAGCTATTAAAATCTATCAATAGTTATTTTTACAAACGCAAAAATAGTATATTAACTTCTTTCTTCATTTCTTTCTTGCCTTTTCCCTACCTATATTTTGGTGTACAATTAGCTAATTTTAACTGAATCTACGACAAAGCAACCGGAATTGTGCTTGTCCTTTTTGGCAAGTAACGTTGACCGTATTCCGTGGCCACGACCTCTCGGTTTACGCCTACTGATCTACCCGGCTGTTGGGAAAATGTTAAACAGTGCTAGGCTGGCAGCACGGCTTCTAGACCTCCCAATGACTCATTGGTACACACCTCCGAGGAGGCTGGTTTGTGCAGATTCGGCTACGCCACCAGCTAGACATCGGTTTAACACTCTCTCGCTGGGTTCTACCAAACAACAGCACCTTCGCGCGGGTCGCGCCCGAACCCGATTCGCGGTAACGCTTATAAGGCTTGCCTGATGAAGTATGTTGGGCCCCACGTGAAGCTAGCGTGTGTGGTGGACAATACAAAACCCGATATCGCGATAATACTACCAAACGAAACGATTTTAAGATATGAAGGCCTTCTAATAAGGCAGAATTGCAAAAGTACAAAACCCGATATCGCGATAACACAACTCAACGAAACGAATTTAAGATATGAAGGCCTTCTAATAAGGCAGAAATGCAAACAAGTTAAAAGTACGTAGCCGCGACTTTACTTCTCTACACAACAAAGATCTCGAGGCAAGTGACGAGCTCATGCAACCACTCCGATAATTACAATGTGCTAGACAGAGATAGACACTTGTTAGACGAATAAAATTCATTTTATAGTAATGATGTTACGTTATAACAGGTTTCAACGGATTTATTAGTGATAGGCATGATCTAACTAAAGTTTATAAATGTTACCTTGAACGATACAAGAATAGAAATATACACTGCAAATACAATATTTATAATTTTACTTTTGATATTTTATTATTGCTATTGTTACAAACATATGTAAAATAATTGTAATGTATGTATTATGTTTTTGAACAAATTTCTGATAAAATGTTAAATAAATATTTATCATATCAAAAATATTCAACATAATTGAATATTTTATCGTCAAGAGAATGATTCAGGCCAATTATAAATAAAATAAAATAAATATATCATCACGCCTTCTACCCATTACTGGGTGTGGCACTCTGCTGAAGCAGATCTCGGTAAGTGATATATTTTGCGCGTGAAGTGCGGTTACCAATCGTCAAATCACGGCCCCCAAACATGTTAGTGGTGGAGGAGCCACAGGGATAGCTTTTTTTCAAATTATGAAAATTTGTCGCCTGTGGGAATCGAACCAGGGACCTCAGGATCCACAGGCCGACTTCATACCACTGAGCTAGCCATCCCATGATTAAATTAAATGTCTTTTAAATAAGAAACAGATGTGCAGATAAAAATTTAAACCTGAATATATCGACATAAATACAGAAAAAAAATATCTATGAATTCGAGTCTTATAGAAAAAAACTTTAATCAAAAGATGGAAAAATAAAATAAAAAAACAACAAAGGATGCAGTTAAAGCGCATTCCAGCCATGGTTTTACTTTAGTTTATTGAGCTCTATCTAAATTAATTTTTATATCATAAATTTCAAACCGGAAATATATTTGCAGTCTGCAAGATCGAAACTATTCCTATAAAACCAAATTTGATATACATATTTATTAGTTATAATTTATAAATAATTAATACAGTTTAAATGAATATAGGTTGCCCCATCTACGACGCCTATGTCGACGTTAGAAATTACATACTGCGCAGCGCAATCATGCCACCATGCATGTGTGTACCAAGGAAATGTGACCAGCCCGAACATAAGTGACAGCCGTAAACACAGCTGGCTTCAAAGTCAGTGACTAGTTGTTAAAGGAATCATTTTAGTTTCAAATTACAGATTAAATGGAAGATGACAGTGAAGGTAAAAAATATACCTTCGAACAGAAAGTTGTATCTGCAGTATGGGTTCATGAAAAGACATTAAATAATCAGACATGGTCTGACATTCAGAGAAACTTTAGAGCAAGATTTAAAATGTCAGCGCCAAAAAAGGCTACTTTAATGAACTGGGAACGCAAGTTATTTACAACAGGAACACTTACTGATTCAGGACGAACAGGGCGTCCATGTGCCAGACTTATGCATGTACCATATGTCAAAGCTTCTTTGGAAGAAGCTCCTAATTTATCACTTCGCGAACGAGCACGGAGTCTTGGTTTACCTCGTTCAACATTATTGAAAATTCTCAAAGACGATTTAAACATGACTTATGAATGTGGAAATAACAACGATGATTCTGAACCAGATATTAAGAAAATTAAACGACCATGTTATAATGTTGGACAATGGAAAGAAAAGGATTGTACAGAAGTTGAAACAAAATGTGAACTTGTTCACTCTTCTGATAGTGATAATGCATAGTTTCTAGAATTGTTTAAATTTTTTACTCAATTTATTCGTTATATTGTAACTATTTAAATAAAATATTGATTTTCATTCGAAACGAAAAGTATGATAAAAAATTGTATTGTTTATAAATAGAATTGTTATTTAATTTAATAATTGTATATCTATAGTAACGTTATTTTATATAATAAATTAATAATTATACTTGTGATATTACCCAATTTTACTACCTATTATTGATAAAAATAATTTCTAACCAATGTATACAACACACAAAAATGTTTGAGGTTAGCTAGAAACGATTACGAATAATTTATTATTAACTGAACTTTTTATAATTAAAATTAATCTTACCTACTTTGCAAAAATATCCTACACTTGGAATAAGTTTGGGTCACAATTCTTCCTTACACACACACACGAACGACACTTCTCTTCACTACAACTACTACGGCACAACTATTTACCTGGAACCGAAAAATCACTTGTTATAACAAGAAAATGAATTATAATGGATTTGGAGTTAATTTTCAATTTATATGTATAATATAATATATATTTGAAAAAACCATCTCATGTGTTTCAAATTTATAGTTTTGATACATTCTTAATTTAAGTTATGTACAAGGTACTGTTTGTTTACAATACAGAAGGTCACTTTTGGATTTCATTTACTTTGGTTTGTATTAATTCTGGTCATAGTGGAAGGGTTGGTAATTTAACATTTTCATAAAAAAGTATGGTAGCATTTAAAAAAAAATAACAATGTAAAACTTTAAAAATATGAAACCAATTTAAAATGACCTTATACATGTAAATAAGATACGTAGAATTGACATAGTCCGACCTTGTATTTAACATTAATTTCTGTATAAAGTATACACAGTTCTCTCGATATGAACTTGCTTAACAGTTAAATTTAAATTACAGAATGTCAAGAAATTTTGATTAAAAATAATTGTTTTGATTATGATTTGGTCCCGGCTACGACCTGTTCAAATAAATACAAGGTTTCGTTTGTGTCAATAGCACCTGGTTTGGTCGAATTGTGGTCTAAACGGTAAATTTCTACATATCCTTTAAAATATTTCTTTTCATACTTCGAAATCCTGGGAAAGCAATAACATTAATAGAAAATCTTTAGATTTTAAAATCCGATTTAAGAAGAAATTGATAACAAAATTGAATATTTTTCTTTCCAATATGTTAGGATCACGTAGAATGAAAAGCTATATATATAATTATACTGTTAGGGGAGCATAGAATACAATGACGAAAAGATACCGTAAAGACTGGTAAAACAGATTCTCAAATAAAACTAGTAAACGTACTTTGGTTTAACAGTGATGCACGTAACAAGAATGGTATGAACCAAGCCTTCCGCTGCTGGACACTGCATGAAATTCCTTTACAGAGACCGAGAATCATCTCAACACTCCAAACCCAACTAGACAAACTTAAAAACCATCAGAGAGACAAGAATAAATAATTTCATTTAAATAATAAAAGTCATAAATTATAACGTCAAAGTTAATAAATATAAATTGACAAGTTTCTCGGTAAAGAAATTTCAAATAACAATTATTAAAAGTCGTATGTTTTACAATGCATGTACATTTAACTCGTTCCTTTAAAATAAGATAATAATAAGTCATATACAAAATTATACATTTCCAATTACTGAATTTTATCGATACAATATACACAAACCTAACCGTAACATCTATCAATAATTTATAAAATATACAGAAAGTATTTACAATTTAAATATGCACACATTTTTATTTATTTTTTTGTTTATTGTTTTTCAATTATTTATTTGAAAAAATAACAATGACTAAATGTCGAATGGTTCTGGCAGCCACAGTCATGTTGAATTGACCGCACTTAAAATTTTTGTATTATTTTTACTAAATTATTTAACAGGCCACTACGATTAGCGTTGTACAAGTACAATAGCATACATTATGATTATATATACTATTATTTATAATCTCGACACACACCATTTAATAAGTATTTACAAAAATATACAGTACAATATGTTCAGGAACCACTACAAAATCTATATAAATATATTAATATTAATATATATTATATTTAGAAAACAGCGCCATTTTGGTTGGCGCCAGCCGATTTTCATCAGCCACCTGATTGTGTGCATTATGTTACACTTAATATTGAAACTCAGTAACTTTTCTTTTTAACTCAATCAATATAAGTTTGTCATTAATTTTAACATTAGAATTGATAAAGATATTATTAATTTCTGGTAACTTAAAATTAAAAGTTACTGATTTCTTGTAACTGTACCGTAAGTAATCTGCTTTGATTGTTCTCAAGAAATACCGACGCAATAAGTCAACTTTTAATAATTAAATTGTCAATTTTTCCCTATTCATCGCATTTCTTTTACCAATTCCAAGTCCCGCGATACATTCACTTCACTCCATTAAATTAATTGATTTAATTAATTAATTGCGGGCAGATATGCACGACTACGGGTAAGAAATATCACACGCGGTTCAATTGACAACATTTACTACGAATCTTTGGCAAGCACCGAATTTCCTAATCTCGTCACATCTCTTTCAGCCTTTGGATGCCGGTACGTACATATCTCACCAGTTCTTTCAGCGTACTGTGCATTGTCAAAGGTTTGCAGTCTTTGTCCAACTTGATGAAGAAATCTACACACAACACAATATTTATTTCATAGCTACTAAATTTTAAATTGAACTCATATTCTTTCTATCAAGTAAAACCAACTAGTTTTCAATAAGTATGAATGCATAATTAAATAATTGAGAACAGATCCGATGACTATTTTACCTTTCCATGGAAATTTTACTGCTACATAAAAATAATTGCAGCTACTGTTTCTTTGTTTAAAATTATTACTCTTTAAATAATTAAAATAGTTTTAGATGAAATCATAAATAATCCAAGATAAACTCCTACTCTGTAAAATGCTAGGGTAAATAGAATACTGAAATTTTGATGATTTATAAAATAAACACGAAACATGTAATAAGTATAATTTGAAGATAAAATGCAATCTTACCAGTGTGCCTGCCCCTGCTGACGAGCTGGTCGGCTTGGTCCCAGAGGTCGAAGCAGGAGAGGATGTAGCCGAAATGCGTGTGCTGCTTGGAGATAGCATGGTGCACGGGCAGCGGCATGGGCATGCAGGGCCCCATAGTAGCGGCAGGTGGCTGCTGTGTCGCGGCCCCGGCAGAGCCTCCACTCCGAGCGAGCTCTCCGCTACCGTATCCCGATGACTGGCTGCCCACTGAACCAACTGAACCCGCTGGAGAAGGTGTCGGAGACAATGGAGACGGAGTTCCTTGACTACCGACGACTTGACTTATTTGATCAGGTTGCATTGGTGTTATGCTGTTCGACTGAAATTTAAATATTGGCAATTAGTTTTTGTTAACACAAAATGTTTGATTTGATTATTACTGTCTTGCTTTACCATTAATACTTAAATTTATTAAATTATTATACAACGCTGGGTTGCATGAAAGTTTCATCGGTTCATTAGCAATTAACGGTTTAAAGTTTCAGAAAATCGCTATAGATATTGTTGCGAGATAAACAATTCTTGAACTAAAGAACTCTTTATTTGTTTCTTACAACCCAGCATACATATTTAAAAAAATAAATAATAATGATACAGCAGGTTGACGTTGACATAGTTATACCTTTACCTTTTGAAAATAATCTGTAATAGACTTTTGAAACTCTTTCACCTCAAATCTTCTCATCTTGAACAACTTTAAAAATAGTAAAGACTGACACCGTAAACTGTAACAAAACAAGAAATAGAAATTATATTTATTATCAAATATAACAGTAAAATATAAGTATATTCACCTTAACACGGCTAACTTGTTGTGAACGGGTGAGCTATTTTGCTGACTTCTGAATTTAGATGAAATGTATCTATAAAGTAAAAAGAAATTAAGTAATATACAAAACATGTTACTTAATTCTTGTATTACTTGATTAAGCTTAGTGTGTCCTTGTACATGGTAAAGGCTGCCTTCTCCGTGACACTTTCGCTCTCCATAGCGTTGCCAGTGAGAAGGAAGTATAGCACGGCCTCCAGGTACTGCATGCCTTGAGCAGTGGCGTCCGTCTCACGGTCTGCGCCATGCTTAAGTCTTTTGGCCTCGGATAAGTATTGGTTTTGATCTCTAGAAAACAAAAACACACATGAACGTAAGATCAGAATATTAAAACATGTGAATATTGTTGTTACCTTTCTTCGCTGTCTGAGGCGTCCTCGTCAACGCGCTCAAAATAAGAGTAGTAGGTACGTGGTGCTTCGGGCCAAGCAGACGTGGACTCTGCGTTGTGTGAATGTGCGGGTGAAGCAGGCTCCGGACTACGGGAACGATGAGCCTCCCGCTCGTGATTGGTCGGTGGGGCATCGGTCAACGCCAGCGGCGGCGTCTCTACCGCTGTTTCAGCTTCCTGTTTCCTCCTCTTACTCTTGTGCCCGTCTTTACTCTTGTGGTGCTCCTTCCGTCTGCTACTACCATGAGACACCATACTACTCACTGTGGATAAAGAGGAAACTGAACTAGCACTCGTGTGCCGTTTCCGTTTGTGGCCCTTTATCTTGTGCTTGTCCTTCACGAAATCTTCTTTGCTTTTATTACCCCACTTTTGTTTTTTACTATAGTCACTTTCATCACACTCGTCGTTTGCTGTCCGGTCCACTGTTTCACTTTTCACGTCCACTATTTCACCATCTTCCACGTCACGCTGGGAAGATTTCCGAATTGGCGAGTTAGGTTCGAAGAATTCAATTTGTACTGGGCGGTCGTGGTCAGCAGGCTCTGGCTTGGGTTGCCGTGTGTCGGACAACTCAGCCTTCACACGCATTTCCTCCGAACGACGTTTTGTAGGAATACAGGTTAATCGGGATAGATCTATCCTGCACAAGTCTATTCTACACATTACGCGAACTTTTTCATCCACTTGCTCACGATCACTGCCAAATAATTCTTGTTTCACTGAGGGCTGGTTCACATCCGGAGCACTGCTACAGTGAGCGATGTTGTCTTGACTAGGCAGTGGAGACAATAATGTAGGGTTCACTATACTTGGCACTGCTTCGTCTTCAACTGAAGATGAAGTTCTTTCGTAATCACCTTCCACAATGATAACACCTCCTTTGCCCTTGCCGCCTTTGCCACCTTTCCCTCCTTTTCCACCGCCCTTTCCTCCACCTTTACCACCTTCCGAGTCTCGTTTGGGTGTAAAGAGTTTGCGAAGAGTATCATTTTTCTTTTTATCTTGTACTACTTTACCCTCGGTCTCTACTTTGACTGGACTATCTACTTTAGCGACAGGTGCAGGTCTTGAAACGAATGATCGTTCACTATCAGAGGATTTCATCCTTCCTTCTGAACACGAACTTAATGACCGTCGTTTGGGTCGACCTCTAGGATTGGGCGGAACTCTTGCCAGAGGTTTCGCAACAGGTGAGGCACATGATGGTCTATCTTCCTTGTCACTGTCTGAATCTGTTGTTGTTGGTAAGTTAGCAGCACTTTTGATTATGGACGAGCCCTTTCTCGACCTCTTTTCCTTTTTCTTCGGACTAGGGTCATTTGTTTTAGTCGATGTTTCTCTAGAAGACGATGCATCACTTGCTCGCTCTTTTGTCTTTAATTTCTTTGATTTCATGTTTTGTTTACCCCATTCATCATCATCTGAATCTACTGCTTGTCTGTCAGACTTACGTGGTCTTCCTACGGTCTTCTTTTTGTCTTCTTCTGACCGAGGTGTGGATGATTTGTGCTTGGAAGAACGCTTAGGTGTGTGTTTCAATGGGTCCGTATCGGGGGGTATGTTGCTTTTACGATAATTATCGTACGATGATCTGACAGGAGAGCGTTCACCATCTGATTCACTGGACACGGCTCGCTTTGGTGATATTGTCCTGGCTGGGAACGATGGTTTCGGTGACGTAGCTTCATCCTCCGAGCTGCTCGGTGAAGGAGGTGCCTTTACTCTGGGCCTGCCACGTTTTTTGGCTCTCGATTCGTTATCCGAGCCACTTAAGGAAGTTCTGGTTTTAGTTGGCGGTCTGCCACGCTTTTTCACCTTAACTTCTGTTTCTGAACCACTTAAAGATGTTGATGGTTTGACCTTTCTCGGTCGTCCTGGTTTCCGTTTCTTGTCTAAAGGATCGTTTTTAGAATGGTCAGATAATCTAGATCTGGATCTATCACTGGCACTATTCACTTTAGGTTTCTTTTCATCTTCCGAGTCACTTACCGACGATAATGATTTTTTCCGAGGACTGGCTCGGTTCATAGGTCTGTTTTTATTGATAGGAAGCATATTAGTTCTGTCGTTGTCACTGTCACTATCGGAATTGTTCGGAGGTCGATGTATCCGACTGTTCGAAGCGACACTACCGTCCGAGTCTGACAAACTGGACAAGAGAGGATCTGGTTTAGCCAGAGCTTCTGCCACAACACTGTCGATGTCTTTAGTTGAGTCACTGCAGTCTGATTCTTCTGTCACTTTCTTCCTGCTGTCAGCAGCTGCCTTCTTCGGACTCAATGAGAGTAAACTAGAAGTTTGAAGCGGAGATTGTGGTTTGGAACCATCTTGATCAAGATAAGAGCCGAGATTCCACCTGGGTTTAGCTTCTTCCTCGGGTTTCGGTGAAACTTGTGGTGGAGCGACAGGTGAACTAGGAGCTTTCGTATTGCTGGACTGGATATTTTCATCACCGGAATCTTCACTACTGGAGTCGCTGTCGCTCTCGCTGTCTGATCCGGAGCTGGAGGAACTTGCAACCGGAGAGAGTGGTGCGACGGGCTCTGGTAACACCTCGATCACTGGAGTCATGGCAGACACCGGATTTTGGACACTAGAATGAAATTTTAAAAACTAGTTATTAACGAATATAAAGGCATGGGGGAGATTTATACGTACGGTTCTATGGGCGGGTGCGTCGACTGCGGGGCTTCCCTGGCATGGTTATCATCATCGGAATCTTCGGAGACAAGTAAGTCATTTTGAAGGTCCCTGCAAAAATCCAGAGAATCGTGAGTTGTGTGTGGCGAAGTGGATTTTATTTGTTGGAGTTTAGCATGAGAATGGAGCGGACACAAGTCCGCGCGTTCGTGTTTGAAATAATACGGCAATTAGCATGCAAAGCCCGTCCGCTCGGCCGCTGAGTATGTGCAGTGCGTACGATAAATAAATTATTGTAGGCGTAAGAGCGCAGACTGAAAAACATTCTGCACCTCGATATTATGCGCTTCAAATAAACGAAACTTGATCTATACAAGATTTTTTTATTCTTGAAATGAATTTAATTTTGCTTAGAAAATAAAGGCGTTTTGTTATTTACACAGGTTTCCAATTTAGAAAGTAATTAACCCGTTTCTAAATTCCGGCCGAGTATCAAGTATCATCATCGGCTTATCTTTGCGGGGTCAGCATTATTACTCTCCTCGGACTTACATTGACCGCGCACACATTATCATTCAAATTCATTATTAAACGATTACGTATAGTCAAGAAATATTTAAATAACTAAACCAATTCCTAAAACCACAAATGCGTAATATCAAATAAATATGACACTGGGCTGGAATACAAAACGTTGATGTAACACGCGACAATAAACAACACTAATATTATAATTTCTAGCGGTAATTGCGAACAAAAATAAACTGCGCTATTGCGTAACCTTGAAAAACAATCAATTCCTCGAAAGCAAATAAAAAATGTGCGTAGAAACGAATGAAGAAAATCTGCTTGGATACTTACGTGGACGGTCGCGATGGCAGTTGACGATCGCGCTCTGCAACAAACAAACAAAACAAAACCATCAGTTGATGCACAGAGTGGTGGTGGATGCAGGTGCTACTCGCGTGGCGTTATTTATAAAACAAGAGAAGGCCGGTGGTGGTGAAGGTGTTTGGCGCGTGCTGCACCGCCACCTGTTGGCCGGGCCGGGGGCAGAGCACCTGCATTGCCAGGTGACAGCGTGATGGTAATCACCAACCACCATACTTAAGACATTCACCCTCATGCCATCTTAACATTCATTTACACTACTCTTCCGTTCGAAAAGAAAATCCTGTGTGAGAAAAATGTAACAGTTGTTGTATGTGTGGCCGTCATAAATTCGAGGACCGACAGAGAGCTGCAAACAAAAGAAGGCTGTGGAGACGCCTGTGGCTTGAGGCGGTAAACAAACCAAGTACCGACCGAGAACACGTGCTGCCTTCATCCATCACGCTCATTTACAAACCCACGCTACGAACGCTACAATTTGCTGTTTGCTGCACTCACTGTAATTTTACTGGGAAATCATTATCTCTATACGAATACGTCATCGAACATGACAATTGAATTTATATTGTACACTAACTATTACCTTCACTGACAACCTAAGAAACTTTTATTACATACTTTGGATTTTCTACATAAATTATCTACTCTCGTGCGCAGTTCTTGTTCGTTCGACTCGTAACAATACTTAAAACTACATTTAAGTGCGCCAGTACCACCACCTGTTTGTGGTAACAATTGCATTTTATAACAATACGTTAACCGGCGACGATTGAACATCGTAACCGGTTCTGGAAATGTGGCCGATGAGAAGTGAACGCGATACCGTGATCAGTCAACGACATCATCAGCTGCTGTAGACACGAGAATTATCCGTCGCCCGAGGCCCTTCGGGCTTTAGCTGCTCCGTTGTCTACGCTGCATATTGTCCTTGTTCTTACGTCGCCCAACACTTTTGCTTTGTTTTGTTTCCTACCCATTCATAACAATCACTTTATCGATCAACGAAATTCAATTATAAGAATCAGAACTTTAAACATCCCACACCAATAATCCGATATCTCATTTTATTTCATGCACTTGGATCCGAAGACTGAAATTTTATTTATTTTATTTTGGCATCATAAACTCTTCTTGACCCACAGGCGGGGAAATTTAACTCTCTCCGCTACGCGTCGAGCTTTAAACATTTCCCTTAATACTATAATCTTTTGATTATACTTTTAATACATTGTTTTTGTTACTATAATGAAATTATATTGCATTCTTATTTTTATAAACATAAATAAATATATCATCGCGCCTTTTACCCATTACTGGGTGTGGCACTCTGCCGAAGCAGATCTCGGTAAGTGATATATTTATGCGCGTTACCAGCTATCAAATCACGGCCCCCAAAGATGTTAGTGGTGCGGGGAACCACAGAGGAAATTGGTGAAAATGTTTTGTCGGCTGTGGGGATCGAACCAGTGTTCTTTGGATCCACAGGCCAACTTGATACCACTGAGCTATTACCCTACAAACATTATTTTTTTACAAACTAAATCGGGTAGGTGGGTCAGTAGTATTAAATCGGCCTGTGGATTCAGGAACCGGGTTCGAATTAAAAGTACCCTTGTGACCTGGTGAGCTGTGATTTGACGGCTGGTAACCGCACTTCCCGCGCAAAAATATATATCACTTACCGAAATCTATTACGGCAGAGTGCTGCATCCAGTAATGGGTAGAAGGCGTGACGATATATTTATTTTAAAAAGTGATTCGTAAATAATTCCATACACTATTATTATAATTTTTTTGGCCTTAAAGACAAAAATGTAGTTACTATCGCCGTTTATAAGAATTAAAATTCGTTAGATGAATTTAATTACAGAATCCGATGCTTATTATATTCTGTATACTAATTAATTAATTATTTTATCTTTTTATATCGGAAAACGATTAAATTACATTAAAATGTCTACATAGAAATCAATTTCTAATTGGTATACTAACAATGATGCCAGATTTTTAAAAGCGGCAAGAAGTAACAGATTTCTAGAAATTTACGTCGTGCGGCACGGCTTTTAATTAAAGACGTGTACAGTATGAAAATAGCTGCAAGTTGCAAATAACTACCTTCACTGAAGTGCTATATGACACATACGACTATTTCATGATGATTTATAAACTATAAACTTGCAAGTAAATATATCATCACATTCACATCGTCTTTAATTATAAAGATTAGTTTTGTTTTCATTTTTAAATACAACAGTTAAGTACTGTGAATGTATACATATCAATTGAATTGCGCAAGATTTAGAGAATAAATATCTGTCAATTTCAATAATAATTTAATGAATACGTAATTTTCTACCCTCGGGGCATGAAAAAGTAATCAAGTTTATTAAAAGTTGAGTCATACAATCAACAGATGAATTTATTTCAAAGCGAGCTGATGCAAATAAATTTAAATAAGTTTGTACAACTCGTTCCTGTTTCGACCATAGACCAATATTATTTCAAGGAAACGTTATGATTCATTTTTATTTACTATAATTAATATTCAATCTCAAAATGAAAGATTTGTATACAGTCTTTAAAAGGAATATAAAAATCTATTGTGTAGTGTTTTACACCAATTTCTTTCTCAAATTATGTCCCAAATCCTCAGGTTAACAGTACTGAAACTTTAACGAGATAACGAGAATTTAATAGTTGGTAAAATGAGTAAAAACAGCGTGAACATTTCACAACAATGATGGCAGCTCGAGTTGGTGTAGTCTAGTAGGCTGCGGCTGTTTGTTGCCACCACGCGCAACTAACAAACGCGAATCGCGAACGCACGTTGCGTTATCAAAACACAGTTTCGTCACGAGTGTCAACAACCCTGACTCGCAGAGAGCGACAGAGACGGAGATATAGACACCGGAAACGCTGCATGGATGCGGCGTCACGCTTCGGAACGTCCGCTGGTCAAGACGAACCGACGAGCGGAGAAAATTGTATTGAACGCGCTCTTTTCAACGCGAAACTAATCGCGGCGTTTACGCGCCTCTGAGATCCTAGAGGGCGGTGAATTAGCTACACCGTAAAAAAAAACAATTGACAGATTGCAGTAAGTATTGCGCGCTACCCGCATTTAAATTGCCCGTATCATTATTTAGAACTTTTTCTACGTATTAAAATTGATAATGAGAAAACAAAGAGTTGATGCGTCTTATCAATTACATTGATTTCATAGAAATTATTTTGTAATTAATAACAGAGTAATCATTGTAAATATTATAAGGTCAAGGGATTTGTTGTATTTAAAAATGATAACAAGGAAATATTGACGAATCAATCTTATCGGTGGTTCAAAACAATGAATATAAAATTGAAAACTCATTTCGCAATCACTATCATGTGCATAATAATAAAACGTTAAAAGCATTGTTGAACAAGTAGTATTAAAACGGCAATTAAAATCGAAGGACAAATTTTCCGAACAATCCATTCGTAAACTATTAATAACCAGCCTATAAATTTTGCGCAACTTGACTAACTAATCTACTTATAATCACGAAACAAAACAAACCCGATCCAATACCACATGACCTAGAACAAAACCTGTCGAAGCATAACACTGCAACGAACCGCGAACCTGTTGGGGGGCACTGGTCGTCCGATTAGTGCACATATTCCGGCGGAAACAAAGCGATGCAGTGCGCATGCCTTGTTCGCATCACACGTGACCGCTAGACGACACTCACACACAAACAAACAAACAAAACACTCTCATATACGCACATAACACTAAACAACAGAGAGCGCGCGCGCGCATCACAAAACAAAGAAAACACACGATTGGTACGCACCAGGGTGTTTGTAACCAATGTAGGTGGAATGTTGATAGTAAGGAGCGAACTGACAAGCCATCGAAGTTACAAGAAGTGAGGTTACATGTCGATGACGCAACACACTTAAATACAACCGCGTTGCACGACTTTCGTGCGAGAACTGCCGCCGCTGCTGGTGTTCGGGACGCGTGCGCTGTACCCCGCGGACCCCTTCACCACGCATGCGCTCTCACACACAAGTGCTCTTACGCACGTACGCAACGTAAACGGTTGCTAGGTTACAGAGGGTTGAACTGCATCATGTGATACATTTGTCTTGAATGGAGGGTGCCAAAGAATGTTCCCTACTCTTTCTAACTTATTTTCCTATCTTCTCTACCTACACCACTACTTTTTTCAACGATCATTCTCACAGTATTTCTTTTGTTTTCTTTATCTCGTAAAAATACTTTTAATTGTTTAATATCGCGGTACGGTTGAAAATAGCTTGAAATCGTGGCAAAGGGAGGAATATTTGAATAACTCAGTGAACTTAAAACAACCAGTGGCGCTGGAACTGGGGCACAAAATCAAATAACCATAAAAGAAACATAAATCCAATCATGCAAAACAACAAAAATATCCATATACACAATTAACATTCACATAGTTAGATCTGGTAATAAAACTATAATATAATAAAGTTATATTATAGTACGGCAATAATTTCTAATTGATACGCCACTGGCGTGGGAGGAACCATCAACGTGCAAGGTGGGTGGGCCGTGGGGCCTGATCCCATGTATAATTCACAAAGCGTAGGTGCGTTTTTACTCACTTTTGGGCGTCACTGGTCCAGGCACCGTCTCCGTAAGCTGGAAAACAAATGACGATCATTAATAACAACACGCAGTGAATATGGAATGATGCAGGTCGATAAAAAAACAAAACAAACACGAGCCACGAAAAAATGAAAAGCGTTCCATCGTTTTAACATTTTCATGGGACATTAGACTCGCTTTGCGTGACTTTATTTTAGTTTGAATAGCCAACAAGTTGTAAATTTCAATGAAAAATTAAATGAAATGATCTCAGTGAATTAATAATTATATTGAGACTAGTTCGTCCTTGCTACACATCTGTATGTAATAATTTTATTATGCCACGACATGTGTTTAATTTATTTCCTTTTTACCACAAATTAAAACATTTACTTTACTAACAAACGGAATACATTGTCATTTTATTATTAGAAAATTAACTTCTCTGTAACTTTAATTTGAAGCCAGTTTCAGTAATAATAGAACAAAAGAGTAAGAATAAATTGAAAACAATTACAGATTTTCGAAAACTTATTATCTCTAGACAATTATTTAGTAATTTATCGAATTCTCGAGTCAAATTTAAGTAGATTATTTTTTGACACACAAACTGAAATTTGTCGAACAAACAAAAGCTACAGTGATTATTCTCGAAAATAATCACAAGAGCTTTATTCTCAGGATTGGTTAAAACACACACACGTGACAAGGGACAAAGCATTTCATTGGATTTAAAAATTCCAAAAAATAATCTAATTAGAAACTTTTGACACCAGAAAATATGCGACAGTAGTAAGTGATCAAAAATATGCAATTTCAGTTGGCAATACAATTCTGGGGATCTTTTTATTACACAGTTGGCACAAAACCTGGTATGGTGGAAATACTATTTGACATATAATTTTTTTACAATAAACACAAATAGATTGAGTGATACACATAGAATTACTTTAAATTATTGATCTTAAGAATGTTAAGAAATACTGAAAGAGTTCTTTCTGATCACTCTGTAGATATAATTAAGAGTTTGACTGTACCTGATTTTAAATTATATAGCAATATTATGGTATAGCTTTCAAAACTACTGCAAAATTAAAAATACGGTTCTTTTTTTGTTGTAAAAATTTACAAAGCGGTTAGAGTTTTGAAACAAATGTTCAAGAAAACACAATCACGAATCAGTTGACAGATCAATGACAGCTACAGCCAGAAATGTGACATGTAAACGTACACCACTATTGCCAACCTCAATAACAGAAATTATACTGCTATCATTAAAAATAATAATTTATAACGCATGTATCGATAGCAATTTTAATTATTTGCTAATACTATTTTATAAAATATGTTTTTTTAAATTTGTTATTTAAATATTACACTAGGTTTTTTATGATTTTATTAAGTTTTTTTTCACGAATGATGACGTAAGTGAATCCCTTAAACATTTCTACTATATAAAATGTTTTAAATAATTTCAAAATGCTATACAAAGAGATGTTTGTGTCTGTTAAATTAATTAGTTAATAATTTAAGATGCGTGCAATCGATAATTAACATTCTGTACAGATGATGCCATGTTCTGTTCTTGAAATTATAATATTTCGTAGTCAGAATCAAAATTCAACCTTGAAGTTACTAACAACACTATAAATGAATATTATTGTGACAGATATTGAGCGTTACGTTACTACTGAAACGTAAATAAGAATTAAAGCATTATAAAATATAATACGTTACCTTTCCGAGAACCGGATTAAAGGTGAATTTGTTGTCAGGTTCCTTTCTAGGGGTCGCTGCGATTGCTGTTAGAGGGGCGCGGACGTCTATCATTTCCTGCACATACACAAAACACAATTCTATTATAATCGAAAGAATAGTTTTACCGGCTTGTTCTTCAATCTATGCAATTCATAAACTGGTTCAAATTCCCTCCAGAAGGAGGAAAATAATTATATATATATATATATATACGGAGAAATACGAAACAGATTTCCTCATTAATATTATTTCACTAAATTAATTCAAGTTGGTTAAGTACTTATGCGGTAATAGCTCAGTGGTATCGAGTCGGTCTGTGGATCCTGAGAACCCTGGTTTAATCCACACAGCCGACAAACGTTTTCACCAAAAATTAAAATTACTCCTGTGGTTCCCCCACTATTAACATCTTTGGGGGCCGTGATTTGATGGTTGGTAACCGCACTTCACGTGCATAAATATATCACTTACTGAGATCTGCTTCGGTAGAGTGCCACACCCAGTAACGGGTAAAAGGCGTGATGATATATTTATTTTAAGTACTAGCGAGCAACATGTCTTCAATAATATAAAAATACTGTCGTCCATTTTGCATTTTCACTAATTATTCTAGTTACAGGCCGCACTCCCTTCCTTTTTATATTTTTGATTCGATTTCTGATCTGAAAAATACTTAATCGCATTTGTGTTGTGAAATTCATTTTCAAAAACAAGCGTAGGACGACACTCCTTTCCTTTCTTATCTATTTGATTCGTTTTCAGTTCTTACATAGAGTGTCTAACTGCAATTGTGTGGAATTCACTTTCTAAAACAATCGCAGGCCGACACTCTCTTCCTTTCTTATCTTTTTGTTTCATTTTCAGTTCTTACTTTAGATTGATTTACTGCAATTATGCCGATTTTTTTCCAAATACAAGTGCAAGTTGTCGTCTCTTCTTTTAATTAATTTTAGGGTTCGTGCTACTCCACTTGATGGGATATTATAGCATGATAAGTATGTACAAAAAATTTAATTTTTTCTAATCCAAACAATTTCATAAAAGCAAATCCCATATTCATGTAAAAACAATGCAACAACAATTACGCTCAACTCGGAGTAACAACCGGACTTTCGTCCGGAAACATTTGAAAGCAGACAATTAATCCCTGTTAATCCTGAAAAACTCCCTGGCTCATGTGCAGTCCCCAAGGATGCAAGCGAAACACGAGAAACAGTTCTCGTTTATGTGAGTAAATACAATATATAACAACAGAATGAATGGCGAACTGTTGCTGTTCTGTTGCCTCTGCCGCCCCCATAAGGGTTAGGGGCGGTGGCGTTCCGCCCTCGCTGGGAAGGTGCACGCGTTGACCATGTGACCTATGAGCTATGACGTACGACTGTATTTTTAATTAGACTTTATTAATCAGCAAAATAGATTTGTTCTATTTTAGGGAATATTATCGGAAATAAAAGCTACGAATAACTAAATTTTCAACAAATGTTTGAAAAGAAAAGTACGCACATTTTTCATAAATAAAAAAATATATCATCACGCCTTTTACCCATTACTAAGTGTGGCACTCTGCCGAAGCAGATTTCGGTAAGTGATATATTTATGCGCGTGAAGTGCAGTTGCCAGTCGTCAATTGACGGGCCCCAAAAATGTTAGTGGTGGGTGAGCCACAAGGGTAGTGAAAAATGTTTGTCGGCTGTGGGAATCGAACCAGGGTTCTCAGGATTCACAAGCCGAGTCTATATCACTGAGCCACCTACATTTTTCATGACATTACAAATTCAATAAACTCTAAATATAGATGTGCGATCGAAGCGAGTTCTGCCAAATATACGTTTAATTTATATTACCACCCGCTTCTCAAAAATGTTTTAGCTAATAGTGAATTGATTAGCTCAGTGGTATCGAGGTGGCCTGTGGATCCTTAGAATCTCGGTTCGATTCCCACAGCCGACAAACAATTTTCAACACATTAAAACTTCCCTAGTGGCTCCCCTCCACTAACATCTTTAGGGGCCGTGATTTGACGGCTGGTAACCGCACTTCACGCGCATAAATATAGCACTTACCGAGATATGCCTCGACAGAGTACCACACCCAGTAATGGGTAGAAAGTGTGATGATATATTTATATTTATTTATAAAAACTTAATCTTAAACTTTCCGAAAACTGAACGGTAAGACTATGTTTAATTTAATTAAACTTACGAGAATATGGTTTAGGTAAATATGACTAATTAAAAATGGAGCATTAGCTGAAATTCTGTTGAGAATTGGACTGTACAAATATATAAATTTTCACCACATTAAAATTACCCCTGTGGCTCTCCCTCCACTAACATCTTTGGGGACCGTACTTTGACGGTTAGTAACTACAATTCACGCGCATAAATATATCTGCTACGGCAGAGTGCCACACCCAGTAATGGGTAAAAGACGTGATGATATATTTATTTTATTTTACTTACCAACGGTAACAAAAAATATAAATGTTAAATTTATGTAAGTCTCCTTGTAAAATGTTATAAAGAAGTTATGTAATTGGCAAAACGAGAATCTGAGATTAAATCTCAAACATTTAGATAAAATCTGAGAGGTAAATGAAGTCATCAGCAACAATTAAAAATACTTTACAGTAAAGTAACAATTTAAAAAAGCATTACGCCGAAATCGAGTCGAACTGGTTAAAAAACTTCCAATATTCGTTAATTATATTTCATTAATTAAAATTGAATAGCGAAGGACAAAGTTTAATCTTGCTTTTAAACAGGATCCAGTGAATTAACACATCAAATTAGTAGCCGAAATCCCCTGGCGGAGGAAACGATAATCGTTCGTTCGCAATAGAAGACAGCAGGAGAAGCAGAAGAATAACGCTTTCGCAGCGCAGAATGAAGCTCTGAATCGGGCTTTAATTGGTGTTTATGAAATCGTTTGGCTGCGAGGCAAGCGAGACCCAAGACCGAAATACGCAGATCGCGTTTCCAATTTAAGAGCAGACATCGAACTTAAATTTGCTTAACGTTAACTTTTATCCCATTGAAGCGACTTCTATTTACATTCTTTACATATTTAAATTATTCTTAGTACTGATCATAATACCTCACTTACAGTTTTATTCTTTAATATATTTCTAAACCAATTATATCATTCATATTTTCTTAGATCATAGACTAGGTATATTTGAAAATTAAAAAAAAGTAATTATAGCTAATACTGGGCAAATCTAGTCGTAGATGGCAGCAGTAGACTAATAGTATATTCCGAAAATGAACCACAGTGCGGTTCAATTTTACCACGGTTACGGTTAGAATGACGTCATAACGGAACACTTTCACGATGACAGTTGTCACTTGGCAGATGAGTTTCGAAATGTGAAATTTATTTAAGATGGAAAAATGTTTATATTATAAAAATATTGTATTCTGTATCACACCGGTTTTAACTTAAATATAGGGATAAAAAAATAACACAAAGAAAAAAGTAAATACGAGCTTCAGAACAAATAATAAATTCATCTAATATGAATATATACTGTTCAATAATAAAAATACATTTTGTATCACATGTTTATTTATCAGTCATCATAAAAATATAGTTTTATAAGACAAAAATCCACAAACACTGCAAAAGCCGCCAAACACGGTTCAAACTTGTCAACAACAGCTGTGAAGTAACCACAATTTTCAAAAACTGTGTTCCGTAATGAAACCGGTTACTGAAAAAACTAACCGGTTCATTTTCGGAATACACTATAAATCAACGTTTCGACATCTTAACATAGTCTCTGTTTTAGTCTTTGTTTTTGGTTTTTTGTTTCTGTTTATGTCGGAACATTCCAGTCATTTCCAGCTCTTAACATAAACATAACCTTAATTTAATATTCCAGTAAAGGTTTGTTCACTTAAATGAGAACATAATTGTATAAAACTATTTGGAATACTTTAAAAAATTATATAAAATTATTAATAAGGAATAATAATTACTATTAAAATTAAACACTAGTTTAATTAATCTATACAATTCCAAAATAATTTTAAAAAATTGAGACATTATTGTAGTGAACAAACCAGAATATTTCAAATATAGTAATTTAAATTTCAAAATTGATTTTTATATTATTAAAATATAATTAATTTACAATTTTGCGGTCAGCACCGGGCGGCACATATTTTGGTGCGGCATTTTTAATATTTTGTTTTAATTGTAAAAAAACAACTTGTTCACTTTATAAGATAACTATTCGATTTCTACGAATGATGAATTACTATATGATTTCGAATATTTTTCTTCATCGTCAAGTCAATGTAGGGTTGAAAATATTATCTCGAAAAATTCCTTTATTACTGCCTAATTTAAATATGCCATCCAATGGTAAAAAAGTTCCCCACCTATAGTTTATCTGAATTACAATTATTTATTTATGTTTATTAATTTAATGGGGTAATGGCTCAGTGGTTTCGAGTTGGCCTGTGGATCCCGAGGACCCCGGTTCGATTCCCACAGCCGACAAACAATTTTCACCAAATTAAAATTACCTCTATGGCTCCCCACTAACATCTTTGGAGGCCGTGATTTGACGGCTGGTAACCGTACTTTACATACATAAATATATCACTTACCGAGATCTGCTTCGGCAGAGCGCCACACCCAGTAATGGGTAAAAGTCGTGATGATATATTTATTTTATATTTATTTTTTAATTTATAAAACCACCATTTGATTGACGGGCGGCAAATTGGAGACCGCCCTGGGCGGCAAAAGTTAAAGGTACACCACTGTTATTAAACAAATAAAGTTTTCAAATATTTTGAGTAGTTGGGCTAGTGCATTACTGAACTAAAATATGGTACATATTTCATAACGGTTACACGACGTTATAATAGTGATTATTAGTTCAAGTACTCTATGACAATAGGAGTTATAACTTGATGTTTTCATGCAGTAATTTATCAAAACTTGAAAAGTACCGTTTCGCTATCACGGAAAACAAGCATTAAAAAATGTGAGTTATTTCGACAGACTTTGGTGGTGTACTCAAGATGTTTCAATATTAAAATGTTGTTTATATTTTATATTATGTGATGTGGCAACATGTGCAGTAGCTGTTTATTTGAAGTTTGTGATAAACATGCATGAGAGTGGAACGTACCTTGAGGATGTGTTCAACTTCTGCTTGACCGGCTCCGGACGGTGTTTGAGGCTCCCGGAGTCCACCTCCGGAACTTTGACTTTGTGCCTGAAAGTAAACAACACCAAATAAATTACTACAGAAACAAGCAACGAAGATCCTACGCCGATAGCAATATTTAACCTTTGTACTTGATATAAGAAGAACGCTATTGCATATTACTTGTTTCTATTTATTTATATATAGTTATAATACGCTGACTAGACAATTAATTCATTTATTAACCCATAACAATGGAATAATACACTTATTAGTATTGTAATAGTATATGACATAACAAGCATCGAAAGTATAAGATAACGTGCGAGTGTACAAATTGAAAAACGAGGCGCGCAGCGCCGAATGATGTAAGTACACGAACACAGTTATCACACTTTCGAGCGAGTTATATACACTATTTTTCTGACGACCACAAAATATTTCTAAAAAAAATTTACAAGAGCAATGTTATTACACTTTGACAGCTAATGCGTTTTTGTAGGTAAGCGTTGACGTTTGAGGTTAGGTATTGTGATACCAACTGTACTAACCGTAATGTCAAAATATTGAATAATGTAAAAATAAAAAGTAAGATTTATTTGTGCAAATGTGTTGAAAAATCTGTTAAAACTTCAATTTAAATAATAATACAAATTCTTTTAATTTATTTTATTATTTTCTTTCATCGTAACGCCATCTGTTGTCAATCAGTGGAACTTCACCTGATATGTTAGAAGTAAACGTCATACTAACATACGAGGTGTATGTATGTTATGTTTAACTTTCCGTAGTAGTTTATGATGTTATGGTTACTTTCATAAGTGGTCGTCTGAAAAGTATATTAGATTTGAAATTCTCACAGCCGACAAACAATTTTCACCACATTAAAACTACCCCAGTAGCTCTCCCTCCACTAACATTTTTGGAGGCCATAATTGGATGACTGGTAACTGCACTTCACGTGTATAAATAAATCAGTTGCCGAGATCTGCTACGGCAGAGTGTCACACCCAGTAATAGGTAAAAGGCATGATGATATATTTATTTATATTTTTATTTTAAGTTTTAGACAGTGCTAGTGGAAAATAGTTATTTATGTAGCAAAGGTGAAAACAGGCGTTTCTGGCCTGTGGAATGATTATTAGCACGAGGCGCTAATTTCACCCGTGGTACATACAATATTTTATGCACCACAAAATAACATTTAATTATATGTTCAAAAGATTAAAATATGTACATAGGTTATATGTCACGATGACATTTTGTAAAGTCAAGTATTTACAATAAACAAAAATTGTCATTTTATGTTTTGTGTTTAAACCCGCTTTTTAGAGCTAAAACACATGAATTTCGAGCCGGTTGTGCATAAAATATATCTACACGATGACGTAAATTATTCAATTCGATGGACACTCATTACTCACGTTTATGAAAGTTTATAGCATGAGCCAGAGGCGAAAGCTCCAATTCAAACAAGTGAGAAATGGACCTTACATACAAGTTGTATAATGCTATTTCTACGATTACGATATTGTTGCCCTCTTAATTTATATTTTAATAATAATTTTTTCTGGATTTTACCATTTCAATATGACAATCTTAAATTAAGATAGTACTAGTGTGACGGTGGCGCCATCGGTTGTCGAGTGGCGAAACTGACGCTCAAAAAAATATTATGATTTGAATATCATGAATTGTTAACAGGTTGTTGGTCTAGTGAATTTTCAAATACCATACCACCGTGTGGTGTTGCCATTATAAATTGGGATACTTAATTTTTCGTTAAAAACAAGGCTTTGCATGGCTATATATCCATTACTAAACGATAAAAAACTTTCTCCTTCTGATACAATATACATGGATAGTTCTAGAACATCATACTAGTTTTTCAAATGAAACTGCAAAATTTTAGAGGTACACAAACCAAATTTGTACGATTCTGAGTGATGATCGCCATAAGCCCCGTGTATAAGAACTCAACTTTACAAGCGAATATATTTGTTTACAGACGATGAATGTGTTTCATATTTTAACAGGATACGTATGACTATCCAATGTTTACGTGCGCCAAATTGCATTCAGATCTGCAAAATTTTTTTTCACGCTAGTACTACCTTAAGTATCTTAGCAAAGTAACAACCAGTGAGATATGAATATTATATCTTACGTTGCCTATAGTAACCGTGAGATATGAAAATGTGTGTACAAAGTACTATATTCCCATAGCAACAAAAAGCATACAAGTAGCAGAGATATTTGAGTGGTCGTAGAAAAATAAGTTATATAAATTAAATGACGTAATAGTTAGGCCGTGTTATAAATTTATTTACAGTGTAAAATAGTTTTTTTTTCTTTTTATGTATATTTAGTACAAAAGGCTAAATTGAGCTAAAATGTGGTGATTATAATTGGGTAAGTAATGTTCAGTTTTGTGGGAAAGTAAATTTATTGAATAAAAAGTTTTTATCGCAAATATTAACACCTAATACGAATGTTTAAACAACAATGATTAACTAATAAAATTTACTTTTTCTTTCACAAAAAAGTCATTAAAATTCCAATAATTAAATAGTTTTTTATCGCAATTTTATTATCGGTCCAAACGACGCGTGACGTAATTTCTCATCCACCAATCAAAATGCAAGGCATGGATGCACATTGAGGTTCACTTGTTTTCTTGGAAGCTAACCTCAATCTGCTAACAAGTTAATTCGTTTAGGGCTGTAGTAAATCTACAACAGGCTGGCAGACAGTTCCGTGCCGAGATATTTTCTATTTTCGCAGGTAAAGTCCTTCGACTGGCCTTGGAGTGTTGTGCGTTGCTTTTTACGTCGATTTGTTGATTCGGTTACCATGGTTTCCGACGCCTGTCGCCGCATTGTGTAGAGATATGTCTGTTTACCTGATTTACGATACGCAGTTTAGAATGACATCTAACCGTTTTTATGTGCAACTACTTGTTTCACCCGCTGTTCAAGATAGGGTATTCCAGAAAAAAATTATTATTTTATATGTTAATCTACATACAAAAATAAATTTGCCCAGTTCTATTTTGTTGTAAAATTCCTACTTACGGGGACAAAAAAAAAATTTATAAATTAATCGTGACGTAGGGAGTTCACGCTTGTTTACGTTTCAGTCAACACTTGTTTTTGCCAGTTTTTACTTATACGAAATTTCTGAAGAACAATATTATGTTCACGTTCCAAATGTTAATATTCAGGTAATAATAATAAAAATAATAATTATTCTACAAATTTAAGAAGTAAACATGTATGTATAGTTTTCAGGAAGCATTTTATATATTAGGTTTCTGTGCAATTCTAATATTTATTGTTATAATTAGTACTGTAATTAATTATTGTTTTGTTCCGAATTGCCATCTCGGTGTACATGTGCACTGCCGCACAATGTGAAGTTACAATTTACTTGCGCTATCTACGTCAGAATAATATCAATGATTATTTTTTGACGTTTCTGAAAACCAATGAAATGCTTCATTGTATGTCACTGCGTTTTAACCAATCCTGTCATTATTATACTGAGAATAAAGCTCTTGTGATTATTCCCGGGAATAATCTCTGTAGGTGCTTTTGTTTGTGGCAAATGATAGGTAGTTGTCAAATAATTATTTAAAACTGTCAACACGTCAAGTAAAATGTGTGGAAAAAATTGAATTAGTTGCATTTCAGATACAGAAATACATGAAGAAATTTTGGAAACAACTTCCAAGAATACATTAATAAGTAATCAATCGATATGAACCCAGTTTAAAATGTTTTAAGTTGGATGAATCGACCTCAACAGCTAAGTCAAAAAATAATCTAATTAAATATAACTCGAGAGTTGGATAAATTAGAAAATAATTCTCCAGTATCTTTCTCAAACTTGTTGCCATTTGGCAATAGCCACTCAAGCCTTACGGGCTGTCGTGACTATTGCCTGGCAACAAGTTTTCGAAAGATCTGTCAAATTATTTTCAATTTATTCTCACTCTCTTATTATATTAGTACTGACAATTGTTTGAATAATTCACTTTCTTTACGACCAAACAGAAAATAAACTTTTCCAACTGTCAGTTGACAGCAGAAAGTTGACATTTACCGCTTGCCGAGCGAAAATAAGATACTTCCGCTCACTGAGCGGTTATGTAAGAATGTATCATCGTATTCATGCATACATGAAAACTGTCGCCCGAATTTCCGAACAGAAAAACTTTCAAAAATGATTTTAAATTTTTTCCAAACGCTTTTAAATGGTCGTAGAAAAATATTTTGTACCTCGAGCAGAAAGTGTCCTTGCCGCAAGGGACTACTTTCCACTCCAGGTTTACAAGTAACTATTTAATTGAATATTACAGATATTAACGCGTTACTTTTGAAACAACTAAAATTGCTATGTGTTAAATATTTCTTTAAACTCCGGACTGTAAGAATAGTCTATTATGACAAAACCCATAATATTTTTATAATTAATTGTTTACGTAAAATGATTACGTTTTTTTAAAAACCTTGGTTTTGATAAATGATTGACGTAAATGTTTGTCAAGAAAAATGAAACAAAACGCAAAAAAATATTGGCCATAACTATCACTATCAATCCGTCAAAGAGTGAATAAAAATGGCGGTTGTGAGTTCTAGTGGAATTTTTCACGTTTTTTTCGTGGTGCAAAGTTGGCAACTGTCAAAACATAGGCCAGCGTCCTGCGACAAGGCTGCTTGATCCCAAGTTCGTAATAAATTCCGCACAAAGGACCACGAAGGGTAATAAATCTCCGCTCTTGCGCGTTCGCGACGCGTTCCTGATGCGCGGTGACGACTGACGAGTTTATGACGATACGGAATTCCAAATTCGAGTGTCAAGCGTCGTAAAAGGCTTCAAGCTAACTGGATAAGATTATCACAGAATGTAGCGCCAGAGATTTCAATTTTTACCTTGAAAAATATCATATTTTTATCTATTTTTAAATTTTTCTCCGGATATTACACAAATGGATAAATTTTCTTTTCAATGAATTGAACTCTGAAAGTGAATTTTCTGGAATCTTGTGGCTCTACTCACATCAATTGGGATTTTTCAATAAGAATGCGAACCTTCTCGGGAGAGTTGAATCCATAAATAAGGGTATATTCAACTTACAGACCGAGAAGATATTACCTTCAATTTGTGATTTTTTTTAGAGATAAATGCTTCAAATAAACATGGGTGAAAATTTAGTTCTTCAAATCTTTCTTTTCATGAATTTGGTTTAATTAATTTTTTTGATAGTTGCTGAAATAGTATATTAAGTACCATGAACTGTAAGTGACAGTTTTTAGGTCAAGAATTCCTAAACATTCGCGACCTAAAAAAATCACTTACAGTTCGAGGTTAGTAAGCTATTTTTTACAATACTTGCACAAATAGAAGGAAAAGAAAAATAGGTTTCAAAATTGAGAGCTGTAAAATTGTTGTCAAAATAAACAGGACCTTAAAATAAATAAATATATCACCACGCCTACCCATTACTGGGTGTGACACTGCCGAAGCAGATCTCGGTAAGTGATATATTTTGCGCGTGAAGTGCGGTTACCAGTCGTCAAATCACGGCCTCCAAAGATGTTAGTGGTAGAGGAGCCACAGGGGTAGCTTTTGAAATTATGAAAATTGTTTGTCGTCTGTGGGAATCGAACCAGGGTTCTCAGGATCCACAAGACCTTGATATGTAATATTTACTTACAGTTCACGGTAGACAGTAAATAAATATTAAAGTCCTGATATAACCATGGAAACCACTGTGCAATAGAAGTTCCACTTACTGTGTTTAAATTTTGTCATTAAAAGGTAACTTACAGTACAAGCATTGTAAAAAAATAATTTTGACAAGTTCGATAGCAGAAAATATGCTGAAAAATGTATGTTTATTAACAATGGAGAATAAACTACGTGAAATGGTGTCGCTGGATAAAAGGTTGTAATAGCAATGATAGTATGGCCGGTAGGTCGCGTAATTTTTATTGTGTAATTTGTAAAATTTATACCCAAGTCTTGTAATTAACTCGTTTGTCATTGGACTGTAATTAATGACCCGATCGGAAAACGGAGTCCGGTAATTAAAAAATCATCGGTGTGACGTATTGTTCTGTTGATACTAAACCGGAAAATTGATTTCCGATTTCGTGGAAACTTTGATAAAACTAATAAAATACCTTTTAATAAAAGTTTACTGTAATAATCAAGTGTACATAAATATTAAAAAGTCGGTTTAAATAATTTTCGCAATTAATTAGTTAATTGAAATTAATAAAACCAAATCGATACAATTTTCACCGGGCATACATGTGCCCACAACAAAATTTAAACAAGTGCAGGTCTCATAATTAATAATTGATCAAATATTATCGCTCGCTCGTATCATACATTCTCGTTTGTTCACATAAATTTTCTAAATTAAATTCATTAATTTGGTTGGCTATATCAATCATGGATTCATTTGATGTTTATACTTTAAACACAAACAATAAATTGCAAATAATGATACGAGTAAAAAGACCAAACCATTTTACAACGACATTTTATTAAATTAACTGACACGAAAATTGAAAAATAAATTCACTATTTATAAAATACTGACCGCTATTATACAAACAAATAAAAAATTCGACGTTACTTTTTTATATTTGTTATTTTGCACAACAGGAATTTAATTCCAATTACAGTACAATGGAATCCGAACCATTCAGACATAAACGTACTTTTTATATAAGTTGAAGTCAGCGAGATTTGAACCCGTGACATTTTGCTTATTAGACGTAATTTGAATACTACATTTTTTCTAAGAAATTAGTAACTA
The DNA here is from genome assembly GCA_911728475.2 of Pterostichus madidus. NCBI lineage: Eukaryota > Metazoa > Arthropoda > Insecta > Coleoptera > Carabidae > Pterostichus > Pterostichus madidus. The sequence continues at coordinate 31,704,516 of OU452312.1, forward strand.
ACTAAAGCTTGTTTTACAGTAACAAACTGTCAATTTATAGTTACATGATTTCGTGCTAAATTCAAATATAGAAGTCAAATTTAATTTTTCTACAGTCGTGTTGATAAGTCAATATATTAGTATTAAATTTTGAAATTATTTTAGAAACAAATATTTGAAATAAAAGAGGAAATAGTTATTTCTGTATCAAGGGTAAAAACAGGCGTTTCTAGCCCGCGATATGATTGTTAGCACGAGGCGCAAAGCGCCGAGCGCTAATAACATGCTCAGGGTCAGCAATGCTAATTTCACCCGTGGTACATACAATACAATACAATGGGGTAGCTAGCTCTGGTTCGATTCCCAGAGGCGACAAACAATTTCCATAATTTTAAAAACTATCCCTGTGGCTCCTCCACCACTAACATCTTTGGAGGCCGTGATTTGACGACTGATAACCGCACTTCACGCGCAAAATATATCGCTTACCGAGATCTGCTTCGGCAGAGTGCCACACCCAGTAATGGGTAGAAGGCGTGATGATATATTTATTTATTTATTTATACAATATTTTGTGCACAACAAAATAACATTTAATTAATGTTCAAAAGATTATAATATGTATCTAGGTTATATGTCAAAATGACATTTTGCAGAATCAAATATTCACAATGAACAAAAATTATCATTTTATACAAAGGGTCAAAAAGAAGTGTTTAAGTCCGCTTTTTAGGGTTAAAATACATTAATTTCGGCCCGGTTGTACATAGGTATAATTTTTGTAGAATTAGAAATAGAATATATGATAAAAATTATGTTCTAAGATAATATTATAACGTTAAAAAAAAAGTAAACATTGCTTCCGTGTGAACAATGACACGGCAATCAAATTTCGTTATGCCGGGCACGTTGTTCACTTGTTTGACCAGGAGTCACGTGACTGAACCACAATGACGTTAAGACACAATCACAAACGAAAAACATAAAAAACAAACTAACGGTAAACACATATTACTTTAACGAGCATGGGTAGGTACAGTTTTCACAAATTTTTGGTTTTTATGAAAATCTGTTGGCAAGCTTTGAAATATGCTATCTGTTGCGTGAATCTTGACTTCCGTATGCTTATGCCGATGGTATATCTCGTCGAGGTGTGATTCCGTACAGTTCACCAAAATTGAAATATGCCTACACTATATTACCACAACTTATTAGTGTTAGACGCCAGAAATTGCATTATACTTTTATACAGGCTGATCAGAAGGAAGTGTTTCAGTAGGCAATAAATAAAAAAACTACTAAATTGGTAAGAAATAAATATATCTACATGCCCCTTTTACCTAATACTGGGCGTGGACATTCTGCCGAAACAGATCTTGGTAAGTGATATATTTTGCGCGTGAAGTGCGGTTACCAGCCGTCAAATCGCGGCTACAAGGATGTTAGTAAAGGGAGAGGCATAGAGGTAGTTTTTAATTTAGTTAAAATTGTTTGTTGTCTGTGGGAATCAAACTCGGGTTCTCAAATCGACAGGCTGTCTACAGGATTTCAAACAGGTAGATTCATGGCTCAGTGGTATCCGAGTCGGCCTGTGGATCCTGAGAACCCTGGTTCGATCCCCACAGCTGACAAAATATTTTCACCAATTTAAAATTACCCCTGTGACTCCTCCACCTCTAACATCTTTGAAGGCCATGATTTTACGGCTGGTAACCGCACTTCACGCGCATAAATATATCACTTACCGAGATCTGCTTCGGCAGAATGCCACACCCAGTAATGGGTAGAAGGCGATGATATATTTATATTTATATTAGATTCATAAAACGGATTAGCACGATTACAAATCACGGCCCTCAAAGATGTTAGTGGTGGAGAAGCCACAGGGATAATTTTGAAGTGATGAAAATGTTTGTCGGCTGTGGGAATCGAACCAGGGTTCTTAGGATGTACAGGGCGACTCGATTGGTATATAAATTTTATTTTTTGTTATTGACAGTGACATTTGAAAATTTAAATTACTAAAAATCGTAGTTTCCCTTACCCACATCCTTTTATTTCTTAACATTACTCACAGAGCAATCATCTAAAGTATTTCTATCATTCAACCTATTTGTATTTATTATAAAAATGACATGAAAAATAGTATTTCCGCCTTTACTGGCATTGTGCCAACTGTGGAATAAAAAGATACCCAGAATTGTATTGCCACCAGAAACAATTCCTTTTGATCACTCTGTAGTTACCTCTTTAACAACAAGGAGAAAAAAAAGGGAAATAAATTATATTTAATCATTAATGGGATCATCAAAAAAATATTTCTTTTTCTTATCTTCACTTAATATAAATATTGAACAACTCTATGGCGTAATATCTATATTTTTTTACAATTATAGAGAGTGACACACCCAGTAATGGGTAGATGGCTTGATGATATTTTATATTATATTTATAGGTAATTATTATTTTGTATTTATTTAACAGGTACTGAATTCCAATTACAGTACAGGGTTCGGACTTACCAAACCACAGTGTGGTACTTCATAAGCTTAAGATTCGAACTAGCGATCTTCGGATTCAAATGCCGCAATGTTAACCACACCACCGTACCGCTGAACAATTAAATATAAAGTTCATCAAAATCAGTTGACTAAGATGAAACCATCATTCAAAAATTAAATATGCCTTGATATTGAAAATTGTGAAACTGAATTTCATAGAAATAAAGAATAATGTTTGAGTCCATTGTGTCATGGCGATCTGTTGCGTTAAAGTGAACTCTACATCTCGATACGGTGAGATATCTCTCTGCAGCGACAAGCGACGTGCTACGGTAAGTTGTAAAATTAACAGCTGACAATGGTAGAAGATTGGAATCTCGTCTGTCTTTCGTGAGAACTATCTGATTGGTTGTAAGTATTGTGTGTGAATGACTGAGTACGAAGTGTTCATTTCACGATGAATTAACCGTGAATGAGCGAGCACTGTACGAGATGTGAAGGTATTTTACAAAACCATCATCATTACACACCTACTGGACTTTATTGAAACTTCTGTTATCACCAGCCAGATAATACACTTATTTATTTGTATCAATTTAGATATTTAAAAATGTGTAGGTTATCAGTGGTACTAGTTAATATAAACAGGAATTATATTTGTATTGTGCACGAAATTAAATAATTACATCATGCAATATCTTACGCAACGAAAGCACGAACTTGCAAACAATGGATATGCTTACTTGAGAAACAAAAGTGACTTCAAATTTACTACAATTTTAAAATTACTTTCTTAACTATATATTCTTATTAGTTTACATTCACTTAATCCGTAAAATTCACTACGAAAAATCTAAAATGGTTTATTGCTCTGATTATCTTTTGCCTCACAATGTGAAGTTGCAATTTACTTGCGCTATCTACGTCACAATAATATAATGATTATTTTTAGACGTTTCTGAAAACCAATGAAATGCTTAATTGTATGTCACGTGTCTGCGCTTTAATCAATCCTGTCATTATTATACGGAGAATAAAATGATCTTGTGATTATTCCCGGGAATAATCTGTGTAGGTGCTTTTGTTTGTGACAAACGACAGGTAATTGTCAAATAATTATTTAAAAATATCAACGCGTCAAGTAAAATGTGTGGAAAAAAAAACGATTTAATTTTGGAAACAACTTCCAAGAATACATTAATAAGTAATCAATCGATATGAACCCAGTTCAAAATCTTTTAAGTTGGATGAATCGACCTCAACAGCTAAGTCAAAAAATAATCTAATTAAATATAAGTCGAGAGTTGGATAAATTAGAAAATAATTCTCCCGTATCTTTCTCAAACTTGTTGCCATTTGGCAATAGCCACTCAAGGCCTACGGGCTTTCGTGACTATTGTCTAGCAACAAGTTTTCGAAAGATCTGTCAAATTATTTTCAATTTATTCTCACTCTCTTATTAGATTATTACTAAAAATAAAGCATTCACAACTTGATTTAAACTTTTTAATGAATTTGAACAATGAACTGCGATTGGTCCATTTAATATCTCTTTTGCGGGTTAATGCAACCAAACAGGACAATAGAAACAATTGGTTGATACTCCTTCAATCCGCCTTATTTACCATGTAAGCGTTGGCGGTACATTTACGTAACACTCTGTATAGAAATTATAACGGTTTAATATTTTGATATATTTTAGAAGCGTTTTGTTTTTAATTCTAATTCAACTTTATCGCGTAGTTAACAACGAAATGATTCAATTACAGATTAAGGAGGAGGAATCCGTTTAAAAAGCTATTTATTGTAAGAAATAAATAATAAATAAGTGTCTGACCTGATCCATGTGTATCCTTGGTAGATTCCTCGCTGCACTGTGAATCCTCGACATAGAGGAAGAAGAAGAAGAGCTACTATGCGACATGGAAGGTCCAGGAGGCGGTCCTTTGGGTGGCACAATCCCATTCGATCTGTGAGTTCCCGAACCATGTTTAACAGGTTGTCCAGGATATCCACCTCTGCCCTCGTACGGGGGTTTTCCATCAGCGGGTTTGACGAAACCGCCGCGGTGCGCACCATGATGTGGCGGCCTGCTGGAGGAGCCTGAGCTGTGTGAGGGCTTCTTGAACTCGGGGGCGGAGTTCCGGCCATTGGGCACTGGCGAGGCCGGGACTCCGTCCACACCGATCAAGCGCTTCGGCTCGTCCAGCAGGTGCTTAATGATGGAATAGTCACCGAGTTTGCTCTGGATCTTTTGGGTTTCCAGGTCAGTCGATGATGGGTTCACCTGCAAAGAAAACAAGAATTAGGAACAATATTCTATAAACCAATAAAATAAATAGATAAATAAATATATCATCACGCCTTGTACCCATAGAAATACACTCGTTCAAACCGCATTTCAATATCTCTTATAGTTTTCGATACTGGGTGTGGCAATCTGCCATAGCAAATTACGGTACGTGATATACAAAACACAAGTATAATACAAAATTTTATCCACAACTCATAATTATAGGTATCGAAGAAGATTGGTCGTAACGTTTAACGTTGATTCAGTTATATATAGTTTCTCAAAATACGGTAGGTCATTAAGTGGTTGCTAAGTAACAAGTTGTTTACAGTTTTATGAAATATAAAACACTAGTGTTTTATGAGCTATATAATTCAACTGAACTCAGTATAATAATGTCTTTATTATATATGAGTTGTGGATAAAAGTAATTATTTCACGCGTGAAAATAAATAATTATTTTTTCACATGTGAAAAGAACACAAATTTCGCGTATCCATAGCGATATAAAAAAGTTTAATTTTTTTGACAGTGATTTTTGATTCGTAATCAGCATATCAAACAACATAAACCCTTAACGTATGTACCAACCGTTAAATGACGGCCCCCAATGATGTCAATGGTTTCTAATATTTGGTCCAGACTTAGATACTTAGTCTTATAAGATTAACAGTTTTATTTAAATTGAACTCACTTCGACATAACGACAAATAAAAATAGAATAATTATAAAAGTAATAATATAATTAAGAATTTGATGTCATGTCTCGTACACTCATTTTGAAATGCATAATAATTTCTGTAAATAAGTACATAATCTGTAATCTGTCATCTGTCAATAAAATAAATTTTATCCAACCAACGTGAAATGAATGTGTAGCTAGTAACTCTAACAAACTGTTGAATTTATTTAGCATACCGAAACATAATATATGAAAATGTATTCAATTCGAGAAATAATTATTGTATGAACAAAAACATCGGCAACACATTTCTCGTTTCACAAAACTATTAACCAGACAGCAGGCTGCCAACATAAATCAGTGAAAACATCAAATTATCACGGACGCAATATCCATTTCAAGCCATTAACAAATTCGCAATAAATGCAAACAGTTGAAAATCGCGCGAATTGGCGCGCCATGATAAACGCATTACTAGCGCTATCGACCGCGCGCACATGTCGCCCTCTTTGTCACTCTTTGTGGCCCTCTCACACACACACACACACACACGTGTCTGGATGGTACACTTGTGTTCACACACATAGTCGAATGAATCAGATCGCTGGTTGTATATTACTCACTCGATTGCTATTTATACCGACCGAATTGAATTCCAAGTGACGATCTTCTGGCAAAAACAACGCACTGTCGACAACGTTTTACTTCACTTGTAGCTTATACGAATTAATCTCAATCTGCTACAGGACTTACTTAACAGCTTAATTACTTAATTGTGCTTCATTTCCATTACTTCGTTTATGACAATTGAATATTCACTCAATTATCATATATGCCTACTTGTGCTCACAAAAATTACTTCGATATGCGCTTTGTTTACGACCAGTTCATTTATTTATTTATTTACTACATTACTCAGCACGAAATTAATTCCAGTATAGTTCAGGCGACCAACAGTTTATAGTGATATTAGAACCACTCAGAAACAGATTTAGCTAGTTCTAAAATAGTGATTTTGCACAATTTGTACTTTAATTAAACAGGATGTACAATAGATATCTTAAAATTAGTACCTATGGGGTGGCTAGCTCAGTGGTATGAAGTCGGCCTGTGGATCCTGAGAACCCTGGTTCGATTCGCACAGATAACAAACAATTTTCATAATTTCAAAAACTCCCCTATCACTAACATCTTTGGGGGCAGTTATTTGACGACTGGTAACAGCACTTCACGCGCAAAATATATCATTTACCGAGATCTGCTTCGGCACAGTGCCACACCCAGTAATGGGTAGAAGGCGTGATGATATACTTATTTATTTTATTTTAAAAATTAGTACCAATATAAATAAAAAAATAAATAAATATATCATCACGCCTTCTACCCATTACTGGGTGTGGCACTCTGCCGAAGCAGATCTCGGTAAGTGATATATTTATGCGCGTGAAGTGCAGTTACCAGCCGTCAAATCACAGCCCCCCAAAGATGTTAGTGGAGGAGGAGCCACAGGGGTAATTTTAAATTGGTGAAAATGTTTGTCGGCTATTGGAATTGAACCAGGGTTCTTTGGATCCACAAGCCGACTTCATACAACTGAGCCTTTACCCCATGTCAACTATATAAAATAAATAAATATAAATATATCATCACGCCTTTTACCCATTACTGAATGTGGCACTCTGCCGAAGCAGATCGCGGTAAGTGATATATTTTTGCGCGTGAAGTGCGGTTACCAATCGTCAAATCACGGCCCCCAAAGATGTTAGTGGTGAAGGAGCCACAGGGGTAATTTTAAATTGGTGAAAATGTTTTGACGGCTGTGGGGATCGAACCAAGTTTCTCAGAATCCACAGGCCGACACGATACCACTAAGCCATTACCCCATATCTTAATATTAGTATGTAAATAAAAATGTAATGGGGTAATCCCTCAGTGGTATCCGAGTCGGTCTGTGGATCCTAAGAACCCTGATTCGATCCCCACAGCCGACAAAACATTTTCACCAATTTAAAATTACTCCTGTGGCTCATCCACCACTGACATCTTTGGGGGCCGTGATTTGACGGCTGGTACCCGTACTTCACGCGCATAAATATATCACTTACTGAGATCTGCTTCGGCAGAATGCCACACCCAGTAATGGGTAAATGGTGTGATGACATATTTTTTTATATATAAAAGTAAGCGCAACTATTGTCAAAAACTGATTTTATTTATTTAGTTTAATTGCTCATGAAACTGTAGCAAATGCAAACAAATGTATAACATTTGATCTATTAAATATACATATTTTAAATCTGATTTTAATAATGACTAAATGTGCTTAACGAAATGTAAAACTTTTATTTACGTAATGTTCTTCCTGTTCTGTTGCACGAAGAGTAAATAAATATAGAAAATTAATACCGCGAGATTCTGTGCGGAAGAAACAGGAAAAGTCAACACGTTCATAACTCAAAGAAACTATCCCATAACAAATTTTCCAAATCGGCAATTCTGCCGTCCTTGTCCGAAGTTTATACGGTATTTTCCAGCTCATTTTCACAGGGAAAAATTACAGTTTCCGATAAAGAAAAGACAGAAGAGCAATGGGTATGGATGACCCAGTTTCACAGGTACTCATTTCGTTGACATTTTAAAATACTGACATTTACCTTGGCGAGCGACAGAGAAAAGAGAAAAACACGAGTTATTTAGTCCTTGCATGAAGGAAGTTATCAAATATGCAGTAGTTCAGCGGAAACGCGGACGTGATTACATGGATCTCTCGCGAAGAACTCAATTATAAACTGGCAAACGATTCGTACGATTACATGGTTACATTTTCATGGAGTAGGTGGCACAGTGGTATCGTGTCGGTCTGTGGATCCTAAGAACCCTGGTTCGATTCCCACAGCCGACAAACATTTTCACCACATAAATACTACTCCAATTAACTGCAATTGTGTGGAATTCACTTTCAAAAACAAGTGTACTCCCTTCCTTTCTTATTTTTTAATTCGTTTTCAGTTCTTACGTAGAGTGTTTAACTGCAATTGTGTGGAATTTACTATCAAAAACAAGCGCAAGACGAGACGCTCCCTCCCTTTCTTATCTTTTTGTTTCATTTTCAGTTACTGCATTGTGTGGACTTTTCTTTCATATACAAGTGCAGGCTATCGCTTTCATCTTTTCTAATCTTTGAAGATTCGTTGTTAGTTTTGTTATTAGATTCGTTGTTAGGAGTAAACGTGAGTAATTTGAGATGTTTTATGCATATGTTATGTACGTTGATGAAAGAAAATGTATGATACGTGAATAGAAATAATGTGATTGAAGGTTTGTTGTGTGATAATGATTTCGAGTATAATAAATTAATGAGTTTATATGGAGTGATCTATGAATGTGGTTGAAGTGAGGGTGGTTTGTTTGGATGAAAATGTTTGACGAGGGCTGATTGTTTGATGAGTGTGATGAGTGATTGTTTTATGAGTAATTTTAGGGTTCGTGCTACCCCATTTGTTGGGATATAGCGTGAAGATATGTATGTAATACTACTCCTGTGGCTCCCTCTCCACTGACATTTTCGGGGGCTGTGATTTGACGGCCGCTAATCGCACTTCACGTGCATAAATGTATCACTTACCGAGATCTGCTTCGGCAGAGTGCCATACCCAGTAATGGGTAAAAGGCGTGATGATATATTTATTTTATTTATTTATTTACTCTCATTTTTTCATTGTTTCTATCAGTTCTAAATGATTAGATGCAATTCTTGTGAAGAATTAGCTTGAAAATTAATTCTGAAAGTCTTCCAAATAATGAAGGTGACAGAGACCCTAATTAAACTAGTCTCTTATGTAATTAATTTTCCCGCCAAAAGTTTTTACCCACTGTGTTTGTGGTGGCCAAAAATATCAAAATATCAGTAGTATCGAGTCGGCCTGTAGATTTGAAAATCCAGGTTTGATTTCCCGACAAACAATTTTCACCGGCCATAATAGTCGAGCGACTAACATAGCAATTGCTTGACATTGCAAGCCGTAGATCGCGTGTTCGAATACTGCCCAGGGTATGACTGTTTGTGATGTATTTTTAAGGGTTAGGTGGAAGAACAGCCCTCGGCTGAACCTCACCCTTGAGCCTAAGTGGTCAATAAAACCAAATAAATAGAAATAAATAAATAGAGAAAATTACTCCTGTGGTTTCCCTCCACTAACATCTTTAGGGCCGTGATTTGACGGCTGGCAACTGCACTTTACGCGCATAAATATATCACATACCGAGATCTGCTACCAGAGTACCCACATTCAGTAATGGGTATAAGGCGTGATGATATATTTATATTGATTTTAGAAAGAAATTATTGTGCAATAAACTTTGAAAATTTTATAAAATAATGATGATGTCCTTATCAGTAGTATATGTTGTGATTAGGTAAAATCTGTTGCACATATTAAAAGGATTGTAAATATGTTATCTTGTTTACATTCGGCACATGATAACGAATTATAATTCGCTTGACAAACGTTATTATGCATGTAAATGTTGTGACAAAATGAACAGTATTTTGATGGAGAATAAAGACAAACTATAAACGTCTAATTGTTGGAAATAATACATCTGCAAAAAATATGTTATCAGTAAACTGATAACGAATACAAAGAAATCGATAATACTTATCTACTAAAGAGATAAATGCATATGAAAAATGAAGTAAGCTCTTTATGAAGACTATTGACATACTTTTCTGGAACAGTGCCAATTATTCAGTTTTATTTTCGAATCCAAGAAGTTCTACAATTTTATGCTTTACAGATCATTAAATTTGGAATGTTGAACATATGTCTACACCACCAGAATTTAAACAAGTAATTGCATTACTTACAGTTAAAATAAATACTCTCGTAAAACCTTAAATATCAAATCAATTAACAAGTCATTAAAAGGTAAAACATAATGTACATCTATCATCATTGTTGCCACAAAAACAGTTGAACGATAGTCGGAAGAAGAGAGAGGGATGCCAAGCACGTCCGGTTTAGTTCCCCTTGCCACACATGCACTCACACATTCACACATCGACACACAGATGGCAGTAAAGTCGTTCTGTGGCGTTTACCTCTCCACCAAGCACGATTTATTCACCCCTTTTACTTCGAAACCATGAAGGGTGATCGAAATTTAGGCCGACGGAAAGAGAGATAAATTCCAAATGATTTATTTTAAAAATGATCGGTGACGACACTATTACATTTTCGTGGTTTCTACCGGTTGAAAAGATAAGACAGGAGTGGACGACAAGAATGATTAGATGCAATTATTTTGAAGAATTAAAATGAAAATTAATTCTGAGAGTCTTCCAAACAATTAAGGTGACACAGACCCTAATTAAACTAATATCTTATGTAATTAATTTCCTTGTAAAAAGCTTTTACCCCTTGTGTTTGTGGTGGCCAAAAATATCAAAATATAACCAGACGAATAACACATATTCATTATTCTGCTTTATCAAATTCTGCTTCACACGTTCAGGGAATTATCGAACATTTAACGGGGATGAATAGAGTGGGAGAGAGAGAGAGAAATAGTGACAGACGGAGAGAGGAGACATACGTCAGTGGAGCGAACAGAAACCCAATGACGTAATTAATAATACAAGGAGAGACGAACTACGTATGTGATGTCTAAGCTTGTGTAGGTAATTTGTGTCGCCCTCACACTTTCTAGATGTTCTGTTGTTTTATAGCGAACACGGAATTCAAGGTTACCGCAACACAATGATTCTCAATCTTACATTGCACAGTAATATTTGTTATTATATAAAATATAAAATTTTTAAAAGAATTTTAAAGAATTTGTTTCTGCAACATAGGGCCAGTTTTTCAACCACCGGTTTACTCTCGATTACTGTAAATCATAAATAAAATAAATATATCATTACGCCTTTTACCCATTACTGGGTGTAGCACTCTGCGGAAACAGATCTCGATAAGTGATATATTTATGCGCTTAAAGTGCAGTTACCAACCGTCAAATCACGGCCCCGAAAGATGTTAGTGGAGGGAGCCACAGGAGTAATTTTATTTATTTAATTATTTCTATTTATTTGGCTTTATTGAGCACTTAAGCTCAAGGGTGAGGTTCAGCCGAGGGATGAGGTTCAACTTGGTAGGGGAGCCGCAAGGGTAATTTTAAATTGTTGAAAATGTTTTGTCGGCTGTGGGGATCGAACCAGGGATCTTTGGATCCCCAGGCCGACTTGATATCACTGAGCCATTACCCCATAAATGTTAATCATACATTGATTGAAATATTTGCCATAAATCAAATACATTTGACTTATTGTATAACTGATAAACTTAAATTTAAAAGTTGTCAGGAAAACAATAGTAACGAAATAGTTATTTATGTATCAAGGGTAAAAACAGGCGTTTCTGGCCCTTGGTTGATTATTAGCACGAGGCGCAAAGCGCTGAGGGCTAATAACATGCTCAGGGTCAGAAATAAAACAAAACAATATTTAATTTTAAATATAAAAGATTATAATTGGCACATTTATTCACAATAAACAAAAATTGGTATTTTGTTTATATATCCATAGGCATTTATTTTATTTTGGTTATAAGGCAAAAAAAAAAGTGTTTAAGCCTGTTTTTTTTTATAGCTAAAACACATTCATTTCGACCCAGTTGTACATAAAAATTATTTCCCTTGTTATTCGCCAATGTGACAGTTTTTGTGGACACCCTGTAATTTCATATTTACGTTGATAAACTGTAAGTGGCAGGTTTTCAAACTATCGCAAGGCAGATAATTTCTTACTGTAATATAAATTTATATTTGATTGAAATTAATTTACTAGGAATTGCGTCACTCAATTTGTTTCTGCTACAAAGTACACGTAACTTATTTTGATTCTGTCACTTACATCTTCAATATTTATCAAGAAAATAACACAACGTTGTGTGAATTCTAAGAATTTTAAAAATGAGGAAACTGATACGACGTACAGCGCTTTTCAATATTACAAATGTTTAGTTTAGACGAGATTAAATATTATGGGGAAGGTGATTCAGTGGATTTGAGAACTCGGGTTCGATTCCCACAGCCGATAAACAATTTTCACAACATTAAAATTACCTCCGTGGCTCTCCCACCACTTGGGGGATCCGTAGTTTGACAGCTGGAACCGCACTTCACGCGCATAAATATATCACTTACCGAGCTCTGCTACAGCAGAATACTACACCCAGTATCGGGTAAAGGGAGTGATGATATATTTATTTATTTAGTTTATTTAGACAAGATTAAAACTAAATTTAATATGTTAGAATCAATCATAATATAAAAAGTAAATATATCATAACGTCTGCCACCCATTATTTGGTGTAGCACTCTGCCGAAGTAGATCTCGGTAAGTGATATATTATTTATTGTGTGAAGTGCGATTACTAGTCGTCAAATCACGGCCTCCAAAGATTTTAGTGTAGATGGAGCCACATGAGGAGTTGTAACTCAATACCACTGAGACACATACTCCATCAATCATATTATAACAAAATCTAATAATGCCCAATAGAATATATCGTCCCGCCTTTTACCCATTACTGGGTGTGACACTCTGCCGTAGCAGTATTCGGTAGGTGAAATATTTTACAGGATGAAATGCGTTTACCGGTCGTTGAATCGCGGGCACCAAAGATGTTAGTTTTGGGGGAGCCACATGAGTAGTTGTAACTCGATACCACTGAGCTACATACCCCATCAATCATATTTTAACAAAATTTGATAATGCCCAATAGAATATATCGTCCCGCCCTTTACCCATTACTGGGTGTGACCCTCTGCAGTACCAGATCTCAGTAGATGAAATATTTTGCAGGATGCAGTGCGTTTACCGATTGTTAAATCGCCCCCAAAGACGTTAGGTTTTGGGGGAGCCACAAGGGTAATTTTGATGTGGTGAAAATTATCAGCTGTGAAAATCGAACCCATAATTATCAATTTGCGATATTATTAACTCTTAACAATGGGGTGGCTAGCACAGTGGTATGAAGTCGGCCTGTGGATCCTGAGAACTCTGGTTCGATTCCCACAGGCGACAAACAATTTTCAAATTTCAAAAACTACCCCTGTGGCTCCTCCACCACTAACATCTTTGAAGATCGTGATTTGACGACTGGTAACCGCACTTTACGCGCAAAATATATCACTTATCGACATCTGCTTCGGCAGAGTGCCACACCCAGTAATGGGTAGAAGGCGTGATATATTTTATTTTTTATTTATATTAACTCTTAACAAAAATTTGCAACATTATCTCGACACAAACAACATAAGTAATAATAACTTCAGATTAAAAAATACTGCGTCACATTTTCTAAAATTATCTCGTTCTTCAAATAAGTCATTAAACATTTAGTAAACAAAGAGAAAAAAGCATGAGTACGGTTCTGCGAGAAACGGCGAACATATATGGACAGACAATCGCGGATTGCAAACAAAAACGCGAGTAGGTTCGCGAGTAGGGCACGAGAGGCGCTGTTGGTTAGCTGTCAAGGATGTGCCCTGCCCTGCTCATACTGATATGCGGAGATGAAAAAGGATTTTCGGAGCGGAATCAACAAAGGATTAGCCCTAAGCTCTGGATGACACTGTGCAGACCCAGGAAATTGTCATGATGTCGACCTGGACCGAATTATGTTTTGTGGTTGACAGGATTTACATACTTATACCGGATTTTTTTATTTTAATTCACGTAAGTACAAGTTTAGTTTCATTTAACTAAGTTTTATTGTCATGTTTTCTTGAAACAATATCAAAATGACATCAATAGCCAGATTAAAAATTTTATTCATTGCAATGTTATTATCGTTATTATTGTTTACGTTAAAAATATAAATAAAATATCACGCCTTTTACCCATTACTAGGTGAGGTACTTTGCCGTAATAGTAATATATTTATACGAGTGAAGTGCGATTACCAGCCGTCAAATTACGACTTGAAAGATGGTAGAGATGAAGGAGCCACAAGGGTAATTTTAATTTGGGTTCTCAAATCCATCTGCCCATAAAAATAATACAGGTGATCAAAAGGAATTGTTATAGTTGGCAATACAATTCCAGAGATCTTTTTATTCCACAGTTGGCACAACGTCAGATAAAGGCGGAAATGCTATTTGACATTTCTAATAAATACAAATAGGTTATATCAGGAGTCTGACAGCTAATAGAATTTTGACTTTTTAAGTAATAGAAATACTTTAGAAATAAATGTAATAATAAATGTACTCCAAATTAAATTTTAAATGTCCCTGTCAACAACAGGAAATTAATTCATGTATCAGGCTTACCAATTTCAAGTAGTTTTTTTTTATTGCCAACTGTAACAATTCCTTTTGATCACTCAGTAGTTAATAATGGAAAATACACGGCAAAGAACAGCTCCGTCCATGTATTAATTGCTGTCAATAGTTTATTAAACATTTTAAACAACACACCGATAAATAATGTTAATTTTTCAGCATGAAAGTCATCCTTTTTTATCGAAAAATTGTGTAGAAAGTTACACTTTGTTTAATTATTTCAAAAATGTAAATATGCACGACTACTACATTCTTATTGGTTTAATTTTACTTTTTTTTATACTATATTTATTTAATTATTTCCTTGGAGGTCATTTAAAATGAAATTCAGATATCTATCAAAATAATTTTTAATTTATGTCACCGTAAAATCAATTTAAAATTAATATACAAAAAAACTACGTGTCAACACGAAATTAACACTTTTTTGTCACATATTTGCATCAAACTTCAAGTTCGTGAAAAATAATATTGCTTTATTACTAGTTGTACAAATAACTATTATTTAAAACTGCAACGCCCAAAGTTGCGTAAAAAACATGATATATTTATTTCAAACAGCAGTATATTATGAGGACATTTCTACACCAATTAATGAAACAATTTATTTGTTTTTGTTGTATAGAAATAAGTTAGGTAATCATAAATATTACCATACTTTTTCCTGTAATTCTTGGTTATAAATTGAGTAATTATGAAAATTAATTAGTTTGATTTCTGTTGAATACATAACATATTATTAATGTTGCGTATAAATGAACTTCTGAAACTTGAAATATACTAGTCCAGAATCACATCATTTGATCATTACTCTTCTTTTGTTAAAAATTTAAATAATACTAAAAATGAAGGTATCTTACATTTATTAAATCCTCAGACCAACCATAAGTAGACAAATTCTGCCGTATTCAAGTCAATGCAGTGTTGTGAAGTAGAAAGAGTTAGCGTAACTTGAGGGTGAGGCGGGTGCGCGACAAGGAGCCAGTACCCTTTGATGTTATGCGAGTTGCAAACATTTGTGTAGTTATTTTTATATTCAATTACTTACTTTTCATACATCAAAGTAAAGGTTAGTTTTTGACACATTAAGTGTTTTGTATACGCACGTTTGTATTTAAATAAATAAAATGCTCGCGTCTGATAACTGTCATCAACAAAAATGCAACCTGCATAACACCAACTTGTACTAGCTCTTTGCCGCGCACCCGTCTCATCGCAAGTTAATCTAACCCTTTCTACTTCACAACAAACGCCGTTGTTCTCCGTCTACTTATGGTTGGTCTGAGATTAAATCCTACAATTAATTTTCAACATTTTTTACTCAATTTAACATTAAATATATGTTAGACACAAACAACCAGATTCTCAAAAAAATTTGTAGCTAATCCTGAATTTTGGTTTAGCTAATCTTATGCTAGTCCGATTTAAAACAGTTAATTCAATTCACTTTCCTAAAACTAATTGGTAAGAAGATTGTATTAAAGTTTATTTAAACTTTTTTTGGAATATGGTTTAGCTTAAATTGACAACTCCAAAGTTCAGGATTAGCTAGATTTGAGCTAAAACTCTATTGAGAATTGGGTTGAAAATGTATAGCAGTATTACTAGCAATTTTTTTTACAAAAAAACTAATTCAACACACATATGAACTATCATGATAATTATTTTGTAAGCAGTTTGACGGATGAAATCAAAGTTAATTATTATTTAAAACAAACTTTATTATTACAGTTTTTGAATAAAACGAAAAAGTTTTAGTTAATACAGAAATGTTTACTTCCTCTTTCAATGGCTGTCATTCCAAGATGTATGTATCAATTGACTTCAAATTTTACCTGTGTATTAATAACATACTAGTATATGTCTCATTAATATTTCATTTAATTCTCTTGTATACTACACGAGAAATAAAACTGCAAAATTTACCCATTAAACGAAAAATAAGATTCGGGCCAACTGCTGTGAGGCAGGGTTCGTGTTTTTGAAAACTACTTTTCGTGGCAGCCCAAATCCAGTTTCATATTTTTGCACAACATAACCTTGGGTCAAACAACAGCAAAGAGAGCTGTCATTTTTTGTACATAAATACGTGATATAATTTTAATTGTACGTTATCACTTAATATTTATTTTCATGTCGACCTTCAGAAGTGTTGCTTCATTAGTTAGCAACTTAATTAACCGTTTTGACGCCATTACGGAAAGTATTCATTATGTATTTCGAGATGAATTTGTTTGGTGTCATTTTTTGTCTCTCTCTTGTATTAATTTTTCTGTGTACCAAAGAGAGAACGGAAATGAACGATTGTGTGAGTTAAATTTAATTATTAAATTTGTACAAGCGTATTTAGGGCGCACTGCCATTCAACAAACATTTGATATTTCTTCCGGTTTCATTTGTTTTACGCCCTGATTGATAGCTTTTATCAGGGCGTCAAATTGAACATTTTAACCATGCACAAACATATTTTAGAACTGTTGAAACAAAGAGCTGCATACAATTTTAATATTTTGTGACATTTCTCTTGACGAAGACTATACATAGGCTGTCCAATTTAAGTGTGCCACCATTGCTATCTCTAGAACTATAAGAGCTACAAGGTTGGTTAAATTAGCAAAGAAATACCATTTTGCAAGTCTACAAAACTCTATAAACATGTTTTTTTCGATCAGAAGTTCCTAAAATACGAGGTGCAATTTTCTTATTTCAAATCAGAACAATTTTTTTTTTATTTGTTTGTTCGAAAGGCACTTGCATATTGAATTCAACGAATACAAAGTTTAGTTTAGGTGGCTCAGTGGTATCGAGTCGTCCTGTAGATCCTGAAAACCCTGGTTCGATTCTCACTATTGACAAACATTTTCACCAAATTAAAATTACCCCTATGGCTTTCCCACTACTACCATCTTTAAGGCCGTGATTTGACAGCTGGAAACCGAATTACACCTACATAAATATATCACTTACAGAGATCTGTTTTGGTAGAGTACTACACCCAGTAATGGGTAAAAGGCGTGATGATATATTTATTTTATTTTATTTTACATTACAAACTTTTTGAGAAAAATTAAATAAATAAATATAAATATATCTTCACGCCTTCTACCCATTACTGGGTGAGGCACTCTGTCGAAGTAGATCTCGGTAAGTGATATATTTTGCGCGTGAAGTGTGATTACCAGCCGTCAAATCACGCCCAAAGATGTTAATGATGGAGGAGCCACAGGGGTAGTTTTTTTAAATGGTGAAAATTGTTGCCTGTAGGAATTGAACCAGAGTTCTCAGGATCCACAGGCCGACTTTATACCACTGAGCTAGCTACCCCATTATATAAATTTAATTCAAATCGCATAGGTATCAGCGTGCTATGAAAGAATAAATAAATATATCATCACGCCTTTTATCCGTTACTGGGTGTGGCACTCTGCCAAAGCAGCTCTCGGTAAGTGATATATTTATGCGCGTGAAGTGCGGTTACCAGCCGTCAAATCTCGGCCCCCAAAGACGTTAGTGGTGGGAGAGCCACAGGGGTAATTTTAAATTGGTGAAAATGTTTTGTCGGCTGTGGGGATCGGAGCAGGGTTCTTTGGATCCACAGGTCGACTTGCTACCACTGTACCATTACTCCATGGGGTGCTATGAAAGAAACAAATGAATATTAAAATGTATTTATTTATTATACGATTTGAATTAAGTTAATGTCAATTTAAAATGGACCAACCTTGTACCTCTTATAGTTCTCGAGATAGTTACAGTGGCACACTTAAATTGAACACCCTGTATCTATTGTTATATGGGAAAGGTTGTGGTCTTTTTCTAAGGGAGTAAAATACTATTCAAAACCTCGTGTTGATATATCAGTAACTGGATCGTAGCATCATATGGTGTGGGACCATCTGTCGCCGGTTCATTCAAATGAGAATTTCCCAATATAACATTGACAATGGACGCGTAGGCGAAAGTTCGTGAAGCCATCTCGTTTTGTGAGAGAAGAAGAAGAACAAGAGAGGAGAGGAGAATGAAATGAGAATGAGCATGAGAAAAATGAAGATAGTACAGCTGATGACACAGGTGTGAAGTTATCTGTCAGTGTTACGTAAACAGATGTTTATCGATTAGAATCAACAGTGGATATGCAAATTGTTGCATTAATGCGTAGATAATCACGTATTTCTATACTCGTTTGTTATTAATATCGTACATAAAATAACCAATAAATATACAATATGAAACTGGTGATTTTCCACTGTTTTGTCTGTTGTATCCTGTGTGTTTTTATTAGCCAGGATGTACGTATCTCAAAATTTGTTCATTTATATTATAATTAAATTGATTACATAAGACTGTGGTATAGTTAAAATATTTACAAAAGATCTTGACGCTTCCGACTTTAGAAAAGTGTCATAGAATATTCGTAAGTTATTTTGGGGTAGCTAGCTCAGAGGTAACAAGTCACCATTTAAAAAAAATACCCTTGTGGCTCTCCCACCACTAACATCTTTGAAGGTCGTGATTTGACGGCTGGTAAACGCTCTTCACGCGCAAAATATATCACTTACCGAGATCTGCTTCGGCAGAGTGCCACATTCAGTGTAATGGGTAGAAGGCGTGATGATATATTTATTTTATTTATATTTTCGGGCAAAATACTGCAAGTTAATCATACTTGGTTCACTTAAATCAGTTAGACAACATGATTAAATAAACTGAACTAAGCAAACTGATGCACTTATTGGAGTGTATTACAATAGGTTAAATCCAAATTAGTAAGTCTAGGTACTGGAAATAAAGTCAGCGAAGTAATCCAAGTGAAATAAATAAGTGATCTGATTCAGAAAGTTTAAGTTAGATCTCATCTAAATGGCAATTGGAATGCGCTTAATGTGTGCTCATATGAGCAGTTGTTTCATTTAAATCAGTAAATTAGACCTTCATTATCGACTCGTTAAATAATAAGCTATTAAACCACTATCACTAACAGCCCAATTCTCAAAAGCTAGAATCTAGCTAATCCTGAATTTTGGATATGTTAAGGTAGTACTAGTGTGATGGTGGCACCATCAATTGTCGAGTGGCGAAACTGACGCTCAAAAAAATATAATAAATTGAATAAAATAAATGTTTTATACCTATTATGATTTGAAAATCATGAATTGTTAACAGGCTGTTGGTCTAGTGAATTTTCAAATACCATACCACCGAGTGGTGTTGCCATTATAAATTGGGATTCTTAATTTTTCGTTAAAAACAAGGCTTTGCATGGCTATATATCCATTACTAAACGATAAAAAACTTTCTCCTTCTGATACAATATACATGGATAGTTCTAGAACATCATACTAGTTTTTTAAATAAAACTGCAAAATTTTAGAGGTACACAAACCAAATATGTGCGATTCTGAGTGATGATCGCCATAAGCCCCGTGTATAAGAACTCAACTTTACAAGCGAATATATTTGTTCACAGACGATGAATGTGTCTCATATTTTAACAGGATGCGTACGAGTATCCAATGTATACGTGCGCCAAATTTCATTCAGATCTGCAAAAAAATTTTCACGCTAGTACTACCTTAAAATAAGCTAAACCCTAATACCAAAAAAGTTTAAATAAACTTAATATAATCTTCTTACCATTTACTTTTTGGAAACTGAATTGAATTAACTTTTTTAAGGACCAGTTTTTCAATCGCCGGTTTACTCTCGGATTAATGTTAATCATGATTCAATAATAATGGTAACCATAGTTTCCATGATTATTTAATCATGATTAACATTAATCGGTGATTGAAAAATTGGCCTTAAACCGTACTAGCATATGATTAGCTAATCCAAAATTCATGATTAGCTAAAACCTTTTTGAGAATCTGGTTACATATTTTGAAAATGTCACCAACGAAATTCAACTGTTGGAATGTTTTGGATTCTATTAAAAACTGTAGTTGTCTGACACGTGCTTGAAAACGATTACTAAATTATAATTTCGTCTGCTAGACGCCTATGCATTTTTATGTCGATGCTAATATTACCTTGAGACTTGTCTGCTGCTAAAGTGCAATTAGTGCTACATTTTTGGGCAAAACTAAAAATAGTCCAGTGTATGTACCTATTTGTACAGAAAGTCGTACATAGCTGCTATTTAATAATAGATAATTGCGGAACAATACCCAGGCGACTTGATTCATTTCGAGTAAGAAGGAAACAGTTTATTTACGAGTCAATGCCAAGTCAATTAGCGTACCATGTCAATGTGTGTGTTAGTAAGTATGTGTGTTTTTAAGCGCGTGTGTACGTTGGTATTTAGCGTGCAGACGATAAAGATACTGGAACTATTTTTAAATTGCATGTTTTTATTAACTAAACATACGCAATTGCAACAAAAACAGTATAAGTAGCTACTTTCCCCGTAGTTTTGCTCCAAATCACTAGATTTATAAAATAATAGCATATTATGTAACAAGTTTTAACGTTTCTTTAGTTACAAATAAAATAAATATATCATCACGCCTTCCTACCCATTACTGGGTGTGGCACTCTGCCAAAGCAGATCTCGGTAAGTGATATATTTTGCGCGTGAAGTGCGGTTACCAGTCGTCAAATCACGGCCTCCAAAGATGTTAGTGGTGGAGGAGGCACAGGGGTAGCTTTTGAAATTATGAAACTTGTTTGTCGCCTGTGGGAATCGAACCAGAGTTCGCAGGATCCACAGGCCGACTTCATACCACTGTGCTAGCCACAAGAACAAAAAATAGTTTATGAAGCGAGGTACATACATTTTTCTACGACCACAAAATGTAAAGTTTTATTAATTATATGAAAAGCAAGGTTAAGTTATATTGACATATGCAAGAAGTTAACTTGACTTCGTTCTTAATGTGTTATTTGTTAACTTCACGCCGTAACTACAACATTTGAAGCCACAGTTTGTCAACACGTGATTAAGATATTATTTAGCTCCATGGTAACCATTACAAAATGATATTTTGACAACGGGAGTAGACAAATATTTTATCTACGCATAATATCAAGGGATTAGTTTTTATTAAACAATAATACATTATCGCCAAGCGAGAGAAATTCATGTTTTTACAGAAGGGTAAAGTTAAACAAAGAGGTAAAGTTGAGGACACCCAGATATCCAAGGGAAAAACAACTTTTCCACAATATTAGTATTTCAAAAGAATACTTATGTGGTTGAAGTGAGGGTGGCGTGTTTGGATGATAATGTTTGACGGGGGCTGATTATTTGATGAATGTTATGAGTGAATGTTTTATGAGTGATTTTAGGGTTCGTGCTACCCCATTTGATGGAATATAGTGTGAAGATATGTATGTATGTATGTATGTATGTACGTATGTATGTATGTACTTATTCTTATGATTACGATATATTAAGATTGAAATTAATAAAGAATGATTGAAATTTGTTTATTTTTTTTCTTTTAGCAACAGGATTAACATATACCTTTTATTCTGAGGGTTAAATGTATTATTTCTGTCACTATTTTGATGCCATAGAAATAGACTTTTACTGCCGAAACTTGATTTAGAGAACAGTATTACAAGCTAAGTTGGTAACAGTGATTTGCGATTGATTTTGTCCGTTGTCTAGGTTAGTTTATAAATTGTGTTTTTTATTTTACTCGTTGCCTACATATTTTGTGTATTTAATGCAGTTATATAATAGGATAATGGCTCAGTGGTCTCAAATCGGCTTGTGGATCCTAAGAACCCTGGTTCAATCCACACAGCCAACAAACATTTTCACCAATTTAAAAAATTACCCCTGTGGTTCCTCCACCACTAACATCTTTGGGGGCCATGATTTCACGACTGGTAACCGCACTTCACGCGCCTAAATATATCACTTACCGAGATCTGCTTCGGCAGATTGCCACACCCATTAATGGGTAAAAGGCGTGATGATATATTTATTTATACCAATCTATGATAACAATATGTCACCAAAAATCTTTTAAGAATGAAGCTCATTGTAGCACCAATATGCGTACGAGAATATGTTATTCTAATGACGAAACAGAGAATAGATCTGTATGCAACTAATAAATTGCTAAATTATTTTAAAGACAAGTATTTCACGTGATAAAAGACGTAGTTCTTTATATAATAATAATATAATTTTGGACATTTGTTTTATGATGTCATTGTTAAGTTCTTCTGAAAATGGTATAGATAATCATCTATCTTTGTAACATATACATACAGTTCAAAGAAGGACTTGAAGTAAAATAACATGCAGGATCGTATAATCTGTAAATTTATCAAAAACAATCTGTAATTGAAATTAATAATAAATATTCCGAATCATGTTATGCTAACAGCACTTGTATTAATAGCATCGCGTTAATATTCCAATGACGTCACAGCATGATAGCTATAACTGTGTAAATAGTTACGACAAGGAAAGAAAAACCCGAAGGAAAAGCTTCCTATTTATAAAACATTTTTTCCTCTTGCCGCAGTGTTTATACCTATAATTAAAATATAAATCTGTATCCCAGTGAATAATGTCAAGTGCATGGTGGGTTGGATAAAGGTTGCTCGCGAAGAGTGGTTAGTTTAGTTTGGTTGTTCGTTGTAGTATCGATTGTATCCGCAGCGTGGCGCCAGTGGCTGCGCATTTGGCGCGCTCCGGTTTACGTACAGATTATCCGCTTTGATGAGTCTGCAATTACGCCATCAGGAATGACGGACATTTAACGCTCTTTAAGGAGCAGCGAAATTCTTAATTACGCTGAATTTACGCCCGACGTACACGGGAATTTGATAAATAATGCGAAAATGAAGTCGCGTTTTCACCACCGCTATTGATTTTAACAACGGGACTTACTTATTCTGCAACTTGCTAGCACACCTACGGAATTATTATTATTATTATTACACCGAATGAAACCACACTACAATGAATTTCTCATTTATTGTCACTATTTGGATTCTAATTATTTGTTTATTTTGGCATCATAATAGTTATTTATTTACCAAGGGTGAAAACAGGCGTTTATTGCCCGTGGAATGGTTATTAGTAAAAGGTGCAAAGCGCCGAGGGGTAGTAACTTACTCAGGGTCAGAAACGCTAATGTCACCGGTGGTATATACAATATTTTATGCACAACAAAATAACATTTAATTTTAAATAAAAATAAATAAAACAGGTACATTTATATGTCAAAATGATATTTTGTAAAATGAAGTGGCTAGCTCAGTGGTATGAAGTCGGCCTGAGAACCCTGGTTCGATTCCCACAGGCGACAAACAATTTTCATAATTGCAAAAACTACCCCTGTGGCTCCTTCACCACTAACACGTTTGAGGGCCGTGATTTGACAACTGGTAACTGCACTTCACGCCCAAAAATATATCATTTACCGAGATCTGCTTCGGCAGAGTGCCATACCCAGTAAAGGGTAGAAGGTGTAATGATATATTTATTTTATATTTTAAATATTCAGAATAAATAAGAATTGTCATTTTGTTTATGTATCAATAGAATATTATTTTATTATGGCCCTAGGGCCAAAAACAAATGTTTAATACCGTTTTTCAAGGCTAAAACACAAGAATTTCGGCCCTATATAGTTCTTGAAGTGTATATTTATAGTGCCACTGGTCGACACTACAAACCGTCATTTATCTGATGTTGTATAATGAATAAATTGACTATTGTATTGTTTATAATCAAAATTTAATTATTAATATATAAGACATAACTACCAAACCAGTAGTACTAAAACTGTTTACATAAGGTAAACACCAGAGCTGGGCAAGCTACTTAAAAAAAGTAGCTAAGCTACAGCTATTCTTTAAAAAAGTAGCTAAGCTACAGCTATAAGCTATATTTTGTAAAATATAACTAAGCTACAGCTAAAAGCTTTCGTTAAAGTAGCTGTTAAATTTTAAAGCTACTTTTTTAAATTATTGTGAAATAATTAAATTTGCCATTGTCATATGATCAGTCTTTTGTTATAATGACTGTTAATTTACTATTATGTACATAAATATCAAAAATAGCAAATACCATCTGGCATCTATACTGTGTATTTTTGCGTATTAGAGCCAGTTAGAACCGGCAACAAATAATTATTGTGTGGGTTTAGCTTGTACGCATGCGTACTTTGTTAACCTTCTGCTTAAAAAGTAGCTTTAAGCTACAAAAATTAGCTTTAAAAGTAGCTTCAGTTGTTATTTTCAAGCTAATAGAAAAAAAAGTAGCTAGCTACAAGCTACAGCTATATTTTTTCACAGTTACTAAGCTACAGCTACAGCTAAGGTAAATGTAGCTAAGCTAGTAGCTAAGCTACAAAAGTAGCTAGCTACTGCCCAGCTCTGGTAAACACCCATAATGTTGTAAATTTAAATAAAATCTTTTTCTTAGCTCGTGCTGAAAAGGCATCGTATCAACATTTAAAAATGAGTGTGAAAAGTAACACTCATTACGCTATGATTTTTTAAATCATTTATGGTGTTGTTTCAAAGACAACCATTGTTAAACAATTTTTATAAAAAATATAAATTCAGATTTTACGAAATAAAAATTCACGACCATAGAAAAATGGATGATTACTACGTCATATAATATATACCCTTAATATTTTTTCCAAAGTATAAAACCTGCAGCTTTATATAATATAATAAATATATTACAATTCAATTATGTATTGAGATAGTAATAATGAAATTGAAATATACAATTTCCTATAAACCAAGACAAGAATGAATGAACAATCAACAAAATAATATGAAATTTATTAGCGATGTGCAATCACTGATAATACTAATCAATAACGTTCCAGCAATTAACAAAACTGGTTACAGGTATGTACACGTGTCTGAAAACACGCAGCACACGGCTCTGTACGAGTAATATAACGATAAAAACCCGTCGCATATGTTCCTCTTCTCACACTTGATGATGCTTTAACTTCATTGTCAGCTAAATGTTCATTCGTGGTTATAATGATGATAATCGTTCGTCAATCAGTCAAGGAATTACTTTATTATTATCATTAATTTAAAACGGATTCGAGAATTAAGTGCGTGCAAGTTTATGCGTAAATAATATTTATTATATTTTCAGAGCGATGAAATATGACCGAAAAATGGTTTATTGTATCTGTCAGGGCTTTGATATGACAGATTCACAGGGAAAAATGTATCATCTACCTAAATCTGTAATTTGAAAGTGTAAAGCTAAATACGTAATAATTAAATTAACCGCTAATTTGATTTAAAATAAATTTTACATGTAATATTTTTCGAAATTATTATCGGTTTTTTTGTTAGTAGTAACATTTTAATAATTTTATGCACAACCGGGCCGAAATTCATGTGTTTTTGCCCTAAAAAGCGGGCTCAAATACTACTATTTTGCTTTATTGTGAATACTTGATTTTACAAAAAGTCATTTTGACATAAAATCTATTTACATATTTTAATCTTTTGAACATACAATTAAATGTGATTTTGTTGTGCATAAAATATTGTATGTATCACGGGTGAAATTAGTGTTTCTGGCCCGTGGCATGTTTATTAGCACGAGGCGTAAAGCTCCAAGGGTTAATAACATGCTCAGGGATTTCATCCTTGATACATAAATAACTTTTAAATAAAATAAATAAACATATCATCACGTCTTGTACCCATTACTGGGTGTAGCGCTCTGCCGTAGCAGATCTCGAGAAGTAATATATTTATACGCATGAAGTGCGGTTACCAGCCGTCAAATTAAATCCTCATAGATTTTAGAGATAGGAGAGCCACAGGGGTAATTTTAATGTGGTGAAAATTGTTTGTCGGCTGTGAAAATCGAATCCGGGTTCTCAAATCCACGGTTCAACTTGATACCATTGAGACTAACTACATAATTTTGAAAATAACATTTTGATAATTTAAAATGGAATGAATATATCATAATGCTGTTTATCCATTTCTGAATGTGGCACTCTGCAGTAGCAGATCTCGTTAAGTAAAATACTTATGCGCGGGAAGTGCAGTTACCGGTCGTCAAATTACGGCCCCCGTAGATGTTAGGGGGTGAAAATTGTTTGTAGGCTGTGGGAATCGACACACAGTTTGATTAGATACCACTGAGCCATCTACCCGATAATGTTAATGAAAGGAAGAAAATGAGGTATCATAAACTCTTTTATGGAGGACAACAGAATAATTATCTATCAATATTTAGTATCAAATTTTGCCGCTAGATGTGTTAAAAGCAGATATATTCTATTGTAAGTGCAATCAGCAGTGACAGTAATAACAGGTCATAAAACCAAATTTATATACATATTAATTATTTTTTCAATGAAGGATAAAGCTTGATGATGTAACAAAACAATGAAATCGTATGAATGTGAAGATCATACATCGGTATTTTTAAGTTTAAAGCGTAGCACGTCGTTTGTTACGGCTCGTGCACATGTCACAAAGTTCATAAATAAAATATCTATTCAGTAAGTTGTGGCTCTCGTTCACGTTCCCACGTTTTACTACAACTGAACAGTGAACGAGCGAGCGCCATTTTGTATGTCTTTGTCTAATTGTTTATACGTTTTGTTTGTAATGATTATCTGTCTGAAACACCGGTACTCGCTTGTTTCTGTCTTTGTTTTGTTACCGTATTCTGTTGTTTCCGTGTGCTGACGGCACGGGCACGCACCCAACACAAAGCACGCGCACTCGCATTCACGGTATTAACACTCTATTTACTACCCATTAAGACGGGATTAGTCACTTTTATAAATGTGATTATGTCACATAACTTGTGTTCAACACTAAACATAACTCTCAAACGCTGCTTATTATCAAACAAATGAATCATTATGTTTTTCTCGAATTCTGACATATGTATAACACAGCTATTTTAGGAACGTGATCTTGGGAGTTCATTTCTCACTAAACCTATACCATACTTTTTATATCCATACAGAACAATAAAAAGTGTCCACACGAAGATCTCCATTTTCTAACTACAAATTAATATAACAAAACCATTTTAGTAGGTGGCACAGTGGTATTGTGTCGGTCCGTGGATTCTGAGAAACCTGGTTCGATTTTCATTGCCGACAAACATTTTCACCATATTAAAACTACTCCTGTGGCTTTCCCTCCATCAACTGCTTCGGCAGAGTGCCACACCCAGTAATGGATAGAAGGCGTGATAATATATTTATATTTATTTTTTTATTTTAGTTTCTATTTTAATTTTGTAATGGGGTGGCTAGCTCAGTGGTATGAAGTCGGCCTGTGGATCCTGAGAACTCTGGTTCGATTGCCACAGGCGACAAACAATTTTCATAATTTCAAAAGCTACCCCTGTGACTCCTCCACCACTAACGTCTTTGGGAGGCGTGATTTGACGACTGGTAACCGCACTTCACGCGCATAAATATATCACTTACCGAGATCTGCTTCGGCAGAGTGCCACACCCAGTAATGGATAGAAGGCGTGATAATATATTTATTTTTTTATTTTAGTTTCTATTTTAATTTTTTAATGGGGTGGCTAGCTCAGTGATATGAAGTCGGCCTATGAATCCTGAGAACCCTGGTTCGATTCCCACAGGCGACAATTTTCATAATTTCAAAGGCTACCCCTGTGGCTTCTCCACCGCTAACATCTTTGGGAGCCGTGATTTGATGGCTGGTAACCGCACTTCACGCGCAAAATATATTACTTATCGAGATCTGCTTCGGCAGAGTGCCACACCCAGCAATGGGTGGAAGGCGTGATGATATATTTATTTTAACTCTGTTTTTAATTCATATAATTAATTGGTAATTATGGTGCCTGGACTATGAAACGACAGTAAATGTGCTATTTTTTTAGCCTATTTAAACAAATAACTATTGTTCTACTGTACCACAAGTATAATCAAGATTATAGCATTCGAGAAGTTTAAAACTCTACGCTATGCGTCGAACTTTAAACATTTCTTCAGTGCTATAATTTTTTTTTTATGCCCTTAATACGTAAATATCTATTGTGGCAAAATTTAATACTTCAGTTTTCCTGAATTTCACACTTTGTCTAATTCAGTGCTAAAGATTGGATATTGACTGACTGACTACAATAAAAAATAAATAATGGATCGTCATATTATTCATTTTGACTTCTATTCGGTTACTAGTTTCAAATCCCCTCCCAAGCAATGAATGAAACACGTTCTGATATGTTTATTTATAAATATCACCCCCCAATGAATTTAAAATATGGTTTGCTCTTGTAAAAAGCCACCCCATTTTAGCAAAAGACCATGTGACATTCGATTGATAAATCAGAAAATCTGCGTAGAAGTTTATAGAAATGAGATGTAAGAAGTATAACGTGTATATATAATAAATCCCCAGATTCTGTTCGAAATCTCAAAGCGCAAAGCGGATAGCGGATAGCACGTCGCTACATACATACACTACGACGCGATATAGTATATACAAAGTTATAAGGGTTTGGGTTGACTTCTTAATAGATGGATTTTACCATCAGGTAAAATCTTTACCCGACTGTTTTGTACTTTACCAGACTGTTATTTTTGTTGTAGCATTGGATACGAACTTTACTTGACTGTTTTGGTAAAAACCTATTTTCCATACTAAAGTTGGTCAGGAAAATAGGCACTTTCTTGCTGGTTTCAGAAAAAGTAGATTTATATATTATGTCCTATAATAACTGCAAATAAAATAATAAATAAATAAATATATCATCACGCCTTCTACCCATTACTGGGTGTGGCACTCTGCCGAAACAGATCTCGGTAAGTGATATATATTTGCGCGTGAAGTGCGGTTACCAGCCGTCAAATCACGGTCCCCAAAGATGTTAGTGGTGGAGGAGCCACAGGAGTAGTTTTTGAAATTATGAAAATTGTTTGTCGCCTGTGGGAATCGAACCAGGGTTCTCAGGATACACAGGCCGACTTCATACCACTGAGCTAGCCACCCCATTAGGAAAAAATTAAAATGTAAACAAATACAATAAATAAATAATAATAGATCTTTAATATGTTAAAAGAAATAAAATTATTATTATTATAATACCGTTCTGTTTATTTCCACATTTCACGTGTTTAATCCCGGGATAACTCCATACTAATTACATGCTGTGAGGGGCGTCTACATCCCAAACCCTTATATCTTTGTGTCTACTATACCTATTCGTCGTTTACATTACACCCTTGAAGAGGTTGCCATCCTCGTCTTTCTTCCTATTCGTACAGTTATCTGTTTCACTCTATTGTATTGATTCTATATAAATGTTCGTCTACCTCTTACAGTATTATCTGACATTTCAATTCTTGGTTCTTTCAAGCGACGAGCATTCCGTTAATCTCAATTCTGCCAACAAACTTACTTAAAACGTTGTCATTTTCCTTTTTCGGGACCGCGATCGGCGTTCGGCATTTTCCCGCTGCTTTTCCGAGTAAAGGGTCGGACTGTGGCGGGTTTATCGACAGGTTATTGACAGGAAACGATGGAAATTTCCGTGAAAATCTCACGCGAATTGCTACGCGTTTTCCTATTCGGTGAAAATTTCGTGTTACGCTGTTATACTACTAAAGTGTAGGTGGATCGTTATGTAATTCGGGAAACTATGAATGTGGATATATACTGAGAATTAAAACATTCAAATAGGAAATTGTTCCGGGAAATTCTGAGCAGTTTCTGTGCACAGGAATCAGCCGGCGGAAAAGTCGAATAAATATGATACTTTGATATAGCTCTAGAATAGATATATATACCTAGGGTAGAAAATAGTCAATTACTACTCGCGTATGATCAAGGGCAGTATAGGTACTTATATGCTCGAGGTGCACACACTATTTTTATACGACCAATTAGAAAAACTTGAAATAAATATTTGTGTACCTATAGCAGAAAGTAGTCTATTACCGCTTACGCAAGGACCAACAATCATAAAAGAGCAGAAAGAGACTCTTTCTGCTCGAGGTGCACACACTATTTTTTTTTACGACCAATTAGAAACGCTTGAACTAAATATTAGTGTACCTATAGCAGAAAGTAGTCTATTACCGCTCACGCAAGGATCAACAATCATAAAAGAGCAGTAGGGAGACTCTTTCTGCTCGAGGTGCAAACAATATTTGTACTTCGATCATTTAGAAACGCTTGAAAAACATATATTTTTTTAAACAATAAGGACGAAAAGTAGCCTTTTTTTGCAGTGATTTAATTTGAAAGTAAAATAAATAAATACATATATTTTTTAAACAATAAGGACGAAAAGTAGTCCTTTTTTGCAGTGATTTAATTTGAAAGTAAAAAAAATAAATAAATATAGCCTTTTACCCATTACTGGATGTGGCACTCTGTCAAAGCAAATCTCGGTAAGTGACATATTTATACGCGTGAAGTGCAGTTACCAGCTGTCAAATCGCGGCCCCCAAAGATGTTAGTGGAGGGGAAGCCACATGAGTAATTTTAAATTGGTGAAAATATTTTGTCGGGTGTGGGGATCGAATCAGGGTTCTTTTGGATCCACAGGCCGACTTGATACCATTGAATCATTACCCCATAAAGTACATGTACGGAAAGTGAGTTTTTCCTGATCAAACTGTCAACATGACTTTTCTACTACTACTACTGCGAAACAAACTAACTACGTAACCTATAAAATAAATATTTTTGACGTTTGAAATGTCATTAATTAGATTAGTATAATTAGTTAAAACTCGATCATAATAAATTATATATGGAACTCATTCGTGCAATAACGAATTAACGAACAATTATAGAGCAGAAAATGACCTATTTTTCACCCATTTTTAAATGGTCAAAGAATAAATACTACAATCTCATTTAGTACAGCTCTATTTTTTTTCACTATTCTTAAATTTATTTATCTCCTTGGCGGTCATTTAAAATTGAATAATGCTACCTAAATTTTAATATCTGTCAATACGTAAAAGAATAACGTGTAACACACATAATGAAAACACCTTTTCACTCATTTGACTGAAGCAAGCCTGCAAAGTCATGAAGGAAAGTACTGCTTTCATTACTAGTTATAATAAATAAATATAAATACATCATCACGCCCTTTACCCATTACTTTGTGTGGCACTCTGCCGAAGCAGATCTCAGTAAGTGATATATTTATGCGCGTGAAGTGCGGTTACCAGTCGTCAAATCACGGCCCCCAAAGATGTTAGTGGTGGAGGAACCACAGGATAATTTTAAATAAGTGAAAATGTTTTGTCGGCTGTGGGGATCGAACCAGGATTCTTAGAATCCACAAGCCGACTCGGATACCACTGAGCCATTACCCCATATAGTTATACAAATTACTATTACGGACTGTCATTTAAATTGTATAAATATGCAGTTAATAATAAAAGACTGGTTTTATACAAAAGATAATTTTAAAATATAATAACGTTTGTCTTTTACAACTCTGCACAACTGAAACTTAATTCTAATTACAGGAGTACATGAGGCTTATAGAGAGGAATACAGAACACTCGAAGGCGGTTATATTTCTGGAAATAATTTAAAGTCTGCTAAATTTGACTCGCCTACTTTCTCTTGCGAGGCAAAATATTCTTCGAGAATTATTGGGCGCTTCCTAAAAGTTAGTTGATTAAAACAAAAAGAATCTTTTATAGTAAAACAAAAGGAAAGGAGAAAAACAATTGGTGTCAGAATGTCAGGAAAATGAAGCTGGGAGGGTAGTTCGAAAAATGTTTCCGACGGGAGAAAATATGAAAACTAAGCTCGTCATCAACATAAAAACTTTCAAATAAAAGGACAAAAAGTAATAAAAGAAAATCTACAAAACTGTGGCAATCACAGCATCCAATAAAAACGCATCAGAAAAACAGTTCAACTATCTCAATTAGGTATTAATCCACTGATTATCAAGTTAGCGAAAACAGAAAAAAAGAAGTTCCATCACCGACAGACGAGCAAAACAAAGTCATATCGATCTCGGAACGTTTTCTAACTATAAGAGCACAGAACGGCAGAGTCAGAACAAGGCAAGGATGGAGCTATTACTTCACCTGTGGTGCGAGAGAGAAGGATAATGGATGAGAGAGACAATGAGTTCAACGGGTTTGAATTGTAGTTCGCGTGGCTGCCGAAGCGTGGCGCCACCACCGCTGTTGTAATGCGATCGTAAAGTTACACCACGTGTCTTCTTTTACCACCGAATTAAACAACCCTATTTATTATTTATTGGTGACGTTTTCTAAACGATTTTCATTTTTTCGACCTCTAAGAAAAATATTGTGATGGTGATTTCTCTCAATCTCTAGATTTTAGATTAATCTTCAGATTTTATATCCTACTGAATCAAAACAAAAAGTCCCAAAAAGTGGGTGGATACCTTAAAAACACGGTACAATTTTGGATTGAAACTAAAATTAAATGGGTACCACATCTTTATGAATCTTTTAAAGTCTTTATGTTTATTTCGTAAACAGTAATGTTTATCACAAAATACATAATAACTAAAATATACTTTAATTTGATTTAAAACAACTTTTGATTGACATATTTTTTTGAAATTATCAGTTTATTTGTTGTACCTAAGTAATAACATATTGATAATTTTGAAAATTGTTGCTATGTGAACATGTGAAGAACAAAAATTATTAAAATTACAATATAAAATTAGAGTCCTCATAGTTTCATGTCAAAAATGACATTTAAGCGTTCGTCAATTGTTTTTCTAAAAGTTGCCAAGTTTGCTATCAAATTAGAGCTCTTAGATAAGAAATTTTAGTTGTAGAAATGTCAAGAATGATATTCAAGAGATGCTATCAAAAATCTGTTGAAATTAGGCCATGTTTAGTTGCAAACTAAAGCTCTCGGAAACATAACTCCAGTAAAAATTCTATTTAACCGATCGTCAATTGTTTTTTCAAAAGTTATACAAATTATACCAAGTTTATCTAAACTTATAATCGGAAGAGTACAGATTTAAAAAAATCTAAAGCAGATTACTTCTGCTCAAGGTCCATAAAGAATTGCAATCCCTTAATGATGTGAGTCCTCACGTCTTATGCCCTTTTCTCTGTCCATTTCCAAGGGAGGGAAAGTTCGATAATGTAATTTATTTTGATATATGATGAGCGGTTACCGGCCAAACGCATCAATGCGTGCTGGGTTCGTATTAGAGCGAATAGATGTCTCTACAAATTATTTGTAATTACATTGACTAATTGTTATTGTTATCGAACTAGGAATGAAGAAATTACAATTAAAATAGTGCTTGACTAGAGGCGGATAACTCAAGATGGTGACAGTATATTGAGAAAACAAATATTACAATTGGTCATTGTAACGTGTGTGTTTTCATACTATTTTTCCTATATCGCATTCACTTACTTTTAATTCAAAATTTTTATTAAAAAAAAATATGAAGCTGGTAATACTGATGGATTCAATAAACATTTTAAATTTGATTTATTTAGATATTTATAAGTTAGGTTAGAGTTCAAAATTCATAATTATCTAAGTTATGTTATCACTTACCGAGATCTGCTTTAGCAGAATGCCACACCCAGTAATGAGTAGAAGGCGTGATGATATATTTTTTTATGTTATAAAACGAAATACCTTTAATTTTTAATAAAAAAGTGTTTTGCAATTTAATTTATTGAGATATTTATTAGTTAGGTTATAATTCAAATTTATAATTATCTAGGTTATGTTATAAAACTAAATACCTTTAATTTTTAATAAAGAATTGTTTTGCAGTTTAATGTAATTATTTTATTATAAAAATAAATAAATAATTGCAATAATTTTACATGAGCTGTGCAATGACAGCAAAAGTGATAGATCTCGTACGTTTGACATTTTTACAACTCAACAACTTCACATATAATATCTCCAAAAACAGTTGTTCGAAATTCACTTTGTAAACGCGATACAGAAAAATTGTGACTTTTTGATAGATGAAGAATGCGGATAAAAATTCGTCTAGCTATTTTAATTGCCCGATTAAAAACTCAGTAAATGATATTTTAATTGTGATAGAGCAGATCAAATAATAATAGAGATTCTCGTAGTTAATTAGTGAGTTATACTTTCACTGGCTAAGCTAATGTTTTCGAGTTAATGAGATCTACATCTCATCTTTAGTATGAAAAATGATCAGTTGATTTTAGTAGGCGTGCTAGTTTCGACAGAATGTTTATTCTCGACTAATTAGTTTCTATTGATGACGTTAATGCACGATTTTTAAGTAATCGCTTTCTAGACATGCTTATTAAATTTAGAAAATGACGTTTATTTATTTCAATAGTTTATAGTATAACATAGACACAATCAAATTTAGAATACTAATAAATATATAATTACTTACACTTTGTAACACAGACTATTTAATTAGAATAGACATTAGCACCTATTTATATTTAATTTATACTACATTAAGATTAAACTGATGTATTACATAATAACCACATTCAATTTTATTGTGATCTTTTAAATATATAAATGTGCACGAAGCAGAAATTCTCTTTCAAAAACAAGTGCAGGATGATACTCCCTTCCTTTCTTATTTTTTTGTTTCATTTTCAGTTACTGCATTGTGCGGAATTTTCTTTCAAATACAAGCGCAGGATATCGCTCTCTTCTTTTCTAATCTTTGTAGATTCGTTGTTCGAGGAGTAAACGTGAATAATTTGAGATGTTTTGCGCATATGTAACGTACGTCGAAGTGGAATGAAAAGTGTATAGAAGTGATTGGATGCGCATGTGATTGAAATGAGGGTGATGTGTTAGAATGAGAATGTTTGACGAGGACTGATTATTTGATGAATCTGATGAATAAATGGTTTATGAGTGAATGTAGGATTTGTGCTACCCCATTTGATGGGATATAGCGTTATGATATGTATATAAACGAAGCGGAAACAATTAAAATTACAATCCCTATTTCACTAACATCTTTTGAGGTTATGATGTGCCGGCTGGTAACCGCACTACACGTGCATACATACTTCACAGAACAATGCCACGAGTAAAATGCGTGATATATTTATTTATGTACATATTTACAATAATGTTTATTTATTGTGTTTTATGAATAATCTATTTTTAGTACTGTTTAAGCTAATATTGAGTTTTGAACAGTGTTATAATGATCTAGAATTTAGATTAATATTTTCATATCGTATAAGTGTTGTAGATCAGATAATAGATAAATTTGTTGACTGTATCTTTTAATATACATCAGATAAGATTAGAAATTAAAGATCTTTATTTTTCGCTGTCAAGAGTTTGTTGTTTATAGATCAAGAAAAGATAACATTTACGTACGTGATTCTGTTGACGAAGTTAATCTTTTTTATACAATACTACTTTATCTTAACGTTGGTATTTGCAATAGGTATTAAAACGTCCGCTAAAACACCAAATATTTCTTCAAAATAAATATCAAGACTGCCGTTCCTTAGTTGCAGAAGCATATTTATAAGTATAAAACAGTTTTGAAATTAAAGTTTGTAATAAATTTTGCACGTTTAATGTACAACAAAATGTAACGTTTTAATACTTATTTGAAAAGTAAGGTTAAGGTCCAGATGCAAGCAGCTAACTTCACTCCGTGCTTGTTAAAGTTTGTTAAAGTTTTGATTATTAAGCCGTAAAAGTTGATTTAAAAAAAAAAGGAATCAGAAGATGCAAGGTTCTTGGATAAAGGCTTTATAAATTTAGTACAATAAAATAATTATTTATTTCAATTATAAACGACGACGTTTCGAACACTTATTCGTGTTCATCTTCAGGTCAAAAACTTAACCACGACGTAGTTATTAACAATTTGAAATGACAAATTTTTTTTACTAGGTTACATGTTTTAAAAAAATTATATATATTTTTTTAGGAGTATGCAAGTTTGCACAACTCCGCGTCAAAACGGCGACTGAACCTAAGAAACATGATCTTTTGATTACTTTTTAAAAAAAATATGACAGTTGTTATATACGGTAACTATAACAATCGCAGCTACAGCTTAGGCGTATTCCAATTGCCATTTGGATCAGATCTAACTTACATTTACTGAACCAGAGCACTTATTTACCTTGCTCGATTACTTCACTGACTCTATTTTCAGTACTAGAATTACTGATTCTAATTTACTTCGAAGTAATTCACCCCAATAAGTGCATCAGTTTGCTTAATTCTGTTCATTTAATCATGTCTAATTTATCTGAACTGATTTAAGGAACGAAATGGCAAATGGAATAAAACTTCTTGTTTACATGTAATATGTTATTTAGTGGTATAGAAACCAATACGATAAATGTCGTTGCATCAATCAACAA
Organism: Pterostichus madidus; assembly: GCA_911728475.2. Taxonomy (NCBI): domain Eukaryota; kingdom Metazoa; phylum Arthropoda; class Insecta; order Coleoptera; family Carabidae; genus Pterostichus; species Pterostichus madidus. The sequence continues at coordinate 31,741,632 of OU452312.1, forward strand.
ATTCAACACACCAAATTCTTATTTTACGGTCAACGTAATACAAATAACGATTAAAGATAAATATGTCAAATGAAAACTACCTAGTGTTAAGTTAGTTGCTAGTTAGTGCGGCTCATAGTCAGCAGGCATATTTAAATTTCCCGCTTAAACTTATTACATATATCCCTCTTACTTCTTCCGTTGCGCATAAATCTCAAACAACAATAGCTCATCGAGTTTCGCGGTACGAACGCGTATTCAGCCAACCAGATAATTAGGTAAACAACATGTTTTTATATGGAACTGCTTTCTAAACATCGTACACCAAGCAAGATCTTTACTACCAACCAAACAAATTAAAATTACCAACATTCATATATTATTATTCAAAAGCAGTGTAAACAAATATTACTTCCGATCAAACTGTCAAATTACTTTGGTTAGTGTCTAATAATATTACTACCGCCCTAAGCGTGGGAAAAACATCTGAAATCTAGTTGGTTTAAAATGGAGTCTAACAGCTGTAGAATGTTCAAATTGAATAATTATTCCGTCAAACAGGTTCGAGAACAATATTACAAGTGTGACAAGTTATGCGATAACATTGTTGCTTTTTGAATATTGTTTGACAGCTGGAAATTTAATTTCGAAGATTTGTTTACAAGAAAATTGCATTGAAGATAATGTCTTTGATAAATTTATTCGGAATCAGAAAGAATTTTATTTTATTTGTCAAGAATCTGTCAACTCGTCGTAACAGAAAAACAGAAATTAAATAAATATTTAAAGAGGAATTAAAATGCGTTCATTTAGTAAATAGAAATGAATTTCAATTAAAATGATTTGTGTATAAATGCCTCTCAATCCGCAAATAAAAATAAAGACGTAATTGCTAGTATTTTTTGCCGTGGTAACGGTATATAAAATAGTTTTATAAAACAATAGAACAACATTTTTCCGTTTTATGTTTGTTATTTTTCATTTCCGTTAAATATAATTAAAACACTGAACAGCTTCATTTTATTTCACCTTGAACGATTGACTTGCATACATTTACTAGGAACTTCGACACTCCATTTTTCACGCAAAAATTATTTTAAAAAATATGTAAATACGAAATTTAAAGACATCAATACGTATCAATACTAGGATAAAAAATGTTATTGTTCTCATGGGATCAACGTCGTTTAATTAGTAATTGGCTACCTTAATTTTTTAATTATTTATCGTTCTTACATTATAAATAAATAAAAATAAATATATCACCACGCCTTTCACCCATTACTAGGTGTGGCACTTTTCCGAAGCAGATCTCGGCAAGTGATATATTTATGCGCGTGAAGTGCGGTTATCTGCCGTCAAATAACGGTCCCCAAAGGTGTTAGTGGAAAGGGAGCAACAGGGGTAAGTTTTAATATGTTGAAATTGTTTGTCGGCTGTGGAAATCGAACCAGGATTCTCAGGAACCACAGGCCGACTCGATACCACTGAACTATCTACCTCATTACATTTTTATTATGAAAAATAGTAGAATATTTATAGTTCTGTGTAGCTTTTATTTGAAACATTTATTTCTAAAATAATGGGGTAGGTGCTCAGTGGTATCGAGTCGGCCTGTGGATCCTAAGAACCCTGGTTCGATTCCTACAGCCGACAAACATTTGCATCAATATAAAATTACTCCTTTGGCACCTCCACCACTAACATTTTTGGGAGGTCGTGATTTGACGACTGGTAATCGCACTTCACGTGCATAAATATATCACTTACCGAGATCTGCTTCGGCAGAGTGCCACACCCAGTAATGGGTAACAAGGCGTGATGATATATTTATATACAGTGGTATTGAGTCGACTTGTGGATCCTGAGAACCCGGATTCGATCTCCATAGCCGATAAACATTTTCACCAATTTAAAATTACCCCCTATGGCTCTCCGATCACTAACATCTTTGGGGGCCGTTATTTGAGGGCTGGTAACCACACTTCACGCGCATAAATATATCACTTACCGAGATCTGCTTCGGCAGAGTGCCACACCCAGTAATAGGTAAAAAAGCGTGATGATATATTTACATTTTTACAAAAATTTAGAAAATTCAGGATGATCAGACATCGTTTCATATGTGCATCTGTTGAAATTCTAAGTGCATACTTATTAAAAATCTCAACGAAACTAATATTCGCCGTGGTGTATATGAGTCTTATGTTTTGTACTTGTTCACAACGAGCACGTGCTCACAGCGACATTGCGAGAAGCGCGAGAGAAATCAATACTTATTTACTGTGAAAGAGCGGCCGCAGTACCCTGAACCGCGCGTCGAGCGGCGTCCCGACGGCAACAGATTCAAGGAGAATCGTCATCGTCAAGCTTTGAACCTTGCCAGGTTCTACAGTGAAGCACCAAATAGTACTAAGTTTATGTTACAGTTTGTTTAAACTTTTTTAAGAATATGATTTAGCTTAATTTGATTAATTCAAAATTCAGGATTAGCTAAAACTCTTTTGAAACTTGGGATGTATGTGACAGTCATGCAACTGACCATTAGTGACATAATCATTAGTTATTAATATTGCTGTTAAACATGTGAAAAGTTTAATTTTATTTAAACAAGTTAAAGTATTATATAAACTATGCTAGATATTGATAAAAGAATGTGTCACTATTCGTAAGTGGTAAACACTAAAAATTCTCATAAAAGTGTAACAAGTTCTCGTAATTTCTGCTTTGAAATGTCGCGCAGCAAACAGGGAAAAATGAGTCATAAAATCGACTCACTGAATTTCACAGCTGCTTACATTGAAATATTCACAACGATTATGCTCTTCGCAGAACCGTATTTCAAGCTAACTCACCCCGGGTTCAAATCTTCGCTCTTTTATAAAAACGCTGCAACTTTCATCAGAATTATCTTCATTTTTATTTCATTATTATAAGAATTTTATCTTTGCCTCTTTATGAAACATTCTCGGAATGAAATCCTGAGATCTGTTTCACGGTATCGTATTAATTTGTAATTTAATTTGCTCTGTGAATTATTGGATCTAATTTGATCAGAGCCGGAATAAGGAGATTGTAACTTGTAACAAATAAAACGAATTATATTTTTTATTTGTTTCTCACTTGTCAATGTCATTTATTCAAACTATTTGACAACTATGTAAATGAATTTTTACCGTTACTAACTTGTAAATTTTGTTTTCTAAAACCGGCAAGAAAGTGCTTACTTTTATGACCAATTTTAGTATGGAAAGTAAATTTTTACTAAAACAGTCAAGTAAAGTACGTATTCAAGGTTACAACAAAAATAACAGTCTGGTAAAGTAGAAAACAGTCTGGTAAAGACTTTACCTAAATGCTTTGTATTTTACGTGATTTTTTTATTGTAACTACGTTTGCTGTCAATAAAAGTCATATAAAAAATTGAAACATTTTAAATGATTTATGATTAATTATTGATTAAATTAAACGATTTCAGAAAAATACTATACATAACATTGTGTAAAATGTGAAATGGTGTAAAATTTGGAAAAAATCTACTCTTCTAGAGATTATATCTCAAAAATTAAGCAAGATATGAAGATGCGCTCAACGGCATTGGATTCCTCGTGTCCGAATTGACTTGTACACATATTTTCAGCAGATTTTTTATTTTTGATATTTTGACCAAAATTTTCGATATACACAAATTTATAAGGCCAATATCTTTCAAACTAAAAGAGATACGAACTCAGAGATTTCACCATTGGATTCTACACGTCAAAATACGTATGTATGTATATTTTCAGTTTAATATTCGGATGAGGAAAATTTTTAGAGCAATAAGTCTGAAAAAGGCTTAAAAATCGAAAATTCTTAAGGGGTACCCCTTAAGAAATTTTCAAAAAATCTAAATCGCTGAAAATTTGTTTATAAGTCAATTCAAACACGACAAATTCAATGCCGTTGAGAGAAAATTCATATCTTTTTTAGTTTTTGAGATATAGCCTTCTAAAAAGTAAAATTTTGCATAAGTTTCATCTCGTTTTGTCCATTTTCCGCTAACTGCCCTATATGTCAAAAACTAACCTAGACACGGACCTGGAAATTGTACCATTGTATTCCTCATAATTTTTCGCATAAATATACATATTTTTATTAATATGAATTGAGAGATAATTTTTTTATTGAAATGTAAACCATTGTAAAATTTTCAAATTTAAGACTTGTTAAATAATTGCATAAAAATACACTAGGTGCGCTACTGCATCATTCCAGCCTCTCAAGACACTATATAGATACAACATATTTACAAAATTAAATATGAATTATAGAAATTGCCACTCGAAAGAGTAAAGAGAAAGGAGGAATTACATAAAAAAAAACTTTGATGGGGTGGCTAGCTCAGTGGTATGAAGTCGGTCTGTGGATCCTGAGAACCCTGGTTCGATTCCCACAGGCGACAAACAATTTTCATAATTTCAAAAGCTACCCCTGTGGCTCCTCCACCACTAACATCTTTGGGGGCCGTGATTTGACGACTGGTAACCACACTTCACGCGCAAAATATATCACTTACCGAGATCTGCTTCGGCAGAGTGACACACCCAGTAATGGGTAGAAGGCGTGATGATAAAAAAAAACTTTGAACTCCACCATATAGCTGTCCAAACCTAACTACTTTTATAGCTTAGCTACAACTACTTTTTTTTGTTGTTGTAACCTTGGATACGTAGTCTGCTGTCAATACAATTCATATCAAAAAATGTAAACATTTTTATTTATGAATAATGATTGATTAAATTAAACGGTTTCAGAAGAAATAGTATACATAATACATCAGGAAAGTATTATTACTTGACGAAGCGATTGTTAATCTTTCAATAAATGACGTTTACAAGTGATTAAACAAATAAAATACTATTGCAACTTTCAAAAGCTCGTAAAATTTGGTTTATCATACATTTAAATAAACCATAATTAATTAATAAACCTTAACAATACAGTCTGCGAATATAGTAGGTTTTGACATAAACAATTCTTAGTAGCAGTATAATAATTTCTAAATTAAGCTACAGCAGAAATTTTTCCTTAATTTCATAAATTCTTATCACAACCTACAATAATTTTAGCAAATTTTATTATAGTGGCCGCCATTTTGTAATATTATGACGCAGATTTCTATCCGTTCCTGAATATGGTTATAAAATGTAAGCAGGCTAAGAGTCGAATAATTTTCTTTGTTTATTGATGACGTCATTGGTGTATTGATATACAAAGGGATGACTAACACACTAACTGGTTGATTGAAATGTTTTTAAGAAGGGGAAAAGTCACTTTGCGAAGTTAATTTAATACTGTAATAATAATTCAAGACCTCTCCTCTCTAAGGGCGAGTTGAAGTGAGAAAATTAAAAATTTACAGAATTGCATCTTTATTAATTACTCATGAATTTTAATGAGTAAATTTCCAATTAATTACAAGTAGCATCTGCCACAAGACTTATTTTATTTACTTCACTCCTGATCTGAATTAAGATTTTTGATATTAAAATTGTAATTAAAAAATACTTGATTACTGTTGATGTTTTTTAAATTTATGCAAAATAGTGATAATAATTATTGGCAGATGGGACTTGTTTTGAGAACACTAACAGGCAGATTCACAAAAAGGATTAGCGCTAACACCGTTTTTAATATTATCTTTAACTCTTTTTCAAATTAAAACAGATTAAAGAAATAAACTAAATTTGATGCTAATTAACTCTCTTTTTAACTCATATTAAAATAAACTTGTTTCATACATTGAAAAGAGAGTTAAAAACAAAATAAAAAATGGTGTTAGCGCTAATTCGCTTTATGAATCTGTCTGTAACAAGTTAAAATCTCATTGATTATATTTTTACTTTTCTCAGAACCAATCAAATGCTTCATTGTATGTCACGTGTTTGCGTTTTAACCAATCCTGTCATTATTATACTGAGAATAAAGCTCTAGTGATTATTCTCGGGAATAATCTCTGTAGGTGCTTTTTTGTTTGTGACAAATGATAGGTAGTTGTCAAATAATTATTTAAAACTGTCAACGCGTCAATTAAAATGTGTGGGAAAAATCGATTTAGTTCTATTTCAGATACAGAAATACACCAACAAATTTTGGATAAACTTCCAATAAGTAATCAATCGATATGGACCCAGTTCAAAATCTTTTAAGTTGGATGAATTGACCTCAACAGCTAAGTCAAAAAATAATCTAATTAAATATAACTCGAGAGTTCGATTAATTAGAAAATAATTCTCCAGTAACTTTCTCACACTTGTTGCCATTATCGAGTCGGACTGCAAATTTGAGAACCCGGATTCGATTCTCATAGCCGACAAACAATTTTCAGCACATTAAAATTACTCTTGTGACTTCCCCTCTATCAATATATTTGGAGGTCGTGAGTGCCACATTCAGTAATGAGTAAAAGGCGTGATGATATATTTACCTTATCTTTATTTATTTATTTGAAAATCAGATTGCATGAGCTGCATCATAATTCCTTTTAATTACGTAATAAACTATACCAAACGCCTGAAAAATTCAAAATAAATTCAGTAGCAAAAGAATAAATATTGTCCAATATTCGAAACAGTTCATCGCAAAAAAAAAACTTTCAGTATCAAAAGTACGAACAATAAAGTTGTGTAACTCGTCGGTAAAGTTAACCTTCCGACCTTTGGCTGTTCAGTGACAGTTCCCTGGTCCCCGCTCCCCGCGACCCGCGGCCACCATTACACAATTACCTCTTCGCGTTTCCTGTTCTGAGACTATACTAGTACGCTGTTGTAGCAAGCGGCCGACGTCGCCTTGCGCATGTTATAAACGTAGTCGGAACGCGAATAAAAACAACAAAGTGATGCGTAATGAATGCAAAGAAATGCAATTATCTTTTTACGTGACAACGACAAAAGATTGAGGGTGAAATGGAAATATTTTAATGGGGTGATATTGAGTGATTTTGCGAATGTAAGAGGTTTGGAATAAGATGAGGAAAGAATGAAAATAAATTGTTAAGTAGATTAATTTTGTTTTCAATTGAAGAGTTCAGAGCAACGATTATAATTTGAGACTGGTAACCATAGTTTCCATTATTATTTAATCATGATTAACATGGGGTGGCTAGCTCAGTGGTATGAAGTCGGCCTGTGGATCCTGAGAACCCTGGTTCGATTCCCACAGACGACAAACAATTTTCATAATTTCAAAAGCTACCCCTGTGGCTCATCCACCACTAACATCTTTGGGGGCCGTGATTTGACCGCTGGTAACCGCATTTCACGCGCAAAATATATCACTAATCGAGATCTGCTTCGGCAGAGTGCCACACCCAGTAATGGGTAGAAGGCGTGAAGATATATTATTATTATTATTTATGATTAACATTAATCCTTGATTGAAAAACTTATAGTACAAGTATTGAAAAAATAATTTTTTAACAGAACTCACTTCACTATTCATTTAACAGCGCGGATCGTCAAAATTTAGGGTCAACAAACTCTACACATTACGCCGTTAAACTCGGGATTAAAACAAAATGGTAGTTCAATTGAAGAAATGTAGATACGCAATATGAAATTTCTCACACAAACCTTTAAAATTAAAAGGAAAAAACTGAATGGAATCAAAAAAGAATGAAGTCAAGAGTCTATTGAATAAGAGGATTGGAATTGAAAAAGTGAGTGTTGATGTAGAAGGCACAGAAACAATTTCACGAACAAATCTCGTTTAATTCGTTCAACACAATGGTTCGTTTTGTCGTGTTTTGTTGACTTGAAATGAAAATACGGTCGTCCTTGAATGATGTAATTAATGCCAACGGCACTAATCGATGTTGTTAATTATGTCACGGGTAAAATTGACCGCGAGATGCAATTAATCAACCAACTGGAACTTTAATATTTGATCGACACAAGAATTAACTACCTCAGCCATGAACTAAACATTAATTTAAAAATTATACAACTATATCTTTATGATTTTTACTTAACTGCAGTACTAATCTAATTAGAAAACATTTTGTAAAAACTTTGATAACAATATTTATCGTATATTTATCGCTGTAAAAAATTTCTAAATTATTTTAAAAATAAAAGATACGGAATCATATATTTTCTCTACGAATGATCAAAAAATATTTAGATATTTCTAAGATAAATGTTTAATTTTATCCGGAGATTCAAATATTCGGATATTTTTTACATGACGGATATTCAGTTTTGGCTTTCCGGATTGTTCGAATATCCGAATAGCTCGGATATATGAACTGATCGAATATGCGAATAACCGAATAGTTGGAATATTCAAATAATTAATGAGGCCGAATAGTCAAATAATAATAATGAACGAATAGTTCGGACTGCGCTAATAAGTGATTCGGACATGGGGAATTCAATGCCGTTGAGCGTATTTTTCATATCTTACTTAATTTTTAAGACATAGGCCTCCGGAAAAGTTCAATTTTCCAAAAAAATTACCTCATTATAGTTTCGACTTTCCCGAGGCTGTATCTCAAAAACTAAACGAAATATGAAGATGCGCTCAACGGCATTGGATTTCACGTACTTTAATTGACTAATAAACTAATTTTCAGCAATTTTTAAATTTCAAAAAATATTGACCAAAATTTTTCCATAAAATAATTTTTCAATAAAATCTCAAAAAATAGAAGACATACGCACTTGGGAACTTCACCATTGGATTTAGCGGGTCGAAATACATAGATATGTAAATTTTTGTTACAATATTCGTACGAGATAGAGCTTTAGAACAAATATTGTGAAATTAGCCTAAAATTAAAAAAAATCCAAGGGGTAACCCTTAAGAAATTTTCAAAAAATAAAAATCGCTTAAAATATGCTTATAAGTCAATTCGAACACGAGGAATCCAATACCGTTGAGCGCATTTTCATATCTTGTTTAGTTTATAAGATACAGCCTCCGGAAAAGTTCAATTTTCCAAAAATGTCAACTTTTCGTTTTCAACTGACAGTTGGAGGAAATGTCTATTTTCTGCTCGGTTGTATAATAAAAATATAGTGTGCACTACTAGCAGAAAGTGTCCTTGTCAAACTTGCACTCAATAAACAATATCAATACAAGAGCGATAATAGTCTACTTTCAGCTCTAGGTACAAAAATAATTAATCTATACCAATTTTATTTAAAACAATTATCTATAATATTATGTTAATCGTTTGAAAAAAAACTATTTCATAATTTATATAAAACGAACAGTTGACAATCAAATAAAAATATGACAGTATTTAAAAGTGTAAGTAGCCGTGAAATATTGAAACTTTTCCGTGCTCACAATGTAATACCAATCCCCATATTCTCTAGTCAGTAAGTTGGCTAGTACATTAGCACAATTCCATTAGCCGCTTCGTCGGTTATCGCCATAAACAGAATTACAGTTACGCCACTAAATGCATATTAATAACAGCACACTGGGTTATCCATCTTATCTACGGGAGTATCACGCCAGCGGTCCCCAATCGAGCTTTTATTTGTTTGCCCCTCCTCGTCGGAAATCGTTTATTAATGTAAATAATGGTTTGAATATTCTGGACACTTGTTTGACATGATGTAGTCAATTGATCGTAATTGAAAGTACTGTCATATTTTTGTTAAAGGAATAATATATGAGTTTATTACCTTTTCATGGATTTTTGGTCGATCACATTAATTATTAATTGTATGAATGAAATTCAACCGCTAGTTAGGTAAAACTATCAATCATTTTACAGGCAGGTAGTCAGTATCATTTTATATTTTTATTGTCTTGCCCAGAACCTTAACAAATACACCAGAAATATTCATACCCTGAGTAGGATCCGAATCCGGGATTTACGGTGTATAATGGTCAAGCAACTATGTACAAATCCATAAATCTTAATACAAAATAGTAAAATAAATTAAAAATATTGGATAATATTTATTCTTTAGCTACTGAATTTATTTTGAATTTAGAAACGTTTGGTATGCAATCTGATTTTCAAATAAATAAATAAATATATCATCATGCCTTTTACCCATTATTAGGTGTGGTACTTTGCCGAAGCAGATCTTGGTAAGTGATACATTTATGCGCGTGAAGTGAGGTTACCAGCCGTCAAATCACGGTCCTCAAAGATGTTAGTGGTAGGGCAGTCACATGGGTAATTTTAAATTGGTGAAAATGTTTTATCGGCTGTGGGGATCGAACTAGGGTTCTTAGGATCCACAGACCGACTGAATACCACTGAGCCATTACCCCATATAAAATAGTAAAATTAAAAACCCTAAATTTAATTGTAGGTAATAAGCAAAGAGGTACGTAAGTAATTTTCGACAAATACACGCATAACGCATGTCTGTTCTCCATAACACGCTCTCGCCTGTGTTTACACCCATTAGACAGATATCAATGACATACAGCGATCCTCGACGGCGTTCCGGGGCGGAATACCTCCCGGGGGGTAACGGGGGTGCATTATTATGCGGCCGTATCAACACCGCTCGATACTGATTAAGCTATTTACATCTGGATGTTAGCAACGTTGAAATTTAATTATAATCGCAATGTGTTATCGATTATTGACAATGAGCTGATATGTGAATTGGGATTTGGTAATTTGGGGCCCACCGGTGGTTGGAATGGGTGTTTACACCACGGAGTGTTTGACTTTGTAATACATTGCTAGATTATTGTATTTTCTGAATGTCAATTGTCGTTTTTGTAGTCAAGCGATGGTAATAGTTATTTATGCAATTAGTGTGAAAAATGTCAGTTTATCTCACGAGTGAGAAGCTACGGCTCGTGCTGCAAAACTATGAGTTTGAACTCATTATACTAATTACATTTTTATGGGGTGACTAGCTCAGTGGTATGAAGTCGGCCTGTGGACCCTGAGAACCTTGATTGGATTCCCACAGGCGACAAACAATTTTCATACATTCAAAAGCTACCCCTGTAGCTCCTCCACCACTAACATCTTTGGGGGGCCGTGATTTGACGACTGGTAACCGCACTTCACGCGCAAAATATATCACAGTAATGGATAGAAGGCGTGATGATATATTTATTTATATTTTACATTTTAAACGTCAAAAATTTTCAGCTTTGATTATGTAGCTAAATTTATTTTGTAACTAAATGATTTATCGCGATAAACAATTACTTTCTCCATTAGAAATGAATACATAATGACTTACTTTTTGCATGATCGCAAAAAATAGTATATTACATACCGAGGTGGAAAGAGTTTCATTACAGTCGAGAGTTAAGATAGCTAAACCAAGGCACAAAGCCGATGTTTAGCTATACCCCGAGCCGTAATGAAACTTTCCACCGAAGTTTGTATACACAATCAGAAATTTATCATCGAAAATTAATATATTAAAAATAACATTAGTTTGCTTATTTCGACGAAATATTTCTTTTCATTTTTTAGTAGGTGATGAATTTGGTATTTGTTTCTGAAACAAATTTCAAAGTATCATTTTTCAACAATTATATTACCTATTTAATAGTAAAAATTTAAAAAAAGACTTTAAATATAAAAATTTATTTGTTATTTTCCAATTATTTATAATAAAAATAAAATTGAATAACTTTTGATAGTGACAGTTTTATTCCACAATTTAAAATCAAAGGTGCAAATGTTTCCTCAGGTCGGAAAGTTGCCACTTTCCGACCGGTTGGAAAGTAAAAGTCAACAATAGCTAACTTTTTCAAAGTCGGAAAATGACTAACTGGTTGTGAATAAAATATTTTATAAATACTTTATTTTAATAAATAATTTTATTAAATAGCTTACTTTATAACCAAAATAGGTAATATGACCGCGGATATTTTACCAAATACTAACCCCAAATGTATGTATTATATAATGATCGTAGAAAAAATTGTTTTAACGACAAGCGCGAAGAGCAAATAGAATAATGACAAATAAAAAAACAAGTAACACAATAAATTTAAAAATAATATCATTGTGGAATTAGCTATCAAACGACTTGCGTTTCTCTTCTGTGCAGCTTCTAAATTTCTGGAAATTATTGTGCAGGCTTCCAAAAACATACATTCCACTATAATTTCAGTACATTAATTCCAACCAACCACTGCAGCGATCCGATGCATTTCAACAGGTAAAAACTCCACGTCGACGTCTGCCAAACATCTTATTAGAGCCACACGAGGGCTTATTAATAAGAGAATCTAAATGAGTGCCGCCGCAGTGCTGCCACCCTAATGATAGATTTACTACTACGCGGGATGAACGAGGGTAACCGTCTCTGCGGTACAGGCACGCACTCAGGGGGGCAATAAATTATACTAAGTTGAACAGACAAATATATAATTTAATAGTACCTGATTTATGGACCCGAAATTTTGCTCTGTAGGAATTAAGTTGTATTTGATCTGTCAATTTACTAATTCAATTAGATTTATTGCTCATATGAGGGCGTTCAACATTTTAATTCAATAAGAAAAGAATATAAATAAAATAAATATACCATCACGCGGTTTTACCCATTACTGGATGTGGCACTCTACCGAAGCAGATCTCGGTAAGTGATATATTTATGCGCGTGAAGTGCAGTTACCAACTGTCAAATCACGGCCCCCAAAGATGTTAGTGGTGGGGGAGCCACAGGGGTAATTTTAATTTGGTGAAAATAGTTTTGTCGGCTGTGGGAAACGAACCGGGGTTCTCAGGATCCACAGGCCGACTTGATACCACTGAGCCATTACCCCATAATATAATACAACAAATAAGGGTATTTGTCGAGATCTGCTTCGGCAGAGTGCCACACCCACTAATGAGTATAAGGCGTGATATATTTATTTATTTTATTTATTCAAAAAAATTGAAAGTTTTAGTTTTTTCTTTCTTTTTACATTTATCTTAATAACCTGCGACTTTCGTTGTAGAAAAAAAATGTGTATGCTACTCGTGTATAATGGCTATTATAATCTTGTTGTAATATTAAAAAAATACGGCATCAGGAATCCAATAAGAAATCATATATTTTAAATAGGATATTTCAAGTCTGTACTAAACTAATCATCATCTTTAAACAATACTAAATAACAGAAATTAAAATGCAAAATGTAGAAAAATCTCGGAATAATAAATAAGTCAAAATTGTATTATAATCTTGTTGCATAATATGCTACTTGATCATTATTTTTGCATCATTCTAATTTTCTTTATGATTAATATTAAAGCTGTATTCCATTTGTCACTTGGATCACTTAAATCAGTTCAGATAAATACAATGCATGACTAAATGAACGGAATTAAGCAAACTACTGCACCTAAGGGAGTGAATTACTTCAAAGTAAATTAGAATCAGTAATTCTAGTACTGGAAATAAAGACAGCGAAGTAATCCAGCGAAATAAATAAGTGATCTGGTTCAGTAAATGTAAGTTAGATCTGATTCAAATGGCAAATGGAATACGTCTTAATATGCGATATATTTTTGAAGCCGTAGGATTTGAGTGCAGTTCAAAATGAAATTCATTATTTCTTGCTCTATAAATTTTCCAATTACGTCCCTGTGTTGTGTAGCACGTGAGGGCAACTGGGCAGGTGTCCCAACACCGGATGTTCATATAAGATTACCCTCTCCCAAGCATTGGGGTTCGGAACCAAGCACTACCGAGGAGGAAACGAAACGACACCGTGTTTTTCTACATCCTCATACCTCGACATACAACTGTATGTAGCAGCAGCCGGCTACGATTATATTTACTTCGTACACAACGACACCAAGTGTCTTCTTCTTCTTCTTCACGTGAGTGTGTGTGTGTCAGTGAGACCAGAGCCAACGTTGATGACGTTTATGTTCACTCGTAAAGTGAAGTTGGCTTGATTATATTTCTAGTCAAGTGCCCTCATAACACAGAGAGGTTATTAACACCGAAACCATATTTTATTGATATTAATTCCTGACTCTAATGTCTAATGGACTCTTTAATAGTTATTTGATCCCTTTTTGGTTATAAAACTGATAGAGATTATCGTTCCTTGTCATCTGGTTAGAATTAATTTGTTTACTTTATTAAATTGTAACATACTTCTGTGATTTGTTTACTTTACAATTACGGTATTATATTAGTGTGTAATACTAGACATATGTCACGCACTTTGTTGGGGGACGTGATTTGACGGCTGGTAACCGCACTGCACGCGCATACATATATCACTTAACGAAATCTACTTTGGCAGAGTGCCACACCCAGTTATGGTTAAAAGGCGTGATATATTTATTTATTTATTTTATTTTTAAATTATTATTATAAATACCTACTACAATAGAAAATTTATTCATTACACAACATCAGATAAATTCCGAATTGTAATATCACCAAGTGGCACTAAAATGTGTATTTAAAAAATATAATAAATATTGTCGCTTTAAATGTTGAATTAATTATTTCGATTATTTTTTTACCAATGAAATGCTTCATTGTATGTCGTCACGAGTCTGCGTTTTAACCAATCCTGTCATTATTATACTGAGAATAAAGCTCTTGTGATTATTCTCGGGAATTATCTCTGTAGATGCTTTTTTGTGTGTGACAAATGATAGGTAGTTGTCAAATAATTATTTAAACTTTCAACGCGTCAAGTAAAATAAAAAAAAATAAATCATCACGCCTTTTACCTATTACTGGATGTGGCACTCTGCCGAAGCAGATCTCGGTAAGTGATATATTTTGCGCGTGAAGTGTGGTTACCAGTCGTCAAATCACGGCCACCAAAGATGTTAGTGGTGGAGGAGCCACAGGGGTAGTTTTTGAAATTATGAAAATTGTTTGTCGTCTGTGGGAATCGAACCAGGGTTCTCAGGATCCACAGGCCGACTTCATACCACTGAGCTAGCCACCCCATTAAAAATAATAATAAAGTAAAATGTGTGAAAAAAAATCAATTTAGTTATATTTTAGATACAGAAATGCACCAACAAATTTTGGATACAACTTCCAAGAATACATTAATAAGTAATCAATCGATATTGATCCAGTTCAAAATCTTTTAAGTTGAATGAATCAATCTCAATAGCTAAGTCAAAAAATAATCTAATTAAATATAACTCGAGAGTTGGATAAATTAGAAAATAATTCTCCAGTATCTTTCTCAAACTTGTTGCCATTTAGCAATATCCACTCAAGCCCTACGGACATTCGTGACTATTGCCTGGCAACAAGTTTTCGAAAGATCTGTCAAATTATTTTCAATTTATTCTCGCTCTCTTGTTATATTACTACTGACAATTTTAAATAATTTAGAATAAAAACTACGGTCAGTATTTAGAAAATATGTTATCATTACTATGCCTGCGTCATCCGGACCGCGTATAATTTAGAGGTCACAAAATGGCGACCGTACTATGCAAGGTCAGTATTGTAAATTAGTGCAGATATTTTTATGCGCAATCAACAACATTATTATAATTCTAGTTGCATAATTATTGCGTGGGCTATGACGTATAAATTATCTGCATGTGCATTGTTTATAACTCCTCACGTTTATAGATACAATTTAAATTACTTTTTACAATACTAGTACTATAAGTTACTCTCTAATGACAAATGACTTTAATATTTACTTACTGTCCGCCGTGAATAATAAGTAAATATTACATTACAGAGATATCAACCTTGACTTAAGGAAAAATTATTGAGGTTCAAGTTATCGAGGTTTGACTATATATAGTTATTTTAATAGTGTAGGCTTTTCGTAGAAGAAATTATTATTTTTTTAAATATATTAGTTAATTATAGCTTCATTACCTTATTAAAGTGAAGTAAATAAAACAGAAGTAACGTAATAAATGGTTTTGATCATAAAATGCCGAAATGATAGTAATTTCTAGATTAATCATAAAAAATTAGGGTTGTCATTAACTTATCAATCATTACCACATAATGATCGAATTATGGAACAGTGTATCTTTGTCGTAGTACCAATTTTCGCCACTATAACACACTCTAATTAAAAAATCCCAATAGCGTGATAAAAAGTATAATTAAAAAATGAATGATATGTCTAATTTGGAGTTACTGTTAGATCTTTAAAAAAAACTACTGATTAAAGTGAAGTAAGTATATTTCCCTCTATTTCGTAATCTTATATTTTAGTATAAACTTCGAGGAAACAAATTTTAATCTAAAATAAAACAAGCGAAAGAATTCGTGTACGCGACCTTCAAATAATCAAAATGAGTTTTTTTAACAAGTTGCTATCTTACTTTTTAACAATCTGGTAAGCTAGTGTAAAACTAAAGGGAACAAAAGGCGGTGGAAAGATAAAAATCAGTGTAAAACAGTTGAAATTGCAACCGGAGTTTTTATAGCACGCACAGCTACCGAAACGACACTAGACACGGATTCCGTAAGGTACCCAAGAGGAAGGGGATTGCGTAATGAACATTTTTGTAACTACAAGGATAATTTCGTTAATCTGTCCTTTTTTGATCCGTTATCTTTAGGAGTATTTTAAGGAACTGTGAACCAGGTCTGTGATACAATTTTACCATTTTTCACTATAATACAGGCAATCGTAGGTCAGTGGATAAAAGCGAGGTAAAACTTGCGTTTCGTTCGAAGAATGCAAATAATCTACGATTGAATTCTTAAAAAATAATCTGAATATGTTGACGATAATATTTTTTTGTAATTGAACGTATAAGGAAAGAAAATTAAAATATATTAATAAATATATAACATTTACATATGGCAAACAATTTTGGAATATCTATAATGTTCGACGAATCTGTCAAACATTTACAGAATTTTTCATATTTGTATTTACTTTCCTTGTTTATGAAATTTGGGGGTTTCCTTGCTCCTCCACCACTAACATCTTTGGGGACCGTGATTTGAAGACTGGTAACCGCACTTCACGCGCAAAATATATCACTTACCGAGATCTGCTTTGACAGAGTGCCACACCCAGTAATGGGTAGAAGGCGTGATAATATATTTATTTATTTACTTGCCGCAGAGAAGGAGTTTTTGTTATGTTTTACTGTAATTATTTATTATCTGGTAAGTAAAAAGAATACATAATCAAAGTAAACAAATATGATAGATCCCATTGACAGTTCAATAAAGTTAGTTACATTCTACTCCGCATATGTCTTACTTTCCGCACGAAAAAACTAGCCAATGAGAACGATTCTATACTTCTGATGTCACTGAATTTTTAATCGCTTATATCTCTGGAGTAAAACATTATTTTTAACTATTTGTTTCGCTAATAGTCATAATTCAATATACATTTTATGTGTTTATCATTAATTCTTAAATAAATAAAATAAATATATCATCACGCCTTCTATCCATTACTGGGTGTGGCACTCTGCCGAAGCAAATCTCGGTAAGTCATATATTTTGCGCGTGAAGTGCGGTTATCAGTCGTCAAATCACGACCACCAAAGATGTTAGTGAAGGAGCCACTGGGATAGTTTTTGAAATTGTCGCCTGTGGGAATCGAACCAGAGTTCTCAGGATTCACAGGCCGACTTCATACCACTGAGCTAGCCACCCCATATCATTAATTCTTGTTATTTCGATTATGGTAAAGGATCCCATTGAATTTCTAATTCAAAATACAGATATAGGCCGTATTTTTTGGCATTTTTAAAGTAACCTGGTAGGTTACTTTTGTTTAATTGGCACGTTTTAAGTAACCCAGAACAGTTTCTGAACTGATCCTACTGCCCCAGCTATTTTGGTGGGTCGGCAGGTTTAACCAGTTTTCTCATTCTAATCAACTTGTGTTCCTTATTATCCGTATTGAATTAGTGGCATCGCAATTTGTATTTAAGCAGATGTCACTAAGAACATGCTTTCAGATTTTGAATGTATCGCAAATTTTTACATGTGACACTAGATGCATCATTTATTTAGAAATAACACGAGTTAGTTCTAGATCAGCTCAGGGTTGAACCCAAAGTTCCCAAACAAATACGGCCATAGTTACTATTTTTCGGAGACACAACATAATGTTTATTGACCTTATTTCATAATTAGTTTCTTGAAATTCATCTATGGTCACAGACCCTACTATCATTCCCATATCGCTAATATCCGCAGAGGCAACAAGTCAGAATGCTGTGCCAATCGCGATAAACCGAAGGATCGCAGGACGCGTGCGTGTCTTATCTTCTTAACCTCAACATCATCGCGAATCCCCCGATAAAATTAAAACAATTTATGCTCTGGACCCAGAGACAGTTTGTATGTTTGCGTACTGGTGATGGTTCTACGTCAGTTGTTTGCTCATGTCATACGTTTTATTTTGTTTTTTGGAAGCGATGCTTTTGTTTTGATGAGGTTTTTCTCGATTCGGGTTTTGTTTGCGGTGAGAATTTTCATTTGCAAGTTTCAGATTAGGTTCGATCAATTCGGGAACGGTTTCAACATTTTTGTCTCTTTTAATCAACAAGCGCGGATATTTATTAATAGGCTATTCCACAAAAATGTGACTATTCTATTTGTTAATCTACGTACAATAGTATATTACGTATCATGAACTGTAAGTGACAGTTTTTAGGTCAAGAATGTAACAATCGCGACCTAAAAAAATCACTTACATTTCGAGGTTAGTAAGCTATAATTTACAATACTTGGACAAATGCAGTTTGGGAAATCGAGGCCCGAAATCTTCTAAACATTAGCAACTTAAAGAAATCTCTTACAGTTCGTGGTTAGTAAGCTATTTTTTATAATACTTGCACAAACAGAAGGTAAAGATAAATAAGTTTCAAAATTGACATGTCAAATTGTTGTAAAAATAAATAGAACCTTGATATGTAATATTTACTTACTGTTCACGGTGGTCAGTAAGTAAATATTAAAGTCCTTATGCAACCATGGAAATCTTTGTGTAATAAAAGTTCCACTTAAACAGCATTATGGTAACACCTTTTCAACTAAAATTGATATGCGTCAAATATTTCTTTGAACGCCGTACTGTTAAAATAGGCTATTTTGGATAATAATACTATCTGATATTCATAACGATTTGATAATAGATTCACTCATCAAATGCTATAAATATAAAGTTGTTTAGTGCAAAGTACTTAGCAAGATAAAGCAGATAGAATTAAGTAGCATCATGTTGTTTACTTGAAAGACATTATAATAAAAGTATTAATTGAATAGTCTTATTTATTGGTAGATATATCCTTGGGGTTTAAAAATCTCCATGGTCACCGCATCACCAGAAGTTGTTTTCTTTTTCTTATTCAAATTCCATTGTTTTTCTTCAAACGTTTATAGCAGCAAAACAGATGTTGCAATGCACTATATGAAAGGAATGTAAAACAGTAGAACATTTTAGCTTCGGTACAACTTTATTTTCATTTTTATGGGCTTGTTGTTGTAAATTTAGATTTTAACACCTTCCCAAATACGACAATTTTATTGACTAGAACTTTCTATCAAGATTTCTATCTTCTCAGACAAAGTGACAGATAGGGACAACTATCTACCAGATAAATGAAAATATTGCACCTAAAGGTAACTAAAATTTGGGCTGCAAGTTGAACTGAAACTTGAATCGAAAACTAACTAGTTTTTTCTTAAACTGTTTATTTGGGTTATTGAACTGAACCGAACATGTGAACCGGTGATAACCGATATTTCCTAAATATTTACAGAACGCAGGTACGTGTATGTACTTATAAATTTAATAGAGTGGATTCGTTGTTAGAAGAGTGAGCGTGAGTAATTTGAGATGTTATGAGCATATTAAATGTACGTCGAAGAAAGATGAATGAAACGTGTATAGGAGTGATTGGATGGATGTGATTGAAGGTTTGTAGTGTGATGAGTTCAAGCGAGGATGGTGTGTCAGGATGAGGATGTTTGGGGAGGACTAATCATTTGATGAATGTGATGAATGCATGTTTAAGATTGTTTTTAGGATTCGTTCTACACCATCTGATGGAATATAGCGTGATGTTATGTATGTATGTAAAATGACAATTATTATATAAATTCTGATGAACCGCGAATCGAAACTGAAACGATGTTTTCAACGGTTTGCAGCTGTGCTAAAATTTATACCAATTAATCTGTTATTTGCCAAATTAGTCGAAGATTCTAAGACTATTGTTATGCCAATTGTAACAAATATTTACGACAATATTTGTTATTGCTTATCCCCAGGGGTAATATTCAAGTTATTTAACAACCGGTACGCCCCCTCCCCAAAAAAGAAACCCGTTGTACACCTATATTTATATATTAACACGTGATGCAAATAATGATAAATTTACTACAACAATTTTGTTTTGACAAGATGAGAACTTCTTATTTTACTATTTTATCACTTTCCAAAATGTGTCTTTGTCTTAACCAGAATTAAACATCGGGAATGACGTCAAATTCTTCTATCAACAACGCGTCATCGAGAAGATAATTTATAGCATGTTATACGTAACGAGTTTTTTCTAATTTATTGACTAATTGAAATGTAATAATATTAAATAATGCCTTTAACAATTGGTATGGTTGTATATCACCACTTCTTAACTCCAAAAGAAGATCATTGCTATAGTCATGTTTGAAAATGAATGACGCAAATTGAACGTCTCCTCATAATTTGTCCTACCATAAACCTATTTTTACAGTTTAAAATCAGGTACATAGCCGAAGAAAATTGAAACATGAATGTCCTGCAAGGTCTGTATGTGAAGGTAAAAGTTAGTAACAATCAGCTGAGACCTTGTCCAGGTATGTTCGGATTTTCTTAAGCTATTGATGTATATATAAGAAAGTATTGTATGGGATAACTTACCCTGACGGGTGCTTGGAAAAGAGGCGCGCCGACCGCCTTGTTAGCTTCCCTGTCCGCTACTTGCGAGGACATCTGCGCGCGGGCCTGCCGCTCCAACTCCCGCAGCCGGTCTCGTTCCACGCTAAACAACAACATAACCTCCATCAGCTACCGTCGGCATCACCAGGTTCATCACTGCACCACCACCAACACATACAATCCACAAAACACCATTGCTTATTACTAGTGCTGCTGCAGGTTAGGCAACATAGGCCGTATTTATTTGGGCTTTTTAAAGTAACCTGGTAGGTTACTTTTGTTTAATTGGCACACTTTAAGTAACCTAGAACTGTTCTTGAACTGACCCTACTGCCCCAGCTATTTTAGCGGGTTGGTAGATTCAACTCGTTTACTATCCCTTTCTCATCAACTTGTGTTCCTTGTTAGTCGTGGCGGCATCGCGATTTGTAATAGTATAGAGAGGTTAGGAGTTATTTTTATGAAAAACGTAAGTAATTTTATAATATTTTGAAAAAATATACTAAACCATTATTTATGCAGGTGATGGAAGAGCAATATGCATTATGTGTGCAATATAAGTCACAGAGGATAATATTACGACACATAATTGCGACTTCGAAATTCATTATTTTGATACTGCTGATGACAAAATTATAAAAAAATGAACAGATTCTGACGTTATTTGCTTTTTGACTACATATAAAAAATATAAAGATGACTTAAAACATCCAATTAAAAGCGCAATTTAACACACAAACAAAACAAAGCAGATGTCGCTTCGAACATACATTCAGATTTTAAATTTACCGCCAGTGTTTACAACTGACACTAGATGCATCATTTACTTGGAAGCTCAGACTAACCATAAGTAGACAAATTCTGCCGTATTCAAGTCAATGCAGTGTTGTGAAGTAGAAAGAGTTAGAGTAACTTGTGGGTGAGGCGGGTGCTCGGCAAGGAGCGAGTACCCTTTGATGTTATGCGAATTGCAAACATTTGTGTAGTTATTTTTATATTCAATTACTTACTTTTCATACATCAAAGTAAAGGTTAGTTTTTGACATATTAAGTGTTTTGTATACGCACGTTTGTATTTAAATAAATACAATGCTCGCGTCTGATAACTGTCATCAACAAAAATACAACCTGCATAACACCAAGGGGTACTAGCTCTTTGCCGCGCACCCGTTTCATCAACAAGTTATTCTAACCCTTTCTACTTCACAACAAACGCCGTTGTTCTCCGTCTACTTATGGTTGGTCTGAGCTTGGAAGTAACACGAGTTAGTTCTAGGTCAGTTCAGGGTTGAATCCAAAGTTCCCAAACAAATACGGCCATAATAACAACTAACACTTCTTCACAGGAGCAGTAATGTGACGTCATGACATGAAGAGCAACAGATCCAATCCACAAAACACCATTGGTTATGAAATGCAATAACCTAGGGTTGCTGTAGGTTAGGTAATAAAACAATAACTAACTTCTTGACAGGAGTAGTAATATGACGTCACGGTGTCACCAAGGCAACAAGAATGCGAGGAAGAGCAACAGTTGAAAGACCACTAGATCCAATTCACAAAACAGCATTGTTTATCAAACGTGATGCAATAACCATGCTCGATTATTACTATACTAAGTGTTGCTGTAGGTTATAATAACAACTACGACTTCTTGACAGGAGCAGTAATGTGACGTCACGATGTCACAAAGACATGATGAGCAACAGATGAAAAATCAAAACAAAACAATCGCGAATACACTCATCACACCAAACAATGGAAAACTAACAGCCGAGAGCGATAAGAACCAAGCGCAACATGGTGACATTGCGCTACTAGCGCCGCGTATCTGCGCACGTGCGAACCACTAGATCACGACTGCGAATCAAGTTGGCGAAGTAAGACGCGCGAAAAATATTACTATTGCTGTCTGGTCTCAAGGGCGGAGTCGAGTAAACAAATGAAAAGAAAAACATCCACTTCTCGATCCCTAAATGGGTCTATAGTACCGTTATACTACCTGGTGTGACCTGTACGATGAAGAATTGGAAATATTTTTCAATATACTTCCATGATAATTCATCATGTTTTATTTATGTTTGCAAGTGATGATTCATATTCTATTGTAAAGATTTTTTTGTTTCAAATTTTGTTGTGGGCTGATAAAATGTATGTAATTCATTGATTAATAAAGCTATTAACATTCATTTTAATTTTAATGTAATATAATCGTTTAACAATAGTTTATTTATTTGTTAAACTAGACAGAAAAGCGATATTTTTCCCACTCGAATTTGAAGAGCATAACGAGTGAGGTACTTTAAATATAAGTAGAAAAAACTCTTTCTTCTGTTAGATACAATATACTTTAAAAATAATCTAGTAATATTTTCCTTATTTGAATCAAAGTTGTACGCTAATTTAAAGATTTAGAATATATTACAATTAAATCAGAATTTTTTTCTGAAACCGGCCAGAAAGTGCCTACTTTCCTAAACAATTTTAGTATGGAAAGCAGGTTTTTACAACAAAAATGTCAGTCTGGTAAAGTACAAAACAGTCTGGTAAAGATTTTACTTGACTGTTCTTTTTGTTGTAACCTTGGATACGTAGTCTGCTGTCAGTACAATTCATATCAAAAAAATTAAACTTTTGAATTATTTATGATTAATTATTGATTAAATTAAATGGTTTCAGAAAAAATATGATACATAACACGTCAGGAAAGTGTTTTTACTTGACTCAGCAGATTAAAATACTCGGCCTGCGGCCTCGTATTTCAAACAACCGTTTCGTCAAGTAAAATATCACTTTCCTGACTTATTATGTAATATACTATTACCCACTTGAATATGATACTATTATTTCAACTTTTTCAACAAATAAATAAATAAAATAAATATATCATCACGCCTTCTACCCATTACTGGGTGTGGCACTCTGCCGAAACAGATCTCGGTAAAAGATATATATTTGCGCGTGAAGTGCGGTTACCAGTCGTCAAATCACGGCTCCCAAAGATGTTAGTGGTGGATCCATAGGGGTAGCTTTTGTAATTATGAAAATTGTTTGTCGTCTGTGGGAATCGAACCAGGGTTCTCAGGATCCACAGGCCGACTTCATACCACTGAGCTAGCCACCCCATAACAACAAAAGAACGCTATTTAAGGAATGTTTACGTTACCATGGATACGTCATCTTTTTTTGTCCGAAGACCAAAAACAGCATTTTTACTACAGTTATGGTGATAAAGAATAATGTTGCCAATTTGTTTCATTTTAATTTGAATATATCTGCGAAATTTTCTACATACGTGGCTAAAATATATATATATATATATATATATATTCAATCGAACTAAAAATACTGTTTTGAACCTCGTAATATTGCCAGAATCCGCTACGCGTCGTTCGGCAACCTTTATTACTCGATCCGAAAACATGTATATTTAGACGTAATGATCAAATAATTACTACAAGTACTTTTTTCTCTCTAGAGAGGGAAAACTAATTTTCCTCACTACTTCGCGAGAGAAGAAATTTGAGATTTCCCGCGCAAGTCTTGCAAAAACAATTTTGTAATGAAATAATCGCGTTACGGTACTGGGTATAAGTTAGAGACGGAGGGGAATTGGTTCGGATGACGACTACCTACGTCACACGACTTGTTCAGCGGAAACAAGTCTGGTTTGAGTGACGTACGTGCACTACTTGCTCCATCGCTCTCGGTCGGGTTCACGGTATTGCGTAATTGTCAAACAATAAACACTCGTAAAAAAACAAGATGTCTTTCACACATCAAAATTACTTCAACATTTTCAATGTCATTTAAATAATAACAACAGTTATTTAGAATATTTCTTTCATTTTGATGTAGGTTACATTTGGAAACAGTTGGCCGTACAAAAATGAAGAAATCTTCTACCTTATATTTACTGTGGTAACAAAGAGAATTTTCAAAGAAAAAATATCATAATGAACAGTTTTGCGTCCAACAATGAAGTGGATGTTATGCGGCGGTAACCAACTGTTTGCTAGCGAACATGGCGGGATCCTGGGCTAATAACATGCCAGTCATCATGACTGTAAAACACCAATAATTTTATTATAATCACGGCCGCCGATGCACGCACACTGCGGTCAAAATGAACCAAGATCCTGGACTTTCCGAGGACCAACAATGAATTATGAATAATAAATACGTGATCGATACACGTTTCTGTGATTTAAAGGACTTTTGAGATATGGCATCGTAAATATTATTGTATATACAGTGAATTCTTAAAACGTTCCAAGGCATTGCAAGAAGTAGATGACATGTTTATTAACTTATCCGGAGAAATTATTATCGTGCTTTACATGCAAATTTATACAAGCACATGGTGTACTGTTATTATAAAATACTTTGAATTTCTAAATAAATAAATATATCATCACGCCTTCTATCTATTACTGGGTGTGGCACTCTGCCGTAGCAGATCTCGGTAAGTGATATATTTTGCGCGTGAAGTGCGGTTACCAGCCGTCAAATCAGGGCCACAAGGATGTTAGTCAAGGGGGATGCTTAGAGGTAGTTTTTAATTTGGTGAAAATTGTTTATTATCACGCCATCTATCCATTACTGGGTGTGGCACTCTGCCGTAGCAGATCTTGAGTGATATATTTTGCGTGTGAAGTGCGGTTACCAGCCGTCAAATCGCGGCTACAAGGATGTTAGTAAAGGGAGAGGCATAGAGGTAGTTTTTAATTTAAATAAAATTGTTTGTTGTCTGTGGGAATCAAACTCGGGTTCTCAAATCGACAGGCTGTCTACAGGATTTCAAACAGGTAGATTCATGGCTCAGTGGTATCCGAGTCGGCCTGTGGATCCTGAGAACCCTGGTTCGATCCCCACAGCTGACAAAATATTTTCACCAATTTAAAATTACCCCTATGACTCCTCCACCACTAACATCTTTGGAGGCCGTGATTTGACGGCTGGTAACCGCATTTCACTCGCATAAATATATCACTTACCGAGATCTGCTTCGGCAGAGTGCCACACCCAGTAATGGGTAGAAGGCGTGATGATATATTTATATTTATTTTAGATTTAAAAAAACGGATTAGCGCTAACACCGTTTTTAATATTATCTATAACTCTATTTCAAATTAAAACAGATTCAAGAAATGAATTAAATTTGTTGCTAATTAATACTCTTTTTAATTCAAGTTAAAATAAATTTGTTTAATTGAAAAGAGAGTTAAAAACGAAATAAAAAATGTTATTAGCGCTAATCCGCTTTATGAATCTACCTGTAATGTTCTTGTAAATTCTTCAGTAATACCTATTATTTGTATAGCAAATGAAGAAAGTAAGACATTTCTTTTCGAAGATGTAGTTTTATTTTCCGAGTCGTAGACAAGGGATATAAAGCTCCTGAAGGACGAATTATATTTTCTTTGCGACGTGTACATATAATGTTTTTCAGTAAGCTAAAAGGAAGTAAAATTTTTAGATATAAAGCTGTTGACAGATGTCACTAATGTCAAAATCTCGCCGTTGTATTCCAATTACCATAAATATGATTTTACTATTCTTTCCTAGGGATGAAAAGTATCATTTTCTTCTCTCAACTGAGGGCAGAAAATTTTTCGTTCAGATAGGGTCATAAAAGAATATTATTTATTAGTTATTATTTTATGGGGCACAGTGGTATCGAGTCGGTCTGTGGATCCTGAGTACCTCGGTTTGATCCCCACAGCCGACAAACAATTTTCACCAAATTAAAATTACCCCTGTGGCTCTCCGACCACTAACATCTTTGGGGGCCGTGATTTGCCGGCTGATAACCGCACATAAATATATCACTTACCGAGATCTGCTTCGGCAGAGTGCCACACTCAGTAATGGGTAAAAGGCGTGATGGTATATTTATATTTATTTATTTTATGCAATTTGTGGTTTGTATTTTGTGATAATTCTGAAATGCGCAATACCACTTATTTCATATGACATGTAATTGCAATTTTCTTTTACAAATTTAAACCCAGTTTGAAATTTACGTTTCGTTAGTGCAATTGGCCATACGACGATAATATTGATTAGTTTATTAAATAATCAAATAATTTGCGATTTGAAAATGAAATGTTCAATAATTCCTAAATAAACAATGTTTTGTCTGAAATAGCGATAATTATTCACTATTTATGAATTTTAAAACAACAAAATGGAAGCACAGCACGTGCTTGTTTAGAAACAAAATTGAACTTTTGACTTTTAAAAACAAAGATGACATTTTGCCTTCGAAGAACTTCTTACTTGCGGCCCTAAACTGGGTCGCGACCTCAACTAAATGCATTTTCACTACATTAAAACTATCCCTATGGTTCTCCCTCCACTAACATCTTTGGAGGCCGTGTTTTGACGACTGGTAACCGCATTTCACGGGAAAACTATATTATCGAAATCTGTTACGGCAGAATGTCACACCCAATAATAGGTAGAAGGCATGATGATATATTTATTTTATTTATTTTATTGCACAAATATATCACTTATCGAGATCTGCTTCGGCAGAGTGCCACACCCAGTAATGGGTAGAAGGCGTGATGATATATATATTTTATTTATTTAATAGCATTTCTTTATCAGTGTGCATGTAGTGAAAACAGAACAATACAATAATATGTTTCTAATCGTCTGTAATTTGAGTCATATTGTTAAACAGATCTTCTGCCAAATCTGCTTGCAGTAAGAGTACTTACTTCAATGGGTGGTAAATGAGACAAAAATAACTAAAATTTACTTACTACAAATAAAGGATTAAATCTTTACCTTGGAATTTACCAGCTAAGAACTGTAACTGTATCCAAATATTTTAACGATATTTTAATGAACAGTAGACGAATATTTAGTTATCTGGTCAACAAGCATTTGTTTGTAAATGAGATAACTGAGCATCTTGAAAAACAAATGAATTTAAATAACGCCAACGTGACTAAACGCACATGACGTTCGATTGTTTTATTTAGAAGGCTAGTCTGGCAATCGCTGAGATATACGTCACACTTTTATCAAAAATTTAAACAGAGAAATAATTATTACAAGACGATCATGCTGCTATTATGAAATTTAATTTATAAAAGATTTGTAGACAATCATTTTTATTTAGCGACGCATGAAATAATAATGTGCACTGTAATTAAATATACTGGGTGCATCACGATATGCGGGCCATAGTTTTTCCGTGCGCATTGCATCCCAAATTATTTTAAATAAAAATTCTTCAAAATGAAAGTTGTAGAGCTTAAAATTCTCTATCAAAATCAGTAAACGAAATTTATTTTCTTTTTTTATTACGGCAGAAACGAAAATGAAAAACTACAAAATTATAATTTAATAGTAAAGAAGAAAAACTTAATGCATTTATTTGTTATTTTGTTCTAATTCCGTGGCTAACACTAATTAAATTATGATTGGTGAAAGTAATTTGTATTTTGTTTTTCAGTAAACCGAATATTAAATAATTCGTCCGTGTAAAAAACGTTTCACGTTAGTCTTAACATCCAACATTTATTTTCCAAAAAAACAGATTGATTGCAATTTTTTTTAACCATGACGTAGTTAGTCAGTAGTTAAATTAAGCGTTTTAAACATGTTCAATTACTATTCCATTTAAAAAAATTAACTTTATCAAATCTCAAAAATGGGTTATTAAAAATTATTTTAATTCTCCATTGTAAACTGGGCTTTAGTATCTACAATTTTTATTTGTACCTTTTCTCTCTATCAACTACTATTTAAAAATGAAAATGCATTTTTTTGGAAAAACATCATTCTCAATTTTTGTCCAATTTATCCGAAGTCGTAGCTTTTATAACCTGCGAGTTATCAATGTGGTGTACATTTATTTTTATGAATGATTATTTTTCAATAAATGTGAATTCATAAGGATAAAATTACAAGGCATAATTTTGATATGAATGGGGTCACACATTATAATACAACCGTAAACAGCAGTTTAAACAGAGTACACGTGTACACGTATGATAGGAAATTTCAAATAATTTAAATTTATGCGTAAAGTTCGATAACGCAAAGCTAATTAATTAGACTCCGGTTTCAACATCAAATGCATTTTATCGCTAATTTTTATGTGAAATAGTTTTATCGCTAACGGAATTAATAAATAAAGTGATAGATTGTGAATTATGTGGTTTAGAATTCGATTCTGTCTAAAATGGCAGCATTTTGTAATTTGGTGATTTGGAAATCGATTCTAATTCTTGGCGACTGCTTGGCGATTAGTTTCAGTCGCTAAGTCAATGACGTCACGGGGCAGTCAATATCATGGGGATTTTAATTTCTTACGTTGGTATTAATAGGAACAACGGAGTATTTTGTGTTGGTACTTATAATTTCTGACAGCCACTTGTTGATATTTATTTTTCTTTGTTAAATTCAAATATTTGTATGTTGTTGCTTAAACTTGACATATCACAAATTGACGGAATTTTTAGAAATTTTCAAGAAGTTAGTAATATTTTAAAAATAAAAAATATAAATTTTAATATACTCCATAATAAACATTGTTACATTAAAAATTATTATTAATGTGTAGGCGATAACATTGTTAATCTAATTTATCTGTAATGACCATCTGCAGCTGGATTTTGTGCAATAATTATTATTATTATTTTAATAATACAAATAATAAACACTTTATAATAATATACAGTGTATATAAAATATAAAACTTTTCTAACTTCAAAACTAATCAACCAAAAAATGCTAAGCGACGCCATGACACTTCGCAACAGCCTTGTACTAGTCGCCTGTATACGCGATTCCCTAAGCGACCAGTCGCCAACAATGACGTCAGGACTGTACTTCTTAATTATACCCACAGATGGCACCAGTATCAAAGTCGCCAAATATGACGTCAAACGGTCGTTAAATCTAGTCGCCAACGAATTAGAATAGGTCTCATGATGCAATAACTGTAAGTTAGATTTCATTCGCATGGCAAATGGAATACGCCTAATTGCTCTCGCCAGTTGTTCCCAAGCAACCTCGTCCTCGTAAGAATAATGTGCCCAATAAAAACTATACCTTGAATTATAAAGCAAACCATATGCTCTTAAATATTCTTGTAATATAAAATAAATATATGTATCATCAGCACCTGGATTTCATTCCCACAGCCGCCGAATAATTTTTACCACATTAAAATTACCCTTGTGGCTCCCCCTCCACCAACATTGTTGGGGGAGTGATTTGACGGAAAATAACCGCGCTTTATATGAATAAATATATTATTTATCGAAATCTGCTACGACAGAGTAATGGATAAAAAACGTAACGATATATTTTATTTACCATTACGCCTTTTATCCATTACTGGGTTGTTGTGGCACTCTTCCCTAGTATATCTCAGTAAGTGATATAGTTTGCGCGTGAAGTGCAGTTAACAGCTGTCAAATCACGACCCTCAAAGATGATGCTAGTGGTGGGGAAGCCACTGTAGTAATTTTAATGTAAAGCAAAGTTAATTGGCTGGAAGAATCTAACTCGAGTTTTCAAATCCACAATTCGAGACGATTCCACTGAGCTATGTAATAAATTTAAATTATAAGTACATGGTTACAAAATAAAAGGATACTCTATTTCGACATTTTCCAAAAGATATTTAATAATTTTTCGTATAAAACTATAAAGTTTTAGTTCTAGTTATAAAACATCCATATGTATTTACAACACCCGTATCTTCCAACAAGAGTAAATAAAAACTTCATTACTTATCATAAAACAAATCTGAGTGCATAAAGTTTTTCCACACACATGTGTCCTGACACTACTGCCATGTGTATTACGTTACTACCCTCTTCCCCGTGCCTCTGTGAATGCGAAGTGCAGAGAGAGAGGCTTGAACCCGGGCAGGTGCGGGAACGACAACCACAACGGGTTCGAGACACATCTGGTAGACATGTGAAGCACGCGACTCAACCAAAAAATTACGAGATGTGGTTGAAGACATCGGCAACAAGAAAAAATACTCGGTTTAGCAAAACGATTCTATTAAAACATTAACAGACGTATTTATAAACAGCCGGATTCTCAAAAAAGTTTTAGCTTATCCTTTGGATAATCTTATGCTAGTCCGGTTTAAAAAAGTTAATTCAAGTCACTTTCCAAAAACTAAATGGTAAGAAGATTGCATTAAAGTTTATTTCAACTTTTTTGGGATTATAAAAAAATAAATAAATAAATATATCATCACGCCTTTTACCCATTACTGGATGTGGCACTCTGCCGAAGCAGATCTAGGTAAGTTATATATTTATGCGCGTGAAGTGCGTTTACCGGTCTTCAAATCACGGCCCCCAAAGATGTTAGTGGTGGAAGAGCCACAGGGATAATTTTTAAAAATGGTGAAAATGTTTGTCGGTTGTGGGGATCTGAACAGGGTTCTTAGAATCCACAGACCGACACGATACCACTGTGCCATTACCTCATTTTTGGGATTATGGTTTATCTTAATTTGACAAATCCAAAATTGGTTAGATTTTAACTGAAACTCTTTTGAGAATTGGGTTCTACGAGATTAAATTTCGAGTTACCCAAATATAATTTTAATTCGGATTGTATTGTAAAATAAATAAACTATAAATATATCATCACGATATTTACTCATTACTAGGTGCCGCACTCTGCCCTAGCAGATCCCGCTTTAATTGAGAAATTTTTGAAACAAAATGTCATATAGTAGTGAGTTAAGAAATAATGTCAAGAATTAAAGACAAATTCTCACTACGTGAGATGTAAGTCACGTGATGTTTTTCTCACTTCTGTCAAATCTCTCAGACATCTCATTTTGCAAAAATTGCCCCCTGGACTGTACATGATTAGCTGCTACTATGGGTTGAATAATAAAAAACGGTCTTCATTTAAAATACTTAGAATAGATAGTAGTACATTATCTACTTTGAATTTTAATTGTAAACTTCTACATAAATCTTTAAGTTTTATAGATCCGTAAAGTCGTAGAACTTTAAGAAATATTTTCTATTTATCAACAAATATATTATGGGATAGCTAGCTCAGTGGTACCAAATCGGCGTGTGGATCCTGGGAACCCTGATTCGATTTCCACAGGCGACAAACAATTTTCACCATTTTAAAATCTACCCCTGCGGCTCCCCCACCACTAACATCTGTGGAGGCCGTGATTTGATGGCTGGTAACAGTACTTCACGCGCAAAATATATCACTTACCGAGATCTGCTTCGGCAGAGTGTCACACCTAGTAATGGGTAGAAGGCGTGATGACATATTTATTTATTTTTTATTTATTTAAAAACTACCCCTGTGGCTTCCCCATCACTAACATCTTTGGGGACCGTGATTTGATGGCTGGTAACCGCACTTCACACGCAAAATATATCACTTACCGAGATCCGCTTCGGCAGAGTGCTACAACCAGTAATGGGTAGAAGGCGTGATGATATATTTATTTATTTATTTTATCAACAAATATTGATGTGATTTGATACCGAATTACACCATAATATAATTTTATTATTCTATAATTAAATACATGCATAGCACCAAGCCATGGTCTATTAAATGAGATAGTTTGAACACTTGAAGCTTTAATTTATTAGTTTCATCCTGCAATTAATGCCACACATTTGTATCCTGGCATTTTTGTTTCATTTACAAGTTCATTTCATTTTTCTTTTCATGCAACAAACCTTTTCAATCATAGCCATCCATTTATTCCTGTGTCATCCACATAATCTCAATTTCACCAAAACATATACCTGTTTCACAATAGTTATTTCTAGCACTAGGCCGGAAACTGAACATTTGCGAGTGCGAATATATTTGGCAGATCGAGTCAAAGGCGATGTTTGCAAACTGTGAATATTCGCAAATTACTTTCTGGACGTGTGATAGACAAGATTTTACGTGCCTATTTAAATTAAATCAAATTCTGTTAGTCTAATTAAGATGTTAATTAATTAATTAAATAAAACATTAAGAAGTTACCTAATTCTTGTTTAGCCTAAGGCGTAGAAAAAGTTAAATAAACACGACGCAAAAGTGATGCCGTGTTGATAAATAAAAAGATACACAATCAATAACAAACATGAACATTTGTTTAAATTAAAAGGGTGGAAAATAAAGTGACTGTGAAACAAGTCAACAACAGCAAAACCACTGTTAATTAATTTGTTTGATTGCTGAACAAAGAATAAAAACAATTGATACACGCAAACCTACAAAACAAACAAATTGTATTATATTTACATGTTCATTGATATTAAAAAAAGTATGTCTATATATTATTAATTCAGCATTTTAAATTTCCAAGTACGTGTACAAAAATACCCAATTATGTTCAACGCACGAAAAACCCAGACCTTAAGATTAGTCATCCTCATAACACTTTGTAGTTTCAGCGTCTTCAACTAGATGGCAGCACACACAAGCACTGCTCTTTAATATAAACAGCAACTATGAAACTACTGTAAACTAACCGTTTTCACGCAGCCGCAACAAACTTATTAATATATTCGACATAATTACCACAAGAAGTAATTTTTAATTAGACAGAGTTCGGTAAAAAGTAACTTTCACGTTCAAATATCCTGTCACCGCGCATTCCAACCGTTCTGAAGAGCTGTTGCTTGCTGTTACTGTTTGTGTTTTCATTTTCAATTTATTTTTATCTCGGAATTCAACTGAACTAACGCGCGAATAGCTGTTTTTCGTCTTCTTGACAACCACGAATTGATACGAAACAGATTATGTTTGTCCCACTTTAAATCTATCTCTTTTAGAAATAAGAAATAACTATTAAATCACAATGATCATTAGTTAATCATTATTACGGTTTTATTTATTTGGTACGCTGCATAACAGGATTACAGTACGGGGGACCTACAGCTTACAGTAGAATCCGAACCACTCAGACACAATAAAATTTAAGTCAGCAAAATATGAAATCTGAAACTTTCGCTTATGTCGCGAATGTTTTATATATGGAGTTACGGCTATGTCAGTCATTAACAATAATTATTTAATGTATTCTTTGCGATACAAGGTAAGTGATACGTCGTACAGTTCCGATGTATCACTTAATATAGATTTATAATGAAGTAAAGTAAACGGTAACGGGAATGATATCGGCAAGTAAAAGGTTGAGCGTGTACTAAAGCTAGTAACGATTTATAATAAAGTAAAGTACACAGTATGTTCCAAAAATAACGAAACTTTTAATTTAAATCGTAGAACATGTAGCGCAATCTATTAAACATACACATTGTTAGAAAGATACATCTTTCCTCTTTCGAACGCACACAACTTCATGCAATCAGGTGGCAGTTTAAAAATTTACGCGCATTTTAATGACAGTAGTTTTTGTGTTTATGTTGTGAAAATACAATGGAACAACGAGCAAATATTAAATTTTGTGTTAAACTTGGAAAAAAATTTGCTGAGTCATACGAATTGATGAAAAAAGTTTATGGTGATGATTGTTTATCTCGTTCACAAGTTTATAAGTGGTTTGCAAAATTTAAAAATGGTTGGGTGAAGAATTAAATACGAGTAAAAAACTATTTGGAGAATTCTAACTGAAGATTTGGGTAAAAGAAAGGTTTGTTCACGTTTTGTTCCACATGAATTAAATGAACACCAAAAAGTCGCTAAAAAGTCAACTAATTTTTGATGAAAAAACATATTTGTGTCATCGACCACCCTCCGTATTCGCCTGATCTATCACCATGTGACTATTATCTTTACCCAAAACTGAAAATTGCCATGAAAGGAGCGTTTTATGATGATATTCCAGCCATTCAAGCAGCCGTGACACAGGTGTTAAAGAACGTTCCTTTAGTTGGCATAAAAAATCTATGCATGCTCTAGTTGATCGTTCTAAAAAGTGTATTGATTTAAATGGAACCTATTTTGAATAAATATTAAGTTTCAAACATAACACAATGCATGTTTTATTCTATATCTAAAGAGTTTCGTTATTTTTGGGACATACTGTGTATAATGTGGTGGAAATTGTTTGTCGCCTGTGGAAATTGAACCTGGGTTCTTAAATTGGCAGTTCGATTCGATCACTGGGACGTTAAATGGAAATCCTTTTAAATTGTATGTAAAATAAATAAATAAATATATCATCACGCCTTCTGCCCATTCCCGGGTGTGGCACTCTGCCGAAGCAGATCTCGGTAAATGATATATTTTGCGCGTGAAATACGGTTACTAGTCGTCAAATTACGGCCCCCAAAGATGTTAATGGTAGAAGAGTCAAAGGGGTAGTTTTTGAAATTATGAAAATAGTTTGTCGCCTGTGGGAATCGAACCAGGGTTCTCAGAATCCACAGGCCGACTTCATACCACTGAGCTAGCCACCCCATAAAATACAATAAATAACTTTATCATAACTGTATTTCATTTGCCACTTGGTTCACTTAAATCAGATCAGATAAATTAGACCACGTGACAAATTAAATTAAACTAAACA
Source organism: Pterostichus madidus (assembly GCA_911728475.2). NCBI lineage: Eukaryota > Metazoa > Arthropoda > Insecta > Coleoptera > Carabidae > Pterostichus > Pterostichus madidus. The sequence continues at coordinate 31,776,958 of OU452312.1, forward strand.
AACTAATTCACAATTTGAGGTGGATTACTTCAAATTAAAGTCGAATCAGTAAATGTACTAAAGAAAGTCAGTCATAGTACTCTGGTTCAGTAAATGCAAGTAGCCTTTGATTCAAACAGACGCCATCTTATTTTCACCGCATTAAAATTATCGCTGTGACTAACATCTTTTGTAACCGAACTAAATATAACAAAAAGAACATTTATTTCGTTAAAATATTGTGGCAGGCAAAGGTATATTGTATTGAGTTGCATTTCATTTGTTAAACACAATGTTTTGTGTTGCAGTAAAGAACATCGCAGTAAGCTGTGTTAAACCACGACCTACTTGATCTGCCCGATGTTTTTGTTCGCACTTTCTAACGTTGTGATGGCGAATAAAACGCTTTTTGTTTTCTGATTATTTTTTGCTAATTAGCGCAATATTTCAACCGAGTTTTTGTTGAGTTTTTTCTCAAAACCTGTAGCTTAAGTAAACATGGTTATTTACAAACGTCTCTTGATTAGAATTGTTACAATTTCAGAAATTTATGGTTTCCTTATTGTTAGGTCCAGTGGCGTAGTTGATAGATGATATATGGGGTGTATTATTGCGTAATTCTCTGGTTAAGCTATTTAATCGAGCGTTGTAAAGCGTACATCGGAAACCGCATATCGTAAATACTTGTCAAAGTACACATTATTGCGAAAATTAGCTATTTTAACGGAAACTAAGAAATAGTATTTTTCCTACAGTTCTTTATTAGTCATTGCGATATTAATAACTATGAATATTAATATTATTTCACTTACATTTGCAGATAAACAATAAATATATCATCACGCCATTTTACCAATTTTTGAGTGAAATGAAGCCCCGAACCAATGTGAACTAAAGGGTAGTAATTTAGTTAAAATCTCTTTTACAACATATGTCAAATTTGACTAATAATAAGTAACCTAGGTAGCTTTGGAAACAGCAAAATGTTGACATTTTTGGTTTTATGAACTGTCATTTGAATTATATGTCTTTTTTAAATTGTTCATAAACCAAAAAGTAAATAAAAATAAAATAAAAATAAAAAAATATATCATCACGCCTTCTACCCATTACTGGGTGTGGCACTCTACCGAAGCAGATCTCGGTAAGTGATATTTTGAAGTGCGGTTACCAGTCGTCAAATCACGGCCCCCAAAGATGTTAGTGGCGAAGGAGCCACAGTGGTAGCTTTTGAAATTATGAAAATTGTTTGTCGCCTGTGGGAATCGGACCAGGGTTCTCAGGATCTACAGGCCGACTTCATACCACTAAGCTAGCCACCCTAAAGTAAATACTAGAATATATTATAAATAGTCCTCACAAATATGAGAAGAGAAAGCTACAGGGATGATTATAAAAAAACTAAAATCATATATATTTAAATAAATAAAAATAAATAAATAAATATATCATCACGCCTTCTACCCATTACTGGGTGTGGCACTCTGCCGAAGCAGATCTCGATAAGTGATATATTTTATGCGTGAAGTGCGGTTACAAGTCGTCAAATCATGGCCCCCAAAGATGTTAGTGGTAGAAGAGTCACAGGGGTAGTTTTTGAAATTATGAAAATTGTTTGTCGCCTGTGGGAATCCAACCAGGGTTCTCAGGATCCACAGACAGACTTCATACCACTGAGCTAGCCATATTTGTCAATATCTGATGTGAAATAAAATAATCTTATCATGAAAGTAATTCCAATCAATAACTAAGCAATTAATATAATTTTTATCAGATATAACAGATCTCCATTAGGAAATCACTTAATGAAGAGTTGTTATATGCAAATAAAAAATTATAAATACGTATCAACATGTCATTTCCTCAATTAGGCAAATAATTGTTGTTCATTTTCACTAGATATACAGCTACAAACATAACATTAGATTATTATCATTTTCACAACATTTACAATATTTTCCATATCAACAAAGTTTGCTCTAGAATTGAATGTTTCATGTGTTCGTGTTTTTATTTGGGTTAAAATAAAAATAAATATTGTCGTCAACCCATTTCGAAACATAAAAATAAGAATATCTCTACTCGAAAAGACAATCGTATGACGTTATTATACTATTGGGTGGATCACCTACGCATTCTTCGTTCTATTTCTGACACATTCTGAAAATCTGTCTAAATCGTTGACACACATTCGGTTCAAAACACTTTCACTGTCGACCAACAGAACATCCCGACAAACATACATACATACATCCGCACGCTAAGCATATTGGACTGAATTACAAATCGGTCATTTTCACAAAAGGTCAAAAAGAATTAAATGTATATACAAGATCATTTTATTTTCATTGATATTTGTTTAGTCACTATGAACTTTTATTTGTTCATTTATGGCTTATTGGAAATTTCACCATTTAATTCCTGATATATTTCTACATAATTATGTGTATTGTGATCCTAAATATATATTTCTTTAATCGCCGGAATCATGATCGCAAAAATTTCGGTTAATGAAAATGTAAATTTTTTTGGTTGAATCAGTTTAAAAATAGAAAAATATTAAAATATGGTTCTATATAAATCAGACTACGAGAAATCGAATGCCGTTGAGCGCATCTTCATATCTTTTTTAGTTTCCGAGTTACAGCGATTTGAAACTTTTTATAAATCTCAACTTTGAAGGCCCATATCTCGAAAACTAAAAGAGATATTGAAATGCGGTTTGAACGAGTGTATTTCTCGTGCTCCAATTAACTTATACCAAAATTTTCAAAATTTAGAAAAATGTACAATATTTTTAAAAATTTTCATTTCTCAATATTTCAAAAACTTGAAGAGATAATGAAAATCTGTGAACACCAGTGAATTCCTCTCGTAAAAGTACATAGGTATGCAAAATTTGAGGCAAAAATTCGCACAGATAAAGTTTTCATTAAAAAAAAACGAAAAATCACTGTCTTTTAATTATTTCTTAAGGGGTACCCCTTAAGAATTTTACGAATTTAGGCCATTTTTAGTTTTTTTGTTCCAAAAATTTTATCCGTCGAGCAAAATTTTTGAAATTTTACATATGTATGTACTTTTATGCGAGGAATTCACTGGTGTTTACAGATTTTTATTATCTCGTCGAGTTTTTAAAATATAGACAAAAGAAAATTTTGACAAAAAATTGTTAAATTTTCAAAGTGTCAGTACAAGTTAATTGGAGCACGAGAAATACACTCGTTCAAACCGCATTTCAATATCTCTTTTAGTTTTAGAGATATGGGCCTTCAAAGTTGAGATTTGAGATGCGCTCAACGGCATTCGATTTCTCGTAGTCTGAATTATATAGAACCATATTTTTAAATTTTTCGATTTTAAACTGATTCAACAAAATGGCATTTTCATTACCGAAATTTTTGCGATCATGACTCCGGTGAAAATCAAATCCGGATTCCCAAATCCACAGGCCGACTATATCGCCTATTTTAATTCTTTGAACAGAATCCATTTTCACAGTTTATTATAGATAATCATGAGTATAAAATTCAAACCACGTAATAAACAATTTAAGCACTCATTTCATACCTCATTCAATAATAATTAATCCAACAAACAACACGATCAATTTCATTATATTTGTGTGTGTTCCACGCAGTCAGATATTAATTCGTTGTTGTCACGTGTACCATCAACCACGCAGGGCTGCCACTACACTACCCCCTACCTCCACTGTCAGATATTTATTTCACCATTCAACTAATTACTGAATTACTGCCCGCGTTTTAAATAATCCACTGATTAAATTGCATGGCAGTGAATTCAGGTCACCTCATTTGCGCTTGCGAGCGGCATAAGAGTTGGAATCATCATTTCCAGACAGCGCAAAGTACTTTGAATACAATATCTGAAGGAAAAACGAACAGTTTTCCAACTAAAAGTAATGGAGAATATCATAAAAATTACTTCAAAACATTTGTTTTTTTAGGACCCTATTATAATAGTTATTTACGTTGCGAGTACTATATACTAATATTACTATTACTAATATGAACAGGTACAGAAGAAATCAATGTTTCTTTAGATAGTACAAAAGTTTCCACTTCACATTATGTCAATATAAGCTAATTTAAATCGCTCTCAAAACAACTTTTTTTACAGTTGCGTAATGAATTACTTTCCGCACTAGTGTTTCTTTGCTTACAGAAACGCACTTGGTCTGCATTTGTCTACTTTCCATACGTAACCAAGGCAATAATAGTTACGTAATAACAAAGAAGTCGCACAGTTGTAGGAAAAAGTATTTGTTTCTTCCTTGCAGAAGGAAACTAGAGCCATATCTGTGGCAAACGGAAAACAACGATATTATTTGACATAAGTGATAACTGTCAAGAAAATTATTAATCCTATCAAATTTCTACTTTCTGGAAATTTTCCTTTTTGATAGGGTAATGACAAACATTAGCAATTCAATTTGTCAAATTAAGCTAAACCTTATTATCAACACAGTTTAAATAAACTGTATTATAATCTTCTTACTATTTGGTTATTGGGAAATTTTTAATCGGACTAGAATAAAATAATAATAATATAATGTATTTATTTAATAACTTGGCTAATACAAAACAAAATTTAGACTCAAACATGTTACAAAAAAATCAAATAAAAAATACAAAAACAAACGTAATTACATACAGAGTGATCAAAAGGAATTGTTACAGTTGGCAATAAAAAAACTACTTGAAATTAATAAGCCTGATACATAAATTCATTTTCTGTCGTTGACAGTGACATTTAAAATTTAAATTTGAGTACATTTATTGTTATATTTATTTCTAAAGTATTTCTATTACTTAAAAAGTCAAAATCCTATTAGCTGTCAGGCTTCTGACATAACCTATTTGTATTTATTAGACATTTCAAATAGTATTTCTGCCTTTACCTAGCGTTGTGCCAACTGTGGAATAAAAAGATCTCCGGAATTGCATTGTCAACTATAACAATTCCTTTTGATCACCTTGTACATACATACATACATACATATCTTCACGCTATATCCCAACAAATGGGGTAGCACGAACCCTAAACTCACTCATAAAATATTCACTAATTACATTCATCAAATAATCAGCCCTCGTCAAACATTATCATCCGAACACATCACCCTCACTTAAACCACATTCATAGATCACTCCATATAAACTCAATCATTTATTACACTCGAAATCATTTATCACAATCAAACCTTAAATCACATCATTCCTATTCACCCTGTATTATTACTTAATCTATTTGTTTAAATAATAACATTTTAATTTATTTTCGAAAAGGTTTAGAGTTTGTGCTAATCAAAAATTCTGGGTTGGCAAAGACTTTTGTAAGAATCGCGCTGCATGTACACGTAGAAAGTGTCACTCTTCCTTCATGTGCTTTATATCCACCGCCTTCGTCACGAAAATTGAAACAGAACCTTCTGGAAGAAATGTTTTACTTTCTCCCCTGGATTACAAATAACTATAAACTTTTCAACAATAACGTCATTAGTACAGCGCAACTGTTATCAATTTTATTTGGTGAAAAGTTTCATGAGAACGACAAAATAAAACAAGCTTTTTACTACCATCATAAATATGTAAAAACAAAACGCTTACCTGTGTAGCTAACTATTATCTACAGTAATTTACTTACAAAAAAAACAAAACGTCAGAAACAAAGACAACAAACGTAGAACAACGGAAGATCAAAAAACATTGGCTTGCTTGTCAAGTAATAATTACACGGTATAGAAATAGGTCAGATACTGAGTAGTCTATGTTGTAGTACGGCGTATCGGAGTTTTAGTTGCGCTAATTGAACCAGGCTTTTAAGCCTGGCTTATAATACTACCTAAGATGACATAACAGGCAAGCTATATTCTAATACAGAGAATTAATAGATTGAATAGTGGTATAAGTTGGAAGGGATGTGATGCGATTTAGCTCTACTTTCAAAGCAGACTTGAATTAGCTGATTAATTAATTGTATCTAAAACACAACTTAATTTCTGTTTACGCCGAATCATTATTATTATTATTATTTAATTAGGCGGACTAATTACGGCAGAAGGTATCATTGTAGAATGTATTTATCCGATTCATAACGGATTTACAAAAAAAGATGCATTGCTACAGAGTGATCAAAAGCAATTGTTACAGTTGGTAATAAAAAAACTACTTGAAATTGGTAAGCCTGATACATAAATTCATTTCCTGTTGTTGACAGTGACATTTAAAATTTGAGTACATTTATTAGTACATTTATTATTACATTTATTACTAAAGTATTTCTATTACTTAAAAAGTCCAAATTCTATTAGCTGTCAGACTCCTGACATAACCTATTTGTATTTATTAGAAATGTCAAATAGCATTTCCGCCTTTATCTGATGTTGTGCCAACTGTGGAATAAAAAGATCTCTGGAATTGTATTGCCAACTATAACAATTCCTTTTGATCACCCTGTATTAGTTACATTTAACTTTAATGGAACAGTATCATATCTGGCAATACGGTATTTTGCTTACTATATTACTAAGTTTGGACCTAGTACTGTAATAAATATTGAGACGAGCAATGAAATGAATAATTAAGTATTACTATCAAACTTTTGATTCCAATATTTTTTTAATTAACCGAACTTTGAAGTTTTAGATAAAGCATCAAGCTACTAGACCAGTGGTTTTCCCACTGTGGATCGCGAAGACATTGGAGGAGGATCGTCGGATGCTATTTACAAATTTTCAAACATTCATTCAGTTGCAAAATATCACTTACATTTTAAAGATTACTTACATGAAAAATTTTATATCGAATGTTAACAGCAACGTTAAATAACATTATCCGGCAGTACGGTGTGGTGGGTAGCGTTACGAAATTCGAATCCGGAGATCCTGAGTTCGAATCACACTCAAGCTAGAAATTATAATAACAACCACTCTGCGGATCAGTAAGTCCGGATTCTGTATTGTAATTGGAATTCAAATCCTGTTGTACAGAGTAACATAAATAAATAAACATATTATACTCTGTTTTTTAATCAGGAGGAGTAAATGCACAAGCCAGATTTACACTATAGAAAGTTACCAAAGAAAGTTACTAGATTTTTGTTCGCGCGAAATACAAAAATTTCTTACACATCTGCATTGATTAATGCCCGGTTTCACCAACAAAAGTTAAATTTTAATCATTGTTTAAATAAATAAAAGCAAATCAAAATTACATGTCAAATGGAATAATTGACATTGCTGTCATATATTCGATTTACTTTTATTTATTTAAACAACGATTAAAATTTAACTTTTGTTGATGAAACCGAGCATTAGTCTCAAGGAATTTATTTTAAAATGCAAATGACATTATAAACTCTCATTTGTCACTCCGTATATTATTAGTTCTTAAAAGAACTGATGTTAATGTCACAGAAATGCAAAAAACCAACAAGAAAACAGATAACCTCAAAATTTATGACAGCTCTAATAAATCAAATTTAAAATCTATGTACAGTGTAAACTGGACGAAGCACTAGCCAATCAGAAGCGTCAGTTTTAGCGGTTAAAATTTAAATTACTCCTCCTGGTTCAAAAACAGAGTATAGTAGTTCTTCTTGACAAAAATTTAGTTTATTTAAGGAAAACTTCTAAATTTATTCGCGACTTCCTATTTTTATTTGATAAAAATCACGGCTCCCAAAGATAGCGACTGTGGAAATCGAACAAAATTGTTTGTCGGCTATAGGAATCGAACCGAGGTTCTCAAATCCACCGGCCGACTCGATACCACTGAGCCACGCTTTGATTATATATACATATATTTTTCTTAATTTCTAAGTTGCATAAGGCGCCCATCCTCCAATGTCACCGCAATCCTTCAGAAAGTCGCGACCCACATTTTGACAACCGCTGTCCTACATTCTTCTCTATTACAAATGCAAAATGGGTCTGAAATAAGTCGCCAATATTTGCAAAAAACGTCTTGTCTTTCCGATAAGGAAGTGTTTGTAGAAGAGAAAAGGGCTTAGCTGACCTTGTGGTCTCTGTCACTGACCTACTCAAGATAGCAGCGAGTCGACCTTCGCTTTTCGAGTGAAATAATTCCATGACGTAATTTCTCGCAATGTAGCCAAACAAAAATGCAATGGTTGCTGGATCCTTGCAGAGCTGAAACTGGTATGCTGCGCTCATGCACTTTAAATAAAAAAACTCAAATATTTCATATGACTTTATGAGATTGTGTCTCTTGTGACTCGAAATATTACTTAATTGGACTGCAATTATAATTCTCAGAAGTAAAAAATACAAATGGTTCACAGCTTTGAAATAGAAATTCCACTCATTAACAGACCTGAATACCTGCCAATTTTATATTTTGATGGAAACAACCAGAAATATCATTAGAAAACTAAATAAATATTACGCCTTTTACTTGTTGAAAAAGAGTTATTTTTCTCGTCTTGTACATTTCCCAAGAATTTATTTCTCATCTCAGTCTTTCTACAGACTAAAAATAGCAAATTCTCATCTGGTGTCATTTTCTCGATATTTCCTTTGATGGAATTGATAAAAATGTTAGTACTTGCGTTTAACACATTGCAATATGACATCTGGTGATAGAATTCGGTACTAAATATTGGTATCTTTCTGCTGTCGAATGTAGACAATTTATTGTGTTTTGAATCTGCTACGGCAGAGTGCTACACCCAGTAATGGGTAAAAGGTGTGATGATATATTTATTTTAAAACTTTTAATTCTTCCTGAATCTCAGTAGCGCATCTTGCATAACTGACCCGCTCAAGAACTTACTCACACTCCGTCACCACTACCGAGTGATCCATCAACCGGTTCTTGTTGCGTTTATTAATAATTGAAGATAATGTCTTCATACTGAACGGCTGGAGCTCGTGCAGATCAAACCACCGTAGAGATCTGATGGTTTTTCAACGTTCTCCGGACGAGCCTCTGTACAGGATGTTAATGCAGGAAGTGTTTTGATAGATGCTGCTTTTAGTACTGACTCTGGTTAATGGTTTATGATTAGTTGTACTTGGATTATGGTGAATTATAAACGAGAAATTAAATATTATGATGTAGATAAACATGAACTATAATAGAAAAATGCTTTAAATAAAAAAGCGAAAGACCTGATTCAACATTTTTAATTTTTGAAGTATATTTTCTTTAAAATAATTTGTAAATGAAAGTCAAATGCTCAAATTATTTTAAAAACACGTTACTTATCCTGAAAGTTTAGTATATGAAGCGCTTAATTCAGGTTTATTTTCGTTAATTATTTCATGAACTACTTAGAAAATAACTGTCACAGTTGTGATAAAAAGAATGAATCTATCTTAATTAAATTTAATGTGATGTAATTTAGAATGGAAAATTTTATTGGTACAGTCTATCTAAATGTAGCGGTAATACTACGTGGCTAACTAAAAGAGCTCGGTATTTTTCCATCTCATTTCTACGATAAAGAAACTATTTCGATAAAATAATTTTACTATGTAGGAACTTTTCCCCAATTTTAGTAGATTTACTAAACTAAATAAATAAATATATCCCAAAGATGTTAGTGGTGGGGGAGCCACAGAGGTAGTTTTTTAAAATGGTGAAAATTGTTTATCGCCTGTGGGAATCGAACCAGGGTTCTCAGAATCCACAGGCCGACTTGATACCACTGAGCTAGCCACCCCATAATTTCATTAATCAGTATAATTACTGCATAAACATTTTAACCACATTAAAATTACCCTTGTGGTTCCACCACCACTAACATCTTTAGGGGCTGTGATTTGACGACTGGTAACCGCACTTCACGCGCATAAATATATCAATTACCGAGTTCTGCTTCGGCAGAGTGCCACACTCAGTAATGGGTAAAAGGCGTGATGATATATTTATATTTAATTTTTTTTAATTTAGAGAAGTTGGCTCGAATCTACAGTGATGTGTTAATTTTTATTGGCTTCTACTCTATATAAAATAATGTAGCCAGGCTTTTATTGTACCCCCTGGGCGGGATACGAACCCGCGACCTACGGCGTGAAATGCCAAGCAACTGCTATGCTAGACGCTCGATTACCGTAGCCAGGTAATCAAGTGTTAAATTTTAAACAAATCAAAATACAATAAAATTGAAGCAAGAGCAACTAAAGCGCGTTATCACTCTCACGAAAGGTTATCAATTCTACCGCATCATATACCAAACATAACTATTAAATTAATAAAATAATACTTTATCTCAAATCACTTTCTGAAATTTTTAGTCGAAAGTATTTTATTATATGGTGTTAAAAAAGGAAATTGTTTTACAAATAACAAAGCTGATATGAAACGTAGTTTATCGCTGATGAAAACTTATGTTTTCAATACTTAGATTTTCACTCTTTACCGTAGGAAAAGCTTATTATGTAAAAAGCGATATAGTTTTTATTTTTATTTGTTATGCAGCGAACGAAGAAATTGATTATAAACGTTACTTTAATTGAAAGAGTGTTTTATACTTTCTCTTTACAAAGTTTCAATGAAAACGTAAGCAACCTTCAATAAATTACTTGTATTGAATACAATAATAGTGTTTTATCATCGTCTACATAATTCATAATTTATATTGAATCATCACGAAAAGAATTTTCAAAAGATGTTGACATATTCATAGTTAGAGAGCTAGGGTGCAAAATGATGTCTCATTTATTCCAGTGACAGAAATGAAATTTTAAATAGATTATGTCATGGTAAACATGAAAACAAGAAAATTAGATTTAGGAATGGGTGGAAACTATAGATGGCGCCGATGTGAATGCGCCGATTTTAAGGATGGTTGTTGACATGTTTTTAACAGACTAATTTTCAGTTTAAATGATAGATTTTGGTATAATTAAGTAATAAAAATGATAGACAGAAGTTTTGGCCGGTGACGCATGCGCGACAAAATCGGCCAAAGTAAGAAATTTGTATGGTGTCGTGTGACATATTACTACTTGTTCACGACAAATACATGACAAAAAAATTATTGCTGGTTGCTCATTGGTGACAGAAGCTCTGAAAGTGGACTGGTGTAGGGATCAACAACCACCCTTAAAATCTGCGCATTCACATCGGCGCCGTGTATAGTTTCCACCCGTTCCCAAATCTAATTTTCTTATTTTCATGTTTGTCATCTATTAAAAAATCCATTTCTGTCACTGGAATAAAAGAGACATCATTTTGCACCCTAGCTCTCTAACTATAATTGTACAATATGTGGAAAACAAAGCTTTGCTCGTGAAGTAACAAAGTTTAAAATAAAAAATAAGAAACCAAGAAACAGGTACAGGAAACAAATTTTCCTCTAAATTTTCTTTCGAATTTTCGCTCATATCCCGAATCGTAAATTGCGAATACTCACAAAACGGTTTTTGGACGTTTTCTATAGCTATTTACATAACAAATGCGCGAAGACATGCTTTGCACATGAGCGCAATTTTAAAACACGAGCGAAGCGAGTGCTTTAATTTGCGCGAATGGTACAAATAACGTCTTCGTGCACAAGTTTTGTACAATGCTTTTTGTAACGAGCAAAAATTATATAACCGATAGTGAGAAAAGTTATTAAATTTTAAGCGTGAATTTATATTGACAGTTTAGTAGGCCATGAATTGACAATTGTTATTTGAAAACAAATTGTATATTTTTCTCGCAAAGTTTGTTAAAATATGTCTGATTGATGGCGTTATAAGCTAATGTCTCTATTTCTTTTATAAAATCCTTAAAATGTGTGTATATAAGTACAGTTAGCATTTTATTAGTCAAATTTAGAACCATAAACATGAATGTTTTTTCAATTACTTTGCGCACTAGACCGCAAAATCAAATTTTCCGTTGGTTTCCAAGGTTATATAAACCTTATTTTGAATGATGCGATTACAAAAATAATTTAGTAATGTCTGACGCAGATTTTTAAAAATGCCTCGGTGAGAGTAATTTCTTTCGAAAATAAATATACTATCACGCCTTTTACCCATTTCTGAATGTGGCACTCTGTCGTAGCAGATCTCGGTAAGTAATATATTTATGCGCGTGAAGTACGGATACCAGCCGTCAAATCACATTCCCTAAAGATGTTAGTGGAGGGGTAGCCACAGGGGTAATTTTAAGATGATGGAAATTATTTGTAGGCTGTGTATAGGGAGTATATATCGAAAAAGAACTTTGGGAAAGGTACAAAAAGTTGAAAAGAAAGATTGTCTAATAAAAACAACATTTGTGAGATTACAAATACTTAAACAAGTTAAATTCAACAGAAATGGGAGCAAGTTGAACTTCTGTTGATCTAATAAAGTCAATACTCATTACTATGAATCACACATTCAAATTATATACATTCAACATCCGAAATAGGTCATAAGAAACGATTAACAAGCGAAAAACTGCATCAGAGGTTATACAGCCAAGGTTCGTCTTTCATCGGGTGAATTCGACTAAACTCGGGTCAACTTGAAGGAGATAAAATAGCCATTAACCTTCTTCTACTTCCATGACAAAAAGTGACATAAAAAACTTCATGTGTAAACAATAACAATTAAACCTGGGTTTCGGTAAACCTGCTTGCGTAATAACAAAAGAAACACGAGTTAATCAACTGTTTAGCTGACGTGGAAAAGAGAAATTGTTTTTCAAAGCATACTAGGATGATTACTGGCTATGATGCTTTATTGTTTTTTACTCAAACTAGAAAGTTTGTTACGGAATAATACTACATATTTAAATACTCCACAAATGAATAAATATTTTATTAGCTGCATTTGTTTCTACACGATACCTTTGTACTTTGTTGCAATATTTAGTTTATAAAAAACTATGTCAAACTATTACTGAATGAATCATACAAATTATTCTTCGAAATTCGGAAATTACGTTTGATATTCTAAAAATAATATTAAATCATTATTATATTTGCTCTTTCAAGATTGAATGACAAGATTTAAATTGGACAAATTTCTTTAAAAAATCCAAAGAGAAAATAATAATGAGGACTTGTACAAAATGACAAATTTTAACATCTAAATTTATTTGCACAAATTTATAATAGCTTATTAAATGTCAAGGGCAATCTTATATAAAATCGACAAGAAAAAAATACAACAAAAAAGACAAAACGGAAACCATATCTTCACATTCATGTATACGCCGAACAATTAATAAAATTTCTAACCAAGGACGAGCTAAGATATAAATAAATATGTTTACGCCTTTTCTTCTCGCGACTTTCAAGATTTCCTGACGATGAAAATAAAGTAATAATACTACTTGAACCAAGATTTTGTACTGAAAAGTGTCGACCTTCTAAAATGAACAAATACAATATAAATGCTATTTAAAATAGCTCTATTTTAGGGTTGTTACGATGCTTCCCCCATTTTATTTCTGTACAACGTATCGTTCCCCTACCTACTCTATTATAGCTCATTTTTTTAAAGAATTCTGTTTGGAGAAAATAGGACTTGTTTTACCTTGTTCTCTGATTGGTTACAATCGAAGGACAAAATTTACATCTTTCTAATCTGAGTTCATAAACACAATTTTACAACTACGCTGACAGTTTGTTACTGTAAATTAGTAGTAATAGAATTCTTAAAGAAACGAATTATAGGTAGTAGTAATATTTTAACAAATGAAAATCACAAAGAGGTAATAATAGACGAGCTTATATGGATGGAAAAATGGAATTATGAATGTAGATGAAGCGAAAGTGGTGGAATGTTTGGACGAATTTAATTGTAGGATGAATCTAATAAATAAATGTTTAATTAGTGTTTCAAAGGTTCATACATACCCCATTTAATTGGATATAACAAGAGTTCATTTTATAATGAAACGTAGGGAATAAAATATTTTAAATACAACAAATATATCATCACGCCTTTTACACGTTACTGGATCTGGCACTCTGCCGTAGCAGATCTTGGTAAATTTATTTATTTATTTATGTCACCCTGTACAACAGGAATTGAATCCCAATTACAGTACAGGATCCGGACTCACCGAGCCGCAGAGTGGTTGTTCTTATAATTTCTAGCTTGAGTGGGATTCGAATTGATATATATATATTTAACGTTAAGTGCAGTTACCAGCCGTCAAATCACGGCCTCCAACTATGTTAGTGGAGGGGAAGCTACAGGGGTAGTTTTAATGTTTGAATCGCTATCAAACAATGCCTTGGTCGGTTATAAAACTCATTCATAACATTAGATATTTCGGCAGCTGTAATACTTCCAGACACGTTCTGAATTTGAATTTTAAATTCTTCTAAATTTAAAATGTTGCCAGCGTATATTTTGTATTTTCGGAAAAACCCCAGTAAAACAAAATCTAGTGGTGTTAAATCGGAAGTCCTAGCAGACCATTCTATTTCTCCACGGTTCAGTTAAAAAAATTAAATATTTGAACATTTTCTTTATCTACATGTAACAGGTAGCAAATCGTCAATAACAATGTGACGCTAATTAACACAAATATTAACTTGACAACCAATATTTTTTTTAATGGGGTAATGGCTCAGTGATATTATCAAGTCGGCCTGTGGATCCAAAGAAACCTGGTTCGATCTCCACAGCCGACAAAACATTTTCACCAATTTAAATTACACCTGTGGCTCTCTCTCCACTAATATCTTTGGAGGCCGTGATTTGACAGCTGGTAACCGCACTTCACGCGCATAAATATATTACTTACTAAGATTACGGCAGAGTACCACACACAGCAATGGGTAAAAGGCGTGATGATATATTTATTTTTTTATTTATTTTATTTACAACCAATGTTTCATTTTTAAATAATCGCTCTGTTGCCAAATTCGTAATCATGGATATGGCAAATCGCATGTTTCACGTTAAAACAAACTCATGGTAGATAAAAAAAGTATGTATGCAAATATTGAAATTCTTTCTGAAAACCTGCAACGATTTCTAAAAGCAGTTTTTTATCCATACTGTTTTATTGCAATAAATAATAAGAAAATTTACTAAATGTCACTCAAAACTTAAATTTTAAACTAGGTTAAAAAATATAAGCAAATCAAATAGTAGACAGAAATGTAAACTATTCCATATGACGAATAACTTTACTATGCTTTTATTTATTTAAACCAAGTTTAAAATTTCACTTTACTTGTTGCCACTGCCAACTAAACCAGACCGTAAAATAAAAAAATATATATATATTATCACGCCTTTTACCTATTACTGGGTGTGGCACTCTGCCGAAGCAGATCTCGGTAAGTGATATATTTATGCGCATGAAGTGCGGTTACCAGCCAACAAATCACGGCCCTCAAAGATGTTAGTGGTGAGGGAGCCACAGGGGTAATTTTAAACTGATGAAAATGTTTGTCGGCTGTGGGGATCGGACCAGGGATCTTAGAATCTATAGGCCGACTCGATACAACTGAGACATTACCCCAAACACTGTACCAATTTATTTAATTTATAAATAAAAAAACACCTTTTATCCATTACTGGGTGTGGCACTATGCGCGTGAAGTGCGGTTACCAGCCATCAAATCACGGCCCCTAAAGATGTTAGTAGTGGGGGAGTCACAGAAGTAATTTTAAATTGGTGAAAATGTTTTGTCGGCTGTGGGGATCGAACCAGGGTTCTTTGGATCCACAGGCCGACTTGATAATACCACTGTGCCATTACCCCATAAATAAAATAAATACGCATTACTGGATGTGGCACTCTGTCGAAGCAGATCTCAGTAAGTGATATATTTATACGCATGAAGTGCGGTTACCAGCCGTCAAACGTCGGCCTTCCAAGATGTTAGTGGAGATGTAGCCATAGAAGTAATATTTATGTGGTAAAAAATGTTTGCCGGTTTTGGGAATCGAACCAGGGTTCTCAGGATCCACAGACCGACTTGATACCACTGAGCCACTTACCCCATATTTAATTTAGTTGTCTTAAATTTAAGTAATATTATCAGTGACATTAGTTCAATAGGTCACCACCTCGAATCGGAATGCAGCGGCGCTGAAGACAGCGTCAGGCGTAGACAAAACATCGGAAGCTGAGATAATGGGGATTCAATCCATGGTTCGATGATTAATCATGGATAAATCGTCGTTTGATCGCGCGGGCGGTGGAGGGGATACAGAACGTGTCAAAAGAATTATTAATTATTCTTTGAATTGCGAACAGCTAGACAGCCACCATGTTTTACGTTTTAGCTGCAACGACGGATGCATTTTATTAATAGGTAATCGCTAATCTATAACCCTGTTTTTCAATTACTTTCTGTGGGTTTTTATCTGGAGATGGAAAATATGTCAACGGTGATAAGAATTTTATATCATTTTGTCGAAAGATTAATGAGATGCTCAATACTACGTGAACTTTAATTGTTAAATATTTCATTCATTCGTTCATCTTTTCTATGTAATCTTTGCTGGAGAAAATCATTATGATTTATTTACTATCGTGACATAATATCAAAATTATCCAACTACTTTGAGTGTCGTAATAACACATTTTGCTGCATTAACATAAGAAATCAGAATTCATGGAAATTTAGATTTTTTTGTAATTCGTTAATGTTTTTATGAAATGTCAAAGCACAAATTAATTTTTATTATATTTTTAAATAAAATTAACGATAGTAGATAAAACGTAGAATTTTCGTATCGTAAATAACTATTATAAAACCTTAATGTTACATAAGTAAAAGCAAAAATAATTGTATAATTTTAAAAAATAATAATAAATCATTACTAATTACTAGGTGTGGCACTCTGTCGTAGCAGATGTCGGTAAGTGATATATTTATATTCGTGAAGTGCGATTACCAGTCGTCAAATCACGGCTCCCAAAGATGTTAGTGGTGGAGGAGCCACAGGAGTAGCTTTTGAAATTATGAAAATTGTTTGTCGCCTGTGAAAATCGAACCAGGTTTTTCAGGACTTCATACCACTGAGCTAGCGTAACTGGTAAAAACTGTTTATCGG
Source organism: Pterostichus madidus (assembly GCA_911728475.2). Taxonomy (NCBI): domain Eukaryota; kingdom Metazoa; phylum Arthropoda; class Insecta; order Coleoptera; family Carabidae; genus Pterostichus; species Pterostichus madidus. Next base: position 31,793,939 of record OU452312.1, read on the forward strand.
CTGTGGGAATCGAACAGAGATTCTCAAATCCACAGACCGAATCGATATCACTGAACCACCTACCCCATTAAAAAACGAGAATTAAAATTATCCCTGTTGCTTCCTCACCACTAACATCTTGGGAAACCGTCATTTGTGGCACTCTGCCGCAGCAGATCTTGGTAAGTAATATATTTATGGGCATGACGTGCGGTTACCAGCCGTCAAACCCTACAAATGTTAGCGGTGAAGGAACCACAGGGCTAATTTTAATGTGGAGTACTGAGACAGTTGAACTTGGATTCATAAGTTCACAGTTCGTCGCGTCTCTATTAAAGCTATCTATGATGAAATCAATTAATTTGAAAAGTTAATAATTGCTGCATCGTGATTTCTCTGAATGAACATTAGTTCACTCGAATTTTGAACAATCAACTACATGGCTAGCTCAGTGGTATGAAGTCGGCCTGTGGATTCTGAGGTCCCTGGTTCGATTCCCACAGGCGACAAATTTTCATAATTTGAAAAAGCTATCCCTGTGGCTCCTCCACCACTAACATGTTTGGAGGCCGTGATTTGACGACTGGTAACCGCACTTCACGCGCAAAATATATCACTTACCGAGATCTGCTTCAGCAGAGTGCCACACCCAGTAATGGGTAGAAGGCGTGATGATATATTTTTTTATTTAACTACATATATAATTCAACAAACTCGTACAGAATAAATAAAATTAATTTGTACCCTTCTGTGTATCATATTAACAATTTTGTAAGTATCATTTATATTTTATTTTTACAATGCATAGATTACAAAGTTGTTATCATTTAACCTGTTTTATATGAACGTGCTTGTGGAAGGTAAAAAGAGCTTCAAGAAAAAGTATTTTAAAAGTCGGTTAATAATAATATTATTATTCTAAAGTAGTACTGCGTTAAATTACATGTTAAGCAGCTGCTTCTTATCTGTGACAACTGTTCGCTTATCAAGAGAGCAGAACAATAAAACGTAGTAATGATAAGATATCAATATCAACGACATAATTATACCAGGTACTAGTGTCAACAATGCGATAGTTTCAACAAAAATTGCTCAATTTAATTAGGAGAAGTTGTCATCAAATTAAATATTCAATTTCAAGCGTAGAATTTTTAACAGCACATTTTTTACATTTTAGTACATTAATTAAAATTGTTTCAAAAATATTACAAATTAAAGTCAAATACGAACAAAATATTCGCGTTTTACACATTGACATATGACATATTGCGGAGCATTCATACAGTTTGCTATCAAATATACCAGAAATTTATTATCTACAAGTATAATTAAGAAAATGAAAAAAAAATATCATCTCGCCTTATACCCATTATTGGGTGTGGCACTCTGCCGCAGCAGATCTCGGTAAATGATATATTTATGCGCGTGAAATGCGGTTACCAGTCGTCAAATCACGGCCTCCAAAGATGTTAGCGGTGGAGGAGCCACAGGGGTAGTTTTTGAAATTATGAAAATTGTTTGTCGCCTGTGGGAATTGAACCAGGGTTCTCAGGATCCACAGGCCGACTTCATACCGCTGAGCTAGCCAGCCCATAAATATAATATATAATTTAGTATTGCGTGTATTAATTTTTGTTGTAATAACTAAGATTAATTTGTATTTTCACTTTATTTGGAAATACTTAGTTAACTATAAAGTGTGTTAATAAAGGCGATTAATAGTGGAGACATTTTAACGCGAGAGTTTAGCGAACGCGTTAATTGTTGAGATTATTAATTGCTGATTAGCACATGCGTTAATTATAATATTTTTCCGTTGATAGTACCTTTTTAATTTGAAGAAAATTTTATTTTATTCCACGATAAATTTGTTACGTTAGCAACGTTTGTAATAATTAGTAACGTACATGTCATAAATATCCCCCTCCACTAACATCTTTGGAGGCCGTGATTTGACGGCTGGTAACCGCACTTCACGCGCAAAAATATATCACTTACCGAGATCTTCTGCGGCAGAGTGCCACACCCAGTAATGGGTAGAAGGCGTGATGATATATTTTTTTTTGTGGCTTTGGCGGACCAACTACTCAGGTCATATGCCGCCATTACGCCCTGATCTGCGTTTTAGGTATTATGGTCAACAGCAACGCGGGTTTTCTCTGAACTGTCACCCATCCAAGTACTACCCGCGCGCAACGTTATTTAACTCGCGTTATCGCTTAGATCAGTTCCAACGAGTGCAGCCATGGCCGTTGACAATGACATATTTATTTATTTATTTTTATGTCAAAAATGTTCGCTTAACGTAAGCTAGAATTTTTAGGATGTTTTTAATTTTATATTTATTTTGAAGGTATGTTTCGTGAAAATTATTTAGCTAAAAGTGTTAATTAAAATCATTTCGTTTAATTCAGATTATCATTTTGCTATAACTTACAGTGCTAACCAATATATGCAATAAGACGTGTGTTGTATGCATTCAAAAAAAATCATGCATTAATAGAGGTCATTAATGTATGATTTTGCGTACATTAATGATACCCATTGTTGAACGATCAAGGGAAAAACAATATAACCGTAAAAATTGCCTCGTAAAATGATATTACTTTGTTGATTTCACAGACTTTTAATCTCTTATAAATTTCGAGATCCCAATCGACAGCCAAAATAAAAATACAATCTATATATGTTCGAGAAATTTAGTTTTTGTGCGACGTATTTTTATTTACGAGACTATATTTGCTTGGTAACAACTGACGAGAGTAATTGATACGAAAAAATCAAAACACCGAAGAAAAAATTTTGTCGGTTTATTACTATGTAGCAATAAATCACGGACCTTTTTGTACATATATACTTAAAATTAAGTTCAACTAAAAATCGAGTATTAGGGCATGTATTTATGAAGTTCTAAAAGATTTTTTGCTATGTTAAGAATAATATTGTTGCATACTTTGAGCAGGGATCAACTCCCAGTCACGTCCCACGTTGTGCAGAACACTCTGAGATCTTTTACGGTCCATCCAATCTATTCCACACCACTACCACTTATATATTAACGTTTCTCTTAAATGTCACACACTAATACGCACAATAACGCACAATTTACGTATTAAAATATCAGTGATGTGCAGTGAAACACGCACAAAACACTGAAAAGATTTCGGTCGCAGCAACAGCCCGCACTCGACTGACCGGACTTGAACAAACGGACAACGTTTGTCAACCTAATTGGTAAGATATGTTGTAACAGGTTCGGTAACGTTGCGATATTTTTATTTATCATTAAAAATCAATAATCTTACCGGCTAAATATAATGTACAGATGCCTATAGCACTCGGATTTTTCCGATAATAAACGAATGAACTCGAATTGCAATTTTCGAAAATCTTGACACGTCTATATATATTTTTATCTATCAAATAGATGAAGATAAATACAATACAATATTTTGGAGCTAGTACTTGAACTGGTTACTTTTTAGTTTTCAAATTCATTCAATTTTGCCAATCTCAAAATATTTTAGTGGGAAGTATAACAATTTTCCCATTTTATTTATTGTCAAAATGTCGATTTATCTGGACGCAAACAAATTTGAGTCAAGGAAATAACGATTTGATCTGAGACAAAATATACTACGAATGGTGTTTAAGATAAATAAATATATAGTTATGCCTTTTACCTATTACTGGGTGTGGCACTCTGCCGTACCAGATCTCGAAAAGTGATATATTTATGTTCTTGAAGAGTGATTACCAGCAATGGCGTACATGGAGGGGGGGGGGCCGCACCGGGCGGCACATATTTTGGGGCGGCATTTTTTATATTTAGTGTTAGTTGCAAAAACAACTTGTTCACTTCATAAGTTTACTATTCTACTTCTACGAATTATGAATTACTATATGATTTCGAATATTTTTCTTCATGGTCAAGTCAATGTAGGGTTGAAAATATTATCTTGCAAAATTCCTTTATTACTGCCTAATTTAAATATGCCATCCAATGGTAAAAAAGTTCCCCACCTATAGTTTGTCTCAATTACAATTATTTATTTATGTTTATTAATTTAATGGAGTAATGGCCCAGTGGTTTCGAGTTGGCCTGTGGATCCTGAGAATACTGGTTCGATTCCCACAACCGATAAACCTTTTCACCACATTAAAATTACCCCTATGGCTCTCCCACCACTAACATCTATGGGAGTCGTGATTTTCCGGCTGGTAACCGTAATTCACGCGCATATACATATCACTTAACGAGATCTGCTTCGGCAGAGTGCCACACCCAGTAATAGGTAAAAGGGGTGATGATATTTTTATTTATTTTAATTATATAAGAATTTGTTTGCATGAAAAAGCGTGAGTATTCGCCGAGTGTTTGTAGCTCAATTGGTTAGAGCAGTCACCATGCGAGTGAAAGGTTCCGGGTTCAAATCCCGGCGAACGCTCATTCCTTTTTCAAAAATTATTTTATTTATAGGTGAGTTGAATATCATCTCAAAAACTAAATAGAAATGTAAAAGAGTATAAATTTGTAAAATAATGTTTGTGGTGAAAACTATTCTGAAAGTAAAGCTCATAATTCTTGAAAAACGATCATGTTCAACTCTTTCCCAAGTTATGGATCTGTTACATGTGAATAAAAAGTTAGTAAGTAAGGCGGTGTCGCACTGGCAAGAATACATAACCAGAAATCAATAGTGGTATGGAATACATTGTAAATGAAATATTTATTTTTCGAAAATAGGAAGTTACCGACTCTCACGCAATGCTAAACGATGCACCATTACCTAAATTGAAAAAGTTTTCGTTGGTTGGTATCGTGCATGCTTTAAACTAAAAATAGATGAGACGCATCTCTCGTAAACAGTGCCCTCAAAACTTTCCTGTTCCCCTTGTTGTAGGTGACAACTATTTTTAACTACAGGTTGAATAAACTGCTCACTATTTTACACAAATTATTGGCATTTTAATTTTCACGAGTTTACTGTAAGTATTGTTAGTTTTATCTCACTAGTAACGTCATAGTTTTAAGATAAAATTAATGACTGCTACCACTCTATACAACAGCTAGTATTTTGATATACATATAATAGGTATTTTCGATATTTCGATAGTGACAAAGTTCAGACGAAAATAGTTTATTTTGTATTATGTAATTAAAAGGAAAATTTATAATCCCCCTATTCTGTACCTCGATCATTATCTGTTAACAATCGATAAGTTAATGATTTTTTTATGATTGATCTGCAGATTACCACCATTTTGGGATTTTGTAACCAAAATCATTTATTCCGTTACGTATATATGTAAAGAAAATGTATGAAAATAACATTAAAATGCTAGGGTAAATTATTCTAATGACAGAATACCAAAATTATAAAAATCTATACAGTAATCAAGAAAAATAAAAGTTATCATGAACTTATCGACCATTAACATATAATGATCCAGTTACAGAATAGCGGGGTAAATCGTACGAGTGTATTAATAGCCATTATATGCGAGTTGCTTATATTATTTTCCCTACGGTCAAGTTCAGTACCAAAATTATTAAAATAAATAATGTCACCATTGAATGTCAAAACAAATCTTTCTATTTTATTGAACAAATCATGGAAACCATGGAAACAGTCAATGCTGTACGGTTATTGGTCATTAATTTATATCATAATGAAAATCTGTGTCTTATGGTCAGTTTTTCATTCAACTGTTAAGTTTCTGTTACAATTATCTGTTTGTTAAATACAGGAGAATACATATAATTTATATTTATTTACTTAACAATCGATTGATAAATTAATGGGTGTTATTTAAGTAGTTATAATATATATTTAATAAGTAATATTTTATACGACCATTAAGTAAGTACTACATTCATTATATGCGTATCTTTTGTTAGATAATGCTATTAATTATTCACTAGTTGTGGAATATCACGACGAGGTTGCTATAAGATCGCCATTTAGTGAGTGTCAATGTTACTAACGTCTTACTTTTATATCATGTAACCTTTAAGAATTTTTATTGTGGTTAAATGAATCTTCAATGCATAAAAGTGTAATTTCTAGTTGAGTAATTATAGAAAAAGTATAGTATTGAAATTACCTATTCAACACTCGCTTACGAGTCGTCTCATGAATTAAATCCTCATGAATAATAGCTTAGATTATACGCTCGTTCAATAATATACTATTATTTTATTTTTCATTTATAAACATTAGAATTCATATTCCAGTATGTTATAATCGCTACTAGACAACAGGAAATAACGTGTGGACCAGGAAATTGATTCCCATTTCCTGTTGTCTAACAACTACCAAAACATACTGAAATAAAGAATTTTTCGACTCAAAAACGTATTGGAAAAGTATCATGTTTCATCCAATCAGAGAAAAATATATGTTTATAAAGGTTTGAAAATACTTGAGAACATTTGTAAGTGAAAAATAACTTTAATAATATATTTATTCTAATATTTTTAATTGTTTCTTTCAAAAACAATATCGAGAATTCCAGGAAGGCGAAAATTAGTTATTGACAGTACGATGGCAAAGAAGTGTTAGCTGTTTTTAAATTTGTAGACGAGAAAAAATCTGACATTTTTCGTAAAATTATTCAATGATTGAAATTGGGTAATTTAACAAATCTTTCCAATTTAGTTATGTCAATTAATAAGCTTAATTTTTCACATTTAATCGAAGATCATTAAATAAAAACAAATCCATCATATCCAAATACAATAATCCTACATTTATTACCTAATCATCGTCATCACAACTTTAATTATTTACCCCCTCTACAAACAGAAACAAACAAAAGCAGCACAAGCGATTAAAAAAAAGCATCTGACCGGTATGGAGTCATTGGCCGAATAGTCTCCAGACTAGGGACTGAATATTCCTCGCGAACAAAAAGCAGTTTCCTGAGGAAATATGGCACCCCATGCCTAGCAAAAGTCTAGATTCCGACCGTGAGAGACGACCGAGTATTGTTTTCCCCTTTTCCCTTCAGACGGCATGTCAGCGGTCACAGAATTCGTCTTTACCTGCCAGCTCTACGCACTGGGTCAATATAGGACACAATGGGACATCTTGAATACGGGGTTGTTCCCCTCTGCGTTCACACAACACGAGGAGAAGTTTTCATGAACATGACAAGTGATATCAATTTAACCCTTGATTAACATTGGCATAACTTTTACCATTCAACTTAAAAAGTATTGACAAAGATGTTAACTAACTTAAATAAATAAATAAATATATCATCAGGCCTTTTACCCATTACTAAGTGTGACACTCTGCCGAAGCAGATCTCGGTGAGTGATATATTTATGCGCGTGAAGTGCAGTTACCAACAATTAAATCACGGCCCCCAAAGATGTTAGCGGTGGGAAAGCCACAAGGGTAATTTTAATTTGATGAAAATGTTTGTCGGCTGTGGGGATCAAACAAGGATTGTCAGGATCCACAGGCTGACTCGATACCACTGAGCCATTACCCCATAGTAAATAAAATAAATAAATATATCATCACGCCTTTAACTCATTACTAGGTGTGGCATTCCGTCGAAGCAAATCTCGGTAAGTGATATATTTATGCGCGTGAAGTGCAGTTACCAGCAATTAAATCACGGCCCCCAAAGATGTTTGCGGTGGGGAAGCCACAAGGGTAATTTCAATTTGATGAAAATGTTTGTCGGCTTTGGGGATCAAACCAGGGTTTTCAGGATCCACAGGCTGACTCGATACCACTGAGCCATTACCCCATAGTAAATAAAATAAATAAATACATCATCACGCCTTTAACTCATTACTAGGTGTGGCATTCCGTCGAAGCAAATCTCGGTAAGTGATATATTTATGCGCGTGAAGTGCAGTTACCAGCAATTAAATCACGGCCCCCAAAGATGTTAGCGGTAGGGAAGCCACAGGGGTAATTTTAATTTGATGAAAATATTTGTCGACTGTGGGGATCAAACCAGGATTTTCAGGATCCACAGGCTGACTCGATACCACTGAGCCATTACCCCATAGTAAATAAAATAAATAAATAAATATATCATCACGCCATTTACCCATTACTGGGTGTGGCACTCTGTCGAAGCAGATCTCGTTAAGTGATATATTTATGCGCATGAAGTGTTGTTACCAGACAGCAAATCACGGCCCCCTAAGATATTAGCGGTGGGGAAGCCACAGGAGTAATTTTAATTTGGTGAAAATGTGTGTCGGCTGTGGGGATCAAACCAGGGTTTTAGGATCCACAGGCTGATTCAATACCACTGAGCGATTACGCCATAGTAAATAAAATAAACAAATAAATATATCATCACGCCTTCTACCCATTACTGGGTGTGGCACTCTGTCGAAGCATATCTCGGTAAGTGATATATTTATGCGCGTGAAGTGCAGTTACCAGCCATCAAATAACGGCCCTTAAAGATGTTAGCGGTGGGGAAGCCACAGGGGTAATTTAAATTTGGCGAAAATGTTTGCCGTGGGGATCAACCCAGAGTTTTCAGGATCCACAGGCCGACTCGATACCACTGAGCCATTACCCCATAAAGATGTTAACAATAGTAATCAATTCAAGATACAAACTAATTGTTTGTAATGCAATTAAAAGTGTGAAGTAATAATAATATTGCTGTAATGTTTTGAGATACAATAATATAACAGATTCAACAAGCTCCGAGCGATGTTAACTGGACTAGAAGACGTTGATAAAGACAAGCAGATTAGATTACTCGTGACGTTACTGTCAACAAGCGACAGTTGACAATGACGGAAATATAACAACAAACACAACAAAATGAATAAATTAATATAACTGTTAGTAAATAATTGTTAATGGGTTTCTAGAATTTGTTACTGCAAATGTCAGCGTGAAAGTGGACAAGATTTCATGAGTGTTTCGTTATCAGCGTGATTGGCAGAAGATAAAGTAAAGTAAAATTGGAGAAAGACGAAACAGAATCCTTTGTTGGTAACTAAAAAAATTAACCCCTAAGCCTTAAATTAATAATTCTGATCCATGCAAATTTTAGTTAATTTTAAATACTCCTCTATACTGATTCTACGTTGTTGTCTTTCAAAAGTAATTTCAAGTATTCTAAGGTTTTACAATAGGTATACTAGGGAATAAGGCAATATCATCAAAAGAAACTAAAATTTCATCCTTAGTTGTAAGATCTTTAATTTTTCTACTGAACTGAAATGAATTATCCACCGCGAATGTTACAGGTTGAACAGGTACGTATTTAAATTGCTAAAAAAAGCCATTTAGATAGTAAATAAGTAAGTGAATGAATGCCCGAAATAATAGGCCGCATCGAGTTACCCGGTTTATGAATTTAGTTCGAGTTCTTAGCCTTAGATTGTTACATTTTAGTCCTTTGTGCGAGTGAATGATATCGGACATTTAAACGTAGGAACCGTTAGGACGACAAAGGGTTGTTGAGGGCACAGACCGGCCTGCAAGATTACCGATCGGCAATGACAACAACATGGCGGAATCTTGATCCTTGGCCTAGATCGTCGCAACGTCGCGCTCGCGAAACAATGATCATCAGCTGCAACAACACGCAGCCGTCGCCGACAACGTCGCCGAAGTCTGGCAACGCCGTCACAAACGTCACTAACCATAAAGCTAATTTTACACAAACACACACACATGTACACAATCGCGTATCAGCCTATCTTATAAATGTAATGGATACAAGAAGTAGATGAAACATGAGATTGCATGAGATGTCCCCGATGAATTTGCGGATTACAAACCGATTAGTGAACGAGGTGCGTGTGTTGGCTACAGGTTCACCACGACTACGACTACGGTGAAGGTGTCGTACACATGACGTCTCACGTGCGCAAACATTAAAACAATGCAGAGCGATTGTACATACTGTGGTATCTTCATGGACTCCGTCGTCAGCCGTCAGGCGAGCACTTTGAGGACTTGCAGTGACTTCTCGCCGTGGTCCATAATTAAAAACAAACTTTTACACTCAATTACACTGCGATAACATTCACTGTTCTAGAAAGCGTAGACAAAACAGTTCATCATTGTCAGTTTCACATTATTTTCAACACAGAAACACTGCGTAAAATGCACAAACACCAAGCACTTGTCAAAATACGACCGAGTACAGTACAGCACGTCGTGCTTACTCTAAGGTTTTCACTTGCACGTACGAGGCCACCGTCTTCCCCTCGGGTGGAATGGACCGAGCCAGGAGGCGCCACCAGTCGCCGATCATGCAACCTAGTTCGTCGAGCGGCCGCCGCGCGCCGCCACTAATCGTAAGCTCATCGGACCGACTATTCCGGTACTTTACTAGATTTTTTACTACTCACATGACAAAATAACCCTTGACAATAAAATCTGAACACTTATAAACTACTAACAGCACTAATAGTATAATAGGAGATATTGGAAAACGGTTTTCAGTGCAAAGACAAACGACGACAAAGTCCTGAACTAAATAGTTTTGTATTTAAACTACTCGGCGCTGTTATCGCACGCGCCAAACACGTGCTCAGAATATGAACGCAACAATTTACAAATGTCCAACACAAAATAGAACAAATTCTAGACATTCAAAACTTTTGCTATTGTAATATTTACTACAAACGTATGACACTATCCATACTATAATTTACAAATTACGAATACGCGCATAAACCGAAAGTCATAATTAACGGCAAAATGAATATTCGATAATATGTTGTATTGTCATTTATTATCGATTAAGTAAAGCGCGAATTTTCATCGTATTGATGACGTTACCGGTAGTGAGGAAAAGCTGTCCGCGTAATCAGATCGCTGCGGTGACGTCAGGAGGTTCCGGGTTTACGTCACGGTGACGTCACAACCCACGGCCGCGTTGCCAGCGCTGCGCGTGGACTTGTTGCTAATGACGGCGCGTGTGTGAGATGTGCAGCAGCATCCAGCATGCATTGCGGGGGTGGAACCGACACGCTTTTGTTTGTAAAGCTGGCCAGGATTATAAACAGAAATTTACAACTAGTACTTTGAATAAAATGAAGTTTCATGACAATCTGAACATAGTTTTTTTTTTCTTTGGCGACGTTTGGAATTAATTAGTTTTCGCGCTGAGGCTGGGCGCAATTAATCTACTGATTTATCCCGGATTACTCCGGGTACTCATACTCACATACGCGGACTTGGACTCTACATTTTGTGAGGACTTTAATGGAATTAGGGATTTTCTAGATATGTTTTAGTCACGAATAAATCATCATAATTCCTAACTACATCACGTACCCGGACTATTCATATATCCATCACTGACATAAATTCACCCTTTGCAGATTCTCTCTCAGATTAGTTTCACTAAAATAAGGTTTACATTAACTTGGAAACCGACGGAAAGGTTGATTTTGCGCACTAGTGCGCAGAGTAACTGAAAAAAACACCAATTTTTATGATTCTAAATTTTTACTTTTAAAATGCTGATTGTACTTATATACACACATTTTAAGGAATTTATAAAAAAGTAGAGACGTGAGCTTACAACGCCATCAATCAGACATTTTAACAAGCTTTACGAAAAAAAAATAAACAATTTGTTTTCAAATAACAAATGTTAATTCATGGCATACTTAACTATCAATATAAAATCACCCTTCAAATTTAATAAATTTCCTTATTGTCAATTATATAATTTTTGTTCGTTACAAAAGGCATTGTACAAAACTCGTGCACGAAAACGTCATTTGCACCATTCGCGCAAAGTACGTCTACGCGCACTTGTTATGTAAATAGCTATTACCTAATTACATTCGCAAATTATAATTTATAATTTTCCAATTGTATATAATTCATTGCTTACAATTTATCCGGATTTAGACTTAAGAATAAAATTCGCTTTTAAATATCATACAAAATGTTATTTTTGTTTTCGTATTTGATTTACGTAATTGTGTTTTCAGTTTTTCATCATTTTATTATTTCTATCTGTGTAGTCAATACAAAAAAATAGAATTGGCTCCAAAACGAATCCTATAAATTCTAGAAATCTAATAATAGAATAACAGTATAACTGTAAATACATTCTTCAAGATTATTTAGTTTTGATAATAGTCGATTAATTGAAACAAGTTTTTTGGTTGAACATACATACATACATACATGCATATCTTCACGCTATATCCCAATAAATGGGGTAGCACGAACTCTAAAATCACTCATAAAACATTCACTCATCACACTCATCAAACAGTCAGCCCTCGTCAAACATTTTCATCCAAACAAACCAGCCTTACCACTTATCATTCATCTTCTTTCTTCAACGTACATAACATATGCATAAAACATCTCAAATTACTCACGCTTACTCCTAACAACGAATCTAATAACGAAACTAACAACGAATCTACAAGATTAGAAAAGATGAAAACGATAGCCTGCACTTATATATGAAAGAAAAGTCCACACAATGCAGTAACTGAAAATGAAACAAAAAGATAAGAAAGGGAGGGAGCGTCGCCCTGCGCGTGTTTTTGAAAGTGAATTTCACACAAACGCGAATAATAAGTAAGTAAACCGTAAGTATAACAAAGTAACTTAGTAACAAATAACAAGTAAACAAGTAACTAAAGGCGTATTCTATTTGACATTTGGATCAGTTGTAACTTACACTTACTGAACTACATTTCTTATTTATTTTACTGGATTACTTACACACTTTTTACGGAACTGTCAGTCTGCTGTCATTATATTATTTTTATAATAACAGCTACATACAGGGTGGTGAAAGCAACTCTCGAACATAGGGATTTAACATGTAAAATCACAATTTTGTAATTTCCTGCTTGCCTAATTATTTTAAGCAAAAAAGCTACGAATAATAGTTTTAGGGCATAAAATTCTGCATCTAATCCAATAAACAAAATTAACTTTGCATGCTTCGTAACGGCACAAATTAGATCTGAAAATGACAAAAATAGCCTCAAAACTATCGATAGCCATGGAATTGAAACAAAATTAAACAAATGTTTGACGTTTAATCTGTCAAAATAATTTCTTTATTTATTATGTCATTTATTTTGACAGATAAAACAACAAACATTTGTTTAATTTTGTTTTAGTTCCATGGCTATCAATAGTTTTCAGGCTATTTTCGTTATTTTCAGATCAAATTTGTGGCGTTACGAGGCATGCAAAATTATTTTTGTTTATTGTATTAGATGCAGAATTTTATTCCCTAAAACTTTTATTTGAAGCTGTTTTGCTTAAAATAATTAGGGAAGCAGGAAATTACAAAATTGTGATTTTACATGTTAACTCCCTATGTACGAGAGTTGCGTTCACCACCCTGTATATTAGTAAACAAAATTGATGAATATAAAATAAAAATGCCAGGATAAATTAATCGAATCTCAGAACATCGAAATTATGATCATCTGTAAAATAACGATGAAAAATAAAAATTATCATTAACTTATCGATCATTAACAGATAATGATACAGTTACAGAATATTGGGGAATAATCTAGTTGAAAAATAGAGGGGTATATCTCAAAAAAGTAACTAAGATACAAAGATTATCTTGTATCCCATTTTTATCGACTATTTGTCGCACCAGTTGCTGATCAAACAAAAACTTCTGTTGCTCGTATTCACTCAAGTATCTATGATAGTAGCCACGTCTTATCGTGATCATAATGAGTAAAAATTATCATAGCATTTCACAACACAACTGCACACAATCTCCACGCACCACTGAGTCTCCCATAATTTCCTAATCACCCAGATCATGAGAACCTGAACGCAGATCAGTGATTAGATTTTATCTTCCAGCGAACCCTAAATTATCGCTGATTGAGTGTTGCATGTCTGGATAAGTATTTCCATGTGTATTTTCCGGCTGGTGAATCATTACGCTGCACTTTTTGTGAAAATTATTCTGTTTGAATGAAGGAAGAATTTCTGACGTGCGGCAACCAATTTAGCACGCGTGTTTCACGGATTGTTGGGTTTATTTTTATTGTTTTATGGGTTGAAAGAAAGACGATAATGATCGTTTAATAACTGACATTAACACTTTTAAAGATTAATAGTTTATGTCTTCTTAATGTCGTTTATGTTTCCATGTTCGGAAAGTAATTAAATTGTGTCAAAAGACATTTTCTTTATAAATCAGTATTATTTATTGCTGTGCTAAGTTTTGTTGTAAATTGTTAAACGAAGTTGTGGTTCTCTACTTGGACTTGGGTTCAGTAAATACTTAATTATTGTACTACTTTAATTCCAACTGGATTCTAACAGAAAAAACTTTCTTTTTTAAATGTAATTACATTAAGTGGTTTATACAGTTATCTGTAATTTATTGAGTGTTTGCACGCAGAAATAAATTTACTACAAATTCAATAGTATTTCCAAATTATCGCGCACATTTTCTACCGAATATTTTCCGTTATCAACCGTTTTTAAATATAAATAAATATATCATCACGGCTTTTACCCAATACTGTATGGATGTGGCACTCTGTCGAAGCAGATCTCGGTAAAGTGATACATTTTTGCGCGTTAAGTGCGGTTACCAGCTGTCAAATTACGGCCCTCAAAAATGATAGTGGTGGGGTAACCACAGGGGTAATTTTAAAAAATAAATAAATATATCACCACGTCTTTTACCCATTACTAAATGTGGCACTCTGTCGAAGCAGATCTCGGTAAAGTGATATATTTTTGCGCGTTAAGTGCGGTTACCAGCTGTCAAATTACGGCCCTCAAAGATATTAGTAGTGGGGGAACCACAGGAGTAATTAAAAAATAAAATAAATATATCATCATGCCTTTTACCCATTACTGGATGTGGCACTCTGTCGAAGCAGATCTTGGTAAAGTGATATATTTTTGCACGTGAAGTACGAATACCAACTGTCAAATTACGGCCCTCAAAGATGTTACTGGTGGGGGAACCACTGAGGTAATTTAAAAAAATATATCATCATGCCTTTTACCCATTACTGGATGTGGCACTCTGTCAAAGCAGAATTCGGTAAAATGATATATTTTTGAGCGTTAATCCAGTTACCAGCTGTCAAATCACGGCCCCCCAAAGATGTTAGTGGTGAGGGAACCACAAGGGTAATTTTTTTAATTTGATGAAAATGTTTGTCGGCTGTGGGGATCAAACCAGGGTTCTTAGAATCCACAGGCCGACTAGATACTA
Organism: Pterostichus madidus; assembly: GCA_911728475.2. Classification (NCBI taxonomy): domain Eukaryota; kingdom Metazoa; phylum Arthropoda; class Insecta; order Coleoptera; family Carabidae; genus Pterostichus; species Pterostichus madidus. Next base: position 31,809,122 of record OU452312.1, read on the forward strand.
CTGAGCCATTATCCCATTTGTGTCTAAAAATAATGTAGAAACCTTTGGTAGTAGAAATATTATGATGTTGACAAAGAAAAATATTGAATATGTAGCGTGAAGGCTCACTTTGATTTAATATTTGCTAAGTAAAACTTAACAACTGTTCAAGCGGTAATAAACGATGTTAACACTATTGACATTAAATATAAAGACTCATTTATTTCAGAAGGTTTACTTTGTCGTAAATTTCCTATAAAAAGTATAAAATAAACTTGAAAGAAAATTAATTATATCCAGTTAAACCTTTCGCTTTAAAATTCGATTACATTATTCTCCAGTGAAGTATAGCCCCGGTTCAGAGGATAAAGTGACCTTGTCGGGGGTCATTCCGAAAAACTGAAACTATAGTCTGACACCGTCTCGACGTCTGAGAGTGTTCAAGGACGGGAGATAGTCAGCGTCGCGGGTACAGAGCGGTTGAAGAGATTACGCGCAGTGTTGTCGGCGGCGGCGGTACATCGATTCGGTGGCGCGCTGGCAGGGGGCGGCGTCCCGACGGCGACGCCAGATGTCGCCGGCCTCGCCAGACAGCGGGCGAGAGGAGAGAGTTAGTGGAACGCTCTGGAGCAACATGTGAGTTGCGAGTTGGAAGGGTTATTAAGAATAAATGGAAATGGAAAGGTAATGGATATGACTACGTGCTTCAAAGGTACTCTGGACAAATTGTAAGGTTATGACAGTTTTTATGGTATTTCAAAGCATCGTACTGAACTAAATGCTCTTATTTAAAATATTATTCAGATTTTAAACTTGCTTTAATCGAGAAATTGTAACTATTCTGTACATAACATCACGCTATGGGATAGCTGGTTCAGTGGTATCGAGTCGACCTATGGATTTGTGAACTCGGATTCGATTCCCACAGCCGGCAAACAAATTTCATCACATTAAAAACTACCTCATTAGGCATATTCCATTTGTCATTTGGATTTGATCTAATTTACATTTACTGAACCAGATCACTTATTTATTTCTCTGGATTACTTCGCTCACTTTATTTCCAGTTCTAGAATTACTGGTTGTCATTTACTTTGAAGTAATTCACTCTAATAACTGAATCAGTTTGCTTAATTCAGTTCATTTAGTTATGTTGTCTAATTCATCTGAACTGATTTAAGTGAACCAAGTGGCAAATGGAATACAGCTTATGTCAAAAAATAATCTAATTAAATATAACTCGAGAGTTCGATAAATTAGAAAATAATTCTCCAGTATCTTTCTCAAACTTATTGCCTGGCAACAAGTTTTTGAAAGATCTGTCAAATTATTTTCAATTTATTCTCACTCTCTTACTCTTGTTATATTATTAGGCGTATTCCATTTGCCATTTGAATCAGATCTAACTTACATTTACTGAACCAGATCACACATTTATTTCACTGGATTATTTCGCTGACTTCGTTTCCTGTACTAGAATTACTGATTTTAATTTACTTTGAAGTAATTCACCTCAACAAGTGCATCAGAATACTTAATTCAGTTCATTTAGTAATATTGTCCAATTTATCTGAACTGATTTAAATGAACCAAGTGGCAAATGAAATACAGCTATTATTGAAAATTTTGAAAAAAAAAATATATAGCAAAATTTTAAAATATTTTAAAATTTAACTATAGTTAAATTTTATATATAAGTAAATTGGCGCTAGAGAAATACATTGGTTTAAACCGCATTTTAATATCTCTTTTAGTTTTCGAGATATAAGCCTTCAAAGTTGAGATATTTGTGGTCTGATATATTTCCAAAATATTTCATTTTTGTACTGGTTCAACCAAAAAAATACTACGGTTCAGAGTCCAATAGAAACTGTAGGTCCTGTATACTATAACTGAGATTAAGTTAAACGATCAAGTCATGAGTTAATAAATTTATTAACATTGCAAAATATTGTGCAGTGATAAAATGAGTGCTGGAAGATACCTGTATAAAATAAAGATATTTTCTCGGCATTTTTATAAGAATGTCATACTTTATACCCTTGTTGTTCAAGATTACGGTATAAAAACACCCTTGAAATCCGTCCCAACATTCCGATCTCAGCTAACAATAAAATCCAGAAAAACGGATAATAAAAAAATTCATTTCTCCCAAAACTATCAAACATAATCCATTCGGAATGATATGAATTTTATATTTACTTTACCGACATCTTTCGAGCAAAACAAAAGACAATATCCCTCTGGAGAGACAGAAAAATCCAGAGTTCTCTCTCACGAGAGAGAAGAGGATCACGAGAGCAAACAGCGCCTTCTTGATAAGTTCAGTTCACGGAGAAGTCAGAAACGAGACGCGGTAAATAAAATTCGGCAGTGTATACAGTGCTTTCAAATCTCATAGGGTTCACATTTTAATCAGGTAACAGTAACTTAAGGGCGCAATTTGGTAATGGGGTAAACTGCATCTCGGTGCGATAGTCCAGCGCGTAAGAGACTACTACTTGTTGTGACGTACGACACGCTTGCAGTCTCGGGTTCGAATCTATCGGTTGGCAAGTATGTATACTTGTAAATTTAATGTATTATAATTGGGAATAAGATTATGTTGTATAGAGTAACAAATAATAAAATATAAGTAAATACAGCATCACGTCTTTCATTTTTTACTGGGTGTGGCACTCTGTCGCAAAGTGATATATTTATGGGCGTAAAATAGGGTTACTAGCCGTCAAATCATGACCCTCGAAGATATTAGTGGAAGAGGATCCACCAGGTGTAATTTTAATATGATGAAAATTGTTCTCAAATTCACAATTTGATTCGATATCACTGAGCTACTTTCCCCATCAAATAAAATAAAAATAATCAGGTTCTTAATGTCCGAGAGGACGAAACGGTCGTTACATTTAAAGTAAAATAAAATCCGTGGAAAAATTAAGTACTTTGTATTTATTTATTAATAAATAAATATCTTATGCTGGGTTGCAAGACAAAAATAAAGAGTTCTTTAGTTAAAGAATTGTTTATCTAGCAACAGTATCAATAGCAATTTTCTGAAATTTATTGACCTGATACAGGCAGATTCACAAAACGGATTAGCGCTAACACCGTTTTTAATATTATCTATAACTCTGTTTCAAATTAAAACAGATTAAAGAAATAAACTAAATTTGATGCTAATTAACTCTCTTTTTAGCTCACGTTAAAATAAACTTGTTTTTTACATTGAAAAGAGAGTTAAGAACGAAATAAAAAATGGTGTTAGTGCTAATCCGCTTTATGAATCTGCCTGTTAGTTGCTAATGAACCAATAAAACTTTCATGATGGTTGCTATGAAACAAACCATAAATATGGGAGGAAAACAAATATTTTCCTCACCTGGGAGAAAATAGCCAATTTTCAACTCGCATATGAGGGAAGAAACGCCTATTGCAATAATTTTACATAATTGACAGTTAAATTGACAGATTAATGTTTGACATTTTTCAACTAGATAACTTCACAAAAAATATCCTCAAAAACAGTTGCACAAAGTTGAACAGTTTTAAAAAAAAAAACAGTTGTACAAAATATACTTTATGAGATAATGGCTCAGTGGTATCGAGTCGGCTTGTGAATCATAAGAACCCTGATTCGATCCTCACAGCCGACAAGCATTTTTGCCAAATTAAAAATTACCCCTGTGACTCCCCCTCCACTAACATCTTTGGGTGTCGTGATTTGACGGCTGGTAACTGCACTTCATGCGCATAAATATATCACTTACCGAGATCTGCTTCGGCAGAGTATCGCACCCAGTAATAGGTAAAAGGCGTGATGATATATTTATTTATTTATATTTAAAATTATGGGGTGGCTAGCTCAGTGGTATGAAGTCGGCTTGTGAATCCTGAGAATCCTGGTTCGATTCCCACAGGCGACAAACAATTTTCATAATTTCAAAAGGTACCCCTGTGGCTCCTCCACCACTAACATCTCTGGGGGCCGTGATTTGGCGACTGGTAACCGCACTTCACGCGCAAAATTTATCACTTACCGAGATCTGCTTCGGCAGAGTGCCACACCCAATAATGGGTAGAAGGCGTGATGATATATTTATTTTTTATTTTATTTAAAATTCATTTTGTAAACGAGATATAGGTAACGTTACAGATTGTAGAAACGAGAATCCTAGTTCGAATCCCACTGCAGGGGATAGCGATTTGACGACCAGTAGAGTTCAAAATCCAATGAGTTAAATCTTAAGACCCATATCTAATCTAGTTTTTCTGTTCTAGTTTTACAAGTAATAAAATATGCAAAGCACCCTATTACCGAATTAAAAAGTCATCCCTGTATAGTGTGAATAAGGTGTACCCACACAATCGCTGCGTGCGAGAGAGAGGGAAGCTAGTCGGGGGTGTAGGGCAGTGTGTGAGCGCAGGACAGAGAAGCCACGCGAACGAGAGAAACAGAAGATTTGATGGTTTGCTGTGGAGAGGTGTTTAGTATAATCAATAGAGAGAGCTCGTGTTCACCACATAACTGAACAGGGCAGCGGCGCCGAATTAAGGGTGAAAAGAGATCATTTACAAGGACATGTCATTATATTACTTTTAACAGAATCTATAATCATTCTACCATTTGACAGGGTTCAATGACAATGTGACAATAAACGAAATGTATTTTTTATTTGTTATTCTACACAATAGACAGTTAAGCTCAATAGAATAGGGGTTGAAAAGCCTACAGCTTTTAAGAAAATATGTGGGCTGCAATTGTCTGTTTCTATATATATGTACATGAGAAATTAAATGATCAATGTATTGTTAAGACATTTGACATGATACATTTTTGATAGATAATTGAAAAAATATTTTATTTTTCCTGGCCAAAAGTACAAGTTAGTTTCTGTGACAGCAAAATCGTGAAAGAAATATTACAATTTAAACCACTGAGCAACGCGTTGCTCAGTGGTCTAAAATGTTGCAACGGTACGAAATAGTTATTTGTGCAACAAGTGTAAATTTATTGTACGAGTGGGAAGTTTGCAGCACGAGCCGTAGGTGAGTGTAACAAACCCATAAGTGCAATAAAAACACTTTTAACACAAGTTACATACATTATTACTTCTACGATCGAGTATTAACTAATTATTCTAATCTAAATAATGATATTTCAAACGTGATGGTGATACATAACAATTCAGAAAATGAATACTTTTTGAACAGAAAATAATGAAATAACAGTACCGTATTCGAGTGGAGTTTAGTTTTTAAGAAGTTTGCCACGGGAAGAAAAATTAAATAAATTTCAATCGTTCATTTATTTATTTAAAATTTTTATATTATTCAATAGTATTATGAAAATTATTTGTCGCCTGTGGGAATCGAACCAGAGTTCTCAGGATCCACAGGCCGACTTCATACAACTGTGCTAGCCACCCCATAACAATTTTTATAATTTCAAAAGCTACCCCTGTGGCTCCTCCACCACTAACATCTTTGGGGGCCGTGATTTGACGACTGGTAACCACACTTCACGCGCATAAATATATCACTTACCGAGATCTGCTTCGCTAGAGTGCCACACCCGATAATAGGTAGAAGGCGTGATGATATATTTATTTATTTTATTTCAATAGTATTATACCTCGTAAGAGAAGTTTTTTTCCCTCGTGAAAAAAAAACATGAACTTCTCTCCCTTGGTATATACTCGCAATATACTGTTTCACGACCTTGTCAAAAAGTAAAAATTTCTTCCTACAATTGAGAGAAGAAACTAATACATTTCATCCCCATTGAAGAATAGTATATTACGTACCATGAACTGTAAGTGACAGTTTTTAGGGCAAGAGTGTAGTTTAGGAAATCTCGACCTTTCGGGCCTCGATTTCCTAAACTTACAGTTCGAGGTTATTAACCTACTATTTACAATACTTGCACAAATAGAAGGAAAAGAAAAATAGGTTTCAAAACTGACAGCTATCAAATTGTTTCAAAATAAACAGGACCTTGATATGTAATATTTACTTACTATTAACGATGGACAGTAAGTAAATATTAAAGTTCTGATATAACCATGGAAATCATCAATAAAAGTTGCACTTACTGAGTTTAAATTTGGTCATTAATAGGTAACTTACAGTACAAGTATTGTAAAAAGTAAATTTTTCTTCCCTAGAGACGGAACGAAAGGCACATTTATGGCACCTAGAAAACAACGGTATGATTGAACATGAATAACATCAAAATAAAATAATTACCGTAATTACAGCTTATAGCATTACAATTAAATCTTAAGCGTATTAATTTAATATAATAAATCTGGTTCGGACAAAGAAAACTGGTGAATTATTCATAGCTAGCAACCGTTCGTAACTTCTGAAGAATTTGATTGAAAAGGACAATCCGAGGGTCATTTACATTACGAAATCTATTAATAACATTATTATAATTAATCACTGTAATATTTAAAAGACTTAAAAATTAATCAACGACATTAGCTTCATTCTGATAATTAACCATTATAATTTCTTTATTAAATAAGAATCTCAATGAATCTTTTTAACTTCATTTGAAAAAACAATCAATATTTACTTAAAGTTTTCAGCGCAAATACCTATCAAATAAACTGGATAAAGAGAGTAGAAAATAAAGAGAATTAAATTATGAAGAAGACCTTTAAACGAGGTGAATAACCGTATAAATTTTAGGTGGTTTCAATTCAAACTTCTTCTGGAATTTGTGAAGTGAATTACAATTATTATAATTGCTTTAGTTCATTTTATGGCAAGTTTCAGTAAAGTTGGAGTTACCAAGTCAAATTAAAAACGGCAACAGAGAGTTCAATAATCTTCATTTCAAACATCTATATCTACAGTATAAAACGCCTCCTATCCATTACTGAGTGTGGCACTCTGTCGTAGCAGACTTCGATAAGCGATATATTTATGCGGGTGAAATTAAATCACGGCCCCCAAAGATGTTAATGGTAGGTAAGCAACAGGGATAATTTTTAAATAAATATATCATCACGCCTTCTACCCATTACTGGGTGTGGCACTCTGCCGAAGCAGATCTCGGTAAGTGATATATTTTGCGCGTGAAGTGCGTTTAACAGTTGTCAAATCACGACCCCCAAAGATGTTAGTGGTGGGGGAGCCACAGGGGTAGCTTTTGAAATTATGAAAATTGTTTGTCGCCTGTGGGAATCGAACCAGGGTTCTCAGGATCCACAGGCCGACTTCATACCACTGAGCTAAGAATAATAAAACGCATCTAAAAAATGTCAAAATTTTTGATAGTTCATTATTTTAAAACGTTTTAATTTTTATAGTAGGAGGCACAGTGGTATCGTGTCGGCCTGTGGATCCTGAGAACTCTAGTTCGATTCCCACTGCGGACACATTTTCGCCACATAGTGGCTCCCCCACCACTAACATCTTTGAGGGCTGTGATTTGACGGTTGGTATCCGCACATCACGGGCAAAAATATATCACTTACTGAGATCTGCTTCGGCAGACTACCACGCCCAGTAATGGGTAGAAGGCGTGATGATATATTTATATTTATTTATAATTTCTGTGGTACGGCATTAAACTAATAAATAAATAAATAAATATATCATCACGCCTTCTATCTGTGGGTGTGGTACTAAGCCGAAGCAGATCTCGGTAAGTGATACCTTTTTGCGCGTGAAGTGTGGTTACCTGCCGTCAAAAACGCCCCCCCCCCCAAAGATGCTAGTGAAGGAATAGTATTATTGTGGTGAAAATAATAATTATTTGTTACAAATATTATTTTACCATTGTTATTTAAACAACAATAAGGATTCTAATGTTGATATTAATTAATTATAACATAAAAATTAGAAAATATGTAAAATGTGGTGTCAACCATCTTGGCTACTGTTAAATTTTAACATGCTGTTAACATTGCTTTATACAACCGGTCTAAGTTATGAATATGAATACAGCTTCAATTAATGGATGAATATAATGAATAAATGTTATAAGGGTTCGTGCTATCGCATTTAATGGGGCATATAACATAACATTATCTAGCAATACATGTATATGCTAGGATTCTATAATTCAAAACTTAAAAGTAAGCGACGCGAGTCCTGCCAAAAAACCATAAATTTGTTAACCAAGGACGCCACTACACATAAAAGTATGATTATAGTGAAAATGCTTATTGAGTTTTCCTAAATTGCTAGTAGTAAATAAACGATATCTTTAGCGGTGCACCGAGGTGTAAGTGACCGGCTTCGGTGGCGTCGCGATCAATCGGCGACGGCGACGGCGGCGGCTGCGCGTCTCGTCCGCCGCCGCCAGTCGCACAACTTCTAATCAGTGCAATCTGTTTTCCCAAGCCCCGGGCCCCCGGGGGCGGCAAGAAACGCGAGAATGAAGAGGCGGTGGATACACACAACACGTTAGTCTATAGCGGGGGAGAAATCTATTTTTATAACAAGTGTGGTGAAATAAATGACAAGAAAAACTGTTTTATTCTTCGTGATCATTTCTTGCATTCAATTAACAACAGCTTCATCTGGAAATAATTTTCATAATTTTGCAAATTTTAGAATTGTCTTGATAAATAAATTATATACAAAGGGTGCATCTAAATAATATTGACAAGTGTAGCATGAATATTTAACACTGTGAACTTTTCTTGAGGCTATATTTTACAAACTAGACAAGATATGATGATGCGAACAACGGCATCGGATTCTCCGTGTTCGAATTGCTAATTTAAAGCGATTTCAGTTTTTAAGGGGTATCCCTTTGGTTTTTTCGATTTTAGGCCAATTTCAGACTGGTTTTGAAAATATAGAAAATTTTACAATTTTTTGGAAAATTTTCATTTCTCAATATTTCAAAAACTTGGAAAGATAATGAAAATTTGTGAACACCAGTGTATTCCTCTCGTAAAAGTACATAGGTATGTCAATTTTCAGCCAAAATTACGAACAGATTAACTTTTTATTACAAAAAAACGAAAAATCACTGTTTTTTAATTATTTCTTAAGGGGTACCCCTTAAGAATTTTACGATTTTTAACTATTTTTAGTTTTTTTGCTCTAAAAATTTTATCCGTAGAGCAAAAATTCTGAAATTTTACATACATATGTACTTTTACGAGAGGAATTCACTGGTTTCCACAGATTTTCATTATCTGTTCAACTTTTTGAAATAGGGACAAAAGAAAATTTTGAAAAAATAGCTAAATTTTCAAAATTTTTAAAATTTCATTATAAGTTAATTAAGGCACGAGAAATACACTCGTTCAAACCGCATTTCAATATCTCTTTTAGTTTTCGAGATATGGGTCTTCAAAGTTGAGATTTTTTAAAAGTCAAAAATCGCTGTATCTCAAATACTAAAAAAGATATGAAGATGCGCTCAACAGCATTCGATTTCTCGTAGTCTGAATGATATAGAACCATATTTTAAAATTTTTCGATTTTCAACTTGTTCAACAAAAGAAATTAATATTTACATTAGACAATTTTTTTGCGATCATGACTCAGGCAATTAAAAAAAAAATAATCAGAGATCGATATATTATGTAGTTTATTCTACCATTTAATTCTTTCCTAAAGTATTAAAACACCCCGTATAAGTTGAAATCAGCGAGATTTGAACACATGACCTCTTGCTCACTGAGCTGCAACTGTCTGTACTTATTAATTACAAATAATAATTACAATTACCACAAAACCACGTTAACCACTTGAAAACATTAAAAATAAAAATGAAAAACATGATTTGAAAAGTCAGCGATGATAAACTGTCGAAACAATTGAGTTAGCAATGTTATTTATTCTCAATATCCGGAATTTTATTGGAAAAATTCCGATGAAACTGCCAATAACAGGCGCTGGGCTCTCTGGCGAGCGAAGCCTCCAACAGAGGGTTGAATAAGGGGTGTTGGGGGTGTATTTACCGGGGTACAACGCTCTCGGTTACATGAATAAACAATGACATTCGATTGATGTTTATTAAGTATCGCGCCTGATTGCTCCCCTTGATAACGATAAATGGAAATCGTTACCAGTTTACAAGTTTAAACCGCGCGGCGGCGGCGGCTGTGTCTTTATCTACAGAATTATTTATTTGTGAAAGGGTTTCATTTGTGAAGTTTCAACCTGCGAGGGCACACAGATAAATTATTACTTTTTATATTGATTTTCAATTTTCTTCTTCAACTTTTTATTATTTTATACTAGCAGTGAGAGTACCTACACTTAATTCATTTGGTAATAGTATATTACATAATAAGTCAGGAAAGTAATATTTTACTTGACGAAGCAGTTGTTTGACATACGAGGCCGCAGGTCGAGTATTTTAATCCGCTAAGTCAAGTAAAAACACTTTCCTGACGTATTATGCATACTATTTTTTCTGAAACCGTTTAATTTAATCAAAATACTTTAAAATGTTTAAATTTTTTGATATGAATTGTACTGACAGCAAATTACGTATCCAAGGTTACAACAAAAATAACAGTCAGGTAAAATCTTTGTTTAGTTTCTGAGATATAGCCTCAGGAAAGTCGAAATATGATGAGGAAATTTTTTTTTTGGAAATTGAACTTTTCCGGAGGCTCTATCTTAAAAACTAAACAAGATATGAAAAAGCGCTCAACGGCATTGAATTCCTCGTGTCCGAATTGACTTACAAGTAAATATTTAGCGATTTTTATTTTTTGAAAATTTCTTATTCTTGGATTTTTTCGATTTTAAGCTATTTTCAGACTGTTTGCTCAAAATTTCTTCCTCGCACGAATATTATAATGAAAATTTACATACATATGTATTTTGACCCGCTGAATACAATAGTAAAATCCCCAAGTACATATGTCTTCTAGTTTTTGAGATATTGTTCAAAAACTGCTCGATGAGAAAATTTTTGTAGAAACTTAAAAAAAAATAAAAATTGCTGAAACTTTGTTTACAAGTCAATTGAAGCACGAGAAATTCAATGCCGTTGAGTACATTTTCATATCTTGTTTAGATTTTGAGATATAGCCTCGGGAAAATCGAAAATATGATGAGGTAATATATATTTTTTTCTAATTGAACTTTTCCTGAGGATCTATCTTGAAAACTAAACAAGATATGAAGATGTGCTCAACGGCATTCAAGTCTCCGTGTCCAAGTTGGCTAATTAGCACATATTTGGCGCAGTCGGAACTATCCGTTTATTATCATTATTTGACTATTCGGTCTCAATAACTATTTGAATATTCAAACTATTCGGACTATTCGGTTATTCGAATATTCGATCAGTCAGATATCCGTGCTATTCGGATATACGAACTATCTGGATAGTCGAACTATCCTGGTGATTGCTGGACTGGTCTACTCGCCACCATCGTCTGGGAATATATCACTTTTCCTACTAGTTAAACAATATACTATTATGGACCGTTTGATTTATTATGTCTTTATTCATATGGTGAATATACATATCAATCATTTGCTTTGCATATGCATGTTTCCTAATCAGATGGTAACAGCAAACGAGTCCACAATTATTCGTACCATTACACCATTTTAGTAGAGAATTTTCACCATGTTGTAATTGTAAGTACTGTATTGATTGTATGTAATTAAAAGGTCGCATTTCCCGAGTAAATGTTTGTCTCGGTGTGGTGGAGGTTTCGCGTGCGAATGAAATCAGATTCGGGAAACTAATGACCGTTGGTATAGCATAGAGTCTTGAGCTGTGCAGGTAGAAAGCTAAAGATAAATGCACTCGCTGGTTGCGTGTTCGTGTTGTGTCTGCAGATGCTATAACTTACACCGTCGACCGTCACTCGGAACTGCCGCCATGGCTTCAAGTGAACAAACAACAAATACTGGCTCGTGCGCCGTGCAACAACTCACAACCACTTATGTTGGAAGAAATCTACATTTTTCAATTAAAATTCTACTGGTTTATAAATAAAATAAATATATCATCACGCCTTCTATCCATTACTGGGTGTGGCATTCTGCCGAAGCAGATCTCGGTCAGTGATGTATTTTGCGCGTGAAGTGCGGTTACCAGTCATCAAATCACGGCCCCCAAAGATGTTAGTGGTGGAGGAACCACAGGGGTAATTTAAAATTGGTGAAAATGTTTTGTCGGTTATGGGGATCGAACCAAGGTTCTTGATACCACTGATCCATTACAATACGTCTAACAGCAGTTATCTCAATCATGCATTCCTCCTCATCTAATTCCTCATGATGTGTGAACACCATCGACCCGCAGTCATCCTCACCCTGCAGGGCGCGACTCACCCCCTACCCCAGCTCGTAGTCGCCGTTCACCTCCTCGCGTAAATAATTCATCGCGCGTGTTGGAGTTTTGCTTTAACGGTGAACGATGAATGACGGCGATGGCCCAGACGAGAGAGAGAAGAGAAAACTCGATGCGCGAAGTGTAATGTGGAGCAGGAGGATAGCGGGAATATCCGGGATATCATATGTAGTGGGAGGGGAATATGGTTCGTACGGAATTTTATCACTAGATGTCATATTGTAATGTCTAACCGAGAAGAGTAATTTCTATAAAATAGGTGGAACAATTACATCAATTTTAAAGTATGGGAAATGACCCTCTGGAAGGTTGGAAAGATATTGAAGGATGAGTCGTCGAATGCTAGAATTAAAACTAAAACTTAATCAAAGATTTTAAAAATCCTTACAAGCTGAAAGACAACTACAATTTCCATAAACTAATATTTATTTAGCATATGGAAAAAACTTTGAAAAGTCATTTTAAAACATAAATTATAAGAATATGAACAATATGAACAACTGCGAAGGTTGTGAATTGAATAAAGCTTGGCTACCGATGAGTAAGAAATTACAATTGCTTGTTTACTTTATTTCTTATTACTTAGTTACTGTTTGTTGATTTATATAGTTTTGCAAAACTCAAAATCGTCCAGAAACACTAGAAGTAGGCGCGAGCTATAATTTTGATTGGGTCACGATGGGTAGTCTAGAAAGTAGTCCATTACAGCTCGCGCATAAACAACAATAACCATGTAAGAGCGATAAGGACACTTTCTGCTCGAGATGCAGCTAATATTTTTTCGACGGTTATTTAGAAATCGATAAACAAATTCATTGTATCTTTCACAGGTAGCTAGCTCAGTGGTACTAAATCGGCCTGTGGATCCTGAGAACTCTGGTTCGATTCCCACAGACGACAAACAATTTTCACCATTTCAAAAACTACCCTTGTGGCGCCTCCACCACTAACATCTTTGGAGGGCCGTGATATGACGGCTTGGAACCGCACTTCACGCGCAAAATATATTACTTACCAAGATCTGCTTCGGCAGAGTGCCACGCCCAGTAATGGGTAGAAGGCGTGATGATATATTTATTTTTTGTAAATAAATAAATAAATATATAAATATATCATCACGCCTTCTACCCATTACTGGGTGTGGTACTCTGCTGAAGCAGATATCGGTAAGTGATATATTTTGCGCGTGAAGTGCGGTTACCAGTCGTCAAATCACGGCCCCCAAACATGTTAGTGGTGGAGGAGCCACAGGGATAGCTTTTTCAAATTATGAAAATTTGTCGCCTGTGGGAATCGAACCAGGGACCTCAGGATCCACAGGCCGACTTCATACCACTGAGCTAGCCATTATTTTTTGTATTTTTGTTTAAATAAATTCTGTGAAACTATATCTACAGATTAATTAATTTACATGTGTTCAAAAAAGAATTTAAAATAATTTTTGACAGTTTTTCTGTGTGGAAATTAATGTATCCATGGATACGATGATACACTCTTACTTTACCGCTCGGCGAGTAACAAAATATTATTACCACTCAGCAAGCGACACACGCCAACTTTCTGATTTCAACTAACAATTGGAATAGTCTATTTTCTGCTCGGTCGTAGACAAAAATACGATTATTATTGAGTAGTTCGCATTTCACTACAAGCAACAGGTAATTGTAATTAAGTTCCTGTTATGCAGAGTAGCAAATACATAAATGTTATGTATATATGCATGTACGATTACTATACTCGCTGTATAGGTAGTAGGAGGTAAAAGGCATAAAAATTAACTTCAAAGATAATAAATTACAATGAAACCGAAAAATAAACATTATTTATATTTACACAAAGAAAGTAATAAAACAGGTCTATAAAATACTCGTAAAGTGACAAATAATAAAATGTTAAAAATTGTTATCAAGTGTTCACAAAACCAGTATACAAATTTGTAAACGAAATTATAAATGAGAAATCCTTCAAAATGCATAAGCCACTTACGGGACACGTTTGCGGATATGGGAATCTACTAAAATATTTCATGAGGCAAATCGTGGTAATGTGGCATCACACACATTTCTGAGCAATAACATAAAAAATGTAGCAGTCACAGGTACCGTTTAAAAACTGCGGTTTTATTGTCGAAAAAAGTTCTACATGGCAAACTAGTAAATAATTTCGTCAAGAATTAAAAATGAATGTGTTGACCTACAAAGAATGTGAGATGTGACGTCACAAGTCACAAGTATGCAGACGAGAAAGGGGGCGGAGGCCAATATGTGAGTCAAGTCTATCGAAGGACTCAATCATGCAAAAAATTCACGTTTATCCGCGTAATAACCTTCCAAATTCTATATTGTGCGCCGCAACACACATTCACACTGAGAAATGTGCCAAATTTAACCGTTTTATCGCGATAAATAAATATATCATCGTGAGGAAACCCTCATTCTTCACTCACAATTGTAGCAAGATTTTGGGAGCTTTATTTGTATTTTACGGATTATAGTCTGACACAGTCATATTCCCACAGGCGACAAGCAATTTTCATAATTTCAAAAGCTACCCCTGTGGCTCCTCCAACACTAACATCTTTGGAGGCCGTAATTTGACGGCTGGTAACCGCATTTCACGCGCAAAATATATCACTTACCGAGATCTGCTTCGGCAGAGTGCCACAACCAGTAATGGGTAGAAGGCGTGATGATATATTTATTTATTTTATTTTATAACAGTATTTTGTAAATAAAATTAGTATGACAAAAAATTATGGGACCAAATTTTATATAACAATACTGCCAATATCCCTACATTTTATTTAATACAGATAATTTCATTTTGATAGCGTAATTTAATAAAATTAATATAAATAATGCCTAATTTTTTGCTCATTTGTTTGTTGTAACCGACGTAAAGTGCTTGTATTTTGTTTTAAATATTTTACTCTGTCACTATCATACATACATACATAACATCACGCTATATCCCATCAAATGGGGTAGCACGAACCCTAAAATAATACTTAAAACTATCATCATGAATATTTTAATTTGTCTAACAGTTTCTCGTATTGAAGAACATTCGGCGTTCATTCCTGCGAAGTACTTAGATAATTCGTCTTGTTCTAAAATAAAAATAAATAAATATATCATCACGCCTTCTACCCATTACTGGGTGTGGCACTCTGCCGAAGTAGATCTCGGTAAGTAATATATTTTTGCGCGTGAAGTGCGGTTACCAGCCGTCAAATCATGGCTCCCAAAGATGTTAGTGGTGGAGGAGCCACAGGGGTAGTTTTTGAAATTATGAAAATTGTTTGTCGCTTGTGGGAATCGAACCAGGGTTCTCAGGATCCACAGGTCGACTTCATACCACTGAGCTAGCCACCCCATAATACTCGTACATTCTGTATTATTCTGCATTCTTGTTCTGTGCTTCTAATAATATTTACGCGGCCTTCGACATTTAGTATCACTTTCTTCTATAAATTTGAGGGAAGAAAATGTATCTTTCTGACAGAACAATTTAGATAACATTTATAATTCTCGTTACAGATGTTAATTGGATGTCACTAAAGTGAAACCATACCATTGTTTTTACATGCCTTTACTTTCTTTCCTAGGGATGAAAAGTATCTTTTCTTCTCTCATTCGAGGGAAGAACACTTTTCTTTCTGGTATGGTCGTTAAAAACTAGCTTTTTGATTGTTTTAATTGATGATTATCATGAATTTGTAGGTCGCTTGTTATTTATTGTATTTTTTTTTTTTGTAAACTGCCTGTAATGCTAGTATCAAATTTAATATAAATGTAATTGTTTCGAGAAAGTTTATTACACAGGTTATATTAAATTTTGTTGAAAAAAAAGAACAATGATTTCTGAAAGCGTAACATTTTCAACTCGATGTTAAATTCAACTGCCAGTCATACTTTATTATTTATATACACAATTTAATTATTGCTAAATTCAATCAACTAATCACAGGTTAAGATTGCAACCCTTTAAAACAATGTGCAATTAAATCATTGGCGATCGTGGGATGCTATTATGAGAGGTATTAATAAAAGAAAAGTTATGTTACTTAAAACTAAAGATTTGCAATCAGAAATTGATTTTTCATATGAATTGAACTCTTACGTACTGTTTTCGGATTAAACGGTCAAACTTAAAACAACATATGCTAAATTTAAGGCATTGACATATGATAAAATATATTACAATCACAGTATACATTGTACTACTTATCTGATAGATGAGTAATCTGTTATTTTATCTCAGCTTTGATAACCACGTTCTTATAAGAAAAAATTAACAGAGTTTCTCAAATTCACAGCCGATACCACTGAGCCACCTACATGTAAAGTAAAATTGCATTCATTTCCCTTGTTAACGCCTTTGACGAGGATTTCATTTTTCTACGACCATTAAGTAAAACATTAATTATGTATGCGTTTCTTGACGTATAATATAGTGTAATTACTCACGGTAGTTAGTAATATTTTATTACTTGCGAATTGTAATCAATCACATGATCGAAGATTTAATTTTTCAAATCACGGCCTCCAAAGATGTTAGTGGTGGAGGAGCCACAGGGGTAGCTTCTGAAATTATGAAAATTGATTGTCGCCTGTGGGAATTGAACCAGGGTTCTCAGAATCCACAGGCCGATTTCATACTACCGAGCTAGCCACCCCATAAAATTGTTATATACTTTGGAAAACAAATATTAATTGTTGAAACAGTTATAGGTTTAAAAAATCCAGTCTTTTAAAAATCGGAAGGATCGAGTCCTAAAAATATACAGAGTGATCAGAAGGAAGTGTTTCAGTTGGCAATAAAAAACAAACATACTTGAAATTGGTAACACTGATTCATAAATTTATTTCTAGTTAGTGACAGTGACATTTGAAAATTTAAATCAATAAAAATCATAGTTTCCATTACCCACATACTTTTATTTCTCAACATTACTCACAGAGCAATAATCTAAAGTATTTCTATTACTCAACCTTTTTGCATTTATTATAAAAATGACATATCAAATAGTATTTCCGCCTTTATCTAGCGTTCTACCAACTGTAGAATAAAAAGATCCCTAGAATTGTATTGCCAACTGAAACACTTATATTAGATCACTCTGTAGATCCGGTTAACAGCACCAATAAATAGCTTCCTAGAAACGTATCAAACCGTGAAATTAAAAACCCGGTTTCTATTTCCAAAATTGACAACTAATTTTCGTCAAATTATAATAACCTATACACTCCCTTTACTAAAATATTTAAGGGATGATAAAAACCACAATACATAATAACAAACAATTTTCATAATTTAAAAAAACTACCCCTGTGGCTCCTCCACCACTGCCGTGATTTGACGACTGGTAACCGCACTTCACACGCAAAATATATCACTTACCGAGATCTGTTGCGGCAGAGTGCCACACCCAGTAATAGGTAGAAGGCGTGATGATATATTTATTTTATTTTATAATGACAAACATTGAATAAATGTTGAAGAAAAAGAAGCAAGATGATCTCGAGTCAAAGAAGAGTGTTAAATTGTTCTTATTTCCTCGTAAATCTATTACGTGTTAATCTAAAGTTAACTAGTCCGGTGTTTTATGGGTCAGGCCGACTAAGATCTCACTAACACAGCGAGTAGACTTGGCTCTATTCGCCGTGTGTCTGTCATCAGCGACTTTCACCTGAGAAGAAGTAAACTCAAAACAAATCGCGGCGTGCTGGAGAGCACGTAACTGCCATTGCTCATTCTTCTTCTTACAATGATGCTTTTTTGTTTGTTGAACTAAATATACAAAGACGTAATAATGGTTACAGGATATTATGAAATTTACGCGTGAAATGTTTTAGATAGTTCTGGTTTGTTAAACTTTGATTCATATTTAACGACATTTGTGGGTGGAGGTATGTATTTATTGTCGTCAGGATTAATTGATATTTTATATTGGACTGTGGGATTGTCACAAACACTATTTTGTTTTTTAACTTTTTTTTCAATTATGCATTTATCAAATAAAGTATTTATTTATGTGTTACTTAACAGGAACTTAATTCCAATTGGAATATCTTAATAAGAATGCGAAACTGTTGGCGAAATTTGAAACTACGGCAAAGGACCACTTTCATGAGATTTGTATATACTACTGTTTCAATAAGATGCGGGTACTCACGTGACACTGTGACGTTTTTGTGACGTAAAAACAGTTGTTCTAGTAAAAGATCACTGCGCCACCTACAAAATGAACTATTTTTTGGGACGAAATTTGAAAATAACTGGTTCTTTTCAAATCTCGTCCCAAAAAAAATAGTTCATTTTGTAGGTGGCGCAGTGATCTTTACTAGAACAGCTGTTTTTACGTCACAAAACGTCACAGTGTCACGTGAGTGCCCGCATCCTATAGGACAAGGACACTCACGTGACAATGTGACGTGTTGTGACGTAAAAACAGCTGTTTGGGCTGCGATCACCGCGCCATCAATAAAATTAACTATTTTTTTTTGGGACGAGATTTGAAAATATTCGTTCTTAGTTATACGCTTTGATTGTAAACAATTATTTAAAGTTTTCTGTGTTGAACTTATTGTTTATTTATTATTTATGACAAATCTAATAGGTTGAAGGCAGACACGTGACCGACCTGAAGTTGATGCACAACCCAATATAATTATAGTTCATAGTTAATAAAATAAATAATAAATAAACAGACATGTATATTATTATATACAAACTATAAATTCAAGACAGAATTTTAAACAACTTTTTAAACCAAATCGTATAGTTAATTTTGTAGGTGGCGCAGTGATCGCAGCCCAAACAGCAGTTTTTACGTCATAAAACGTCACATTGTCATGTGAGTGCCTGCATCCTATATTGTTTGTGTATTTATTATAAATATTTTCGAAAAAATTGAACTTAAATTTCATCCTTATACTTTATTTTTTCTGTAAGTACAAAATAATTGTAATTATGTTGTATACTTCATATGAAATTAGAATAGTGAATGTGAAAAATTTTACTTTTTACCCATGACTGGGTGTGGCACTCTGCCGAAGCAGATCTCGGTAAGTAATATACTTATGCGCGTGAAGTGCGGTTACCAGCCGTCAAATCACGGCACCCGAAGATATTAATGGAGGAGGAGCCACAGGGGTAATTTTAAATTGGTGAAAATGTTTTGTCAACTGTGGGGCCGAACCATGATTCTTAGGATCCACAGGCCGACTTGAAACCACTGAGCCATTACCCCATTAATGAGATATCCCAATTGCAGTACAGAGGACCTAGACCATATAGTGGATATATTACAAGCAAGGTAGAATACTCGTATATATTACCGATCTCGGTAAGTGATATACTTATGCGCGTGAAGTGCAGTTACCAGCCGTCAAATCACGGCACCCAAAGATATTAATGGAGGGGGAGCCACAGGGATAATTTTAAATTGGTGAAAATGTTTTGTCGGCTGTGGGAACCGAACCATGATTCTTAAGATCCTCAGGCCGACTTGAAACCACTGAGCCATTACCCCATTAATGAGATATCCCAGTTACAGTACAGAGGACCTAGACCATATAGTGGATATATTACAAGCAAGGTATAAAATGCAGGTAGAATACTCGTATATATTGCCTGGGAAATATGCAAAACTACAAATGCAAAAATTGTATTGTTTACTAATGATTTGTTATATTAAAATGCATTCTTGACTTCGCTTGCACTTTTAGCAAACAAACCGTAAATCCGTAGAATACGAATATGCTTCAAATCCGCAAGTCGTTATATTCCACATCGTGAAATTTGTTTTTTATCGGTTGATAATTAAAAAGATTAGCATTTTCCACTTTCATCATATTTGCCAAATATGCCAGACAGAAGTCTATCGAATTGAAACTCTCTCGCTCAAAGTCTACTACGATTGTAAAACAGTTGCGAGTCGCGATCGCGACAGACAATGGTGGGAATAGCCCGCGGTCAGAGGTCATCCATTCCGTGCAGTATTAAACATTCAATATGGCTACAGGAGGCCGGGAACCACCGCGCTCATATCTTGTAAACACGGCTTTATGTTTGTGGATTTATACAGATGCTCGCTCAAAAGAGATAGGTATGCTTTAGTAGCCTTTTATCTGATGAAATGTTTGATGTCTGACTGAAGACATTTTTACTAACGCGGAGATGCCATTCTGGTATTTTTGTACGTGGATTTTCCCTCCGAATATGAAAAATATCTTTACAATAACCTCAGCTAATCTTGTTCATAATAAATTTCTTATCCTGCAGTATGATTATGTGAGTAGCGTTATGGCATTTAAATTCGGAAATCCCGAGTTCGAATCCCACTCAAGCTAAAAATATATGAACTAATACACTGTGACTCTGTGAGTTCCTGTATTGTAATTGGGATTCAGTTTCTCTTATACAGAGTAGTATAAATAAATAAATAAATAATGTAAATGGTTGTATACAGATGAATTTCTTAAACAAACTGATTCACATAACAAGGTGAATTACTTTAAACGTTATGGCATTTAAACCGGAGATGCTGAGTTCAAATCCCACTCAAGCTAAAAATACATGAACTATTACATTGCGGCTCGGTGTGTTGGAAGTCTAAACTGTAATTGGGATTAAATTCCTGTTGTATAGAGTATAAATATAAATAAAATAAATAAATATATCATCACGCCTTCTACCTATTACTGGGTGTGGCACTCTGCCGAAGCAGATCTTGGTAAGTGATATATTTTGCGCGTGAAGTGCGGTTACCAGTCGTCAAATCACGGCCCCTAAATATATTAGTGGCGGAGGAGCCACAGGGGCAGCTTTTAAAATTATGAAAATTGTTTGTCGCCTACTTCATACCACTGAGCTAGCCACCCCATATAAATATAAATAAAAAAATAAAATAAATACTTTTTTGTAAATATATCATCACACCTTTTACCCATTGCTGGATGTGGCACTTTACCGTAGCAGATCTCGGTAAATATTATATTTATGTGAGTAAATTGCGGTTACTAGCCGTGAAATTACGGCCCCCAAAGATGTGGAGGCAGAGTCACAGAGATGAAAATTGTCGGCTGTGGACATCGATTCCGGATTATAAATAAATAAATTACAGAAAAAATGTATTATGCAATGAATTATATGAATATATTGCATGAAGAAATAAAGTTGAAATAACCTATTTAAAACATATTAAGTAGATTTGAATAAATATGAAATGTTTATTTAAAACAAAAGTTCCACGCAATTATTTAAAATAAATGCGTATCCTTGTTACAACGCAAACAATTGCATTTAATTATGAATAACGTTGATATTTAATAGAATAAAACATCAGGAAGTAGATATCCATATTAGGCCAGAATAATTAATTCATGTTCAAAATTAATTGGCAATTTTAATATTGCATGTTTTATATATTTTACTTCCTGTACTGTGCACGTAATAAATAATTTATCTGATAATTAAGAAATATTGCAAATAATTCATACATGCGTACATATAATCATTTATTTTTTTTTACAAAACTGTAAATAACAATAAATAAGGATATTAACTACGTATTATATGAACTATCACACTGCGGATCGGTGAGCCTGGATCCTGTACTGCAATTGGGATTATGTTCCTGTTGTACAAAGTAACATAAATAAATAAATATATTGATTGTTGTACGTTACTGTTAGAGCATTCGAATTCAGTGATCCTGTGTTCGAATACAACTCAAGATAAGTATATATAGCCCTGCACTGTATTAAGATTAAGTTCCTGTTGTACAGAGTAGCATACCTACCATGAACTGTAAGTGATAGTTTTTAGGTCAAGGATTTCCTAAACATTCGCGATCTAAAAAAATAATTTACAGTTCGAGGGTAGTAAGCTATATTTTACAATAATTGCACAAATAGAAGAAAAAGAAAAATAGGTTTCGAAAGTACAGCTGTCAAATTGTTGTCAAAATAAACAGAACCTTGAACTACAATATTTACTTACTGTCCACGGTTGATGGTAAGTAAATATTATAGTCCTGACGTAATCATGGAAACCACTGTGGAATAAAAGTTCCACTTACTGTGTTTAAATTTTGTCATTAATAGATAATTTACAGTACAATTATTAAAAATATATATATATATATATATTATCACGCCTTCTATCCATTACTGGGTGTGGCACTCTGCCGAAGCAGATCTCGGTATGTGATATATTTTGCGCGTGAAGTGCGGTTACCAGTCGTCAAATCACGGCCCCCAGAGATGTTAGTGGTGGTGGAGCCACAGGGGTAGTTTTTGAAATTATGAAAATTGTTTGTCGCCTGTGGGAATCGAACTAGGGATTTCAGGATCCACAGGCCGACTGAGCTAGCCAATTATTATTATTAGTACAATTATTGTAATAGTATATTACATAAATCAAGAGAGTTATTTTACTTGACGAAGCGGTTGTTTGAAATACGAGACCGCAGGCCGAGTATTTTAATCTGCTGAGTCAAGTAAAAACACTTTCCTGACGTATTATGTATAATATTTTTTCTGAAACCGTTTAATTTAATCAATAGTTAATCATAAATAATTCAAAATGATAAATTTTTTGACATAAATTGTATTGACAGCAGACTACGTATCCAAGGTTACAACAACAAAAACAATCAGGTAAAATCTTTACCAGACTGTTATTTTTGTTGTAGCCTTGGATACGTACTTTACTGAACTGTTTTGGTAAAAATCTACTTTACATACTAAAATTGGTCAGGAAAGTAGGCACCTTTTTGACGGTTTCAGAAACAAATGAATAAATATTCCAGTACCTTCATATTCCCCTTTAACTTTTGAATTTTTTCCTCAAAATATTGTCCCATTTAGAAAGTACGAAACTAAACTAAAAAACTAATTAGCAATGATTTGGATTTCTATTAAATAAAGTTTGTATACGAGTTATTATTGTTGGTAAAAAGGAGATAATATCAAGTGTAAAAATATTGTGCGATAAATCGTGTCGTTCTCGAAGTTTGTCTCTGTTGTCGTCTCAATATATTTGTACACAAAGATGTGAGTGAATAGAGTGAAGTGGTTCTCATTCTGCTGTTATTGTCAAGAGGCACATAAGAGCGAAGTTGCACGGTACGGTTCTGTATGAACGTTGGTTTTCACGGATATCCGGTGTCTGGTGGCGGAATCTTGCGGTGAAGTTGCGGTCGAGGTATTTACACCGGCCAATCGATAAAGAAACATGTTAACATGAGACATGAGTTACTACGAGTACATCACACACCAAACCTACTAATACATGAAATGATCGCCTTTGATTTCAAATTAGATTGATTGAAATTTAGAAAATAAAGATTAATCACTAATTCTCTTTCTAGTTCCACTTTTAATTTTGTTTGTAGTTCACAAAAATAACTGACAATTAGGGGATAAACTTAATATAACGAATTAAGTAATAACTATGGGGTAGTGGGGTAGACTTGATAGTCGAAATGTAGATCGTGAGAACCCTGGTTCTATCCCTACAGCCGACAAACATTTTCACCAATTTAAAATTACTCCTGTGGCTCCCCCACCACAAACATCCTTGGGGGCCGTGATTTGACAGCTGATAATCGCACTTCACGCGCATAAATATATCGCTTACCTAGATCTGCTTCGGCAGAGTACCACACCCAGTAATGGGTAGAAGGCGTGATGTTATATTTATTTATTCTTCCCTAGGGATAAAAGTATAAATATTTTACTGTCTGGCAAAGTAATGAAAAAATAAAAAAACAAATTCTGTCAACAAATAGCATATTTGCTAGAAAATGGCGGCTCTGTAGCACGTGATCTGCGCCCCAATAAAATATCAGCTATCTTTTGTCCCTACTGTCCCTTATAAAGTCATTGTAATTTAAATACAATTGTCCGGTGTGGGAATCGAACTCGGGTTCACAATTCTATTTGCAGAAAAAGAAACTATTGACTTTAAAATTAAAATTTTGAGAATAAAAATTTAGTTTGATGAGCGCAAATTTGGTAACAATTGCTCGTAAAATTTAATTAGAGAATTTTCGTGCTCGCAAATTTTTATGTGTCCAAGGTTATCGTCAAAATATTGGTCTAAATGTGAATGTTTGACTGCTGTGTCGCGTGAATCCTGTTTATACAGCATTTCTCAAAATTTTGAGGTCGAGAACCTTGAACGGTTTTACATATTCTACATTGATAATAATAACTAATTAAAAGAACGCGTTATATTTTAGTTTTTGTTCCTAATCACCAAATTCTGACCATGGGTCATATTTTGCAATCATTTTTACAAAACAATATCATACATTCTTCATAGGTAAAAACTAAAATAAAAAACTGTCACATAAACCATTACCATGGAAAACGTTATCTACTACTAATTTTTCAAAGAAAAACATTTTAAATAAATGTATATTTTACATTATAATATTAATCTAATTATTAAATCCTATATTCTATTACGAGCAATGTATGTCTACGATCTTGGAATCGGCTCTAACAATTTTAATGAAATCAATTATTTTTTTAAAAACGTTGATTTACCACTAAAGTGCAAAATAATGCAAAAATGTTTTGCTCGCACTATCGATTCTAATTGATTTGATTTAACCTTGACGGGGGCCGCACAGCTAACTGGATCAAGTTTACATTTTCCTTGTGTCACGTTATTAAATAATAATTATTTGATTCGTTCACTTTCACGTTGGTGTAGTGACGGCGGCGGCGGGCGGCAACAGCAGCTCCGTGAGAGTAATTATGAAATATTCCGAGACTAAACGAACTGAAGTAGATGGCACTCGTTCGCTAGATGAACACAACTTTCTGAAGTTTGTGGCACAGAGAAAGTCAAATGCCATTCTGTGATGAGATTTAGAGTTTAGATTCAGATGATACAAACACTCGTTTGAATTTATGTATCTGAATAATTTCATTTTTAACATCCTTACAAGAAAATACATATCTTTACAATTCGGGGCAAAAGTTATGTAAGAATCATGTGATATAATTATATATATGGCACATTTATTCACTAGATACTGAAATTAATATCCACCAAACATTCCTATTCAGCCCCCGGATCGCGCCATATAGAATTCTACTTCGAACAACAGAATCGCTCTCATCTGTCAAGTATAAATCCTAATTTTCCCTAATACGTCATAAAATAATCGATGCTTTTTGTATTAGATAGTGCATAAATGAGGTAATAGTATATTACGTACCATAAACTGTAAGTGATAGTTTTTAGGTCAAGAACATTCGTGACCTAAAAAAATCACTTACAGTTCGAGTTTAGAAAGCTATTTTTTTACAATACTTGCACAAATAGAAGGAAACGAAAAATAGGTTTCAAAATTAACAGCTGTCAAATTGTTGATAAAATAAACAGGACCTTGATATGTAATATTTACTTACAGTTCACGGTGGACAGTAAATAAATATTAAAGTCCTGATATAACCATGAAAACAACTGTGTAATAAAATTTTCACTTACTGTGTTTAAATTTTGTTATTAATAGGTAACTTCCAGTACAAGTATTGTAAAAACTACATTTCAACTACAAAATTATTTAGACTGGAATACTAATTTAACGATTTGGAAATTCTCTACGGAGCGATACCTCTACTGGCATATTACATTTGCTTCATCCGTGTTCATAATTCCTTTCATTTAAGCTCGTTTATTCCTACGACTTGGATTTTTTCGTTGACGTAACAAACCTTCAATTATAGCTATTCATTTATTCCTTAGGTCGTCTACGCAATCTCTCACCCGCACTTTCACCACATACACGAAATTCAAATTCCACACAAGCTAAAACTACAATTTTCCGGAACTCAAAGCCTGTACTGTAATTGGGATTCACTTTCTGTTGTACACAATAGCACAAACAAATAAATAAGAAAATTGAACAATATGTTGTTTCATAATAATAATACAACCTATATTTTTGTAGCCAAATGCTCATTCCAAGATGGCGGCGATTTGATTATATCTGTTTCTAATCCGTTGCCTCTTTTTATAAGCAACAAAATGAGAACTCTTCTTTGTCAAATTAAAACGCAATGTAAAAACAATCAAAAACAAAATAAAAATTGAAATGCTAATTGAATGAATATATTTAGAAGTTTTGTTGATGTCTAAAATGGGGATTGACCTAATAATAAAGCTATCAAATTAATCGATGAATTAACCGTAAACATCAACATCACATGCCAAATCGACAGCGAGTTCAAATTTAGTTGTAAATCAAGCCGAGCGAGTGTGGCTCCCTCCCTGCCTAACGGCGACCATGTGTACTTTTTTATTAACACGAAATGACATCCGGATTATTGTTTCCATCGCGGAGTTATTGCTTTCATTTCCACTTGGAAAAATTGACTACGGATGATTTAATCGCACGACGATTCGTCGATGTTTTTCCTACGAATTTCATTTGTTCATAACACAAAACTAATAATTAGCAATAAGCGTTGTTGTTTTGTTTTTCGTTCATGATGAATTGTAATATCTCTATGAAATGATATAAATTTTAATTATGAATATTTGATGTTTGTGGAGAAAGTTAAGGTATAACAAATTATGTAGCACGCACACAGAAGACAGTTGTCTTAGGAACAATAAATCATGATGAAGTATTATTTTAGCCTTTCACTGACTTTTAAGGCCCATCTATATGCTCGAATTAATTATTGTTCTTGTAAAGTCTTAATATATGTATGGCTGTGAAATCTGATGAAAAGTGCGTCACTCATTCTTCTTTTCACTAATGATTTATTACGTTTTTGAATTATTTATTTATTTTCTACTCTGCATAATATGAATTTAATTTAATTACACTAGGATAGTCGATTTAGAATTAATCAAAAAATCATTCTCCCTGAACCTTGTCACGCATTTTCTGAACATCCTGTATAGAATTTCAGCTTATTTTATTCTCAAAATATGATAGTTTTGGATAAACTTGATTTAATAGTTATTTATGTACCAAGGTGGCATGATTATTAGCACGAGGCGCACAACGCCGAGGACTAATAACATGTTCAGGGTCAGAAACGCTAAATTCACCCGTGGTACATACAATATTTTATGCAGTGGCGTACCTAGAACTTTTGCCGTCCAGGGCGGTCTCGAATTTGCCGCCCTTTTTAAGTCAATCAAATGGTGGTTTTTATAAATTAATAAACATAAACAAATAATTGTAATTGAGACAAACTATAGGTGGGGAACTTGTTTACCATTAGATGGCATATTTAAATTAGGCAGTAATAAAGGAATTTTTCGAGATAATATTTTCAACCCTACATTGACTTGACGATGACGAAAAATATTCGAAATCATATAGTAATTCATAATTCGTAGAAACCGAATAGTAATCTTATGAAGTGAACAAGTTGTTTTTTACAACTAAAACTAAATATAAAAAATGCCTCTCCAAAATATGTGCCGCCCGGTGCGGACCGCATCCACCGCCTCTCCCTAGGTACGCCACTGATTTTATGCACAACAAAAAAACATTTAATTATATGTTAAAAAGATTCAAATATGTACATAGGTTATATGTCAAAATGACATTTTGTAAAATCAAGTATTCACGATAAACAAAAATTGTCATTTTATTTATGTATCCATAGGAATAATTTTCTTATGGCCCTAGGGCCAAAACAAGTGTTTAAGCCCGCTTGTTAAGGTTAAAACACATGAATTTCGGCCCGGTTGTGCATAAATATTATTATTACTCGTATAATTGTTTTAAGATTCTAGACAGATGATACAAATTTATGAACAGATTAACAGTTTTCGATAATGAACACAACGACGCGTATTACGCTCACGTGCTATGCCGTGCACGGCGCGTCATGTATAATGTATAATTTAACGGCGGTCAGTTGCGCATGGAATGCGAACACCACACATCATATTTCACGCATCAATCATTCATCATAAGTTCTGCATTTCTGTCTGTCTGTAAACTAGACACTAGATGATTGCGTAATCAAAATTTGTACATACATAATAACACTCTATGTACCATCAAATGAGGTAGCACGCACCTTTGAAACATTGATTCATAAAACGGATTAGCGCTAACACCGTTTTTAATATTATCTATAACTCTGTTTCAAATTAAAACAGATTAAAGAAATGAACTAAATTTGATGTTAATTAACACTCTTTTTAACTTAAGTTAAAATAAACTTGTTTCGTACATTGAAGAGACTATATTCTTGATCTAAAAACTGTCACTTACAGTTCATGGTACGTAATATACTATTTTCTATTTCGGTGTTCTTATAGCTCTATAAACGCACTGTAAACACGTTGCTAAGGAGATCTATAAGCGCACTGTTTTTGGCGCTTTTTATTTTGTAGGAGTGGTATGAATGCTCCTAAATCTGACAGATAAATGACACATAACCTCAAAATTGTAAATTGTCAGTGTTGAAATATTACTAACAGAATATGCTAGAATCAGACAAAATTCAAAACATTCACAATACAGAAAAAAATATTGATTAATTGTCAAAAAAAATTGATATTTCAATTGTCTGTGTTATGAGAAATACTACCAACACGATTGATAAAAAACACATCCATACATACATATCTTCACGCTGTATCCCAACAAATGGGGTAGCACGAACACTAAAATCACTCATAAAACATTCACTCATCACACTCTTCAAACAATCAGCCCTCGTCAAACATTTTCATCCTCACTTTAACCACATTCATAGATCACTCCATATAAACTCATTCATTTATTACACTCGAAATCATTTATCACACAACAAACCTTCAATCACATCATTCATCTTCTTTCTTCAACGTACATAACATATGCATAAAACATCTCAAATTACTCACGCTTACTCCTAACAACGAATCTAATAACGAAACTAACAACGAATCTACAAAGATTAGAAAAGATGAAAGCGATAGCCCGCACTTTTATATGAAAGAAAAGTCCACACAATGCAGTAACTGAAAATGAAACTAAAAGATAAGAAAGGGAGGGAGCGTCGTCTTGCGCTTGTTTTTGAAAGTGAATTTCACACAATTGCAGTTAAACACTCTACGCAAGAACTTAAAACGAATTAAAAAATATGGGGTGGCTAGCTCAGTGGTATGAAGTCGGCCTGTGGATCCTAAGAACCCTGGTTTGATTCCCATAGGCGACAAACAATTTTCATAATTTCAAAAGCTATCTCTGTGGCTCCTCCACCACTAACATCTTTGGGGGCCGTGATTTGACGACTGGTAACCGCACTTCACGCGCAAAAATATATCACTTACCGAGATCTGCTTCGGCAGAGTGCCACACCCAGTAATGGGTAGAAGGCGTGATGATATATATATTTTTTTAAATAAGAAAGGAAGGGAGTGTCGCTCTACGCTTGTTTTTAAATTGAACTTATAAGTCGTAGTTTTTAAAAAATTAACAAAATTATAAAATTACCACAATAGAAAAAATAGTAAAAAGAACACGTTTCATAAGGCCTGTTAACGCACTCGTAACGTAAAACAGATTGTCTTATGAAACTAGTTCTTTAATAGACTATTTATGTATGTGTTTGTTATTATCGTCAATAAAATAAAATAATTTCATACTTTTAGTTTCATTTGTAACGTATGTAATATAAAATGAAATCGAGTCTTCCAACCAATTTTCCAACATTTCCATATTAATGAAAAATCCACCAGTATGTCACATCATCGAGTTTGATTTACAACCACAGCGCGTTCAATACATCCGCACATACACACACATTTGCACAGTGTGGAGAGAAGTGTAGTTATCGAATGGTTTGCGAAACTGTCACATGGCGGAGCCACCGGCGAATGTTGCGCGCCGATAACGTGTTATCAACCCCCTCGCAAGTCGCACCCCATCGCGATATACCGGCAGTTGTTTCAGCAGCGTTCATTAATTTAGGTTTGTTTTTGTTTTTTACCCATCGGTTGATTAGCACACGGTGACTTACCATTGACAGGATTCGGAATTTTGCGATAATTAAAATTTTAAGTACGGTGATAAGCTTTCGATATTAATTTGTGATATATGCATATAGATTTGTAGTTATCGGCACTGCAGAATATTCGTAATTTAATTTAGATATTTAGTAGTATAATTGTTAATTTATATTAAATTATTTGAATGTAATTACCTAATCAATTAGTGAAATTATTTAATAAACTGGTTATAATAATTTTGGCGGACATTTAATTGCTTAGGTAACAGAGCTGGGCAGTAGCTAGCTACTTTTGTAGCTTAGCTACTAGCTTAGCTATGTTTACTTTAGCTGTAGCTTAGCTAACTGAAAAAATATAGCTGTAGCTTGTAGCTAGCTACTTTTTTTTCTATTAGGCTTGAAAATAACTACTGAAGCTACTTTTAAAGCTACTTTTTGTAGCTTAAAGCTACTTTTTAAGCAGAAGGTCAACAAAGTACACATGCGTACAAGCTAAACCCACACAAAATAATTATTTGTTGCCGTTTCTAACTGGCTGTAATACGCAAAAATACACAGTAGGTGCCAGATGGTATTTGCTATTTATGTACATAATAGTAAATTAACAGTCATTATAACAAAAGACTGATCATATGACAATGGCAAATTTAATTATTTCACAATAATTTAAAAAAGTAGCTTTAAAATTTAACTGCTACTTTAACGAAAGCTTTTAGCTGTAGCTTAGCTATATTTTGCAAAATATAGCTTATAGCTGTAGCTTAGCTACTTTTTAAAAGAATAGCTGTAGCTGTAGCTTAGCTACTTTTTTTAAATAGCTTGCCCAGCTCTGTTAAGTAACAATCTGTTTAGGTGAATCATGCGCCAAATTAGGTCTGAAGTTGGCAACTAAACACTGGTCTTTTGAAATAAGTTATTATTGTTATTATAAACGAGACATATTATGTATTGGTTATTAATGCACTAACTGCATTTCGCTATTAAATCAAAATGAAAAAAAATATTTATTTATTTTTTATTTGATCAACAGATCGAAGAAGCTAGTAAAAATTTGTGAGAACTGCTTTCTAATTGATATGTGCCGGATCCCTAATTTCGTTTATATCTGTCAATTATCTACATTACGTAATACCCTCAACATCGCTTCCTGGAATTATCTACAGAAGATGAGCTAATAACTAGGTGCTTTAGAAACTTTAAATACCTGATATGTGTAGTACACTCATTCATCAAGATAATAAGACTTCACTTACCTGAAACAAAAGAAAAGATTATTAGTAAACATACAATTGTAAACAAAATAAAAATATAAATATAAAATGCGAGTACTAGCTGTGAAATCACTGCCCCCAAGGATGATGGCTAATTGTTACTGTTTTCCACATTTAATAAATCTTCATTCAATTCTTAACATAGTCACTGTTTTTCTAGTTTGTCATAACCTTGAAATGTTTGATACACGTAATAATTTCGTACCATTCCTAGCTACGGATTTAATCTTTGTTGTAAGCAAACAATCATATTTTGTCTTTGTTTTCATTTTCTACCGTTTAGTAATATATAATATATTTTAAAAATAGTTATTTGTTTCATTAGAATTAAAAATATAATATTTTATAATATATATTTCGAAAAATTGGCATATTTATTCAAATTAAAATTAAACAAATTGACAACAATATTTTTATCATCATGACAACTGTAGAAAAAATACTATTTTTGCCCTAAGACAAACAAAAATGATAACGTAAACATTATGAAATAGCGTTCTTTAAGCGTTTGAAAATTATTATTATTTTATATAATTTTTCGCGCTTTCCTCTAGAAACACTAGTTTTGCGAAACTCAAAATCGTCTAAAAACCGTTTGTTTCCGTCTATTTCTGATATATATTTTATGTATAATAACCTAGGTTATGTTTATATTTACTAGTCCTTCGCTATAGTAAAAAAATATCGTTTGAAACACCTAATTTTATCATTTATGAAATTTAATAACTTGACGTTATTATAAACCATTTGATAAACAAAAATAAAATAAACAGAAAATATTTAGTCAACACATTTAATTTTTATTATTTAACTACTATTCAAATCATTATATAATTCAAATTGGACAATTATAAGACATAAATTCCAATATTGTAGTTAAAACGCAGTTTGATAATTTCTTTTTAATTATCCAATAAGCACCCAAAAAAAAAAAAAACAGATTAAAGCAAAACAAAAGCAAACTATACTGACCAAAAAAACTAGGCAAATGTCCTTGAGATAAATCACATTACAGATCAACGTAAAACCCAAGTAACTGATATATTTATACTAGTAAGAAATCGTACTCATACAAGAAAATTAATTAAACATAAAACTAATTTTCAATAATGAAAAGATCTATTACAAAGTGTGTTTACCAAAATGTCCACACCAAAACAACAGCTGATAAGAGTTATCAAACTCTCGTACAAATTATGTCTTTGCCTTATCATTTGAAATTGTTCTTATCAGCGAACGACTCAACTGGGTGCATCGTACGTTGACAGACAAGGTCAATGAAGGTTTTTTCGGTTTTGTTTATCTGTTATCAAAATTAAATAATTTTTATGGAAATCTACACAAGAAATAAAGCTTAAACTTAAAATATTTCCTTCGAGAACATATATTATAAAGTGTGTCCCGTAAGTTTTAGCACAAATATCAATAATTTAATCTGAAGGAAAACATAAAAAAACGCACCAATATTGTCTTACTTAATTGCTATACCTTGTACGCATAATTAACAACTATAATTGGTTTCAAAAATAAAATAAATTTTAAATATCTGTGATAATAAGTTCAGTAAACTAAAATATTAAAATTTAATTTACAGGTAGCAGTTGTTTTGAAAAACAAGTTAACGCTATCAGTCATTTATTATAACGTAAAAACATAAGTTATAACAATTTATAAGGGAACAGTGATATATTCATTTATTTGTTACTCTGCACAACAGGAATTTAATCCCAATTACAGTTGCTTATAGTGGAATTCTAACCACTGAGCCACAATCGTATTTTTTGAGAGAAATTAGCACGTATATGAGGGAAACAATAGAATCACGAATTTGTTTGATTATTTTTTGACGTTTCCCAAAACCAATGAAATGCTTCATTGTATGTCACGTGTCTGCGTTTTAACCAATCCTGTCATCATTATACTGAGAATAAAGCTCTTGTGATTATTCCCGGGAATAATCTCTGTAGGTGCTTTTTTGTTTGTGACAAATGATAGGTAGTTGTCAAATAATTATTTAAAACTGTCAACGCGTCAAGTAAAATGTGTGAAAAAATCGATTTTGTTCCATTTCAGATACAGAAATACACCAACAAATTTTTCTACTACCAATGTCAAAAATATGTCATTTAAAAATAATTACTAGTGTTAAAAACAAGTATATTTTATAAAATGTTTGTGCCTGTTGGCATTAGTTACGTGCAAAAATAATATATTACGTACCATGAACTGTAAGTGACAGTTTTTAGATCAAGAATGTAGTTTGGGAAATCGAGGTCCAAACGGTCGATTTAGTAAACATTTTCGACTTAAAAAAATCACTTACAGTTCGAGTTTAGTAAGCTATTTTTTACTTGCACAAATAGAAGAAAAAGATAAATAGGTTTCAAATTTGACAGCTGTCAAATTGTTGTCAAGATAAACAAGACCTTGATATGTAATATTTACTTACTATTAACGGATGACTGTAAGTAAATATTAAAGTCCTGATATAACCATAGAAACCACTGTGCAATAAAAGCTGCACTTACTGTGTTTAAATTTTGTCATTTATAGGTAACTTACAGCAGAAGTATTGTAGAAATGTAATTATATAGTTGCCACAAAACAAACTTAATTACGTAACCTACAAAATAAATATTTTTGACGCTTGAAATATCATTAGTTAGATTAGCATAATTAGTTAAAACTAGATTGTAGAAAATATTATGTATGCAACTCGTTTAAAAATGTCACTTTATTGCACAAGTGGGAAGCTTGCAGCACGAGCCGTAGCCGAGTATTACAAACCCAATATCATCAGATGATATTTATTTCATAGGGTGGCTAGTTCAGTGGTATGAAAAACTACCCCTGTGGCTCCTCTACCACTGGCATCTTTGGGGGCCGTGATTTGACGAGTGATAACCGCACTTCATGCGCAAAATATATCACTTACCAAGATCTGCTTCGGCAGAGTGCCACACCCAGCAATGGGTAGAAGGCGTGATGATATATTTATTTATTTATTTATATTTACTTCGATTTGATTTCATTTATTTAAGTCAGACATAAAATTTAAGCATCAATGAACCTATTTATATTTAATTTAGAAATAATGAATGGAGAAGTATTTTACAGTTCTGGTATTTTGATAAAATTACAGAGGGCACTCACATTTATAAAGAAGTCAAACTTTAAGAAGTAAACAGTTATAAAGTCACGCTTTCTTAACTCAATGTATTTCCAAGTAGATTATTTTCATTGCAAAGAATCTTATTCTATTTTGAAGAAATGATTTCAAAGAATTGGAATAAGATATAATGATACAATTAAAAAACAAGATGAAATAATATATTATCCTTCCAGGATCCAGGCACAAAACTAGCAAACAGGATCGAAATTTACGGAGAATTCCTCCGAAAAACGCTTTCACAACCATCGAAATTAATTGTGTCGAAACGATAATCTTTCACAAACGAAAAACAAAGCAGAATCTAAACAAAGACAAAGTTATACTTCATCAGGGTTCCCAAGAGAGACGGCTCGGTATCAAATCAGCAGAAAAAGAAGAACGTCGCACGAAATCCGCAGAGGAAAGAGAAAGAAGATGTGGATATATATCTACTTGCGAAACTAGATTTTTTGCGAGTTCAGTTGAGACGATTCGGCGAAGATAATCTTCACGTGCCTGCAGCATCTTTTGCTGGTGACGTCGGTGTCAGATAGAGAAACACTTTGTTAGACGGAGAAGGAGAAGCTCTCCGCGAACTACACACCGGATAAGGTGAAAGTACGAAATAGCTTCACTACATTTTCTTCTAGATTCGACGTTGCCAAATTGTCTTATAATTCACAATTAACAGATGCATAACAGGTCCAAATTTCAAATAATATTCTCGTTCGACAAATGAGCGAAACCAATGTTTTGATATAAAATATGGCGGAACCTTCGACCACACAAAGTAGACAAACCATGGGAACAGTCTTATTTTTAACATCCAAGCACTCACTGACACTGACAGCCAGTGATGCCACATTACAAAAGTCCCTAGTATTTACCAGACAATGTTCGCTAAACACATAAGGCGTATTCCATTTGTCATTTGGATCAGATCTAACTTTACTGAACCAGATCACTTATTTATTTCGCTGGATTAGTTTGCTCACTTTATTTCCAGTACTCGAATTATACAGGCAGATTCACAAAACGGATTAGCGCTAACACCGTTTTTAATATTATCTATAACTATGTTTCAAATTAAAACAGATTCGAGAAATGAATTAAATTTGATGCTAATTAACACTCTTTTTAACTCAAGTTAAAATAAACTTGTTTCATGCATTGAAAAGGAAGTTAAAAACGAAATAAAAAATGGTGTTAGCGCTAACCCGCTTTATTAATCTGCCTGACAGATTATAATTTACCCCAATAAGTGCACCAGTTTGCTCAATTCAGTTAATTTTGTCATGTGTCGAATTTATTTGAACTGATTTAAGTGAACCAAGTGGCAAATGATATACAGCTAATGCTTTCGAACGATTTTTGACACATGTAAATAAAATAAATTTTCACGCCTTTTACCCTATATGTGTGGCACTCTGCCGTAGCAGATTTCGGTAAGTGATATATTTATGCCCATAAATTGCAGTTACCAGTCGTCAAATCATGGCTTCCAAAGATGTTATGGTACAGGGATAATTTGAATGTGGTGAAAATTGTGAGTTGGCTGTGAGAATCAAACCCGGGTTCTCAAATCCACAGGCCGACTTTATACCACTGAGCCACTTACCCCATAATATATAATACTGTTAATGTCAGACTGAGGCGAGAAAATATCTATTATTTCATACCAATTTCGATAAATGCCCCAATACTAGTTTATTATTGCGAACAACAAATAAAATCTAAACAAATTGCAAAATTAATCCATTCAAATTTATTTTTTAAGAAAATCTATATATTTGACATATGCAAAATACCAATCTATAGTATTAAATCTTATTATCAGATGTCATATTGTAATGAGTGTATATTTTCAAATTATCTAGAATAGTATATTTTTGTTGCCAGTCAATATTATTTAAAGAATTTTTCTCTAAATAATGAATCAAATATGTGACACCAGAGAAAATAAGTTACCAAATATTGAAGATAAAGGAAAAGTTAACAGATTGCAACCGTCTAAATTGAATAGCTCTAAACCAGTTAGATTCTCGGAACAATTTTAAAATAATAACGGAATCCTTACCAAGACAATAAATTTAAAAAGAACAATATACTATTCGTCAACATCAAATCTGTCGTTTCTAGCTGGCGAAAGATTGAGCAAAGCTATTTGTTCTGCAAAACGTAAGGGTAGGGGGCTCATTGAACTCACAAGGAATGATGGAAAGATACAGATAAGTGAAAAGAGAGAGCGAATGTGGATATGTGTGTGTGTGTGTGTGAAACGGATGGTGTAACGGAATTGCTCAATTTGGTGAGATGATGCCAACTAATTGTATTATTTCGGGTTTCTGACTTTTGACGAGTTTGGCAGGTAATTATCGATGGTGAGTTGTTTCAATCAATGGAAGAACTTCCTACGCCCTCTTGGCAAGACTATTATAACAATCGTTCACCAATGGATAAAACTTAGTCTTATCAAAAAAGAGTTCGCGCCTTCATATCTCGCAGACTTCTATGACAGATAAAATATATACAACAGAAGTCTAACTAAATAAATACATATATCATCACGCCTTTTATCCATTACTGGGTGTGGCACTCTGCCGAAGTAGATCTCGGTAAGTGATATATTTATGCGCGGGAAGCAGGGTTGAAAAAAAACCCGGGTTTTTTTTAAAAAACCCGACCCACTGGGTTTTTTATAATATTGACAAATACACTTTTTAATACATGTTATTTAATTCTAGGTTAATTTTGTATATAATGTTTAAAATGCATATTGTATACTACTAAACATTAAAACTAAATTTATGTACTATTAGGTAATAATTGCAAAAAATATATATTTATTTTATTGTGAATTAAAAACATAATATGCTCTATCAAAATTATTTAATTATAGTGACTAATTATCACCTATTAATTTCACTAGAAGAAAATTATCGAAAATAGCTTTAATTTCATTGGTTCATTTTCAAACAAATTTGTGATTTTATTGGTTCTCACATATACGTAGTAAGTTTTTATGAAGTTTGTAGTTCTGCACATTTATTATTAACTACAGTTTAAATTTTGACAGCAATTTTAATTTTCCGTAAGTAAATAAAAATATAAATATATCAACACGCCTTCTACCCATTACTGGGTGTGGCACTCTGCCGAAGCAGATCTCGGTAAGTGATATATTTTGCGCGTGAAGTGCGGTTACCAATCGTCAAATCACGGCCCCCAAAGATGTTAGTGGTGGAAGAGCCACAGGGGTAGTTTTTGAAATTATGAAAATTGTTTTTTCGCCTGTGGGAATCAAACCAGGATTCTCAGGATCCACAGGCCGACTTCATACCACTGAGCTAGCCACCCCATATGTGATTAGCTATTATCTTTCTTAAACTAAATTTAAGAAATAAATTGAAACTTTACTTCATGAATATATTCCGATAAAATCTTTTGTGTCTAAAGGGACAAATATGATTAAAATTAAAGTCTAATTCTTTTTTCTAGTTTGGTATTAAGCTCTATAAATGCAGATCTAAAGAAAAAACTTTATGATGTATAAGTTATAATCAAGCATGTAGCAAGCACAATTTAAAAGAGAATTACTAGCATTAATTTGTTTGCAAATGCAGTAATAAACTAGATCTTGATTGCTAATTAACTAAGATTTCTTCACATCTCAAAAACTATCGTAATCGCAGTTCTAAATGGAAATATATTACACCGGAAATATAAATCGTGTA
The DNA here is from genome assembly GCA_911728475.2 of Pterostichus madidus. Lineage (NCBI taxonomy): Eukaryota > Metazoa > Arthropoda > Insecta > Coleoptera > Carabidae > Pterostichus > Pterostichus madidus. The sequence goes on from OU452312.1 coordinate 31,847,551, forward strand.
TAATTGATTTTCTGTATTAATTATCTAAACAAACACCCCGTATAAGTAATGAAAGAAGTAAAGCTGTTATCGGTAGAAAAGTAATAAAATAATTCCATTATATCTCATCATACAATCACAATCATATTTCTGAGATTCACTGGACAGGTTTATATTCATTGTTTCCACTTCCATCTCCCCTGGGGGCGGCCATGTTGCCGCCTCCAGCGCGGGAAGTGGGTCAAATATCCCCTCTCACCCCACCGACACCACGACTTGCAGAGACGGACTGCGCAAAAATATAAGTATGGGCCACGACAACAAAAGGCACACGTGTAATAGAAGTATCATGTTAAGCATCATATACATGACATCCTGAAATCTTGTCAGTTACAGGATGTTCCGTAAAAAATGCCATAGACGAACAATAACGAGAGTTTTTAACTATCATTGCTTCAATACAGGAAAATGTTTCAAATAAAAGACGTAAAGAATTAAATAAATAAATATATCATCACGCCTTCTATCCATTACTGGGTGTGACACTCTGCCGAAGCAGATGTCGGTTCCTTTTTTTTTTTTCGCGTGAAGTGCGATTACCAGCCGTCAGATCACGGCCCTTAAAAATGTTAGTAGAGGAGGAGCCACAGGGGTTTTTTTTAATGTGAGGAAAATGTTTGTCGACTATGTGAATCGAACCAGGGTTCTAAGGATCCATAGGCCGACTCGATACCACTGAGCCAACTACCTATTATGTATAAAATGTAGTATTTATCACGGGTGAAATTAGCGTATCTGAACCTGAGTATGTTATTAGTCCTAGGCGCTTTGCGTCTCGTGCTAATAATCATGCCATGGGCCAGAAACGCCTGTATTCACCCTTCATACAAAAATAACTATTATGAACAACCGGGCCGAAATTCATATGTAACCTTAAAAAGCGGGCTTAAACACTTCTTTTTAGCCCTAGGGCTATAAAAAAATAATTCCTATGAATACATAAATAAAATGATAATTTTTGTTTATTGTGAATAGTTGATTTTACAAAGGGTCATTTTGACAAATAACCTATGTACATATTTTAATCTTTTGAACATATAATTAAATGTTATTTGATTGTATGTATAAATAAATATAAATATATCATAACGCCTTTTACCCATTACTGGGTGTGGCAGTCTGCCGAAGCAGATCTCGATAAGTGATATACGCGCAAAAAGTTCGGTTATCAACCGTCAAATTATGACGTCCAAAGATGATAGTGGTGGGAGAGCCATAAGGGTGAAAATATTTGTCGGCTGAGGGGATCGAACCAGGATTCTTAGGACCCACAGGCCGACTTGATACCACTGAGCCATTGCCCCATTAATAATTGTTTGTATCACGGGTGAAATTAGCGTTTCTGATCCTGAGCATGTTATTATCTCGCGGCGCTTTGCGCCTCGTGCTAAAAACCATGCCGCGGGTCAGAAACACCTGTTTTCACCCTTGATACATAATTAACTATTTACTTCCTAGCGTAAAGTGGCTTTAATATCTATAACTTGTATTTGAAATTTTTATTTCTATCTGCCACCATTTTAGAATTAAAATAATTAAATCAAAATCGCAAATTTTACATTTTTCATTAGATCTAGTCACCTGTACATTTATTTAACCGAAGTCGTAGTAGAACTTATAGTTTTAGAGATCCCAATGATGGCCAAAAAAAAACCTCACTCTCTATAGGGTCTAATCGAGTCTAAATTAGTCTCTGTTGCATCGCATCGCATCGCACCGCACCGCGGACCAGCATAATGCTAAAACGAGATAAAATTTTAATAAGTGTAAAGTCAGATGTTTATGCCAGGACAGCCGGGTCTGAAAAACGCCAACTATTACTTTTTCATTTTCGTTCGCGCGTCGTTTCAGGCGGTTGTTGCTCGCTTGTCTTCCTTCCTTTTATCTTTTTTGCTTCCTGCCAAATTTTCTGCCGAGTAATTTTGGGATTCTCTTTGTGCTTAGGAAATAATTGGAGATTTACTTCAATGTAGTTGTTTTGTGTTTTTCGTGTTGGTACAATGAATATTTTGTGAAAATGTTCAATATGCGCAGTGAGGAATATTTAAATATTTATAAAAACTAGTTTATAAAACTGTTGCAAAAGATTGCGCGATTGTTGTTTATACTTAAAAGTGTGTCAAATTCATTTACGAAATTAATATTAAATATTGATAAATTTATTTATAATTACATACTTATTTATATAATTTTTATATACTTATTACTTCATAATCTCGTCAATATATTGCAAACATACATTGCATATTCATTCGTTTTAATGCACATTTTAACGGCATTTATTTTAATTATAAAAAATTCAACTTTTGGGAGGCTATAGCTCAAAAACTAAGCAAAATTTGGAAATACGCTCAACGGCATTGAATTTCTCGTGTCCGAATTGACTTATATACAAATTTACAGCGACTTTGATTTTTTGAAAATTTCTTAAGGGATTTTTTTCGATTTTAGGCCAATTTCAGAGTGTTTGTTCTAAAATAGTTTCTCGTACAAATATTTTAACAAAAATTTACATACTTATGTATTTCGACACGCTGAATCCAATGGTGAAGTTTTCAAATGCGTATGACTTCTAGTTTTTTAGATATTGTTCAAAAACTGTTTTATGAGAAAATTTTGGTCAACAATTAGGAAAATTTAAAAATCGCTGAAAATATGTTTATATGTCAATTACAGCATGGGAAATCCAATGCCGTTGAGCGTTTCTTCATATCTCGTTTAGTTTTTGAGATATAGTCTCAAAAAAGTAGAATTTTTCCAAAATTTGAATCATTTTTCTTAAACTGTCCTATATCTCAAAAACTAGACTGAATATTGAGTTAGCGACTTCACCACTGAATTATTGAGAGTTTTCTACATAAGTATGTGTATTTTTATAGATGTAAATTAACGCATACATTTTTGATAGTACAAAATGTGAAAGGGCGTATACAATTTTGGAGAAAATCAACTTTTCGGAGGCTATATATCAAAAACTAATCAAGATACGAATTTTCGCTCAACGGAATTGAATTTTTCGTATTCGAATTGACTTATATGCAAATTTTAAACCATTTTCATTTTTTGAAAATTTCTTAAGGGGTACCCCTTAGATTTTTTTCGATTTTAGGCCAATTTTAGACTGTTTATTCTAAAATTCTTTCTCGTACGAATATTTTAACGAAAATTTACATACATATGTATTTGGACCCGCTAAATCCAATGGTGAAGTTCCCAAGTGCGTTTGTCTTCTAGTTTTTGAGATATTGTTCAAGAAATGTTGGATGAGAAAATTTTGATCAAATATTTTTGAAATTTAAAAATTGCTACAAACTTGTTTATAAGTCAATTAAAACACGAGAAATTCAATGCCGTTGAGCGCATCTTCATATTTTGTTTCGTTTTTGAGATATGGCCTCGGAAAAGTACAAAATCTAATGAGGTAAAATTTGGAAAAAACTCAACTTTCAAGAGTCTATATCTTAAAAACTAAACAAGATATGAAGATGCGCCCAACGGCATTGAATTCCTCGTCTCCGAATTTACCTATTTATATATTTTCAGCGATTTTTATTTATTTTAAATTTCGTAATTGGATTTTTTTTTATTTTAGGCCTATTTTAGGTTGTTTGCTTTAAAATTCTTTCCCGTACGAATATTGCAACGAAAATTTAATTTGAAAACTGGTAACCGCACTTCACGCGCAAAAATACACCCAGTAATGGGTAGAAGGCGTGATGATATATTTATTTATTTATATTTCTCAAAAGAATATTACTCATAAATAGATCAAAACCTTACCCAACAATCAAACCATCAAGAAGCTATTACAAAACAGATTTTCCACTGACTCATCCCACATTACTACACCAATCACACTAGTCTTGACTCTAGTAGTAGCACTAGTTAATAACTCTTAAAGTGTTCGGAGTGACCAGAATGGGTTATGGGCTTCTGCATCGGGGCCAATGTCAAGAGTGGAACAACAAGCATGTCAAGGAGACAAACTAGCTCGACGCAAGAACCAGGTAGCAATAAGGTTACTGCTGAGGCTGGGAGATTGGTTCGCAGATCGATTCCCAGGGGAAGTGTTTCAACAAATATTAGAATATATATAATCTGTCAATTGGCCACGGTCAGATCTGCGATCAGATCTATACAAGGATTTTATATAAATACTGGATTGATAAGTTGCTTGTTGACGGCGGCTATTTGCAGGACAGGCAAAAATAACGCTTGTAACATTAGGGTTTTTACGGAAAGGAAGAGGTTTTAATTAATTATTTATTGATTGAAATTTTCTCATTCAACAGTTTTTGAATAATATCCCGAAAACTAGAAGATATACATACTTGGGAACTTCAGCGGGTCGAAAATCAGAATTTTCGTTACAATATTCGTACCGGAAAGAATTTTAAAGCAAACAGCATGAAATTGATCTAAAATCGAAAAAAATGCAAGGGGTACACCTAAAAGGAAATAAGCAAACGACAAATAAAATAATTTGAATAAAATATAAAATAAATATAAATATATCATCACGCCTTCTACCCATTACTGGGTGTGGTACTCTGCCGTAGCAGATCTCGGTAAGTGATATATTTATGCGCGTGAAGTGCGTTACCAGCCGTTAAATCACGGCCCCCAAAGATGTTAGTGGTGGAGGAGCCACAGGGGTAATTTTAAATTGGTGAAAATGTTTTGTCGGCTGTGGGGATCGAACCAGAGTTCTTAGGATCCACAGGCCGACTCGGATACCACTGAGCCATTACTGGTCAATGGTATGTAAAAATACAACAATACACTACAGTTCAATTTTCGAAAGAGTTTTAGCTAATCTTGACTCTTGGATTAGTCAAATTAAAGTTATCAATAGTCCTAATAAACTCTAATATTACTATTTAGTTTTCGGAGAGTGATTTGGATTAACTTTTTAAAATCGGACTAAAATAAGACTAATTAATCCAAGATTCAGGATTAACCGGGCTGTAGAAGTTCATTTCAATTAGGAAATAGTTATGTTCATAAATTTGTGAAACAAAATATGCGAATACAACTACAATACAGATTTATAAATCAGATTACTCGATAATATTATTTTAATATTATTAGTCTGGCAGTAAGATACTGTGGTTAGCATTAAGGCATTCGAATCCAGAGGTCCTGAATTCGAATTACACTCAAGTTAAAAATGTATTAACTATCACATTGCACACTAATTTTATTTGCAAAATATTTCGATGAAATCAAAATGGCGTTAGAAACGGGATGCAATCTGATTATTTATTTGGTCCTAACGCACACTTCAACGTATGTTTTATCGCTTTTCTCACTGGCAACACTGCAAAATATTTACTTTAGCAACCTACATAGCAGTGCATTCTACATAACATGTTTTACACTGCTTTAGTAAATAAACATTGTATCGATTATACAATAAGCCATATATCAGAAGAAGGCAGGCAGGCAGGTTACTCAAACAATATTCAATTCAATTTTATCTCATATTTTATGCTCATACGATACATGACCTTTGTTTTTATAAATTTCAAACTATAAATCATAATATTAGAGATAGTTTTATCTCAAGACGACATAAATAATTCAGTATAATGTTTTAAGCTTACGTACATCAACTTAAAACAATTGCTTTGTTTCCAAACTTGAAGCTATCTATGAAAAATACATATTTTATTACTATAAAACAAAAAATAATAAGTATAGACCTTGCCAAAGAGTTTGATAAATAAGGCATTGAACATATGTTTCTGTTTTACTTTGTTAATATTTTTTAAAAGTTACATATTTGGAATAAAACAAAAGACAAAATGTCTATTGCGATGTGGAATTGAGTCTTAATAAATAAGAAAAAATAGGAAAAAATTTTCCATCACTTGTCTCGTAATTCCACAGAGCTGACCTGAGAAGTTGATGCAAACGTGCTGTAAAAACCTCTGTGGAATTACGAGACAAGTGATTTTTTTTCTATTTTTTCTTATTTATTAACATATTTGGTTTAAATAAATAAATATATCATCACACCTTCTATCCATTGCTGTGTATGGCATTCTGTCGTAGCAGATCTCGGTAAGTGATATATATATATATATATATATATATATATATATATATATATATATATATATATATATATATTCGCGTGAAGTGCGGTTACAAGCTGTCAAATCACAGCCCTCAAAGATTTAGTGGAGGGGAAACCATAAGGGTAATTTTTAAGGTGGTGAAAATTATTTGTCGGCTATGGGAAACAAACCGGGATACTCAAATCAAAAATAAACACAACAAAAAAAACTAAATGAACTGATGAATATATATATTTTTTTGTAGATATCTAAGATATAATTCGAGATTGTCCTATAGCAACAATGATTAAAAATAATCCATGAGGTGATGTGAACAATAAAAAGTATTATCACTTTATCTCAAGTACTAATAAAAATTTAAATAAAATTAAATATAGAACGACGTACATCAAAACTTCTTTAGACCGCACTGAATTATAATATGAGCGATAGGAAAATATTATTAGCACGAGATTAACTATTACAAATAAATATTAAATCATTAATTATATAATATCTGTTTTGGTTTATTACATTTTTATGTAACTGAAAAATAATTTATATTTTATAATTAACCATTTTTATGCCATATAATGTTTATAACGCTCGTGACCGACAGAAAACTACTTTTTCTGCCACTGACGAACTAATGAAACTCTTTGATTTTAAGAAGTGTCAAAAAATGTATTTTTTTACGACCGAGCAGAAAATTGCTTTTCCAACTGTCATTTGAAAGCAGAAAGGTAACATTTGCCGCTTCTAAGCGGCCAAGTAAAACTGTATCATCGTAACCATGGATACTTAAAAACTGTCGCCCGAATTTTCAAACTGAACTATGAAAAATTATTAATAGTTATTTATTATACAAGTGTTTTATTAGGTATATAAAACACGCAAGAAAAGTTTAAACACAAGACCGAAGGTCGAGTGTTTAATATTCTTTAGTGTTTAATATATCAATAAAACATAAGTGTAATACAAAATTTTATCCACAACTCATAATTATTGGTATCGAAGAAGATTGGTGGTAACGTTTAACGTTGATTCAGTTACCTATATATAGTTTCTCAAAATACAGTAGATCATGAAGTGGTTGCTAAGTAACAAGTTGTTTACAGTGTTTTATGGAATATAAAACACTAGTGTTTTATGAGTCATATAATTCAACACAAATCAGTGTAATAATGTCTTTATTATATATGAGTTGTGGATAAAATTATTTTACAAGCGTTTCTAAATGGCCGTAGAAAAAATATTGTATGCACTTCCGAGGAGAAAATATCCTTGTCGTTCTTATATAGTTGTTGTTCTCGGTAATACACTACTTTCTGCTCTAGGTACACAAATAACTATTCTATCTATCAGAAAATTCAAACTAACTATTTCTCTTGAGTTCTGAAATGTTATCTTTTTCTAACGTTAGAAGAAAAAATATTGTCGTATAATTATCGAGACAGTTATTGTTACAAAATAATATATTTTTTTCTTCCGAGGATGAATCTAACAGTAATGGATCATGTGACCAAATTTAGAAAGCTGATAAACCCTGCTGCAATTATTCTGCTTGTATTATTAACACATAAAGATATCTGGGTATAATTTAAGATTTTCATTAAGAAGAAACAAGTTTTAAACTCGATTACGATATATGTCCGCGTTCGTGGGAAGTAAAATATTGCAGTAACAAAATTAATAAAATAATTTTACAACTCCTCACTGATAAAGTATATATTTTAAGTAAGTGCGAAATATCTATGCGAAGTAGAGTAGCAACTCTTATTTCTTATGCAGTTGGCATACCTAGAAACTTAACAGCAAAGTGGTTTCAAAGTTGTGATACGCAGAAGAGTACGAGTAAGAAGAAGATGCAGTTTCCAAAACGAGAAACTTATTCGATGTCTTTGAAGTAATTTATACTCGTGTTTGTTTGCAACTGTGAAATAAATTCTACGGTTAATTAACATACAATGCTAGCTCGTTTGATTGAATTTTAAAATGATTGTGTGTATATTCGAGCATTGACTTATTGTTTTGGTTGTTAATTGTTTTGCGAAGGATGAAGTCATCAAATTTATGATAATGAATTACTAGCTAATTATTATTTACGATCGTCGCAAAACCCGGGATAGCGATTTAGAAAAACGGAAACTTTTATTTTTGTTATTCCAATAGTATATTTCAAATTTATTAAATTTTTCCTAAAACCAGACGCCGTACTATATTCTGTTTTTGAACCAGGAGGAGTAATTTAAATTTTAACCGCTAAAACTGACGCTTCTGATTGGCTAGTGCTTCGTCCAGTTTACACTGTACATAGATTTTACATTTGATTTATTAGAGTTGTCATAAGTTTTGAGGTTATCTGTGTTCTTGTTGGTTTTTTGCATTTCTGTGACATTAACATAAATCAGTTCTTTTAAGAAGTAATAATATACGGAGTGACAAATTAGAGTTTATAATATCATTTGTATTTTAAAATAAATTCCATGAGACTTAATCAGTGCAGATGTGTAAGAAATTTTTGTATTTCGCGCCAACAAAAATCTAGTAACTTTCTATAGTGTAAATCTGACTGCATTTACTCCTCCTGGTTAAAAAACAGACTATAGCCGCAATTAATTTTAAGTATAATTTTTTTGTTACTATTAATATTTAAGGGTTTTTTCCAGTTTCTTGGGGTTAAAAAAGGAACTTTTACATTATTTTTTTATATTTTCTATAAGTATTAATTTTGAACAATATTGTTGCATACTTTGTTCAGGAATCAGCTACCGACCAGGTCTAGGTTGTCCACTATAAAATTAACGCATCCTGGGGCTCCTATTCCGTTCGTCCAGTCTATTCCACAGCACTAACACTTATATAGTAACGTTTCTTTTATATATCACACACTTATACGCACAATTTAAGCTAATTTACGCATTAAAATATCACGAAATATTTACTAAAATACTCACAAAACACTGTAAACGTTTCGATCAATGCAGTAGCCCGCACTCGACTACTGAACGAGAATAAACAAACAACGTTATAAATTAATTGGTAAAATGTGATGAAGCTTGTTCGGTAAGGTGAAGATATTTTTATTTATCATTAAAAGAAATACTCATACAGACTAAATGTAATGTACAGGTCCCACAGGTCTCGAATGTTGCCGATAGTAAACGAACGAACCCGATTTTCAATTTTCAAAAATCTTGATACTCTTATTTTCTTTCTTCAATCATGTAATTGTCAATAGAAAATATGTACAGGATGGTGAACGCAACTCTCGAACATAGGGATTTAACATGTAAAATCACAATTTTGTAATTTCCTGCTTCCCTAATTATTTGAAGCAAAAAAGCTTCGAATAATAGTTTTAGGGCATAAAATTCTGCATCTAAGCCAATAAACAAAATTAACTTTGCATGCTTCGTAACGGCACAAATTAGATCTGAAAATGACAAAAATAGCCTCAAAACTATCGATAGCCATGGAATTGAAACAAAATTAAACAAATGTTTGACGTTTAATCTGTCAAAATAATTTCTTTATTTATTATGTCATTTATTTTGACAGATAAAATGATAAACCATTGTTTAATTTTGTTTTAGATCTATGGCTATCGATAGTTTTCAGGCTATTTTCGTTATTTTCAGATCAAATTTGTGCCGTTGCGAAGCATGCAAAATTAATTTTGTTTATTGTATTAGATGCAGAATTTTATTCCCTAAAACTTTTATTTGCAGTTTTTTTGGTTAAAATAATTAAGGAAGCAGGAAATTACAAAATTGTGATTTTACATGTTAAATCCCTATGTTCGAGAGTTGCGTTCACCACCCTGTATATATTTTCTATTGACAATTACGTGATTGAAGAAAGAAAATTTAAATATTATAATTGTTTCAATTGTCTACAGATATTTGTATAACATGGGACGAAAGTGTTTTATTTTTTCCCGCGTGTGACGTATGATCACACAAGAAAAAAATTACACTTTATTCCAGAGGTACATATGACGTTTTCCTACGGTCATTCTTTCAGGTCATTTAAATAAAAATTAAAAAATACTGACGATATATGAATAAATAAATAAATATCTAACGATTACTATAAAATGAAACATAAATGAGAGGAAAACAGTTACTTTCCTCCGTATGGAGATAATAGCCGACTTTCGGTTAACGTTGTAAAAAAGACTAATTACTTTACGCGTATCCCATAAAGAGAAAAATTGGAATACCACCAGGACTTTAACCTAGAACCTATGAACTCCGATCATATGTTTTAAACCAACTAAGCTACGATCGCCATGTGATTTATTAAATCTGTTTTTTTTTTCCAATTTTTCTCTCTATTTTTGTTATGTTATATACAGCCTCGATTCCTTGACTCTTTCATATAATGAAAGACTTTACACGAAAGTTATCTGCAGTGACACTGTTATTTAAGGGAAATATTTACCAATTGAAATTTAATTAGTATTTTAAGGAAATTTTATTTTATTAAGTAAGTTCTTAAAAACAAATGAGAGTTTGTCGTAGTTCAGAATTATTGTAATAAACTTTAAAAGTTAAACTTGTTTAAGCAGTCTGAAAATAATTAATATAACAACTAAATATTAATTTCTAATAGATATATAATTATGGAAATCACTGTTTAACTTTCCATTTTCTTTATTATAAAACTGATTTCTTTGTCTATAATAAAAAGAAATAAGAAAGTTTTAAAAATCGCGACAGAAACAACAGAAAAAGACGTACACTCAGCATAAGTACTACTTGAATAGTTGTAATATACTTGTTCAGTTGTCATTTTGGTAGATAGTACTTACTATAACTTATGTACGAAACATGTGCGTAGTAATATAAAAAATCTGAACAGTTTATAATAACTTTTGTCACGTAAACATTACAACACAATGCAGTGTCACTTTCTAAACATCAGCCTCATTATTTCAATCGCGAGCGTTCGCCATTCTACCAAATACCATCATAAATATAATACGTCGTAAATTATTACAATACCTTCCATTTATAAACATTTTTCATGGATATAACGTTTTTACAAATGCACGTAAATCATTAATTATGTTATATCTGTTTTGGTTTATTACTTTTTTATTTGAGGAAAAACAGGAAAATTATTTATACTTCTGGAAAAGTTTTAGCAGAAATATTTTCTAATAGGTATCGAGAAAGTTATTGGTGTCAAATAATTGAATATTAATTAGTATTGATTTTACCGTTTTCTGAAGGTGATGGATCCAAAAATAAAATAAATATAAATGTATCATCACGTCTTCTACCCATTACTGGGCGTCGCACTCTGCCAAAGTAGATTTGGATAAGTGATATATTTTTGCGCGTGAAATGTGATTAGCAGCCGTCAAATCACGGCCGTCAAAGATGTTAGTGAAGGGGGAGCCACAGGAGTAGTATTAATGCGGTGCAAATATTTGGCGGTAGTAGGAATCGAACCAGGATTCGCAGGATCCACAGGCCGACACGATACCACTGTGCCACCTACTCCAAAAGTAATGTTTCAAATAATTTTTATTCTAGGCTGTATAAGTTTTAATATAAAACGACAAATTTGAAAAGGCGCAAATTCCAACTGAATTTTTTTTTTATCAAAAGAAGCTTTAATCTCTATCATTATTATTTTACAATAGGCAATGCTTTTTAATGTTCTAAATTGGTATTTTAAATTTGATTCCTACAACAGACAAACAATTAATCCCTGTGGCCCTCCCTGCACTAATATCTTTGGGGATCGCGATTTGACGGCTGGTAGCTACTTTTCATGCGCATAAATATATAACTTACCGAGATTTGTTTCCACAGAGTGCTACACTCAGTAATGGGTAAAAGGCGTGTTGATATTTTGTTTTATTTTTTTATGATGATTTTTTTTTAAATTGTATTTACTAGTAATATATTACAGGATGATCAGAAATAACTATTCCAGTTAGCAATACAATTCTAGGGATCTTTAATTCCACAGTTAGCACAATACTAGGTAAAGGCGAAAATACTATTTGGCATGTCTTTTTTAGAATAAATACAAATAGGTTATATCAGGGGCCTGACAGCTAACAGGATTTTAAAATGATAGAAATACTTCAAATTATTGCTCTGTGAGTAATGTTAAGAAATAAAAAGATGTGAGTAAAGGAATCAAGGATTTTATTTATTTAAATTTTTAAATTATGTGTCATTCCTACCAATTTCAAGTAATTTATTTTTATTGTCAACCGAAACAGTTATTTCTGAACACCCTGTACTTGAAGGGATCGCAAATACATTATCGCTTCAAATCTCAAAATATGTAAACCCATAACCGGTTCCACCCCTCAATTACAAACACTTCCATCACTGTCCAGCATCCGTCATCTCTCCCACATTACATCTACTCCTCAACCACTTCACCTCCAACCATATAACCATCTAACGGTTCACCTCAGCGCTGTAGCATACATCAACTTCATCTATAAATAACACAACAGTACAACAGAACTGTAAGCAATGAAAACAGAAGCCACAGAAGCCACAGAACACAGAACAAAACCTCGGGCTCCGAGCAGCCGACGCGCGGCGCCTTCATTCATAATATGTAATTAGTGGTTATCGCGGCAGCGGCGGCACCGCGGGGGCGGTGGAGACGGAGGCCTTGTCTTCCGTTCCACGTAGAGTTAATTAAAAACCACTGGGAGTGTGGAAGTGATAAGAGAGACAGATGGATTTTTAACATTTAAGACAGAGGAGTCATTGTTTGTTCAAAGTGTTAGCAGTTACAAATTTGGTTTTTGTATTTGACATTCGTAAGGAAGTTATTATGAAAAAGCGTTTATTGCGATACGTAACATTTTTGTTTAGACGATTGGTAGTATTGTAACAGTCAACATGGTGTCTACCGATCTGGAATTCCTGGAAAACCTGGAAAGAGCCTGGATTTTAGAAACATACTTTGAAATCCTTAAATATCCTTGAATTTTTATAAAATACCTGGGAGAAAATTATATATTTTTAATATGTTTTCTTATATTTTGGAATAAAATTGATGTTTTAAAGTTCGCAACTATTTTTTTCGCCTGCTGCTCATTCTCTAAACGTGGACGCGTACGAAAAAGAGTCTTATAAAACTCGTTCTTTAATACACTATTATCTACAATCGTCTGTAAAATAGGATTTTATGCACGCAAATCAGTGTGTATGATACTAGTGCAATAATGCACTGTGGCCTGTGAACCTTGAGAACCCTGATTCGAATCCAACAGTCGACAAACATTTTCACTACATTAAAACTATCTCTGTGATTTCCCCTACCACTAACATCAATGGAGGCCGTGATTTGACGACTGATAACCACACTTCACGTGCATAAATATATCACTTACCGAGATCTGCTCCTGTAGAGTGCTAAACCCAGTTACCAACCGTCAAACCATGGCCTCAAAGATATTAGTGGTAGGGGAGCCACAGAGATAGCTTTAATATGGTAAAATTGTTTATCAACTGGTAACCGCACTTCACGCGCATAAATATATCACTTACCGATATCTGCTTCAACAGAGTACCACACTCAGTAATGGGTAAAAGGCGTGATGATATATTTATTTATTTATAAAATTGAAGCCTGGTTCTGAAATCTACATGCGTAGTTTTAGTTTTATTTATTTGTATTATTAGTACTACTAGTACAACAGGAACTTAATTCCAATTACAGAAGAGTCAGGACTCACCGAACAATTGTTTGTTAGCCTCGATATATTTAACTTGAGCGGGATTCGAACTCGACATTTCCCTAATTTTTTGACTGAAAATATTTCAGAAATTGTATAAAAATTCCAAGGATTTTAAAGGATTTCAAGTCAGGTTTTATCAGGAATCCCAGGCCCGGTAAACACCACATTATTTTATTATTTAACATCGAAAACAAACTCCCATTTGTAAGCTTCATATCAACAAAATTTAATAGAATCAGTGTGCACATCAGCTGATTTCCTTTCATAGATGTCACCATTGTGACCAAACAAGGTATTAAGAAGTTCTCCACGTGTGCATGTGCAAGTGTGCGCACAGCAATGTTCCCCCCGCCCGTTACCCCGCACCACGTGTCTTGGGGAATGTAGGTCGACACAAAACTAGAATTGCCAACAACGAACAACCAAGTGAGTGAGCGCAACTTCGACTAATAACTCTTGTGCTGTGACTGAATCTTCTTCCTTCCTGTTTGCCGTCGTCACATCAACACGACCAGGAATTAAAACTAAACGGATGTGGCCTAAAGGAGGAAGAGGATTCAATCGAGCACGGATTTCGGGAGATATGTTTTTAAATATGAGACATTTTGAGATGGGATGGCTAGCTCAGTGGTATGAAGTCGGCCTGTGGATCCTGAGGTCCCAGGTTCGATTCCCACAGGCGACAAATTTTCATAATTTGAAAAAGCTATCCCCGTGGCTCCTCCACCACTAACATGTTTGGGAGCCGTAATTTGACGACTGGTAACCGCACTTTACGCGCAGAATATATCACTTACCGAGATCTGCTTCATCAGAGTGCCACACCCAGTAATGGGTAGAAGGCGTGAAGATATATTTATATTTATTTATTTACATTTTGAGAAATAATTGACGCTGGAAAGTTCTGTGCTATGATTGAGCATTTGTTGTCGGCAAGTACTACATAATATGCTGTTCTCGTATATTTATTTTTTCACCTACTTGAATATGAAATAAAAGAACGTAATTAAAAATGTATTTTTATTTGCGAACTGCAACTACATACCTACATGGTGTATTTGGCATTTGCTTTTTTTTTTCCTGAAGTATTGAAGCACCCTGTATACAAGGATTCAATAAAAACTTAGCCATAGGCGAAGAACATCATTGCCATTGCTTCCCTTGATTAATTTACAGGAAAAAATATTCAAAGGAATGTTTAGAGCAGGGTTGATGATTTTTCGAATATTCGAGACTTCGAATGTTCGGATTTATTGAACCTTCGAATATAGATTCGAACGTTCGAATTTTTGAATATTCCGAATTTTCGAATTGCGAATCTGAATCCTAACGTGAACACGGCATGTTGATATGAATTATTTTCAGAATAAACTAATTTGCAGAGTTTTATATTAATTCATAAGTAATTATTCGCAACCTAAAAAAATCACTTGTAGTATCTATGATGATAACCTCGCCCACATATGACGTAATCGTTTTCATAAAGAGAATGGAATTCATGTAATATTTACTTACAGTTCACAGTGAACTGTAAGTAAATATTAAAGTCCTGATATAACCATGGAAACCACTGTGCAATAAAAGTTGCACTTACTGTGTTTAAAAATAAAATAAAATAAATATAATATATCATCACGCCTTCTACCCATTACTGGGTGTAGCACTCTGCCGAAGTAGATCTCGGTAAGTGATATATTTTGCGCGTGAAGTGCGGTTACCAGTCGTCAAATCACGGCCCCCAAAGATGTTAGTGGTGGAGGAACCACAGGAGTAGCTTTTGAAATTATGAAAATTGTTTGTCGCCTGTGGGAATCGAACCAGGGTTCTCAGGATCCACAGGCCGACTTCATACCACTGAGCTAGCCACCCCATTAATTTTGTCGTTAATAGGTAACTTACAGTACAAGTATTGTAAAAAGTAAACTTTTCTTCCCTAGAGACGGAAAGAAAGGCATATCTATGGCAACTAGAAAACAACGGTATGATTTAACATGAAGAACATCAAAATTAAATAATTACCGTAATTACAGCTTATAGCATTACAATTAAATTAATAGGTAACTTACAGTACAAGTATTGTAAAAATAGGGTTTATATCACGGTGAAAAAATCGTTATGATAACTATTATATCAGCTACATTCGTATACGAAACATAATGATTGAAATATCAATAAAAAGTTTAAATTTTTTCTTCCTAAATTATAACGGAAGTAGGAATTCTTGTTAATGCCTACCACTAAGGAAAATTTTTGCTGAAAGAATATGCATTGTTATCAGAAAAATGATTCAGCATATCGCACAAGTTAGCTGGTAATATGAGAGTTGTAATTACTAAATAATCAACAGGAAGTCATGAATAATACTATTTAAAGTGCCTGGATTCAAAATATTTACTTGTCTTACGATTTTCATTACTGGTTAATAACTAAAAAGAAACAACACAACAGAGAACACAGTGTATTTAACGAAGGAAAATGATAAAAAAGAAAATTAAAACTGTTTAAAAGTGAAAAGAATAATGAAGTCTTTTACGATAATGTCAACAGTTGAGAAATAAAAAACGCCGCAGGAAAAAGAGAATTTTATTATGGCTTTTTCCGCGATGTTTCTCGCTCTAATATCAAGTAAATTGTGAATTATTCTTCGCAGCATTTAAAAGTTTCAAAACATTTTTAATTTAACACGCCGCTAGACTCGTAACATTAGTATTCCGTTAATTTATACGCGACGAAACTATAACACTCATTTACACTCTTTTACAATCTCGTTACTATCATTAAAATTAGTATTATGCTATCGGAAATGTAGCATTGTATTATATTGGAACGCATTCTTGGCAAAGCTCGCTTCGCTTGTTCTTCTAACAAACTTACTCTAATCCCGTAGAATACCTGCTGCACACACGCAATTCATTATATTAGATTTTATGTTGTTAGAAGTAACCGTGAGTAATTTGAGATGTTATCAATGTCGAAGAAAGAAGATGAATGATAAGCGAATAGGAGTGATTGGATAGATGTGATTGATGGTTTGTGTTGCGATGAATGATTTTGAGAGTAATAAATGAATGAGTTTATAAGGAATGATCTATGAATGTGGTTAAAGTGAGGGAGGTGTGTGGGATGAGAATGTTTGACGAGGACTGATTATTTGATGAATGTAATGAGTGAATATATTATGAATGACTTTAGGGTTCATGCTATCCCATTTGATGGGATATCGCGTGAAGATATGTATGTATGTATGTATATAGATTTTTAACCATAAATTGTCTTACATACATTTATTTGAATATTAAATCTATTCTTGGCAATGTTTGCTTCGCTCACATTTTAAACAAATAAAAGCTATAGAACGCAAGTTCCACACAAGTAAACCTTTATATTTATTATACAAAATTTCATGGGGTAGGTGGCTCAGTGGTATCAAGTCGGCCTGTGGATTTGAGAACCTTGGTTCAATTGCCACAACAAACAATTTTTACCACATTAAAATTACCCCTATGGCTCTCCCTCAACTAACATCTTTGGGGCCCGTGATTTGACGGCTGATAACCGCACTTCACGCGCATAAATATATCACTTATCGAGATCTGCTACGGCAGAATGTCACGCCCAGTAATGGGTAAAAAGCATGATGATATATTTATGTATTTTCGATATAATACATATTTAAAATAAATAAATAAATATATCATCACGCCTTGTACCCATTACTGGGTGTGGCACTCTGCCGAAGCAGATCTCGGTACGTGATATATATTGCGCGTGAAGTGCGGTTACCGGTCGTCAAATCACGGCTACCAAATATGTTAGTGGTGGAAGAGCCACAGGGGTAGGTTTTGAAATTATGAAAATTGTTTGTCGCCTGTGGGAATCGAACCAGGGTTTTCAGGATCCACAGGCCGACTTCATACCACTGAGTTAGCCACCCCATATAATACATATTTAAATATGAGATTGGTAAATAGTTATTTACGTAACAAGTTAAGTACTTACAAAATAAGTAATAAGTATTTATAATTTTTTTAATATTCAGTCACAAAATGCCACAATTGTGGTTGTCATTAATTTGTCGAGTTACAGAATAAAGAAGAAATACCCGAATTGCCAAAAAAACAAAGATTATAAATTGAAGAAATAACAAAACGACAAAATTTTGAATATTTGTAAATTCAAAGGAAAATATGAAATATATTTTGAATAAAAGAGAAACAAGACTGATAAAGTGATAACAGAAGCATAAATTTTCGTTATAAGACCACAAAGATAAAAACCGCCAGCAATAAAATCAAACTTGCCAACAGTAACAGTAGTGGAAAACCAATTTCCCTAGCGTCAAGAATATGTTATCTTCCCGCAACAGTTTGTACTTTGTAGTTTCCAAAAGACACTGAAAATTTAAAATCGTTTACGAAATACATTTACACACCACTGTATTTGCATCAGCGCCACTACAATCCAGCGGCGAATCCCATAAACTACACGTTGTTTTTATTTACATCTGATAGAGCACAAAAATATTTACTAGCCGCAGAGATAAATATAGAACTGTAATGATAAAGTTTTATCTTTATCGACAACCAATAAACAAGTGGGCTGGATCAGTTAGCTTCTAGCTGTATGTTTTATGCTAGTAATTCTGTTAAATGAAGATTTTCGCTTAATTTACTTAACAGTAACTTGGTTACTAAGTATCATTGTAACGTTATGGTTTAAGTGCGTTTTAACTCAAAACTATTTGTAGATATTTATGGATGGGTAGTTTTAAACTTATGACTTGATTCAAACAAATATCTGGAACATTGACTTCATTCTGTTCGCTATTAATTTTACAGTTGTCACTCTTCTTTTGTTAAAAAGAAACAACATTTTATTCCCTACAGATTTGTATCTAAACTTGTTTCCTTCTGCACAATATGAAACTGATTAGAAATTTATAAAAAAATTAACTTTTTACATTCTTATATCTACGAGTATTTGCGAATACAGTCCTATTGAACGGTATGTCCACGGGTCAAAAATTAACTAAATTGACAATGACTAACACTCAATTTTTTGGCAACCTAGGCCGAAAACAAATTATTTCTGGAAATTTTCTGATATAAAAATGCATTGTTGAGACTGGGAGTTATTTTAAATATTTATAAAATTATTTTTATGTAATTTTTTATGTGGTAATGGCTCAGTGTTATCGACTCGGCCTGTGGATCCCGGTTCGAGTCCCACAGCCGATAAACATTTTCACCAATTACCCCTGTGGCTCTCCCATCACTAACATCTTTGGGGGCCATGACTTGACGGCTGGTAACCGCACTTCACGCGCATAAATATATCATTTACCGAGATCTACTTCAGCAGAGTACCACACCCAGTACTGAGTAAAAGGCGTGATGATATATTTATTTATTTATATTTTAATAAATTGTTATTAAATGTTTTTTTATTATTATCATTTTTGTATTCTGTATGATTTATTATATCACATTTTTTTTCATCTACTAGTAATATGAAACTATTATTTCCCAAAATAAATAAATATATCATCACGCTTTCATTCATTACTGGATGTGGCACTCTGCCGAAGCAGATCTCGGTAAGTGATATATTTATGCGCGTGATGTGCGTTTACCAACCGTCAAATCACGGCCTTCAAAGATATTAGAGCCACAGGAGTAGTATTAATGTGGTGTAAATGATTTGTCGGCAGTGGGAATCGAGCCAGGGTTCTCAGGATTCACATGCCGACTCGATACCACTGTGCCACCCACCCCATATATAAAATTATAAGCGAATTATTTACTGCTTCTCTTAAAATATAAATTGAAGTCAGCGCAGTTTGAACTCAGCTGCGTCACTCTAGAATTTTCTAGATAACTTTTTCCAAATCTTAGTGAAAGTACAGCAACGTAATAAACATGAAAGCATCTGAATCTTCCTAACTTGCTTGTGAGACAATAATCTGTTTAGTTTAACTCAAATCTTTCTTGTCATTTAATCACGACAGCAAGTAAGTTAGACTCACGTTTAAAAGCACAACAGTGGCATGAAGTAGCTGGTTGATATTTGTGCATTGTGGTGCGTGCGAACGCGCGTGTGTCACGAAGGAATGCAAGGCATTCGACTAATCGAGGTCGATGGAGTCGGATTCACCGACTTCGTTCTGCCGTGTGGCTTACGATGAGCGAGGAATTACTAGAATTGTTTTTGTAGAATTCTGCCAAAAATTAACGCATTCTGTTTCTTATCTATATGTAAACAAGCGAAGGTAGCAGATATTATAAACATAATATTTGAGTAACTGTTGGCTTTCCAAATAAGTAATAAATAAAATAATATTTTGACATTTGTAACTTACAATCGTTATTTGTTTTATTTGAAAATTGTGTCTCTGGTGGAAAAAATGATATTAAGTTTTAGTTAAAGTAAGATCTGCAATTGCATACATACATATTTTCACGCTGTATTCCAACAAATGGGGTAGCATGAACCCTAAAATCACTCACAAAACACTCACTCATCACACTCATCAAACAAAATCAGCCCTCGTCAAACATTGTCATCCAAACACACCATCCTCACTTTAACCACATCCATATATCACTCCATATAAACTCATTCATTTATTACACTCGAAATCATATATCACACAACAAACCTTCAATCATATCATTCCTATTCACTTATCATTCATCTTCTTTCTTCAAACATAACATGTGCATAAAATATCTCAAATTACTCACGCTTACTCCTAACAACGAATCTAATAATGAAACTAACAACGAATCTACAAAGTTTAGAAAAGATGAAAGCGATAGCCTGCACTTGTATATGAAAGAAAAGTCCCCACAAATTGCAAATCTGTTAATTCGATCAATAGTTAAGTGGACAAATTTCTAGAAGTATATAGAGTAGATAGTTCAGTGGTCTCTTATAGGCTTGTGAATTTGAGAACCCGAGTTCGATTTCCACAACCGACAAACTTTACTCCACATTAAAAATTACCCCTGTGGCTTCCTCACCACAAAATATACAGTCCGGAAACAGGTGAAAGGCGTGATGATATATTTATTTTTTAATGTCTCCGACAAAATGTGAAATTCGGGCAAAGTGTTAAATGCACTATTAAATATTGCCAAAAATAAATATAAAGATTAGCATCTGTGAAGCGTACATTCTACACGCTTTGTTTGTTTAAAACGCGAATGAAGCGAGCCTTATCAATACTTTCAATATTTAAATTAATGGTGTGGCTAGCTCAGTGATATGAAATCGGCCTGTGGATCCTGAGAACCCTGGTTCAATTCCCACAGGCGACAAACAATTTTCATAATTTCAAAAGCTACCCCTGTGGCTCCTCCACCACTAACATCTTTGGGGGCCGTGATTTGCCGACTGGTAACCGCACTTCACGCGCAAAATATATCACTTACCGAGATCTGCTTCGGCAGAGTGCCACACCCAATAATGGGTAGAAGGCGTGATGATATATTTATTTAATTTATTTAATATATAAATAAATATATGAAATTTGGAATTGTTTAATCACGTACATGATATAATAATAATTCATTATTATTTTGATTAAAATTCCTCTATCTTATATTATAATTCAGTCTAATTTCATTCCATATACTATCCTATATATCCTTCCTTGTCTAGCTTAAGTATTAAATACAAACTTAACGGATCCCGTAAGTCGTAAGTAGATGATTGACTCAGGTTAAGTGGTACGCGTGACGTCAAAACTTAAACGGCAAACAACGTTACCGTAGCATAACACAAACGTAGCACGAGGAAAATCTTCCTTAGCTTTAATCTCATCTCGCAAACAATTGAAGATCACCTCAACTATTGTTTTCTACTTGTTAATGTTTTGTTTTTAAACACTTGCAGTTTTTTGTTTAATGTAAATGTAATGTGGGTATCATTTTGAGAATGACGTAAAAATGTTTTGGTCAATTACTTTGGGTTATTTTGAAATAAATAGTTGTTGTGTAATGAGTTAAGTACTATAATATTCTTGACTAGAACTTAGGTAGATGAAAACACGCAATTTGGGAACATCCTTCCGCTGTTGCGCATTATTTTCTCCAATATCACAACAGCCAAAATTTTCGCATTCGATAAAAAGTAGTATGTCATTAGTACATACATAACATTACGTTGAACATTTATTCATTATTAGATTCATCCTGTAATTAATCATTGTTGAATTATCCTATCCTGGCACATCACTTTCACTTTGTCCACATTCATAATTTCTATCCAAGGATTTATTTAAACACTAAATTGGTAATTTGCTTGTAGCATGCAGTAACATCTGTGAAGTAAGTTTGTTGACGGCGGCCATTTGCAAGGCAGGCAAAAATAGCGCTATATTTAAGGTAGTACTAGCGTGAAATTTTTTTTTGCAGATCTGAATGAAATTTGGCGCACGTAAACATTGGATAGTCATACGCATCCTGTTAAAATATGAAACACATTCATCGTCTGTGAACAAATATATTCGCTTGTAAAGTTCAGTTCTTATACACGGGGCTTATGGCGATCATCACTCAGAATCGCACATATTTGGTTTGCGTACCTCTAAAATTTTGCAGTTTCATTTGAAAAACTAGTATGATGTTCTAGAACTATCCATGTATATTGTATCAGAAGGAGAAGGTTTTTTTATCGTTTAGTAATGGATATATAGCCATGCAAAGCCTTGTGTTTAACGAAAATTTAAGAATCCCACTTTATAATGGCAACACCACACGGTGGTATGGTATTTGAAAAATCACTAGACCAACAACCTGTTAATAATTCATGATATTCAAATCATAATAGGTATAACA
Organism: Pterostichus madidus; assembly: GCA_911728475.2. Taxonomy (NCBI): domain Eukaryota; kingdom Metazoa; phylum Arthropoda; class Insecta; order Coleoptera; family Carabidae; genus Pterostichus; species Pterostichus madidus. The sequence goes on from OU452312.1 coordinate 31,870,221, forward strand.
CACTTATTTTATTCAATTTTTATATTTTTTTGAGCGTCAGTTTTGCCACTCGACAACCGATGGCGCCACCGTCACACTAGTACTACCTTAATTATAATGAATCTATTTTAGTACAAGACTCTCGCTTCATCCACATTCATAATTCCATTCATACAAGCTCATTTCATCTTTCGTTCGTGCATCAAACCTTCACTCACATCCATCCATATATTCCTAGCTCACCCAGTTTAGATAAAGTATACGTCTTCTCATTCTACTCCCACAAATATATCAACAGAGTAATCACTCTCTCTCTGTCTCTCACCATCATTTTGATTACAACTTATCAGATTTGATATCAGGTCGGCTCGCAGCCGATGAAAATCGTGTCTATCATTAGCACCTGCTTCCGATATGGTATCCGATGGTTCCAGCGCCAACCGTAACTTTGAACAGAGCGCTACGATAGCACAGGCTGAGAACTGATGATTTATTATATTGAGACGGATGATAGAAGATGGATTATTCACTGTATTTAACACACTGGGGTATTATCTCTGGATTGGATTCAATCTACTGACTTGTCAATCATTTCAGAAGAGAGTGGGAGAATTATATTAAATGGATTTGATTCTCAATTTTCTTTGGGAACCGTGATTTGATTACTGTTATTCATACAAATTATTATTTGCTACAACAGGTTACCAAAGATAGATATAATGATATGATGATATATACAGGCTGTTCCAATATTTCAGAAGAAAAATAAATGGCAGATACTCAAAATATGAGGGCGTATTTCTGTTATCTACCTAGCCATTAAACAAAAAGCAAGGATGTCAAAAAAAAATCAAAGTTGTATTTAAATTGTGCGATTTAAGTCCAGCAGCAACAACAAAACTTAAAATTGAAACTTGGTTTAAATAAATATAAATTAATATAAATATATCATCACACCTTTTACCCATTACTGGGTGTATCGCTCTGACGAAGCAGATCTCGGTAATATATTTAAAAAATATATATATCATCACTGCTTCTACCCATTACTGGGTGTGGCACTCTGCCGAAGCAGATCTCGGTAAGTGATATATTTATGCGCGTGAAGTGGGGTTACCAGTCGTCAAATCACGGCCCCCAAAGATGTTAGTAACGGAAGATCCACAGGGATAGCTTTTGAAATTATGATAATTGTTTGTCGCCTGTGGGATTCGAACCAGGGTTCTCAGGATCAGTAGACTGACTTCATACCACTGAGCTAGCCACCCCATATATTTATGCGCGTAAAATGCGGTTACCAGGCGTCAAATCACGGGCACCTAACGATGTTAGTGATGGGGGAGCCACAGGGGTAATTTTAATGTGGTGAAAATTGTTTGTCGGCTTTGGGATCGAACTGAGGTTCTCAGGATCCACAGGCCGACTCGATACCACTGAGCTATCTAAAGCAAATTAAATGTTTGACAACAATATCAATTGCCTCGGTGTGTAAAGAGCTACTTTCAACCCTTGCTATACAAATAACTATTATGTGTCTAACACATAAAGAAACTGTCATTGATGATTAATTCTCGTTATAAAATACGTCATATTTATTTATTTATATCAATAATGTTAGAACAAACAAAATTATTTTAAACAGTGCCAGAACACAAAAACATGAATAATCTCCGTTGTATTTACATAGGTCATATCGCATTTGTTACAGAATATTTTAACTATAGTTCTGGGAAAATGATATAGTTAAACAAAATATAAATTCAAGGCTACCTATAATATTAATTAAAAATAATTTACAAATAAAAACTAATAACTTAATGTATTCTGTTTATATTAACAAGATATATGATAAAATAAATCAGAGGTTATCGCAATAATTCAGAAAACAAAAAGACGATTTTGCAATTAATTTAATCAACCAAATAAATAATTATACTACACTATGTATGCAACAGTAATATTCCAGAAACTTTGTTTTCATGCATTTTATTCAGCATAATATTCACTTTACTTGTCAATTTATAGATAATCCTGATAAGAAACTGACAACGATATATTTTTAAAATAAATAAATATATCATCACGCCTTTTACCCATTACTAGGTGTGGTACTTTGCCGAAGCAGATCTCGGTAAGTAATATATTTGTGCGCATGAAGTGCGGTTACCTGCCGTGAAATCACGGCCCCCAAAGATGTTAGTGGTGGGGGAGCCACAGGGGTAAATTCAAATTGCTGAAAATGTTTTGTCGGCTGTGGGGATCGAGCCAGGGTTCTTTGGATCCACAGGCCGACTTGCTACCACTGTGCAATTATCCCATATTTTTAAATATCTGTTAAAATTCTATTTCGCGTAACTATGCCGTCATTTGGAATGTATTATTGTTATTGATGCGTAAGTTATCAATTTGAATTACATATCAAAACGTTAAAATAGTTATTTATGCAACTAGTGTTGAAAGTGTCACTTTACTGCACGACTAGGAAGCTTGCAGCACGAGTCGTAAGCGAGTGTTGCAAATCCATGAGTGCAATAAAGACACTTTTAACACGAGTTACATACCTAAGTTTTTCTACGATAGAGTTGTACCTACTTAATTATGTTAATGAATGATATTTCAAACGTCATAAATATTTATTTTGTAAGTTACGCAATTATGTTTGTTTCGTAGAACTATATAATTCCATTTTTTGCACGTAAAAAATAACGTACTTTTGTCACTAGAAAGTAATTAAAAATGATATGTTTTAGACATTGATAGTAGAAAAAATTATTATTATTAAAAGACCCAGTCACAAGTACCTCTCTACTGCATTCATAGGTGGAACAAGATATATCTTCTGTAGATATTAATGTTGGTAACAGTGAAGGCACTAAAGAAATATGAAGGTCAAAGTAAATTGTTTACTGTCCAGAAGCTAAATATGTCATCAAATTTATTTTAGATTTAGAAAGTATTACAAGAAAGTAAATTTGCAAGTAATAGGAATTATGGATGAATAGATTAACCTTCTGATAGGTTAGGTTAGGTTGTTATTTTAATATCCGTAAAAACATACAAACAAGTTATTCAAATTTGATATAAACTTGTCTAGTGTTTATTATCTAATTGTGATCAGTTTTTATTGTAATGATGCAACTAGATACAAAAAGTGAACTGGTACAATTAGTTTTTATGCATTTGAGACTAAAAAAATATGTAGTTGTAAAAGTTGTAACATCGAATCCTTTAAACTTCTTTGGTTTGATGGAGTATATTATTTGTCACGAAATTTCATAATTATACAGAATTGAATTGTGTAGTCGTGAGACCAATATTTAGTTTAGTTTTTGAGATACAAGGTAGTTACAGAAAAATAATAAAACGTAGGTGAAATTTAAGAAAAATGCAACTTTCCGGAGGCTATAACTTAAAAACTAAGCAAGATATGAAGATACGCTCAACGGCATTGAATTTTTCGTACTTTAATTGACTTATAAGTAAATTTGAAGCAATTTTTAAATTTCAAAATTTAAAAAAAAAATTTTCTCATCCAACATTTCTTGAATAATATCTCAAAAACTAGATGACAATCGCTCGTGGGAACTTCACCAATGGATTCAGGGGGTCGAAATACATATGTATGTAAATTTTAGTTGCAATATTCGTACGGGAAAGAATTTTAAAGCAAACAGTCTGAAATTGGCCTAAAATCGAAAAAAATCCAAGGGGTACCCCTTAAGAAATTTTCAAGAAATGAAAATGGTTTAAACTTTCCATATAAGTCAATTCGGATACGAGGAATTCAATGCCGTTGAGCGAAAATTCGTATCTTGATTAGTTTTTGATATATAGACTCCGAAAAGTAGATTTTTCCCAAAATTGTGTATACGTCCTTTCACATTTTGTACAATCAAAAATGTATGTGTTAATTTACATCAATAAAAATACTCATACTTATGTAGAAAACTCTAAAGAATTCAGTGGTGAAGTCGCTAGCTCAATATTCAGTCTAGTTTTTGAGATATAGGACAGCTACAGAAAAATAATTCAAATACGATGATATTTTGGAAAAATTTTACTTTCCTGAGACCATATCTCAAAAACGAAACGCGATATGAAGATGCGCCCAACGGCGTTAAATTCCCCATGCTTTAATTGACATATAAACATATTTTCAGCGATTTATAAATTTTCATAATTGTTGACCAAAATTTTCTCATAAAACAGTTTTTGAACAATATCTAAAAAACTAGAAGTCATACGCATTTGAAAACTTCACCATTGGATTCAGCGGGTCGAAATACATAAGTATGTAAATTTTTGTAAAAATATTCGTACGAGAAACAATTTTAAAACAAACAATCTGAAAATGGCCTAAAATCGAAAAAAATCCAAATCCCTTAACAAATTTTCAAAAAATAAAAATCGCTGAAAATATATAAATAGGTCAATTCGGATACGAGAAATTCAATGCCGTTGAGCATATCTTCAAATTTTGCTTAGTTTTTGAGATATAGCCTCCGAAAATTAGATTTTTTTGTAATTAAATTAAATGGCGTTAAAATAAAAATTATACTATGTGCAATATAATGAACATGCAATGTATGTTTGCAATATATTGACGTGATTATGAAGTAAGGGATAGCTTTTTCAAATTATGCAAATTTGTTGCCTGTGGGAATCGAACCAGGGATCTCAGGATCCACAGGCCGACTTCAAACCACTGAGCTAGCCATCCCATAAATAAGTAAATATTAAAGTGCTGATATAACCATGGAAACCACTGTGCAATAAAAGTTCCACTTACTGTATTTAAATTTTATCATTAATAGGCAACTTACTGTAGAAGTATTGTAAAAAATAAATTTGTATAACAGTGCTCTGGTATGAAACTAAAGTGCCCTGTCCTATAATTAGGATTAATATCCTGTTGCGTACAGTAAATAAAACTATTTCAGTAGTGGCAATAAAATACTTGTAAGTATTTATCCCTGCTTGATTAGATATCTAGATAACATGAGTCATATTTGCCACCGTAATGTCCTCTGCAGCAACAATCATTCACCACCACGGGCAGCATTGAAGACAGCAGACACACGCAATATGGCAGCCTCTGGTGCCCGTTCTGCCGTTGCAAATTAGGATGGCGGCAAGCGGCAAGGTCGGTCATTGTGTTACGGTACCTGACTACGCTGCTGCTGTAACGAGCAGCTTATATACTTCGTCTCGCGCACACCCGCCCCCAGCTAACAGGATATTGTTAACAAATGACAACTATAGTAAGATATCTATAGAATTGTTTGTTATGAGATTAAGCTACCAGGAAATTCCTCTGGCAATCTACATTTTAAAATATATAATTAATATCAGAAAATGTACATTATAACTTCACGAGCAATGTTCAAATATAAATAAATAAATAAATATATCATAACGCCTTTTACCAATTACTGGGTGTGGCACTCTGTCGAAGAAGATCTCGGTAAGTGATATATTTATGTACGTGAAGTACGGTTACTAGCCATTAAATGTTAGTGATGGGAGAGCCACAGGGGTAATTTTAATGTGGTGAAAAGGTTTGTTAGCAGGATCCATAGGCCGACTAGATACCACTGAGCCACATACCCCATAACAAAGTTCAAAGAGTATAATATTATGCCTCGTGCACACGGGGAAAGTTTTCTGATTAACTTTTTAGAAAGAAGTCAAGAAAATTTCTTTAAAATTAGCGACACCTAAAACGCAAGAAAGATTTTGTGGAAAGTAACTTAATTCATGTTTATAGTGCCGTAGTTTACTAATTTCATATTAAAACGTAACTGACAGATTTTCAAGAAACTTTTTTAATTTCTTGCCTCTGAAGTTTTTCAGAAATCTTTCCCCGTGTATATGGGGTATTATATAAGTTTTATAGGGGAGGCTAGCTCAGTGGTATCAATTCGGCCTGTGGATCCTGAGAACTCTAGTTTGATTCCCACAGGCGACAAACAATTTTCACCACATTAAAATTACCCCTGTGGCTCCCCCATCACTAAAATTTAACGGCTAGTAACCGTACTTCACGTATATAAACTAACATCTTTGGGGGCCGTGATTTGACGGTTGGTAACAGCACTTCATGCGCAAAATATATCACTTACCGAGATCTGTTTCGGCAGAGTGCTACACCCAGTAATTGGTAAAAGGCGTGATAATATATTTATTTATTTATTTATAGAACGCGTCGTATAGAAATTTTTAAATAAGAATGCCTTCATAGTAGCGATAAAAAGGGTAATGGTAATATGGGGTAGATGACTCAGTGGCGTCAAGTGGAGGGGGAACCATAGGGATAATTTTAATGTGGAAATTGTTAGTACGCTGTGGGATTCGAACCACAGTCCGATTCGATATCACTGAGCCACCCACCTCATCCCCCAAATCACAATTACCTCATAGACAATCGTAGCCCAGTGATTAAAAGATAGCTAAAACTTGCGTTTCTTAATTAACAAGCAAGAGGTCGTGAGTTCAAATCTCGCTGACTTCAATTTATACCCAAAATATACAATTGTGTTTGAGTTGTTCGTATGCCCCAACAAACAACTATAATTGATATCAAGTTCCTGTTGTGCAGAGTAACAAATAAATAAATATTCCTCCAACTCTCACTTGAACCGTCCACCACATCCGCCACTCACAACAACCGGCAGGGGAAGAGGAACGTAACGGGAACAAAACACACTCACACAACAACAAGCCGAACCCGTTCTTGTTGAGCTGCTGCTGCTGTTGCTGTTGTTGTAGTGTTGGTGTCGCACGCACGCAAATCTGAGCCGTGCAACCGGAGTGAGCAACGCGAAACAAGCGAACGATGCGGATACAGCGATACAAACATGGCAGATTTGGCTGGAGGTCGATGGACGACCAAGGGGACTGTTTTGACGTTTTCATACTAGCAATATTTTTAAGTATTTTCTCGCGCCTCTATCCGAGATTGACAGTTTTACATATCTCAAAATCGTGTGGAAACAATGTGTTTATCGAACGCTCTTCGATAAAAACTAGGAAATTTTGTAATGTTACCATTGGCATCACTGGGGAATAGTTTTTGTTGTAAAACCGCCAAATTCTCAAAAGAGCTTTAGCTAATCCTGAATTTTGGATTAGTCAAATTAAGTTGAATCATAGGGTGGCTAGCTCAGTGGTATGAAGTCGGCCTGTGGATCCTGAGAACTCTGGTTCGATTCTCACAGGCGACAAACAATTTTCATAATTTCAAAAGCTATCCTTGTGGCTCCTCCACCACTAACATCTATGAGGGTCGTGATTTGACGACTGGTAACCGCACTTTACGCGCAAAATATATCACTTACCGAGATCTGCTTCGGCAGAGTGCCACACCCAGTAATGGGTATTTATTTATTTATTTTTTTAAGTTGAATCATATTCTCAAAAACGTTTAAATAAACTATAATATAATCTTGTTACCACTTGGATTTCGTAAAGTGCTTTGGATTAACTTTTTAAAATCGGACTAGAATAAAATTAGCTCATTCAAATTCAGGATTAGCTAAAACTTTTTTGAGGATCAGCCTGTAAATGATCAGATATTAAGTTGTAATTTAATGAACAATTAATTACAATTGAATCGCTTATTTCAGAAACAACCTAAGTCACTTTTTATAGTTTCGAGTAAATTAATTATCTATTAATTAATTAATTAATTATTTGCACTAAACGTGATATTTCGTAGCACTGAAAACTATATAAAGAAGTGTCAAACTGTTAAACTTAGGTGATTTTAACACCAAAGATGCAGAATTTTCGATTATATACAAATATAATTAGTTCTGAAAATGTTCAAAAAGTGACTTAGGTTGTTTCTGAAATAAGCGATGCAATTATTGTAACTGAAACTATGTTTGATAAATGACAATCCTATGAATGGGAATATAAAAAAAAGACAAAATTTTCTAATTGGGATGTATTATTTTAAACTGGATTATCATCAGTAAATCTAGTACTCTAGTGCTGGGTTGCATCAAAGTTTTATCGGTTCATTAGCAACTAACGGTTCAATAAATTTCAGAAAATCACCATTGATACTGTTGCTATATAAACAATTCTTTTACTAAAGAGCTCTTTATTTTTTTCTTGCAACCCAGCATAGGAATAATAAAAATCCAGTCAAAAATGTATTCCATTTGCCAGTTGAATCACTGAAATCAGTTCAGATAAATTAGACAATTTGACTAAATGAACTAAATTAAGAAAACTGCTGCACTTTTTGGAATGTATTACTGTAGGCTAAATCCGAATAAGTAAATCTGTTACTGCAAATCAAATGATCGAAGTAATCTAGTAAAATAAATAAATGATCTGGTTCAATTGGTGTAAGTTAGATCTGATCCAAATGGCAAATGGAATACGCCTAAATATATAAGTGATCTGGTTCAGGTAAGTGTAAGTATGATCTGACCCAAATGGTAAATTGAATAACTTTTTCTATTTCAGTAGGATAATAAGTTCTCAAATCAACAGGACGACTCGATACCACTGAGCTACTATCTCATAATAATGTTAGTTGATCATATTAGTTTTATTATACCGTGTTCAATTAATGGCAATATACAGAAAACAGGATGATCATAAAAAATAAGGGTGGTCATTAGTTTATTGATTGGTAACAGATAATAATGATTAAGTTACAGAATGGGGAGGATCATCTTCGAGGGTTAAATTATAGGTTTAAACGTTGAACAGTTGGTTGTTTTTGTTCCAGTTCCCTGCCTACTACATATATAATATTAATTATTGATATTTTAAACATTTTGGAGTAGGTGGCTCAGTGCTGACAAACAATTTTCACCACATTAAAACTACCTCTATGACTCCCCCTCCACTAACATATTTAAGGCCGTGATTTGACGGCTGAGAACCGCATTTCACGCGCAAAATATATCACTTACAGAGAGGTGCTGCCACACAGTGTCACACCCAATAATGGGTAGAAGGTGTGATAACAAATATATTTATTTATTTAAACTTTGTTTTATGTGTAATACAGGGTGATCAAAAGGAATTGTTATAGTTGGCAATATAATTCCAGAGATCTTTTTATTTCACAGTTAGCACGACGCCATGTAAAGACGGAAATTTTATTTGACATTTCTAATAAATACAAATAGGTTATGTCAGGAGTCTGACAGCTAATAGAATTTTGACTTTTTAAATAATAGAAATACTTTAGGAATAAGTGTAATAAAAAATGTACTCAAATTTAAATTTTAAATGGCACTCTCAACAACAGGAAATGAATTTATGTATCAGGCTGACCAATTTCAAGTAGTTTTTTTTATTGCCAACTGTAACAATTCCTTTTGATCACTCTGTAGTAGGTAGTCAAAAGCGATGAAATAAATCAAATATGTAAAATGATTTCAGAGTTATTATCTATTAAACTATGAAAGAGTAGTAACAATATCACACAAAAATCTCATGAAGAATTTATAATGTGCAATAAAATGCAATTTTGTTCACACATATTAATTTCAAAGTAAAAGCAATTTTAACCGGAACTTCACCTGTTACAAGTTTTCGAAGCAATCTGACCCATAAATAAGAAGAATGATATGCATATAAACGTGTTTGTATAAATCAAAACATATCGATAACGATAATGTATGAATATATATGTAGAATATGAAATTTATTCAAAGTGTTGCACATAAATAGGAACACATGTTCATGGAATAATACAGTGAAATAACTAGGAAACAGTTTTTGACAGTCATATTTTATTAAAACACGTTTTTCAACTTCCCGGAATGAAATGCAGAAGTGAAAAGTACAGTTAACATAAAAGAAATTCTAAATTTTTAATTCAATTTTAAAAAACTTAGAACACTTTCAAAATCTTCTTGCCAGGTCGCACATATTGCATTTTATCTTTTCTGTACAATATCTACCACTTTATTTTATGTTGCTATTAGCGACAGTCGTTAAACTGATTTTACGGCCGCTACTATTGACAACGTCCGTTAAAACTGTTAACATACCATATTCTCAGATTTTAACAGGCAGATTCTTAAAGCGGTTTAACGTTAATAACATTTATATTTCATTTTTAATTTTAATTCTCTTTCCAATACATGAAACAAGTTTTTCGTACGACAGTGCGGAAAATACTCACTTTCCATACGGCTTATAGCAAATTAATATACGCAGAAAAATAATTTATAACTTTTATTTAAAGATATTTAGGAATCAATGATTGAGTAAATATATTATACAATAAGCATGGAATGGTACTCATTTCGCACGAGAATGAAAGTGTCTGTGACCAAATAATTTTTTTAATTTTAGACAAGACATTATAATACCCGTATGTTTAAAATCGATTCATTGTTTATAAATAAATAAATCAATAAATATATCATCACGCCTTTTACCCCTAACTGAGTGTGGCACTCTGCCGAAGCAGATCTCCGTAAGTGATATATTTATGCGCGTGAAGTGCAGTTACCAGCCTTCAAATCACGGCCCCTAAAGATGTTAGTGGTGGGGGAACCACAGGAGTAATTTTTAAATTGGTGAAAATGTTTGCCGGCTGTGGGGATCGAACCGGGGTACTTAGGATCCGTAGGCCGATTTGATACCACTTAGCCATTACCCTATTAATTAATTATTTATAGTTTACGATAAAAAAAAATTAACTATTTCATGCGAGTTGAACATTATGTTTGATTTTCTACGTCTACGATATTGTTGCCCTATTAATTTATAATAAATGATTAACATTATTTTTTTTTTACTTATACCTATATATTTTTAGTTTTATGTTGGTATATATTTACAATAAAACCAATGTGAGAAAACTTGAACGTAAAAAGTAAATCAAGAGATGTCATGTTGACAGAGATGAAGTTAGCCTAAACAGGGTAGGCAACTCCAAAAAAATTGTTAATCATTTATAGTCACCCGGTATAAATTGGGGCGCATTTTAGGAATGTTACAAGTCGTGTTATTTCCAAGAAAAAATATATAAGCGAGTTATTTTTTGCATAGAGTGATATGTTAAACAAAAGACAGATAAATTCACCGTTATTAAAATAAAAATGTTATAACTACAAGTTGTTCGAAACGTCCTTCAACTTTCAGTAAGTTGGCTGTGGCTTGCTGCGAAAAAAGACGATGGCAGACAAGTATGGCGACAACGAGAAATCGCAGCTCACGGTGAAACCGTTCAGCGCGCACACCGCGATTTTGCTTTTAGAAATCCGAGCTGTGGAACGATAGCGTACGATACAAACGACGAAAAGAATGTTTTTATTTATCTCGATTTGACATTTCGACATCTGAATCGAATGCTGTCAAAGTGTGCCATGACTAGGACATTTGTTTTTCTTTTGTTGGCGATTTTCAAATTTATGCTCTTACATTCACGTTCATTAAATTTACAAGCGTGAAATTAGCAATTTTACAGTTTATTTCACGAATATTTCAGTTCGATATCCTAATCAGTTGTTTCTTAAAATTGTAATATTTTCCTGTTTACAGCTATAAAATATTAAGTGTTTCATTCTTGCAATATTTGTCATTCACAAAACTATATTCCCAGAATAGAAAAGTAAGTTTATTGAACTGAAAACTGGGCATTTCTAATTTCAGGCCGTTTACCTCATTTTGAATATTGCAAATACAAAAGAATATCTTATCAAACGAAAATTTTATATGCCACGATTACAAATTGTTTCAGATTTATAACTCAAGTGCGAATTAGATACAAGCACTTATTTACTGTTTTGTTTTATTTTAATAAAAAGGAAAAATAATAGTTATTTATTAAGAATATTAAACACTCGACCTTCGGTCTCGTGTTTAAACTTTTCTTGCGTATTTTGTATACCAATAAAATACAAAATTTTATCCACAACTCATATTTATATAGTTTCTCAAAATACGGTAGATCATGAAGTGGTTGCTAAGTAATTAAGTAACAAGTTGTTTACAGTGTTTTATGATTCAAATTACAGTACAGGGTTCGAACTCATCGAGCCGTAATGTGGTAGTTCATATAGTTTAGCTTGACTGGGATTCGAACTCGGGATCTCCAAATTCGAATACCTTTACGCTATTCACACCACCGTACTATCCTAATTATTAATCTAAAAGAAATAACTATCAAAGCAGTGTTACTAAAAATGTTTACCTCAGGTAAACAGCACTTACTTTCGCGAATTAAAAAAAAGTTATTTATGTACCAAGGCGTTTTTGGCCCGTGATATGCTTATTAGCATGAGGCGCAAAGTGCCGAGGACTAATAATATGCTCAGGGTCAGAATCAAATATCCATAATAAATAAAAATTGATATTATATTTATGTATCCATAGGAATTATTTTTTTTATGGCCCATGGGCCAAAAAGAAGTGTTTAAGCTTGCTTTTTAGGGCTGAAATACATGATTTTCGACCCTGTGATGCATAAAAAGCATTATGTTATTTATTTATTTATTCATGCTACATTGTACAATAGCAACTGAATCCCAATTAAAGTACAGGGCCCGGACTTACCGAGCCGCAGTATAGTAGTTAATAAAAATTTTAGCTTGAGTGCAATTCGAACTCAAGACCTCCAGATTCGAATTACCGAACGCTACCTACACCATTGTACTGCTAGATCTTTAAAGTTTGACCATCAAGTTTAGAAACATCCTGTATGTATGTATATTTGACAGTTGGTACTGGATCACATGAATACGACATTCAGTGCTGAATAAGTATTTTTGTCAGGGTGTCAAGCTTTTTGAAAGACAGAAATCAGTTTTATTGTATGTTTATTATTCAGTATTCAATTCTACAAGATTCCTTTTCGCTCGCGCCGAGTCTGTCACTTTTCTGTTACAAAATAAGGGTTGGTAAAACTGATCAAATATTCAAAATGTTTCAATAAATAATAACATTTAATAGATTGTAAAATTTGCTTCTTACTGACATCATCGTCAACTCACAATGCATTGTTTCGCAACAGTGCATTTATTCCGGGCTGTTCACAGCACAAGCGGTCTCCTTGCATAAATTAGTACGTTCTCTCACCACCGCTCTTGATCGGCTTGTACGTTACGTTAACGCTAACTTAACGTTGAGTTGTGTTAAAGCGAACACAAAGCCTGAGGTATTTGAATTACAAGCATGTACAGCGGCCGTCAACCCGACAAATTAAACTATTAAATATTGAAGTATTCATGTGTGCTGACACGTGGGTTGACGCTGGTGTAGTACCGCTGGATGCTGGATGTATTAGCTACATTAGATACATTTTTAATTTATGTGTATTTTGAGGTTATTTGGGATTAATAATCAAATTGAATTAAATTTTTGGAAGTAATAACAAAAAGGCAAATTATATTTTTTTATTTTTATACGGTAGGTAGCTCAATGGATTTGTGAACCTGGATTCGATTTCAACAGCCGACAAACAATTTACAACACGTTAAAATTACCCTTTTGGCTTCCCCTCACTCAAACATCAACTTTACGTTGACAACTGAAAACATTAAGGGTCAAATTCATAGTCGTGACTCACCCTCACCTCTTTCTCAACTCACACTTAAAATCGTAGTAACTAAGGCAACTAATTCAAATTACTTCGACTTTAAGAGTGAGGTGAGGATGAGATGAGAATGAGTGACGACTGTGAATTTGGCCCTAAATGTTAACTTTTCAGAGTAGTCGTAGGACTAAAGTAATTTATCGAAAACTTCAGTTGAAATGGTTCCATTTTTTTTAATATGTTTCTATATAGTTTAAGACACGAGAAATCGAATGCCGTTGAGCGCATCTTCATATCTTTTTTAGTTTTCGAGTTGCAGCGATTTTTCATGTTTTTTAAATTGCAACTTTGAGACACTTCATCTCGAAAACTAAAAGAGATATCGAAATGCGGTTTGGACCAGTGTATTTCTCGTGCTTAAGTTAATATAACAGCAAATTTTGAAAATTTTACAATTTGTCGATTTTTAAAAAATTTTTCCTTGGCGATATTTATAAAAGTTGACGACATAATGAAAATCTGTGAACACCAGTGAATTCCTCGCGTAAAAATACGTACGTATGCAAATTTTTAGAAAAAAATACGCTCGCATAAATTTTCTATTGCAGAAAAACGAAAATCGGCTAAAAATTTATTATTTTTGAAGGGGTACCCCTTAAGATTTTTACGATTATTGGTCATTTTTCGTTTTTCTGTAATAAAAAATCTATCCGTTCGATTTTCTTCGTGAAAATTTACATACCTATGTATTTTCATGCGAGGAATACACTGGTGTTCACAGATTTTTATTATCTTATACCATTTTTGAGATATAGCCAAGGAAAAATTTTCAAAACTTTCAAAATTTTTAAAATACGCTATTATATTAACTAAAGCACGAGAAATACACTGGTTCAAACCGCAATGTCGATAACTCTTTTAGTTTTCGAGATATAGCGTCTCAAATAAAAAATAAATATATCATCACGCCTTCTACCCAGTACTGGGTGTGACACTCTACCGAAGCAGATCTCGGTACATGATATATTTTGCGCGTGAAGTGCGGTTACCAGTCGTCAAATCACGGCCCCCAAAGATGTTAGTGGTGGAGGAGCCACAGGGGTAGTTTTTGAAATTATGAAAATTGTTTGTCGCCTGTGGGAATCGAACCAGGGTTCTCAGGATCCACAGGCCGACTTCATACCACTGAGCTAGCCACCCCATAAAATTATAATTTTAAACATAATAAATAGTTAGGTTATGAATTATACAACAACAAACATTGTTAATTGCAGTTACAATTTTCTATAAAAGTTTAAAATCAATACGCATATCAAAAGCTTTCAAAGTTAAAACTGTCCAGTTTTAAACCGTTATCATTCTTTTATTATTGAACACAAAAGTTTTTTCTTCACAAGCTTTCATGATACATATTTATTTTAAAATTTATTAGAATGTATATCTGATCACCGGAAATAATATGTTAGAAACATATCCATCACATAGAATGCACGCGCAGCGTACGTACATGGTGGTAAATTATTATCGGTAATATACACCTATAGAAACTAATATATCTACAAGCTAAATACTGTTTAAGAACCATTAGTTCACGGGGCTCTATTTTCCAATCAATAAGCAATGTTATTTATACGGGCTACCGAATTCAATGCGCTATAAACACGTAGTAAACCATGCATGAAACCAATATCTTACGATTAGCGAATCTACTGTGATTAAACAATCGACAAACGCTATCATTAAAATAGTCGAGCATCGCACGCGTCTGTTAATCCTACTAAACAAATGACAATCAGGTAGAAACAAATGCTAATGCAACGTTAGATTTATCGATACTGTTATTTAATACAAAAAGGTATTAAGTTTAAACAAAATTGTTAGTGGACAATCGACAATCGCTATCATTGGATCTTCTGTTAAAACCACGTAACAAACGACAGTCGGGGAGAAAGAAACAAACAAGTTTGATTTATAGATATTTAATAAAAATAAAAATTGTTACTAATAAAGTTATTAAACAATTGCTATTAGTAAACAATCGAGCATCGCGCACTTCTGTTAATCTCACGAGACAAACGACAGTCTGGTAGTTAAAGAAACAAATGCTGATTCAAAATTAAATTTTATTTAATAAGAAAAGGCACTGATATTAGTAAACAAAATGATGAAACAATCGACAGTAGCTATCAATAAATAATCGAGCATAGTGCTTCGGTTAATTCATCGAAACAAATGACAGTCAGGTAGAAACAAATGTTGAAGCAGTTAGATTTATTAAATAAATATATCATCACGCCTTTTACCAAATACTGGGTGTGGCACTCTGTGGAAGCAGATCTCGGTAAGTGATATATTTATGCGCGTGAAGTGCGGTTACCAGCCGTCAAATCACGGTCCCCAAAGATATTAGTGGTCGGGGATTCACAGGGGTAATTTTAAATTGGTGAAAATGTTTTGTCGACTGTGGGGATCGAATCAGGGTTCTTAGGATCCGCAGGCCGACTCGGATACCACTAAGCCATTACCCCATGTCATATTTATTAATATTTATAATTAATATATGGGGTAACTGGCTCAGTGGTATCAAGCCGACCTGTGGATTTGAGAACCTAGGTTCAATTCCCACAGCCGACAAACCATTTTCATCATATTAAAATTACTAAAATCTTTAGAGACCGTAATTTGACGACTGGTAATCGCATTCGCAAAATATATCATTTACCGAGACCTGCTACGGCAGAGTTGTACACCCAGTAATGGGTAAAAGGTGTGATGATATATTTAATACACATACAAAAGGCACTGAATCTAAACATAAATTCATAACAGTCAATCGCTATCATTAAATGATTCGGGCATCGCGCTTTTTTTAATCTAACGAAACAAACGAAAATCAGGTGAAAACAAACACTGTTCCAAAGCTAGATTTATGGATCATTTAGTTAAATAAATATTGTTACTAAACAAATGATTAAACAATCAACAAACGCTATCATTAAACAATCAAACATCGCACTTCTGGAAATCCCACGAAACAAACAAAAATCAAGTGAAAACAAACGTTGATGCATAGTTAAGATTAATGAATTATTTACTACAAAAAAGTACTGATTTTAAAACAAAAATTGTTAGTAAACAAATTGTTTACCTCGTGCATGAACCATTACATATTTGTTTGTAACGAAATGAAGCAAAACAAAACAGATTATTTCCTTTTAAAATTTTTCTTAATTTATTTCCAGCATAAAATTCCTCTCTAAGCTATTTATTCCAATTGGAATTTTAAAGAACAATAAGAATTGTAAGAAGAAAATGTCATGGAACTACAAATAAGGAATAAGGAAACAAGAATAAATATGTAGGTAGGTTGTAAGTTATTCCAAATGGGAAGAAAATTACGGTACGTGCCGAATTTATTTGTGGTATGCGAAATACGTTACTTATTTTGTTTCTGTTTGGCATATAATTATATGAAAATGATAAAAAAAATAGTTTTATGTACAACCGGGCCAGAATTCATGTGTTTTAGTCATGAAAAGCGGACTTAAATACTTGTTTTTGACTTTAGGGCCATAAAAAACTCAAATTCTATTTCCACAGCCGACAAACAATTTTGACCACATTAAAATTACCCCCGTGGCTACCGCTCCACAAACTTCTTTGGGACCACGGTTTGACGGCAGGTAACGGCACTTCACGTGCATAAATACATCACTTATCGAGATCTGCTACGACAGAGTGCCACACCTAGTAATGGGTAAAAGGTGTAATGCTATATCTTATAAGTAAACCTGTTGCCTGATATACTACAGGATGATAAAAAGGAATTGTTATAGTTGGCAATACAATTTCAGAGATCTTTTTATTCCACAGTTGGCACGTCAGATAAAGGCGGAAATGCTATTTGACATTTCTAATAAATACAAATAGGTTATGTCAGGAGTCTGACAGCTAATAGGATTTTGACTTTTTAAGTAACAGAAATACTTTAGAAATAAATGTAATAATAAATCTATTCAAATTTAATTTTAAATTTTTAAATGTCACTGTCAACAACAGGATATGAATTTATGTATCAGGCTTACCAATTTCAAGTAGTTTTTTTTTATTGGCAACTGTAACAATTCCTTTTGATCACTCTGTACTAATTGAAGCATACATTGACATTATTGTCAAATAATTCTGAACATACTATACATTTTAAAACACTTTTAATAGGTGTAACGAGTAATTAATTAATATTGTACTTGTGCAATTAACTATTTTAAATATCTTACGGTTTACAATTACATAACAAGTAAATTAGAAATAAAGTTAATTCAATCCTTAAGTAAAAAATAAATATATCATCACACCTTCTACCCATTACTGAGCGTGGCACTCTGCCGAAGCAGATCTCGGTAAGTGATATATTTTGCGCGTTACCGTCAAATCACGGCCCCTTAAGATGTTAGTGGTGGGGGAGCCACAGGGGTAGTTTTGAAATTATGAAAATTGTTTGTCGCCTGTGGGAATCGAACCGGGGTTCTCAGGATCCACAGGCCGACTTGATACCGTTGAGCTAGCTACCATAAGTGAATCAGAAATATTTAAAACTTCCATCAATAATTTATGTGAAAGATATACCTAATTGAAATACGGAAATGCAAAGTCTTCACTCATCGCCACGTATTTATTTCCTATATAATTATCAGCTGCCTCTTCAATAATAGACGCAATAACTTATTCAAATGCTAACTTACGTTAAGTCTTATGCTATGTTAATCAATATTTTGATCAAGATTGAACGTAAATAAATGCGTCAGATGTTTTATACAGCTATAGAGAACGCTAGTAGAACTGAGATGTGAGATGGGAACATTTTTCTAACGGTTTCTTTGATATCCGAGAAATCTATGACGCTGCTAAACTACTAAATGTAGAACGGATTTGTTTTTAACTTTTTTGCCAAACAATTTTTCTTTCACCACAAATATTTTCATATCGGCTCATTGTTATTGGTTTTTGTTTATTTATTTTTTCATTATCAAGAGTGACCTACAACTGTACTGTAACTATATCACAAATGAGCAGATTATTATTTTACATTGTAATTAAAGCTAAATTTAGGCAGACTTAAATTACGAAATTAGCAGACCGATTCGCAAACAAGTTTTAGCTAATCCTGAATTTTGGGTTAACTTAATTAGGCTTAACTATATTCTCAAGCAAGTCGGCCTGTGGATCCAAAGAACCCTGGTTCGATCCCCACAGCCGACAAAACATTTTCACCAATTTAAAATTACCCCTGTGGCTCCCCAACCACTCACATCTTTGGGGGCCGTGATTTGACGGCTGATAACCACACTTCACGTGCATAAATATATCACTTACCGAGCTCTGCTACGGCAGAGTACCACACCCAGTAATGGGTAAAAGGCGTGATGATATATTTATTTTTTATTTAACAATATTTTAAAAAATATTTAAATAAACCATAATACAATTCTATTATCTCTAGATTTTTTGAATGTTTTTATATAAGGTTATCAGATTAAGCAATAGACAAAAAAGATAAATGTCTAAAGGGCCCGTAATCTAGAGGGGTCTGATTCGATTCCGTAATAAATTGAAATTGATTAGCAAAATATTTTTATGTTTGACTTCACCAAAACTAATTGATTTATGATACTATTTACTGTCTATAAAATAATACTTTATTGGACTAGGACGATAAAATAACATAAGTGAACTCTTGCCAATTCAAAAAATATATCAAAATAAATATTGTATATAATTAATTAATTACTTTGTATTTAATGCAATTTTATTAAACTTCTTTTTGAAATTCTTCTTGAGACATTATAAATATTTTCCGGCTTTTTATTTAAAAAAATTTGACCATATAATAATTATAAATAACAATGTTAAACAACATCGTATTAATATATGTAAACAAATCGTTTCCTTTGCAGTCGAACATGAAGTTTTGTATGCTGTTTGTACATAATCTTACTTTATGTACATGTTACATAAATAACTATTATATATTATCATAACGCCTTCAACCCATTACTGGGTGTGGCACTCTGCCGAAGCAGATCTAGGTAAGTGATATATTTTGCGCGTGAAGTGCGGTTACCAGTCGCCAAATCACGGCCCCCATAGATATTAGTGGTAAGGAAGCCATAGAGGTAGTTTCTTTTTAAATGGTGAAAATTGTTTGTCGCTAATCGAACCAGGGTTCTCAGGATCCACAGGCCGACTTCATACCACTGAGCTAGCCCCATAAATAACTATTATTAAATGACACATTTATTATTGAATTTATTATTATTATTATTGTGAATATTAAATTTATTTATTAGACTCAGCTAGAAAACTTGTATTTTTAGACCTAATGAAATAAATAGCTATTTCCTTCATCGTTAACAATCTATTATTTGTATTTACAGACATCCTATATAATTAGGAACTAAACGTTAAATTTTGTCTAGGGTCCGCCAAAGGGTTAATCCGACACTGGGGTTAATTTAAAATACGGAATTGGTTAAAACCTTTTTGAAAATTGAGTTTTGCTAAATTAAATGTATAAAATGAATTGTTTTTATTGTATGTTGTTTTTGTATATAGGTACATTTTATTATAAATATTATTATTAAGTAAAAATGATAAAAAATCATTTTTGTTTAAATGTGACAGTTAAGGTTAGAAAAACAAAATGTTCTGCTTAAATGAAACTTACTAAATATAATTTTGTTATTTAGTTTCTGAATAAATCTAATATTAAATATGTTAATTTCTGTAATTATTTTAGGTACATATTTCAAGATTTTTGTTTACCGAACCTTGCACGTGTTATCAGTAAAAAGTTGATCTATACATGGAAATTTTTTATCTTTTTTCCATATGGGGTTATTTTAAAAATAAATTCTCTATTACCTAGGTAATATATTAGCATTTGTGTAAATACGCAAGTGTATCATTTGTGTTGACGACGTGTAACGTCAATTGACCTAACCTTTTAAAAACAGGTCAAAACAAACGATAGAGCGAATAATCTAGCAGGATGTGATACGTAAAATATATATAAAATTAAATATATATATATATATATATATATATATATATATATATATATATATATATATATTATCACGCCTTTTACCCATTACTGGGTGTGACACTCTGCTGAAGCAGATCTCGGTAAGTGATATATTTATGCGCATGAAGTGCGGTTACTAGCTGTCAAATCACGGCCCCCAAAGATGTTAGTGATGGGGGAACCACAGGGGCAATTTTAAATTGGTGAAAATGATTTGTCGGGTGTGGGGATCGAACCAGGGTTTTCAGGATCTTGATACCACTGCGCCACCTACCCTATATGATACATCAATGCAGGAATCAAAAACTTAGAACTGCTGCATAGCTTGTTCAAATTGTAGGTTATGTTTGTATACATAGATTGCAGAAGGATTACCGCAAGATAACAGAAGCATTGTTTAAATAATCTATTTCTATTATACAACAACTTGTCACATATGTTCGAGTTTTTTGGTGAATCAGGGCGCATTGTGGAAGGTTCTGGAATGTAGAGTGGACGGATTTAGTGAATGAAGAAAACAATAACAAGCCTAGTCTTGTGATGACGTCACACACGTGCGCAAAAGCAAAAGAGAACGGCATCGAGTGCGACCGCGGTAGGGGCAGGAAGATTAGAAATCTTGGTGAAAGTGGCCTGGCCGATGGTCGCCATGTTATGTTGGCTTACCTCGTCAAGGTGTGCGAGCTGGGGCCTGCAGGCGCCTTGGAGGAGTTCCCTTTAAGCATGCGTTCATGGTAGCCGCCCTTCAGCATCCTGTACGACGAGTCCATCACTCCATCTTACTCACTCGCACGTCACAACAAACACAACAACACACTGGCAACTATATGTAACAGCTGGTACGTCGGTAATCCAGGAGTATCCATCACAAGCACACACACTGTACTGCAGCACACCGTACAACCACCAGCAGACGCGAAACACACCAAAAGCACAAGCACAGATCCGACGTGGTCACGTTTGTCTGCACTTATCACTTTGACAGCGGCGAGTGTCAAACAGGTGTCAGAGAGTCGGTGCGAGCGGCTCCCCACCATCAGCGAGTTGCGCATGCGCTGCCCGTGGCCTTGATACCAAGTGGACCAGTGGCGGCGGACACTGGTTTTGCGGGGATCACCTAATTTCGCTACGAGCACGCTGTTGCTGCTGCCTGCTGCTGTCGATATCGCTGGACGCTCAGCTCACTGTCTGCCCGGTTTCATTTCATCCGGCTCGATATTTGTTTTCGTTTTAATACCTTACGCTTATGTACATTATTCAATCACATACGAGTACTACCATAATTAATTCATGATTAACTAATTGTTGCTAAGACAATTACTTTAATCATTCTAATTTAAACTTATACTTTCATCTGATGTAATAAATTTATAAATTAAATATTAATCCGGCAGTTTGACAATTAGACAAATTGATTAAACAAAAAATAGAGCTTTGTGGATTTTAATATTTTATTTTAATAATTAACAGGCAGATTCACAAAACGGATTAGCGCTAACACCGTTTTTAATATTATCTATAACTTTGTTTCAAATTAAAAAAAATTAAAGAAATTAACTAAATTTGATGCTAATTAACTCTCTTTTTAACTCAAGTTAAAATAAACTTGTTTCGTACATTGAAAACAGAGTTAAAAATGAAATAAAAAATGGTGTTAGCGTTAATCCGCTTTATGAATCTGCCTGTATAAGCCTAATTCTAAAAAGAATTTTAGCTAATCTTGAATTTTGGTTAGTTAAATGAAGCTATATTATCAAAAGTTCAAATAAATTCTAATATAATGTTTTAAAGTCAGATATAAAATGAACGATTTTTCTTTTCAAATAATTCAAATTCTTAAATTATCATACACAGAAAGAAAAGTTTCAAATGAAAATTGTAAGTTTTAAGCACATTTTTGATTAAAATTGAATGTAAAGTTTGTTAAGCATTAATTACTATCCTTAAGACTCTATTTTAAAAAGACGAATGAAGCGAGCCTTTTCAAAAAGATCAATTAATAAACAATCTAGAAAATATCATAAAAGACTGAAGTATTTTATGCTATTGTCTAATTGAGCGGTTGTCAAACTTTTCGGAATCATGACCCCCTTGGAAGCAAAATTCACAAATATATTCTTTCGCGACCCCCTTTCTTTTTATGTGATCAAAATTGCAGTTTGTAAAAGGCTGATTTAACCATGTACATTACAGACGGTGTCATGATCTCCAAAAATTCGTCTAATGAAAATGCGATTTTTTTTGTTGAACCAGTTGATAATCGAAAAATTTTCAAATATGGTTCTATATTATTCAGACTATGAGAAATCGAATGCCATTGAGCGCATCGTCATATCTTTTTTAGTTTACAAGTTACAGCAATTTTTGACTTTTTAAAAATCTCAACTTTGAAGGCCCATATCTCGAAAACTAAAAGAGATATTGAAATGCGGTTTGAACGAGTGTATTTCTCGTGTTCCAATTAACTTATACTAAAATATTGAAAATTTTGCAAATTTTCAAATTTTTTCCAAATTTTCATTTGTTCGTAATTCGAAAACTAGACGAGATAATGAAAATCTGTAAAAACCAGTGAATTTCTCTCGTAAAAGTACATATGTTTGTAAAATTTCAGAATTTTTGCTTTACGGATAAAATTTTTAGAGCAAAAAAACTAAAAATGGCCTAAATTCGTCAAATTCTTAAGGGGTACCCCTTCAAAAATAATTAAAAAATAGTGATTTTTCGTTTTTTTGTAATAAAACCTTTATCTGTGCGAATTTTTTGCTGAAAATTTACATACCTATGTACTTTTACGAGCGGAATTCACTGGTTTTCACAGATTTTTATTACCTTTTCAATTTTTTGAAATATTGAGAAATTAATTTTTTTTTAATTGTAAAATTTTCAAAATTTTCAAAATTTCGGTATAAGTTAATTAGGCCACGAGAAATACACTCGTTCAAGCCGCATTTCAATATCTCTTTTAGTTTTCGAGATATGGCCCTTCAAAGTTGAGCTTTCCAAAAAGTCAAAAATCATTGTTACTCTTTAACCTCATTCTCTCATATCCACATTGGCCCAAAATTCAATATATTTGCGGTTTCTAGCCGTCAAATAATATCATCCAAAATCAATTAACCCAGTATTAAAACATTTCAAACAAGAGAATTTTCCTGAAAGACCTTCTGCCGATAAATAAATATCTTGAGTAACTAACTATACCAGCGAACAGAAATTTAATAAAGCAGAATGAGGACAGATTAGTTGGTTTATCTCCGGCAAATTAAAACACAGAAACAACGACACAGCCGACAAAGACACGATGAACGCGGACGAAGAAGTAGAATTCTCATTACCAATCTGGAGCCCGCCGTCAATTCGCTGTCAAATTAGCGCGAGGCCTCTAATGAAGTTCAAGAGAGCATCGCAAGCCAGCAGCAGCATGGTGTTGTCGCGATGACAGCACCGTGTTACCGTGCAAAACTCAGAACCTGTGTGCTCTATGTTGAAGTAATAACATACTTTGATACAGCAGGACCGGATACGAGATTTTTTCTCACAATAATCGATAATCACTTAATACATTCGAATTATCAAGTAGTTATTCTTTATGGCGGAATTATCAAATTACTTCAACAGAAAAATTTGTAATCTCGTGCACTTTAACTCGCCGATCGTCCAATATCATACCATGGATTTTATCGACGATTTCTGGCGTTGTAACCTCAATTGGACGACCAGAACGTTCGGCGTCCTTTGTGGTCATACTACCACAACGAAAATCAGTAAACCACTTGTGAATTGTTCCAATCGATGGTGAGGAGTCCCCATAATGTTTAACAAGCAATGCTTTGTTTTGCGTAATGTTTTTTCCACGCAAGAAATAATGTTAACCAAGACGCGAAATTCGCTTTTTTCCATGTTTTCAAAAATCTTCAAGGTTGCTTGCTTTCGATGGGTGTCAAAACAGAACTGAATGACATATCAGTCTAGAAAATTTTAATGCGTTCTAGTTAAAGATGGTACATCACAAATGTCACATGAGATTTGTGATTGTGGCGCCATCTGTTTGATTTTTCAGGGACTTTTCACCCTGCCCTCGTATGCGCGGAAATGGCAATCATAAACCGTCGAAAAACGGCCCCCAAAGATGTTAGTGAGAGGAAGTCACAGGGGTAATTTTAATGTGATAAAAATCAATCTGTTGGCTGTTGGAATCAGGGTTGAGAGATTTAAATCAAATTGATTCAAATCACGATTTAAATCAAGTGATTTTTTTCAAAATCATTGATTTAAATCAAGATAAATTAAATTGAATAATTTAAATATAAATGAATCATTTTTATTATTGTATATGTATTTATTAAATTAAAAATACAAAAAAATCACAGTAAAAAAATAAAAACATGTTTTAATAAATTATAAATATTTGAATAAGAAAATATAACAATTCAAATAACAAAAAAAAAAAAGTAGAAACGTTTATTCATTTAGTGGTACATTATTATTAAAATGTTTAAATAAAAAGACCAGTTTTCTAAACTTTTCAGTTCCTAGCCGGTTTCTCAATTTTGTCCAAATGATGAAAAAAATCGCTCAACACTAGCTGAAGACGAATTGGCGGATAAAAGTGATTTTATAATTTTCAATATTATATCTTTATTTGGTCCTAATTCATCTTTTTGGGACATCCACCACATTACACGATACATAATATTTAAAAATGTTATTCAAAATACCCGTTTTTAGAAAATCTAATTTAAATCAAAAAAATCTGATTTAAATTAAAAAAATCGATTTTTTTTTATTTTTAAAAAAAAATCATGATTTTTATCCACCCTGGTTGGAATCGAACTCTGGTTCTCAAATCCACAGTCCATAAATTTCTAAATATATGAATGTCATCATTTACCCTAAACTATAACCTCCCTCAACACAATCCTGAAATCTCCTCAATCCCGCTCTGGCTGGTACTGCCCCCCCCTCCCACAATAGTATCAATTATGGTACTTTCTACGAGTGATGCTTTGCTAACCTCATGCTTACATTACATCGTAACTGAATAATGAATACCACGTACTACATCTGCGCATGTAAATTGTTAGCCAGCCATGGCGATGTGTACGATGGCTCCAGACTGAAGACACGACAGGACAAATGATGCTTGTCACAGGACAACGGTTATTTAACAACAATGCTTACATTACCATTATCTGCATGCCGCAGCTTACTAAAAAGGAAAACAATATATCTAGATTTGTTGGTAAACTTAGATTTTGGATTAATGGAATATCAAGTCGGCTTGTGGATTTGAGAATCTAGGTTCGATTCCCATAGACGACAAACAATTTTCATCAAATTAAAACTACCCCTGTGGTTCTCCCTCCACTATCATATTTGGAGATCGAGATTTGATGATTGGTAACCGCACTTCACGCGCATAAATATATTACTTATCAAGATCTGCTTCGGTATAGTGCCACACTCAGTAATGGGTAGAAGGCGTGATGATATATTTATATTTACTTTTATTTAAATAAAAGAATATCGAGTCGGTCTGTGGATTTGAGAATCCAGGTTTGATTCCCACAGCCAACAAATAATTTTCACCACATTTAAACTACTCCTGTGGCTCTCCTTCCAGTGGTATCAAGTCGGTCTGTGGATCCTGAGAACCCTGATTCGATTCCCACAACCGACAACCAATTTTTATCATATAAAAATTACCTCTGTGGCTCCCTCTTCACAAACATCTTGGAAGGCCGAGGTTTGACGGCTAGTAACCGCACTTCATGCGCATAAATATATCACTGAGATTTGCTTCGGCAGAGTTCCACATCCAGTAATGGATATTTATTTACTTTATTTATAAATTAAATAAATTTGTACTAGGTTTGGGGTAATGGCTCAGTGGTATCGAGTCGGCCTGTGGATCCTAAGACCCCTGGTTCGATTCCCACAGCTGACAAACATTTTCACCAGTTTACAATTACCCCTGTCCGGATCCACTAACATCTTTGAGGGTCGTTATTTGATGGCTTTTAATCGCACTTAATGCATATAAATATTTCACTTAGCTAGATCTGTTTCGGCATAGTGCCACATCCAGTAATGGGTGAAAGGCGTAATGATATTTATTTATTAAAAAAAAAAGAAAATAAGCGTCATCACACTCGGTACCCTTCACTGTCATAGTAGATTTTGGTAAGTGATATATCGTATATCGTTCAATTACGTCCCCAAAGATGTAAATGAAGGTAAGCCACAGAGGTAATTAACCCTCGAACATTAAAATTATCCCTGTGGCTGCCTCTCCACTAATATCTTTGGGGGCCGTTACTTGACGGCTGATAAACGCACGTCACGCGCATTAATATATCACTGATATTTGTTACAGCAGAGTGTCACATCCAGTAATAGGTAAATAGCGAGATTTTTAAATTTAATTTCTACTACTCTATACATAAGGAACTTAATCCCAATTACATTACCTGTATTCCATTTACTACTCGGTTCACTTAAATCAGTTCAGATAAATTTGACAGATGACTAAATGAACTGATTTAAACAAACTGATGCACTTATTGGGGTGAATTATTTCAAAGTAAATTAGAATAAGTCATTCTAGTACTGGAAATAAAGTCAGCGTAGTAATCCAGCGAAATAAATAAAGGATCTGGTTCAGTAAATGTAAGTTAAATCAGATCCAAATGGCAAATGGAATACACTTAATAGCTTATAGTGGAATCCGAACCATTCAGACGCAATAATATTTTTAAATACAAGTTGAAAGTCAGCCAGATTTAAACGCCCGACCTCTTGCTAATTAACCTACAAGTTTTACCACTAGGCTACGATTGCCTATGATTGATGGTAGTATTCTATCTATATATTTAGAAAAGGTTATAAATATAAGTATTTACTATGACGCCTCGCTCATATCACGCCGCAACTTTAACTACACATATGTAATTTAATTTGCAAACTTCATTTGAAATTTGTGTGAAGATCGTAACACTTTTATGAGTACATATCTCAAACAAACAATACTACTAGCAAATAAACATATAAGTAGAGAATGTAATATACGCAAAAGGTTATAATATAGAGTGATAGCAAAGAGAGTCATGAATGTAACATATCTGCAAATGTAACCACGAATAACGTAGTATGCCAGACGACAGAACGCATTCAACTTGACATTAAAAATACACGAGGTAATCTCTCTACGGGGTTCAAGCAATTCAATTATGCGTATGCTTCGTTGCGTCGTCAACCCCTCAGGCACGGCCCTGGATTCCAGTGGCGTAGGAGGAAACAGACATATGTTTTAACTGATTGGAGGCAGTTTTATAAAATGGCAGACGGCACTTTAATAGTATATTATGATGCTAGTGTTAGACCTTAAGGCACGTGTGATGAGTTTAAGAGCACGATGCGAAGCGGAGTGCTTTTAAAGGCACTTATACTTGTGTATCATACACTATTTTTAAATATACCTGCATCATAATCTGGAAAATGCAGCTGGAAAGCAGCATTTTCATTTTGATTCATTTCATAATTTTAATTTATTTTGGCATCATAATATTTATGTATCAAAGATGAAAACAAGCGTTTCTGATCCGTGGCATGATTATTACCACGAGGCACAAAAAGGGCCACGAATGCTAATTTCACATGTGATACAAACAATGGGGTGGCTAGCTCAGTGGTATGAAGTCGGCCTGTGGATCTTGAGAACCCTGATTCGATTCCCACAGGCGACAAACAATTTTCATAGTTTCAAAAACTACCCCTGTGGCTCCTCCATCACTAACATCTTTGGAGGCCGTGATTTGACGACTGGTAACCGCACTTCACGCGCAAAATATATCACTTACCGAGATCTGCTTTGGCAGAGTACCACACCCAGTAATGGGTAGAAGGCGTGATGATATATTTATTTTATATTTAACAAAAGAAGATTGGAAAGATTAAAACATGTATTCACAATAAACAAAAATTGTCGTTTTGTTTATATATCCTTAAGAAAATATTTTATTATGGCTCTAAGGCCAAAAACAAGTGTTTAAGCTCGCTTTAATGGATAAAACATATGAATATCGGTCCAGTTGTGCATAAATTTGTTTATTGGCCCTCAAGAGAGGGCATAATTTGGCTGTTATAGCCCACTGTAGATTTGAAAACTTGGGTTCAACTCCCACAGCCGACAATCAATTTTCACCACATTAAAATAACGCCAGTGGCTCTCTCCCTCTCTCTTTGGGGGTTGTGGTAATCGCACTTCCCACGCATAAATATAACACTTACTGGGATAGTGCCACACCTAGTATTGGGTAAAAACATGATGAGATATTTTTATATTTAAACATTTTTGAGATCATAGTTTAGCTTAATTTGACTAGTACAAATTTCAGGAGTAGCTAAAACTCTTTTGAGAATTATCCCGATAATGTTTACAAATTTTGCATCCTTCGTAACTGGTCCAGGACGCCACTGGTAAATTTTATTTGACATCATCGTTAGGTTCAATACTCTATTGGTGTAAGTAAATAAAAGCGAAGAATCCCGTCAAATTGACTGGCTTATGGCGTACGACTGTCCCCTCTCAAAACTAATATTGTTAGATTGTTTTGGTGGCTTTGCCTTCGCTTGTTCAAATTTATATTTAAGTCGTTATCACCAGTACAGAGATAACAAAGCAATGATAACTGTTTATTTTACTTGGAATTACATTTTTAATCCATCAAAAAACTATTAAGAAATAAGAAATTATTAGTAGGTAATTAGAAAAGATTACATTACATTACCCAAGTTTGATTCTCGCAGTCGACAGATTTTATTCCATATTTAAAATTAACCCGTGTGGTTCCGCTAGTACTAACATCTTTGGAGGCAGTGATTTGACGGCTAATAACCGCACTGAACGCACAAAATATGTCACCTATCAAGATTCAGCAGAGTGCCACCTACATCCAGTATTGGATAAAAGGCGTGATGATATATATTTTAATATCAATATTACAATACTAAAAATCGTATCGCAATGAGCTCTATTACTATACAAGTGCTGTAATAAATTATGATAGTCAAATGACAGTCTGACACAAGCAAACAATGAGGCTTAGATTTTATTGAAAATATAATCAACCTGCTCACGCCTTAAAGTAGTACTAGCGTGAATAAAAATTTTGCAGATCTGAATGAAACTTGGCCCACGTATACAATGGATACTCATACGCATCCTGTTAAAATATGAAACACATTCATCGTCTGTGAACAAATATATTCGCTTTTAAAGTTGAGTTCTTATACACGGGGCTTACGGCGATCATCACTTAGAATCGCACATATTTGGTTTGTGTACCTCTAAAATTTTGCAGTTTCTTTTGAAAAACTAGTATGATGTTCTAGAACTATCCATGTATATTGTATCAGAAGTAGAAAGTTTTTTATCGTTTAGTAATAGATATATAACCATGCAAAGCCTTGTTTTTAACGAAAAATTAAGAATCCCAATTTATAATGGCAACACCACACGGTGGTATGGTATTTGAAAATTCACTAGACCAACAACCTGTTAACAATTCATGATATTCAAATCATAATAGGTATAAAACACTTATTTTATTCAATTTTTAGATTTTTTTGAGCGACAGTTTCGCCACTCGACAACCGATGGCGCCACCATCACACTAGTACTACCTTAAATGAAAACAAAAAAGAAAATTGTCAAATATAAAAAATATTAATTTTGCAATGATTTTCTCATAGCATGAAATTAGGTGCAACATGGTACAATATTCGTATTGTAGTGCGTTGTATATATGATCCAAATGGAAAATGAAAACGCACGCCTATGATTAGCAGACAAGGCTCATTTTGCTTTTCCCCCGTATGAATTTAAAAGTGCCTGCGCCTATGGCTATACATATGACAGAAATCTTTATGAAAATGAAATAGGCTGAAGAAACTTTTTAGATTATTGTGAGTTGTTTAAAGGGGCGTTACAGGGAGTTAAAGTTGAAAGTTGCGATTTAATTTTTAAACTTAATTCTTTTTATGGGATCGGATCGAATAAAGTGTTATTGAATTTATATTTTATGACTTTATAAATGTAATATTTATACAGAACAATACTTTTATTTTCAATGTATGAATTATTTTATTTTTATTATTCCATGAATACCAATCATATTCATGAACTGATGCAATATACACATATGAATATTTATTTTCATATATGACTCTTTATATTTTTAATTATAAATAAATTAATTTGACATTTTAAAAGCTTCCAAATCCATAGCTATCCAATTTTCATTAAAAGACTATATATTTATAAATAAATAAATAAACTTGGTGTGGCACTCTGCCGAAACAGATCTCGGTAAGTGATATATTTATGCGCATGAAGTGCGATTACCAGTCGTCAAATCACGGTCTCCAAAGATGTTAGTGGTGGGGGAGTTACAGGGGTAGTATCAATGTGGTAAAAATGTTTGTCGGCAGTGGAAATCGAACCAGAGTTCTTAGGATTCACAGGCCACTGAGCCACCTACTGCATATAATAATATTTTTATAACTCTTAAATTAATTAATTAAACAATTTTTAGTTTAAATTCAGTAAATTTTATTTAAGGTAGTACTAGTGTAGTGGTGGCGCCATCGGTTGTCGAGTGGCGAAACTGACGCTCAAAAAAATTTAAAATAAAAAAAAATAAGTGTTTTATACCTATTATGATTTGAATATCATGAATTGTTAACAGATTGTTGGTCTAGTGAATTTTCAAATACCATACCACCGTGTGGTGTTGCCATTATAAATTGGGATTCTTAATTTTTCGTTAAAAACAAGGCTTTGCATGGCTATATATCCATTACTAAACGATAAAAAACTTTCTACTTCTGATACAATATACATGGATAGTTCTAGAACATCATACTAGTTTTTCAAATAAAACTGCAAAATTTTAGAGGTACACAAACCAAATATGTGCGATTCTGAGTGATGATCGCCATAAGCCCCGTGTATAAGAACTCTACAAGCGAATATATTTGTTCACAGACGATGAATGTGTTTCATAATTTAACAGGATGCGTATGACTATTCAATGTTTACGTGCGCCAAATTTCATTCAGATCTGCAAATTTTTTTTTCACGCTATTATTACCTTAAACGTGAGGTTTTGTTTCGTTATGAAAAAATTAAAATAATAAAGAAACAAAACCTAACTTAGTAATAAATAACAAAAATACAAGTAACAAAGTAAACAAGTTATTATAATTTCTTGGTCTAGCCTAGTTTTATTATTAAATATTATTATTAGAAACCTGTTGTCATTATTTTTACATTTTTACAATTAATTTATTATTTTTGTATTATTATTTTTATTTTGTTACTCCGCTTCGCGTCGTGCTCTTAAACTCGTCACGCGTGCTTTATACTTTTTAGTTATATCATAATATACTAATTTTTTAAAGTTTCACCTAGATTTTCTTCACTTTTATACACAACTTGCAATTGAAAAACAGGAAGAAGAGAAAATCAGATTATGAAGAATACAGATTATCTTTTTGATATTAAAGAGTAACTCTATTTTGTCACAATAGAAACAATATCTTTTCAATCTAAGACACGAGTTAAAGAGAAATGTTTCGTTATATAACCGATCACTTACTTCACGACCTTTCACCTTATCAATTTCTACCGACAACCCATGATCAATTCCTGATATTCCTCACGAAAAAATTATTATTCCAAGACTCTGCCATATTTTATTTTCTCCGCAAAAAACGCAAACGAAAAACAGACTTTTTTTACTGACTGTCTGGTCAAACAGGGACATTTGATTTTATATTTATACTAAATTAAATTGCAGAAAAATCTAATATATGTAATTTTATTCATTAATTTCTGATTTATTGATCAAACACTTCATCAATAATTCATTGTATTCAATCAAATACATTATGATGTTAATACCCGAGAAATAAGAATGTTTATAAAAAGTAAATTTGCAAAAATTATTGTTAATGGTAAATAAAATGAAGGTGAGTCTGAACTCGATGAACTTTAAGGGTCAAAGTACGTTTTTAGCGGCAGAGCGTTCACCTTGCAAAGAAATTCATGGAGATAAAATAAAGATCGATATTGCTATATTGTTGTAAATTAATTGCAAAATATATTCTTGTTCGAGATTTATTTATTTCGCGATTGCAAATATGAGGTAGGTTGCACAGTGGTATTGCGTCCAACTGTGAATTTGAGAATCCCGGTTCAATTCTTTAAGTCGAATGAAAAATTTATATATTATTATTGTTGAATATGTTTGACAGAAATATTAAATAAGGTGGCTAGCTCAGTGGTATGAAGTCGGCCTGTGGATCCTCAGAACCCTGGTTCGATTCCCACAGGCGACAAACAATTTTCATAATTTCAAAAACTATCCCTGTGGCTCCTCCACCACTAACATCTTTAGCAGCCGTGGTTTGACGACTGGTAACCGCACTTCACGCGAAAAATATATCACTAACCGAGATCTGCTTTGGCAGAGTGCCACGTCCAGTAATGGGTAGAAGGCGTGATGATATATTTATTTATTTATTTATTAAATCTTTCTTGTGATAGTTCGTCTTGATGTGATATTGTTCATTTAAGACAAATTTAAAATTTAAATAACAGCAGTGCAACTGGCCAATAGAGAACTCATTTTTCTATTATGAACCCGGGTTCGATTCTCACAGCCGACAAACAATTTTTACCGCATTAAAACTACTTCTACCACTAACATCTTTGGGGGCAGTGATTTGACGACTAGTAATCGCACTTCATACACAAAATATATCACGGTAGAGTGCCACACCCAATAATGGGTAGAAGGCGTGATAATATCTTTATTTTTAAATTAAATAAATAAATAAATATATCATCACGCCTTCTACCCATTACTGGGTGTGGCACTCTGCCGAAACAGATCTCGGTAAGTGATATATTTTGCGTGTGAAGTGCGGTTACCAGTCGTCAAATTACGGCCCCAATGATGTTAGTGGTGGACGAGCCACAGGGTTAGCTTTTGAAATTATGAAAATTGTTTGTCGCCTGTGGGAATCGAACCTGGGTTCTCTGGATCATTTTTATTTTAACCTTATTGTTGCATGTAAACAGTAACGGATTTAAAGGGGAGAAACATGGGCGCGGACACCCCGCGAAATAAAAATGTAATATTTCATAGGTAATTTTTACGTAAATCTATAAATATATGAAAGTTTACAAAAGCCAACTTTTTTAATAGAGTCATAGATGAAAACTAGTAAGTTTATCTAAATATTAAAATATTATTTCAATTGTTTCCTAAGCCTTCCAGTGACGACATGCGCAGCTGAGTGCTCGTTTTCGACATTAAGATTGTTGAAAACATATTTACGTTTACAATGACAAAGAAAAGATTATCAGAACCTTTATTGTATATTCATCGCGATATATTTCTAGAACCCGTGGAAGTTATAAAAAATTTTGCGTAGTTCAATTCACGAAGAATACAATTATGAAATATTTAGATGCGTGATGTGTTTGTTTCTAACAGCAAATTATTTTTTTTATGTTTCATGTTGCTTTTTTCTTAAACTCTTATTTGTACTGTTTCTATTTATTTATTCATTATTTTATATTTGTTTATATTTGAGCCCTCGTTGTTAAAAAATCCTAGATCTACACTTGCATGTATTTACAAAATTAGAATATTTAAAAATAAATAAATAAATATATCATCACGCCTTCTACCCATTACTGGGTGTGGCACTCTGCTAAAGCAGATCTCGGTAAGTGATATATTTTGTGCGTGAAGTGCGGTTACCAGTCGTCAAATCACGGCCCCCAAACATGTCAGTGGTGGAGGAGCCACAGGAATAGCTTTTTCAAATTATGAAAATTTGTCCCCTGTGGGAATCGAACCAGGGACCTCAGGATCCACAGGCCGACTTCATACCACTGAGCTAGCCATCCCATAATTATAATATTTAATATGCAAATATAAATACCTTATGTGGCTCCTACTTTCATGTAAATTTCATGGAACAAGAACTATCACAAACACAAATGTTCACAGTTAAATATAAAATTTCTTTTATAAAATAGTCCATAATACAACACAACCACATGTTTTACTACAAAATCGATCAACTATTGATAGAATACTAGATTCTTGGAAGTTTGCGCAAGTCTGAACCTTGTCCGTTAATTAATCCGAATTTAGTAAAAATCTCTATTCAATAGAGTTGTACAAAGCAATTTGCAACCCTGATGCTGGGTTGCATGAAAGTTGTATCGGTTCATTAGCAACTAACGGTGAAATAAATTTCAGAAAATCGCTATTGATACTGTTGCTAGATAAACAATTCTTTAACTAAAGAGCTCTTTATTTTTTTCTTGCAATCCAACATCAGAGGTGTGTCTTCGGCGGTAGCTACTATCGTCGGTACTTTCAGTACCAAAAGTTAGATTAAAAAAATGATTGATTGTAATTTATGAAATAATAAGACAGAGTGCAATTCTTTCCATTTATAAAAATAAGATGTCGAAAGAACATTAATTGGAGGGTAAAAAGGAATTAGTCAATATTACAGGATTTTGTTTACCATGAAACAAGTCTCTTGTTGAAACCTTTTTCACGTGATTATTTCATTTTGTAAAACAGTATTTTTCAATATACCAATCAAGCATAGACTTACTTCCCTTTTATCACGTGGAAAAGGTTGCAACAAGAGACTTGTTTCATGGTAAAGAAAAATCCGGTAATATTGACTTATTCCCTTTTACCCTGAGACCGTCCAATTATAATGGGTTAATAATAAATAAATAATTAATTCGCGTAAATGCGTATATTGTCCAAGTGTTTTTGCTAAGACTATATTTCACTTTCTTGCCAAAACAGAGCCACTCCATTCGTTATATACCTGAATGAGTGGAGATAAAGTGCATTCCAGCCACGGTTTTATTTTCGTTTGTCAAAGTTTAGCAATACATTGGCGCGATATTATAAACAAAAAAATATTCATCTATAGGTGTGTTCTGATTCGTTATTTTCAAAATGAAATCTTTATTTATATTTAATCAACTACGTTTATTATATTATTTTTAATAGGTAGCTGTTGTAATATATGGGATGGCTAGCACAGTGGTATGAAGTCGGCCTGTGGATCCTGAGGTCTCTGGTTCGATTCCCACAGGCGACAAATTTTCATAATTTGAAAAAGCTATCCCTGTGGCTCCTCCACTACTAACATGTTTGGGGGCCGTGATTTGACGACTGGTAACCGCACTTCACGCGCAAAATATATCACTTACCGAGATCTGCTTTAGCAGAGTGCCACACCCAGTAATGGGTAGAAGGCGTGATGATATATTTATTTATTTATTTATTTCTGTTGTAATATATAGTTTTTTGGTTGTTCTTGTTGACTTTTGAAAAATGAAAAACGTTTAATTATTTTGTTCTTTTAAATTTTATTATTTAGATGGAATATAGCGTGATGTTATGTATGTATGTATGTATGTAATAAATATTTAATATAAAAAAATTTACAGGTGTCACGCTGAATTAATGAAATATTTAAAAAAATTAAACTCAAAATTATAAAATAGAAATGTTCAAATTATTGGTTCCTGTTCATCTTATATTTTTGTTACTTATTTTTTTCGATAGTCTGCATTCTTATTATCCTATTAGATATTAAAGTTCTGTTGATGCTACTAAAAATGTTTAAAAAATGCAGTATTATGAATATAACAATGTATGCACAAATCTTGGTAAAATGTGAAAGCCTTAGATTCTTCTTCAACTTTCACTGAGGAGTACCATGTACCACAAGAGTCATTAATTACATCTCATTATGACCGCAATTAAACAGTCAAAATACCAATTAAACGTTGTAGCAAAAATTAGACGTATTCGCAATAACCGTATAATTATATGAGCCACACTAACCTTTGTGGAGAAAAATTACGAGATGACAAGGAATTATTTCTAATTAGGTATTCATTTCGTGTAAGGATGGAAAAGAAAATATTGTGAAGATTCCAACAGAATATGAATTACAGAGTGATCAAAAGGAATTGTTACAGTTGGGAATAAAAAAAACTACTTGAAATTGGTAAGCCTGATACATAAATTCATTTCCTGATGTTGACAGTGACATTTAAAATTTAAATTTGAGTACATTTATTATTACATTTATTTCTAAAGTATTTCTATTACTTAAAAAGTCAAAATTCTATTAGCTGTCAGACTCCTGACATAACCTCTGTGTATTTATTAGAAATGTCAAATAGCATTTCCACCTTTATCTGACGTTGTGCCAACTGTGGAATAAAAAGATCTCTGGAATTGTATTACCAACTATAACAATTCCTTTTGATCACCCTGTAATATTTGTATTTTACTTTGGCATCATAAACTTGTTTATTGTCCTTCAAAAGCGGGTGTAATTTGGCCTTTATCGCCCGGAGGCGTATAAAGTTGTTATTCAAACAAATCAAAATCGCGATTTATGGATAAATAAACACAATAATTCTATAAATTATAATTTAGATTTTTTAATATTTAATTACTCAAACAACATATTTTTGTGCAGTCAAAAATTAATCCAATATTTCTTTAGAATAGTATTTGATATCTTCCACTGTATTTGATAATAATTTATTTATTTTTTGTTTTTGTTTGTAAACAAACAATATAGTAACACCAACAATCTACATTCATGCATAGAAACTACAGTATACCTAAAACTAACGACGCCAGCAAAAACGATAACGAATACCTACTGACAGAATCTTTTAATTTCGAGGACCAAAATAAAATAAAATGTTATATATACCAAGGGCATAATTAATAGTTTGTTAACGGCCATGGCTGCGCTCGTTGGTACTGATCTAAGCGATAACGCGAGTTAAGTAACGTTGCGCGCGGGTAGTATTTGGATGGGTGACCGTCCAGAGAAAACTCGCGTTGCTGTTGACCATAACACCTAAAACGCAGATCAGGGCGTAATGGCGGCATATGACCTTGGTAGTTGGTCCGCCAAAGAAGCCAGAAAAAAAAAAAGATTATAGCACTCGAGAAATTTAAAGCTCTCCGCTACGCGTCGAGCGTTAAACATTCGCTCAGTGCTATAATGTTTTGATTATGCCCTTAATACATAAATAACTATTATGTACTTGAAAGTTGCCTCAGAAATAATTATTACATTTAAATAAATGAAATCATAAATAAAATAAATATAAATATATCCTCACGTCTTTTACCCAATACTGGGTATGGCACTGTGCCGAAGCAGATCTCGGTGATATATTTATGCGCGTGAAGTACGGTTACCAACCGTCAAATCACGGCCCTCAAAGATGTTAGTGGTAGAGGAGCCGCAGGGGTAATATTAATTTGGTGAAAATGTTTGTCGGCTGTGGGGATCGAACCAGGGATCCACAGGCCGACTTGATACCACTGAACCATTATCCCATGCTATTATTTGTTATTCTGCACAACAGGAACTTAATTCCAATTGACAAATTTTGAGTACCGAATTTTGCTTTACAGAAATAATTCATTTTTTGCATTGCTATTATAATGCAATAATATAACTCCATGATCAACTATTAATAGAAACTTGTTGACCAATTAAACCGAACGATCGAATCGTAATGAAATTATTATAATCTAGCCCTTGAGCAAATTGTAGAGACAAAATAAGTCAGTATAAATTAGAACCTCCCGCATCATGAATTGCACGTAATTCGTTCCAGAACGTTCGCCGCCTCCGTGCGTCGGGACGCCGGCGCCGCCCTCGCCACTTCCACCCCCGTGGAGGTGGCTGAACTGTTTCCATTACACCGCAACCAGCCACGAGCCAGAGATTTCGTCTCCCGCCCTAACGCGACCTTTCAACGGATTTTTTAGCGAATATGTTTCATAAAAATGATACTATTCGACATAGTTAATAATACATTAAGGTATGTGATATTTTGGAGAAAGTATCATATATATTCTTGTGGAATTTTATACGGAGCTGATTAAAATACTATATTCTATACGAAATGTATGGCATGGTGAAATGTCACTGTCCAAAATAAGCGCAGGTGACACTTCCTTCCTTTCTTATCTTTTTGGTTTAGTTTAGTTTAGTTTTTACTATACACATAGAATATATATTCTTGTATGTAACTCATTAGTCGTGGATAAAGTATATTATACAACGACGTTATAATGGATGCCATTATTCCCTCCGATGATTACAATTCTCGCTCGTGTTGTAAACTTGATCGTTGGGAATAAAAGCTTCCATTACAGCGTCGTTGTATAATATGCTATTATTTATTATTCTGTATCTTTTTTTATTCGTTTTTTGATCTTACATTGAGTGTGGAATTCACTTTCAAAAACAAACATAGAGCAACATTCCCTTCCTTTCTTACCTATTAATTCGTTTTCAGTTCTTACATAGAGTGTTTAACTGCAATTGTGTGGAATTCACTTTCAAAAACAAGCGTAAGGCGACACTCCCTTCCTTTCTTTTTCAGTTACTGCAATGTGTTGACTTTTCTTTTATATACAAGTACAGATTATCGCTTTCATCTTTTCTAATCTTTATAGATTTGTTGTTAAATTCGTTGTTAGGAGTAAGAATGAGTAATTTAAGATGTTTTGCGTCGAAGAAAGAAGATGAATGATAGGTGAATAGGAGTGATTGGATAAATGTGATTGAAGGTTTGTTGTGTGATAAATGATTTTTAGAGTTTATATGGAGTGATCTATGATTGTGGTTGAACTGACGGTGATATGTTTGGATGAGAATGTTTGACAAGGACTGATTATTTGATGAATTTAATGAGTGAATGTTTTATGACTGATTTTAGGGTTCGTGCAACCCCATTTGATGGGATACAGCGTGATGATATGTATGTACGTATGTATGTATAACAGAAACTGACCTTCTCTAGTACAATTGTATTATTTTTATTTTAGTCCATCATTTTAAAACAAAATGTTGGCAAATAAAGAAATTATTTTCGCAGAATTTAGAATAGTTTGAATCGTTTGAAAATGTTTGTGGCCGCTGTACAATACGAAGTATGAAGTTCATCTAAATATCAAGGCCATGTCAATATCTCATTGGTAACAATGGTCAATTAATATTGCATTTGTTTTAATGAATACGTAAAACGTGCAGCTCTGCTCGTAGAATGAAACATTTGTACGTTTGTATGGTTTGTACGTACGATGAGTTTTCCAGTGCAGTGTTAGTGTTAATACTTGCCACTGGCGCTAGGATAATATATCATTTTCAGCTCTGACAGAAATTTATGTTGAATGAAAATAAAACTAAATCGCAGCAGATTGTAAATTAACAATTATACAACCGGTTTTTGTTATATGTGCTGTTCATATTGTGTTTTCACTTTATTATTTCATTAATTATACAACTGTCCTTTGTTTATAGATGCAGGATGATATTATAACCGTTTTATATTCCTGTATTAAAACTACCCCTGTGGCTCCTCTTCACTAACATCTTTAGGGGCCGTGATTTGACGACTGGTAACTTCACACGCATAAATATATCACTTACCGAGATCTGCTTCGGCAGAACGCACACCCAGTCATGGGTAAAAGGCGTGATGATATATTTATTTTATTTATATTCCTATAGAAAATATGTAAATTTCATCATCTGACATTTAAGTAAACTAGGCAACGTAGTAAATAATATGTTGACAGACTTTATTTTTTATTAACAGTTATTTGAATTAATAATAAAAACAAAATATATATTGAATTACGACTATTAGCCGAGAAAAAAGTTACAAATTGTGTTTTATTTCAGAGATACAAGTGACATATGAGGAGTAAATTGTATCTAACTAACTTCACTGTGAGTGAGATCTGTCATATATATTTACTTTGGTTAAATGTTCTTTTTAAAAATAAATAAATATAAATATATCATCACGCCTTCTATCCATTACTGAGTGTAGCACTCTGCCGAAGCAGATTTCGGTAAGTAATATATTTTGCGCGTGAAGTGCGGTTACCAGCCGTCAAATCACTGTCCCCAAAGATGTTAGTGGAGGGAAGCCATAATGGTAGTTTTAGTGTAGTGAAAATTGTTTGTCGGCTGTGAGATCAAAACAGAAAATAAATAAACACCAAAAAACTAATTTATCTGTAGCAAATAAAACCTCAATATCATAGACAAAAGAAAGGCAAATATGAAAAATGATGTAAATGTTTGAGAGTTCATTTCCACATTTTTGTCTAACTTCATCGTAATCGCAAACTGTTTGTTGTGTGTATATGTTGTATATTTATTAAAATAATATTATTTTTTTGGACTTGAATTATTACAGGGTGATCAAAAGGAATTGTTATAGTTGGCAATACAATTCCAGAGATCTTTTTATTCTACAGTTGGCACAACGTCAGATAAAGGCGGAGATGATATTTACCATTTCTAATAAATACAAATAGGTTATGTCAGGAGTCCGGCAGCTAATAGAATTTTGACTTTTTAAGTAATAGAAATACTTTAGAAATAAATGTAATAATAAATGTACTCAAATTTAAATTTTAAATGGCACTGTCTACAACAGGAAATGAATTTATGTATCAGGCTTACCAATTTCAAGAAGTTTTTTTTTTATTGCCAACTGTAACAATTCCTTTTGATCACTCTATAAATCGTATATTATTTGCATTCTTTAAATTAAACAAGTTAAGTACCACTGAAAAATACTTGTGACGTCACAACCCTGATACAAAACTTCAAAAAATCATATCTCTTGTAATATAAGGAATTTTAAATCCGCGTTTTCACTGATAATTATAGTTTATTATGTAATTTAATAATAATAATAATAATACTAATATAATAATAATAAATAGCTAAAGGAACCCCCCTAAAATCCATATTTGTTATTATTTGTTTTGTGGACTATCTCATAATAATATTTATGTAAATCTACTCGTATTGTCTTTCAGAAATATTAATTTAAATATTTATGTTGATCTGAATAAACAAAAAGGGATCATTTCTTGTCGGTTATACTATATCTCATTATTAATCAAATACTATTTAATACTTTTGGAAAAATCTAGGATCTAGGAAATTAATATCAAAGGAAAAAAGCATAATATTTTTCGAGGTGCTTGACCCGTGTGATAGAAATTCAAAGCATGTACGTACACCCGACGAAAAATGTAATATATCCCAAATCTTGTTAAATAATATTTCAAGCGGCAACCGAAAAATAAATAAATTTCCGTCGCGCTCGACGTAAAGTTATTCAACAAATCCGCTTAAAGTAATCTGGTATCACGGTGACTTAATTCGCATTTACCTTGCGATAAAAAAGAAAAAAGTATGGGTACTCACCCGGAGGCATAGTGTCTGACCAACGCGTCCATCTAGAGCCGATTCCAGTGACGCAGAAGTTGGTTCGATCTGCAACAAACGACAAGAACATAAAAAACCACTTAGCTCCTGCCGCGCTCTTTCCAACCGCGCCACCGGAAGTAGATTGCAATCGAACCACTGAAAAGCCAAACTTAAAAACCATCAACTGATATTTCATTAATTTTAATATATTATAAATAGTGGTGAAATATGTTTGAATTCAAAAGATATTTGCAGAAATCCAGTGAAGGAGGAGCTAATATTTTTTAGTATGAAAGGTGGAGCTTAGTTATTTTATTATGTGAGTAGGCGGAGCTTAAACAAGTTAACAGAAATGTACGAGGCGCCACTGTAAAATAATAAATTACTACAAACTACTATACCACCATCAAATCATGTCCTAATAAGTTAAAAATCAATTTTATGGCTTGTTAACACTCATTTACAACCTAGTTTTGTTTTGATTATTTCGCCAATAAAACTAACCTGAAAATCAGGGATGCACAATCCATTTCGATGAAATAACAATTCACCAAATCACTTGTTAAAACGAATTGTCCTTGACGTAATAAAACAATGCTATATTAATTCACAACAGTATAGTTCACGCACAGCAAAACCCGAAAACCGTTTATTTTTAGTTCCTAACCTGTTTAACTGTCGATCAAAATCATTTCTTTTCATAAGTTTCTAACCGTGTAACACCGAATCAACACAAGGGTTGTCTCTTATCATACAGAAGATAACAAACACACGATTAGGTGAAATTGAAATGTAATTGACAGGAACACACGACACAGAACACATAACACAGGGTTTCGAGGCAGATTGCGAAGGTGGACGCCGAAGGGGTGGCGCGACGCAAGGACGTGGAAATTAGTGCGCTTGAGCCGAGGTGACAGAAGCGCACAAGTCACACCGCACTATGAATTCACAAACAAGAAAATCTTTTAACAATCATCATTGTCATCTGACATTACAATGTTTTTATCTCACAGAAAACAATTAATCAACAGAATATTACTTAAAATGCTTTTTTTACTGTCAATTAATTTTATTGTAATCAAATCATTAAAATGGTTTTACTGTTTGCTGGTTTGAATTAGTCGTGCTATCTAGCGGGAAATAATAGAACTAGCGAGGAGTAGTTGAATATTTATCCGCGAGAGGATCCAACTGCAAACGCGGACATTTTTGCAATCCTGTTTTATTCAAACATAAATCTCAAGGTGAAACTTTTCATTCATTTATATCAATAATAATTATATTTATTGCGAACAATAAAACATGATACATTGTTTTCAAGCATTGATAACAGTTGTGTTTAATGATAACAAAATAAATTAAAATTGCAAGTTTGCACATTTATCTACGTAAAATTTGTTAAAATATTTATCTACACGCAAGTAAGTTTATAATTTCTGCTTATCATTGTTTAAACAAACATTACACGGATATTGATATTTGTAAACAAAAAAATTACTGTCAACTTGCGTTAGTTATCTTTAATAAATTTATAAGTGTAAAGGTTACTATTAATCTTCATTTTATTTCGGTGCCAGTGTCCGCAGTAAATAAAAATTAAAATTTAGAACGCAAAATATTTTTTCAGGTATGCGAGATGGCGTAATGTATTTTAAGAACGTAGAAATTTTTTTACTTGCGCTAATAATAGAAAGTATAGCAACAGAATAAATAGAGCATATTGAAAATTTTCATTATTATAAAACTTATGAAATTGTGCAGAAAATTTTGGAAAATGTCAAAAGTACGTTGTAAGTCAAGTTCATGGACAAAAAAACTTATGTAAGGTCGTTTATGATTGGTTGCTGATGAAGGGCATGCGCGTCAAATTATTGATTAATTATTGACTCCACCTTTTCAATTTCCCGCCGTTTCAGAAATGAAAAGTTACAATAAATTGAACTGAAACCTTATGGAAATGCTAGTGATTGGTCGATAATACTTCTGAGGCCAAGATTAGGTACTAACCGGAAGTTAAATAAATGTTATGAGAACTATTCACGACCTACTTGGACGCTTACAATTCAAGTGGCCTGTTTAAATTTGACAGTAGGTAATTTAAAATTTTAATCGCATTTAAAGTTATTTTTATATTTGTTAGATATTTACATTTTAGGCGTATCTGAAGGCCAACAAATTGTCGATTGCAAACGTATCCACATGATGTTGAAACGTGTTAATTTTTAAAACTTCAAAGTTACCCATAAACCAGTCATTCTTAATAAAAATCCATATTCATAAATTCTAGGCGTATTTTATTGGCATTTAAATGTTTCCTGAGAAAGTTTTCTTTTCAAACTAGTATTTTATTTATTAATATTGTTATTTGCTCTTTATTTATACCATTTGTAATACGAGTGTAGGTTGTGATAACAGAACAATCCAGAATAATTTGAATCAACATTGTTTGAGAATCACTGCTCTTGGAACAAGAAAGCGTACTCCCCTTGACTGAGTGAAAGAACTCGTCCGCAATATCCCCACCGAGAGCGCAACGCAGCAGCTGATGTGTGTGGTAAAGCAGACGGCACTGTAGAATTGGGCTTGTGGCATTTGTATTTGCGTTTAAATCACCTTGCTTGCTGCCTCAAGTAGTGTTTAAT
Organism: Pterostichus madidus; assembly: GCA_911728475.2. Classification (NCBI taxonomy): domain Eukaryota; kingdom Metazoa; phylum Arthropoda; class Insecta; order Coleoptera; family Carabidae; genus Pterostichus; species Pterostichus madidus. Next base: position 31,914,853 of record OU452312.1, read on the forward strand.
ACGTGTCTATAAATACGGTACAGTATTACAATCACCGCCATTAAACAAGCACAAAAAGTAGTGAATTTTATAAATTACTGTGTAAATAACTATTAGTGAATGTGTTCTTGAAAACCTTCAAACAATGTGACACGATATGGTATTGCTGCCTGAGTCAAATGGAAAAGTGAAAATTTTGCCCATGCGGGTATGTGAACTAGTAACTAGCAAAATAAACATTATTAAGTAACAGTCCTGTAGTACGCCCGTTATAAAAACAAAAACCTATGATATTTTTACCCGTACATACGTAAAGACAATAATTAACATAGCTAAATATACATATTTTATCTGGCACTAAGTATTGTAAATTAATAAACGGATACAAAAAATAATTGCTTAAAAGTCCTGATCAGAAACGTGCCAATTCCTTTTTAAACACAATCCAATAATAAACGTACACTCGCCCACAGATTTCTTAAGTCACATTCACTTTGTCGGTGTCACCGTAATCGTAATATAGTGTAGTGGTGTATTTTCAGGTGCTTCTAAATTTCAAGTAAATTCGACATGATTTTGTGCGTAAGATGGGTACTACCGACCGACATTTAAAATATGTCGGTGTTGTGCTGGGATTACTGCTATGGACATTTGACTCGGCGGAAGCGGTGACAGAGGACAGTAATGGGGAAAATCTTTGTCCGTCTCAATCGGGGTGCTCGTGTCCAGAGCCGAGGGTGGTCACGTGTACCAATCGTAACTTCACTAACTTAGCGTTGTCAACGGACACAAACGACTTGACCTTGCGGCATGTACCTGGAGGACCTCTGAACGCCAGTGGACTCTTGCGACTGCGATGGACCGACAGCGAGATCCAGAGCATTGCTCCCAGTTTGCTCAATCCGGAGCATCTGGAGCTGTTGGACCTCAGCGGCAACGAAATTACTGTACGTTTCGATGATTTCCAAAAATTCCATAATAGTCTGAAGATATTAAACTTAACTGGAAATAAAATAGATGATCTTCCACGAAATTTATTCACTAAACTAGATCTTAAAGAATTGTATTTATCTCATAATCGGTTACACGCGATACCATTCCAAGTGTTCGCACCTCTCCGGAACCTGAAGATTTTAGATCTCTCGCATAATTACATGGTCACGTTCCTAGATCATTTCTTCAAGCCTAATAAACACATCGAAGAACTTCTTCTGAATAACAACAGAATTGCTAAATTGACCTCGAATGCTCTAGCTGAATTAACCGAACTAACTACATTAAATTTGTTCAATAATTCTTTAGCAGGTTTGTCTAAAGGATTGCTAGGTGCTCTCGTCAGCTTACAGTACTTAAACTTAGGTAATAATCCAATCGAGAATCTCAACAAAGACGCTTTTGTTGGGTTACGCCACCTAAACGAATTAAACATCGCTGGAAACAAAATGACCAGGCTACCAAGAGATATATTTCGTAGTATTCCACAAGTAGAAACATTTATTTTGGATGATACATCAATCGAAGTATTATACAACAGCGATTTTGTAGGACTGTACAATCTTCGCAACTTGCACGTACGAAATAACATTCGACTTCGCAAATTAGAACGTTACATTTTTGCAAATACTCCAAAATTACGAGTTGTGGACATTAGCGGAAATGCTTTGACTTATCTGCCGTCTTCATTGGCGAATTTATCCGAAATTGAAGAACTCTACATGGTTGACAATCCTTGGTCTTGTGATTGTCGGATGCATTGGTTCGCACCTTGGGCTGAAGAGCGTCGATCTATTTTAAAATCAGCTTTGACATGTGGTCCTCACACATACACCAACGACATGTTACCTGTTTTACAACATTTAAACTGCACTGCCCCACGTTTGGTGTACCACACCCCTACGACAAAGTATCGGTTTATGTCGAGCGCTTTACTTGAATGTCGTTATGCTGCAAATCCTCTTCCATCAATCACCTGGGTCACTCCTACAAGGCAAGTGTTTCACTGGAATCCGGAGCCATCTATTGAAGATGCTTTTCATGAACATCCTCTTGCTCATGATGAAAATATGTTCCCGCTGAAACGAATACCACCTAGAGTGCTAGTTCTGGAAAATGGTACTCTACTTATTCAAAACGTTTCCAGAGAAGATTGTGGAAGATATATTTGTTATGCAAGTAATCCTGTAGCCAACGTGACGATGGAAGTCCATCTTCACTTGGATCCTATTAACTGGCAGTACATTAAAATCTATAGTATTTTAGTTGGCTTACAATGTGCTGCAGGCTTCTTGTTTATCACCCTGATGGTGCAGTTGATGAGATATATTATGAATAGGTATGCAGCTAATTAAATGCATTACTTGATGGTGTTTTTCTTTATTTTTTTTGTTTTTGTTCTAGATTTGGATTCCTGAATAACTGCTGCAGTTTCTGTCGCCGTGAACGAGTGTCGCCCCGCGCTAAACAACTGTACGCGATGTTGGAAAACATTGAACACTACAAATCGCAGCAGTTAGAAAGGTTACGCGAGAATTATTCTCAACAGGTAAAAATACAAGAAAAATTATAAATATATGTCGGACGTATCATTTTATTTGTTGTTAAAACGTAGGTCCAACGAATCAAGGAGAACTGTGCCCAGCAGATCGAGTGGATACAGGGTAGTTACCAATCGCAAGCAAAGCACTTGAAAGATTTTAGAGACTTCGGCACGCAACATTTAACAACACTTCGCGATCAATATAACGAACAGGTTGGTTGATTCCTAGAAACAGGTGGGCGGTAAGAACTAACGACCCGAAATTTATAGGTAAAAAAGGTGCGGGACTATTCTACAAGCCAGTTGAACTGGGTCAGGGAAAACTACGTCTTCCAGCGGAATAAAATCAGAAAATTCAGTGCACATCAGGTTCTGCGTTTTCGCGAATCATACAAATACCAACAACAAACTCTCAATAAAGTCTTGGAAAATCTACCAAATTTATATTTTGAAAATTGTCGAAGCGGTTCTTGTGGCCGGTCGGAATCAGTTGTTTTTGACCCGAATGACATCAACAGTATCGATGTTTACATCAAAGCCAGGATAGATAATCTAGCAAAGTTAGAGGATCCTACTTCAGACGAATTACAAAGTCGTATGTCATTATATTACACGCCGACAGAACGATCCATTGGTTCGAAGTTATCGTTGGGTGACGCCTTAGCGGGCGTTCACATCAATTACATAGAACGAAAACCTCCGTTTCCGTTCGGGATGAGTGGAATGCGCAACGGACTTCCGCCGTTGAAGTGCAACGGAGTTCCGTCTGGGACTCTGACCAGTTCAACAAGCAATGAAGAGCTCAATTGCGCAGGCGACAATGCTCATGCATCGACACCCATGCTGTTGCACCACAGCTCCAGTTTGCCCGAGCTATGCAAGGACAAAGAAGAGACAATAGTTGTGCAGATAGATCAGTCAATTGAACCCAAAACTTGCCATGAAACTGCCTTGTAGTAGTGCCAATTGTTGCGTTATCTATATTATCACCTTGAGGATACTATTTAAATTACATATTAATGCTGTGATAGACTCGTGATCGTGAACTGCTGTCACAGTGTAGATTCTCCCGTTAGTGCCAAGCTCTCCACGGTTACTTAATGACACTGCTCAACGCCTTTGTATATTAATCTCTGTATTTAGCCAGGCAGTTCCTGCAGGTCTCACCACTGTTACTAGATAAACTTAATCAACATCATGTAATCCCCCCTTAATCTTAACTATAAAATACGAATCCACTGTGGCTGGAATTACGTAGGTTATTGACATTTTTATTATTATTTATATGTAAAAAAAAATTGTATATTGTATTGTCTACCAATACTGCTGGAATATTTCCCCTATTTTTTACCTAATCATTATCTCTAATCGATCGGTAAGATAATGACAACACATAATTACTTTAATGATTATCATGAATTCAATATTGTGGTATTTATTTATTATTTTTATCCATTTTTTTGCTTATATACGTAGCTATTAGTACTATAAAAATAAATGACAGTTTCGTAAAAAATTTAGTTAAAATAATTTATTCTGGACGCAGAATGTTGAAATGAGTGGTAATCTATACAGTAATTATGTAAAATAAGGGTTCTGATTAATTTATGGATTAGTAAACAGATAATGATCGAGTAACAGAATAGGGATGATAATTTAGGTAATGGCTTTTTAATTTGATATAGTTAGTGTGTTTTATGGTGAATGAAATCATTCCATCCGATGTCGTGACTGCAACTTATTTATCTAGTGACTGTGGTTCGGACGCACTACAGCGCTAGAATACACACCTGGACAGCACAGGTCAAGACTGGGAAGATGTTTGGTTTAGCCAGCACTAGTTAGTAGAATAATAATCATAAACAATAGATTGTATCAAGTATTATAACAAGTCACTGACAGCTGTAAAGCACTCTTGATGTTCTATTGTCTCTGATGTTCTGTACATTTCATTTCAGGTATTCGCGGGATGGGGCTAATCGTAAGCGGGTACCAAGTATATAAATACTACATAATAATTAATGAACGATAACTATTTTTCTTAACGATGAAATATTTTTCTTGTTGATGTGTTATATGTTTCTTGTGATTTTAAGCTAAGTGTAAGTGTTAAATGGAAAGCGAGTATCGCTCTTTATCACTTATTAAAACAATAAACATATTTAAACTAATTATCTACATATTTTTCGTACTTCTAATTCCCAAAACAAATAGTAATTTGTGCATTAAGTGCGTAAACATATTTCATTCCTTACCTTTCTTCTCATCAGCAACTTGTGACCCAAACAAAACATTTAATGAGTTTGGTAAGGAAAAAGAACAGGATATGATGGTAGGGATTCATATTTGTTGATACCATAAATTTATAATTTTATTATAATTTAGAGACTTTTAATACATACAAAACCTGTTTGGGATCAGTGAACAATCGGTACCTTGACTTTCAAACAATAGAGGCACATTACTTAACAAACTCTAGGTACTATCCGTGATTTTAACTACTTGATTAATAAAATACAGAGCTACACTGTTATGAAAATACCTGTGCTAACTACATATTCACCACTGTAAGATAACGTATTAATTTCAGTATTAATATCAAAAAAATTATAGGGAAAAGATATTGCATTATATATTGATTCTACTGAGGTATCTTGGTTGGTTAAATAGAACACATTTCACAAACATCGACACGCATTTTACCAACACTCTGCTGCTAACCCGATTCATCTATTAACCATTACTCGCAAAGAAAATATACACTAGTTTTCCCATCAAAACATCACCACAGATAATTTACATAAAAAGATTATTATTTTATTGATCAAAGGAAAAAATTGTAGCATATGAGAGAATTTATTTATAGAATATTATTTTTAAAATACGAAAAAATAATATTCTTAATGAAAAATAAACTGTATAAATATGGAATTTTTTATCCTATGGAAATGATTTTTGGGAAATCTAGATTGATCAATCAAGAGCTAGGTCTGTTCCGCTTTCTGAATAAACAGGCCTAGTTGGAGGCGCTTATTGCATAAGGAAAAAATCTCCGAGTATTTGTTGCTTATTGCATTAAATTAATTAATTAAATATTTCATACATGACACAGAATAAATAGCAAAATATTTAGTCGATATACTTTCTAAAATAAGGTAATATTATATATTTGGTTACCTTGTCGTCATTCAAAAGAATTAAATTATTCTACAGCAAACACCTTGTAAAATGAATGCTGAACTGTTGCCGATACGTACAACTGGATATCACAAAGTTAAAAATATCATATCAATATCTAATAACGTAAAAACGGTTTGTAACTAAATTAAATTCTAGTAATAAGCTTATTAATCTACATTAAAATTCAAAATGGCTCGTCAATTATATTATTTACAAAATTAATTTAGCTTCGAAAAATCCGCTGATGAGCCTAAACTATCCTCGGGCATTCTTGTTGAACATTCAAGAAAATCCACAAGATATATATTGTTTGGCAATTTATATTTAATTACAATAAGAAAAACTCAATAAAAATGTTGACAACGAATATTTTAAAATTGTTTGCACTTTATTAAGGTGTAACATAATGCCAAATAAAATATAGCTAATGTAACGCAATGAAAATAAAAATATCCCTTTGATATGTTCTCAACCACCACCATCATCATCCTGTTCCACCGAGAAATAATCAAATCTAACCACAATTTTATTCTCACTGATGAATGAACACTTTTGAAATGAAAGACTTACCATTACTGACAGGTGAAATTACTCAGTAACGTTTATCGAAGACGAAGTCTAGGTCCTAATATCAGAAGCTCTCGACGAAACTAGCGGGGAAGAGCCCCGTACGCCCGGTGCGTTGTAGCGTACCCTTATACCAGCCATCATCGCGCTTCTTGTGTACGTAGATGATGTCGTTGACCTGCAGCTCTAACTCGTACTCCGTGTTAGGAGGGTAAGGCACGATGCAGCGAAAACGCTCTGATGGAACCACCGAGCCCTTGGATTTACTCCCCGCATCCAAGGAGTTTGATTTGCGGTGTTGACTGATGTTTGGACTTGCGCTTGGGCCCCCTGATGCTGCATTCTCACTGTTTCTAATAAACAAACTTCCTTTAAATTTAGTTAACATCAGAAAATGGAAAATTTTGTCAGCGCGTGCGAATTTCTGACATTTAAATTTTGTAATTTATTTAGATTGATAAATTATAAAATAAACGCTAGTCGCTAAATGAGAATTGCAAATAAACTAATACTAATAAATTCTGCCAATTAAAAGAAGCTTTCAAAACTTATTTTATAAAAATCAAACAATTATTTGTTTATTTAATATTAATAATTACTTTGAGTCCATCTAGAATATTTGTAAATTAATTGTTTAATTAAATAAGTTCTGATCTAAATTAAATTCAGAAGAAAATAATGATTAAGAAGTTCAATATATTGTAATCTGAACTTTTCTGAAGAAAATGAAGAACGATAAAAATGTACAATATGAGTAAACAAAAAACAAGCAAGCGATGAAGCACACAAGCAAACAATCATGCAACATGCAGCTGATGATGACGATCCGATGAGATCCGTGAACGAACCTGTTGTAGACGAGGGCGACGGAAGTGCGTTCCTTATGCTTGACACGCTGTGAACCGGACCCAGTGGCGAAGAGACGATGCGCCAGAGCGCCGTCCGTGGGCTGCACTTGCAGCAGTTGACTGGGGCAAGAGCCCGACCTGCAGGACAACTTACATTCACACAAGCACGGTGCCACAGTGCAGGCCAAGCTGCCATCACACACTTACAGCTACTGTACATCGCGGAACTAGCTCCTATTATATTTTAAAATGTACTCAATCTATTTTCAGAGGAAGTCAGTTATTTATTATTTTACAATTTGCAACCCTGGCCATTTTAATTTGTTCTCACTATTCATAAAAGCTGGAATATTAATCGTGTTTCCAATTAGTTTCTGGATTATTGAAAAAACCCAGCATAGTTGACGATAATTGGAAAGGAATTGAAAAATAACATAAATGTCTACTTCAATTTTTTATATTTTGAATTAGATTATTCAAACAGGACGAAATGATTCTGCGACAAGCAGTTCAAGACTGAAAACGGTCGTCCTTTTTGATTAATCTAATTCAAAATATAAAAAAAGTTAAGTCAAAACGAAGTGGACTTTTATTTCTACAATTTCTTTCCAATATCTGGATTATTTGACTTTAATACAAATCGTTAATAAGTCAGTAACATTGTTATTACTCACATAAATATACACAATTAAATAAAATTGGTTTAAAATTAAAGTAATAAACAAAATAACAGGAAGTATTAAAAAAATATAGAATTGTTTGTCAAAAACAAATTGTAATTTTACACATAAAACAAATACTGTGATAAAAAAACAACCAAAACACAACATGCAGTACAGTGCATTTGTTAAAAGTGATGTACAAATAAAACAAAACAATGACGAATAATAAACAAGAGACGAACTCACCTAACATGAACTGAGTGAGCCACGTTAGCAGATGCAGTAACTGTAGTGTCTTCAAATACTGGGTTGTCCATCGAGTACGAGGCCGGTGGCGGTGACTTAGGCTTTTTGATACTCGTTAGGCGACGCATCAAACTCACTGTACTCTTTTCTTTTCTTTCTTTACACTGCAAAGCATAGCAAATTAAAATAAATTAGATAATCCAACCAAAAATTATTCTCACTTTCTCTGTAGGTTTTCCAACAGTCGCACTAGATGTAACAGCTGCAGTAGCTGGCGAAGTAGCTGAAGCCATCACCGCGCTCTGACTTCGACCTAGTGGAACAGCTGAAGCAGCTTCCGGTTGTCCGTGCCATGACGACGATATCGTGGTTCCAGTGCACGGACTAACTGATCTTGGTGGCAGTTCTGGTGGCTGCATGTTATTTTGCCCTTGTCTGGGTGAAACAATTGGACTGGCAACATTTTTCGAGCTTCTCGTATAACTCATTGTAATTTTAGGCTCTAGTGATGGTGATTCTGCCCCGCGGGGCTGAGGTTGAGAACCACTGGAAGTTATTATCTTAGGAACACTTCTAGCTAGTGTGACATAATTTCCGGGGAACACTCCACATTTTTGAGTACGATTTGATGTTCCTTTAAACCAACCATCTTGACATCTTTCAGTAACCATATAAATACCTCCTTTTCTTAGTTCTAGTTCATCAGCTTTCTGCGGTTTGTAAGGGTAGAGAGCAATGTAAGCAGCAGGGAGGTGGATAGTGTTACCGCCGCATAGACTGCTCTGTTGAATTGGAACTGGTGGACCTCCTTCTGCAGAACGTCTGTGTCTTTCTCTTTCTCCTTGATGATTGATATCACCAGCTTCTGGACTTAAAATTTCCGCAGAATGTCTGTGCGTCGACTGATGATGATGCGAATTATTCAAAGAAGTAAAACTGTGTCTCTTTTCACGTTGTTGCTGACAATTTTTACTGGAATGGATTTGTGGTCTTGGAGGAGGACTGTTTACCGCATGTTGAGGTGTAGAAGTTGTTGAAGATACTTCAGGGTTACGGACAGGATTTCTTAAAGGAGTAGTTTGGCCTCTAGGAGGCGGCGGCGATGCAGGGGATGATGGTGCAGTGCTAGAACTAGATGATGTGTTGCTGGAGGAAGTGTTAGGAGTTGTTGTGGCGGAACTTCCAGAGGAAACGGTTGAACTAGAGTCGGAAGTTGGGAGTCGACTGGATGTGATAACTGCATTAACTTGACTATGATGATGATGGTGCGATGCGACTGTGGTTGATATTTGTTGAGTGTGATCTGTTGGGATTAAAGGTGTACTGTCTTCTGTTGTTGGAGTTGGTGGTGCTACTCGTGATGGACCCGGTTGTGCACTAATTACAAACAAACAAAATATTGAACAAATCACAAATACTAAAGAATGTAACAAAAAAAAAGTGAAATATTTTGTTTACATCAAATGTTTGATATATTTGCATGCAACATTAAAACAATAAACAAGAAAGTAGATTTTTTTTGTTGAATATTTTTAAGTTTGACACGTTTACATTTTTGTAATAAAGAAATAAACACATAAACAATGAAATCATACTTCGTGGATAATTTCATGAGCGATCTGGCTAGGCTGTTCAATTCCACGAAAGCTAATGGAAATATTCCAATCCGTTCATCCAATTTCCCTTCAGCCCAGTTTTCATCTACGCGTCGAATGACTGAAATAACTTCTCCTTTATTAAATGTTAAACATCCTTCTTCATCATCATTTGTCATTCTAAAGTCATACAATGCTTTGCACTGAGGACTATGACTCACCATCGGAGTCATTATCTGCAAAGTACGTGAATAATTTAATTCAAAATGTTAATTCATAATTCGAAGAATGTACCTGTACGTAGGTTAACGGAAATACGCCGTCTTTGCCATTACATTCTCCATGGTACCAATGGGTGTCAATCCGTTTTCTAAGCATGATTACATCACCCTTTTTGAAGCTCAAATCTCTGTAAGATAAATGAAAGTGTTATATAACTAATACTTTCACTTATTTATCATAAAACTAATCAGTTAATAAACACTTACCCAGGTTCTTTTGACATGTAGTCGTACACAGCTTTAGCGTAAGGCTGGTGAGGGTGATGCATCGGTATTTGTTTATTAGGAATATGACGATCAGGAACACCCTGATTATGGTGGTGTACTGGTGTGCCATAGTGCACCACATTTGTGGGGCCATGGCCCCCTCTAACTGGTCCACGAATTTGTTGTTTTTTAGGGATAGCATTTCGCATACCCTCCAATATTCGCATGAGCAAAACATTTGGAGGCAACTCTTCAATCTTACTATCTACAAGAACTCTACATTCCGGACACCGAAGTTCCTTATTTGTTTCAACAATATCTTCCAGACATTTCTTGCAGAATGTGTGTTGACATGGGAGTACTTTACTAGAAGTATCTAAACGTTCTAAGCACACGGAGCACTCTAGCAAATCATTTAGCATACACTCATCCATTGTCTAATACGTTAGAGTTTAACTAAGGCATTCTATCTTTGAATTTATTGTTATAATTAGATTTCTTAAAATAATTAGGTACTCTGCACTATTAAGTATCGTTGTGTTACATATACATTTTAGTTTAGTTCATAGGTTACTTTTTAATATTTGTACGATACATATGAAGAACACAATATTGCTTATCTTTGAGGTTTTAAAAATAAATACACACTTAATTTTTAAAATTCTCTGTTAGGGTTGAACAAAAAACTCCCACACAATCATTCACTAACAGTAGTTTTAAATAGCACCAGAACAGATGAAATTACATATCGATTAGTCCACTGACTGTATGACGAATACATTGTTCTTATCACTGTACTTTTACTGATAACACACTTTTATTGCCTTTGTCACATATGTTTTTTCTTCGGGAATCTATTACCCTTTACCATTTCCGGTCACACATTATAATCCTATGCACTGCACTAGGGTGCGGCGCGGTAAGGAACTCCACTCTGTCTAGTTACTGCTGGTGTATACCAGTGCATCTTCATATTTTACATATGGCGGAGTAACGAATTCAATGTTTTTATTCTTCTTCAATTTCGTAGAACGATTATATAATGAATTAACTGAGAATAAAATCCTGCCCCGTAATGCTTTATGATTACATATTTTTAGATACAAAAATTATTCATGAGATGTTTTAACCTAGTTTAGGAACACTGGTTGATCTAGCGGGTCGGTGTACGGTAATCAGCATGCGCACTTGCTATTGCATTACCTCCTCTCTGCTCCGCAACACTTCCTTGCTTTAATTTTTTCTGTGCTATTAATTCTATTTCAAAGCACTTTGCTTTATAAGTACTTTGATAAGGCCAAAGCATTAAAAATATTATCTGAATGAGATTGATACTATTTTGTAATTACGTAGTAATACTAATTGATTAGGCTTTGGATAAAGGAAAGGAACTGATATCTTTGTTTTCAAATATTATAATCACCAGTATTTATATAAGGTCAACATTGATATAATTTTAATCCCATAATGTACTTCGTTAACATAATTAGGTATAATCTTAGAGAGTAAATTCATTCTTCATTCCAAGTCATCTTGTAGTTGTAGCACCATTAGCCATTTCTCTGTAAGGCATTCTGACTCTGTATCTGTACATTCCGCTATTTCCTTAATTCTACACTGATCATAGTAATAAAATATTATCGGTTATGAAATTTAAAAGGCACTTAAACTACCTACATAATAATAAAATATACACAAATAATAGTAATGATAAATTGTTAATGCCGATATCACATGGCACCAAACATAACTGGGAGATATGTTATTTTTAAATACAATGCCTCCTTAAATGCTACACATGTGACGTAATCATCAAAATTAATTTAGTGTTATATACAATAATGAAAATTCACATATATCGAAAGCTCCAGACATGAAATGCAACATTTGGACAACGATGGGTTTATCGCCTGTACATTTTATTGCTAACTTAGGAGAGGTCACCAGTTCCAACACTGAAGCAAGTTGCTTTTGTTCCTTTTGCTGTTATTTACACCTGCAAAAGTCACACATTCTCATTAATTTTCCGTAAATGTCGATAATAACATTCCGAACACATAAATCTAAGTCACGATTATTAAATAAACAACATGTATATCAAATGAATAACTATTTTAATTGGTCCATTTTTAGCAATATGAGAAAATATTCATTTAATAATCGTGATTTATGCAATTTTCTGAAACTATTACAAATTTTAGTTCAGTTAGTGGCACAGTAAAAAGCCAAGGCTGTAAGATTTCATTCAACACAAATAAATACAAGAATGCCAATTAGTAGTAGAACTGTATTTGTTACGAAGTAGATGTATCTCATATCTAGATACAAATATCACATTTATTAACAACACCAAAAATTAATGTGTCACTCAAAAAAAAAAACATTTGGTTCTAATACCAAAACTTACTTAACTAATCATTCATGGAACAGATTTCTTCATATTTTGTTGAGCTCTTTGTTCCCATTCTTCTTTACGCTGTTGAATTCGTTTAAACCTTGGCACAAAATCTTCGTTCGCAAAATTATTCTTCAATGAAGAAGTAATTAATTCATCGCCTGCTTTGGTTTTCATTTCAGAAGATTTTTTATTTTCCATATCATTTTCTTTCATATTCATAATATGAGGAGATCTAAAGTTAGTAATGACTGTTTTTTTCTCCGCTTTTGGTTCAATGAAAGACTTGTTTCTGCGCTTTTCTGATTCTTCTTCATTATTATTTGGCACTGGAGCAGACAAACTAACTGTTCGCTGATATTTAGATGCACCAAATAAAGATAATTTATTATTTATTACAGTGCTAGGTTTTCGTAAAGTTACATCGGCAGTTTCAACAAATTTTGATTCTGTTAATGGTTCTTTTGGTTTTGGAACTTCTTTGGATGTGTTTACAGATTTTTTCCTTTCTTCTGGGGGTGACTCGCTTCCTTCATTTTCTTTATCACTATCTCTTTTATTATTTTCAGCAGATTCTTTGTTTTGGTTATCAGCTTCAACTAAAACTAAAACTTGTTGGCTTAAAGTTTCAGCTTCAGAATCTTTAAGTTTTAGCGATCTTCGGGCAAAAACTTTCATTAGTTCTGGTTCATCGGAATCTTTATCGCGTTTTTGAGAGACTAGCGACTTTTTTCGCATTATAACATCTGGAGTGTCACTAATATCACCCGCAGAAGCAGTTTTCTCCTTAGAATTTTCAGTCTTACTGCATGAAAGTTGGTCTGCGCTATTTGCAAGTGGTTTATTTGTATTTTCTGACTTTTCCTCGGCATTCAAAGAGTCACCAAGTTCTAAACTATTGGATTTTTTCTTCAGAAATTGTTTATTTGTGGTAGGAGATACAGGGGAAACGGAAACTAAGGATGATTTTCTTGGTTGCGAATTTATGACCAGTGTAGGTTTAGGAATTTCATTTTTTGGTGCTGGCTTTAAATTTGTAACAGTAACGTTTTTAGAAGGAATCTCAACTATTTCTTCTGATGTATCTTTGTCAACAATTTCAACATCATCAGTACTGAATTTTCGTTTAACAGTATCTGTTACTACTTCTCCACTTTCTCTATCTGTTTCGATTTCCAATACGCTTTTCTGTTTCGGTTTTTCGTCTGCTTTACTGAATGAATTGGAAGTGGAAAGAACAACATTGGTGGCTGGTTTGGCATCGACTTTATTTAATTGGATTTTGAGGAACTCTGGAATCTTGGTAATAGGAGTTTCAGTAGGTTTGATGGAATCTCTTTTGAGTTGAACTTTCGTTACAGATACTTGAGAAGTGGTTTCGCGAATAGTTGTTTCGGATGACACGGAAGTGGAAATTGTTTCAGATGAATCTGAAATAGTGACTACTGGCTCAGTAGGATTGCTAATACTAACGATTACTTGATTGGAACTTTTTGTGTTCACAGATGCCTGCATCTGTGAATTTACACAAGAAATTGTAATACCATCTTCTTTACTCTCAAATTTCTCTTCAGATAAATTTACTTTATCATTTGATACGGTTACAGAATCTACGGAATCAACTTTCGTAGTTAATTTCTTTTCAATAAAATCTTTTATTTTTACATCATCTTTAATTTTTTCTGTATTTATAAATTGATCATTTACTGTTTCTGCATTTGTATTTATAATTTTTACTTCGTTTTTTGATTCACTAGAATTATTTTCAGTGGACTTTTTGACTGTAACACTAACTTGTGGCGGATCTGTCGACTGCGTAGTTGTTGTCGACATTAAGGAATCAGTGAATGTTTCACTATCAGAATTAGTGTCATAAACAGATGAATTTACAGTAAAGGGTAAGCTTGAATGATCTTGAGTAGAACTCAAGACAGATTTTGACCTAAAACTCTGCGATTTAGTGAAGGAAAAAGCAGAAAGACTGCTATCTTCAGAAGTCTCATCCAACGACTTGAATGGAGCGTTATCGAACTCATCATTATAAGACATCACACGCTGTTGATACGAAGATAAACCAGTGATTTTAACTTTAGTTTTGCATTCTTCCACCTTCGAATTAAATTCTGAAATTTTAACATCAGATTGAGTCGAAGTTTTTATTGATGTAGTCTCGGGCCAAGTAGGTTTGGGAGGCGAGACCGACTGTGGTAAGTTACTACGCGGTGCAGGGACAATATCATGAGGACTCGACTTTGGTGGAGAATATGATTGCGGAAGAATGGTACGAACACTAGGAATTATTTCCTGTGGAGAAGTTGGCGGGGTTTTCGCGGAGTGAGGCAAGATTGTTCGCGGACTGGGTACAGGGACTTCTGGGGAAGACGGTTCCGTAGTGGTTTGTTTTTCTGGACTAGAAGTCACTTTGGTTTGAGGCGGCAAGAAAGCATGCTTTTTTTTAGGAGGCGAGAGCTCCAGGAAAGATGATTCATTAGGAGAACTATTAGGAGGAGGCATCGGTAATTCCATATCAATCTGCTGCTGGCGTTTGCTGAGTCTGAACGCATCCGGACTTGCAGGAATATCAATCGGTTGGATTCTCTGTCTAGCAGCTGGACCACTTCGCGCAACTTTAGAAATCCCAGAATCTACGCTATAAGTTCTCTTTTCTTCAGTAGTTTTGTAACTAGCAACAGTTTCAGTTTTAATGATCTGCACATCAGCATCTTCTGACTTTGATTTTTTTTTCTTGCCGCTGCGACGAGCTAAGAACCGGCCGAAGAAGGACTCTTCCTTCTTCTTGTCGTCCTTGGTGGCTTTGTCATCGGGCTCGTCCTCCTCGAGGAAGGCGTCGCGGGCGCCGCGGCTGCCGGCGTTGGAGCGGCTGCGGCTCAGCTTGCTGGCGCCACTGGCCAAGGCTAGCCCCGGGGGCAGAGAGGCAGACTTTAGTTGCGTCTCACTTGCTACAGAGCTACTCCACACTTTGCTCATGCTCGTGCTACTGCTCGAATAAAGCTCAGCTATCGTTTCTGCAACGTAGATACAAAGCCATGCTTAGCAAGCCATTAACGGCCAGGGAAACGCGACAGGAATTTCATTACCAGCAAAGCCATTTAAACACGGTTATTAGATAAATAAGTTCTGCGCTATCAGCCACTTGATAAGCTAATTTAATCCATACTGTATACATAAATTTCAAGCTGACTTCTATACCAAGCGAGAAATTTCACAGAACTTATTCATCTTGTAATCGTGAGAGAATTGTTTCAAATATTTAACTTAAAACAACTGACTCTATACCTAATTTCACGTAAGAATGACAAGTATTTTTATTTTAAATCTTAATTCTTACGTGGAATAGAGTATATATTTGTGGTTTGATTGTTAAACAGCTTTGTAGTATAATTTCAGTCATGCTACGCCATTTGAACATTAAACAAAGTTAATTAAATAACATTTACTAAACAATTTCTAATTTTGTAACTCAATTTTCTACGGAAAACATTGTTATTGCACAACATGATGTTAGTTACATAACAATTTTGAATAATTATTCATGAAACAAATGCTCACTGATTTTAATTTCAAATGAGTTAAGTAACTGTTCTCTTTAACGGGACATTAACATAGAACAAAGGTAATAAATACTAACCCCTAGTGGCCGTTCCTTCCGGGGTTAGACTTCTTGTAGAAACTTCTTCGTTCACTTCTGGAGTTGTTGGAAGGGCAGATCCCGGAGTTAGCTAGATAAAAGACAATTAGTTTCAATAGAAAAGTGCAAAGTGTGATCATTATCTGAAGTGAATTGAATGGCAGTGTGACTGTGTACCTGTGGAGCTCGTCGTCGTCTTGGTGCTCCGTGAGTTCGTTTCGGTCGAACGGACATTTTATGTCGAGCAGCGCTGTGGCTTAATGGTGTTGCGTTGGTGGATCCAGCCAGTTCCAACTCGGAATCTAATTACGACATATTTGTTCTTAATTAATTCGTTCTTTGATCTCTTGACACTACGCTAGGTACTTATTTCCGGGATGCTTTCATTTATTAATCATAACTTGCTACCAACTTCGGTTTCGATTTTGGATTAAATTTTTTCTGTGATTCTGTGACTTGTCTATTATTATTATCATAATTGCTGTAAATCGATTTAATTTAATTTAACCACCCGTTACATATGTGTTTATCCTTCAAATAATAATTTTATTGGTACGAACCTCTTCCAAATTTGTTTGAATAATTTTTTCATTCTTAAAATAGAAATATTACAACAAAAAGTCCTACAATTGAGGGAAGTAAAATAAGCAAAACAATGATTAAAACATCGAGAATACAGTTTCATACAGTTAGACAACGCTGCCACTTTAATTAAAACTCTAAAAAACCAGCGAAACGTCAAATCTCATTCGTCAGCCAACAACAGCAGCTGCTGATGACATTTCATTGGATTGTTAACAAAGTTTCAGCGCAGCGAAACAAAAGGGGCTCGCTTCTCGCTCGCGTAGTCTTCACACAATAGCGGGCTTGGGGCTCAAACTATTAATTCCAGACAGATGAACATTTACCAACCTGCAGTTACCACCGCAGCCTGAGTCGGCCGCTTGTCGTGCAACGATAGCTTCGATGAGTGTCGTGAATGCTGCCCGAATGAGTCCTGTAACGAGAATTTCATCAATATGATTCATATGCATTTCTAGGATTACAGGATTTTGGGTACTGTGCTTACTTGTTAGTAGTGGTCCTTATCTATGTTAAATTATATTTATTGTGCTTCATTTATCTTCTTATCATTTTGCTTTCAAAATTCTATTGCTTCTCTTTTCCACAAAATCAAAAACACAAAAATTTCTTCGTACACTTGTACATAAAAAAATAAACATGCAGCTGTATTAAAATATAAAATTTATCGCGTGAAAACGTTTTTGCAAACGAAACTTATAAAACTAATTACATTGTAAAGATTCTTTAATCTCTAAATTTGCATACAAGCCATACTTTAGTACAACTTTTAATTCTTATTAAATCTCTTTAAAGAACAAAAAGGTATCATTTTTCGTCCGATCAAAAACAAATTTATTTCCGTAATCGGAGTCTTATTTTGGAGCCTTTATTAATTGCTAGATCCGTCCGATCCAAAATCGGATTCGGATCGGATTAGAACTGTCTTGGATCGGATTATAGTCAGATTCGATCTGAAGTTCGCATAAAATATCAATCCCGAAGTTCGGATAAAATATCCGATTCGAATAAAATGACCTTTCAAAAATCAAATATAGCTTTTATGAAGATATACACTCTGAGTAAAAAATATATAAATTCCAATATCACATTATGGGAATAATAATATGTAAAATTTACAAGAACTACAATATAAAATAATTAAATAACGTTACGATAAAAGAAAGATTCCGAATTCGAGTCCCACAGCCGATAAACTATTTTTACCACATTAAAATTATCCCTGTGGCTCTCCTTCCACTAACATCCTTGGGGGGCCGTGATTTCACGGCTGATAACCGCAATTCAATGAGTAAAATATATCACTTACTGAGATCTGCTACGGCAGAGTGCCACACCCAGAAATAGGTAGAAGGTGTAATGACATACTTATTTTACGACAAAATTTGTCTCTCTAGTTTTTCATAACATAATTATTAATTTATCTATATATCTATTATCTATAACAGTTATTTTTCTTTCGAATATAGAATTTACATTACAATTGCCGGATCGGATCAGATTTCGGATTAAATCATGAATCGAATATCAGAATGGATCTTGAATCGGATAGTGTTTCGAATCAGATATTAAAATGTTCATAAATACCGATTGTTGGTAAAATCAAAAGTGATACAAACGAACTGTTTTCAAATAAAACATTGTATCTTCCGGGATAAAACAAAACCGCACGCCTGATAAAAAAGTAAAATGTGTTCCTTTTGTAAATGTATAAAAGTTTAGAAAAAAAACCAAACAGGACTGCAACAAACTCCTGATAAATAAAAAAGCATGCATCCTACCTCGTCCATTTCCGAACTGCCCATGCTGAGTAGCGATCCATCGCTGCAGGTGCTGTGCGATTTGGTCGGATGATCCTGCAACAAAACAATCAGTGTCACTCCACTCCTGTTCCATTAAACAAATCAATGAGCGCCGGATGGCCCTATCTCAAGTGACAATGCAGTCAAATGACATGAAATCAATAGGCACGTATCGGTGAACCGTGAAAATTAAATATGAGCTTCATCGGAATATGGGGACATTTTCATACCTATTAAATATGAAACTTTGAACATAAATGTGACAGATTTCAGTAGTACTAGATTCAAATCCCAATTTTTGTTCTTTATAATTCGATTTGATTTAATTAATTGTTAGTTCTTCCATCGTTATATGAATTAGTATTTTCCATATTGTAATTAACCCTGTGGCTTCCCGTCCACTAGTATGTTTGAGGGCCGTGACTTGACGGCTGGTAACTACACTTCATGCGCATAAATATATCACTTACCGAGATCTGCTTCGGTAGAGCACCACACCCAGTAGTAGGTAAAAGGAGTGATGATATATTTATATTTATTTATTTTTATATTTTTACAAAGTAGAAAACAAGTTAAAATTGGGAATAAAATAAAAAAGAGACTAAAATATACTTTAATTTGCTTTTAGTTTTACAAAATAATTTTTTTTGACAATAGTTCCGATAGTTTTGCGTGTTTTACTGAGTTAAAAATAAAAATGGAAAAACTGTTTAGTGTTTACCAATATAGATAAAAAATGTAAACAACATTTGCGAAATTTTCCAAGATAACCACTTTTCTTTTAAGTGTTTATGACCTTAAAACGTTTTTACTTTTATTAGAGGAATGTAAAATACGATTTCCGATAAAGTAAACGTTATGCGTCGTCTGAAAGCGTTAATTTACAACGATTATAATTAACGTGAACATATTCCGGGACAATGTAATGAAAAATTAAATTACTTTTACTGCGGAAACGACAAGAAGTAAACAATCGCTGACTACTTTTAAGAGTGTACTCGAAATATTTCAGTAAGAGCTGATAATTGGATAGAGTCAGCTTCTCAGGATTGTTGCGTTTGTTTCCTTTTTTAGGCAAAACATGCGAGGGAACATGTGAAGAATGGAATGTGATTTTATTACATTGTAAATTTGCTGTTATGAAACTGAACATTGAGCTCTTTATGTAATAACATGTCAGAAAGAATCAACTTATTTTTAGAATACTTGAAACTTTTGTCATCTTTATTATATTTTTCGAACAAGAGAATATATTATTATTATTATTAAATTTAAAAGACAAAATGTCAATTGCGACGTGGAACTGAGTCTTAAAGTTAGAAAAAAGGAAAAAAATTATTATTATTATTTTTGTTTTACAAATTTGTTTTCAAAAGAAGCAACAATTCTTTTTGTTGCCTCGTAACGCTTTTCATTTCTCTTAGGACATTTGGGTGAATATAAAACATCCCTTTTCAATTTTGTCAGTGCAACATAAAAATCCATTTCGAAATTGCTTTTTTTGTTTTGTTGGACTTGGAAACTTTTAATGAAGAACTAACTTTAATTTCAAAGATATTCCATTACAAAATACAAGTCTATAAATTTAGATTTTCACAAAACCGTCTTACAGACAGCATTGGCTCTATGCAAATAATTATTAACGGGGTCCCTTTTCAGAAATATAATATAAAAATAATTATTGGGTGTGACTCGATACCACTGAGCCACCTATCCCATAAATATAATATGAATCGCTGAAAATTAAACTCTAATATTGCTATTACTAAATTTCCTATGAATGCGAACCCTGTACTGTAATTGGGATTAAGATTAAGTGTCACATTCATAGTCGTGACTCCCCCCTCACCTCATTCTCATCTCACACTTAAAATCGAAGTAACTAAGACAACTAACTCAAATTGTGCAAATTCTTGAGTTAGTTGCCTTAGGGCCAAATTCAGAGTCGTGACTCACCCTCACTTCATTCTCACCTCACACTCAAAGTCGAAGTAACTAAGGCAACTAACTAAAAAATGTGTACAGTTTGAGTTAGTTGCCTTAGTTACTTCAACTTTGAGTGTGAGGTGAGAATGAGGTAAGGGTGAGTCATGACTATGAATTTGGCCCTTCGTTACTTAGATTTTGACAGTGAGTTGAAGATGAGATGAAAGTGAGTGACGACTGTGAATGTGGCCCTAAGTTTCTGTTTACAGAGTAGAATAAATAATTGTCACAACCTAAGAAATTATTTAGGTAATAACGAGGATAATGATTCGTTTAAAAGTTTAATTAATTCGAGCATTATCCTTAAATTATTGTCAATATGCACCTAAGTGTTTCTATAATTTTAATAAATATTTAATAACCGACTTGGCAATATCGAGCCCTCAGTATTTGTCTATTTTGCGTGAAGTTAAGTACTGCTCTGCATGTTCATTTTTATGGTGAAAGAAGTATGTTTGTTTCTATATAACACGGCTACTGTAATTTTAAATGGATATGAGAAATTCCTACTACCATAAAGAGTGCGGAAAAGCTGTACGTTGTAACTAAATACACCTAATCGAAAGTAAAACATGGGTTTAACGTAATACACCAGTTACTGGTTTGGTATTTACTTGATACAGTTTAAATAATCGCAGTTTTTTCTTATATGATTGCTAAACCGGATTTCTACTCTAAAAGGTAAATACAAGTATAGGAAATTCGAAATACATTAAAATATTTGCAGTTAGATAATTATTTCGATTTTACTACAATCATGTCGTCCATATTCTCTATACATTAACATAATAAAATGGTGTTAATTATTATAAGGTAGAATGGACGGAAGTCGAATGAAATATTGTGTATGGTGTGTGTATGGTTGGTGAAATTGAGGGTGAGAGATTGCGTGGACAACCTAGGAATAAATGGATAGATATGACTGAATATTTGTTATTTGATATTATGTATGTATAATCCATAATGCTATAAATATTCTATTGCCCCGTGCACACGAAAGATTTCTGAGAAACTTTTAAGAAAGAAGAAGCCAAAAAAGCTGAAAATCTTTCAGTTTGATATGAAATCAGTTGCTGTGGCGTAAGTTAGTTACTTTCCACAAAATCTTTCTCGAGATAGAGGCGCATTAATTTTGACTTCTTCTTTCTAAAAAGTTTCTGAGAAAACTTTCGTCGTGTGCACGGGGCATCATACGAGAAATTCTTGTATGTCTGTGTTTGTCTCGTATCGGATGTATGAAAGAGATTTGTCTCGACAGAAGCGCGATCTTCACAGGTTAATTGACACCCTTGGCATTTATTTAAACGTCTTCTCATGACGTCATATCCGTTAGTTTACATTAAAACATAAAAACATGAGAAAATATGATCGAGAAATATGACAGAAATGTTCATTAAGTAAATATAATAAAGTTTTGCATTTACATGTAAGTATATTAAATAATGAATTGAATTCAGTATGTTCTGTTTGTATTAACTTATCATGTATTTTTATTTTAATAATAATTAAATAAAACAAGTTTAGTTTTCTAGTTTTACGACTAGTTGCACTATTAAAATTTAAAATACATAAATAATATATAAAAGCATATCAAGTTATAATTAAATTAGTTATTATATTTTAAATAAACTACAGTAAAATATTTTATTCATTTATATTTATAAATTTGGAAATTTTTAAAATTAAGTATTATTGCTGGAAACAATTAGTTATTTAATAAGTATTTTACGTAAATATTTATCAACAGACAGCTCTCGTGTCAAGTCTTTCAGTATATGAAAGAGTCATGGGATCAAGGCTGCCTATGTCACATAATAAAATAGAGAGAAAACTAGAAATAAAATCAGATTTGAATTACATGGCGACTGTAGCATGTGACCGCAGTTCATAGGTCCCAAGTTCAAATCGTGGCGCTATCCCAAATTTTCTCTTTATAATAATTCATTTTAATTAGTTGTTTCTTAAACGTAAACATAATAAACATTATTATTGTCCGACAGTACGATGTTGTGGATAGTGTCACGACATTCGAATCCGAAGATCCGGAGTTCGAATCCCACTCAAGCTAAAAAAATATAAACTACCACACTGTAGCTCGGTAAGTCCGGCTTTTGTACTGTAATTGGGATTAAGTTCCTGTTGTACAAAATAGCATAAATAATAAATAAATAAATATAAAATAAAATATCTGAAAACCCAAGCAGGAAATGGGAAGTTTAATAATAGTATATTACGTACCATGAACTGTAAGTGACAGTTTTTAGGTCAAAAATGTAGTTAGGAAAATCAATGCCCGAAGGCCCGAGATTTCCCAAACATTCGCAACCTAAAAAAATTAATTTACAGTTTGAGGTTAGTAAGTTATTTTTTTACAATACTTACACAAATAGAAGGAAAAGAAAAATAGGTTAAAAATTGACAGCTATCAAATTGTTGTCAAAATAAACAGGACCTTGATATGTAATATTTACGAGTACTTACTGTTCCCGGTGGACAGTTAAATAAATATTAAAGTCCTGATATAACCATAGAACCCACTGTGCAATGAAACTTGCACTTACTGCATTTAAATTTGGTCACAGTATTATGCTGGGTTGCATGAAAGTTTTATCGGTTCATTAGCAACTAACGGTTCAATAAAATTCAGAAAATCGCTATTGATACTGTTGCTAGATAAATAATTCTGTAACTAAAGAGCTCTTTATTTTTTTCTTGCAACCCAGCATAAGTATTGTAAAAAACAATTTCACGATTCAAAACAAAGTCAATAATGGCATACGACTAAGCTAGCAGTGAAAAAAAAAAACATTAACGAAAATATCTAAATGTTGGTTTCAATATCTTTTATATTTTTACATATAAAACATTACGAAATACATAATAAAAGTAAGTTGGTAAAAACAAAACAATTAAATAATATCCCCATAATATTTTATGGCATCCATAAAATTTTCTTTCTATAGACCAGGGTCAAAATACTGTATAATTAGCGACTATTCCAGACCAATTATCTTTAGTTTGCGTCGCTTTTCTAATGTCCGTTACGCAAAGGAACTTTTTCTCGAGTTAACTTAACGTTGTTGAACGTTTCACATAACGTTGCTACACCTTAATGTCACGAGTTCATAACTGCAATTAATTATTTCCGTCCAAGGCGGACTTGATCTCTATAACTGCACTGTGCCTTAACAAGTGCAACTGAATATAGGTACATAACAATACATGGTTTTTGTTAAATATAAATAACAGGTAGCTAAAATGAACATGGTTACTAGTTTGTATGTTGATTGTAAAGAGAAAGGTATTATGTTATAATACTTGTACTATAATAAATATTTAACATTTAACAAATATATGTATGTATATTTTTATACTTCAAGTTATAGAAACTCGCGTAAGGTAATATACAAACGAAAAATGTTAATGTTTCCTTAAGATATATTTATTTATTTATGCCGCTCTGTACTATTGGAACTTAATTCCATATACAATAGAGAGATCTACAGATTTGAATGCCATAACGCTAAATATACCACCATAACGCCGGAATTAAATAATAACATTTGTTCTTAGGCAAATCCAATTAAAGTAAAATTTCAAGGTGGTAATACTAACAGATTCAATAAATATTTGAAATTCAATTTATTTTGACATTCATTAGAACATTCATAATTATCTAGGTTATATTATAAAAGATGGTGTAGCTAGCTCAGTGGTATCAAGTCGGCCTGTGGATCCTGAGAACCCTGGTTCGATTCCCACAGGCGACAAACAATTTTCACCATTTTAAAACTATCCCTGCGGCTCTCCCACCACTAACATCTTTGGGAGCCGTGATTTGACGGTTGGTAACCGCACTTCACGTGCAAAATATATCACTTACCAAGATCTGCTTCGGCAGAGTGCCGCACCCAGTAATGGGTAGAAGGCATGATGATATATTTATATATTATAAAAGAAAATACCTTTAATTTTTAATAAAGAAATGTTTTGCAGTTTATTGTAATTATTTTATTATAAAAAATAAATAATTGCAATAATTTTCACGAGCTGAGCAACGACATCTAAAGTGATAGATTTATGTTTGACATTTTTACAACTAGACAACTCAACAATTTTACAAAAAAATCCAGTTATACAAAATTGAATTTTGTAGCACTTTTTTGACAAAGCAGTTGTACAAAATTCAGTTTTTAATCGCGATGTAGGACAAAAATGCTTACGCAAAATAAATAAACTTATCACCATGGAAACATTAATTAGGTAAAGAATCATATGCCGGTCTAAAAAATAATCAGAAAAGACTCATTTTCTATGCCGTATCGAAAATACAAACATAACATCAAGCTTTGTCGCTTTAAATGGAGTAGCACGAACCCTCGGAATATAGAGTAAAAATTCATTTATTAGTCTCATCCCACAATTATTTGTTTTGATAAAATTACTCTGTCCATGGGATATTTGATCCTGTTGAGTTTAAAAATCTATTATTGCTCGTTTACTCCTTCACCCTCGGAATTTTTCGTTCAGTGTTCTTTTTTCGATTTCGATTACGCTTTTGACATAACTTCATGAATATTTAAATAATTTTTATTAATCTGTCAGATTAATCTCGAAAAGACAGCTAAATATAACAATACTCTTCTTTGTTTAAATAATTTATTTCTTATCTAAATGAAAATCAAAAGCATTTTTTGTTAGCTTGAATATTTAATTTCCGCAAAACTTAATGAAACATTAGCACGAATAAATTATTTCACATTTTTCTTGTGTTTTTAAATTCACATTATGTCATATTATTTTAGAGTTACTAGACTTCGCATCTCAGTTAATTTATTTGTCAATATTCTTCTCATGTTCTTCACATTTTCTCTCTTTATTACGTTATTCATATTTGTTCCCTCAAACATCTGGTTATTACGACATTCAGTTTTCCCACACAGCCTCATAACAAAGTTTTAATAAAGAATTTCTTTTTTGTAACCCGCAATTTATTACATCATTATAGAACCGTTATTTTGCTCCAAGAAAAATATGGAATGTAACCATTCATCGCTTAATTTAAAGTTATTATTTTTTTGCTACAGATTTCTACAATGAAGATTGTTGCTGTGAAATTAAAACTCTTCATAAATTCTTAACCGATAAGTATTACATCTACTTTTCTTTGTAATATTTTTATAGGTATATTTTCAATAGATATTGAGTATTAATACATATGAGAAATCAGCTCCACTTTTCACTAAAGATGCTTTTCTAAAAATAACAAAGTAAAAAAGATATATATAATAAAATAAATAAATATATCATCACACCTTTTCAGATATCGGTAAGTGATATATTTATACGCGTGAAGTGTGTTTACAAGCCATCAACTCACAGCTCCCAAAGATGTTAGTGGAGGGAGAGCCACAGGAGTAATTTTAATGTGGTGAAAATCGTTTGCCGGCTTTGGAAATCGAACCGAGGTTCTCAAATCCATAGGCCGATTCGATACCATTGAGCCATATACCCCATAAAAAGATATATGCAATGATAAATTAGTAAGAAGACTATATAAAATGTTTCCAAAGTTACTAGAGATGCTCTCTAAGCTAAAGACGATTGTTGAATTCAACTCAAAATATCTGCAAGTGTAATTCATATTTGATAATTTACCGAAAGGAGCAGTTTATTAAAATGATTATTTTTTGACGTTTCCCAAAACCAATGAAATGCGTCATTATATGTCACGTGTCTGCGTTTTATCCAATCCTGTCATTATTATACTGAGAATAAAGCTCTTGTGATTATTCCCGGGAATAATCTCTATAGGTGCTTTTTTGTTTGTGACAATTGATAGGTAGTTGTCAAATAATTATATAAAACTGTCAACGCGTCAAGTAAAAAATCGATTTAGTTCCATTTCAGATCCAGAAATACACGAAGAAATTTTGGAAACAACTTCCAAGGATACATTAATAAGTAATCAATCGATCTGGACCTAGTTCAAAATCTATTAGGTTGGATGAATCGACCTCAACAGTTAAGTCAAAAAATAATCTAATTAAATATAACTCGAGAGTTGGATAAATTAGAAAATAATTCTCCAGTATCTTTCTCAAACTTGTTGCCCTATAAGTGCATCAGTTCGCTTAATTCAGTAAAGTTTTCAGATTTATCTGAACTGATTTAATAAGTGAACCAAGTGGCAAATTGAATACAGATAAAAACAACATTTCTAAAAGAACTATTTGTGAGTACTACTGACGATGACTGCATGACAGTCGAAATGTACATTTAGTATAATAAAACTTCCCTTGTGAAGAAAAGAATATTATGTTGTTTATTAACATTTACTTCTCACAACTCTAAACTATATATTACGTATTTATTAATTGAATAATTTAAAACCTACTTGTAAAAATATATTCCTGGTACTAACAGCAACAGGCCTCGTTAAATGTCCACACGGTATATAAAAAGGCACAAGAAGCACCCCGTTGTTACTGTTAAACACCATTTTACATCACAAAACCATCACAAACACAAGCACAACAGAATCTACCTTCACATGTTCATGATCAACAAAACAAACACAAGTGTCTGACTGTCATCTGTTTGCTGTCTACAGCACAGCCACCGAGCCACGCCAACTAGACTAACAGTAACTGTTCGCGAAAAGCGAGGTTAACAATCACGCATCGCCCCTCCAATCAGAGGATTGCCCAACAATCCTAGTTTTCATTTTGTAACAATCGGCAACAATTGCTTGTTCTTCGTCACACTGCAATGCGTTATTATTCGCTTTCATTTTTATTTCGCGATAATCTGATGTGCTTCTTCCTTGTTTACACCTAATGCGCATGCGGTACAACCTATGATTTTTTTGTAAGTTTTTTTGATCAAGAAATATTGTTCTTTGTAAGACCGTATTGCTTGGGTGCTCTTGGAAATTATATGAGTTACGCTGCGAAGAAGACATAATGAAAGTGATTTTTAGTTGTCTTTCAGATCTACCAAATCTGTACATAACTGCTTATAAAGAAAGAGGGTAGTTAGAAGGAAAAATTTAAACTAGATGAAATTTGAGAAAAACATTACTTTTTCTGAAGGTATATCTCAAAAACTAAACGAGATACCAAACTGAAAATTTAACCATTGCATTTCTCATAGATTTCTGCATAAGAATGCATATTTTTGTTAATTTAAATTAACGGATAAATTTTTTATGATGCAAATTATGAAGTGGCGAAAAATTCAAATTCCGAAGGCTATATCTCAAAAACTAAGCAAGTTATGAATATGCGCTCAACGGCATTGAATTCCTCGTATCCGAATTGACTTATAAGCAAATTTTTAGCAATTTTTATATTTTTAAATTTTTTGTCCAAACGTGCCTCCACCAAAAAATTTGCTAGGGCGATTTCTCAAAAACTATACAAGATATGAACTTGAAATTTACATCACTAGATTCAGCACGTCGAAATACATAAGTATGTAAATTTTCGTTAAAATATCGTCACGAGGTAAAATTTTAAAGGAGAAAGTTAAAAATGGCCTAAAATCGAAAAAAACTTAAGGGGTACCCCTTAAGAAATTTTCAAAAAATTAAAATGGCTGAAAATTTGTTTATAAGTCAATTCGAACACGAGAAATTCAATGCCGTTGACTGCATCTTCGTATCTCGCTTAGTTTTTGAGATATAACCCTTGGAAAATTGATATTTTGGATAATTTTCACGTATTTTTGCCATTTTTCAGTTTTTCTTCAATAAAAAAATTATCTGTAATTCAAATGAGTTGAAAATTGGTTTACATACTAACGAAACTATGGGGAATACAATACTTTTAGACAAATTAAAGTATCTGTACTAGGTGTTCGACTTACAAGCCACTAAAATTGTCCCAGAATCAACATCTTTCAAACAACCACTTCGTTAAGTAATACATCACTTTCCTGACTTATTATACTACTAATATAATATTATTTAATTTCATAACGTAATATCAATATTATAATACTAAAAAGCATGTCGTATTGAGGTACAATTGCTGTAATGAATTTTAACTGTAAAATGACAATCAGACACAATCAATGAAATCTAAATTTGATTGAAAATTTAATCAGCCTACTCACGCCTTAAAAAGAACAAAAAAGGAAATTTTTAAATATAAAGTAATGTCAATTGTGCGATAATTCTTCTCATATTATAAAATTAGATAAATCATTATATGATACATGTATTGTAATGTATCATATTACAATACGAGATGAGAAGATAATCCATCGAGTATTGTACAATAAATAACTATCGTTTTACATTTGTTTTTGTTAATGTACGGACAAAAACAATCTTCATTCGACGACTACGCACGAGAAGACATAGGTACCGTTTGATTGCTCTGTTTGCAGTAATAATAAGAAAAATACATAAGAAAAGAGTTTCCATGATTGCTAGAGCCGATCTTAAGATAAAGACAAGTGACTTACTTAAAATTTAAAACTAGAATGAAAAACAAAAAGCAAGTTTTATCTAACAAGCAGTGCAAGCAATTTTAAAGTGTGTCTTATTAAGGTCAAACATCACAAAAATAAACTTACGTGACCCCAATTTTCCATCAAATTTCCAAAGGTCACTGAGGAGTTTCCAGTTTTCAGAGCGTGAACTGCGCCGCGACCTCAGGGTCTCCATGCGTTGTTCTGCACCGCGATCGCGAGCTCGCATTAGCGAAACGCGAAATGTTAGCGGTAGCGTAACACGGGAAAAATCATGTCAAGATATCAATCTGCCTTTTTTATGGAGCGTTGCCGACAAACAACACATGTAAGACGCACGAAACAACACAGGAAGATACATTTCCAAAATTTTACATTGTGCAATTTTTTACTTAATGTGTTATGGAAGAATTGTGTATTGTTTACAAATGATTTGTAGGTACACTCACACTCAATTCGGAAACTTATTACGTCATATATTATAAAGTGTTGCTGTCACCAGAGCTGGGCAGTAGCTAGCTACTTTTGTAGCTTAGCTACATTTACCTTAGCTGTAGCTGTAGCTTAGCTAACTGTGAAAAAATATAGCTGTAGCTTGTAGCTAGCTACTTTTTTTTCTATTAGCTTAAAAATAACAACTGAAGCTACTTTTAAAGCTACTTTTTGTAGCTTGAAGCTACTTTTTAAGCAGAAGGTCAACAAAGTACGCATGCGTACAAGCTAAACCCACACAAAATAATTATTTGTTGCCGGTTCTAACTGGCTCTAATACGCAAAAATACACAGTAGGTGCCAGATGGTATTTGCTATTTTTGATATTTATGTACATAATAGTAAATTAACAGTCATTATAACAAAAGACTGATCATATGACAATGACAAATTTAATTATTTCACAATAATTTAAAAAAGTAGCTTTAAAATTTAACAGCTACTTTAACGAAAGCTTTTAGCTGTAGCTTAGCTATATTTTACAAAATATAGCTTATAGCTGTAGCTTAGCTACGTTTTTAAAGAATAGCTGTAGCTGTAGCTTATCTACTTTTTTTAAGTAGCTTGCCCAGCTCTGGCTGTCATGTACATTTTTAATATGTTTTACGGAAACAGTACTATTATTTCAATACAGCCCTATATCACCTCTCTACATCTCTAGAAATTTAATTGTAGTAGGTGTCCGTTAATAACTACATCTAATTTGTAATAAACGTTTGGTACACTTTTCCAGGAATGTTTGCAACATTTAAAGGACAAGGGTCTTTAGTTTTACAACAAGGTCACTACCACATAGACAGTATCACAAACAAATGAAAAACAAAATCACTGTTGGTATTAAACTAGAAGGCGCTGCTACTGGTATTTGTTTGCAAACAAGAGAAGCATTCCAAAGCAGTCAATTACATCTCATCGACAGATATTGCTAGTACTAAATCTTGATTTCTGTTCTAAGCAGATTTACGGATTTGCTGTTTATTTGCATTTCAAATTGCGAATGCACCAGGAATTAGAATTTAAACAACGAGAAGAATTAAATAGACTTTTAAACAAATACCAGAGATTCTTTCACTTTGCCTCTAGGATATTTTTAATAAAACAGTTTTCCATTTGATAAAATTTAATGGTAGCTTCGAAAATGAAAGTGGTTATTTTTATATCGCCAGTAAAGTTGACGCATCGGTTGACTCGCTTGTTAAAGATCAAAGGCGCTTCTAAAATTATACCAATCAAATCTACGTTTGTTAGATAAATTCACTTTACAGCATAAACATACATGCATACATACATAACATCAAGCTATATCCCATCAAATTGGGTAGCACGAATGCGAGAATCAGTAATACAACATTCACTCACCAGATTCATCAAATAATCAGTCCTCGTCAAACATGCTCATCCTCAATACAAGTTCATTTACTCATCACACTCGGAATCATTCATCACGCAACAAACCTTCAATTACATTCATCCAAACCGCCAAACAATCACTTACACTGACATCCAGTGATGCCAATACTAATATTACAAATGTCTTTAGATTTTACCGAACGGCGTTACATAAACACATAGTTTCCGAACAATTTTGACATATGTAATACTGTTAATGTCGGACGGAACAGCGAAAATAACTATTGTACATTTTTAAATAGCAACAAGAACATACAGCCCAATTCTCAAATAGTTTTAACTAGAATCTAGCTAATCCTGAATTTTGGATTTGTCAAATTAAGCTAAACCATTGTGAGACATAGCTGGAGTCCAGGATCAGGGTCACTCCAGAATTTCGAGGTGGTAGAGTCAGCACTCTTGCCTGTCGAACTGCGAGAGGGCTGAGTCAGCGTTCTCGCTTGCTTGGCTAACCGGGAGTAAGATATTGACATTCTATGTTCACGCATTGATTACGCTAGACGTGTACTGAGCAATATAATCATTATTCTATTTAATTGTAGTTAAAAACCTAAAACACCTTACACCATATTCCAAAAAAAGTTTAAATAAACTTTAATACAATCTTCTTACCATTTACTTGTTAGAAAGTGAATTGAATTAACTTTGTTAAGTCAGACGCATAAGATTAAAATAAAAATATAAATATATCATCACGCCTTTTACCCATCACTGGTTGTGGCACTCTGCCGAAGCAGATCTCGTGATATATTTATGCGCGTGAAGTGCGGTTATCAGTCGTCAAATCACGGCCCGCAAAGATGTTAGTGGTAAGGGAGCCACAGGGGCAATTTTAATGTGGTGAAAATGTTTGTCGGCTGTGGGGATCAAACCAGGGTTCTCAGGATCCACAGCCCGACTCGATACCATAAGACTAGCTAATCCAAAATTTAATATTAGCTAAAACTTTTTTGAGAATCTGGCTGTAAATATTTGGTACCAGAGCTGGGCAACCTACTTAAAAAAAGTAGCTAAGCTACAGCTACAGCTATTCTTTAAAAAAGTAGCTAAGCTACAGCTATAAGCTATATTTTGTAAAATATAGCTAAGCTACAGCTAAAAGCTTTCTTTAAACTAGCTGTTAAATTTCAAAGCTACTTTTTTAAATTATTGTGAAATAATTAAATTTGCCATTGTCATATGATCATTCTTTTGTTATAATGACTGTTAATTTACTATTATGTACATAAATATCAAAAATAGCAAATACCATCTGGCACCTACTGTGTATTTTTGCGTATTAGAGCCAGTTAGAACCGGCAACAAATAATTATTTTGTGTGGGTTTAGCTTGTACGCATGCGTTCTTTGTTGACCTTCTGCTTAAAAAGTAGCTTGAAGCTACAAAAAGTAGCTTTAAGCTATAAAAAGTAGCTTTAAAAGTAGCTTCAGTTGTTATTTTTAAGCTAATAGAAAAAAAAAGTAGCTAGCTACAAGCTACAGCTATATTTTTTCACAGTTAGCTAAGCTACAGCTACAGCTAAGGTAAATGTAGCTAAGCTAGTAGCTAAGCTACAAAAGTAGCTAGCTACTGCCCAGCTCTGTTTGGTACCGCTCTAGGCGGTAAGAAAACGTTCAGCCAATGAAAAACCTTATATATTATAAACCTTAAGGGCCAGGTTTCAATCACTGGTTTCCCGCGATTAACGTTAATCGGCGATTGAAAAACTGGCCCTAAATGAACTTACTAATAATAGTTTTAAAGTATTTTTAATAAAAGTTTGTCAAATATGGTTGTCTAACATTCTATCCTTTCACAGCCCTTATAAGCAACATAAACAAATAGCCCCGATACGTAACGGTCTGCTATCAAGTTACGTTAATGCAATAAATGACAGTCGCAAACTGTCGCTGTCAGAGGACGACAGATGCGTGACACATGGCGCAGCAGAACTACTTCTTCATTTGAATATACACTAGTGTTCAATTGCAAGAACTGTAAACTGTAAGACATACGTGTTACACGTCCGCATACATTCACATGGAGTCTGCAAGTCGTCACGCTTAATTGAGTTGTTCCTTGTCAAACGAGGAAAAATATGCAGTACTTTTATTTTTAATTAGAAATGGAATGTTTATTTGCTGGATCCATAGCTATTTGCTATAATGAACTCTGTTTTATTGATGTATTTTATGCAAAAAACTGCAAATCTACACTTTTTTTTTAATAATTATATTCATACAAGCTGATTTAAGATGGCTGTAAATTTTGTAAAACATACTCAAATATTTTTTAGCATTTCCGGGAGTAAATGATCCACATTATTCTTCCTTTTTGAGAACTGAAGTGTCACTTTAAATCCCGAAGGAATACAATTTCAAATTTAATCTCACCGGGATTAAATTGACTGGTAAACAAGCATTACTGTACCAATATAGTTATTTATGTACCAAGGGTGAAAACAGGAGTTTCTGGCCCGCGGCATGATTATTAGCACGAGGCGCAAAGCGTTGAGCGCTAATAACATGCTGAGGGTCAGAAACGCTAATTTCAACCATGGTACATACAATATTTTATGCCCAACAAAATAACATTTAATAATATGTTCAAAAGATTAAAAAATATTTATAGTCCTAGGGTCAAAAAGAAGTGTTTAATCATTAATTCAAAATATATGGCTGGAAGTATGAAAAATAGTATATACACTGCAGAACTAAAGTGCACTTAAAATTATTGTCTATTACTGTTATAGTGATTATTTTCTATTGTATTATGTCGTAATGTTTAAAATGTTTCCGTTTGTATTTTTTTTTTCATTTTCCAACCCTCAGTAATTGGGACAACTTTATCCTGTTGAGTGGTTGTAAATAAATAAATAAATAAAAAAATAAATATAATTCTTGAGATAATGTGAAAATTATAACATATTTTCTAATCAACAATATCTTGTTTACAATTTGTATATTCGTTTATTTCTGTAATAGTTACAGTTTACAAGAAAGGAAACGAGACGGGAATTAATGTCAAGTAATGTACCCATTTATTTTGCAATGTTATGTGCTTCTGTTCCTATTAAAATACACCGCAAAGGAATCCTTTATCCTTGCGAAACGTACACAAATTAATCTCGTACAAAATCTCAACACAAAATAAAGATTCGCTGTGATCTTTTGATTGCAAAGAGTCCGCAGAAAATAAACAGATTTGTCCGTTTTGAAATACAGAACTTTTGATTTAAACAACAAAGGTTACGAATGACGCATGAATGTAAATGTCATAAAAGAAGACGATAAAGTGTAGCAAAACATAAATTGCCTTTCAATTTATAAATTTCTTGTAACGTAAATCAGAAAACTGTTTGTGACAAAGCTACACGTGGATAATTTATTCTTTCGTTTCGTATTTGATATTTTATGAAATGTTTTGAAAAGGGGTGGGTTTCTTACCTTGAGGGCTTTGTCGGTGGTGGTGGGAGAGTTGCAAGGACTTCTCGGCAGCCCCAGGTCCTCTTCATCTTCGCTGGTATCTCCTCTACCTCGACCTCTTCTCCGAACGACATCTAGGAGTTCAGCCTGAACATACAAACACAAACATATTTACCATACGATTCAATTTGAAAACAATAAACTAAATAAATTATAAAATAAAATCTATATAAATATATCACCACGCGTTCTATCCATTATTGGGTGTGGCACTCTGCCGGTGCAGATTTCAGTAAGTGATATATATCGCGCGTGAAGTCCGGTTACCTGTCGTAAAATTACGCCCCCCCAAGGATGTTAGTGGAGGAAGAATCATAGGAGTAATTTTAATATGATGAAAATTATTTGTCGACTGTGGTAATCGAACCCGGGTTCTCAAAACCACAGGCCGACTCTAAACTACCCCTGTGGCTCTACCTCCACTAATACCTTTAGGGGCCGTGATTTTACGGCTGGTAATCGCACTGAGATCTGCTATGGCAGAGTGCTGATATATGCATATTTATTTTTTATTAACTAAATAAAATTCTTAAATAAAATAAATAAATATATCATCACGCCTTCTACCCATTACAGAGTGTGGCACTCTGCCGAAGCAGATCTCGGTAAGTGATATATTTTGCGCGTGAAGTGCGGTTACCAGTCGTCAAATCACGGCCCCCAAAGATATTATTGGTTGAGGAGCCACAGGGGTAGCTTTTTTGAAATTATGAAAATTGTTTGTCGCCTGTGGGAATCGAACCAGGGTTCTCAGGATCCGCAGGCCGACTTCATACCACTGGGCTAGCCACCCCATAAAAATACAATTCTTAATCAAATAAATAGAAACAAAATTACAATCACCATATAAATTCAAAGAAAAACACAAGATAGAATACAGGAATGAACAAACCAAATTAAAACTAAATATATATTGACTTTTCTTGCTTTTTAAGCTGTGAAACGGTCAATCAATTTTATGTAATCAAACCTTTTTTAATGTCCCTCCAATAAACATTAAGACTAATTTACATAATTTCTTTTCTTTAATTTAATTTCTTATATAATTTTTAATTAACAGAGCCGTTACTTACGACTGCCGATTTCACCACTAAATTTACTCAGGAAAATCTAAAACGTCTATTAAAATCTGCAAATGCAGAGCTGTTAAAAGGCATGATGTCAAACTGTTCCATTTATCCTGTTGAACTGAAAATAATAGTATGTCATCTTTTGTCACATGAAATGCGAATTAACTTTATATATATTTTAAAACTTAGTATTTAAATAAATTCCAGGATGATTGTCATTAATTACTTTCTAATTGCAGTATGACGAATGTGAGCATAAAGAATAATGATTGTTATTAAAGCTAGTAAAACAATGGCAGACACATACGTAATGGTGTAACCGTAGTATCTTGGCGTAGGATGCAAAATAAAGAATCATAATTTTGTGAGAACTTTCTAAGATGCGTCACAATGTATCAATTAACTGAGATAAACAAAACCGCAAGTCATTTGGAACTCCTAAAATATTTGACAAAATTATTACGTTATTGATAAATTATGTTGGCAGCATTTCACAATATTTTAATTAAATTATTTTTTCTATTTTGCCTCTATAACAAAGCTATTAAAGCACTAAAAAGAGTTCGTTACTTTCTCATTCGAATGTTGTAATAACACAGTACAATTTATATTTTTAAGGTTGGTGACTCTGCTGAATATAATGTCAAAAAAGATGGGACTTACTAGAAAGTAAACTCTTGACGGTATTTTCAGCAATTTCATATATTTCAGGTGGCGTACAAGAAAAATCGTTTGAACTCATGTTTACATGACAAATTGACAATTTCAAATTTAAACAATTAATTTTCAAACGTCACATTACTATCATCAACTAATACAAAATTTCGTAAATTTGAAAACTAAGATTTTTTATTAAAAAAGAGCAAAGATTCTGTTCCACGAATGATACAGTCATTTGAAATGCATTATTGAATATATACGCATAAGTTTTCAATTTTAATTAGCTACAAAAACATTAAAATAATTTAAGTTGAGTTTCTCGTGGTACCTCTCAGCTGCATTCATACGTAGATGTCTAAAGGACGCAAAATCTTCCTTCAAATGATAATTATGAAATTCGTTCTTTATTAAACTATTTATGGGGTGGCTAGCTCAGTGGTTTGAAGTCGGCCTGTGGATCCTGAGAACCCTGGTTCGATTCCCACAGGCGACAAACAATTTTCATAATTTCAAAAGCTACCCCTGTGGCTCCTCCACCACTAACATCTTTGGGGGCCGCGATTTGACGACTGGTAACCGCACTTCACGCGCAAAATATATCACTTACCGAGATCTGCTTCGGCAGAGTGCCACACCCAGTAATATGTAGAAGGCGTGATGATATATTTATTTATTTATTATACTATTTTTTTACTACATTTATTACGTTATATAAAATAGATTAATTTCTATATAGTAAGTTCTATTGTCCGTAAGTTATAATAAAACTCAATATCAGCCGCCGTGATAAAGAGATTACAATTTTAATTAATGTCGCAAAGATCCCATGGCAGGTTTGGATTAAAACTATATAAATCTGATAAAAACTGAACAGATTTATGCTGGATTCATGTTTTTTTTTGGCAACTAATTTTATGTTTGAAATTTTGATAGGTAAAAATATATACTGATCTAAGTTTAAGATTATTAAAAAAGAAAAATAGACCGTTAGTATGAAGCCGATTTTTGACGCCTAATTAGCAGATAAGTAAGATGAATCATTTGCCTAATTGGGTTTTTACATATTCATTTTTATTTTCTAAATTTTTGGTTTCAAATGAGATAAAACTTTACTGACGTATTTTATTACCTTCCTCCCAATCGTTTCGAGAAATTTAATCAATATTTTGATATCATTTTCCTTATTAAATAAATAAATAAAAATAAACATATCATCACGCCTTCTGTGGTGTGGCACTCTACCGTAATAGATCGCAAAATGCGGTTACCAGCAGTCAAATCACAGCCCCTAAAGACATTAGTGGAAGGTAAGCTAAAGGAGTAATTTTAATGTGGTGAAAATAGTTTGTCGGCTTTAGGAATCGAACCCGGGTTCTCAAATCCATAGTCCCTTTCGATACCACTGAGCCACTTACCCCATTAATATTATTATTATTACTAATATTACATTTATTATCTCTTTTAGGTTAGAATCAGTTTATCAAATCTAGATTATAATGGCAGATAACTTATCTGTCAATTTGCAGATATCGTATCAATAAATGACAATTGACAATAGCAAGATATCGACACAGATATAATTTGTGCAATACAGTGCGGCAATACGGTGGTGTAGATAACGTTACGGCATTCGAACCCTGTACTGTAATTGGGATTAAGTTCCTGTTGTACAGAGTAACACAAATAAATACTGTAATTTCGTTGCGATATTTAGGAAAGTAATATATCTGTTGCAGTAGACTTTAATTACTTTAAATAAGAACTCGAACATGAAATGTGAATTAAAACAAATTCCATTGTTCATTGCATTAAGGAAATGTCAAAGAAATTATATTTAAAAAAAAAATACGTTGTAAATTTGTTTCTGGATTTGTTTAGGTAACATAACATTTCCTTACTTCAGTTATAAACATATAAACTATATCCAATTACGATAACATTGCGATAACGACAAATTTATCAACACGCGGTAATGGTAACTGTTGGAAAATACCTAGAATACTTGACTTGTTTCAACTTGTATTACATACCTCTACATTTTATTGAAATCCTAGAATTACGACATATTACATTTACTGTTAAATTATGAAATCATTTTAATTAGAAATATGCAATTTGGATTATAATTACCCATAGGTTATTTTATTAGAATATCGATGTTATATTTTCATCAAATACACCAAAGAGTATTGAAAAGTTTTCCTAAAAATTATAAAAATAAATAAATATTTCATCACGCCTTCTACCCATTACTGGGTGTAGCACTCTGCCGCAGCAGATCTCGGTAAGTGATATATTTATGCGCGTGAAGTACGATTACCAGTCGTCAAATCACGGTCCCTAAAGATGTTAGTGGTGGAGGAGCCACAGGGGTAGTTTTTAAAATTATGAAAATTGTTTGTTGCCTGTGAGAATCGAACCAGGGTTCTCAAGATCCAGAGGCCGACTTCATACCACTGAGCTAGCCACCCCATTGTTCACAATAAAATAAATAAATATATCATCACACCTTTTATCCATTACTGAGTGTGGCACTCTGCCGATGCAGATCTCGGTAAGACATTTATGCGTGTTAATGCGGTTTTCAGCCATCAAATAACAGCCCCGAAAGATGTTAGTGGTGGAAGAACCACAGGGAGAATATTAATTTGGTGAAAAGGTTTGTCGACTGTGGGGATGAAACCAGGGTTCACAATATAATTTATTTAATCAAATTTTCTTATTTGATTTAAATTCGATCTTTTGGTATACTAATGGCCAGTTGCATCAACATTAGTTAAAATTTAAACTTGATGTAAATAAATAAAAGTAAATTGAAATTACATGTCATATGGATAATTGACATAAATAAATATATCATCACGCCTTTTACCCATAGCTGGGTATGACACTCTGCTGTAGCAGATCTTGGTAAGTGATATATTTATGCGGTTATCAGTTGCCAAATTAAGGCTCCCAAGGATGTTAGTGGAGAGGGAGCCACAGGGCTAGTTTTAATGTGATGGAAATTGTTTGTCGGTTATGGGATTCGAATCCGAATTCTCAAATCCTCAGGCCGACTCGATACTACTGAGCCACCTACTCCATAATAATTGACATTGCTGTCAAATAGTCACTTGATTCACTTAAATCAATTCAGATAAATTAAACAACATGACTAAATGAACAGAACTAAGCAAACTGGGGTGTATTCGAATCAATAAATCTAGTATTGTGAAAAAATGGGAAAAATAAACAAGTCAAATAAATATGTGATCTGGTTCCAAAAATGTAAGTTAGTTTTGATCCAAATGGTAAAT
Source organism: Pterostichus madidus (assembly GCA_911728475.2). Lineage (NCBI taxonomy): Eukaryota > Metazoa > Arthropoda > Insecta > Coleoptera > Carabidae > Pterostichus > Pterostichus madidus. Next base: position 31,954,241 of record OU452312.1, read on the forward strand.
TGAATATGTTTAATGTTAGTACGTTGCAATTTGTGAAATAGGTTAACGAAAAACTATTTTGGTGATTGTAAAAGGTGACGTCATTGTAAAAGTATCCATGTGGGTGATTGCCTGATTTGTAGGTGACACCTCGAGTCACCGTTGCACTGACCAGTTTTACTTTTATGGAAGTACATAAAAAGATGTTAGAACACTTATTATATATTCAAAGTAGATTCTTTCATATTTATATATTACTAACTGCTTAGTATCACTAAATTAATTACTAAAGCCAGATTTATAAATCTGAAGTAAATTTTAACTACCAGTAATATAAAATATACCCGGTGGTACTTGTTAAGAGTGAACATAAGGATGTAACATGGAAAATTAATTTTCATCAATTTCCTGCTTTCTTGTTCATTAACTGTATAAAGAAAATTAATGAAATAATTATAAATAATAAATAAATAATATAAATATATCATCACGCCTTTTACCCATTACTGGGTGTGGCACTCTGCCGAAGCAGATCTCGGTAAGTGATTTATTTATGCGCGTAAAGTGCGGTTACTAGCAGTCAAATCACGGCCCCCAAAGATGTTAGTGGTGAGGGAATCACAAAGGTAATTTTGAAATTGGTGAAAATGTTTTGTCGACTGTGGGGATCAAACCAGGATTCTTTGGATTCACAGGCCACAGTCACCATTTTTAAGAAGACAATAATCAAATCTATTGTAAAACGATCATACTATTAATAACAAAAGTTATGGCTATTACTACTATTTAACAGAAATATTGAAATTTATTTTTAAAGTTGCAGCTAACGAAAATGTAAAAACAGTTTTGTCTTTTAATTCAGAACATCTTTGCATTCGACATTTTTTCCGACAAATGAAAAAGAGGGTAGGAAATTCCATAAAGCTAACATCCTATGTTAACCCTTAAAAAGCACCACCCGGTAGTTATTGTCCTATATTTAACAGGCAAAAACATTAGAATGAAAAACTGAGCATAAGTATTAGCAAATAATATTGTTTGTTTATTGATATTCATTCCTGGTTTGATTAGATAACATGGATGTTTATTTATTTTGTCACTCTGCACAACAGGAACTTCATCCCAATTATAGTACAACAGGCATACAGCTTGTAGTGGAATCCGAACCACTCAGACACAATCGTATTTTTTTATACAAGTAAAAGTTGAAGTCCGTTTTGAAAGCACGACCTCTTGCTTAAATGCAAGTTTTATATCGGTTAACTGCAGAGCTATTTTTAATTTTAGAAGCACTTATTTTTGTTTTGTGTCTATTTTCAAAGTATAATGTACAACTAGTACACATTCGGCATCGAATATTTCCGTTGTCAAAATTAACATACGGAAAAAGTTTTCAGAACTCAAATTTCGTAATTAAAATGATTTATTTTACCCACTTGAATATGACACCATTATTTCAAGTTTTTCAATAGTAAAAGAACGCTATTTATAACGTTGCCATGGATACGTCATCTTTTTTTTTGTCGTAGGACTAAAAATAGCATTTTTACTACAGTTGTCGTGATAATAAATAATAATTTTATCAATTTGTTGCATTTTAATTTAAATAAATCTGCGAAATTTTCTACGTAAATAAAAAAATAATATGTTTTAATAATTGGACTAAAGTTACTTTTATTACTCGACCAAAAACTTGTATTTTTAGACCTAATAAAACAAATAACTATTTTTGTTCAAATTTGTTTTATTTTACTTTAACTTTTTGGTACATTCTAATTCCTCGCCATGATATAATGTAAAATAAATAAATAAATATATCATCACGCCTTCTACCCATTACTGGGTGTGCCACTCTGCCGAAGCAGATCTCGGTAAGTGATATATTTTGCGCGTGAAGTGCGGTTACCAGTCGTCAAATCACGGCCCCCAAAGATTTTAGTGGTGGAGAAGCCACAGGGGTAGCTTTTGAAATTATGAAAATTGTTTGTCGTCTGTGGGTATCGAACCAGGGTTCTCAGGATATACAGGCCGACTTCATACCACTGAGCTAGCCATCCCATAGGATATAATGTAAGTAATAAATAAACAAAAAGGAACTATAAACAAGTAACTTAGCAACATGTAGCAAGTAAACAAGTAACTAAGTAACAAGTAAAACAAACAAATTATAATTTCTTGATGAACTGTAGCCAAATTTTATTTTATTTTAAGTTGAACATAATTTAGTTAACTGTATCTTTAAAATAATTCAAAACTGTTTGGCAGCGGAAAATATAGACTGTGAAATGTTTAAATTGTTTTTAAAATACCAGGCTTACTGCGTCAGTTTTCAACGCCAATTTTCAGCGATTTAAAACAGGAAAGTTGTAAAATTGTTTAATGTTAGTTCTATTATAAATTCAAAAACTCGAAGCAAGAGATGCACCCCAAGGGAGTCACATGACAGATACACATTTTTTGTTTCAAAACCTACCCAGATCCGACAAAACACATTCCTAGTCACCAAAGCAGATCGTCGTCTCGAGCCAGACCAACATCTGTCATCCTCAGAACTATTTCTCCGTTTCTTCATCGAACAAACACCAGAAGACTCACAAAATCACCAAATATCATCACGATTCACAATCACATCACGTACGAAACACTACACAACAACACTCGTTTCTCTGGGAAAAACGAATGTACACAGCACGCTATTTAAAGAAATGCCACTAGGTTCTTCATAATCTCAAATTGCGGCAGGAAATTTCGTCACTGTTAACCAGAAACCGGATGAGATATCTTTTATAAATCTAGATCATTTGTCATCCATTACTTTTCTGTTTTAAATGTTTTAGAATCTTCACAAACACTCACTGAATAACATCGTTAAAAATTCAACACTCGGTGAAAAAGGTTCACTACCTCATTACCGGGGTTGTCCTTCGGGACTGAAGGGTAGTTTTAGGGTAGCGTAGACGTCGCACGATCTTCTGTTGTTTATTGACACCGATGTTCAATATTTCGGCGTTGATTTTGTTTTAGGAAGTTTGGAAGCGCGTGAACATTTGATGGCGTGTGACTGAGACTAAAACAATGTTTCTTTCGTGCAAACCAATGTGGAGATTTTACAGTAGGCGGCTGCACGATGGAGCGCCAGTGGCACTCAAACTGTTTGCAGCTGATTGTATTTCTCAGAGAGTAAACAAACTGGTGATGGTTTATTATGAACAGCTGTTTCGCGGTACCTACTGTTTATTTTGCATTTTTAACGAAAACAATTGCTGTTTGCGAATGATTTAAGACCAACGTTGTCTGATACTGATATGAACCGTACATTGATCAATATTTACAAGATAAAATACTTATTTATTTATAAGTATGAGTAATATAAATATTCTATATTTATTTAAAATGCTTAAAATAATATGAACTACTCCGTTAAATAAAACGCAAGCACAATAAATCTTTGAGAACAAAAATCTCACTTTTTTATAAACTTTCTCACAAAATAACGCTACGTAAGTTTGTTTAGATCACAAAACATTATAAATTAACATAAAGAATTTGTTTTTCACTCGACTTGCTTCGTTTATATATTTAACTATATCTATGGGGTAATGGCTCAGTGGTATCGAGTCGGCCTGTGGATTCTAAGAACCCTGGTTCGATCCCCACAATCGACAAACATTTTCACCAAATTAAAATTACCCCTGTGGTGCCCCCACCATTAATATCTTTGGAGGCCGTGATTTGACGGCTGGTAACCGCAAAAATATATCACTTACCGAGATCTGCTTCGGTAGAGTGCCACACTCAAAAATGGGTAAAAGGCGTGATGATATATTTATATATATATATAATTTTATACATTCACTGAATATTTATTCATTAAATATATCCTGCAAGTAATCCTCGCCTAACATTCCTATCCTGATACACTACTTTCACTTCATCCACATTCATAATTCTTTTCATACCAGTTTGTTCACTTCTTCAATAATATCCATAATTAAGTCCTACGATGTCGATGAAATAATAAAAAAATAAATAATTCACAGAATCATAAACAAGAAAATAAATTTTTGACAGGACTTGCTTTATAATAGTGAGATCCTATACTACGTTCAATAAATTCATGTCGTTAAACTTGAATTTAACGAAATAGTTGCCTATAATAAAATAGTTATTATAATAATACGGCAAAATGTGTTATTACAGCATTCATAATAGTTAGATCGTTTAATATTATGTAATGATAGTAGGTAAAATAGTTATTTGCGTACCTAAAACAGAAAGTAGTATATTACCGTTCGCGCATGGCAACCATTCAAAAGCGGCAAAGACACTTTCTGCTAGAAGTACATACAATATTTGTTTTTATACGACCATTTAGAAACGCTTGAAAAAGAATTTAAAAATAATTTAGACAATTTATAGATACCATGATCTACTTGATCAGAAAAACTAACTTTCTAAACATGTGCGGAAAGTAGAACTTTCAACAGGAATAAGCAGCAAATGTCTACTTTCCAAATGCAGAATATCCTAATTTTATATATTTAGATAGATTTAGTTGGAAATTATTATTATTTATTTATTATTATGGCGTGACTAACTCAGTGATATGAAGTCGGCCTGTGGATCTTGAGAACCCTGGTTCGATTCCCACAATTTTCATAATTTCAAAAACTACCCACACCCAGTAATGGGTAGAAGGCGTGATGATATATTTATTTATTTTTATTTAGTTGGAAATTTTACAACGTAAACATTGTAATAAATAGAATATCCCCTACTGACAATTATCTTGGGGTAGTTTGGAATACTGCCACTTGTAGCGAACCGCTCAACATAAATCGTGAAGAACAATAATAACTGCAATATTTTGTTATTGTTTTATGAAAATTCCTGCAAATACAGTACTGCACCAAATTTCGCATTTAAATATCGTGCCAAATGAACCGTTTGAGAGCTCCTGCTTCACCACGAGGTCAGTACGAACCTGCTGGACAGGTTTATCCAACACACATACACTGTCACTCACTCACACACACCTCACGGCGCGTTTAGTATAACGGAATCTCCTCGGCCGCGTGTTCGTGCCCATGCGCCCGCCGCGACATCACAGAATTTGGCACAAGCGAATCTAAGTCAACCATCTCGACTTCTCAAAAGCAAAACATAACATTGATCTAATTTTGTTTCATGGCTGCCGCGATCGAGGAAATGACGTGATTGTTTTTGATAGTAAATCGTGGGTTGTTTGACTGTTGGTGGAATATTTGAAGGTTCAAGGTTCGAATCCTGACACGAAACTGTAATAAATATTGTCAAGAATAAAACTGGGCTACTTCAAAAACAAACAAATAATTATTTCATCACATTGTGGCGCCACTCTACTGATGTAGATCTTTGTAAGTGATACATTTTTACAATTACTAGCAGACAAATTACAACCCCTAAAGATGTTAGTTGTTGAAGAACACCTGGGTTCAATTCTCATAGCTGTCAACTGATTTTCACCACTATGAAATTAACTCTGTGGATCCTCCATTACAATCTTTTGGAGGGGGTGTAATTTGAACGTTGGTAATTTCATTTTACGCGCACAGTGCCACACTCAAAAATAGGTAAAACGGCATGATACTATAAAGGCTGTTATTTTTTTAAATCTCCATTTATATAGAGCTTTCTTTCAAATACAAGCGCAGGCTGTCGCTCTCTTCTTTTCTAATCTTCATAGAGTCGTTGTTTGATGAGTAAGCGTGAGTAATTTAAGATTTTGAGCATGAAGAAAGATTAATTAGAAAAGAGGAGCGGATCTCGGTAAGTAGTATATTTTGCGAATAAAGTGCAGTTACCAGCCGACAAATCATGGCTCCTTCAAAGATATTAGTGGTAGGGGAGCCAAAGGAATACAAAAAATAAAATATAAATAAATATATCATCACGCCTTCTACCCATTACTGGGTGTGGCAATCTGTCGAAGCAGATCTCGGTAAGTGATATATTGTGCGCGTGAAGTGCGGTTACCAGTCGTCAAATCACGGCCCCCAAAGATGTTAGTGGTGGAGGAGCCACAGGGGTAGCTTTTGAAATTATGATAATTGTTTGTCGCCTTTGGGAATCGAACCAGGGTTCTCAGGATCCACAGGCCGACTTCATACCACTGAGCTAGCCAAAGGAATGATTTATTTATTTGATATGTGATAGATGGCTCAATGGTATCGAGTCGGAATATAGATTTGAGAACTCGAGTTCGATTCCTACAGACGACAAACAATTTTCAACCCCGTGGCTTTCTCACCACTAACATCTTTGAGGGCCGAGATATATATTACGGTAGAGTGCCACACCCAGTACTGGGTAAAAGAGCTGATATTTTTTTTTATAAAGAAATTAAAATATCAACTTGTAACTTAAACTTTTGTTAAAATTTACGACTTGAAAAACTAATCAGAGGTAATTTTCTTTTTGATAAATAGAACAAAATCTTGTAAAATTTCAGCTATAATTTTAATGAAATTGGACTAAAGTTGTCATATTTCTAGGAAAATTGAATGATGTTTATGTTGTTGCTGTTTTTTATTTTCTCTTATCAAACGTTTGCCTATTACCATTTTCTCTAAAATTAGTTGGAAAGGTTTAAAAGCAGGAAATAACGATGGCAAATATATTCTAATTTCCACAGTTCGGTGCGTTATGTAAAACGAATTTGAGTCATTCTTGTTTTTATGCTGTTTTAAGTAAAATCAATTGAATTGCCGGTCGTTAAACAATTTATAAACAATAGATTTTGCTTTATTGTTCAATTATTTAAAGCTTGTTCGAAGTATAGAACACACTGACTGCAATTAAAAATAACCTATTCAGTCAGAAAATGAGTCACATTTTAATGCCTTTTCAAATTAACAATCTTTTTATTTGGTTTTATTTGTTTAAGTTCATTTTATTCATTTCCTATAAAGGAATGATTAAATATTTACAACTGATATAATATCTAATTGTAAATACACTTTGATAAATACCAATACCTTATCGAAGTATGTTTCTTTATAAAATTATCAGAGAACATAAAAAAAATCATCAGAAAAAAAATAGCGCACTTTTGAAAATACATCTTTCATTAGCTCAATAATACGCAGTAAAAAGCAACCTTGATTTCAACGTCAAATACTGAAAACTGTGAAATTGCAATTACAAAAATATATATTCAGCACTAAGATAACATTATTTAAACGGCAGGTCGAGCTTATGAAGGTCAGCATAAAAGCAGCAAATATTTTTTATTTTGAATTTTTTTCGACAATACAGGTTTTCCACCTTTCAATTCAAATATCATTCTGAACATCTGTACAAAGAATTTGATTATAACAACACACTAACGAAACAATTGCACAGAAACAACTACTCCCAAGATAATAACCAGAAAACTATTTCTTAAAATAAAAACATCAAAGTAACGTTACCAAAAACGAGTTTATTTTTCGAAACATTTGACGGTCTGGCTCCTGACAGTCACTTTATAACAAAAACACAGCACTCTTGAACAATTTGTTGCACATATTCCACAGAAAACTTAACAAATATTAATCACAGATACACAATACTTTTTGATGAGTAACAAGGCACGATTTTCCAGTTTTACAGCATTTTGCCAACCGGCGTTTAGCCGGAGAAATGTGTGGATGTGCTGGACGATATCATATAGGTACAACACTAGTCGCATTACGTGGCTGTAAGCTGAAGCATACATGTGACTCAACAGTCTTATCAGGGACGGACTGCGGTTTTTCTTACACGCAAACCACCGCTAGGGGACTGATAACTCCATACTACCATGTTTCAAACATTTAGTTATTTAATTGTTAAGTAATTTACAACCAATTTCAATTTCAGTCATTTCTAGTTCCATTTTATGTTTTTACGCGTTCAATATGACATCTGGTGGTTACATTTGGTATTACATTTAGGGATGTTTTAGGGGTATAACATATTTTGTATGGAAAATCAGTTATACCATAGTTATTGCTAACCTAATTATTTTAGATAAAAGTGCTTCAAAATTCTGTATTTAACACCCGTGCGCATGGGGAGAGTTTTCTGAGAAACTTTTTAGAAAGAAGTAGAAGTCGTGAAAGTTTCTTGAAAATATAGCGGCGCCTCTATCGCGGGAAAGATTTTGTGGAAAGTAACTAACTTCATGCTTATGACACAGCAACTTATTTTAATCAAAGAGTATCTGATAGAATCTCAAGAAACATCTTTGATTTCTTCTTTCTAAAAAGTTTCTCAAAAAACTTTCGTCGTGTGCACGGAGTAATTCAAAATATCTTCATTTAAATATATAAAACATTTGAGGAAACAATGACACTTTCTTCATGAGGTATACATATAATTTTATCAGAAAGTAAAATTTACATATTACAAATTTAAATAAGATTTATATTTTTCTATAGGTACCTGGATGTCACTAATGTCAAATCATACCGTTGTTTTCCAGTTGCCATGGATACACAAAATTTACTTTCTCCTCAGTGGTATGAAGTCAGCCTGTGGATCCCGAGAACCCTGGTTCGATTCCCACAGGCGATAAACAATTTTCATAATTTCAAAAAAAGCTACCCCTGTGGCTCCTCCACCAATAACATCTTTGGGGGCCGTGATTTGACGGCTGGTAACCGCACTTCACGCGCAAAATATATAACTTACCGAGATCTGCTTCGGCAGAGTGCCACACCCAGTAATGGGTAGAAGGCGTGATGACATATTTATTTATTTATTTATTAGGGAGGAAAGGCATCACTTTCTCGTTTGAGGAAAGTAACTTTTACTTTCTGACATGATCTTGAAAAAAAAACAATTATACTTATTTTTTGAGGTAAAACTGCACCAAACTTCAATTAAAACTTAAAATTAGTATGTAGGTTTTGTACTTGTCATTATAATAAATGAAATAAATCATTATTGTAATCATACTTTTACCGTTTATGTCACATTGTTTAAATTCACAAGCATCAAAAATAAATCTATGTGGGAATGCCTTATTAAATTTAGTTCTGCCCGCCTATATATAACAATAATAATAAATAGTAATATGTACCCCTCTTTACCTATTAAGAAAAACTTATCAACTTGCTTCGCAAATACTTCACTGTTCGTTAAAAATATTGCATATTTTTCAAAAGTTAATTACATACGTTATCCTTTAAAAAAATGTTTTCGGTTAAATTAAAAAAAAAAACAATAGTATACACGGTAATTAGATTTTACATAGAATATAAAAAATAATAAGATACTTATATATTCACTATTATATTGTTCGCATCTCGCTTACTATTGGCCGGTTTCATCAACAAAATTTTAATCTTTGTTTAAATAAATAAATGCGAATCAAAATTACATCTGACAGGAATAATTGATATTGCTGTCATACATTCGATTTGCTTTTATATATTTAAGGTAGTACTAGCGTGAATTTTTTTTTGCAGATCTGAATGAAATTTGGCACATGTAAACATTGGATAGTCATACGCATCCTGTTAAAATATGAAACACATTCATCGTCTGTGACCAAATATATTCGCTTGTAAAGTTGAGTTCTTAAACACAGGGCTTATGGCGATCATCACTCAGAATCGCACATATTTGGTTTGTGTACCTCTAAAATTTTGCAGTTTCATTTGAAAAACTAGCATGATATTCTAGAACTATCCATGTATATTGTATCAGAAGGAGAAAGTTTTTTATCGTGTAGTAATGGATATATAGCCATGCAAAGCCTTGTTTTTAACGAAAAATTAAGAATCCCAATTTATAATGGCAACACCATTCGGTGCTATGGTATTTGAAAATGCACTAGACTAACAACCTGTTAACAATTCATGATATTCAAATCATAATAGGTATATAACACTTATTTTATTCAATTTTTATATTTTTTTGAGCGTCAGGTTCGCCACTCGACAAGCGATGGCGCCACCGTCACACTAGTACCTTAAACCAAGTTTAAACCATATGACTTCAATCATGTAATATACGATCGTATTTGAGCTTGTAAATGCTCTGTACTGTACTTGGGATTAAGTTCCTATTATTATTAATAAGTAAATAAAATATATATTTCTCGTCATCCAACATTCCCAATTTATTTGAGAAAAAAATGCTTCAGTTTGGGATATTCAACTACTAAGAGATGGCGTTGAACACGATATATCATACTTGAGACAAAACTATACTTTCAATTGCTCTCCATAAGCTTACCATTACTGTCACTTGTTTTTCTGTAGTTTTTCTTTTAATTTGTGTTTGCTAGTAACGTTTTTTCATTAATTTGTATAGAATATGCTTCTATATTGTTGTTAGTTGAAGTTTTATTATTAGTTTCTTTTAACTTTTAGCTACAAATTTAAATATATAAATAAGAAAAATAGGAAAAAACTTTCCATCACTTGTCACAAATCCCACAAAATTTACAGCACCTTTGAATCAACTTATCAGGTCATCAACAAACGGCTAGTCAGTTCAGCTTTAACCATAGACGCGTTTCGTGCTTTAGGGACTCATCAGTATGGTGTGATCAACTATCCTACTAGACCAACTAGGGACTAGTGAACTGTGATACTTTTTCAAGCTGAACTGACTGATGTGAAAAAGTTTGTAAGCCGGTATGCATGACATGAGAGCTACGGAGCAACCCGTGGTGCCATCTACCAACAGAAATCGCAAACTGCTTGACTGCAATTGCAATAAAATAAAGATAAAAAGTCAATTGCGATGTGGAACTGTGTCTTAATAAATAAGAAAAATAGGAAAGAACTTTCCATCACTTGTCACTTTTTGTCTTTATTTTATTTAAATATATAGTTTATAGGTTGTACTAGTTCAGTGAAAATTGAGTATAATACGTCCCTGTACGGCGCATCACTTGTAAGTTTTCTAAACCCGTAACAATTATTGACCATGTACGGTAGTAGACACTTTTATATTCAACACCCACATATAATTATCATCTTCAACTCTTCGGCAGTAACGTACCAAAGTATACTGCGTACATTATAAATGTAACAAATTACAAAATAAATCATTTTAATGGACATATTTATGAGGGTTGCGATAAAAGCAATAATTAATTCATGTTTATATATCGTGGTTTCATGAAAATTCGCGGAAAAGCTTTTAGCATGATGTGAATTAGTAACACGTCTATATTAAATTACTGATTCCATTTAAAATTCTCACCTGAAATTCATGCAAATTGCACGACCTTCACGACAAACAAGTTGTGTACATTCTAGGAATTTTTTAATAAAAAATTTAAACCTCGTAATCTGAAAAGTTGTGCGTGAAATTTGCATTTTGTTACGAGTTGCGAAAACTTGGGGATCTGAAAATGAAGTTACAAGTTTCAATTTTGTATTTTCAAATATTTTGTGCGGAGAATATGTAAATATTTGATGTTTTTGTTTTCTTTGTATATATGAATCACTTTTAAAGTAAATATTTCTTTCAATCAAATCTGATGATTAAGTTCCAAATCACAGACAAAATAATACAGATGTCTAACTACCTATATGTATTGAAATGGCAGCGTTTTTTTCAATGAAATTTGTAGTTCTGAACGATTCTGTATTGCAGCGCTAATGTCGATTTAGTTCATGGACATTGAATTATTGTACTAATAGTTAAGGAATTATAATTTCACAATACACAATTTATTTTAAAAGGAATTAATTCACAATTCAAAATAAATTGTAAATAAACCCAAATTTATATTTCATGAACTAATAACCGATATTAGCGCTGTCCAGAACTACAAATTTCATTGATAAAAAGCATTGCCATTTGAAAACATTTAGTTAGACGTGGTATCGAGTCGGACTGTAGATTTGAGAACCTCGGTTCGATTCCCACAACCGATAAACAATTTTTCCTACATTAAAACTACCCCTGTGACTCTTCCTCTACTAACACCTTTGGCGGTCGTAACTTGATGGCTAGTAAAAGTACTTCACGCGTATAGATATATCACTTACCGAGATCTGCTGCGGCAGAGTGCCACACCCAGTAATGGGTAGAAGGTGTGATGATATATTTGTTTATTTTACCTAGACAGCTGCCATCGTTTTACTTCTGATTTATCAAAATCATCAAAATAGGTACTTTTCTTTTAGGATTTAGGGTCTTTTATCAAATATTTTCATAGAACCTTGTCAGGATTTTTATGATTAACAATTTGCCCAGAAATTACAGGATCGGGTCATCTTTAAGTTAAGGTAAAATAAACAAATGCTGGGGACCAGTTATTTTCAGGGTCTCAAGTTATAAAGTTATTTAAAAATTTATTAATAGTGTCCTACGCTGCACAACAGGAATTTAATCCTACTTACAATAGCTTATAAAAGAATCCGGACTACTAAGACACCGTCATATTTTTATTTATTTGCTAGTCTGCACAACAGGAACTTAATCTCAATTACAGCAGTTTCTAGTTTGAATCCCATTCGAGCTTCGAACTTCCACATTGCGGCTTTGTGAGTCCAGAGCCTGTACTGTAATTGGAATTAAGTTCCTGTTGTACAGAGTAACATAAATAAATACAGGCCATTTAGACACAGTGATATCGAGTCGGCCTGTGGATCCTGACAACTCTGATTCGATCCCCACATCTGACAAACATATTAAAATAAAATAAATATATCATCACGCCTTCTACCCATTACTGGGTGTGGCACTTTGCCGAAACAGATCTCGGTAAGTGATATATTTTGCGCGTGAAGTGCGGTTACCAGTCCTCAAATCACGACCTCCAAACATGTTAGTGGTGGAGGAGCCACAGGGGTAGCTTTTGAAATTATGAAAATTGTTTGTCGTCTGTGGAAATCGAACCAGAGTTCTCAGGTCGACTTCATACCGCAGAGTTCCACACCCAGTAATGGGTAAAAGGCGTGATGATATATTTTTTCATTTATTTTTTTTACTTACCGAGATCTGCTGCGGCAGAGTGCCACACCCAGTAATGGGTAAAAGGTATTAAGATATATTTTTTTTCAGACAGTCGTATTTTTTTGACGTTAATTAAAATCATCGAGATTTGAACACACAACCTCTTGCTTAGTACACTCATATAGTATTCACTGAGTAACACCTGCTGATAATGAGTCAATACAAAGAATGAATACTAATTTCAAGGTGCTAAAGTACCTCTAAATAATTGCTCAAGTAAAATCAATTTCGCTTTTCGTATTAAAATTCCAAGTAGAAAACGTGAAAGCAATCGTGTATATATCTTTCAAACGCGAAGTAATTTAAAAACCACTTTTCATGTGGTACACGTAACTCCACCGGCAATAGCTGTTTCAAAATTCATACGATTTATTTCGAGTAATAAATAAGAACAACATTACTAAATGAACCTTAAATCTTTTACCCTTCATGGAGGGGTTTTCAAGTACGAGATGTGGATATGTTAGCGTGTTTTCGCTGTTGTGGTAGCCTTGAATGATGTGATTGTATTTTGTTTTTCACAGGTATCGTGTTTATTAAGTTCGATTGACGTGGACTAATTGATATTGGATTGGTATCGACAGAACTGGTTCGAAGTTAGTGATATTTGATTTCTTTACGCAAAAAAATCGACAGGAATAGAAAAAATATACTCAATTGGATTGACAAAATGTTTTTTAAACTATGACAACGCAATAATTAATTAATACTGTGCTGGTTTCTTGAGAAATATTGAAAATATTATAAAGTAATATCAGAAATAATTTTCATTTAACAAAATGTATTCATACCAAACTGTTAAATTAATAGCAATAAAGTAAGTTGTTTTACTTTATATTTTGGTACAATTTGTTTATTTTCACTTAGCTACCTAGAATATTTGAATTTTTATTTTTTGACGTTTCTCAAAACCAATGAAATGCTTCATTGTATATCGCGTGTTTGCGTTTTAACCTATCCTGTCATTATTATATTGAGAATAAAGCTCTAGTGATAATTTCCGTGAATAATCTCTGTAGGTGCTTTTTTGTTTGTGACAAATGATAGGTAGTTATCAAATAATTATTTAAAACTGTCTACATATCAAATAAACATTGTGAAAAAAATCGATTTAGTTGTATTTCAGATACAGAAATACACCAACAAATTTTTTAAACAACCTCCAAGAATATATATTAATAAGTAATCAATCGATATGAACCCAGTTCAAAATCTTTTAAGTTGGATGAATCGATTTTAACAGCTAAGTGATATCGAGTCGGCTGTGGATTTGAGAACTCTGGTTCAATTCCCAAAGCCGAAAAACAATTTTCACCAAATTAAAAATTATCCCTATGGCTCTTCCTTCATTAACATCCTTGGAGGCCGTGATTTGACGGCTGGTAACTGTCCTTCACGCGCAAAATATATCACTTACCGAGATCTACTACGACAGAGTACCACACCCAGTAATGGATAAAATACATAAATAAAAATATATCATCACGGCTTCTACCCATTATTGGGGTTGGCACTCTGCCGAAACAGATCTCGGTAAGTGATATATTTTGCGCGTGAAGTGCGGTTACCAGTCGTCAAATCACGGCCCCCAAAGATGTTAGTGGTGGAGGAGCCACAGGGGCAGTTTTTTTTTAAATTATGAAAATTGTTTGTCGCCGGTGGGAAAATAAAATACATGATGATATATATTTTTTAATTGTCCTAATTCTTGTCTAATTCCGGCCCTGCTGACATCCCGATGTCACGTTCAGTTCAAGTCGTGCAATATCGCACTACACGCATTCTAAATACAGCATATCAACATCTATAACACCGTCCGTAACGTCACCGTCTAATAGCATCGCGTATCACGTTGGAATGTGAATATCGCTTCGTGCAAATCACAAACGTCAGAAATAAATATCATCAGGCACGGCTCTAGATACCCGGGATCGATTCCTGAGTTATGAAGGGAAAGGTCAGGGAGACAGGGAGTGATAAACATGACGGTGGTAGCAAAGAAGAAACGAAGAAGTAAGTTACTTCATTATCTTCGTTCCGGGCGCCAATTATGCAACGAATTAATTCGTATTGGTTGTGAATACTGCAAAGGGCAAGGTCACCGGGATGCGTACATGCTATATCTACTTTTCTGTAGTATATATTTGATCAAGAAGTCCTTTATTGCCGTATTTATTTGGCATTCTTGAAAGTAACCCGGTAGGTTACTTTTATTTAACTAATAGTAAGTAACCTAGAACAGTTCCTGAGCAGGAATCTATTCTAATATTGACATAGCCACTGTGGCAAAGGGAACCACATCGCTAAACAACAAGAATCCATTTGGCGGTATAAATAAAAGTCATCGATGACGTCATCATTTAGTCACATCGCATATTTATAGCGATGTTTGATTTTTTATGATTTGTTTATTTATAATAATTTTCTTTAATGACAGATATAGAGCTCAAATAGAAACTGCATTTATATCATGAAAAGGAACAAATTTGACAATTTAACATGAATATTTATTTATAAACTAGCTGTTACCCGCGACTTGGTTCACGTGGTCTACAATTTATGCGAGTACCCGGCATGCGTTGCATTGCAACTCAAAGAAAGAAAGTGTTTGTGTTTAATTCTGTTTATTGAAGTGCGTTTGGATACACAATATTTTTGTTTTTCTCTTTGAGCCGTACACGAATAAATCAGAAGGTTTTCCGACGCGTGAGCACGCCACATACAGCTGTCCATGTGAGAAGTATGGATTTTCCAAATTTAGTCCACGCACATGTTGTGATTGTTTCTATGATTTGTTGATGGTCATTGCAAATGCGAGTCGCACCGGAAACTGCAAACGTTTGAATTAGAATGGCATAGGACTGAAGCTTTATTATACCTATAAATGAGGATTGGTTCTCGTCTATGCCTATACCAAATTTGAATCGAATCAGTGCAGTACTTTTCAGGATAGCTAGCGGCCATTTTGTTTTAAGATGGCGCACTGGACTTGTGCTACGTCTGAAACCTTCGCGGGCGTGCGCACAACGACTTACCAAAGTTGTTTTCCATTTGTCATAAATATGACATTTCTTTCCTTCCTTAGGTAAGAAAAATTACCTTTCTTCCTTAGGAATGAAAAGTATTACTTTTTTAATCAAGGGAAGAAAAATTTATTTTCGCTCTGGATTGTGAACAAAATAATTTAATAACGTTTGAGACTGACAAAAATACGTTAATGACTTTGCTACATGCTGTAGTTGTGTGACAAAGATCGATGAACTAGTTTTACCAACAACTGATTCACTATCAGCCTGAAAATTCAATTAAAACTTCCGTAATGAACTCCAGCGTCAAGTTTAGTTTGTAAACGAGCGTCCTGGTTAGAGTGAAGGTGCGTCTAACACGGCAGTGAGTCACGTGACCACGAACAAAGAACGATCTACATCCTACTGCCGCTGCTGACGCCAGTCGTCGAGTCGCCGGCGTCGATACCAACAAAGCGCCGTTTAAATAAATCACCCACACACCATGCACTGTCTTCGTGTAGCCTCTTTCGTTCACGCTAACTTTCCCCTATGCATTTATCAGTTCCTGCACCTGGTGGTTCCCTCACCATCTGAATGAACTGTTATGGCGTTTACGGGCAGATGCAGATAAATGATTAGGGAAGGTTGTTAAAGTTACTCTGTACAACAGGAACTTAATTCCAATGACAGGCCGACTTGATACTAAATTAGATCTGAAAATGATGAAAATTGCCTCAAATCTATCGATAGCCTCGGAATTGATACGAAATTAAACAAATGTTTGACGTTTTACCTGTCAAAACTGTCAAAATAATTTCTTTATGTAGGTATGTCATTACCTTCATTTAATTTGATGTTTAATAAAAAACAATTATTGTAAAACAAAAATTATGTATCTTCTTTTGGTTTTGTATTTAGTATACTGAAAACGTTATAAACACAGACTAACGTCATCCCGTCCTGAATAAACTTAAAATCATAAAAAAAACTGATGCAGTATTTAAATGACAATATAACAAGCTATAGTAACTTTATGATAATTTCCTAATAGTAATTGGACTATAATAAGTGTCATTATAGTACTCAAATTGAGGATTATAATGTTGTTGTTATGATACGAAAACTTATAAACAAATAAATAAATAACGAGTTCGCGAATTTAATTGTCAACGGCGTCCTAGTGATTCGACTATATTGTTATAGTATTTATAATATTCAAAATCGTACGAGAAGGTATGCGCAGCCATGGGACGCGTGCTAATAGAAAACGTGATCAACGAGGGATTTTCAGGTTTTCAGGCGAGTTCAGAAGGCTGAGAAAGCACGTTTCAGTCTGAAATTCTCTTCGATGATTGGGTAGTACTACGGATATAGATAGAAAGGAAGTCTTAGTTACTGACTGTGCTGCTCTAAAAGTGTTATTTGGTATTCATAGAAATATTGAAAAAGATGCAAGTTATAGAACAGAACAGGGTCGGAACAAGGTGGACAATCATGATTAACATTAATCGAGAGTAAACCGGTGATTAAAAAACTAGCTCTTAGGAAATAATTTTAAATAATATCTAATTATAGGTACTACAGATCCTTAAAAATGTTATTTATTTTAAGTATTCTTTAGCAAATTTAAGATATCCATATATTTCTTCCATAAACTATTTTCACTACCTTAAAATTACCCCTGTAACTCTCCCTCCACTAACACCTTTGGGGGCCGTAATTTGGCGGCTGGTAACCGCATTTTATGCGCTACATATATTACTTACCTAGATCTGCTACGGTAAGGTACATAAATGGGTAAGGCGTGTTTTTTTTTCTATTTTACAAAAGATTCTATTTCCCTGGACTGATTCTTAAATGGATTTTATGATTAAAGTTACTCTTCTGTTTATTTTATTAACGTTCACAAAGCGAAAAAAAAATAGATTAATTTAATGGCTAATAAAGTTTGATCAAGAAAAATGTTCGGCTATTGTTTCACTAAATAACAGACTTCAATTTAGAAGCAGTTTCAAATTTCCTAACAATTTTCTTTCATTCTTTTATAAAATGTATCCTATTTGATTCAAGTCCTTATATTTCAATTTCCTAGAGTTGATGATATCAAATTACTCTTTAAAAGAAAATCGTCTAGACCTTGATTAACAAAAATCAGTAAATAAAAATAAAAAATATAAATATATCATCACGTCTTGTACTCACTTGTTTTTGCCTGTTTTTGCCAGTTTTTACTATAGAACTATATTATATTAATCGCGTTCCAACTGTTAATATTCAGGTAATAATATAAAATAATTATTACTCTACAAATTTATGAAATAAACATTTATGTGCATTTTTTAGTGTACTTAAAATGGAAGAATTTTATGTACTACGTTACTGTGCTATTCTAACATTTAGGGTCACTTTTTCAACCGCCGGTTTACTCTCGATTAATGTTAATCATGATTAAATAATAATGGTAACCATAGTTTCCATTATTAGTTAATCATGATTAACATTAATCGGTGATTGAAAAACTGGTCCTTATTGTTTTAATTATTGGTGTAATTAAATATTGTTTTGTTTCGAATTGCCATTTCGGTGCACATGCGCATTGCCTCATAATATGAAGTTGCAGATTGAGCCACTTATGTCACAAGGACATCAATGGCGATCGTTTTGAATAACTCACTTTTCAATTAAATATTTTCGATATTAATACATTACTTCTGAACAAATTGATATGCGTTAAATATTTCTTTAAATGCCATACTGTTGAAATAGCCTATTGTAGGTTAGATTTTATCAAACTGTTCTACCAAAAATAAAATACAGGGTGATCAAAAGGAATTGTTACAGTTGGCAATACAATTTCAGAGATCTTTTTAGTCCACAGTTGGCACAACGTCAGATAAAGGCGGAAATGCTATTTGACATTTCTAATAAATACAAATAGGTTATGTCAGGAATCTGACAGCTAATAGAATTTTGACTTTTTAAGTAATAGAAATACTTTAGAAATAAATGTAATAATAAATGTACTCAAATTTAAATTTTATATGTCACTGTCAACAACAGGAAATGAATTTATGTATCAGGCCAATTTCAAGTAGTTTTTTTTTTTGCCAACTGTAACAATTCATTTTGATCACTCTATATATATTAAAAAAAAAAAAATTCGACTCACACTCACCCTGACTCCAGTCTGTTGCATGAGCTGTTGAATCGACAACGAGGAAGAGCTCTGCGCCGTGTCGAGATCTGAGCTTGTGGATCTCTGCTCCGCTGTGAAGACGCTGTCATGTGACACGGAAAGCGCTCCACCTCCAAGTGCCCCACTTCCCAACCCTGTGGTAGGAGAAGACTTCTTGCGTGGGTCATCAGTCGCCAGCAGCTCGCTTGTAGAGCGGCTGCGGTGACCTTGGGGTTGCTCTGCATCTATGGGGATGGTGTCCACTACAGGGACGGTTTCTTCGGAACCTGCGGTGCGGACTTTGTCACCACCCCGACGGAATATTTTGCGGAGGTTGCGAAAGGGGTGGAAGCGGCGCTTTTTTGAGGTTTCTGAAAAGAAAAAAAGAAACATTGGAATCTACTAGCACCAAAATATAAAATTCTAAGAAATTTAAGTATTGTAAGTAGAGTTGCAACGAATATTAAGTACCCATTATTCGGTATTATGCCGATTCGGCAGAGCACCGAAAATTAGTTTACAATTCGGCCAAATACTGAATAGTTTGAGGTAACAGCTAATACTAGAACTGCGATATCTAATTTAGTTATTTAACTAAAGGACACTTCTGTTAAGACAATTGACACAATATAACAGATGCTCCTACAGCTTTAGTATGATCCAAAAAAAAATCGAAAAATTTTATAATATGGTTCTATATAATTCAGACTACGAGAAATCGAATGCCGTTGAGCGCATCTTCATATCTATTTTAGTTTTCGAGTTACAGTGATTTTTGTCTTTTTAAAAATCTCAATTTTGAAGGCCCATATCTCGAAATCTAAGAGAGATATGGAAATGCGGTTTGAACGAGCGTATTTCTCGAGCTGCAATTAACTTATACAGAAATTTTAAAAATTTTGAAAATTTAACATTTTTGAAAAAATTTCATTTCTCAATATTTTAACAAATTTAAAAGATAATCAAAATCTGTGAAAACCAATGAATTCCTCTCGTAAAACTACATAGGTATGCACATTTTCAGCTAAAAATTCGCACAGATAAAGTTTTTATTACAAAAAAACGAAAAATCACTGTTTTTTGAGGATTTTTGAAGGGGTACCCCTTAAGAATTTTACGAATTTTGGCCATTTTTAGTTTTTTTGCTCTAAAAATTGAATCCGTGGGGAAAAAATTCTGAAATATTACATACGTATGTACTTTCACGAGAGAAATTCACTGGTTTTTACAGATTTTCATGATCTCTTCAAGTTTTTGAATTATGGGGAAAGGAAAATTTTGTAAAAAATTGTAAAATATTTAAAATTTTCAAAATTTCAGTATTAGTTAATTAGAGCACGAGAAATACACTCGTTCAAACCGCATTTTAATATCTCTTTTAGTTTTCGAGATATGGGTCTTCAAAGTTGAAATTTTATAAATGCCAAAAATCGATGTAACTCGAAAACTAAAAGAGATATGAAGATGCGCTCAACGGCATTCAATTTCTCGTAGTCTGAATTATACAGAACCATATTTTAAAAATTTTCAGTTTTTAATCTAGTTTAACCAAAAAATTGAAATTTTCATTAATTTTGCCAAAAATAGCTATTTCTTAAATAATTTCTATTTCTTTCGTACCCTTATTTATTTGTTACTTTACAACAGGAACTT
Source organism: Pterostichus madidus (assembly GCA_911728475.2). Lineage (NCBI taxonomy): Eukaryota > Metazoa > Arthropoda > Insecta > Coleoptera > Carabidae > Pterostichus > Pterostichus madidus. Next base: position 31,975,043 of record OU452312.1, read on the forward strand.
AATTCCAATTCCATTACAGAAAATCTACAGTTTATAGTGAAACCCAAACCATCAGAAACAATTTCTGCAAAGTTCACGACCGGTTCAAGAGCAAAAGAAACCAACAAATTCCTAACCCCCATATTTACTCATTCGCTTTCCAAATCCCAAATCCCAAAGTACACAAAAGTGTTCAGGGATATCCAAAATCCACTTGAGAGTGTTGTTGATGGAGTCCTGCAATCGACACATGTGTGTGTGTGCTTGACGAAGTGTGAGTGTAATGAGAGCTGGCAACAGACCAGGAGACTTGAGGGAGTGAGTCACCAGCTGTAATTAGGGGTCAGCCCATGCCTCATGCCTCAGGACACTCAATCAATAACACCCACTTGTCCAATTGGGATGGAGTAACTATGGTGTCATATTGCTGAACCCATTGTTGTGGGCACAGTGACAATCAACAGTTTTTACTGATGCTACAGCATCATTTAAAATGATAGCATAAAAATTAAACAAAACTTGCATCTCAAACAAGAGCATCAAATCTTCATCTTATTATTTCTATGAAACCATCCTTCGGACATGAAACTTAATCATAAATCTAACACATTTTAATGTCTAAATTAAACGGGTGTTAAATAAAAAATACGACTGTGTATCCCTAGTAAATAAATATATAATTTAATGAATTTATCACTTTCATCTCTCAATTTAGGGAAGAAAGTGATAGAGTCGTGAAATAGCTATTTGTATAATTTGGGAGGGAAATGTATTATTTCCTCCCGTGGGTAATGGTATCACACAAGGGAGGAAATGCCACTTTACTCCAGATTATTTTGTTCTACCCTATTATAAACAATTTTTTTTAGAAATAAATTAGAAATTTATATAAGGTTTATTGCTTCTGTATAAAATTTTCATTAATATTTGACAAAAATGTGCGCATTTTTGCATTGTCAAAAATTACTAAAGTATTTTAGAAAAAATGCCTTAAATCAAAGATACAAAAACCAAAATTTTCTGCTACCTTTATTAGAATAATTCTTCTCTAAAACAATTTAGGAACGTCACTGTTGCATAGGTTTTTTACCGAATGAACACTTATAGCATAATTATAAATAATAATAATAATGTTAATTATCCAGAAAACTTGAAACAAAGATGTACAAAAATCTCAAATCATAAAGATTTTATCTCATCTTGTTAATGTTGTAAAATTACTTCCTTACATCATAATTTGTTACATAAATAATCCGAAGCCGCCGATTATTCATTGTTTAACAAAATAATTAATTACCAAACGTTATCCTTGTTCTAGTTTCTAACTCATCTCAATCTTGCAACACTCCGTTACTACTTACACAATCAATATTCAATTTCTCATTTAATCATCAGATTTTTAACAGCAGCAAAATAACCACAAAAGAAATCATTACCTTATCCAAAAGTAAAATTTTCAGAAATAAATTCGAAATTTAGATAAAATAAAAATAAATAAATATATCATTACACCTTCTATCCATTACTGGGTGTGGCACTCTGCCGAAGCAGATCTCGGTAAGTGATATATTTTGCGCGTGAAGTGCGGTTACCAGTCGTCAAATCACGGCCTCCAAAGATGTTAGTGGTGGAGGAGCCACAGGGGTAGTTTTTAAAATGGTGAAAATTGTTTGTCGCCTGTGGGAATCGAACCAGGGTTCTCAGAATCCACAGGCCGACTTGATACCACTGAGCTAGCTACCCCATTATGAATTTAAGAACATTAAATATAAATAAATATATCATAACGTCTTTTATCTATAATTGGATATGGCACTCTGCCGTAGCAGATTTTGGTGATATATTTATGTGTTAAGTATAATTTCCAGGCGTCAAACCACGGCCCCCAAAGATGTTAATGTAGTGAAAATTGTTTGTCGGCTGTGGAATCGAATCGAGGTTCTCAAATCCATTCACAGGCCGACTCGACACCACTGAGCCATCTATCTAATGTATCTGAGTGGTTCGAATTCCACTATAAGCTGTAGATCCCCCTGAGATTAAGGTCCTCTTGCGAAGAATAACAAATAAATAAATAAAAAGAAGGGTTGGGTGGAAGATAAAAATCAGTATATTTATAAATATAGTGATCTAAACACAACGAAAAACATGTACCAATTAATTGATAAAAGTTTTGGGACTACTGTTTTGGTGTCCTACCAATGATAACAATGGTTGTATGCTCTTGATGAGTACAATTGATGATGCTTGTTCAAAATGAATTGTTTTTATGAAGAACAACACACTACACGTATTATATACGATTAAATTACGAGAGCACAGATAGGGCAGAATCGTGTAGCGTACTTGCGACGTGTTAGTTGGTATTTTCATGGCGTACGTAACTCGTAACTAGTTGAAGAACATTTTTATCCGAACGAGACGTAATTTTCCACTTGAGAAGCTGGTATATAACGGTCCGTTTACTTCAGATGTGTTGTGACTACCTAAATGTGTATTAGGTTACCATTGTTGCTCAGTTTTAATTGTTTTATTCTTTTATTTATTTAATTAATTAAAGTTTGACTATAACAATGGACGACGCGCTTTCATTGCCAATTGTGTTTGTTTGTTTACTTTCTTTACTGTTTGGAACTTACTACGATTAATTATTAGTTTTTAATCTCCAACTAGAAGCTAATATTCAACGAGGTTTTTCATTTTTAATATGAATTTTCTGCTGAAATTTGCAATTTATTTTTTAAAAGCATATTTACCTATTTAAATTTTTAAATTTACATATGTACATAACTTCACGCTATGTTCCAACAAATCTGGTAGCACAATTTGAAACATTCTCTGATTAATTTTTCATAGATTCATCCTGCAATTTATCGCTTTATTTATTTATGTTACTCTGTACAACAGGAACTTAATTCTAATTCAGATTCAATGAACTGCAGTGTAGTAGTTTGGCACTCTTCTATAATAGATCTCAGTAAGTAATATATTTATGCGCGTGAAGTGCAATTACCAGTCGTCAAATCACGGTTCCTAAAAATGTTAGTGGAGGGGGGAACCACAGGGGTAATTTGGATGTGGTGAAAATTGTTTGTCGGCTGTGGGAATCGAAACCGGGTTTTACAATAAATAAATAAATATATCATCACGCCTTCTACCCATTACTGGGTGTGACACTCTGCCGAAGCAGATCTCGGTAAGTGATATATTTTGCGCATGAAGTGCGGTTACCAGTCGTTGAATTACGGCCCCCAAAGATGTTAATAATGGAGAAGCCACAAGAGTAGTATTAATTTGGTGAAAATGTTTGTCGCCAGTGGGAATCGAACCAGGGTTCTCAGGATCAAAGGCCGACACGATAACAATAATTATGTTAAAAGTGAAAACTTGTCTTAATAAAGGTATTCTTTGTTGTTAGTTACAAGTTAGACAACTTAGCGAAAATATCGGACACTAAAGCCAAAAGTTTGCCAAACTTTTGTTTCAAAATTTGTATCGCATTACTGAAAGCTCCATCTTGATAACTTTCTTAAATTATTAATTGCTTCACCTTTGAATGACAATTACTTCCCGTTAGACTTGAGGTCAAGAGTTCAACATCTTTATATCAATTTATTCATTGAGAAAGCATCACTCATCACAATAAAAATAATTGTGACTACTACTAAAAATATGTCTATAATACTTATGTTGTCAATTGATCATTTATTTAAAAACCAACGTGAGGTAAAAGTCCTCGACCTAACACTAATTTTATAGAGTTCATGACCTGACAAACACTCGAACTATAAATAATATATCAGATTGATACTCGATAACAACATAGTTCTTGCTTTTTGTATTTACGTGATACGTTGTACAATCTGTACTTTTCTAACTAGGAAATTGTTATTTCCTTGATTTTACCGCAAACAGATCGAAGTAGGTTAAATGGTAAGAACCAAAAGATATTAATAAATATTTAGTTTATTGTTACAATACTCTTTGTGCGTTATTGATTATTGTTTCGGTAAATAGTACGTCATGTATTTATGATTTCTATTTAGAATATTTCGTAAATAATGTCATAAACAATGTATTTTGTTATTAAATTTCGCTCTTGGTTAGAGAGATTAGTAAACAGTTTATATTATTTTCAGATCTGATGTAATTTCTTTATAACGAATTAATTATCGTTCTCATTGTTTCGAATATTAAAAGAGCCATACATTATATAACTATTAAAAATTCTTTTTATTACTAAGTAAAGTAATAAACTTGTTTTGTACATACTTGCCCTTCAATTAAATCACATAAAAACTAGTTTTATTTATAATTGATTTGCTTTCCTACTACGATATTTATATATAAATAACTGTTTATCACAGTTATACATTTTTTATTTCATTTATTGCATATTGCCATATTTAGATTGAAGTCGTATTATTCTGAGATTGTCGCCATTTTGTTTCAAATAGCTGATCGACTGTGGAAATCAAACTCAGCTTCTTAAATTCACAAGTCGATGGGATTTCACTGAGCTTTCTGGTGCTATAAATCTAACTTTAGGTAATCGTAACCTAGTAACTATATGAATTGCAGTCGACAAAAATTGAAATTGTCAGTAATAATATAACAAGAGAGTGAGAATAAATTGTAAATAATTTGACAGATCTTTCGAAAACTTGTTGCCATGCAAAAGTCACGAAAGCCCGTAAATTTAGCGAAATTATCCATAAGTTCTTTAACTGAAATAATAAGTGGGCCAATGCACGCTAATTAGCTTAATATAATAATAATAATAGCAGTAATAATTATTTTAATCAGGGAAATAGTCATGGTCAGTTTATATTTGAATTTGGCACTTTAATTAGATATATTCAAAACGTTTCTTTATAGTTCTGCAAAATGCCAAATTGCAGAGCTAATATCGATGTACGTTGAATTAAGACTTGTATATTAACAATTCATTTTGAATTATGAATTAATTTATTTTCCTATAATTCCTTTATTTTTTATTGTTTTAATTCATCGTCTGTCGACATTAGTGTCATGGTGCGGAATCTCAATACGTACAACTGGTGCTGACTTTTGAAAACGTGTAGCACGACATCTGTATATATTTTGTGTCTTCAGGTTGTAAATTTCTTGTCAGTATTTAAAATTCATCATGTTGGAAAACGTTTGAGGATCGCTTTTCCAAAGTTCGATCTTACGTTTAAATATTTACACGTTTTATGATGTTAGCATACCCCTTGACCTCAAGTCTTCCGGACACAGTTTGTGCTGTAAGCTACTACATTTCTTTAAATGAAAAAGTTTGCCTCGAGGCAATATCACTAAGATGAAGTTGGAACAACTAGGGAATTTACACGCGCATAATATTACAAATTTTTAATGATGAATATGAATAAACAAAGTATATACAAAGTTTTTTGTTTGTAATTTGTTTCGGTTTGGAACTGACAGAATTAATTTTACATGGATATTTTTTTATTAAGAAATGTAAATAAGTTTTTTAATTGGATTATTGTTTGTGCTACCCAATTTAAACTTAAATTCAAATTAGATTACTAGTAATTAATGGCTACTCCATTTAATGAAACATAGCATGATGTGTTATTCCATCAAATGAGGTAGCACGAACCCTAGAATCATTCAAAAAACTTTCACTCTTCAAACTCATCAAATAATCAGTTCTCGTCCAATATTCTAATTCTAACACATCACCCTCGTTTCAACCACATTCATAGTTCTCTCCATACATACAACAAACCTTCAATCACATTCATCCATCCATTCACTCCTATATACTTTTCATTTATTTTTCTTCGACGTACGTTTGATATGTTCAAAACATTTCAAATTACTCACGTTCACTCCTCTAACACCGAATCTATAAGGCTTAGAAAAGAAGAGAGCTACAGATTGCGCTTGTATTTGAAAGAAAAGTTAGACACTCTATTTTAAAAACTGAAACTGAAACAAAAATATAAGAAAGGGAGTGTCGTCGTTAAATCCTTAAACTTGGAATTGTAGAAATGGTAGAAACCATGATGAAATAACAAGATAAATAGAACGTATAAAACAATCTTATAAAAGTAGACGTAGCTGTACAAATTGACTAAATAATGATGTAGTATTTGGTCGTAAATATTTGCTGGTTGAAGAAGCCAAGACCTTGAAATGATCTTCATCGTTCAAGCCCAGTTGTGTTGGCTCTGGCGAGTGTTTGTGTTCGCCGGAAGCGAGTTGTCTAATTCCGGAAGTTTTAGCGCAGTCTGGTGGACTTGACTCGAGACCTTGACTCTGCTCCAAAGGGGCGAGAGGAATGTGGATACACTTCAGTACACATGCTGAGGCTATTACTCACTATCAAGCAGTTTTTGTCGCGGATTCTTACGAATAGATATAAATTACTCTTGCTATAATTCACTTCTAACTATGAATTGTGATAATGTGATACAGACGGTTACAACTTTCGTTTTACAACTCAAAGTTCGCGTGTTCAAACCTCACTAATTTCTATTTGCAAATAATCCTCTATATTCTGTAACTGTATCATTATCTGTTAATGATCGATAAGGTAATGATAATTTTGAAATAGTTGAAATAAAACTGTGATATTTTGTTATCGTTATGAAGCTAAATCTACAGTCCATCTCGATACCACATAGACTCAATAGACAAGGGCTTAATAAAGTCGTGGTCACACTGAACGATCAAGTACGATTAACTGCGATTGACTAAAAAACAAATATACTTTATCATATGCTTGTGATCATACTGTGTGCATCGCTGTCGATCATTAGCAATCGCTCGCTATCGTTCAGTTTGATATATCAAATATGTTTGATATTTTTTTGACGTTTCTCTAAACCATTGAAATACTTCATTGTATGTCACGTGTCTGCGTTTTAACCAATCCTGTCATTATTATACTGAGAATAAAGCTCTTGTGATTATTCCTGGGAATAATATCTATAGATGCTTTTTTCTTTGTGACAAATAATAGGTAGTTGTCAAATAATTATTTAAAACTCTCAACGCGTCAAGTAAAATGTGTGGAAAAAATCGATTTAGTCCATTTCAGATACACCAAATTTTGGAAACAACTTGCAAGAATACATTAATAAGTAATCAATCAAACTGTACCTAGTTAAAAATCTGTAAAGTTGGATAAATTGACCTCAACAGCTAAGTCAAAAAATAATCTAATTAAATATAACTCAAGAGTTGGATAAATTAGAAAATAATTCTCCAGTATCTTTCTCAAACTTATTGCCTGGCAACAAGTTTTCGAAAGATCTGTCAAATTATTTTCAATTTATTCTCACTCTCTTGTTATATTATTACTGATAAAAACACTGCCATTTAAATACATTTAGTTAGATCACAGTATATATTTTGTCTGTAGCATCAGTAGTAAAACATCATCTAGAATTAATTACCAAAATTTGCTACCAAACTAAACAGTTTCCTCCTCTTGTACAACTTCCTAACAAGTACCTAACCTTCTCGAACACATCTTCACCTTCACCCCTCCCACCCCAAGACTTGACGAACCTTCAAGAGGATGTAAACAGCACCCTACGAAGACAGGTAAGTAAAACATCCCTCTCTTGTCAATAATTCACAAGTGACCTGATTCTAGTTCCCGAACTTAACTAGATCAATTTGGTTGCTTGTGTGCGTACACATGACGCACATGCACGTGTCCCATGGAAATTAGGGGGTGAAAAGGGTGATAACAAGCACCAGGGTGTGCTTGGTACGAGAAGGTACAAATAAACAAAGAGGAAATGAAGGAAGTGTGTTTCTACTGCAGCGGTTTATAATTTTTGCGAAATTGGATCTTGTTGAAATATGATGTAAGTTTTAATAATCTCCTTCCACGGACGAACGCCCATGGTTTGTGGATAAGACACGCGACTGCATAACTGGGAAATGAGTGAATGCATCGTTACTCGGTAGAAAAGGTGGAGCAGCTCTTATGTATACTCAGTTTTTTTAGTGTGATATACAACCGGAAATTTTCAACTTTATAGCTGGTACTATAAACGAGGTTTTTGGTTAATTACTGTTTATTTATTTATTCTTCTCTGTACAACAGAAATTCAATCCCAATTACAGTATAGGAGCCGGACTCACTGAGCCGCAATGTGGTAGTTTATATATTTATAGCTTGAATGGGATTCGAACTTAGGAGCGCGAATCACGCATCGTATTGCCGAAGAATCAAGTTTAAAATATATTTTTTCTGAAACCGGCAAGAAAGTGACTACTTTCCTGACCAATTTTAGTATGGAAAGTAGATTTTTACCAAAACAGTCAAATAAAGTTCGTATCCAAGGCTACAACAAAAATAACAGTCTGGTAAAGTACAAAATAGTCTGATAAAGGTTTACCTGACTGTTTTGTATTGTACCCTTAAATACGTAGTCTGCTATCAATACAATTCATATAAAAAAATTAAACATTTTAAACTATTTATAATAAATTATTGACTAAATTAAACGATTTCAGAAAAAATAGTATACGTTAGGAAAGTGTTTTTACTTGATTGAGAAAATATCACTTTTCTGACTTATTATGTAATATACTATTTTATACAACCGGTAAATAATGTTACCTTTATTCTTATCAAAATCATAACTAAATGTGCTTCATTATTTATCGAGGGAAATAAAAATGACTAGTACTCCCTAGGGGAATAAAATGATGATATATTTTTTTCGTCTTTGTCAAATATTTCAAAATTCAATTTAAAGAATGTAAGGCTAATCCCCTAATACGCCTCTTGAAAACAAACATAATCTTATCTCTATCTTAAAAGTTATTTTAACGAGAAGCTTCCATGTTACATGTTCCAATCTCTTCTATTGCGTTTATTCGTGACTGCAGAATCTGTTGTGAATGCAAATAACATTTTACGTCAAGTTGATCTAATATTACAGATCGTGAAACTTGTTTGCATGAGGCACGGTTTATGCAATTACGCTATATCTACGATATCGCTATTGCGGGGTCTGTGTAGCTATAGCTGTTCAACTGTCCTAGACACAACGTTCAACCATAGACAAAATACATATAGACGTCGAACTAACTGTATTCAAATCGCAGCGTTTTCATCTATGAAATTTATACTACTAATAATTTCGTAACGTACATTTCATCTTAAAAGAAATTCAATCACAATTGTAAATACTTAAGCCCTAATATACCGTTCATTAACTAATAATCTACATTAGCGCTGCAATACAGACTTGTTCAGAACTACAAATTTAAGTGATAAATGAATACATTAAGGGCTGATTGCATAAAGTGATGTTAACTATGTTGCTAGCTAATAGAATGTTAAAAGTTAACAGTGACCAAGATGAATGACATCCATTTTACATATTTTCTGATTTTTCCGTTATAATTAATTAATGTCAGCATTAAAATACTTATTGTTAGTTATATAATAATACAAAACTATATTTGTAATAAATAATTATTACTAATAAACTCAACGTACTTCATTTTTCAACATAATTTTATTTTACTTTAATATAACGATCGTCTATTAATACTTAGATTTTAACTATAAATAAATAATAATAATAATAATAAAGATTTTTATTCGGCTGTTCTCACACTTACCCATTTTACAAAAATAGATACAAAATACAAATGAATGAAATATAGAAATAAAGAAAAAAACAGAGTTATCATAAAAATATACACGATAGCGAAATAATTATAATAATCAACATTCAAAAGAAAAAACTATAACATGTTTATTTTAAATTTAGCATGATTAAAAAATAAATAATAATAATAATAATAATATAAATAGATGCTATAAAGATGAAATTTATTGGGTATTACAGAATAAATGTCTTTTATACAAAATGGCGAAATGTTACCCTTCTTATATTGTCTTATGATGTCTGAGAGAACGAAACGATCGTTACATTAAAGTAAAATAAAATTCTGTTGGAAAAATCAAATACGTTTTGTTTATTTATTAAATTTCGAGTAGTTAACATCGTGAATAGATGTCTGTATATATTTTGTTTATGGTTGAACGTTCGGCTGTTTCTGTTGCCTTGGCAAGCGTTTTACCTACAATCTCGTGGTCGATTCGTGAACGAAGAATACCGTTATTATAAACTGCCCGCAGTTGTGTTGTTATTGTTGTGTTGCAGGACCTAATTCAAGCTTGTTAATCGCGGATTGTTAGAGTGATCTACAATGTTGCAAATGAAATCGGGATTAGGTAATGCAGCAAAATTGATACTACCCTGATACTAAAAATAAGTTTATAAATTATAGGGTAATGGCTCACTGGTATATCACGTCGACAAACATTTTCACCAATTTAAAATTACCCCTGTGTTCCCCCCATCTTCGGGAGCCGTGATTTTACGGCTGGTAACCGCACTTCACGCGCATAAATATATCACTTATCGAGATCTGCTTCGGCAGAGTGCCACACCCAGTAATGCGTAAAAATGCGTGATGATGATGACATAAATTAACAAGCAAGAGGTCCTGCGTTCAAATCTCACTGACTTCAACTTATATTCCAAAAATATATTGTGTCTACGTAGTTCGAATTCCACTATAAGTTAATGCAATTGGGATTCAGTTCCTGTTAATAACAAACAAATAAATAACTAAAAAATAACCACAACAGGAAATTAATTATCTATGTTACTTTGGAACATTCTGTATAACAATTGTTTTGCTTGCATTTACTTTTAGGTACATGAAGTAATAAAGATTACAGACCATAGGTCAGCTCCAAAAATAACTTTATTGAGTTATACTGCGATAAATAATAATTTAATATTTAAAAATGACATAAAAATCCATTTTTTTATTGCTATATACTAAAGTTTCCTGAGGCTTACTTGTTAAAACTAGATAAATTTAATTACGATCAAGATATACTATATTAATAAACAAAAACTATATTATGAAAACTATATCGCACAGATAACATCAAATATAATTAATTCCACAAATTAACCATCTAATTATTAATACCAAGTGTCTAATCCTTTAATCAAACCATACAATCGCAAAATCTAACAGATACAATTACACGACCGATATAATAATACTCGATCACCTCGTAATAACAAGTCAGCTTTCGGTTTTCCTTTTCCACGTCTCGAAGTTTAATAATGTTTCGTTTCTATCAAATTACCGGCTGTCACGAGAAACCGCCGCCAACAGTGACATTGCCGCCTGGATCTCATTTCTGATTTGAGATGAACGTAGAACGTGAAGTTGTTGAAGATGTTGATGGATCTGAATGTGTTGATGTTGGGTTTATTTAAAGCGTGGCCTAGTTTTACTAAGATGCAAATTAGATATGATGTATGGTGATTTTGAGTTGACAGGGAAGTGAATAAAAATATACATTCTCGCTTTGATTGGAATATTTCATCATTTCAATATTGGTTGGCGTTTTTATTTAGCATGAACACTGTCCCATATGAGATTAATATGGGATACAAGTTGCTTTTCTAATTAAATTCAGCCTGTGGATTTGAGAACCCGGGTTTGATTATCAGTCAACAAACAATTTTCACTACATTAAAATTACATCTTAGCTCCCCCTCCACTAACATATTTGGGGGCCGTATTTAGATGATTGGTAATCACACTTCTTGTATCACTTACTGAGATCTGCTTCAGGAGAATGTCACACCCAGTAATGGGTAAAAGGCGTGATGATATATTTATTCATTTTTTATCAATTAATACAAATAATTTTACTTATTTCATTACTGATAAAATGAATATTAAAAGTTATTAGTGGCTTAGTGGTATCGCGTCGGATTCCCACAGTCGACAAACAAATTTCGGGAGAATAAAACTACCCCTATATTATATTTACTCGCAATTTGCAAGCCTCGCCTTCGGTTCAGCCTGTCAAAATATGCTTGCACTCGTAAAATTACAGTTTGCAACCATGTGACACAAATAACTATTTCAATATTATTCATCTATAACACAGTTTTCGAGGGACATTCTTTATATTCTCAAGGCAGAATAATAGCAGATATGAATAATATATCATTTTTTTCTGTATCATTCAATCGATCAATCAAAAAAGAATACATCGTCTAATAAGTATTGAAATAATGATATAGATTTTTTGTACGCTCACCGAGGTGACTATAATAGAATTTTCAATAATACTGCTAGGAATAATAGAATCAGGGTGTAAAAATATATCTTACACCGAGGATAGAGCTATATTAAGAAGTGATTGACAGTTTGTCACTTATATATAAAGTGTAGATTTGTGTAATCCAGTAACCAACTAAATATTTTATAATATTCAACTACGTTGATGAAGGATAACAGATGGCGTTAAATTTTGACGAAGGAATACATTTAAATTTTAACATATTCTGTTCCTGCTGAAATCCAGACTCTTGACAACGGTACAAATAATTTAATAGTTTGGCAATTTTTATATCCTTTTACATTATTACTTTGAACCTGACAACAATGGCTGTATCTATTGGGAAACTATCGGTTCAACTCTTCACTGATCCAGAACTAATTAAAGTTACTTCCAAATAAATGATCCATCTAAGATCAGTTGTGAAAATTAGCGATAAATATAAAATCTGAATGGACATTCTAAGTGACATCTGCTAAAATACATGGAACTGTTCTAGGTTACTTAAAACGTGCCAATTAAACAAAAGTATCCTACCGGGTTACTTCAAAAATGCCAAATAAATACAGCTAATAGTAATTTATATATCAAAGGAAGAAAGTAAGACACTTCATCCTGAAATCAAGAGATATAAAGCACCTAAGATATATTTTCAGAAATAAATTAGAAATTACAGATGCCAACTGAATGAATTTAAAGCTGGGACCTATAAACTTTTTTTGTTATGTGCCATAGGTAGCGTAGATCTCATGAATCGTTCATATACTGAAAGAGTTGACACGCCAGGGCAACTGTAGCTTAGTTGGTTTAAAGCATATGTCGAAAGTGATGATATATTTATTTATATTTTATTTTAATTGGAGCACATACCATCTGTAAAACATTTGACGAAACAAGGACCCAAATTAGCTTTGAGACTTAGTTTGTTAAATGAAGAGTAAACATATTTTATTAAACAAAATTAATGCGATTAAAAATGTCCATTCATATCTAAAGAAAGGTTTACTATAACAATAACATTAAACCGCCAAACAAAACACAACCGTTAAAAATGTAGTTTTTCATTTGCCACCATTTACATGCTAACATCAATAACCAAACAATGAACAATCTACAACAAGCTAAACAATCGACATTCGGCGGTGTGTGGACAGCGGTTCAACCAGCATACTGATTGCCGTGGCCAGCGGCTTCAGACACAAATTGGGACACTCACGTATTGAAGGTCGTGGACATGGCACACCGAGATAGTTGTTACTGTACACGACAGCCCGTGAAGCTAATATTAATATTGATATACGGTATTTATATGCTGGTGGAAGCAACGGCTTCCGAGTTGAGGAGAGAGTTCAGTTTTCAAGAGCGGTGACATGTAGTGATGAAGAATGCTGATGATGGTCAGTGTTTATGATTGGCGAGGCCCCCCATATTTTTTGTGACCCTAAAGTAAATTTTTGAAATCTGGGTTATTATCACAAGCTCACAGTTACTGACACATCCCTTACCCCTTGTGCGAATTCGGAGAAATGTACTTAATTGGAAAAAATTTCTAAGGATCAGATCTAACTTACATTTACTGAACCAGATCACTCACTTTATTCCCAGTACTAGATTTACTAATTCGGATTCAGCTTAAAGTAATTCGCCCAAATAAATGTATCAGTTAGCTTAGTTCAATTATTTGTTTATGTTGGCCATGTTCGAAGTAGCCTTTTGACATTTAGGATTTAGGAATTGGGGAAAGAAATTAGGAATTCACATAAGTACAACTTCGAATAGTATACTACTAATGACATCTGCAGTCTGTAGGTTGAATTGTTTGACGTTTAGATGTTTAGATATTAATAATAATATTTTTAATACTTATTATACTTACATACGAAGCCATTTTTATTATCAAAAATGCTACAGCAAATTTGACAGCCTGTAAACGTCCAAAAATTATTCTTGTTTGGCCGTAACGTGCATGATTTTTAATTTAGTGCTTACCAACTTCAAGTCGTAGTGTGCTCTTACAAATCCTAAAATCTAATTGCTAAAACCCTAAATTATGACGTCATTTAGGGCATACAAATTTAGGATTTGGTATGTTAGGGTGATAAAAGTGCAACTCCGCGCACAGCCGTTGTCTAATATATTTGAACTGATTTATGTGAATTAAGTGGCAAATGGAATACAGCTTATAATAATTGCTAAGATCCCAAACAACAATGGTTGCTTGGAAGGTTGCTATCAAAAGATCATGCTAGCAATTGCTATACTTAGCAATGTTCGTTACAGAGTAGGTCCAAATGTAGCATTACTAAAGCAAAACAAGGAACGCATTATTATCTGTTACAATGTTATACATTTTATACGATAAAACAAAACGTAACACGTAAAACTCGCCTTTATAAAATAAACACCTATAAATACTCCTTTATTATATCCAGTGGACTATGAATGCCTGTAGTACTATAATATTTTGATAAATAAATTAATGAAATCATGGGAGATTGATCAAATACAATGATGCAATTTTAGTTTAATTGGATCAAACCTACGGTTGATAATCTTACAATAAACTGTTTATGCAAGTTATGCACCACCAACTGGAGGGTAGCATGAACCCATGAAACATTCACTGAACAATTATTCATTAGATTCATCCTGCAATTAACCTTTGCCAAACATTCCTGACGTGTCATACCACATTCACTTTATCCATATTTAAAATTCCTTTCATCTTTCATATGACAATAAAATATATAAATTATAAATAAATGAATAAATAAATATATATATAAGCTGCATAAGATCTAAGTAGAAGGTCCTACAAGTCACAACAAAAATTCAGTTAGTTTCATTTTTGCTTACTTTTCTGATGAAGAATAATATGACTTATCTAAAATTATTGTCTATGTGAATGATTAAAATGTCGTGGTGATGCTGGGTTGCAAGAAAAAAATAAAGAGCTCTTTAGTTAAAGAATTGTTATCTAGCAACAGTATCAATAGCGATTTTCTGAAATTTATTAAACCGTTAGTTGCTACTGAACCGATAAAACTTTCAAGCAACCCAGCATAAGAATGACAGCCGTCCCCAGGGTTTTTGTTTATTTTATCACAACTATGGCAACTTAATTCCGTTTCCAGTGAAAAATAGTAAAATTGCATTTATTCAACACAATTTAGTGTTTTCAAAGTGTGGGATGCGACCCTTTGTAGGGGAATCGTCGGATGCTATTTTAAAATACATGTTCCCAAAGATTCATCCCGTTGTAAACTTTTATTTAAACTTTCAGGATTAATCAAGTGAAACATGTATAGTATTTATTTAGATGCTTATGTTTATATTCACGTTTGTTTCTGTTTACAATTAATTTTAAATAATATGAAACTAGATATGAAATTGGGGATTTCACCATTTATTTAGTTTTACCTAGTTATAGTAGTGCACGGCTCCCCCTACAAGAGTAATTTTAATATAGTCTAAAGTTTATGAACTACGGGAATCAAAGTCAGGTTCTCAACTAGGCAAATAATTATTATGGTGTTACCAATATTAAACTGCTACTAATGAATACTTTGGCTACATGAACCATTGGACAATTCCCTCTGTGTTACAGTGCAGGCCGTCAAAAATCCAATCTATAGTTTATGTTCAAGGCCTTACGGTAAAATATCTCGCTGTTCGTGTGTTCGCGTACTCCAGCTCTTGGTGCAAATGGGCGTGAGTCGTGTATAACAACTTGGGCGCGAGTACACTTATCGGAATTAATGATGCTGCATGATGCCCACGCCAAGTAGATAACCATCATTGTGTGTCATTACACACTTACCTACATCATTCAATTTATAAATAAATAAACACAACTATTAGATTAGCTACAGCAGGGTATCTAACATAATTCACTGCACTTTATTTTTAATATTTGTTGTTACTATGCACAACAGGAACTTAAAACCAATAACATTATAGGGGACCTATCACAACTTATCCGAATCACTAATACACAATTGTATTTTTTTATATAAGTTGATATCTGCAGGACTAGGAATGAAATTATCGGGATAAGTATCGATTCATAATATCGAAATCAGGATCGGAAACAAATATCCACACTTTGGAATATCGATACTTAAAAGTATCAATCGGTATTGGAAATTTACAAAAAGAAATATTTAGCTGCATATCAGGGAATAGTGTAAAAATAAGAAAACTTAAAATGAATTATAAAGTCAGAATTTGAACCTGAAACCTATGAACTGCAGTCATAGGTGCCAGTTTCGAATCCTGACGGTATCCCAAAGTTTTTCTTTATAATTCAATTTGATTTCATTAATTGTTAAGTATTTACTTTTAAAATACTAATTAAATTTTAGTTGGTAAATATTTTCCTTAAATAAGTGTCACTGCAGACGACATGTGCCAAGTCTTTCGGCATATGAAAGAATTATGGGGTTGAGGCTGCCTATGGCGCCTAACAAAAATGCAGAGAAACATTGGAATAAAATCAGATTTGAGTCACATGGCGATTGTAGCTTAGTTGGTTTAAAGTATATGACCGGAGTTCATAAATCCCATGTTGAAATCATGGTGATATCCCAATTTTTCTCTTTATAATTCAATTTTATTTCTTCAATTGTTAAGTATTTATTTCAAATATTGATACAATTTAAAATAATTTCATTTTATAAGAAATAAGTAAATCTGTAAATGATGAACAAAATTACAACGAAATTAATGAATTTATAAAATATTTTTTGTACTCGCATCATTCAAAATAAGATTTACATTACCTTGAAAACCGATAGAAAGTTTGATTTTGCGCACTAGTGTGCAAAGTAATTGAAAAAAAAACACCTATTTTATATGATTCTAAATTTTTACCATTAAAACGCTATTTGTATTTATTTATATAAACACATTTTAAGGAATTTATAAAATTAGAGATATTAGCTTAGAACGCCATCAAACAGACATATTTTAATAAACTTTGCGAGAAAAAAATGAACAATTACTATGGTGATATTCACGATAAAATATAAAGCTAATAATATTCTCAACATGGCCCAGATATACATAAGTGCGGGGTGACTATGTGAAAGGTTCTCAGCCTCCTTGACCCGCCCAGGGTCGCGGGGGCCGACATTCCACACATTGACATTTCACTACGAACCACATCGTCTTGTCAACATCAACAACAAAGCAGTTTGTGTTTTGTTTGCCCTCGGCTGAGGCTGCAGTTTTGTGTTCTGTGATGTGATGCAGATGGAGCCAGGAGACTCCGCGTATGTCATTAACATCGTCTGCATGCAAACTCTGCTCCATCTCTCTCGCGAGTCGTTCAACTAAGACTTGGCAGGAAATAACGGAGAAATACTACGTAAACTTCCTTGTGCCGAACATGACAGAAAATGTTCTAAACTTATCCATGGGGAATATTTACGTATTGTGGCATTTGTGGCAATTATCATATAATTATATACAACTATCAAGTAATATGAAGTAGATGGCACAGTGGTATCGTGTCTACCAATTTCAAATTATAAAATTGCAGGAGATTCAAGGATTTCAAAGTACCTATTACAAATTAATATGGGGTAATGGCTCAGTGGTATCAAGTCGGTCTGTGGATCTTAAGAATCCTGGTTCGATCCCCACAGCCGACAAAACATTTTCATCAATTTAAAATTATTAAATTATGGGGTGGCTAGCTCAGTGGTATGAAGTCGGCCTGTGGATCCTGAGGAACCTGGTTCGATCCCCACAGACGATAAACAATTTTCATAATTTCAAAAACTACCCCTGTGGCTTCTCCACCACTAACATCTTTGGAGGCCGTGATTTGACATCTGGTAATCGCACTTCACGCGCATAAATATATCACTTACCGAGATCTGTTTCGGCAGAGTGCCACATCCAATAATGGATAAAAGGCGTGATGATATATATTTTTTTATTTATATTACAAAAAAATTCAGGTAGTTTCATAAAATAACTAACAAAATTTGAAGAAATATATCTATAAATAAAAAGATATTTTACAGTAACACAAGGAGAAAAATAGCCGCGAACTTTCAAACATCAATTTTATTCCAAAATATAAGAAAAGTTACATTAAAAATTTAGTTTGACGGTAAATAATTTTTTTCAGGTATTTTATAAAAATTCAAGGATATTCAAGGATTGCAAGGTATGTTTTTTTCATTTTCACCACATTAAAATTATCCCTGGGGCTCTCCCAACACCCACATCTTTGGGGACCGTAATTTAACGCACTTCAATCGCATAAATATGTCACTTACCGAGATTTGCTTCGGTAGAGAGCCACATTCAGTAACGGGTAAAAATGTGTGATGATATATTTATTATATACAATTATCAAGTAAATATATAAATATATCATTACGCATTTTACCTATTACTGGGTGTAGCACTCTGCTATAGCAGATCCCGGTAAGTGATATATTTTGCAAATGAACACACTACAGATAGAATAATTTTCATGTAGAGAAAATTGTTTGTCGGCTGTGGGAATCAAGTTTTTAAATACACAGTCCGATTTGATACCACTGAGCTACCTACCCAACACAACTGTCAAGAAGTCTGTTAAATCGATTTATTTATTTATTTATCGTATGGCGATCTACAATCTTACAATTAGAGTCATTAATGTATGTTAAATCGAAAATTCTGATAATAAAAATTAGTTTGCATAGATGTTATGTGAATGATTCTGAGGTTCGTGCTACCCCATTTTATGGGATATACCGTGATGTTATGTATGTATGAATGATAGAAAATGTAAATGTAGATGAACAGGAATGTTCATATTTTGTAGTTACATCAGTTTTCTGGTGTGAATAGAGTTTTATTTGCAATCATCAAACAATTTTAAATTATTTATAAACAATGGCTTGTTCTTAAAAGCGTAGGCAACTTCATAGAAAAAAATGACGTAAAATTAAAAAAACAAAGAAACTATCACAAACGAGGAAAGAGACAAAAAATAAAAATAAAGCTAGAAGTTTATCTACTGATAATACATTATCAACGCACTCACTCACAGAAACATAATCTACCACAATTGGTACAACATTATCAATAAAACAAAAGAAAAAAAATACACAAGGTCATTATGCATGCACCCACATTATTACAATCATTTGTGAGTATTACATTAAGAGACATTGCGAGCAATGACAAATTGACAAAGCTATGCGAAGCTAGAAAGGTGTAGTAAAGAGACAACTTCATGTGACATTTGAAAAGTTGGTCATCGGTGATTCATTTAAATCTAATTTAAGGTAAATGTCACCGCCGAGCTAAAAACGTTCTGCGTCAACGCAGACCGGAAGTTCGGCAAAGGTTGTTCACTGTTTACTTTTTTGTTTACTATGCCTAACCTGTTTGACAGCCCTTCAATTTCATACCTATAGCGGCTACATAAATATCCATCTATAGATAAAACAAGAAATGACAGAGTCAGGAACCAAGACGTAAAAAATGAATGTCAAGTAACTGATATCATGAAGTTTGTACGAAGACGTAGAAGAGCATGGAATGATCACGTATCAAGACCAGACGACGATAGACTAAACAAAATAGCCAGAGACTCCAGACAACAAGGCAAAAGAGACCGGAGAAGACCATTGAAACGATGGGCAGAGAGCTGGATCTCCTCCTCCATCGAAACTCCATAAACGCGTGAAGAAGAACAGGTGTACACCTAAATAAAAGAAGAAGAAGAAGAAGATTGTATGTTCGTTACTAAGATTAACCAATTTAGAGCCAGTTTTCCAATCACCGATTAACGTTAATCATGATTAAATAATAATGGAAACTATGATTTCCATTCTTATTTAATCATGATTAACGTTAATCGATAGTAAACCGGTGATTGAAAAACTGCCCCATAGAGTTGTTTTACGCTAATTATAATATAAATAATTAAAGTCAGTGAAATGTGAATGCACGACCTCTTACGAGCCCTGCCTCACATCAGATGACCCGAATCTTATTTTTTCGTTTGACGTTTTATTTTGCAGTTTTATTTCTCGTGTAGTATGCAAGAGAATTAAATGAAATTTTAATGATACATACACAGATAAAGAAATTTGAAGACAATCGATACATACATCTTAGAATGACAGTCATTGGAACAGGAAATAAACATTTCTATATTAACTAAAACTTTTTCGTTTTATTCAAAAACTGTATAATAATAAAGTTTGTTTTAAATAATAAGTAACTTTTATTCCATTCTTCAAGCTGCCTATAAGATAAAAAACATAATAGTCCATTTGTATGTGGAATTTGTTTTTTTTGTAACAAAAAATTACTAGTTATACTGTTTACATTTTATGTCTAAGGTATATTTAATGTTAAATTTAGTTAAAAATGTTGAAAATTAATTGTAGAATTTAGTAAATGTCAGATACCTGCGTTTTTAGTATTATTTAAATTTGAAACAAAAAATAAAATTCGGGTCAACTGAAGTGAGACAGGGCTCGTACTTGGTAGATTTAAATTATATTCAATTGGCTACAACAAGCTACAAAGTTTTGCTAGGTAGACTCGCCTACTAGTACTAGAAAGAAACTAAGATATGTCTGATATGATTTATTAAAACATACACAGATGACGTAATGTTCAAATTAATCTATTATTAGTATATCTATAATAAATATTGTGAATTAATTTCATGTCTGCAGAAATATGTTTTAAATTTGAATATTTTCAAATAATAATAATTTCCTTGTCAAATCTGCAATTGAATTTCAAAGCAATCATTTCCATTTCCAAATATAATGGAAAACCTTTAAACCCGGAATGTTGATACACGGAAAAGAACGATGATCAAATAAATAGAAGGAAAATATATCGAGATTCCAGAAAATCAAATAGTGATGTAACGAAAAATTTATATTACGCTTGGATGGTCCACTAGATTTACAAAGAAATACGACAAGATTTATCTGTATCTTCTCGTTGTTATGCATAAATAAGCACGACCTCTTGTTTGCCACTTAGGAAACGCAAGTTTTACCTCGCTTTTATCCACTGGGCTACGATTGCCTGTATTTATATTATCATGATGTAGTACAGAGAAAATATTGTATAGAAGGGACATTCCACTTGGTTGATGAAAAAATTGAAAAATATAAGCAATGAGCAAATATCATAGTGACTGTAGAAAAAAAAAATGATAGTTTCATTCAAATTTTGTCTCTCCCAACTATGATTACAACATCATAAGTTCTGGCAAAAGCAAAATGTTAATCGATAATGGTTTCAGCACGAGTGTCGCTTCTGTGTTGTATTTATTCTATGGTATAAGGTTTAATATGAAAAAAGTGTCTGCGTTTATGTAAAAATACGTTATATAAGATATTTAATAATGTATGAGCTTTCTAATTTATTTGTTGGTAATTTAATGCAGTTACGGTTGGATGTTTAATAAAAATGTTAGAAAATAGATGTAATTATTTTTCTTATCGGTGTTCTGGATTTATGTAGGGCATTAGTTAATTATAAATGAGATAATAATTAGTAGTTGTATGTGTGTTTTATAAAGGACAAACTATTTAAATTGTCACCTTTTCCCTCATTCTGAGGTGCCAGATCTAATATTTTCTCATTTTTATTCATAGCCATACATTATCACATCAAGCCTTGGAAACTTATAACTTTTATTTTGTATAAAATACTAATTATTATTATTAGTTTTATGGTGCAATTCTCTCTTGTCTGTAAACAGCAAATATATACCTCATTCCAAATGGCTTGACAATTTCATCGTTAAACTTGTTAGTGGTACAAGACACACGTTACTCATTTATTATTATTGCACTGTTGCTCCTTTAAATATTATAAGTAATTTACATAAAACTATATTGAATAAATATTGCTGTCAACAATTCAATACGATTTTCTAATAAATAAGAAAAAATAGGAAAAAATTTTCCGTCTCGTAATTCCACAGAGGTTTTACAGCACGTTTGCATCAACTTCTCAGGTCATCAACAAACGGCTGGTCAGTTCAGCTTTAACCATAGACGCGTTTCGTCCTTCCGGACTCATCAGTATGGTGCGATCATTTATCCAACTAGATCAACTAGGAAATAGTGCGATTTTCTAAATTAAATGACATTTAAATTTAAAGTTTATGACAGAAAAATTCGGGAGACGCCCGGACTCGAACCGAGGACCTTCAGCTTGCCGGGCGGATGCTTTAACCACTAAGCCACAACTCCCCTGAACGAGATAGGCATCAACCGAATTTATCTCTCATAGTGTCTAACACAGCATCGATCCCAAGACTCCTATGACTCTTAGGAATTGACAACGGGTTTCGTCTGTAGCGACACAGTCTGATTTTTAAGGAAATCATACCACGACTTAAATTTCAAGAGTTTAAGTCATATGAATAACTTTGAAGATTGATAAATTTAAAGTTTATGACAGAAAAATTTGGTTATTTTATATGTTAATCTATGTACAAAAATATTTTTTACAAATCCTTCCTAACATTTCTTCCACATTTCAAGGTACACATCTCAATTTTCAATTTCACCACAACCACAATATCCACAACCAATATCACCAGCTTCTATATTAAATTACACCACATCGGATCATCCATGTGCGTGATACAGGATTGAAGGAAACAAAATCCTTGCACGGATGTGGTACGTCACATAATCCTGCTATCCGGGCAGGATCAGGTTACTCAGCCTCTCACTGGCGCAGGCTCGGTTACAGCCAGTAACCAGTAATACGGTAATCTAGTGATGCACTCGAGACGAGAAATAGAAAATATCGACATAGTCTCTTTTTTATCTTACTTTCGCTTGGAAATTAAAATTAACGGTATTGAAATTCTATGTCCGAATTGATTTGGATGCAAATTTTAGGCGATTTAATTTCTTGAAAATTTCTTAAGGAGTACCTTTAATTTTTCCCAGATTTTACCATATTTCATTAATTTTTATCTTGCTACCCTATATTTAAAAAACTATAATAAATACAGATCTGGCGATTTCGTCATTGAATTCCTCAGAGTTTTCTATAGAAGTATGAATATTTTTATTGATTTTAATTCCAGGATACTTATTATTTTTTTCGTACAAAATCTGAAATAAGATCATATTTGGGTTAAATTCAACTTTTCTGGAGACTATATCTCCAAAACTAAACAAGATATGAAGATGCGCTGAACGGCATTGAATTTCTCGTGGTCGAATTAACTTATATGCAAATTTTAAGCGATATTCTTTTTTTGAAAATTTCTTAAGGGGTACCCCTTAAGATTTTTTTGATTTTAGGCCAATTTCAGACTACTTGATGTAAAATTCTTTCTCGTACGAATTTTGTAACGAAAATTTACATACATATGTATTTCAACCTGCTGAATTTAGTGGTGAAGTCCCCAAATGCGTATGTCTTTTAGTTTTTTAAATATTAGTCAAAAACTGTTTTATGGGAAAAAATTTAAGAAAAATTTTCAAAATATAAAATTTGCTGAAAATATGTTTATAAGTCAATTAAATCACGAGGAATTCAACGCCGTTCAGCGCATCTTCTTATCTTGTTTTGTTTTTGAGATATAGCCACTGGAAACTTGATTCTTTTCCAGATTTCACCTCATTTAATTCATATTTCTCCTGCTACCCTATATTTCAAAAACTATAATGGATACAGACCTGGAAATACCACCATTGAATTCCTCATAGTTTTCTGCATAAGTACGAATATTTATATCGATTTTAATTGACGGATAATTATTCTTTTACGGTACAAAATCTGAAATGAGATCATATTTGGGTTAAATTCAACCTTTCCGGAAGCTATATCTCAAAAAGTAAAAAAGATATAAAGATGCGCTCAACGGCATTGAATTTCTCGTGGTCGAATTAACATATGCAAATTTTCGGCGATATTCATTTTTTGACAATTTCTTAAGGGGTACCCCTTAAGTTTTTATCGATTTTAAGCCAATTTTAGACTATTTGCCCCAAAATTCTTTCTAGTACAAATATTTGAATTAAAATTTACATGCACATATATTTTGACCCGCTGAATCCAATGGTACAGTTTAAAAGTGCTTAGGTCTTCTAGTTTTTGAAATATTGTTCAAAAACTATTTCTGAGAAAATTTTGATGAAAATTTTATGAAATTTAAAAATTGCTAATTCAATGGAGTTTAGCGCATCTTCATATCTTGTTTAGTTTTTGAGATATAGCTTCAGGAAAGTACAAAATCTGATGAAGTAAAATTTGAGAAAATTTTACTTTTCTGGAGTTTATATTTTAAAAACTAAACACGATATGAAGATGCGCTCAACGGCACTGAATTTCTCGTGTCCGAATTGACTTATACGCAAATTATAGCAAATTTTAAACGATTTAATTTTTTTTTAATTTCTTAACATTTTTTCAACTTTCCAATGGCTATATCTCAAAAACCAAGAAAGATGCACTCAACGCCATTGAATTCTCATGTTTTAATTGTCTTATTGCAATCATATTTTCAGATATTTGCAAAGTTTTAAAAGTAGAATTTCAGTTTGCAAACTGCAGTGAATCATTTCTTATTCTCGTGACGGTCACATAAATTTACATTTATACTGAACGCAAATAAGTAAAAAGTGCAACAAAATTTCGCAGAACATGGCACAAATTAACAAAACAAACAAACATTGATAAACAAAAACAATTGCACTCTATCACATGGCGTGTTTTATGCAGCCGGCTAGAAAAGTCAAACTAATTTGGTTATTTAACCGTGACAGTTAAAATTAAAATTAATGAACCCTCCATAAAATTTTACGCCGCCGCTCATGGCTGGAGCATTGAACTTCCTGTTCACAAGTGCCCACACACACACAGATGCATTGACAAAACATTTGAATACACATATGCATAGCATACTTCTCGTAGGCTAGATGCACTTGCCAACAACTCAACGGTTGAAAATCAATCATTTTCTTACCAAATTATTAGCGTTGGAAAAATGACGGTCATTTATAAATTGGTAATTTTTAAATATTGAAATAATTTTCACATATTGATGACATGTCATTTGTACATCATTTTGATACCAAAACTGTATAGAAAAGTATTAAAATAATTATTTTATGAAAATAATAATAATATATCATCACGCCTTTTACCCATTACTCGGTGTGGCACTCTGCCAAAGCAGATCTTGGTAAGTTATATATTTATGCGCGTGAAATGCGGTTACTAGCCGTCAAATCACAGCCCCCAAAGATGTCAGAGGTGGGGGAGCCACAGGGCTAATTTTAATTTGGTGAAAATGTTTGTCGGCTGTGGGGATCGAATCAGGATTCTCAAGATCCGCAGGCCGACTTGATATCACTGAGCCATTACCCCATTTTATGAAAATCAAATAAAAATTTCAATATTTGTTTGAGGTCGACAGATTCATGCGATAATTATGATTTCTTGTAATGAAATCAAATTTAATTGTAAAAAATTATATTGTTTAAAATAATATATCAGCACACCTTTTACCCATTACTAGATGTGACACTCTGTCGAAGCAGATCTCGGTAAGTGATATATTTTGCACGTGAAGTGCGATTAACTGCCGTGAAATCACGACCCCCCAAGAATGTTTGTGGTTTGTGTTTGAGAACTACAGCGATAGTTTTAATTTGTTGAAAATTATTTGTCGGCTGTGAGAATCGAATCCGACTTATACCACTGAGCTACCTACCCCATAATATTGTATAAATAAATAAAATTGTGTCTTATTTGATCATAAAACCGACAAAAATACAATTATTTGGCGTGGAGTTTTAAAACAGTAACATTCTCGGTCATTTATATATCTCACCGCGGTCAACCCCCCAAATAATGGAATTAAAATTTAGTTCTTGTTGTTTATTTCCCATTTTCATATAAAGATGACATTTTTATTAATACAATGGCCTAGATAACTTTGCCAAATATGAGTCAAAAGTTAATTTTGTATATGAACAATGGCAACTCGCCAACAGTTAAAAGCAAAACTGAAAGTTTACATATAATTCTTCATTGCATGAACTATTACTGAAGAACTTGAATAAGACGCCAGAAAGTGGAAAGATTTACCTATTCCATTCCCATTATCACGAGAGAGATTTCGTATTCATCTCGGTTCACAGAAGCTATTTATTTCCACGGAAAGCAAAATTTCATATTGATTTTAAATCTATTCTATTAACTAAGAATAAATTAAATCCCTAAGCCTTAATAAATATAAAGATAAATCTAAATACGTATTTCGAGAACTAAGTTCTCATCATCAATAGACAAAGCAAGGGAAAACCCAAGATTAGGGGTTTAATTTATTCTTAGTTATATCTTAGCCTTAGATTTTTACTTTTTACTCTATTCTATTAATATAGCTAATTACGAATTAATTATTATCTACTAAATACTAAATTGAAGTCTTCAGAATTTATGCGAAATAAAGTGACTATTTTCAGAAGGTCCAAAATAACAGAATAACAAAAGAAAATACGGACAGTAACGCGAATGACCAGTAAATATTTATAAGCCGGTTAATCTCGATATTTTCCACATAAAAATACCTATTTTGCATTAGGATTATATAAAGTCCAGACGAGTGGTTTTCTACAATAGTACAATTAATGAGATGAAATTTGTAAGGACTCACCGTTGCGTTCCAAGTCTATGTCAGTTTGGGGCACCATATCCTGGGGGGATGATTCCCGTACACACGACATGAGGCCAAGGGGGGCGGAATGTCCCCCCGGTGGGGCTGCCGTGGTTGTCATGCCAACAACTTACGTCCCTTCACTACAAACAAAGAAAAATTCATTACGTATTACCAACAACATCTTCCTCTTTTCTATAAGTTGATATTTGGTCAAGGGATTATGTTATTAAACTGTTTAATAGTATATTGTGTCTAGCCTTAACCCTTCACTTAACAGATGATTAACTTAGTGCTAAATGGATAATCGTATAACTAATGACAGCATCAAGATGAATCAAGATGAAGCACAAATAATATAGTATCTACTAGATAGGTTTAAAATATGAAAAGAGGAGAGATATTGTTAAAATTAATTGTAGGTCTTCAGATTCCATTATAAGCACACAGAATACCATAAAACTATTTTGAATTTTAGTCAAAACAGTCAGAACAAAAATTCTGTACTGTAGTTTCATTATTAAAGTCACGGAGTTGTGCGCCTCTTCGTATCTGTCTAAGGACCAGTTGTTTCATCTCCGAATAAAGTTCCCAAAAACTATCAGCGGAATAAACAAACAAAAATATCGCATCGAAATCATAGCACAAATGATAACAATTATACTGAATGCAATTTTTTGATCCGACAAACTTTTCTCCACATTAAAACTACCACTGTGGCTCATTCTCCATTAATGTCTTTGGAAGCCGTGATAATGACGGATGGTAATCGCACTTCGCGTGCATAAATATATCACTTATCGAGATCTGCTAGAGCAGAGTGCCATATCCAGTAAAGGGTAAAAGGCGTGATATATTTATTTTTTATTTAAAAGTTTGTCGGCTGCGGGAATCAAACTCAGGTTGTTAAATCCACTCTTAGCTATTTACTCAGATTTAAATTGTGGAAAAATAAGAATATCGTTTATTCTTCGGTAGACTGAACCTTCATTTGAATACCTATTATTATAATTTCAAAGTATTTAATTAGACAATTAAATTACCGACCTAATAATAGTTGCGATAAATCATTCGTTTATGGAGATATTAATTTGCTACATATTAGGATTTGCAAATGAAATATAGCAAAGTAGGCTACGTCTAGCATCTATAAAATAGTAATTCCTAAAACGGTACCTTGCATCTTGAGTCCGATTTTCTCAACAAGCCACAAGCAAACGGTTAATTAGTCTAGTCATGTAAATAAGAATTACAACTGGGGACTTATGTTAATTAGTGTTAAATTACTAATTAATCACTTCCTTCATACCATCTTCAAAGGCGTACCATTTAGGAAGGGTCATTTATCATTGTTTTAACTCAAACTTCATGTGATAAAGTTGATGTGAATTAATAACCAAAGTTGGCAAAACTGAATTTCGCACAGTTATGACATTTCACACATTTCTCAACAATTTCACGATTTATAACCAAAGTTTAACAGACCGGTAAATGTAACTATGAAAATGAAAATTAAGAAACGATACATACTAGTAATAGTAATTTACAATACTAGTATGGTAAAAACAGTTACATTTTATTTATTACTCATTTGTAAGCAAAATTAAAAATTATAATTAAATCTTGCGAATTACAACAAAAAGCAGTCAAGTAAAATACAAAACAGTCAGGTAGTTTTTACCAGACTGTTATTTTTGTTGTAACCTTAGATAGGTACATTACTTCACTGTTTTGGTAAAAAAAAATTGGCCTGGAAAGTGAGCACTTTCTTACCGGTTTCAGGAAATCATATATTACATAGTAAATCCGGAAAGCTATATTATTTGACCAAGCGGTTGTCAAGTAAAAACACTTTCCTGACGTATTATGTATATAATTTTTTCTGAAACCGTTTAATTTAACCAATAATTAATCATAAATAATTCAAGCCCAGTTTCATGAACAAAAGTTAAATTTTAAACGTGGTTTAAATAAATAAAAGCAAAGCGAATGTATGACAGCAATGTCAATTATTCCATTTGACATGTCATTTTGATTAGCTTTTATTTATTTAAACTAAGACTAAATTTTAACTTTTGTTGATGAAACCGGACATCAAAATGTTTAATTTTTTTATATGAATTGTATTGACAGCAGACTACGTATCCCAGGTTACAACGAAACATCAGTCAGGTCAAATACAAAACAGTCAAGTAAAATCTTTTTGTACTTACCAGACTGTTATTTTTGTTGTAGCCTTGAATACGTACTTGACTGTCTTGATAAAAATCTACTTTCCATACTGAAATTGGTCAGGAAAGTAGGCACGTTTTTGCTAGTTTCAGGAAAATGTCATTTAGAAGTGAGTAACAAATAAAGATTATAACTTATTATACGTTACCAACTACAAAAAATAGAAATTTAAATGAAGAAAACAATGAACTTGGTTGGTTTTTTTTTCGTCATGTGGGTGGATGACACAAAGAAATACGAACGTCTCCGGTGTAAAGTCATCAGCTAATTAGTATCTAATTACCAGCAGCTCTAGAGTTTCACAATGCCGGGAATATTTATCACCTGTGACGTGAACTCCGGAAAAATGGAAACCGTATATTCAAATTTAGTCATTATTTTATTTACAAAAAGTTCAATGTTCTGTGTGTTATAATTAAATTACTACTATATCCTTGAGGCAATAAATATTCGTGTTATAAGTATTTAATTGTATCGCATAAATGGTTTCTTTTTGCACCAATTATTTATTTATTTGATACTTTGAACAACAGGAAATTAATTCTAATTATAGACCCTACAACTCATTGTGACATCATGAGAATATTTATTTATTTATGCTAATCTGTACAACAGGAACTTAATCCAAATTACAGTACAGAATTTGGAATCACCTAGCTACAGTATGGTAACACAGAGAAAATGACTACCACAGAAGTCAAAAGAACAATATAAAAAAAAAATTGTAATTTATGTCTGTTGTCTGACATTTATCCATAAATCACGATTTTGAGTTGTTTGAATAGCTATTCCTTGCAAACTGTATACGCTCTAGGGCTATAATAGCACGTTTGAGGGCCAATAAACAAGTTTATGCACAACCGGGCCGAAAAGTATGTGTTTTAATTCTAAAAACCGGGCTTAAACACCCATGGCCCAAAAAGAAAAAAATCCTATGGATACATAAATAAAATGACAATTTTTGTTAATTGTGAATACTTATGGAGTGGCTAGCTCAGTGGTATGAAGTCGGCCTGTGGGTCCTCAGAACCCTGGTTCGATTCCCACAGGCGACAAACAATTTTCATGATTTCAAAAACTACCCCTGTGGCTCCTCCACCACTAACATCTTTGGGGGCCGTGATTTGACGACTGGTAACCGCACTTCACGCGCAAAATATATCACTTACCGATATCTGCTTCGGCAGAGTGCCACACCCAGTAATGGGTAGAAGGCGTGATGATATATTTATTTATTTATTTTATTTGTGAATACTTGATTCTGCAAAATGTCATTTTGACATATAACCTATGTACATATTTTAATCTTTTGAGCATATAATTAAATCTTATTTTGTTGTGCATAAAATATTGTATGTACCACAAAAAAATTAGCGTTTTTGACCCTGAGTATTTTATTAGCCATCGGCACTTTGCGCCTCGTGTTAATAATCATGCCACGGGTCAGAAACACCTGTTTTCACCCTTAATACATAAATAACTAGTATGATGCCCAAACTAAATAAACAAGTTTTTGAAGTCAAAATAATATAAACAATATTTATTGACAAATAGATGTTATTAATTATTTCACTAAATTATCTACCATCTACCCCATAACATAATGAGCTTTTATAAAGTCAGATTAAAAAATACATAATTAGAAATATTATTAGATGGATTTTACTCAAACAGATCCTATTACGCGGACCCTTACAAAAATCAATATACGCGATCAGATATCATTTAATTAGCGTCGCTACCTCAACAGAGAACGCCTTCGTCTACCCCGTGGTCTGGGCGAGTCCTGGGGCAGGTCGCGTCGTCGGCCTCCACAAGGCCATGGCCAAGGTCACGCACGCATCGATCGCCCCACGTCATTGGCCGGTCGGGCGCGTTACCATGGCAACGAGATTCGGCAGCCTCCGTGATTGTTTGTTTTACGGCAGCGGAAAACTAAATTTTCTGTTTCAAGTTCAAGGCCACCACGTGGACCAGAAAGGGTGGTAACGATCCGTGAATGAGATGCGTCGATGAACAATTGATACGCGAGAGTAGTTATTGAAAATGTAGCAATTTGATGGTTGGAAGCGCAAGGATTAGGAAGCAGATAAGGATATCAGCTGACGTGACGATTTTATATGATTGGATCATGTTACCTATTAATTTGCTACTCGGCATTATGCGAAATTAATCCCAATTGGGGCTACAGCTTATGGGAGGTAGCACGAACCCTTCAAACATTCACAAGTCTTTATAAATCGCACAAATAAAATATAATTTTGTACATGTACTTGTAAATGTCAAAGCTATTTTATAATAATTAGTTTGACATCATTGCTTTTTTCTTTCATGACTAGGTAGATAATATAAAAATACGCCCTCGTATTTTCGAATATATATCAAGAATGAGGGTTAATGTTTTATTTTCAGTAATATATAGCAAGAGAGAGAATAAATTGAAAATAATTTGACAGATCTTTCGAAAACTTGTTGCCAGGTAATAGTCACGAAATCCTGTAGGGCTTGAGTGGCTATTGCCAAATGGCAACAAGTTTGAGAAACATAACTGGAGAATTATTTTCTAATTTATCCAACTCTCGAGTTATATTTAATTAGATTATTTTTTGACTTAACTGCTGAGGTCGATTCATCCAACTTAAAAGATTTTGAACTGGGTCCATATCGATTGATTACTTATTAATGTATTCTTGGAAGTTGTTTCCAAAATTTGTTGGTGTATTTCTGTATCTGAAATACAACTAAATCGATTTTTTCACACATTTTACTTGACGCGTTGACAGTTTTAAATAATTATTTGACTACCTATCATTTGTCACAAACAAAAAGCACCTACAGAGATTATTCCCGGATATAATCACAAGAGCTTTATTTTAAGTATAATAATGACAGGATTGGTTAAAACGCACACACGTGATATACAATGAAGCATTTCATTAGTTTTGAGAAACGTCAAAAAATAATCATAACAATAATAGCTGTATTCCATTTGCCACTGGTTCACTTAAATCAGTTCAGGTAAATTACACAACATGACTAAATGAACTGACATCTTTGAGGGCCGTGATTTGACGGCAGGTAACCGCACTTCACGCGCATAAATATATCATTTACCGAGATCTGCTGCGGTAGAGTGCCACATCCAGTAATGGATAAAAGGCGTGATGATATATTTATTTATTTTATTTTACAATAGATTTCGTTTGAAGTTTGGTTGCTTGTTGAAATATTTACAATTTTTCAATATATCTGTCATAAATCTTTACATTTTCAATATTTCTTTTCGTAGACAGTAGACAGTGAGATAAACCTGTCCAATATCTAGCCAGATAAATCCCAATGTCTAGATCCCTAGCGGTCAAATATCAACGCCAACTAAAAATCTCATAAGTTTCCTTCTAAACATCTTCAATCATATTTAAATCCCGCGGGATTTTATACAAAATCCTTGAAATCCCGTGAATACAGGCCTGCACGTGCACAGAATAAATTCTCTCGTGACTGCACACAGAGCAATGAAGATGAATTTCCTTGGTGACTTTTCTCGATTTTTCTGTTGGATGAATCATTATCTGTCTTCACTTTGTCCACAGTTAAGAAATAAAGAGAAATTCGGTCGGCGACGAATAATCTACCGTGAAAATGATGTAATAATAATGTTTCCACATAGCAATTTTTCTGCTTTCATAACTTTTTAACAAAAAGAATAAGTTGATGTGAAACGGTTAGATATAAAATTGTAGGACGAATCGTTTACGCACATTATCCGGTTTTTTTGTTATTCAGCAATTTTGGAAAATTATACTGCAGATTTAAGATGAGATTTACGGTATTATTTTACAAAGTGAGAGAATTGACACGAAGAATACAATTTTTTCAACAAATTAGTTTTTGTTTCTCTGACCTTAACCGAAATTTATTTTTTCTTCCCTCATTAAATCACGGCCACCAAGATGTTAAAGAGAGGGGGGGGGAGGGGCACAGAGGTAATTTTAACGTGCTGAAAATTTGTTGACGGCTGTGAGAATCGAACTAAAGAATAAAATATAAACTTTTTAAATTTATTTCTGTAATTTTACTTCTTGATATAAATGATAACAAAAAATATATCATCACACCCTCTACCCATTACTGGGTGTAGCACTCTGCCATAGCAGATCACGGTAAGTAATATATTTTGGGCGTGAAATGTGATTACCAGCCGTCAAATCACGGCCCCCAAGGCCGTTATTGAAAGGGGAGCGAGTCACAGGGGTAGTTTTAATTTGGTGAAAATTGTTTGCCGCCTGTGGGAATTGAACCCGGGTTCTCAAACTACACAGGCCGACTCGATACTACTGCGCTACCTACCCCATAAACATAAAAATAGTTATTTGTGTATCTATTAACCGCTTCCGCTCGTGCATGGAGATAAAACAACCATGCAAGAGCGACAAGGACACTTTCTGCTCGTGGTGCGGAAAATATTCTTTTTACGATCATTTAGAAACGGTTGAAAAAATATTTAAATTTTAAATCATTATAGTATATTAATTTTGTAAACGTAGAAAATTATTCATATGAGTCTCCCTCGGAGTCTCCTAATAAAATATTTGGGATTGCTGATTATATTAATTAAATTAATATAATGATAAACAGCAAATCTATATAATATACTCCATGTCAAATGATTTGGCAATTACGTCTTGATCTTTCTTTGTTTATATTATTTAATATTTCTTAAGAAAACAACAACGTATTTTGTTAATTGCTGTGATATTTTAGTTTGAAATATGACGTAATTGTCAAGCCAATGGACTTTAATTATACAGTATTTTTTCTCATTTACAAATATAATAATTAGCACGCATTAACAAGAATATTGCGTTAGTGAATAATTCTTTAAATACGTAATTATAAATGAGATGTCATAAAGAATATAATAATTATATTTACAAAAGAATCAACCTATTATTTATTATTAAAGCCTAATTAGTATTTAAATCATTCATTCTTAAACTAAGCACAGATATTTGCTTTCAATCTCTCTGCTCTCATATGTCAACACGTTTCATTTATCCGAACAATTTCAAAAGAAGAACAAATTAAAAATTTGATTATTTCTCTTCATGCTCACAAACCTTTTATACTAAATTTTTTCTACTTGAAAATTACGTTCTATGTACACGCTCTAATTGTTACATAAATAATTCACAGCTTATGAAGGAAAAATGTAAAGTTTCATAACAGAACAGATTTGAAAACCTCATATGCAGCCAAGTGAAACCTGTAGTATCCGGAACCGGATTCAGTTTACGTAGAATTACTTGCGTCTTGCAAATAATGGGCGACGCTAATTAGGAAATTTAAAGGAAATTAAGTTTTAAATTTTAATTAAATAGACCCTACCGTAGATCCGTATCTTCTTCTTTCCATTATGTAAAAGAATACTGCTTTTAATAATGGGGCTTTTAAGATTTCTTGGTGTATTTTTATTTTCACTCTTTAATAAATATACAGGTAAACCGACAATTTTAAATTATTTTATGCACAACCGGGCCGAAATTAATGTGTTTTAGCCCTAAAAAGCGGGCTTAAACACTTCTTTTTGGCCCATGGGTCATAAAAAAATCATTCCTATGGATACATAAATAAAATGGCAATTTTTGTTTATTGTGAATACTTGATTCTGCAAAATATCATTTTGATATATTTTAATCTTTTGAACATATAATTAAATGTTTATTTATTTATTTATTTATGTTACTCTGTACAACAGGAATTGAATCCCAATTACAGAACAGGGTCCGGTCTCACCGAGCCGCAGAGTAGTTGTAATTATAATTTCTAGCTTGAGTGGGAATCGAACTCGGGATCTCCGGATTCGAATTCCGTAACGCTACCCACCCTACCGTACTGCATTTGTTGTGCATACCATATTGTATGTACCACGACACCTTACGCCTCGTGCTAATAATCATAACACGGACCAGAAACGCCTGTTTTCACTCTTGGTACATAAATAACTACTTTATAACACAGTCTCATAATAAGCCTGTTACTATAGTTATTTGAAATAAATTATGTACATCATTAGTCAGTCATTACCATTATGAGTAATAGCTCAGTGATATCAAGTCGGCCTATGGATCTAAAGAACCCTGGTTCGATCCCCACAGCCGACAAAACATTTTCACCAATTTAAAATTACACCTGTTGCTCCCCCACCACTAACATCTTTGGGGGCCGTGATTTGACGGCTGGTAACCGCACTTCACGCGCATAAATGTATCACTTACATTGATCTGCTTTGGAAGAGTGCCACGCCCAGTAATAGGTAAAAGGCGTGATGATATAAATATATTTTTTTATTTTATATTAGTCACTCAATGAGCTTCAAACTTTAAATCGCTGAGTTTGATTTCCATTCTCTATATTTTAAGAACCCGGGTTCGATTCCCACAACCGACAATTTTCACCACTCTAAAATTAACCCTGTGGCTCTCCATCTACTAACTTCTTCGGAAGGTGTAGCTTACGTCTTAAATATAAGATTTTTATACAGATTTCTAAGATAATGAATGATCAAAAATTAGCTAATTCGCTAAGTATACAAACTTAAAAAAGATTAATCAAATTTGCGCCATTTTTGTATTATTTACTAAACACAATCTAAAATAAAAATACTTCTGCTCTATCTACTTTAAAAACTCTAATTAAGTAAAAACTATAACGTATCATTATGAAGTTTATTTTTCTAACTGACAAAAAAATTGTCAAAACTGCAGATGACACACAGCATATAAAAAGTGTTTATGGTATGGACGTAATGATGATATAATGTCAACGCTTTGTTTTATGTCTAAATTCAAGGTCATTATCATGTTCATATATTCACAAGAGGATCGTGCTTTATGTGTTTTGTCTGTCACAAGTTGTAACATCGTGACTAAATACATTATTATGATTTACAACTACACTGATCATTTTTAATTTATATTAACCTCCATAAAAAACACGACAGGTAGTTAAACTTTATATTTAAAATTAAATAAAAATAACTGTGAATAATTGACACAAAATGTAATTTAAATAATATAAATAAATACATATATATCATCACGCCTTCTACCCATTACTGGGTGTGGCACTCTGCCGAAGCAGATCTCGGTAAGTGATATATTTTGTGCGTGAAGTGCGGTTACCAGTCGTCAAATCACGGCCCCCAAAGATGTTAGTGGTGGAGGAGCCACAGGGGTAGTTTTTGAAATTATGAAATTTGTTTGTCGCCTGTTGGAATCGAACCAGGGTTCTCAGGATCCACAAGCCGACTTCATACCACTGAGCTAGCCACCCCATATTTAATCATATCTATTATAATTTGTGGTATTATCTAATTTAAATGAATAATTAATGGCGAGGGATATACATGTAGAACGAAGGATCTTTTCAAATTTTTATTATAAAAAAACATATTTAATTTAGTCTGACCTTTAAAAAATAGAACGAAGTTGAATTAAAAGTCAATAAAAGTTAAAGAGCTGAAATTTCGTTTGTTATATTTAAAGGAAACGGAAATTATTCAAATCTAAATTTAGCAAAGTTGGCTGCAGTGTGAAAGACATTAATTAATTTCTCGAACAAGGAAGAAAAAAATCATAACTGAATAAAATGTCGTAATTATTCAAACCAAAGGTTAAAAATTACGTAAGTCCCATATCACAAATGAAAGTTGTCAATAGAATAAAAATTATGTTAATTACTTATTATAGATATGTTACCTCATTAAATGTATGTCCATTATATCCTTTGAGTGGTTGTCCTGAAACAAACGAACCAAAGTTAAAATAAAACTTAGTTTAATATGATTAAAATTAAATGGTAGTCACGAATCATATTCGTGATATTTCCACATTAAACAGGAACATTAAAACTAAACATATATTACAGCAGAATAGAACATAAATTTCATTATATTTGTCTTATTTATGTTTCTAATTTTATATTAAATTAACTCATATGGTCGTAAGAAATGACAATAAAATAGTAGATAATAAATTCTGCCTCTAAAGCAGTCTACACATTTTATTTACTGATTTTATTCGCTACTCTGCACAACAGGAATTTAATCTCAATTACAGGAACTTATGGTTAGGGAGCTAGAGTACAAAATGGTGTCTCAAGTTTTCCAGTGACAGAAATAAATAAATGAATTTATAAATATATCATCACGCCTTTTATCCATTACTGGATGTGATATTCAGCTGAAGCAGATCTCGGTAAGTGATATATTTATGCGAGTGAAGTGCGGTTACTAACCGTCAAATTACGGCTCCCAAAGATGTTAGTGATGGGAAAGCCACAGGGGTAATTTTAATGTGGTGAACAAGTTTGTTGGCTGTAGGAATGGAACCAGGGTTCTCAGGATCCGCAGGATTATATCATGGTAAATATGAAAAATAAATATTAGATTCGGAACCAGGTGGCAACTATAGATGGCGGTGATGTTATTGCGTCGATTTTAAGGATGGTTGTTAACATATTTTTACTGCAAATTTTCATTTTAACCTTTTCGCTGCTCTGGACGTATATATACGTTTATAGTTTTCCTGCTCTGGACGTATATATACGTTTATCGTTTTCCTGCTCTGGACGCATATATATATATATATATATATATATATATATATATATATATATATATATATATATATATATATATATATATATATATATATATATAAATATATACACGGTACAAAGTACAAAATTGCGCAGCGATGGACTGTATAAAGTTAATGAGCAGTGAAAGGGTTGAATTATAGACTATGGTATAATTAAGTGATAAAAATTATTGACAGAAATTTTGGTCGTTAATGTTCAAAGCAGGCATTTTTTATAAGGTTTGATGGCTTAGTGGTATCAAGTCGGCCTGCGGATCCTGAGAACCTTGTTTCGATTCCCACAACCGATAAACAGTTTTCACCATATTAAAATTACTCCTGTGGCTTCCCCTTCACTAACATCCTTCGGGGCCGTGACTTGACGCCTGATAACCGCACTTCACGCAAATAAATATATCACTTATCGTGATCTGCTTCCGCAGAGTGCCACACCCAGTAATGGGTAAAAGGCGTGATGATATATTTATTTATTTTTTGTGTGACACATTTTTTGAAGGTTGAAATTGGTATTTATTTACGATGACTACATGACTACATGAAAATTATTAACAGAAATTATTGCTGGTTTCTCACTGGTGACAAAGGCTCGGGAAGTGGACTGGTGGATGGGGGTCTCGTGACTTTTTTTCTATTTTCTGTTGTTTGGTATGTAGTAATCAAAGACAGGTAAACAAATTACAAATATATTTTATTTGACATATTTCAATTTGACAATTAACTATACAAACATAAAACTTAAAATATATAAGGTATGATAATTTGTCTCTTTAAATTCGATTATGGTCTCTATTTGCATCAATTTCATCATCACATCACCAATGTTTCATTTACCGCTTGCGGTCAACTCTTCTCTCTCGTTGCTCTGGACAGCGTAAGTGGTGCGTGCGGCTTCCGTTCCGTACCGCCGGGCCCGGAACGGTTCCAAACCGGATCTGGTGCGATCCGCAGAGTTATCACGATGCGAAACTGCGAATCATGGCAAGCATTATCGCATTTATTCCACGCCACCGCAGCAGCCAAGTTGGAGAGCTACTCGTCCGTTCAGACGCTGACTTGTGAATCCGTGGATCGTGGATCTTAATCGAAACGCATTTGTCACACGTTTAGCGAGACATCATCATGTTCTTTTTCTGGGAGTTTTATCGCGGGAATTGAGAATTTCATAAATAAAATAAATAAATATAACATCATGCCTTCTACCCATTACTGGATGTGGCACTCTGCCGAAGCAGATCTCGGTAAGGGATATATTTTGCGCGTGAAGTGCGGTTACCAATCGTCGTTAGTGGTGGAGGAGCCACAGGGGTACCTTTTGAAATTATGAAAATTGTCGCCTGTGGGAATCGAACCAGGGTTCTCAGGATCCACAGGCCGACTTCATACTACTGAGCTAGCAATCCCATATTTCTTCTTGTTGATAAATACAAGTTAAGTGTATAAAAGCAAAATTTTCAGTTAATGAAAATGCCAACTTTTTGGTTGAACCAGTCTAAAAATTTAAAAAATTATAATATGGTTCTGTATAATTCAGACTACGAGAAATTGAATGCCGTTGAGCGCATTTTCATATCTTTTTTAGATAGCGAGTACAGCGATTTTTGACTTTTTAATAATTTCAACTTTGAAGGCCTATATCTCAAAAACTAAAAGAGATATTAAAATGCGGTT
Source organism: Pterostichus madidus (assembly GCA_911728475.2). NCBI lineage: Eukaryota > Metazoa > Arthropoda > Insecta > Coleoptera > Carabidae > Pterostichus > Pterostichus madidus. The sequence continues at coordinate 32,014,428 of OU452312.1, forward strand.
TGAACGAGTATATTTCTCGTGCTCCAATTAGCTTATACAGAAATTTTGAAAATTTTGAAAATTTTACTATTTTTTCAAAATTTTCATTTTTCCATATTTCAAAAAATTGAAAAGATAATGAAAATCTGTGAACATCAGTGAAATCCTCTCGTAAAAGTACATAGGTATGCAAAATTTGAGGTAAAAATTTGCAAGGGTACATTTTTTATTACAAAAAAACGAAAAATCACTGTTTTTTAAAGATTTCTTAAGGGGTACCCCTTAAGTTTTTTACGAATTTTGGCCATTTTTAGTATTTTTGCTCTAAAAATAGTATCCGTGGAGCAAAAATTCTGAAATTTTACATACTTATGTATTTTTTCGCGAGGAATCTACTAGTGTTTACAGATTTTCATTATCTGGTCAAGTTTTTAAAATATGACCAAAAGAAAATTTTGAAAAAAATTGTAAAATTTTCAAAAATTTTCTAAATTTCCATAATAGTTAATTGGAGCACGAGAAATACACTCGTTCAAACCGCATTTCATTATCTTTTTTAGTTTTCGAGATATGGGCCTTCAAAATTGAGATTTTTAAAAAGTAAAAAATCGCTTTATCTCTAATACTATAAAAGATATGAAGATGCGCTCAACGGCACTCGATTTCTCGTAGTCTGAATTATATAGAACAATATTTTAAAATTTTTCTATTTTTAAACTGGTTCAACTAAAAAAATTGGCATTTTCATTAACCAAAATTTTTGCGATTATGACTCCGGCAATACAAAAAATATGTATTGAGGTTCAAATTATGCATAATTATGTATAAATATATGAGCAATTAAATGGTGAAATCCCCAATTTTATATTTATTTTAAATTAACCGTAAACAGAAACAAAAATTAATATAAACATATCGCCAGGCTTCGCAGACACTGAAGTAGGATTCAATTCTATAAGACAAGACACAATATAAATTAAATTATTTCCGATCTAAAACTTCAATTCAAGCCAAGCCGACCGCTAGTATTTTTCTATTTACTTTTCCCAGTAAAGAAACTTTTCTTATAAAAATGTTTCTAAGTGGAGCCTCAATTTCCGTAAGCACATAAGGTCCTAAAAAAATTAGTATCTCTCTCCTACGGCAAAGTAACGAAGTGTGAACCAGTGAACACTCCACCCCCTGGGGCAGAGTGTCCAGCATTTCGCACGTTCCAAGGCGATGCCTCCATAATGTTCAATTAACCCGCAAAATGAACGTTGTGTATTCGTACCGCAGTTGACCCTCAGGCGGCGCTGAGCCGCTGATGTCGATACAAACATGGTTTTTGCTCCGTGGCCGTGCTCTGCTTGCTCAACACTTCCAGAGCTACAGCTCAAGGTTACCAGAAAGAAAGAATTATGAGTTTATGTCACGTCGCCTAAAAACACTAAACACTCCCACGCTCGGTATAAAACTTCTTTTTTTTTTTAATAAAATATCCTTTACGATGGGGTAGGTGGCTCAGTGATATCAAGTCGGCCTGTGAATCCTGAGAATCCTGGTTCGATTCCCACAGCCGACAAATATTTTCACCATATTAAAATTACTCCTGTGGCTCCCCCACCGTGATTTGACGGCTGGTATTTGTACTTCACGAGCATAAATATATTACTTACCGATACCTGCTTCGGCAGAGTACCACACCCAGTAAGGGGTAAAACGCGTGATGATATATTTATTTATTTATCAAACAATTTTCACTATTTTAAAACTACCCCTGTGGCTCCCCCACCGCTAACATCTTTGGGGGCCGTAATTTTACGACTGGTAACCGCACTTCACGCGCAAAATATATCACTTACCGAGATCTGCTTCGGCAGAGTGCCACACTCGTGATGATATATTTATTTATTTTATATTTATTTATTTATGCTTTGCGATCGCTTGTCGTAAAATTTTTCCTAACTTAAACTTTTATTTGAGTATTAATTATGTTCTTGGCAGGGCTCGCTTCGCTCGCGCTTTAAACAAACAAACCCTAGGCCCGCAGATTGCAAGTTCCCCATAGGCCGAGATTTGTTTTTGGCTAAATTTACAAATACTACGTCGTCTAAAGCCTATAACAGAACGATTTATGCTAAACGATAATTGTAATGAGGGAAAGTTTAATTCGAGAGGCTTGTAAGCTGCACTAACATCTTTGAAGGCCATAATTTGACGGCTGGTAACTGCACTTTACGCGTATAAATATATCACATAACGAGCTCTACTACGACAGAGTGCCACACCCTATAAGGTAAAAGGCGTGATGATATATTTATTTTTTTATATTTAAATTTCTTATACCCCATTTTTCCAAGAAATCAAATGAAAAAATATAGCATGCTACCAACCGAGGGTAAAATAGTCACTTTCATTTATTTTTTGGGGCCCTCGACAGATGTGAAAATTAAATAAAAATATATCACCTAAAAAAATCGCAAAGGAATCCTAATAAAAACAATTACAAAATTTTGTTTTCCCATTTCAAAGAAAATGAAGGTTGTAAAACCAGACAAAAATTGCACCACACGCCAACTAAACAGTAATCTAATAATTAAGCAACCAAAAATAATTCAAAAATTAATAAGTACTACGCACTGTAAAATACACTATTAAGAAATAATAATTTACAACTGTCTGTCACTACCAACTTCGCGTTAGTAATATAAACCTCAGGTGAGAGGAAGGAGGGAACAAGAAACAAAAAACTATTTCCGGTTGAGTGGATAAGGTTATGACTTTAGTGCTAGATCACAGTTGAAACAGCAGACCAACATCAGAACGACAACTCAACACAAACTATTAATTATTTTGTCAGAACTAATTAACTCACTGATAATTCACTGGTAGCGAACCAGGTTAATTGAACAGTTATTGAACTATTAGTGCGTATGATTTTGATATCATTTGCAATGGATTTGATTGTATAATATAAATAATACTTGACGTACGATATGCACAAACCATGACGACTATGATTAGAAGTAAATTATTCCGTCACACAAATGTTTAATTATGATACTGACTCAGATAGCTTGTTAACGATCGATAAAAATATTCATATCTCCTCCGTCTTCTCAACATTCTATAACTCGATCAGTATCTGTTACTGATCGATAAGGTAATGACAACCCTTATTTTTCATGATAACTCTATGCAGTAGTTTTCAAACAGTGGGTCGTGAACCCCGGGGGGTAAGATATTGGTGAAGGGTCCCTTGTACTGTAATAGACCACAGAAGTAAACGTCACCAGGAGGCGTGGCTTAAGCGTTCTATCTTTTTCTATTGTAAGGCAACGTATGGCGTAGCACACTTCTTATGAAAAGACATTTGATTTTTAGTCTCATTTTTGTTTACATGTTTTGTTTTGCGCTTTTTTGTGCAATAAATTAAAATGAGGTGGTGTTTTGCACCTGGCTCTAATCATAACGAAATATACAAGTGCAAAAAATTCAAAATTGTGAGGTTATGATTGTAGAGATATGAAGTTCACTGCGACATACGTTTCTTTTCAAATTTAAAATAGACATAAAAAATCTATTACATGACATTTCAAAACAATAACCATTTATATTGGTAACATTAAAACAGTAATTTGTTGCATCATTGGTCGTTTCCCTTAAAAATTTCAATTTTGATACTTATAAAATAAAAACGCGATAAGACAATGGTAACTGCATATACCATTCGACTCGCATTTAAATTTACCGCCCTAATATGGACCGCCCACTTCTGTGGTCTATTGGAATTAAGTTCCTGTTGTGTAGACAAATAAATAAATAAATAATGGCTATTTTTCCCAACGTTGAAGTTTACAACACTCGTTTGCATTGTTACCTCGTGTTGTAAACTTCATCGTTGTGAATAATAGCAACCATTATAGCGTCGTTGTATAATATACTATTATGACAGGCAATTCATCTTAGCCCAGACATTGTTTAAATTAAATTGCACATAATATTCGAGAAAATACCTACAAATTTACATAGCAATAAAGCCAACTTTCCTTTGTTTACAAATACTGAAAATACTGAGTAACCTAAACCCCAAAGCATTCTTCCAATTCCACCATAAACTAAAGCAATCAGCAGTGCACGTAAGTGGAACAGCCATCTCTAAAAATACCTTCACGTCATCGTCGGTAAAGAAGGAAACTACATCACTCCCTTCTGCACCCTGCAGCTCGGCAACGCCGTGAAGCAGCAGACCGTACTGCTTCTGTTGCGTCTACGACACAGGGTTCTATTTCAGGAGGATGAAGCTTGTGCTGTTGATGATGATGATGTCGTAAAGGATGCATGGTATATAGGTTTGAGGACGGTTTACACTAGGAGAGGTCTTAGAAGTACCAACAGTAAAATGGATACAATGAGAGTGGTAATTGCTTCATAAGGAACTAATTATTTTGGAAGTTTATTTTGTTATTTGTTTGCTACTTTGCACAATAGGGACTTTATCTCAATTATGGTAGCTTATGGTGGAATTACAGCTACTTAGACACGGTCAAATATTATATATCTCCTTCTTCAATGGCGCTACAGCCCGAATCGGGCCTGGGCCTACTGGGCACACCGAGCCGCAGTTTTTACGCTGCCGTACTGCCAGTTTCCGTAGTCGATGTTACTTTTTAAGGCATATGTATAAGTGACTAGTTTATAGCGCCCGAGTATGATTAATACAAGTAACTGTATTTTTTTATTTAACGACAAATCATACTTTGTCGACAGGCGGATTCGAACTGACGAACCTTGGTTCGGGTGACGTCACAGCATGTTAAGAGATGTGCATTAACACGCTCGACCACCGCGCCTGTATGTATGCAGGGTGTTAATTTAAAAAGTGGGGATAGGAATTTAACATGGAAAATCAGTTTTTCTTGCACAACAGTTCCCAAATTATGATAAACAAAATCCTGTGTATAAGTTGAAGTCAACGAGAGTGTGATATGAATTTGGGAATTCTTTTGCCTATGGTTTACTTGCATTAGGTCAGCGAGTTTTGAACGCTCGATCTCTTATCCACTGGTGTAACCTCAGCTTTAGTTTTCAGTTCCTGATGAGTGTTTATCTGGATTTATTAGACTTTTATTAGGTAATATTGGGGTAAATGTGTTCTGATAGTACAGTTTCAGAAGACTTATTTTTAGGTGTGAGTCAAGTTTAAAATTAGTTTTGAAGGATGATGGACTGCTCGAGATTAGTTAGTGAAGTCAGTAGATATTTCTGAGTGCTGTCATATCTTCAATGCAGATATTATGTACGTTTATATTGAGACAGATTTTCCAAACTTTATTTTAAATATTGATTGAGTGAACTCGTCATTTTAATTTTAGTTTAAAAACTGATTAAATGTCTATTCATTAAGACGTACATATTTTCTGCATTTTGTTGATCCAATAATGCTTTTTGTAGCATAGAATTTTGGTGGTACGAATTTTAAATAAAATTAGATGTTTTATGTAATTCAGGTGGCAAATGAAATAACTTTTTTTTAACTTATAATATAACAAGCATGGAATATCAAGGGCGAATCCGCGGAGGGGGCCATGAGGGCCATTTCCTCCTCATGGGCTTATATTTTTTTTAGTGTTTTATAAGCTTTTTTTCCCAGTTTGATAACCCTTACAGAAAAAAAATCGCTGAAAAACTTTGTAATACTCTGAAACAACTCTAAAAAGCTTTCAAAATTTGAATTGTCAGACATTTTCCGAGGTTTTCAGACTGAAATTTAAAAACTAAGAACAGAATACAAAATACATCCAAATATATATTCCACACAAAAATTACAATATTGTTTGTCAGTATTATATGTTTTTCTTAAAAAGAGGCAAAATGATTTTCTAGATCCGCTCTTGTGGAATAGTAGTCATTTCTCACGAGTATGAAAGATTGTAGAACAAGCATAAGAAATTAATATTCCATCGATATATTAATTTATATTTTAATAATAATTCAACATTCACAGTTCCTAAGAAAGACACTATTTTTGTCTTTGTCGAGTTGCATTAAACCATATTCATTGATAAAATTTTGGATTAGTTAAAACTCTTTTGAGAATTGATCTGTTAGTGTATATTTTGTTTGTATCAATGCGCCATTTTATGTCAACTAAAAGTAACCTACTGACGGCATAACAATGTATAATCATATGTCAATATCATTTTAAAAACTACATTTTTCAACTAAAAAGGTTGTTTACTGATTCCGTTAACCTAGTTCTACATAATCATAAAAAGAATCACATCCTGTGTATAGAATTACACATGTTACAATAAAAATACTTTCAACACATTTGCCTAAAACCGGAATTCATGAACAAAGTTTGCAACCTGAAAACATTCCAAACAGAACAGATAGGTAAGTCACTGCCAAACCTAGTTTCCATTACAATTGCAAACAAAATAACAGAAAACGATCGACGTCATTGTGCGCAACGTTCAATTGTTCGTTTAACAGTTCAACTGTTCTCATGACGTCATAGCACTGTTGATTATTAGCCACAGCCCTCTTTGAGAAACGGCGACGTTTCTATTATTAAATAAATCCTGATTTCCGCGCCAAAGACGGTTTCCGACGCCGTCGCCATGTGACGACGATGTTTCCGGTGGGCTTCGGGTATTGAATGTGAAGCCTTGAGGCTTTGTCAAGATATGTGTGTATGAATTATCATTGTGGGAAAGGAAAAACGGCTTTAGGAAATTCAATTTTAGATTTGGTTTCTTACTGCTTGAATAAACAATATATGCTTTCAATATAATTGTTTTCGTTGCTACTTTACAAGTATAGAAGTTAAAATAATTATTTATTACTTTCAATCCATGGGGTAGATTACTCAGTGGTATCAAATCGGTTTGTAAATTTGAAAACCCGGATTTGATTCCCACAGCCAACAAGCAATTTTCACCTGTGGCTCTCCACCCACTAACATCTTGGAGGGGGAATGACTTGACAGATGGTAATCGCACTTAACGAGCAAATATATCTTACCGAAATCTGCTACGGCATAGTGCCACACCCAGAAATGAGGTAAAGATGTGATACATTTATTTTTAATTTTATTTAAAAAAAATAATAATAAAAAAAATTTATCATCATGCCTTTTACCCATTACTGGATGTGGCATTCTTTCGAAACAGATCTCAGTAAGTGATATATTTTTACACGTGAAGTGCGATTGACGCAGCCCCCAAAGATGTTAGTGGAGGGGAGTTACAGGGGTAATTTTTAATTTGGTGAAAATGTTTGGCGGTTGTACGGATCTAACCAGGGTTCTCAGGATTCACAGGCCACTGAGCCATTACCCCATTTGAATGAATAAATTTTATTTACCTTGGAAGTAAAGTTATTTATAGTTTATAATATCGGGCATTAATTAATATTATAATTTTTATAATAATTTAACCTTAAAAAGTCGAGACTCTCGTCTAATCTAGACTTTCCGGAGACCGAGACGATACCATAAAAATCAACACAAAATCAAATCTGACCCAAAGTCTCGTCTCGTCTCAGGACAACACTAACCTAATAAATTTTTAAATTATACTGTAATAATTAATATTTTTGTCAAACTTTTAATATGCCTTTATTAATTTAAACCAAGTTGAAAAATTAAATTTTCTTAGTGCATCTGACCATAAATAAACTTTAAACAGTAGCAGAGATTGTATACCATACGTTTCCTTGTAGTCGTGCGCCAGGAAGTAAAAATACACCGCCATAAAAATGATTGAAGTTACGCGATTTAGTTTCCACTTGATTTAAATCTTCCTGGTATACAACAATTAACATCCCATCACAAAACGATTTAAATGATTATATAACCAAGCCAATTAAATACAAATCTCCTAGCAGGCTCTTGCTCCTGCAAAAACAAAAGCTTCTTTCATACAACAAAATAAAAACAAAAGACTATCTCTCGGGAGATGCGAGACAATGAAGTCACTAACACTGCCGCCGCTCTAGGGATTTAAGTAACTGCAGCAAGAAGAATGGAACAGAAAGAAGAGAAGAGCTTCTTCGAATTGTGAACGGATGCTACATCAAAGATACTTCCCCGCGCCCTTCTACACAACTGGAGGGTTGGAGAACGTTTGCTACCTTCTACAGAATATATAAAGACTTGCCTTCTAAGAAGTGCAGAGGATGCTACAACTACCAAAAGAATGGTTAAGAGTTTTTCAATAACTGTTCTAAGTTTTTGTTACTGCTTTTACTGAAATTTGCATCTAATTTACGTTACCTCGGAAAATTGTATGAGGAAATATTTTGAAGACAATCTCAATTTATTTAGGTCTATAATACAGGATGATCAAAAGGAATTGTTATAGTTGGCAGTACAATTCCAGAGATCTTTTTATTCCACAGTTGGCACAACGTCAGATAAAGGCGGAAATGCTATTTGACATTTCTAATAAATACAAATAGGTTATGTGAGGAGTCTGACAGCTAATAGAATTTTGACTTTTTAAGTAATAGAAATACTTTAGAAATAAATGTAATAATAAATGTACTCAAATTTAAATTTTAAATGGCACTGTCAACAACAGGAAATGAATTTATGTATCAGGCTTACCAATTTCAAGTAGTTTTTTTTGTTGCCAACTGTAACAATTCCTTTTGATCACTCTGTAGTATATTAAAGAACTAGTTTCATAAGGTGATCTGTTAACGCACGAGTGCAAATTTGGAAAAGAGCCGCTCTGAGGCGAGTTTTACAAAGGACGAATGCGAATTTTATAATTCTGTTAGATTTTTAAAACTGCGACTTGTCAAAAATATAAATTGTTGTTTTTTATCATTCGTGTTGGTAGCGCTTCTCATAACACAGACAACTGAAATATCATATTTTTTGAAAATTAATCAATATTTTTTTCTTTATTATGAATGTTTTTAATTTGATCTAATTCTAGCATATTCTGTTAGTAATATTTCAACACCGACAATTTACAATTTTAAGGTTATATGTCATTCATCTGTCAAATTTAAGAGCATTCATAGCACTCCTAGAAAATAAAAAGCGCCAAAAACAGTGCGTTTATAGATCTCCTTAGCAACGTCTTTATAGTGCGTTATTATTAGTATTTTATATTTAATCATTTTCAGGCAGATTCATAAAGCGGATTAGCGCTAACACCATGTTTTATTTCATTTTTAACTCTCTTTTCAATGTACGAAAGAAGTTTATTTTAACTTGAGTTAGAGAATTAATTAGCATCAAATTTAGTTCATTTCTTTAATCTGTTTTAATTTGATACAGAGTTATAGATAATATTAAAAACGGTGTTAGCGCTAATCCGTTTTGTGAATCTGTCTGTTTAGCTTTATTGTAACACACAAGTAAAATTGATATGCATTAAATATTTTTTTTAAACGCCGTACTGCTGGAATAGCCTATTGTAGTGTATAACACACCTATTAAATAAATTTAAAATTCTGAATAAATATAACGTAATACTTTATTTAAAGTACAAGTTATTACTTTCTGTTTATACTTTATAGTTGATCCATAAATAAACATTAAATATCAATAATCTTTTCGTACAACGATACAGATTGAATACATGTCCAATATGTATTTCAATTTCACAACATAAATCAAATTTGCATACTTTTGTCTTTATTATCCGCATATAAAATCCTATAAATAATTTACGAGTGTTGTGCAGTGTATTTTGACAGCTTAATGCGCAAGTAAAGGCCTGTTCACCTGCAATGCATTGTGGGAGTATATGTTACGGAACAATAGAGCATCACAAGAGCGAGGGAGACAGCGATAAACAAAAGTGCGAATACAAGAACAATGTTGCACCAGTAACATATGTTGCGTACAAGAAATTACTATTTAAGAATCATTACATGCATTCAGTAAAGAGCCGGACTCGGCAGATTTGTGTTTCGCTTCGATGAAGCCAGAAATTAATATTGGAATGTGGATAATTTGATGAAAGAATTTTTTACTGTTTGTTCTAGATAGAAAAGCAATTATTTTTTCTTGAAACTGACATTTAATAATTAATCAGAAACTAATCTTAATTAGAACTCAAAATTTGTTTATTTGATTTATAATAGTTATTTGTATAACAAGGAAACAAAATTAAACATTTCCATCCGAAGGTCTTGTTTTATTTCTCGAGCCAAAAGCGAGAGATATAAAGCACCTGAGGAAAGAATGGTTCAGTGGTATCAAGTCAGCTTGTGGTAATTTCCCTAGGGAAGAAAAATTTACTTTCTTCCCTAGGTATAAAAAATAATACTTTCATCCCTCAATTGAAATAAGAAATATTTGTGGTTGATAACACAAGTCGCTTGTTGTTTATTAAAACTCATTTAAAGTGCTAGTTGACAAGAAAACCTAAGTGCTAAGAAGATAATATAACGAGCACAATTTCGTTCCACGTGCCTTGTTCTTGTGACAACGGTTCAAGTGAAAGTACCCGTTGAACGTGTACAAATTAAAGTATCACCATAGACAAAATATATATAGACGTCTAACTAAATGTATTAAAATAGCAACGCTTTTTATCAATGAAATTTGTAGTTCTGGACGAGTCTCTATTGCAGCGCTAATGTCGAATAATTCATAATACACAATTTATTTTAAATATAACATACATATATACTAGATGTGGCTATTAAATAACGAGACTGATGTCGTTTTAACATTTTATTTTGATTTCATACCTATTTACTTATTATCACCTTCAATATACTCCCTACAACGCTCCACTCGAATCTTGCATTGTTCGAAACAGTGCTGGAAGTCTTCTTCTATCAGCACCTTAAGGACACGTGCCGCTATCTCTTTCACAGCTCAAATGTTGTTCCTTTTAAGGCAAATTTCACGTTAAGAAACAGATAGAAGTCGCACGGTATAAGATCCGGCGAATAAGGCGGATGGTTCAACACTGGAATGCTGTACTTGGTTAGAAACCTCTTGACAGACATTGCGGAATGCGCCAGCGCATTGTCTTAATGGAGAACCCATGACTTGTACTTCCAAAATTCGGGTACTTCTTTCAATAAATTATAAGTTTCAGTAACAGTTTTGCCAAGTTTCTTCTGAAATTTCACAACAATTCGTTGCTATAATGTTGCACTTAACATTTTTCCGGCGAAACAAAAAAAAAAAAAAACTCTAATGAAAACGAAAGCTACGGCTATACGGATTTGTTTACAGAAGTGAGAAGTACTGCATTCGAAAGAGAAAGCTTCACACTAAAAAGATTATGGTCGCTGGCTTTTGGTGCATGCGCACTTTTTCTGTCAGTCTCGTTATTTAATAGCCACACCTCGTACATATATATCTTCACGCTATATGCCAAGAAATGGGTTAGCACGAACCCTAAAATCACTCAAAATATTCACTCATTACATTCATCAAATAATCAGTCCTCGTCAAACATTCTCATTCAAACACACCATCCTCACTTTAACCACATTCAAAGATGTTAGTGGAGGGGGTGCCACAGAAGTAATATTAATATGGTGAAAATGTTTGTTAACAGTGAGAATCGAACCAGGTTTATCAGGATCCACAGGCTGACATGATACCACTGTGCCACCCATATAATTCATTTTAAAAGTAATTAATTCACAATTCAATCTAAATAAGCCCTAATTTATTGTTTATTAATTAATAACCGATATTAGTGCTGCAATACGGACTCATTCAGAACTACAAATTTCATTGATAAAAGCGTTTTCATTCGAATATATTTCGTTAGACGTCTATATATATTATGTCGGTGGTACCACCACCAGCCAACAGAACGACTGCTAAATGTTATCTTTAAAGTTCTAGTCACGCAAAATGTACAAATATATGCGAATTAACTAACTCTCAGCTCAGTTATTAAGTCACCGGGACTGGGAATTTTATTTTAAACGACCTAATTATTGGTTTAATTATTTAATAAATAATTGGTGTAACAGGTTAATTAACTGTTGCGGCGGAAACTAATTGACGTTTCAAGTTTCTTGTTCGTTTCTACTGTTTTGGTTTTATAAATAATACTTAAAATATAGTAATTATTGGCACACAAACCAAATTTAACCAGTGATGGAATTACCCATATTTTAAACCTCGTCGATTAGACGAGTAGAATATAAATGTTGTACTTTACCAGACTGTCATTTTAAAATAAATAAATAAATAAATAAATAAATAAATAAATATAACATCTCGCCTTCTACCCATTACCGGATGTGGCACTCTGCCGAAGCAGATCTCGGTAAGTGATATATTTAGCGCGTGAAGTGCGGTTACCAGTCGTCAAATCACGGCCCCCAAAGATGTTAGTGGTGGAGGAGCCACAGGGGTAGTTTTTGAAATTATGAAAATTGTTTGTCGGAATCGAACCAGGATTCTCAGGACCCACAGGCCGACTTCATACCACTGAGCTAGCCACCCCATTTTTGTTATAGTCTATGTACTTTACTTGACTGTTTTGGTAAAAATCTACTTTCCATACTAAAATTAGTAAGGAAAGTAGGCACTTTCTTGCCGGTTTAAAAAAAATAAATAAATAAATATATCATCACGCCTTCTATCCATTACTGGGTGTGGCACTCTGCCGAAGCAGATCTCGGTAAGTGATATATTTTGCGCGTGAAGTGCGGTTACCAGCCATCAAATCACGGCCCCCATAGATGTTAGTGGTGAGGGAGCCACAGGGGTAGCTTTTAAAATGGTGAAAATTGTTTGTCGTCTGTAAGAATCGAACCAGGGATCTCAGGATCCACAGGTCGACTTGATACCACTAAGCCTAGCTACCTCATAAAAAAAAAGTAATTTCTTTGTTGTTACGTTGCCATGGTTTCTATGAAGGTCTATATTGTAGAAACAACTGACATCCTTAATTAAATCAAACAAATAATGCGATCAATGCTTCACTAAGCCCGAAAACAAATGAAGCGTAGAACATAACAAATCGTCACACTAATTCCCAAGACCTGAAACCTAAAAACATCGAAAATCCCTATGAACCGCATCCTTACAACTCACAATGTCACTAACGGAACATATGCGACCCACGTGACCGCCAAATAAGGGCAGGCTCAGGCAGCAAGCCTCTGTCTATAATATTTCCCGTTTCCCCACCCCTTAGAACCACCCTGTATGAGTCAGACAGATGATATACTGACACAGCCCTTGAATGTGAATCTGGAGGAGTGATTCATCATCCGGTATTTTTAGAATATTTTTCTCCTTTGGGATAAGAGATGGCGTGTGTATAAATAAGAAGGTGTTTTGCTATTTTTGTATTTGCTTTCATGTACTCTGATACTTTCTAGGAATATAAATTGTAATTAGCGCAACCTTGGTAACTTATTTCTTTTGTTTGGAAGAAATTCTTCAAATATTTGTCGTACAATATCATCGTCTCATGTTGTCTGTTTAAAATTGTTAAGTTTAAATGGAATACAAATTGATTGAACTATATAAATAAAATAAAATAAATATATCATCACGCCTTTTACCCATTACTGAATGTGGCACTCTGCCGTGACAAATCTCGGTAAGTGATATATTTTTGCGCGTAAAATTCCGTTACCAGTCGTCAAATCACGGTTTCCAAAGGTTTTAGTGGAATGGGCTACTTTTAATGTGGTGAAAATTGTCGGCTGTGGGAGTCGAACGAGGGTTCTCAAATCCACAGACCAATTCGTTACCACGGAGCTACATACCCCATATTGAGCTATATATATAGATCACTATATTTCTAAATATACTGAATTTTTAATTTAACTTCGCCCCAACCGTTTTTGAGAAATAAAATAAAATTTTGAAATTATTTTCCATTATTATTTACAAATAAATCTAATATTTTCAAATTTATTACAATATTTTAGGGTAGGTGGCTTAGTGGTATCGTGTCAGAATGTGAATTTAAGAACCCAGGTTCGATACTCACAGTCACACCATTTTCATCACATTAAAATGACCCCTCCACTAGCATCTTTATCAATATCATCAATTGTTTTCGAGATATGAACGAAAATTCTAAAGAGAAGTGGGAAGAAAAGTTGTTTCTTATCTACTTCATGGTTTTTTATTTTTGTTATTTCCCGAGCGAAGCTCGGTCTTCCAGATATTGTTTCATTTATAATAATAATTTTTGTTTTCTATCGATCCGTATTCAGATCAATCATTCGTTCTAATTAGAAATAAGTTGTAGCTGGGAATCGAACTAGGGTTCTAATATCTACAGACCAATACGATACTATGGAGCTATTTACTAAAAAAAAAAAAAACTAAATTGAAGTTAGTAGCAACCGCAATTGTTCTAGTAAGAAAAGCAAATTGTATGGGAATAGTTTTAAGTTTTAATACTTATAATAAACAAAATGTAACAACAGCGTAATCTAACATACCGCCTTCATTTTAACTTAATACCAATAGTAATCACAATAATTTATGAACAATTTAATTAGAAATAAAATTTTTAAGTACCATTCCAAAGCGGGCTAGCAACAATTAATTTAGCATCAAGCACTAGAATTATGCTCCGTTCTATTGTCTTTTGCAAATTGTTTATAAACAATGACAGAAATTATTAATAGCTTGATTATATTACTAAATTCTCTGGGTCAATTAAGAACACGTTTATTTCATATTTGATACTTTGAATTCCACCTAATTATTAAACTACCGTTATCTTATCTTTCTGACTTTTCTAAAAAATTTATTTTCCATTTTAATTAGTCATCTAAGAATGACTAATTATTTAAATGGTTAGATGGCCATGATTTTACTGCCCGTGTTTGGTATGAAATTATGGAAATTATAATTTATCCAACGCAATAATTATTTTGTTTAAACCTTGGAAAGATATTAAGTAATTGTTATAGTTTTTCTGTTCCATATATGCTTGTCCTTTCTATTGTGAAAATTTAGTTTTAATTATTTTTGAATAAACTGTATTTGGAAATTGGGTCGAAGGTTGCAAGCTGTCAAATTGATTAATGGTAGATTAAACGATATTGGAATTCATACGAATTTTAATTCGACTCTGCTAAACTTGAAATTCTCAAGGTGTTTTATAATTTAGTATAATTTACAACTTTTAAATTTGCTTATCACGCCTTTTACCCATTACTAGATGAGGCACTCTGCCGTAGCAGATCTTGCTAAATGGTATATTTATGCGCGTGAAGTGCGGTTACTAGCCGTCAAATCACGGACCTTAAAGATGTTTGTGTAGGATGAGTCACAGGGGTAATTTGAATGTGGTAAAAATTGTTTGTCAGTTATGGAAATCGAACCAGGTTTCTTAAATTCACAATTAGACTAGATATCATTAAGCCACCTACCCCATAATAGTTATTTATATAACAATGGTGAAAACAGGCGTTTCTAGCCCGTGGCATGATTATTAGTACGAGGCGCAAAGCGTCGAGGGCTAATACATGCTCAGGGTCAGAAACGCTAATTTCACCTGTGGTACATATAATATTTTATGCACAACAAAATAACATTTACTTATATGTTCGAAAGATTAAAATATGTACATAGGTTATATGTCAAACTGCCATTTTGTAAAATCAAGTATTCACAAATAAATAAATATATCATCACACCTTCTACCCATTACTGGGTGTGGCACTCTGCCGAAACAGATCTCGGTAAGTGATATATTTTTGCGCGTGAAGTGCGGTTACCAGCCGTCAAATCACGGCCCCCAAAGATGTAAGTGGAGTGGGAGCCACAGGAGTAGTATTAATGTGGTGAAAATTTTTGTCGGCTGTGGGAATCGAACCAGGGTTCTCAGGATCCACAAGCCGACACAATAATCACTGTACCACCTACTCCATAAGTATTCACAATAAACAAAAATTGTCATTTTATTTATGTATCCATAGGAATTATTTGTTTATGGCACTAGGGCCAAAAAGAAGTGTTTAAGCCCGCTTTTTAAGGGTAAAACACATGAATTTCGGTCCAGTTGTGCATAAAATAATTTAAATTTGCATAAATAAAGCAGATCTAGGTGAGTGATATTTTGTGCGTGAAGTGCGGTTACCAGCCTTAAATTACAGCCTCCACAGATTAGTTAGTGGAGGGGATGTCACAGGGGTAATTTTAATGTAGAGAAAATTGTTTGCTAGCTGTGTAAGAATAAGAAAGAATACACGAATTATGAATGTGGATTGTATAATAGGATAGGAAGGGCAAATAGTGTATAAAGGGTTCGTGCTACCTCATTTGGTGAAACATAGCGTGATGTTATGTATGTACGAATATGTGAAATTTTCATCTGGCATGTATTATTGTTATTGTATTTACCAAACTATTTACATAACAAATGAATAGAAAACATTCAATCAGTGGAGATATATGTAATTAGTATGTATGTATGTAAAAGACAAGCGTTAAAGAAAAGTGGCAATGAAAAATGTGTGACGCCGAGGTAAAGAATAAAGAAGCAATCATCATGAACAGAGTGATATTCCCAGCAGTTCTGACATTTTTATATACGGTACAGTTCAGAGCAATTGTGAATTGTACTTTACGCATGTAGTGTGTGCGTGTGAACGAGGCATAACAATACGGTGGAAATTCATTGAAATTTCAACGGTTCATGAACCTTAACAAATGATAACGACATCGAGTTTTATCATTAATTTGTGTCTGCGGCCCACGTGTTATTTCGGTAATTTCATGTTATTTTCATGTTTTTAGGTCAGCGATAATCATTGGTTACATTCAAATCGATTGTTCTGAGGCCTTAGAATTTTTCAAGTCGTGATAATTTGATAGCAGTTTTGTTACTTCACCAGAAATCACCATTAACGTCACTGTTTTCGGATACAATATCGTGAACGAGAAAGCATTTTGGAATTTACGATTATCTTCAATTTATTTGACCACAATCTTAAAATAATGTTTTTTGTAACGTTCACGTAACGGAATATTCGACAGTATTTATCTTCAAAAGGAATAGCACGAATCTTTACAATATTCAGAAATAATTATTGAAAAAGCAATGAGCGTTCGCCGGGATTTGAACCCAGAACCTTTCATTCGCATGATGACTGCTCTAACCAATTGAGCTACAAACACTCGGCGAATACTCAGGCTTTTTCGTGCAATCATTATTTCCAACAATTACCAACTGGCCATGTGTCACTAAATTATTTCTTTTACAATATTCATTCATCAGGTTCATCCACATTCATAATTGGTTTCATAGAAGCTCGTTTTTCCTACCGTTTAGAATCTTTCGTTCATACAACGAAACCTTTAATCAAATCCATCCATTTATTCCCAGATCACCAATGCAATTTCTCATCCTCAATTTTCATAATTTACACCTATTTCATCAATCTTTCAATATATACCGAGTGTATCAAGAAAAACGGGCCATAGGCGCATAGGAAAATAGGTTTTTCGGTGCGCATTGCTTCTCAAATTATTTTAGACAAAAATGCTTCAAATAAAATTATAAATTCTAAAAAATGTATCTAAACCGCAGAAATTAAATACGAAAATTTACAAAATTACAATTTAATTAATGTTAAACAAATAAATAAATATATCATCACGCCATCTACCCATTACTGGGTGTGGCACTCTGCCGAAGCAGATCTCGGTAAGTGATATATTTTGCGCGTGGTGCGGTTACCAGTCGTCAAATCACAGCCTCCAACGATGTTAGTGATGGAAGAGCCACAGGGGTAGCTTTTTTGAAATTATGAAAATTGTTTGTCGCCTGTGGGAATCGAACCAGGGTTCTCAGGATCCACAGGCCGACTTCATACCACTAGCCACCCCATGAAAATGTTAAACAATGAATTAAAAGAAAATAACAAACAAATGTATTAATATTTTCTGCAAAAAGTAAATCAATATTAAAAAAAATTACGAATATTTTAGAACCGCAGCCGACTAACATTTTTGGAGGCCGTGATTTGACGGCTGGAAACTGCACTTCACAAAATATCACTCACCTAGATCTGCTTTATTTATGCAAATTTAAATTATTTTATGTGCAATCAGGCCGAAATTAATGAGTTTTAGCCTTAAAAAGCGGGCTTAAACTCTTCTTGTTGGCCCTCAAAATACAGAGTGAACAAAAATAAGTGTTTCAGTTGGCAACACAATTCTGGGGGATTTTTTACTGTACAGTTGACACAATGCCAGTAAAGGCGGAAATACTATTTGACATGTCATTTTTACAAAATAAAATATAAATATATCATCACGCCTTTTACCTATTATTGGATGTGGCATTCTGGCGGGGCAGATCTCGGTAAGTGATATATTTATGCGCATGAAGTGCGGTTACCAGCCGTCAAACCACGGCCCTCAAAGATATCAATGGAGAGAGAGCCACAGGAGGGATTTTAATGCGGTGAAAATTGTTTGACGCCTGTGGGAATCAAACCGAGGTTCTCAGGATTCACTTGCCGACTCGATACTACTGAGCTAGCTACCCCATAGTTATTTTTATAATAAAAACAAATCGGTTGAGTGATTGAAATACTCTACTTTTGCTCCGTGAGTAATGTTAAGAAATAAAAGTATGTGGGTAAGGAAAACAATATAATATATATATATATCATCACGCCTTCTACCCATTACTGGGTGTGGCACTCTGCTGAAGCAGATCTCGGTAAGTGATATATTTTGCGCGTGAAGTGCAGTTACCAGTCGTCAAATCACGGCCCCCAAACATGTTAGTGGTGGAGGAGCCACAGGGATAGCTTTTTCAAATTATGAAAATTTGTCGCCTATGGGAATCGAACCAGGGACCTCATGATCCACAGGCCGACTTCATACCACTGAGCTAGCCATCCCATAAACAATGATTTTTATTAATTTAAATTTTCAAATGTTACTGCCAACAACAGGAAATAAATTTATGTATCAGTCTTACCAATTTCATGTAGTTTTTTTTTTATAGCCAACTAAAACAATTACTTCTGATCACTCAGAATATCACTTACCGACTGCTACGACAGAATGCCACACTAGCAATGAGTAAAAAGCGTGATGATATATTTATTAATTTTATCACTATAAAATACAATAAAATAAAAGTCCATTAAAATAGAGTGTTGCACCTATCATATAAAAACATAATTTGTAGTCTGTCCTATATTTTCATATTGGAAATATTATTATATTATTTATCGCCCAATTTATTATGCAAAATAATAACAATGTGTTTTTATTTTTGCCACGTGCCTCCTTCGGACGCTCCAGTAATATATGTAATGTTTAAATTTAAAATAAATATAAGTTGAAATATTTATAATTTAACAGAATTGCAGTTTTATGACACAGTTAAAGATTGCATAAATATGTGAGATTAAATCTCTGTATAAATAGTATGTTCCGCAAATTAAAATGCCTTTCATGTTATTCTGTCGCAATATAGTTTTGCATTCTCTCTGATAATAAAGTGTTTAGAATATAAAAGTTTGGTTTGCTGTTGTATAAGTATTATTTCATTTTTAAGAAACGGAAGTGGAAAAGACCCAGCATTCGAGATGTGTAATTAACGGATAAAATCATGCCTTAACGACCTGTTTAATTATATTTAATGTTAAACTTTGCGTGAAATGAAATGAACTGAAAGTTGAACCCATGTTTTATTTTCCTATTTGCGTTAGAACTGTTACTATACTACTGAAATTTAAAAGTTGTTCTGATTTATTTTTAGTTATTAATAAAAAAATTGAATTATGTATCCTATTGTTCGAACAAAAAGTTGGTTTTGTTTCCTTGTAAGCACAACAAACTTTCTAATACGATTCTTATTTTATATTACAAATAAATATTGATTGTAACGGCGTAGACGTAATATTCAAACAAATAAAATCGTACATTTACTTCACTTATGGCCGGTTTTATAAAGACAAATTGATTTATATTAAAAGTAAATAAAATTTATTCATTCAAATGACAGTTGAAGTTGTGACATTAATGTAATATATGTCATAAAATAAAGAAAATGTATGTAGTTTAGTTTTTGAGATATAGCCTCTGAAAAGTCGAAAATATGATGAGGTAATTTTTTTTGGAAAATTAAAGTTTTGGTAGGCTATATCTTAAAAACTAAACAAGATATGGTAATGCGCTCAACGGTATTGAATTCCTCGTGTCCGAATTGACTTATAAGCAAATTTTTAGCGATTTTTATATTTTGAATTTTTTTTAAGGGGTACCCCTGGATTTTTTTCGATTTTAGGCTATTTTCAGACTGTTAGCTCTAAAATTCTTCCTCATACGAATATTGTAACGAAAATTTACATACATATGTATTTTGACCCGCTGAATCCAATGGTAAAATCCCCAAGTGCATATGTCGTCTAGTTTTTGAGATATTGTTCAAAAACTGTTCGATGAAAAAATTTTACTGAAAACTTTTTGAAAAATAAAAAATGCTGAAAATTTATTTACAAGTCAATTGAAGCACGAGAAATTCAATGCCGTTGAGCGCATATTCATATATTGTTCAGTTTTTGAGATATAGCCTCGGAAAAGTCGAAAATATGGTGAGGTAATTTTTATTGAAAAATTCAACTTTTCTGGAGGCTATATCTTAAAAACTAAACAAGATATGAAGATGCGATCAACGGCATTGTATTCTCCGTGACTGAAGTGACCTATTAGTATACTTTTAGCACAGTCCGAACTATTCGTTCATATTCATATTCAATATCCGAATAAAATCAACATCCCCAGTAGATACCTCAGTGGTATCGAGTCGGACTGTGGATTGAGACCCGGGTACGATACTCACAGCCGACAAACAATTCCCATCACATTAAAACTACTCCTTTGGCTCCCCTCCACTAATATATTTGAGAACCATGATTTGACGGCTGGTAACCATCCTTCACGCGTATAAATATATCACTTACCAAGATCTACTACGGCAGAGTGTCACAACATGTAATAGATAAAAGGAGTGATGATATATTTATTTAATTTTGTAGTTTACTGCGACAATCGGATAGGTGGCTCAGTGGTATCGAGTCGGACTGTGGATTAAGAACTCGGGTTTAATTCCCACAGTCGACAAACAATTTTGACCACATTAAAATTACTTCTATGGTTCTCCTCCACTAACATATTTAAGAGCCTTAATATGACGGCTGGTAACCGCACTTCACGCGCAAAATAACATCACTTATCAAGATCTGCTACGGCAGTGTGCCACACCCAGTAATGGATAAAAGGCGTGATGATAATTACTTTACTTCAATAAACAGTTGTGTCTATATTATTCTCCATTTTCCAGTTAACAGTTCTTCTGCAGATGGCATTTGTCAGTTTAGCATCCAAAGGAGGAAGTTTAACCATAACTTAAACTATAAAGCTATCCCGACATTATAATCTCTCGTTTGACGTTAAGAACAAATTACGCAAGTTGTTAGAATGTCAGCGGGTAAAGATCGGCAAGTCTCGCGATCGCAGCAAGCAGAGAAAGTAAACAAGCCAACAGCGACTATAGAATGAATGCCACATTTTACATTCGGAACAGTATCGGTTCTACATATAGTTGGCCATGCACACTTCTTACGCAATCAATTGTAAATAGACTTCTGTGCTGCACCGATTCATATGTAAATATAAATATATCGAACTTATACACCGACCAGAATACCTGCGGTTTTAATTTTTTTAATTTTTGAAGGAATAAATGAGCTTCTAAGAAAGGAAATGAAAGGTGGGACCGACAGAATAGGAATGTTTAATGAAGATTAATTGTAAATCAGTAACAACTCGATTCTAGTACGATTTTTAAAAGTTAATTCAAATCACTTTCCGAAAACTAAATAATAACAAGATTATGTTATTATGGGGTGGCTAGCTCAGTGGTATGAAGTCGGCCTGTGGATCCTGAGAACCCTGGTTCGATTCCCACAGGCGACAAACAATTTTCATAATTTCAAAAACTACCCCTGTGGCTCCTCCACCACTAACATCTTTGGGGGCCGTGATTTGACAACTGGTAACCGCACTTCACGCACAAAATATATCACTTACCGAGATCTGCTTCGGCAGAGTGCCACACCCAGTAATGGGTAGAAGGCGTGATGATAAATTTATATTTATATGTTATAGGCAGATTTATAAAGCAGATTAGCGTTAGTATCATTTTTTATTTCGTTTCTAACTCTCTTTTCAATGCATGAAACAAGTGTATTTTAACTTGGGTTAAAAGAGTGTTAATTAGCATCAAATTTAATTCATTTCTTGTATCTGTTTTCATTTGAAACCCAGTTTATAATAATAAAAACAGTGTTAGTGCAAATCCGGCTTTTTTTAAACATTTTTCATATATCGCGCTTACAAATTGAATTTTGTACAACTGTTTTTGGGGATATGTTTTTGTGACGATGTCAAATTGTAAAAATATCAAACATAAATCTATCAGTTTAGCTGTGACTGCTCGTCTCATATAAAATTATTGGAATTATTATTATTTTTTTATAGTTAAAGGATGTTCCCAGGTTAAACGGCCGAAGAAAAATAAATATTTAGAACTTCAATATAACTCAAGTTCCTTTAAATGCGAAGATGTGTTCGAAAATGCATCGTTTAAGATGTTATACGAACGTGCAGATGAGAATTTTTAAATGAATCAGTTTAAAAAATTATAATTTTGAAAATATACTTCTATATCATCTAGACCGCGACAAATCAAATGCCGTTGAGCGCATCTTCATATCTATTTTAGTTTCTACACTGATGTTTGACCTTTTTTAAATCTCAACTTTGAAGGGCCATATCTCTAAAACTAAAAGAGATATTGAAATTAGGTTTAAACCAACGTACTTCTAGTGAAGAGGATCCCAAAAACATTAAGAATCAAAATATGTAACACCGGCTCTGCATATTATGAAAATGTTCACATAATTGACCGAATTATTCGTGATTATAAATTGAATGAATGCAATGCATGATTGATGGGTTCCCGTGAACAGCAACATTTTATAATTAAGAGCAAATTATGTAAAATTTAATTAAATACTCTTCATGTGGAGTTTAAATAAATTAACTTTCATGTTACACAATATATTAAATGCTTTCAGAATTCAATTTAGATCATTATTGTAATTAAAATACTAGAGTACACTTAGGTAATGTACATTCAATATTCGATGTTTCATTTATGAATATGAATTTTTAAAAGCTTGTTTTTAATTTATTCAATTAATTTTGATCGATTTTTAAATTAATTCCTAGAGGATGGATAAAAGCTTATTAATATTTTTTATAAAAATTAATCAACTAAAATAATATCTTTTTATGTAACTAGTGTTCAAAATATCATTTTATTGTACAAATGGAAGTTTGCAGCACAGCTCCTAGGCAAACTCATGAGTGCAATAAAGATACTTTCCACACGAGTTGCATACATTATTTTTTCTCCGATCGAATATTAACTAATTATACTAACTTTATTTATTACATTTCAAACGTCAAAAACATTTATTATTTCACGCGCAAAAATATATCACTTACCGAGATCTGCTTCGGCAGAGTGCCACACCCAGTAATTGGTAGAAGCAGAAGGCGTGATGATATATTTTTTAAAATTTTTTTAGGTAGTTAATTTTATTTCATAGCAACTTATTTTATCTTACAGTAGCGGTTTTTTATGTTCATTATACAATGGTTTTCAGTGACTAAAATAAGCAATTATTAATATATGATTAAGTCCATGACAACCATAAACAACTAACAATTGATACCAATACAACAGCTTAAAAACAGTTTTTGACAGCATTTTCATTCAATTTAGTTTAAATCTTTTTCTAACTTGAATGTACAAAAACCACTGCTGTTAAGAAAAACCATCGTATATCACACGAATGTCATGTTTGTGAGAATTATCACACTTCCATATAATGACTTATTTCACTAGCTTATAATATAATGTACTATTATCGAACGGTCGCCATTAGCAGTGTACAATAATACGGTTTATCGGATACTGTACGATAAAGTTACTTTTTGCACTGAAACTAAGTACATAATGATTCACATTTTGCACGATCGGCGAAAAAGTAAATAAATATTTCATTATGCCTTTTACCCATTACTCCATGTGACACTATGCCATAGCAGATATCGGCAAATATATTTACGCGCATAAAGTGCGGTTACTAGCTGTCAAATCACGGTTCCCTAAGATACTAGCGGAGGGGGAACCACAAGGATAATTTTACCACTGAGCTATCTACTTCCTTCAATAATATATTTATTAATTTATAAATGTAGCCCTTTTCAATTGTACAGTTACCAACCGTCAAATTACGGCCCCGAAACCGTTAATACAGGAGATTCTAATAGAACGAGAATCAGTTTTTATAATTTACAGTTTTGGTGACATAAGAAACACGTTTTTGATTTGCAATTTTATGTTTTATACAATAAGAAAATATTCTTTATAATTGAGGTTAAGTGTCAACTGTCAGGTTTTATTTGACCTATGACCCAAAAATGACGTCACTCAAACCACTTTCTACTAATAAAATCTAATTGACAAATTTTGTCACATTTAACACTTTTACTATGTTAAGAAATAATCCGCCAGCCACATATTCCACGAACAAAACTTTTTGTTCGTCTTTTTTCATAGAAAGTAATTAATCCTTGGTTTAATTGCATTTCAAAGTTCTGATTTTCCCGCTTTCTGTACAAGAAGCAAGAATAGGTGAAGAAAAAACAAAAAAAACGTCAACAATGCTCTACAAAGCACAATGCAACTTTCTCGTTTGAGACAAAAATCAAAGCGCAAAAAAATGATCAGCAGCTGGTAAATCTGTCGAGAGGAGAAAACCGATTTATTCGACGGCGTAGTTTAAATTCAAACGAGTGAAAATGATCTAAATAAATATTACACGCTCTGAATTGTTTATAAGTATTAAATTGTCCGAAACAGGAATGCAGTGCCACAACGATCTTGTCGATTTTTCTACAAATGTGCAGTAGATATTAAATTCTTGTTAAAATTCGGTCTGTTTAATCATTTAATATGAACTATACCTCGTCCCGAGTAAGAATGCAACACAGAGATATTTATAAAGATACCTCTTTACTATTTATTGTGACAGAAATCCTATTTAAATTCACAAAATAGTTTTGTAGACATAGGCCATCATTTTAACGTTTTGATAGTTCATTTAAAATTATGGGGTAAGTAGCTCAGTGGTATTAAGGCAGCCTGTGGGTTTGAGATTCACACAGCCGACAAAAATGTCCACTATACTAAAATTACCCTTGTGGCTCCCATATTAAAATACCCTTTGTGGCTCCCATATTAAAATTACCCTTGAGCCCCCACATTAAAATAACCCTTCTGGCTCCCATATTAAAATTACCCTTGTGGCTTCCCCTCCACTAACATCTTTGGGGGCCGTGATTTGACGACTGGTAACCGCACTTCACGCGCATAAATATATCACTTACCGAGATCTGCTTCGGTAGAGTGCCACGCCCAGTAATGGGTAAAAGGCGTGAAGATATATTTATTTATTTTATTTAAAATTGATAATTTATGATATATGTTGAAAAATACATCTTACATTACAGCATTCTTATGTGAAATGAGATATAGGTACAATTTATTTTACTATAATACGAAAATTAAATAATTTTTAAGTACATAATATGTTCAGTAAAAGTAACATTTTTCAAGTTGAGTTATAAACAGAAAAATTGGAATACTGCCGGCAGTACGGTGGTATGTATAGCATTACGACATTCGAAACCGAAGATCCTGAGTTTGAATCCCACTCAAGCTAAATACATATAAACTACTACACTATGGCTCGGTAAGTACGGACCCTGTACTGTAATTGAGAGAGTTCTTGTACTGAGTAACATAAATAAATACGTACCTCATAAACTCAAGACGTTAAATTCGAATTTAATATAAGAAGAATAAAATAATATTACGGTACAACCAACAAGAAGTGAACAACAGAAAATATGTAACTAAATTATAACCTCGTTCTAATTTCTATAAAATATGTAGATAGCGCAGGGAACAATAAAATGTTGATAATTGTTTTTTTCTACGAACTGACATATAAATTGGGAAAATATGTTTTTTTATGCACAACTGGGCCGAAATTCATGTGTTTCAGCCCTAAAAAGCGGGCTTAGACACTTATTTTTGGCCCTATGGTCAAAACAAAATAATTCCTATGGATATATAAATAAAATGACAATTGTTTATTGTGAATACTTGATTCTGCAAAATGTCACTTGGACATATAACCTATGTACATATTTTAATCTTTTGAACATATAATTAAATGTTATTTTGTTGTGCATAAAATATTGTATATACCACGGGTGAAATTGGCGTTTCTGACCCTGAGCATGTTATTAGCCCTCGGCGCTTTGCCGCGGGCCTGAAACGCCTTTTTTCACCCTTGATACATAAATAACTATTTCTTTATAAACAAAAAGTTATAGACCGAAAATTAAGTACTAAATTGAATGTTATATTGTTTCTTTATGTTTTTATATTTTAAAGACATTTTTATATTTGTTTGTTTTGCACATTTTGTCTCGTTTTGTGCCAACAAAAATGAATCTACATTCCAACAGAGCATTTCCTATTAGATTATCTGTAGACTAACAAATTCTTATCAATATTGTCTATTTAAATAATATTGTTATCTGTATAAATATATATTTACGGTTGGATAATAAATATTTACATATGAATAACAATGTTTTTATATGCTCTACATTAGTTAATAACTAGTATGAATAATACAGCCGCAAGACCAAAATATTAATGTATTTTCCAATAAAATTTATATTTAGACTTATCTGTATAAACTAATACGCTTTTGTTACAATAAATGTATGATTTAATTTATATAAAGCACGCATTCGTAATCAACATTTACATACCAACTAAAGAATTCAAATAAAATATAACTATAATAATAAAATATAAAAGCAATGAACATATTTTAAAACGTTCAGGCATTATTTATTTGCAAGCATTTAACAGTTAACTATTATTTTATATTATAAACAGAGCAAATTATTCATTGAAATAATTTGAAAAAATTCCAGAACATCTGCCAATCAAACGTGCATTTGTTACAACAAACAAAAACGTGTTGTAGCAAAGCAATCTCGATAAAAATTCAAAGAACCCAGAATACGGTTCACAGCCGCCTAACAACAAACTTAATCTGATTTAAATACGCTATGAGACAATGAGACGATATCTAACAGGAAAGCATGTGTTGATTAGATGGGTGGGTATCCGGTGATAACAAACAATAACACTGTTGTAAAAGAGTCTTTCATCAACTTTTTTCGCTCTGCTAAACTTTCGTGGCAGCCGCAAGCACATTTATACAGAACGTAACGAGCATACGACGAGTTACCGTTATTTTGACATATTCTTTGTTGTATTATTTTTAAATGTTTCATATATACGTAGTCAGTATGAATTATGGATTGAGTGATAATGACATAAATATTTAATGAATAATATTATCTGAAGAATTTGTTGACTCAGATTTTAAATTACAAATTAATGTGCAATATGTTTTACAGTTTAACCTCAAATCAAACGGTATTTGTTTTTTAAAATTTAAATAAATGTATAAAATTTAAGGTAACCTTCAAAATTTTGTACCTTTCATACTTAAAGTAAATGTTAACTACTATTAATATTCCAGCAACAACTAAATGAAATACCAAATTAACTTACTTGATAAATAACAGATGTGATGCAATGCTGCTAAAATTCTGCACTATTTACAACTAAACAATCACAAATGCAACAAGTTCTTAACACAGATTGTCACTGAAACATATTTTAAAGTTTTGCATGTAAGAGTTAATGATTTAAACAACGAATAAGAAGTGTTTTTAATGATGTTTTAATTGATGCAAAAATTAAGGTTGTTTAATAATGTTCTGACATTTTTTAAAAGTATGTTTATTATGTATTTGAATGCGTCACGCACTGCACAATCGGCGACGCGCACAACTCGACTAGCCACAACAAACTCACGAGTTCAACAGTTTTTGCTACACTAGCGCTGCGAAGAATCTACGGCAGAAATGTGAACTTTGTTGACAGCACTTTAAAATAATAATAAATTTTAATCTATTTTAAATAATTGTTACACTTTAGAATAACATTGACTGGATATAGAGTATTGTAAATTGTTTGTTGTTATAATTTATATTTTCTTTGAAAATAACTGTATAAAATAAAATAAAATAAGAAGAAGTAGCCTTCAAGACAGCCATATTGCATTATTTGTCAGTGTTTTCTAATCTGTCAGTTTACCACATACTGAGATAAATCAACTATAAAATGGTATTTAAACTGTTAAAATAGTAACTAACTAATTTTTATATATGATAATTTATTTACTTGACGCCATTACAAATCCTACACATCAAATAATATAAATCAATTAATGGGTCTATTGAATTTGTGATATGTTATTTGTAACACAATTATTCATTATTATCATGTCCTAAAACATGTATAATGCACCTGGAATTATTTATTATTATTATGCACATATTTTATTGTTTAACACTTTCAGCTAGCAATAAATCATTTTGATAAAATCGTATCTTCACATTTGTATGACATTCTTTTGTTATAATCCATACGGACTACATTAATCATATGATCATCTTAGGTAAATAATACATAATTATTATAGCAAAATCAGCCAAATTCGGAGGACAATCCTCCTCCAGCAGCTCAAGCTTCATATCTGCCTCATACTCATGTGTCAGTGGGATTTCCCGTAAATAATTCGGATAATGAGGACATTCCTCCTCCAAAACCAGACTTTATGGCACCACCACCTTACGAAGTGGCTACTAAATTACCCACCTATGAAGAAGTACAAAGAGAAAAGACTTTACAAGGAGAGCCCACACACCCAGCTAGGGTATGACCCAAATATTCATATTTTTACCAGAATAATTATTTAAAATTTCAGCCAATATCTGGTCGTCCGCCAGGACAGCCTTTAGCCTTTCTGGCCATAGACGCTGAAGCAAACGAAACTGATGTCGATACCGGTCTCTTGGGTACCGATTTCATGTTTTTCACTGCATTTTTCGGCAAGTAAATGATTTCAGTCATCGGCTCCGTTAGCTCAGTTTGATTCTTTTCTAGTTGCGTTTATTTTTAACTGGATTGGATTCTTGTTGCTGATGTGTTTCTGCCATACTATTGCATCGCGTTATGGTGCACTGTCTGGGTTCGGGCTGTCACTGGCTAAGTGGACACTCATCGTTAAACATTCGACAGATTTGGCTTCTCGGGAGAATAGCTGGCTGTGGTGGCTAATCATGACCTTCGGTGAGTTATAAACTAAATGTTGCTCAATAAATTGTTGACGGTTATAGTTGCCACCACGAAAACTCTAGACTCAAAAGAACTTTATCGATTGCTATACATTATTGTACGCAAGTGTAATAGCTATTTATTTACATTTATGTTTGTCGAAAAAACAGGCTATTTGTGTAGCCAAATAAAAATCTGCTGTGGCCACCACAGTACTTTTCCAATCATAAATTATTTCTACTAGAATTATTTGCATGAGAGCTTTAACTTGATACCAAAGTCAATATAATTTGTATAACTTTAAAGAAACAATTGACGATCGGTTAAATATAATTTTCTATACTTTTACCAGAATTTTCTGCCCGAGAGGCTTTAATTTGACACCAAATTCGGCCATTATCGAACTTGTCATTTTTTCATTTAAATAAAATAAATAAATAAATATATCATCACGCCTTCTACCCATTACTGGGTGTGGCACTCTGCCGAAGCAGATCTCGGTAAGTGATATATTTTGCGCGTGAAGTGCGGTTACCAGTCGTCAAATCACGGCCCCCAAAGATGTTAGTGGAGGAGCCACAGGGGTAGCTTTTGAAATTATGAAAATTGTTTGTCGCCTGTGGGAATCGAATCCGGGTTCTCAGGATCCACAGGCTGACTTCATACCACTGAGCAAGCCATCCCATTTTTTATTTAAAAGCTTAAATATTCATTCAGGATTTTAAAACTTGAAGATTCATCAAAATCTCAGATCGAGAAAAATCACTAACACAATACTTTCCCTATTATATAGGTTCGAAAAACGGATCCTGAATTTTGAATTAGCTAATTTTATTCTAGTGATTCTAGTGAAATATTAAAACGTTAATCCAAATAATTTTCCGAAAACCAAATTGTAACATGATTATAAAAAAAATATTACCACTCTGCCGTAACAGATCTCGGTAAATAATATATTTTGTGCGTGAAGTGCGGTTACCAACCGTCAAATCACGGTTCTCAAGGATGTTAACGGAGGAGGAGCCACAGGGGTAGTTTTTTTAATGTGGTGAAAATTGTCGGTTGTGGGAATATGGTTTAGTCTAACTTGACTAATCCTAAATTTATGATTAGAGCTCTTTTGAAAATTGGACTGTAAATTATCTAAATTTTTAACTGTATTGTAATAAATGTTATCTAGGTTACTTCTTTACTTTAGCGGAGGGACAGGGAAGCGGATATGAAACAATTTGATTTTGACCGGCCAGTTTTCATTGTGGCAAATATAATTTAGAGCAAAAATAAATACTACTATATAATTTGTACAATTTATGCTGCAATGTAGATATGATATTGTTTAGTAAATGCTTTTTTTTCTGTTCCAGGACTGATAATATGCGTGCGCGCTATAATCCAGTACTTAAACATCAAGCGTGGATGGCGCCTGCTGTCCAGCAGTCACCAAGAGCGTCTGTTGTTTTTCTATTAGTATTTCGAGTGATGTTTCTAAGGTCCACATAGTCCTGCCTGTGAATTTGTGGAAATGATGATCTCCACTCACGTCTTACTCAAGTTTGATCTCATTATGTTAAATTGTTCGATTGTGACTGTTTTTTCATCATTCAGAATTAGTCTACTGTGTTTTCTGTTATAAAATGCATGTACGACTGCTTAAACTTTACATTCCAACTTAAAATGTAAGGATTAGACAACACGAGTAAATAAATGTAGAGATAATTGTTATAAAAACAGAAATTAACTCTTTTTAGCTTGTAGAGCTATTAAGAGTTGCTTAATTCGTTATAAGTTAGAAACTTCTTAATAATCTTGTTGCGAGAATGGAAAATATAGTAGGAAGATTTTGAATGAATTAGATGTTTAAATTTTGGACGTTCATTGCACATTGTCATTTCCACAAATTTACTAATTGTGAAAACAATCACTGTTATATTTACTATGGAACTGTATATAATTTTCATTATAAAGTAAATATTTTATAGGTGTGTTAGCATTATATTTATGCAGAGTTCATTGTCGCTTGTGCTTAAATAATTTTAATAAAGTTTTATTGACTGTATAATATTTTTAACAAACCTTATATATAAAAAACAAATGCACGTTTGCAACTTTACATTATATTATTTAACTTTAATAAACTGGGATTCAAACTCGTAAATACCTACAGATTGCTGCTTCTTATCATCGTATTCAACCCATTCTTTTTCAGACAGATCCACATCATCAAAAACTTTGGGACTTTCTTCTGCTTTGACAATCCATCCTTCATCTGGTAAAAATTCTGTTGGTTCCAGTCCTCGACAATCAAATATAATAATGGTTTTATATTTTCCTAGGTCGTCCGATGTATATTCACCTGTGAAATCAAATGTCAGTAATGATTTTTACTTGTACTGTGATTGTTTACCGTTGGTGCCTGGAATGATATCCATACTGTTTTCTCGAGAACAAAATTTACATTTTATAAGAAAATTAGTTTCTGATCTAGCAGTGGACACTGTAACTTCATCATTTACATCATGCCACTTGTCTGACACTTCCCCACAATTCAAACATTTTATTTTTAGCAAATAATTGAAACCTTGTGATGAGGGACTCAGTTTTTCAACATTTTCTAATGTTGCTTTTATTTGTAAAGCTATTTTAACCATTTTATTTGTAAAACACAGTGCAGAATAACAGATAAGCTACAGTATTGAACACCGATGACAGTAGCAAAATATAGGTTAAGTTATTTTCTGGAAACTTTGTATACTTGAATTTATGCAATTAAAAAGTATGTATGTATAGTTGTGAAACAAGCTAAAAGGCGTAATAATGTCTAAATTTATTTGAAGTTTACAAAAAAAGATTAAATATATATTAATACAATATAAGTCATATTTTATTTTGGTCTCCAAGAAATATTATTCATCCCCTGACAAGTTCTCTTCATTGAACTACTATCAGCCCATTCCGAATTCAAATAAGTATCATCCTCATCTTCTTGCAACTTTTTCAATTCTTCTTGTTTTCTGTAAGCATGCATCATTAGTTGTTTTCTATCATCTTCTGACATAGCAGGTTCCCTGGCAGGCGCACCATGTCCTTTTTTTGATAACTTCATTATTACCTAAAAACAAAACAAAAATAGAACTAATAATAGGAAGTATTGTTGTAATTACCTTGCATTTATCATTTTTGCCAGTATAGTCCTTAATAAGTTTATCTCTAAATAGTTCTCTTCCACAAAACCATAGTTGAGCAGTAGCAGGATCTATAACATCCAAAGATGCTTGAGTCCCAGCTAAATCTTCAATATTTTCAAATTCCATTCTTATGACATCATGGGGCGGTAGTTTCATTGGATACACAATCATAGTAGCACCTTTTAAAATATCAAGAGCTTGCTGAACCGTTTTCATTGTTAAAGTCTTTTCGTTTGTAACTAATTTCTTCGATATCATTTCTTTAGCTTCTTTGATTGTGTTTTTTAACATTTCTTGCATTTTTGGCATGGGTTGTTTACCGTTTCTACGACCAATAGGGTCTTTTACAAAATTAAATCCGCCACTAGGAATGCATTTTTCTCCCCAAAGATCTATTAATTTTAGTTCTTGTACTTGTTCTTCGGTTAGACCAAGTATTTCCGGAGGATACAAAGTGCCATGGTCTGCCAGTTCTTCCATTTCGCTACAGATTCTTTCGATTTTTAGGCGACCATTGTAAATAGCAGTTACTGACTTTATTACTTCTTCAACTGGAGTACTTGATGATATTTCGTATAAGAATTGACTTTGGTCTCCCTTTTTGATATGAATCAACACCATTTTCCTTTTAAAATCGGTTTATATTATATTTATATCTTTCTAGAAGATTTGATTATCTATATTTGACGCAATATGACATACAGAGTAAATAAATATAACCAAAGTAACAGGATACAAAAAGTTTGTTCAATATTGTTTGCATGGCTACAGACAAATATCAATACTTATTACCGTGACGACTTAAACTTAACTTTACGGTTAATGAGAGCTGTATTCCATTTGCCATTTGGTTCACTTAAATCAGTTCAGATAAATTAGCCATTATTACTAAATGAAGTGAATTAGGTAAACTGATGTACTTATTATCAAAGTAAATTATAACCAGTAATTCTAGTACTGGAAATAAATTCAGCAACATAATCCAGCGAAATAAATAAGTGATCTGGTTCAGTAAATGTAAGTTAGATCTGATCCAAATGGCAAATGGAATACGCCTGTCCTAGCAGGTTTCAGCTAATATAATTTTAGTTTTAGTTTATCGGATATTAGTAATTATTTTACTAACATTTAAAAAATACAAAATAAAAACATTTGGCTGTTTCAAAGAAAATATTTATTTTTACTTAATACGTATTTCGGTTTTTATACCATCATCAGAATTTAAATATTATCAAACATGTTTCAACAATTGCCAACAGCTTACTCAATTAATTATAACTATTTTACTGCGAATAATTTTACATACATACATATTATCACGCTATATCCCATCAAATGGGGTAGCACGAACCCTAAAATCATTCATAAAATATTCATTCATAAATTCATCAAATAATCAGTCCTCGTCAAACATTCTTATCTAAACACACCACCCTCACTTTAATCATATTCATAGATCACTCCTATGGGGTGGCTAGCTCAGTGGTATGAAGTCGACCTGTGGATCCTGAGAACCCTGGTTCGATTCCCACAGGCGACAAACAATTTTCATAATTTCAAAAGCTATCCCTGTGGCTCCTCCACTACTAACATCTTTGGAGGCCGTGATTTGACGACTGGTAACCGCACTTCACGCGCAAAATATATCACTTACCGAGATCTGCTTCGGCAGAGTGCCACACTCAGTAATGGGTAGAAGGCGTGATGATATATTTTATTTATTTTATATTTATAGATCACTCCATATAAACTCATTTATTTATTACACTCGAAATCATTTATTACACAACAAACTTTCAGTCACATAATAATAATAATAATTTTAATCCGGAATAAAATAGAAATAGTAAAATTTTTTGTCTAAAGTCTGATTTAAATTAAACAGTCCGTATTTTTCTTAAATTAAATATTTGGAATTTTTATTTTTAATGGGACACATCTGTCATGTTGTTTAAAATATAACAAAGAAAATTATACCCGTGAGTAATTAATTAAGAAAAAGAAAGGTGTAATAATTACGAATATTTCTGTGGCTATGAAAGACCAAATTTTATAGTAGATTTATCAAAGGAAGACAACAACAAGAAATAATTTGTAACAATCAAGAGTTTGGAGTTTCACTTCGGGCGTGGGCCGAACGTAAAACGAAAGTAAAAAATAAATCGCGAGCAAATTACGCGGGTCGCGCTCTAACATCAATCGTTGAAATTTGAAGTTTACTGTTGGTGTGGCCCACATAACGACATGAATAAAAAACAAATGATCTGACTAGCTTAGAATTCTTATCTTGTCTAGTACGCAAACAACTATGAATAAATGATTATGCTTAGAGTTGCTCCAAATAAGATGCGCATGCATGGGCATCTCGCGAGATGTAAGAACTAAAATTTTTGTTGAATGAAGCAAAAAATGCCTCATTAGAAGGCCAATTTAACGACGTTTTTGAAAAAAAATGCTTAGGTCTGTAGATATGAGTCAAAATGTGGAAAAGGCGATTTTTTTCGAATAATTTTAATTCTCAATTAGTGGTAAATAGAAAAAAAGTTTGAAATAGGAATTAATATAATTATTTCGGTCATCCATTTTTGAAATATGATATCATAGTTATTTGTTTCATTAGGACTAAAAGTACAAGTTTTCGAGCCGAGAAATAAAAGTGGCCGGACAACGCGTAGCTGTGCTATTTTTTGTCCTAAGACCAAAAAACGATAACGTATCCATGGTACCGTAAACATTCCTAAAATAAATAAATAAAAAATAAATATATCATCACGCCTTCTACCCATCATTGGGTGTGGCACTCTGCCGAAGCAGATATCGGTAAGTGAAATATATTGCGCGCGAAGTGCGATTACCAGTCGCCAAATCACGGCCCCCACAGATGTTAGTGGTGGAAGAGCCACAGGGGTAGTTTTTGAAATTATGAAAATTGTTTGTCGCCTGTGGGAATTGAACCAGGGTTCTCAGGATCCACAGGCCGACTTCATACCACTGAGCTAGCCACCCCATATTCCTAAAATAGAATTCTTTTAATATTAAAAAAATTGATAAAATAGTGTCACATTCAAGTGGGTGAAAAAATAGTTATATTTTTTTAAATGAAGCGGATAGTTGAAAATTATATATTTAAATATCAAAATATATAATAAATATTCTATAATTTATTTTTTGCTACACCCACATCATTTTAAATACGTATTTTACCAAATTATGGGTGTAGCAGAATTGTTGATAATAGATATAAATATTGAAACAAGGCAGAAATATTATTTGCGCTTATAGTAAAATTTTCATAATTTCAAAAACTACCCCTGTGGCTCCTTCACCATTAACATCTTTGGGGGCCGTGATTTGATGACTGGTAACCACACTTCACGAGCAAAATATATCACTTACCGAGATCTGCTTCGGCAGAGTGCCACACCCAGTAATGGGTAGAAGGCGTGATGATATATTTATATTTATTTTATAGTAAAATCTATAATTAGAAAACAGTAGAAACAAGATTAATTTAGGGTTAATTTTGCATTATAAAATCTGGAAAAGAATTTATAAACATATTTCCGGTAGACATCATTTCATAATTAGTAGGTGGCACAGTGGTACCGTGTCAGTCTGGGGATCCTGAGAACCCTAGTTCGATTCCCACTGCCGACAAACATTTTCACCACATTAATATTACCCCTGTGGCTCCCCTTCCACGAAGATCTTTGAGGGTCGTGATTTGACAGCAGGTAATCGCACTTCACGCGCAAAAATATATCACTTACCGAGATCTGCTTCGGCAGAGTGCCACACTCAGTAATGGGTAGAAGACGTGATGACATATTTATTTATTTATTTACAAACTACAAGAATTTTGAAAGTGAAATTCCTAAAATACGGCAGTGCATTTCCTAAAATGTGTTTCTAGATTGCATAAAGAGAAATTTTACGATGCTGATCTTGTTCTTTGAGAAATGAAACTGCTATCAAACTAAAATCGTTATTTCTTTTCACAGAGAATACTGATTAAACCTTTTCTTTACTTTTCCTTAAGAGGCAGATGTATTCTGAATACGAGTACTTATCGTTAGTAGTCAAGACTAGTAAAACGTATATGGGTTGCATATACTTTAAATGGAAATGTAGAACGCAGCATTAATATAATTTAATTAACATTGTAATGATGATACTATAAAGTGAAGAAAATATAGCGATAAATCTATCAAAAGCTTTCTTCTTGTCAGTATCAACAATATTTTTTTGGTTGAACCAGCTTAAAAATCTTTTTTTTTAAATATGGTTCTATATAATATAGACTACAAAAAATCGAATGCCGTTGAGTGCATCTTCATATTTTTTTTAGCTTTCGAACTACAGCAATTTTTGACTTTTTTAAAATCTCAACTTTGAAGGTACATATCTCGAACTAAAAGAGATATTGAAATTCGGTTTGAACGAGTGTACTTCTCGTCTGCCAATTTACTTATACTGAACTTTTGAAAATTTTGAAAATTTAACTATTTTTTGAAAAAATTTTTTTTGCCCATATTTCAAAAACTTGAAAAGATAATAAAAATCTGTGAACACGAGTGAATTCCTCTCGTGAAAATACATAGGTATGCAAATTTTTAGTACAAAATTCGCACAGATAAAGTTTTTATTACAAAAAAACAAAAAATCACTGTTTTTTAAAGATTTCTTAAGGGGTACCCCTTAAGAATTTTACGAATTTTGCTCATTTTTAGTTTTCTTCCTCTAAAAATTTTATCCTTCGAGAAAAAATTCGGAAATTTTACATACATATGTATTTTTACGCAAGGAATCCACAGGTTTTTACAGATTTTTACTATCTCGTCAAGTTTTTGAAATATGGGCAAAAGAAAATTTGAAAAAAAAATTGAAAATTTTCAAAATTTCAGAATACGTAAATTAATGCACGAGAAGTACACTCGTTTAAACCGCATTTCAATATCTCTTTTAGTTGTCGAGATATGGGCCTTCAAAGTTGAGATTTTTAAAAAATCAAAAAGCGCCCTAACTCCTAAATTAAAAAAGATATGAAGCTGCGTTCAACGGCATTTGATTTCTCGTAGTCTGAATTATATAGAAATATATTTTAAAATTTTTCTATTTTTATATTGGTTCAACCAAAAAAATCGCATTTTATTCATTAACCGGCTTCGACGATTTAAAAAAACTGAAAACTGTCACTTACAGTTCATGGTATGAAATATATTATTTTTAAATAGGACAGAAATGTTACAGTCAGTTATGAATAAATGGTGTGATTGTATTTTATATTCTCATAAAATAGAGTATGCAGCCTTTAAATTGTGATTGTTTAAAGTTACATTTCTGTTATTTGTTTTGAAGCATGTATTCATGTAAAATACGATCATAAATTTACTTAATTAACAGTAAAATTAATCAATCTAAATTTACTATTGATTGTAATTTGCTCGTATAAGTAAAAGTAATGACAATAATTTCTGTATGCATGCACTTAGAATGGAAATTCTTTGACATATTAATAATACTGCCTGTTGTAAACGGTACACGCTAAGTGCTAAAATCCATTAATTTGTTTTATATTTTTTAATAAAAACAAAGTAATACTATTCAGTATTCATAGTCACTTTTCCACAGGCCTCAATCAACTTTTAAACAATTTAGTGAAAGACCCAATCTCTCGCATTAGCGACGAACAAAGCAGTTTGTATCTTCTGGATAATTATAGTCTTTCCACAACAACGTCGTTTGCTACGCATTCTTTGCTACAGTTACACCTTTTACTTCCTCTTCTTCTAAAACATAAGACGTCACGTCATGGCCAAAACAAAGTAACGTAATTAGGAGGAAGCAATCTAGTTTTGTGCATGTACAATGGGCGTTGTTCATTTAATTGAGTCAATCTATGATTGATGAATTTCGTCATGGATGACCGAGTGGTAGAATAATCAATTAATGAATTCAATAGGTTGTTTTTAAACTAGTGGAAAATTCAATCTAACTTTGATGTTTACTAGTGAAACGTGTGTGACTATTTTATGTATGTTTCCTGATGTTTTAATTCACATATTTGAGCATTTATTCTTATAGGACATGAATTAGTGTGCAAAATTAAAATTTTAAAACAGAAAAATATAAAAATTCCTACAGTTACATGACCGCAAAGCTTTATAATAATGTACCTGATAATTTTAAATGTTTAAATTTAAGCAATTTCAAGAAGAATATAAAAAATATGTACTTAGATACTAGCTAATTATGTGCTTTTTATCTAACTTATATTCTAATATGTACAAATATCTTTTATGTTGGTGGCATTGAAAAACAGCTAAGCTGAATGCTGACCTCTTGTATCTTTTATATGATGCAATAAATATTATTATTATTATTATTATTATTTTCGTGAGAGAGAATGTTTTTTTCTTGACATGACATAACACTCAAAACACAAACATGATTTTTTCTACAGTTTCACAATTCCAGGCCTGAAATAAATTCCGTGAAAAATAGATATTTGTATATAAGGAAAGAAAGACATTTACTCCCGAAAGTAAAATAAAAAAATAAATATAAATATATCATCACGCCTTTTACCCATTACTGGATGCGGCACTCTGCCGAAGCAGACCTAGGTGAGTGATATATTTCAGGATAAGAATATTTGGCGAAGATTAATTTCAGGATGAATCTAATGAATAAACGATTCCAAGGTTCGTGCTACCCTATTTTTTATCTAGCTTCAACTAGTAGTACTCATACTACTAAATAATTACATAATTTTAGTCTTACACAATAAAATATGTAAACTGGAAAGATATTTGATACGTACATACAAACAACTTTTTACAAAAGGAAGTGTAAAAACATTTTTTGCTTCAAACTCACTAAGTATGATATGTGAAATATATGATTACATTACAGTTGTTTACCTCTTTTTAACCCTACTTTCCCCGCTTTTCTACTTTTCCTCATGAGGAAACAAAAGCAAAACAAGCAGAGCCTTCTACACTATAACATAAATAACAAAACCATCCGGTTGTCAAAGCCCGCTTGGATTAAAGCGCATTGACGTACAGTCTTAAGTTACCGAGAACATGAACATGGGGCCATGGTAGCCCACAGCACGTGCGTTCTGATACATTTCATATTTGTGTGAGTGTGTTTAAGTGTGAGTGAGTCACTGAGGTACACTTTCACACTCTGTGCGCGGTCGACGACTTGAACGCAATTTGTAGAATCTTATATTAGTTTTATATTGTACACTCTCTGACCACTCCCTGGCAAGGACCGTACAGGGAAATATTTCGTTCTCACGCAATTTTATTCTTAGAATTGAACCCGGGGAAATTGATTTTCACTATGTTAAAATTATCCCTCGAGGCCGTAAGTTGACGTTTGGTAACTGTACTGCACACGCAAAAATATATTATGAGATCTGCTACGGTAGACTGCCACACCCAGTAATGGGTAAAAGGCGTGGTGATATAATTATTTATTTAACTGAACTGGGTGAAAATCTAAAAATATGTAGAATAAATGAACACCTGTGAAATAAAACCTAACAATGCTCAAGCTCAAACCTCTAATTTCGGTATTATCAACCATTTTTAGCTTAGTGGTATCGTGTCGGCCTGTGGATCCTGAGAACCCTGGTTCGATTCCCACAGACGACAAACAATTTTCATAATTTTAAAAATTACCCCTGTGGCCTCCTCCACCACTAACATGTTTGGGAGCCGTGATTTGACGACTGGTAACTGCACTTCACGCGTGAAATATATCACTTACCGAGATCTGCTTCGGCAGAGTGCCACACCCAGCAATGGGTAGAAGGCGTGATGATATATATATATATATATATTAATTTATTTTATTTCTTAAATCTAGTTTAAGAAAGACAACAACGAATACTTTATGGGAAATTAAAATTGTTGGCAAAATTTAAACTGTAGTTAACGATAAATGGTCATAAAAAATTTGATCATTCCGGCCATAATAGAACTAATAATCAAAAAATAAATAAATGCTATACAGTAGAACTTTCCTAACTCGAATCTCAAGGGACAGGATAAAATCTTTAAATTAAGGAAACTTCGAATTATAGAAAATACACCAAAAAAATATGTGAAAGATAAATTATGTATACAG
Source organism: Pterostichus madidus (assembly GCA_911728475.2). Lineage (NCBI taxonomy): Eukaryota > Metazoa > Arthropoda > Insecta > Coleoptera > Carabidae > Pterostichus > Pterostichus madidus. Next base: position 32,055,079 of record OU452312.1, read on the forward strand.
CAATTTTTCTGTTTTACACGACCGTTTCTCTGTTTCTATGAAATTTACCAATATTGAAAGAATATTGTATATAATTTTCAAGAGAGAGAATGAAAGTATTGTAATAAATTTGATCACATTAAATTTATGTGGAAATAATAATGGAAAATAAGTTTATAATTTTGAATAAATTTCTTAAAAACAATTGGGAGGAAGGTAATAAAAAATCAGTATATTTATAAATATAGTGATCTATATGTCACAAAAATTTTATTTTCTTTGATCTCGACAATTTTGAAAAAAAAGAAAGTTTGTTGTGTGTAATTTACTGACGTATAGATCACTATTATTTGTTGTTGAATTCATTTGTTACTAAATGTTTTCGGAAAACTACATAAATATTTTGAAATCACTTTCAATCTGAAATTCATAGGATTTCAAACTCCTAACATAGATCGTATTAAATATATCTGCCTAATGTCCAGTTACACCTATAAAAATTAAATTTTAATCTTGGTTTAAATTAATAAAAACAAATCGAAGTTACATGTATTGCATTAATATATAAATAAATATATAAATATATCATCACGCCTTTTACCCATTACTGAGTGTGGCACTCTGCCGAAGCAGGTCTCGGTAAGTGATATATTTATGCGCGTAAAGTGCCGTTACCAGTCGACAAATTACATGCCCCAAAGATGTTAGTGGTGAAGGAGCCACAGGGGTAATTTTTAATTTAGTGAAAATGTTTGTCGACTGTGGGGATCGAACCAGGGTTCTTAGGATATTGCAAACAAACAATTTTCACCATTTTAAAATTATCCCTATGGCTCCCCCACCACTATCAGCTTTGGGGGCCGTGATATGACGGTTAGTAACCGCATTTCACACACATAAATATATCACTTACCAAACTCTGCTATGACAGAGCGCTACACCCAGCAATGGATAAAAAATATGATGATATATTTATTTTTCTAACTAATATATGGTTTGAAAATGATCCAGATAAAAATATCAACTTCAGCTTTTCATCATCAACATCGAAACAAACGAAAATCCTGAAGTACGGTTCTGCCAACCTAACTGTAGCAGGAGCCCGTCACGACTCAAAGCGCAGCCTCCTGCTTCGCCAGCGGATTTTTGTAGCAAGTGCGATGAAAGTAAAATGAGAATGCTGGGGCAGGTCATCTCTTCGTCTCCTCGACTTCTTCATGCGCGGTGGTCAGCGCGAGAGGGGAGGGGGATACTTTCACGATGTGTTGTTGGGAAGTGAGGGGAATGGAACACACTCTGCTTGACGAGTGGACGTTTCACGTTTCACCTGTCTCTGATGCTTGCGTTGTGTATGTAGATGTGAATGTGGACATCTAGTGAATAAATGAACAACGGTGATTGTTGCATTGTTGCTGGATTTGACGGAGAGGTTAAGATTTGTAGAATGAAAGGGAAAGTGGATAATGTACCCTATTGGTTGATTTCCTGCAGGAAATGAACGCTATCTTTTATTTTATTTACTACATTTTAATTAGCATTGTTTTATACTGATATTCTTAATGATTTACCACTACATATATTAAAATATTTTACTTCAAACTAATTAATTATTTCAGCGTTTCTTTCATGTATCAAAACAAATATTATTTATTATTTATCAGTATTGCAAGCGACGCATGATGAGATGAAAAATAGAACTTACATACGTATGTAGTTTGACCTGCTGTATCCAATGGTACAGTCTTCAAGTTTATAATATATCTTTTAGTTTTTGAGATATTGTTCAATGTTTTCTGAGAAAACTTTGGTGATTATTTTTTGACGTTTCTCAAAACCAATGTAATGCTTTATTGTATGTCACGTGTCTGCGTTTTAACCAATCCTGTCATTATTATACTGAGAATAAAGCTCTTGTGATTATTCCCGGGAATAATCTCTGTAGGTGTTTTTTGTTTGTGACAACTGATAGGTAGTTGTCAAATAATTATTTTAAAACTGTCAAGGCTTCAAGTAAAATGTGTGAAAAAAATCGATGTCGTTTATTTCAGATACACCAACAAATTTTGAAAACAACTTCCTACAATTCATTAATAAGTAATCAATCGATATGAACCCGGTTCAAAATATTTTAAGTTTGATGAATCGACTTCAACAGCTAAGTCAAAAAATAATCTAATTAAATATAACTCGAGTGTTCGATAAATTAGAAAATAATTCTCCAGTATCTTTCTCAAACTTGTTAGGGCTTTCGTGACTATTGCCTGGAAACAAGTTTTCGAAAGATCCGTCAAATTATTTTCAATTTATTCTCTCTTGTTATATTATTACTGAAATTTTTTTGAAATTATTGAAAATTTATTTATATTTTAATTGAAGCACGAGAAATTCAAAGTCATTGAATGTATTTTCATATCACGTTTTGTTTTTAAGATATAGCCTCGGGAAAGTCGAAAAGCTGATGATGTATTTTTTTCTTTAATTCTACTTTTCCGGAATTCAACAGCACTGATTTCCTCCTGTTCGAATTGCTGGCGTAAAATTCAATTAAAAAAATATTTAATTACTATTAACAGATACAAACTAAATTAATTTAACATAATATTTTGAATAAGTATACAAAAATGTGATATTCTTGTAAGCTTTCGTGCACGATTCTCATTCTCTATATCGAAAAGTACGACCAGAAAGACCAGAAAAATAAAAACCTGATTAAAGGTTTGTTGCGTGATGAATAATTCCGAATGTGATAAATAAATTGGGTTGTATGAAGGGAACTATGAATGTGGTTGAAGCGAGCATGATGTGTTAGAATAAGAATGTTTGACAAATAAAATAAATATATCATCACATTTTCTACCCATTACTGGGCGTGGCACTCTACCGTAGCAGATCTCGGTAAGTGATATATTTTGCGCGTGAAGAGTGGTTACCAGTCCTCAAATCACGGCCTCCAAGGATGTTAGTGGAGGGGGAGTCACTTGGGTAGTTTTAATGTGGTGAAAGTTGTTTGTCGGTTGTGGGAATCGAACCCGGGTTCTCAAATTCACAGGTCGACTCGACACCACTGAGCCACCTTCCCCAATAAGATAGATTATTTGATAAGTGAATGTTTCTGGGTTCGGGCTATGCCATTTGATGAAATATAGCGTGATGTATGTAATAAATTATTTAACGCAATAAAAGAATGTCATGTTTTATAATAATTACTGTTGATATTTATAACAACATGTTCAATTAGATATAAAATTTTATAGACAATTAAACTATTCGAAAACATTTTAAACATGTTTAAATTAATATAAATTTATAAGAATTTCTCCACGTATCTATTTCATTTTGAGTGCTCTACCGGAATTAAAATGAAAGACACAGATGAGCAACTAATAAATGAGCGAAACTAAACTAGTATATTTACATATATTAAATGTTGATAATAACTATCAAATCTCCAAATAATAGTGAAAGTCCATTTATCACATTACACTTATCCAATTTGTTCGCCATAATCTCTACTCTGATATTTCCATTCTGAATTCCAGTTAAACATGTTGTGCATTTATCATATCTCGCAACAAACAGGTGAACATCCGTTTGACATGTGAACTTGATTTGATTTTATTATGAACAGAAATATTTATGTTAGCATTAAATACTTTCTATTGCTGTTTTACATGTTTGATATATTTGTTGCAATAAAGAGAAAATATTAACGGAAATTGAATATCAAGTAAAAGTAGGCGAAAATTCAATTACATTTGGCAACAATGACAACAAATTATAGTGTGTAAAACTTCATTCATAACCAGTTTTGAAAATATGAACTTGAAAATTTTGTAACATCAAAAACTAAAGATTTGGCAGTTTCTTTTATCAAATTGAATTATAAATAAATATATCATCACGCCTTTTACCCATTACTGGGTGTGGCACTCTGCCGAGGCAGAACTTGGTAAGTGATATATTTTACGCGTGACGTGCGGATACCAGTCGTCAAATCACGGCTTCCAAAGATGTTAGTGGAGGGAGAACCACATGGGTAGTTTTAATGTAGTGAAAATTATTTGTCGACTGTGGGAATCGAACCCGAGTTCTCAAATTTACAGGCCGACTAGATACCACTGAGCCATCTGTCCCCTCCGGTCATATGCTATAAGCCAACTAAGCTACGGTCGCCATGCAATTCAAATCTAATTTGATTCCAATTTTTCTCTCTATTTTGTTATGTGTCATAGGCAGTCTTGATCCGTAGTTTGGCTTAAATCATATGACCGGAGTTCAAATCCTAGCGTTATCTCAGTTTTCTCTTTATAATTTAATTTGATATCCTGATGTCATGTATATTTTTCTAATGAATGCTTATGAAATCCTGCTAAAAACTTGAAATAACTGAAAGTGAAAATGGTTGTGAATATTGTTTGGAAAAGTCTGTAAAATGACGTCTTGTAAACTATCAATAAGCAGTAAAAAAGTAACAGTAAAAACAAAAGTTATTATTATTTCATAACAAGCGTTTCTTTCATTGTTTAAGTAAATTAGAACGTTTAAATAACATTTGAAAGTTTAGTTCAAACACAAGACTAACGTCAATTAGAATCTACCTTCTGAAAACAACTAAATAGGTAAGACAATGAATGAAATTCTAGATGTAACCTCTAACAAGCTTGTGTTTCGAGAAAAACAGTAATTACCACGAAAAGAATTAGAGTTCATGGTACATGAATGAAAAGACATGGACATTTAGAAATATATTAAAAAGTAACGTATTTAGAATATTACGGTCCTTTTACAAACAAATATAAATTGCTTGTTATTCAACATGACATTATAGGAAATCTTAGCTAAGTGGATAAAACCTAGAGAAAACTTAAGATTATTAATTAGCGAGCAAGAGATCCTGCGTTCACATCTCTCTGACTTAAACTTATTTTAAAAAACGATTGGGTCTGAGTAGTCTGGATTCGAATATAAGTTCTAGGCCTCTCGTACTATTTTATTTATTTATTTTTTCTACTCTATACAACAGGAACTTATCCCAATTGCAGTACAAGATCCGGACTCATCGATCCGCAGTGTGATAGTTCATATAATTTTATCTTAAGTAGGATTCGAAATCGGGATCTCCGGATTTAAGTTCCGTAATGTTACCTACAAACTGTACGACCGGAAGTTAATTGGGGTTAAGTTCCTGTTGTGCAGAGTAACAAATAAATAAATAAAATGAATAGATGGTAGCAATTATGGTGTTTCATTTTTATATATTTTTTATAACATAAATATAAATATATCATCACGCCTTTTACCCATTACTAGGTGTGGCGCTCTGCCGAAGTAGATCTCGGTAAGTGATAAATTTATGCGTGTACCAGCCGTCAAATCACGGCCCCCAAAGATGTTAGTGGTGAGGGAGTCACAGGGGTAATTTTAAATTGGTGAAAATGTTTGTCGGCTGTGGGGATCGAACCAGGGTTCTTAGGATTTACAGGCCGACTTGATACCTCTGAGCCACTACAACATAACATGTTTTGCTTAATTCAAATTTGAGCTGTGCGTTTTTTTTCTGCCGCTGTGAACCAATGAAACTCCTTGATTTTAACGAGCGTCAGAAAAAGTTTTTGTCAGAAAAGTCAAACTTTAACTGTTTCTAAGGAATTCCGAAATTACTTATTTTTTTTTAAATAAAAAAAAATAAATATAATATATCATCACGCCTTCTACCCATTACTGGGTGTGGCACTCTGCCGAAGCAGATCTCGATAAGTGATATATTTTGCGCGTGAAGTGCGGTTACCAGTCGTCAAATCACGGCCTCCTAAGATGTTAGTGGTGGAGGAGCCACAGGAGTAGTTTTTGAAATTATGAAAATTGTTTGTCGACTGTGGGAATCGAACCAGGGTTCTCAGGATCCACAGGCCGACTTCATACTAGTGAGCTAGCCACCCCATATAATACATTTATTTAATTTACTAATTTAGGAATAGATAGCGCAGTAGTATCAAGTCGGACTGTGATTCACAGAACTCGGGTTCGATTTCCGAAGCTGACAAATCCCATTTTTGTGAAGAAAAATAGCTAATAGTGGTATCTGAACCAATGAAATGCGTTTTTCGATAAAAATTGAACTCAGGTATAAGCTGCGAACTCTCTCTTGTCAAGCAATTATTCTATCCACGACTGTCTATAAACTACATTTTTAGTGTGAACTACACTTTTCTCTAATAATTCTTTAACTAATTTTATGTTCGAATGCTTTAAAAATATACCTGCTTTAGGCATTTCCTTTTTTTCAAAGTTAGATCGTCGTATATTTTAAATTTATTGCGAGCGCATTTTAAAACTCTCTGATCTTTGATATAAATTAGACAAGATAATAAAAAAAGAAAAAAGCAGGATCATTAAACACTTTTACTAATGGAGATGAACTTGTTAGAGATATAATCAGAATTATTAAAAGTTAATTGGAATGTTTCTCTTGCAGATAATATCACTTTTGAAGTGTACTATTATGCTTGTAATGAAAGTTAATATATTGGAATAACTATTATTTTAATAGTTTTAACTCTAAATTATTCGCACATGTGCCGTGTGCTAAAAAAGGAGAATGTTTACTTCAAAAAGTAAAAGTTTGAAATTATTACATTAAAATGCGTAAAGATGTTACAAGCGTTTTTATCTTGAAGAAAAAAGCATGAAAAACTACATTATTTCATGTAATTAGAAATGAAGATTAGAACATTACGGAAGCATTAACTTCTTTACCAACTAGTTTTATAAAAAAAATGCAGAAATAAATACTTGTAGGAAACAATTATATGAAACAAGAAGCATACAATTTATGCCAATTAAAGTTATAGATATTTCAATTATTTTCTATCTCTAAGGGAAAATTATTCTGTATGCCCTAAAGATATATTTTAATTAAATGAAATATTTATTTAGAAAAATGCAGGTTAATAACATTGGAAAGGAGTTTATCTGTTAACGTTGCTTCCCGGATTACTTTGGAACAAAAAGATTTAAATTAAATTTGTAAGGAAATTAATTCTGCATTTTAATCAGGCTACATAATTAATTTTATGCACAACCGGGCCGAAATTAATGTGTTTTAGCCCTAAAACCCGGGATTAAACACTTCTTTTTTGCCCATGGACCAATGAAAAAATAATTCCTATGGATACATAAATAAAATGACAATTTTTGTTTATTGTGAATACTTGATTTTACAAAATCTCATTTTGACATATAACCTAGGTAGATATTTTAATCTTTTGAACATATAATTAAATGTTATTTTGTTGCGCATAAAAAATTGTATGTACCACGGGTGAAATTCGCGTTTCTGATCCTGAACATGTTATTAGCCCTCGGCGTTTTGCGCCTTGTGCTAATAATCATGCCGCGGGCTAGAAACGCCTGTTTTCACCCTTGGTACATAAATAACTATTTTTGGTAATTGTTTAAATCATGATTAAAATTTAGAGTTACCATTTACCTGAAAACCCTGGTTCGATTCCCACAGGCGACAAACAATTTTCATAATTTCAAAAAAGCTACCCCTGTGGCTCCTCCAGCACTAACATCTTTAAGGGCCGTGATTTGACGACTGGTAACCGCATTTCACGCGCAAAATATATCACTTACCGAGATCTGCTTCGGTAGAGTGCCACACCCAGTAATGGGTAGAAGGCGTGATGATATATTTTTTTTTTATGTAACAATTAAAATATTATATATTTATTTATAATAATTTTATTAGCACGACTACTAAAATAATATTTATACACAACCGGTAAATAATGTTAACTTTATTCTTATCAAAATCATTACTTAATGTGCTTCATTATTTACCGAGGGAAATAAAAACGACTAGTACAAGGAAATAAAGTGATTCAAGGCCATTGGCACTGACACCTAGGAAAAAAGTATTTTCTGAAGAAAGGAACAGCAAAAATACAGGGTAATCAAAAGGAATTGTTATAGTTGGCAATACAATTTCAGAGATCTTTTTATTCCTCAGTTGGCACAACGTCAGATAAAGGCGGAAATGTTATTTGACATTTCAAATAAATACAAATAGGTTATGCCAGGAGTCTGACAGCTAATAGAATTTTGACTTTTTAAGTAATAGAAATACTTTAGAAATAAATGTACTCAAATTTAAATTTTAAATGTCACTGTCAACAACAGGAAATGAATTTATGTATCAGGCTTACCAATTTCAAGTAGATTTTTTTATTGCAAACTGTAACAATTCCTTTTGATCACTCTGTAGATTACTGCAGTGAGTATTTAGTGGTGCATTTAACTTTAATATGCGAGTGTTAATCTAATGCAAATGTAATGCACAAAATTGTAACAATGTGTTGTACTTTCAATAATTATCAAGATACAGAATTAATTAAGAGAATAATTACGGTTTAAGATGTACAATTAATTAAAAGAATAATGAAACCAAATTCCTCATAATCAGAAACGATGTTACAAATAACAAGTACAGCTCGTCGAACCATCTAACATCATCAATTAAACAATAGCATGGCTGAAACAAATGAACTTGATGCTCATTGCAGCATACCACCAACGGTCAATGTCACCTCATGAAGAACAAGGACACAACATCATTTGAGGCTTGCGGTCTCCCTCTGCCATGAGGGAAAGGCCGCACGTAGCGATGTTTATGTACGGAACGCGAAATCTGGGGCAGGGGACGTTTTTGTAGAAAAATCATGGAGTCATTCTTATAAATAAATGGGAGACTCTTGGAGCATCATTCGCTCGCAGACAGTGAGAGTGGTCGCGGTATAACTTACTACTTCATCGACAACATATCTGGAATTATGAAACTGCTGGTAGATAATTTTGTGGTTTTATATTGTGGTTTTTGATATTTATCTGTAACCGGTTTATTGCAACAAAGTGAAATTTTGGAACGGTATTTTTAATTTCGAATTTATAACTTGTTTCGTTTTAGAATACAGCGATTTAAAATGTATTATTGATTGATTACAAGTGTTTACAAAATTATTTTGGTAATTCAAATTTGTGATTAGTGCAAAGGTAACTTCGTAGATATTGCATTCTTATGTGGGACAAGGTATAGTTATGATTAAATAAATATACCTTGTTCCGCGAAGCAATTCATTAGCAGGCAGATTCACAAAACGGATTAGCACTAACACCGTTTTTAATATTATCTATAACTCTGTTTCAAATTAATACAGATTAAAGAAATAAACTAAATTTGATGCTAATCAACTCTCTTTTTAACTCAAATTAAAATAAACTTGTTTCGTACATTGAAAAGAGAGTTAAAAACTAAACAAAAAATTATGTTAGCGCTAATCCGCTTTATGAATCTGCCTGTAGAGAAGTACCTTTTTCTCAATTTAAATTTAGTTATTTGTATATCAAGATTGTAAAATGATTGTTTGACGTACTGAAGAATGAACTTGTCTGCCGAGGCAGACAACATTCTGAGTAGGTCAAATAAATTTTACAAACGAGCTGTATACAATATTTTGTACAAGGGCCAGTTTTTCAATCATTGATTAATGTTAATCATGATTAACATTAATCGAGACTAAACGGTGATTGTAAAATTGACCCTTAGAAATGTAAAATTTGTTACTTTAATTTAAAAATCGTTTTATATATATAAAGATGATTCTGTAATTAAGGAAACAGTAACTTTGACAATTATTTCGTTGCTACTAACATGATCCAAGAAAGTCACTTTTTTGGACATCGTCAATAGCAATGTTTTATACCTATAAATATTATTTTGTAACCAAGGAAACAGTAACCTTGCTTGGCATTTATTTCATTGCCAATGGCAGCATCCAAGAAAGTTACTTCCTTGGAGGTTGTTAATAGCTACGTCCGAGAAAGTAGTATATGTACAATAAAAATTAATTTCGTGTACACAATGTTAACTTTTTTTAACAATTGATAGTTTGTGAATACTTGTCATTATTTTATCGTTCTGTTAGCTAACTAAAATTGAAAATCTACGCGAATACATTCAGTAATACGTTTCAAATTGCTATATTGTTACGGTAAACGAGAAATAATTGATAATGAAAGCTGCTGTAGCACATATACGGTTACTGATGAGACCTGGGCCTTCTCACATGAAACAATTGTTTTACATTTATGAGACAAGTCCAGTATTTTATTAATAATAATAATAATACTTTATTAATTAGTTGTTGAATATGTGTGACATTAATTTTTGTATGATAGTAAAATATAATGCAACTAATTCGATGATAATGATTTTATTTTGCTTTGTTGGTCATTGTAGAGTTGGTCGCAACAATAGTACAATAGTTAATGAATATTTTAGGCTGCTATTTGAAGAATTTTTATTATCTTATCTGTTAGAATGTTTACAATTTGAACTATTTAACGTATGCTGATGTGCCATTGTTTATTCGCTACACATTTGAAAGTGAAAATACCGGTCTAACAGTATCAAAAATCGTTAACACTTTCATCTAGTCTTTCTTTTTTTTATATAAATTTAAAATTGATTTACGGAACACAATAAATAATTAAATCGGGAAGTTATTGACTGCATGGTAGTTAAATAAATGAAAGTTTAGATGGGAGTTCATTCAATTTGAATAAAATAATTTCACCAACTTTTTGGTTTTATTAAAGTCTTCATCAGGATTTTGTGATAGGCGTAATAATTGTACATTACGTTTATCACAATATTCTGATGAAGACTTCAGTAAGCGAAAAGTTGATGAAGTGATTTGATTAAAATTGATTGAACTTTTAGTTAGATTTTTATTAATTTAATTAATAAATAATAACGGGGGTTCCATAAGTTTGGGCGTCCAGGGTGGCTATTGGCTGTGAAATGCATATCTGTATTTTATTCATATAATTTAATCTTAAACATCATAATTTATTTGACATAAATGAAAGTAAAACAATAATTTATTTTTGAACTGTTTTAGATTAAAATATTTACTCAGGAACAAAGAAATGTTTATAGTGAAGTCTAATTTTCACAATAGTCAGCGAAATAAAACGAAATATCACTTTCCTCATTTTGAATGATGTTTGACGTTTTATTTAAGGTTAAATTGTATAAATAAAGTACAGACATATGTTTCACAGCCCATAGCCACCCAGGACGCCAAGACTTATTGAATATCCGTTATTACAAAATAGAAGATAGGAGTTAGAATAGTGTCTTATCCATTTCATTGTAGGTATTAGTCCTGTGTTGCATCGGCAGCACCTTAGGCGACAGCCAAGCCGAAGCTTCGGAGATATCCTCCTCAAACAAACTCTCCTCCAGCAAATCATCCCTCAACTCTATCCCTTCCGCTCCTGCTCAGAAAACCACCCTTATCCAACAATCACACCAACCGATTCAACAATCCCAGGCTCATCAATACATCCCTCAATACGTGGTTCAAAAACAAGGTGCGCCTCAACACCAGCAGCCAGCCGCGATGTTCATCATCGCTCAACCCCAACCAGGTCCTCAAGGTGGCCATCAAAGTCCTCTTTTTCAACAAGCTGTGCAACAGTTGTTAAGCTATTACAGTAACAATCCTCAAGCTAAGTATCAGCTCCTGCAGCAGCAAGGAGGATTGCCTCAAGGAGGATTATCTCATGGAGGATTATCTCATGGAGGACTGCAACAAAGTGCTCAACAACCCCAAGCTGCGTATCATCAACAAGGGTTGCCAAGTGGAGCATTACATGTGATTCCTTCACCGCAGTTGGAGTCGCAAAATGTTCAGCAGGTAGCTAGCTCTCCTGCTGGGCCTGTTCAACATCAAGGTCCTCAACCTACTTACATAATCCCGGCGCAAAGTCAACAGATCTTATCTGGATTGAATCCTGCCCTACTAGCTCAGTTTGCTGCTCAGATTCCTCAGCCTCAACATGCGCCTATTCCGATCCAGTTTGCTTCTCAACAATATCAGCCTCAGTTAAATTCTGGACATTTCCTGGCTCAACAAATCCCTCAGTTCGCTCAACAAGCTCCTCAGTTCGCTCAACAAGCTCATCAGTACATCCAACAGCCTCAGTTTGCTCAAGGTCATTTTGCCTTAGCGCCTCAATTTGCCACTGGGTTAGGGCAGGCTCATGTGCAGCAGCTTCCAGGTAATATTCAGTTTGGAAGCCAAGCTCAAGCTCAAGCTCAAGCTCAAACTCAAGCTCAACTTCAAGGTCAACTTCAAGGTCAGTTCGGAGCCAAGCAGCAAGTTGCACAGAATGCAAATGATTATTCATCGCAAACGGAGAAAAGTCATCAGGCTTCCTCGAGCAGTAGCTACAATCCTGTTTACAGGACTGCTTATGTTAAAGGCTGAGATGTCTTCAAGGAAAAGGACTCAATTCTACTTAGAAAGGGAAAGTGTTCCTTATGTTTATAATGGTTTGTTATCATTGAGAATTGTTGTATATTTTCCAAAGACTTATTTTATTGTACTTACACTGTTATACTAGTTTTTAATTTAATGAAATATTTAAATAAATATATGTTTTTTCTTTTTAAGTGTGTACAATTATTTACTTTCACGATTGTCTCCACCGTTTTCCTAACTACCTGTTTTTGTTAAATAAGCGTAAAATGTACTCGTAGTATAACATATGCAGGTAATTAAATCTCTCTACGCTCGTCATTTTATATGATGAGTTTTTTGATTGTTTGTTTTTGTCTTAATTAGATGGTCCACAGTTCTCTCCTGTCTATATAATTTTACTTTCATTTCTAACCATTCTATAGACAAGTAATTAAGTTTTTAATAATTTACTGTTAAAAGAAGAAAAACTAAAAGTTGTTAGTGACAAGCGACATGACGCATATGTCGTTGTAATTAAGATGATTTATCTTCACACTAATGATTATTTTCTATCAAGTATTAATTTGTTTGATAAGAAAATGGGAAAGGTACTCTTCATCTACTTCAGAGGAAAGTTCTTCTTGAATAAAAAGTCATATATTTAAAATTTCCGTCTCCAAAAATTCTTTCCGAATACAAAAACATGAACATCCAATTTAAATCTCCACAAGAGAAAAGTAAAACTGAAAGTTGCAAAAGCAAAAGCGATCTAAATAAACATTAAGTAAAAAGAAACGATATAAGAAGGCCATTTCTCCGCGTCTCCGCGTATAATGAATACGAACTGAAAGTAATTTATTAGCACGATCACCAGTTTTTTAATTCCTCGGTGTTCCATCTATGATAATCGACCTTTGAGCAGTCTGGCAGTCGCACCCAACGGCAGCAGGGCGCCTCTGATGGCTGCTGGAGAAACTAACTGCTCTTGTTTTGTGGGCTGCGCACTGCTCAACCGGAACATAATAATAATTGTTATTGTGAATAAAGGCCGCAATTTTAAGTTACTGATAAATTTGTTCGTTTAACCATAAACAAAATATATGCAGACGTCAACTTATAGTATATTCTGAAAACGGACAACCTTGGTTATATTTTTCAGTTTAGGGTAAAATTTCGGTACGTGGTTTCTGAATTTTATTTACCATTTGCTTTACTTTCCAATTTTACCACGGTTACAGTTTTTTTGTTACCAAGGACGTTGAAAGGAGGGGATATGGCATGACGATACTGTAGCATTGTTTGAAGTGAGGCTTGGGCAAGGGAAAGAGACAACAATAGTTTTTCTGCACCGTGCTTAGCCAAATCTCTTCTTCTTTCAAATATTATGAATTTTTATGTAAGAAAAGTGACGTTTAGACGTTGTCAGGGAGCGTTGTTTTATGTAAACATAACCACGAAGTGTCATTTGTGTTTAAATTTTTGTGTTGTATGGAATTGAACATATTTTTTTGTGGGTAAAATGGTAACAAAGTGTTTATAATTTCAGTTTCCTTGTAAAAATGTATAATCTTTTAGAGAGAATGATTCTGTTCTGTCTATTTAAATTTCAAATCTCTTTATGACACATGTCAATCAATAGCAGGCTAAGCACGGTACAGAAAATAATACTTCTGTCTCTGTCAATCTGCCGAGCCTCACAGTCTTGACTTGAATGCCACAGCCCCTCCTTTCAACGTCCTTGATTGGAACCGTATCGCGATTCGTTTTCGGAATACACTATAAATGTATTCAAATGGGAATACTTTTTATCAATGAAAGTCACTCAATTGTTAGTTAATCATACTCTATCGATTGTTCATTTTAATAGATGAGAAATGGTCATTTTTTGTCTTGTCACATTGGTACCGAGTCGGCCTGTGGATTTGACAACCCTGGTTCGATTCCCACAGCCGACAAACAATTTTCACCACAATATAATTACCCCTGTGGCTCCCTTCTACTAATTACTTTGGGGCTATGATTTGACGGTTGATAACCGCATTTCACGTGCATAAATATATCACTTACCGAGATCTGCCATGGCAGAGTACCACACCCAGTAATAATTAGAAGGAGTGATGGTATATTAATTTTATATTTAGAAATGAATACACATATTGGTAACAGACAATAGAAATATTTTTGCGCTAGTTCCCATCTTGTCTTAAATATAAAAGAGACGAGAAATACAGTAATTATGAGACAACAGACAGCAAAATAACAGGACAAAATTGCATGTTTGTCTAAAATAATTTGAAATATACCTACATGACATGATTCAGTTTTTAAACATCTAACATATATTTTACTTTCATTTTTATTTCCCACAAAAATTTCATAATTCCATACATCACCAAAATCTACTTTGGCATCATGATTTAAATTTCTAGACATAAATAATATAAAACTAAAAAAATCACATTACTCACAGTCGCTTCATTTAAATTGCAGTCACGTTCAGTGGGTGGAGATTCACACTACAAGCGTGTGAGACTGTTCACGATTCTGCCGCTAGCGAACACTAGCGCTATGTGTCAGATGATTTCTTGATTACATCTTTTAAAGATTTAAAGTGTAGTGGGCTGTGCCGACAACGCTCATTAACTAAGCAAGTATATTAAATGGAGATTGTAAATAAAATTTTGATGGTCATTGACACACCCATCTTTTGCAGCATCCGTGGTTTACTAGATTACTTTTCTTTTATTGTAAAAGAAAAGTTTTAATTGGTTAACAAGAAGTTTCATCATTTGAACTATTATTTCGATAAGATATTTTTGTTTGTTTAATAAATAGATAAATTAAGAACTTAGGCCCTAAATTTACAATACATTTTTAAGTGAGTTCAATTTCTGCTAATAGTAAAAGAAAGTACAGAACACGGAATTAAAATTATTGTGTAATTAAGTATGCTATTCTAAAAATAAAATATATAAATATATCATCACGCCTTTTACCCATTACTGGCTGTGGCACTGTGCCGAAGCAGATCTCGGTAAGTGATATATTTATGCGTGTGAGGTGCGATTACCAGTCGTTAAATCACGACCCCTAAATGTTAGTGGTGAGGGAGCCTCAGAGATAATTTTAATATCGCGAAAATTGATGTCGGCTGTGGGAATCGAAGCAAGGTTCTCAGGATTCACAGGCAATTGAGCTACCTACCCTAATTGTTTTAGGGAAAAAATCTTCAAATAAAGTTGAAAAAAAGTAAAGCACATAAATCAACAACAACAAAAAAATTTTGGATGCTTTATTTATACTGGCATTTGTAATTTTTTTAAAAAAATAATCAGATTCACTAATAATAATTATCACAGTATGGGGTGGCTGGCTTAGTGGTATGAAGTCGGCCTGTGGATCCTGAGAACCCTAGTTCGATTCCCACAGGCGACAAACAATTTTCATAATTTAAAAAAAAAACTGTCCCTGTGGCTCCTTCACGACTAACATCTTTGAGGGCCGTGATTTGACGACTGATAACCGCACTTCACGCGCAAAATATATCACTTACCGAGATCTGCTTCGGCAGAGTGCCACACCCAGTAATGGATAGAAGGCGTGATGATGATGATGATATATAGAATCACTAATTGTGTAAAGGTTGGCAATTTTTTCTTTTAATATATATTTTTTTAACTTAACATTGGTAGATAAATACTGGCACTGAACATTACAAATCATTAGAAATTATTCTTTTGACAAATAAAATGTCAAACATTAATTTAATTTGTTTGAGTTTCAGGACAATCTCTATTTTTGAGGTAGTGGGGTACACTCGCCTTAGGGAACAATTCTGAATTGATTGAGCTCGCGAAATCTAAATTCGTTGACCTCATACATATAAATTAATAGGCAAAGAAATTCTACTGTAGGAGTAAATGTTTCAAGAATTTTTAAATTTATCCAATTTTCTTATATATTTAAAATGTAGGTTGTAAAAAAGAAACTATAAGTATTACCTTAAATGTGAATGGTTTTTGGAAAACAGAAATTGTTATAATTAAACTGCAAACTAAAACTAAAATTATAATATTAAAGTTGAAAATTTGAAAGGGTAAATGATTTGAAATTAACTTAATTAATTGTAGTTCACCTGTTGCAATTTCCGTTTCTAATAAATCACAGATTCAATTTTTCTATCAAATTTAATTACATAATTATAATGGACATAAATACTTATTAATCTTATATAAATTAGCACATATCACTTTTAATTTACTAAAAATGTATTTATCATCATCAATATTGTTGCAAAGCTCACTTTTAACGTTTTATTTATCTGATGTATAATTAATAAATTGACTTTTGTAGTAACTATAATAATTATAATTTAATTATAAATATATTAGAAATAACCGTCACAGCAGTGATACGAAAAATGCTTATTTAAGGTAAACCAGCCTTTATTTATTATTTTTTTTCTTTGCTTTATTATCAGTAAGTTATATAGGGTGGTCAATTTAAGTATGCTCACCCTTACTATCTCGAGAACTATAAGAGCTAGAAAGTTGGTTAAATTAGCAAAGAAATACCATTATTAACAAAAGAAATTTTCGACCACTGGTTCTCAAAATTTGAGGTGCAACTCCCTTATTTTCCATGAGAATATATATTTTTGTGCGGAAGGGTATTTTATTCTGAATTCAACGAATATAAAGTTCAATACCCTCACGTTACAGTTTTTTGAGAAAAATACATATTAAATTGGCATTAATTCAAATCTTATAGAAATCAGCGTACTATGAATGAACTACCCTGTATATCTTTAAATTTTGAACACCTTATATATTATATATAATTTGTTATTTATGAGCTGATAGATGCTGGGTTGCATGAAAGTTTTATCGGTTCATTAGCAACTAACGGTTCAATAAATTTCAGAAAATCCCATTTGATACTGTTGCTAGATAAACAGTTCTTTAACTAAAGAAATATTTATTTTTTTCTTGCAAAAGTCTAACAGATAATATTTTATAATAGAAATAAAGATATTAATATGTAAAAATGTGACATTAATGTTATCTACTTAAAAAATCATTCAGGAAAACATCTAACAAATTTGATTAAAATCGACCTCTTCGTTGACCCCATCAAATTTTCACACCATAAAAATAATTTACCATAGAAAATTTTATGTTTCTTTCTATCGTAATTAATAGCTACAACTTCTTAATAACTAGTTTCGTTTGATCGTAGAATCAATTAATAAAAACGAAGAATTTGACGGAAACTCAAAACACCAAATCGTGAATTTGTAAATTAGTACAAGGAAGTGTCCATTTCTATGGGAACTAGAAACAAGTTATTCGAGAATTCGAGTATTTTTTTGTTTTACGCAGCTGGTATTTTATGTGTTATCAGATTATGAAAGTGGCGACATAAGCAGTTGGACTTTAAGATGTTTGGAATACCTCTCACTTGCAGATCAATTATGTAATAAATTAGTTTCTATTATTTTTGTTCTTAATTTATAATGAGACGCACATTGAATTAATTAGGAGATTATAGGTTATTTACATACTATTTTACTTAACGTGTCCCTTTTATATTTCATATTAAGATATTAACGTCAATGTTTCCTCAAATTTTTTTGGTAAAGCTATAGTCTTAAAATTATAACATGTTTCTTGGAGTTTCAGAGTTATTTTAAGCCTGCAGAAATTTTATAGGAGAAAAATGTCAGAATGTTTTCGTGGGTCTCAGATTTTTTTTAGGAACTGCAGAAATTATTTTGGGCAAAACTATAGTCTTAAAAGTATGTTATAATATTTCTTGGGACATGAAATTTTTTTTGGGAGTTCAGGCTTTTTTTTGTTATACCACATAGTCAAGGGAAAATGTCAGAATGTTTCATGGGCTTCAGAATTTTTTTAGGAACTGCAATAATTATTTTGATTACAACTATAGTCTTAGAAGTATATTATAATATTCCTTGGGACATGAATATTGTTTTGAGAATGCAGGTATTTTTTTTGGAAAAGGATATAGTCACGGGAAAATATCAGAATGTTGTCATGGACAGAATTTTTTCAGGAACTGCAGGAATTATTTTGGTGAAACTATATTCTTAGAAGTATATTATAATATTTCTTGGGACATACAATTTTTTTTGGGAATGCAGGATTTTGTTTTGGAAAAAAACATTAGTCAAGAAAAAATGTCAGAATTTTTCTAGGACCTGCAGGAATTATTTTGGTGAAAACTATATTCTTAGAAGAATATTATAATATTTTATGGGACATGAAATTTATTTTGGTAGTGCAGGAATTTTTTTGGAAAGAACATAATCAAGGCAAGATATCTGAATGTTTTCATGAGTTTCACAATTTTTTTTAGGGACTCCAGGAATTATTTTGTGTAAGGCTATAGTTTTAGAAGTATATTATAATATTTTTTGGAACATGAGTTCAGGAATTTTTCATGGGAAAATGTCAGAATGTTTTTATGTACTTCAGAATTTTTTAAGGACCTGCAGGAATTATTTCATGTATGACTATGGCCTTAGAAGTATGTTATGATATTTCTTGGAACATGAAAATTTATTTGGGAGTACAGGATTTTTTTTTGCGCAAGCCATGATCTTACAAAAATGTCGAAATGTTTTCATAGGCTTCAGATTTTTTTTAGGAACTGCAGATATTATTTTTGGTAAGGCTGTAATCTTAGAAGTATTTTAGAATGTTTTTTGGGCATACAATTTTTTTTAAGAGACATATCAAAATGTTTTCATGGGCTTTAGAATTTTTTTAGGGACTGCAGGTATTATTTTGGGAGTTCAGAATTTTTTTGGGAGTGCAAGTTCTTTGTTTTCGCTGCCCTAGTTACGCCTTTGATAATGAGAAAATTTCATGATCTTTTTTCCTATAAATAGAAAAATCGTGATCGCCTTTAGAGTTCATTTCTCCAAATTTATTTTCAGGTAAATGTAAAAAATGGAAAATCGTGGCCTAATTTATTTTAATATAGTACAATGTGAAAGACGGAATTATTCAACCGTAAGGTACAATGATTTTGAACTTGTTTTTATTACGATATTCATTTTTCATTGCTAATGATACTTCGTTCTCAATATCTCCATGCAAAGAATAGATTTTTTTACTTTCTTTGACAAGTAAGGTACGTACACAAAACTATTGTGCATATATTATATTAAATGTTAGTATGTTTAGAAAGGTAGTGTATGTGATAATAAATTTAAATTTATAATTAATTTATTCGTGTAATATTAATTTAGCAACTCATTTTTCAGTCAAATCCATCAATATTATTAAATTTCAGTAAAGAACATGGCGTTAATTAATATAAATATAGGTTACTGCACTTAATAATTAAAATTATTAATCATAATTAGAAATTTCAATAGCGCATAGCTTGCGGCAAATTTTATAATTATTTAACAGGTACCAAACATATTCGTTCATTTCATATACTCTTTTTAATTAAAAAAACATTTGATGGATTAAAATATATTCCAATTAGAGACAGATGAAGATATAAGTAACAAGGAAGAATATATGTAAAAGATAATGAACCATTCAAATCGTGTGGATGGATTAGAAATCTATAATTAATAATGCGATGTTTTCATATGAAATAAATTCACACTATTAAATATACAGATCACGTTTTGCATGACTAATGTATAGCGCATCTTTCTGTTAACACCTTCTACCTGACCATTAGCTTCACCACCAGTGACGGCGGTATAGATTATTTCCCAAATTACTGAATTTTAACGTAAATAACATTAAGGTAGTTTTAGTGTGACGGTGGCGACATCGGTCGTCGAGTGGCGAAACTGACGCTCGGGAAAAAAAAAAGATAGAATAAAAGAATTGTTTTATACCTATTATGATTTGAATATCATGAATTGTTAACAAGTTGTTGGTCTTGTGAATTTTCAAATACCGTGCGTTATAAATTGGGATTCTTAATTTTTCGTTAAAAACAAGACTTTGCATGGCTATATATCCATTACTCAACGGTAAAAAAACTTTCTCATTTTGACACGATATACGTGGATAGTTCTAGAACATCATATTAGTTTTTTAAATGAAACTGCAAATTTTTAGAGGTACATGAACCAAATATGTGCGATTCTGAATGACGATCGCCATAAGCCCCGTGTATAAGAACTCAACTTTACAAGCGAATATATTTGTTCATAGACAGTGAATGTGTTTCATATTTTAACAGGATACGTATGACTATCCAATGTTTACGTGCGCCGAGTTTCATTCACATCTGTAAAAATATTTTTCACGCTAGTACTACTTTTACTACCTTTAATTAATGCACTTTTACGTAAATAACATTAAATGGGATAAAAAGAAGCACGAATGGGTCTGGATCCTTGTATATCCTTCAAGTTTCATTCACAAGTATTGAAACACTCTGTATTTGTTATTTTAACGGACGTTAACAATAGCAGCGTCCAATAAAGTAGTATTGTCTAAAAAAGATGATCTCCGTGGACAGAATTGCATACATGCTAACTTTTAAATACAGTTAAAATCATCACGTTCTCATATATAATCATGAACTCGCCAATAAATTTCTTTTTCTCCGTCACTGTACGATCAATGTGCGTACACACGTGTGAAATAGTGAGATATGTGTTATATGATGTGTCAAGATAGTGTACCTTTCACTGCTCGCGTCGGCGAAGTATGTTGATGAGATGGTTTCCACGGCCAGCACCAGGAAGCAGTCACCAGACTTACAGGGCCGCTCGGATTTATATCATTGTTTAGCATCTATTTGCCGTGGGCGACAGTGGAAAGCCACCGTCGGTGACATATTTTACGAGAATATACTACGAGATATATTGTAGTTTCTCGTAATCGAAGTAAAATTATAATAGCATCTTATATTCTGCCTATAGTTATGTATGTACCAAGAGTATATCAAGGAAAGAAAGTGAGATATTTTTTCCCTAAAGGGTTGTTTAATTTTCCCAGCCGACGCGAAGAATATAAAACACATATATATATATATATATATATAGATGGATATTTATAGATTTGTATGAAAGTAATTATGAATGTGGATGAAGCGCGATATGATAGATTAGAAATGTTAGGCGAAGATAAATTTCAGGATGAATCTAATGAATAAATGTTCAGTGAAAGTCGTTTTGCACTAATGCAACTTGAATTCTAAGTTTGTTAAAAATGAACAATATCAAAACGAATGGTATTTTTGTTAGAAATGAGATTCGGGTCGTATTAAGGTTAAATTTAAGTGAGAAAGGTAAGTTCGAATACTGTTATTGGTTAAATTGCTATTAGTGAAATTGGTGGTTTGATCTATAAAAGATAAATTACATTATAGGTTCATAAACTCCAGCAACGTTTTATTAGATGCTTATCTCAAGGATATTAATATTTTATGACTTATAAACTAACACGGTAATGTATAAAACGTGGTTATAATTTTTTTGTTTAACTTCATTTTCTACTTGACAAAAAATACTTCCCTTTTACCATAAATGTATGCCATAATAAATCAGGGAATTATAAATGATCAATAAGGAATTGAGAAATTTAATTACAAAGAATACTTATAAAATTATATGATGGATGGCGTTATTTGACAGCTGGTAACTGTACTTTAGGAGCAAAAATATATCGTAGATCAGTCCGCAAAGTTAATCTTTTTTAATGTAAAAAGTAAAATGAGTGACATCTATGTCAAAAGCATAATGTCATGCACCAACCCAGTATCATCTGTTAATTTATTTATTATCATGTTTTTCTCATTGATGTATGTATTATTAATTGTGTGCATGAATTATTATATTTATTTAGTTATTAAGATAAATTCCATATTTTCCAATTATCTATTTCTAAGATCTATTCGTTCCCACATCCCTTGTTATCAACAATCCACAGTCCAATTGCGAACACTGACCTTCCTACCCCTACTACTATATTTCCTAATCATATTCTTATAAATAGTTATAACTTTGTCTTATAAAAAGTCAGTAATATTTGTAGTAATAGAACATAGATCACGTCAGTTAGAACAGTTAGTAAAATAGCTTGTATTTTCACTCGAATAACAAGTCATCAAGAAAAGTAATGCTTTGTTCATTGCAATTCACCGTCTGATGACAAATAAATAATATATTAGGTACTCGCGTTACTTTAATCAGTAACCATTCTAATTCAGTACCCATCAATAATAAATCTTATCTAATGGTGGAATTCTGTGTAAATCCATATCTTTTGTAGATCTGTAAATGATGAACAAAACCCCAACGAAATATTTTCTACCTATCAATAAACGTTAATGTGATTTTGTTCATTATTTACAGGATCTATAAACTTATAGATTTATCACATAATTCCACCAGGGTAGTAACAAAAATATAAACATACCTTGAGAAGAAAGTATCATTCTTCTCTCAGATGCTTTGTATCCCTCGTCTTCGGTTCACGAAATGGAACCGCATCTTCGAGAATAAATGACGCACCTAGAAATATAAATAAAATTTAAAAAAATAAATATAATATATAAATAAATAAAATAAATATATCATCACGCCTTCTACTCATCACTGGGTATGGCACTCTGCCGAAGCAAATCTCGGTAAGTGATATATTTTGCGCGTGAAGTGCGGTTACCAGTCGTCAAATCACGGTCCCCAAAGATATTAGTGGTGGAGGAGCCACAGGGGTAATTTTTGAAATTATGAAAATTGTTTGTCGTCTGTGGGAATCGAACCAGGATTCTCAGGATCCACAGGCCGACTTCATACCACTGAGCTAGCCACCCCATAAATATAATATATAGATATAGAAAAACTATTTAAATTACAATTCATAATAAATTTTACTGTTTTTTAATGTGTGTGAAAAATGCATTGTTCTATACATCAAACAATTATTTCACGACGTTCGACACCATAACTTTTATAAAATGAAATTTTGTTATTACAATACTTTCAAAGGCTTAACACTTAATACATAGGTTTCAAATTTCTATACTATCTTGTTTCCTGTCACTACATAATTCACCTCAAAAGATCAATCAGAATTACATGTTCTTCCACTTCGTCTCGAAGTCTCGATCAAATAATAAAAATGTTCTTGTCAATTCTGCTGTCAATTTTCTAACATTCGCTAATGTGGCATAAACGCAAAGTTACTATCGTATTAAACCTAATTATAGTTATAGATATAATCTTCAAAAAAAGCGTACAGTGCTTTCACGCAATTTACAAATGTAAAACTAATCGTGCTGAATAAATTTGTTCGTCTTCATTTTACGACACTTTCATCTGGTGATTGTATTTCTAGGGATTTAGTTTTTTGCTGCGACCACACTGGTTTTATTTTTAATTCATTTCGAATTGAAAAGGTAATTTAAATGAAAAGGAAGTGCAATATTATTTTGATTTATTTTTCGAGAGATACTTCATGCTTTTACTATAATTGTGTTCATTTACTGATTGTGTAGCATAGTGGTTAAATTATAGTTCACGTCGTATAGTTTGAATTTTTATTTCCATTTGTGTATGAGTACATCGTAAGTTTAATTGTAAAGGTAGAACTAGAAATGTTTCAGTTTCTATTTTAGGTTATTATAACAAATCAAAGTTGACTTGTTTGTATTAATTGACAAGTGAAATTCTATTTTTAAAAACTAGTTATAATCTAGGCTTCTTTAATGAAGAAATCAACGATGAAAAACAAACAAAAAGATGTGATTGATTGCTTGTTGATTATTTCAATAAATTTGATTGCTGCACAATTGATTGGTTTTAATTTGTGTTACACTTTCAAAACGACTGACTTCGACTGAAATGTTAGATCGATTTTTAGTCCTGCAGCAATAGTTTATTTTTATTTTGTTTGCTAATTATATACCTAACTATGTATTTATCATTCTACTGCCATTCTCGTAGTTGTGATGAACGAATTAAAACTATGCCAAGAGCTTCTATGTAGTTTTTGTAATTGAAAATTAATGGATTTAATTTTGTGCTCTATCTGCTATTATTATTATTTGTTAGGTAATAATAATGAACTGCCATTGCACAAAATAAAACAAAATCATTATTTAGCAAATTATTGTATATTACAAAACAAGATCAGTAAGTGCATTATAATAGGATGAAAAATACAGGGTGATCAAAAGGAATTGTTATAGTTGGCAATAAAATTCCAGAGATCTTTTTATTCCACAGTTGGCACAACGTCAGATAAAGGCGGAAATGCTATTTGACATTTCTAATAAATACAAATAGGTTATGCCAGGAGTCTGACAGCTAATAGAATTTTGACTTTATAAGTAATAGAAATACTTTAGAAATAAATGTAATAATAAATGTACTCAAATTTAAATTTTAAAAGTCACTGTCAACAACAGGAAATGAATTTATGTATCAGGCTTAACAATTTTAAGTAGTTTTTTTTATTGCCAACTGTAACAATTTCTTTTGATCACTCTGTACTAGACAATTCAGTTTTTTGTCTTGCAAACATTTAATGACCGAGTGTCATTTAAGTTTTTTCTACGATCCTTAATTAATTTAGTCATTACATGTGCGTTTTTTAATAGATTGCGTGAGTAATAATTTTTTTACAACTGTCAAAAACTCATGACACTATGAATACGCGAAGTTTTTGTTTTTTTCAATATTTCAAAATTCAAATTCATTGACTCTTTTAAAAATTTATTTATCAAATATTTTCACGTTACATTGTTGCAACACATCAATAATACCAAATTCATAATATTGCTAGTTTTTTCTTCAATTTATTGAAATAATTATTCAATTATTATTTTCCGAAAATTGTAGAAAAAAGTTGTTTGTATTTTATAGGCGAAATTCTTGCTTTTTGTCTTGACTAAAAGTAACATTCTGACGCGCAACAAAAAAAAAACTTATTTCACGCACTTAATACAAACATAACTATTTTACTCATGGATTGTAGACAATCACATCTACGTTGGAGACAGCGTTACTGCATTCGAATCCGGAGATCTCGAGTTCAAATCCCACTCAAGCTAAAATATATATGAACTACCACATTACAGCTCGATGAGTCCGACTCCTGCACTGTAATTGGGATTAAGTTCCTGTTGTACAGAGTACCATAAATAAATAAATAAATAAACGAATAAATCGAATGTTTGACAGCAATATTCATTCATTGCTTTTATTAATTTAAACCTCGTTTAAATTCTTGGCTGTACAAATGGTCATAAAAGTTTTAAACGATGTTTACAGAATAATTACGTGCTTTATAAAAATAGAAAAGGTTGCCAGTCTTCCTGTATATCTAATTCATTAATGGTTAAAAATAATAATAATCTAGAATACTAGTATTCCATAATTTAACGATTAAGCACTATAAATAATAATGAAGCAATAATTAGCATATAATATATGGAATAATAGTTTGCGTAAAAGCATATTTTAACGAGAAATAATCTTCCTTATTTAATTTTAATGATTGAAATGCTACGTAATAGTTCTTTCACTTGTCAATATTTTTTTGTACAAAACTCAATTTCAGATATCGTCCTTCGTTGGAATTTTGTTTACATAAGTTGGTGGTCAGTTAATCACCAAAAGTCTACGGTAACATGTAAACATACAGACACTCTCAAGAAACTGACTGATTTACGACAAATGTAAAATTTAGTTATATCACTTTTACGATAGTTCTCACGACATAATTCATGTCACTGATATTATAGTTTATAAAACAAATTATACAAAAATTGTTTCTATGAATATTCAAATATTTACTAAGGCTCCATTTACAATGAAATAAGTACAGAATGATCAAAAGGGATTGTTTCAGTTGGCAACACAATTCCGGAGATCTTTTTATTCCACAGTTGGAACAACGCCAGGTAAAGGCGGCAATATATTTGACATGTCTAATAAATACAAATAGGTTATGACAGGAGACTGACAGCTAATAATATTTTGACTTTTTGAGTAATAGAAATACTTTAGATTGTTGCTATTTTAAGTATAAAAGGTAGGACGAGGGGGACAACAAATTTATTTATGGATATTTAAGAAAAATATAACTAAAAACGAATAAGAACTAAATGTACTCTAATTTAATTTTAATTTTCAAATGTCACTGCCAACAACAGGAAATGAAATCCTGTATCAGGCTCACCAATTTCAAGTAGATATTTTTATTGCCAACTGAAACGATTCCCTTTCATTTCTCGGTACTTTTTTTTCTGTTGCTGACACAAAGATCATAAAGGATATATTAATATATCCTGACTATTTTCTTTTTGCAGTTTAATATTTTACTACTGTGGGAATAAAATGAGCATCATATAAAGTTTAGAATGTAAAATTTCGCTTAACTATAATAATATATCACAATTATAATATTTATTTTTTATGACTAAAGATTAACAGCTTCCGTTGTCAACAATTAATCACATTCTTCATGTGTACACTAAAGGAAGCATGAAACCAAACATAAATTTCTTATACATATATGTATAGTCCCACTAGTGCAGTGTTTTTTGACTATTTAAAAATCTTAACTTTGAAGGCCCATATCTCGAAAACTAAAAGAGATACTGAAACGCGGTTTGAACGAGTGCACTTCTCGTGCTCCAATTAACTTATACTGAAATTTTGAAATTTTTGAAAATTTTACAATTTTTTCAAAATTTTCTTTTCCCATATTTCAAAAACTTGACGAGATAATGAAAATCTGTAAAAACCAGTGGATTCTACGCAAAAAAGTACATAGGTATGTAAAATTTTAGAATTTTTGCTGCACGGATACAATTTTTAGAGCAAAAAAACTAAAAATGGCCTAAATTCGAAAAAATCTTAAGGGGTACCCCTTCAAAAATAATTAAAAAACAGTGATTTTTCGTTTTTTTATAATAAAAACTTTATTTGTGTGAATTTTTGCCTGAAATTTTGCATATCTATGTACTTTTATGAGAGGAATTCATTGGTGTTTACAGATTTTTATTAACTTTTAAATTTTTTGAAATATTACGAAATGAATATTTTGTAAAAAATTTTAAAATTTTCAAAATTTTCAAAATATCGGTATAAGTTAATGGGAGCACGGGAAATACACTCGTTTAAACCGCATTTTTATATCTCTTTTAGTTTTCGAGATATGGGCCTTCAAAGTTGAGATTTTTAAAAAGTCAAAAATCGCTGTAACTTTATAACTATAAAAGATATCAAGATGCGCTCAAAGACATTCGATTTCTCGTGGTCTGATTTATATAGAACCATATTTTACGATTTTTCGATTTTTAAACTGGTTCAACAAATAAATTGGCATTTTGCGAACACGATTCCGGCGATTAAAAAAATATACATATTGAAGATCAAAATCTGCACAATTATGAATGCATAAAGATGTTTAAGTACAACCGGACCAAAATTCATGTGTTTTTTCCCTAAAAAGCGTGCTTAAGCACTTGTTTTTGGTCCTAGAGCCATAAAAAAATAATTCCTATGGATACATAAATAAAATGACAATTTTTGTTTATTGTGAATACTTGATTTTACAAAATATCATTTTGACATATAACCTATGTACATATTTTAATCTGTTGAATATATAATTAAATGTTATTTTGTTGTGCATAAAATATTGTATGTACCACGGGTGAAATTAACCCTAAGCATGTTATTAGCCCTCGGCGCTTTGCGTCTCGTGCTAATAATCATGCCACTGGCCAGAAACGTCTGTTTTCACCCTTGATATATAAATAACTATTATGTCATTATGTCCAGAATAATTGGCAAGTTATGATGACAGTGTACAAATAAATAAACGATCTTTAGTTATAAACTGATATACAAATAAAGTGTTCCAAGAATATTCAGTTTCATTTTCAGAAGATTGAGCTGCGATAACAATGAAATATTTTAAGAGAAACGCAAAAAACCTTGTCTCTTATTATACGTATTCATGCGGTGAGCATAAGAATACAGGTGACTTGATGATTGCAGAAAGAAAGGTGTGGTAATATATTGTCGTGCGTTCGGTTTAAATAAAAGCATTTCACTTTTATATCTCCATATTTATTTGCCAAATTAAACACAGTGTTTATTTGTTAGGTCACTTTTGTTTTGCATGCGATGATATCATTTTCATACGAAATTATATTTTTGGAGTAGAATTACTTCACTTCCGGGTGTATAGATGTATATTATTGTTTTATAAGTTATAAGCGGATTTGGTTACCTATTTCCTGATTGAGGGATTATTAGATAGTGCGTGCTTTGAAACTGACTCTCGAATTTTTTTTTTGCTAAATATATTGTCATTAATATAAGGAACGTACATAATTTCTGCTTGAGTAAACAAACAACTTATAATGTGCAACACTGCAACAGTGCAACATGCAACTTTGCTTTGATTTAATTTCTTTAATTGTTGGAATAAAAAGTATTATATACCGGGAAACCAACTACACATCCTCGCTAATTATTATTTTTTGTTTGTAAATTCAAATTGACTGTTACAGGTAATTTATTATTTTTAAATGGTTATTAAATTTGCACATGGGGTAATGGCTCAGTGGTATCAAGTCGATCTGTGAATCCTAAGAACCCTAGTTCGATCCCGAAAGCTGACAAACATTTTCACCAATTTAAAAATTACCCCTGTGGCTCTCCACTACATCTTTGGAGGCCGTGATTTGACAGCAGGTAACCGCACTTCATGCGCATAAATATATCACTTACTGAGATCTACTTCGACAGAGTGCCACAGCTACTAATGGGTAAAAGGCGTGAGATATATTTATATTAAATTTGCATAATTTATATGTGACAAAATACCCACTTTTTTGCTTAAATAGGGTGTTTCTATATCTATGCACAAAACTTTCATGGTTTATATAATTTAATATATTGACTACAATATAAAAAAGATTTTTTTAAATTTACAAATATATTTAGCAAATTTAATTATTTATTTAGTATGTTAATAAAATGAGATAAGATTTATTTAGGATAGGGTAATGAAAAATTAATTCTGCCCTTCGATTTAGGAAATTATAATAATTATTTTGCTTAGATTACATTAGCTGTTATAAATTAGTTCTCTTTTCGATTGGCAACGTTATTCAATTATTTTATTTGTACTTATTGTAAAGTAATATATTGTTAATCTATTATAAGTAAGGCAAGACACGCTACAGAAATAAGTGGAAAAGTAATTCATCTTTTAGCAATTTGATTATAGTGCAGATACTGCAGATTTATAAATGATTAATGAAAGTTGAACAACATTTATCATCATAAGCAAACACTTTTTCCAATTTTTGATTGTAACTATTTTACTTTACATCAATTTAGAACTTTACAGTTTTAGAGTGTGCGAAAAAGCAATTTTAAATTGTAAACTTTTCATAGTTACTTAATGTTTTAAGGATACGTTTAACAATACTTAGATAAAATAACTAGATAGCACATGTGTCAGATAATTGAAAAAATATTGGCAGCTCGACTGGAAGTAGAATACACTTTCAAAACATGTTGCACGATCGGGTTTTTAAAAAGTTTACCGATAGTGTTTTCAAAGTACAGGATGATCAGAAGAAACTGTTTCGGTTGGCAATAAATATAGTGACTTAAATTGGTAAGACTGATATAAACATTTATTTCCTGTTATTGACAATGACATTTATATTATAACATAACATAACCTGTTTGTATTTATTTTTAAAATGACATAACAAATAATATTTCCGCCTTTAACTGGCGTTGTGCAAACTGTGGAATAAAAAGATCCCTAGAATTGTATTGCCATTTGAAAAAGTTATTTCTGATCAGCCTGTAGTAAATTATACTTACAAATTACCGATTGAGAGGTGGTAAGTAATAGTTATTTACGTAGCAAGGACTGAAACTGAGACGTTACTGGAAAAGCAAGCATTTTTCAGAGCGAGCCGTAGGCAAGCTTAGAGACTTGAGAACCCAATAAGACGCTTTCGTACAATTTTCGCAATCATCAATTACAAATTATTCATGATTTGACACACGAATGATTACCAAGGAAACATTCATTTTCTGATCTCTTTTTTTAATATCAGGATCGGTTAGGTTTTACCTATCCCTCTTGTCGTACTTTCCGATCTAGATCGGTAAAGACGGATTTTCTAATCTGAAAAGTAATCAGAAAGGATTAATTTAATTGCATTATAAACTTTTATTTATGGGGTAGGTGGTGCAGTGGTATCGAGTCGGCCTGTAGATTTGAGAACCTCGGTTGAATTCCCACTGCTGATAAATAATTTTCACCATATTAAAACTACCTCTGTGGCTCGCTACTAACATTTTTGAGGGTCGTGATTTAATGACGGGTAATCACACTTCACGCGCATAAATGGGGCAATGGCTCAGTGGTATCCGAGTCGGCCTGTGGATCCTAAGAACCCTGGTTCGATCCTCACAGCCGACAAAACATTTTCACCAATTTAAATCATGTTGGCCTGGTTCGATTCCCACTGGCGGCAAATATTTTCACCACATTAATACTACTCCTGTGGCTCCTCCACCACTAACATCTTTGGAGGCCGTGATTTTACGGCTGGTAACCGCACTTCACGCGCATAAATATATCACTTACCGAGATCTGTTACGGCAGAGTGCCACACGCAGTAATGAGTAAAAGGCGTGATGATATATTTATTTATTTATTTATTCACCAACTTTTATTTATTGTTTGCACAATTACCTTATTTTACTTTTCTGTGAGTTTACAGCGATTTCCATGTTTAGTAAATATAATTCCATAGTTTCACCGGAAAATTAAACACGCGTCGAGTTATTCAACGTTCGCGTTCTTTCAAGTTCACTACTCGATATAATTCGCGGAGTCTTGGAGAAATTTGCTTAATTAATTAACGTGTATTAATCGGCCAGAGAGGCAGTAACTGCTGGTGAGGTATTTGATACTACAACGAGTGCAATTATCACGTTTTTACTTTCTTTGTTTCACGCTTACTTATTTTCTTTTCATGTTTATTTCTTGGAGATCTTGTTAAAGTTTTTATGTCTTGGTAAATAATATTATGGTTGATGTTACGATCCGAATCGAATGATTTTTCAGTATTGTTACAGTTTGAACAGGCATGTCAGATTGAACTTTTTCCCAGAAATAAACGAATCATAAGTGAAATCAATGAAACTATGTTATGGGTGCGTCTGTTGCTATTTCCTGCAAATGTTTTTCACTGAGCGAATTCTCAATTCTCCGGTTTTAATGATACTAAGAAGAAAATAAATTAAATACTTCAGTAAATTATACTTTGATGGGAATCACACCACAAATTATCAATGCATATTTATAGTAGAAATCTAAGCAAATTATCAAGTATTACAGATCATTAAATAATAAGTAATAATAATGCTGACAGTTAGTATGAAAATCGATTAAGGGTGACTAACTATTTGCTGATTAAATTTACATTTTGATGTTAAAATTTTCTTGTAACTTTTCCAATATAAGAATGCGTAAAAAGGCACTTAAAACTACCTCTGTGGTTTCCCCACCATTAACATATTTGAGGGCCGTGGTTTGACGACTGGTAACCGCACTTCACGCACTTACCGAGATCTGCTTCGGCAGAGTGCCACACCCAGTAATGCGTAGAAGGCATGATCATATATTTATTTATTTTATTTTACAATACTAAAAAGCGTGTCGTATGACCTCTATTACAATACAAGTGCTGTAATAAATTTTGACAGTAAAATGACAGTCAGGCTCAAATAAACAATGACACCTGGATTTTATTGAAAATATAATCAATCTTCTCACGTCTCAAACAAGAATAAAAAAGAAATTGTTTAATTTTAAAATTTTGCAATAATTTTTTTCATTTCATTAAATTAGGTTAAACATTGTACAATATACATATTGTGATGTATTGTACAATATTCGATGGATTCTCAAACTTGGCCTGTGGCCTCATTCGGCAGTTTTTTACATCTATTATTGCAATATGATATATTACAATACTTATATTGTAAAAAACTATTGCACACGGAATGCGGTTACTAGAACCAAATTACGATTTTAAAAATAAACTAGGTTCATTCAACATATTGCTATCAGAAATACTAATATTTTTAAGTGTGTCGATTTTAAAAATAAATCCAGAACATGAACAAACATTGCACAAAATGTTTCTATAATTATAATAATTTTGTAAATAGGAAACGAGTGATATGCTTGACACCAGTATTAAAATTAATTTGTCAACTCCGAGGAAACAATTTAAATTAGAGGAAGCTCCAATATATCACAATCTCAAGTAGCAACACTTCTGGTCGAATAAACTCACGAAAAAACACAAAATCCATTTCATAACTCCCTCTTTGCAAATGTAGCACATGTCGAAGAAGAGCGAGCCCGATGCACTCGTGTGACTTTCACCCTTATTGCGCGTGGCGGTTAGGCGTAGCCTGGTGGTATGGTGACTAGGCTGGGCGATCACCCGGACTTGTGTGTGGTCGGTGGCTACTTATGGCCGTGTGGTCGAACACCAGGCGTCATTCTTCGACTTGTGCCGCTACTGAAGCCATGGAATCGCGGAGTTGGGTGAGTACGAAGTGGAAATGTGAACAGTGAATTAGTGTGCTCTTGGTTGTGCTTCTTGTACTGAATATTTTTTAAGTGTTAGCTAAAATTATTGTACATAATAACACTAGTCCTTGCGATTTTTGTTTTGTGTTTTATTTGCTTAGCCACAAGTATTGTAAATCTGAAGTCTGTGGAACGAAGGGTTTTATTTATAATGACAGTTGTGCTTGAAAATAAAAATGTAATTATAGATAATCTATAGGGTCGCGATAGTTTCATGAGACAGATATATCCGGCAGTACGGTAGTGTGGATAGCGTTAGGGAAATCGAGGAGATCCCGAGTTCGAATCCCAGTTAAGCTAAAAATATATGAACTACCATACTACAGCTTAGTGAGTCCGGAGCCTGTACTGTAATTGAGATTCAGTTTCTGTTGTACAGAGTAGAATAAATAAAAATAGTTAACAAATTAGGAACAAATAATATATTGTACGATACAATATATCAAAGATAACTGAGTTTACTGCCTGAAGAAGACGACATGCTCGCCTAATTGACTCCTTTCAGCAACAAAAACTGTTTTACCATGCTAGTAATTAAAAATACTATTAAAATTTACAATCTTTTTGCTGAAAATATTGACGATATAACTGCGTTCGAATAGTTCGTATTTCACTACAAGATTTATGAACCATGTACTGTAATTGGTATTAATTACCTGTTTTGTAGCGTTATAATAAATAAATAATTATATAGTTAGGCTTAAATTACAATACTGAGACAGTAACAAAATTTACAAAATTAAGTACAAAATTAAAAATTTATATGGAGTAGGTGGCACAGTGGTTATCGTGTCGGCCTGTGGATCCTGTGAACCTTGGTTCGATTCCCACTGGCGACAAACATTTTCACCACATTAATACTACTCCTGTGGCTTCCCCTCCACTAACATCTTTGGGGGCTGTGATTTGACGGCTGGTAACCGCACTTCACGCGCAAAAATATATCACTTCACACGCAAAAATATATTACTTACCGAGATCTGCTTCGGCAGAGTGCCACACCCAGTAATGGGTAGAAGGCGTGATGATTTATTTATTTTATTTAAGTACAAAATTTATTCCTATAAAACTTGCATTTGCTTCTTTTCTCTATTAAGGTCTAAAGTCTAAAGTAACTTGGAAAAAAAAAAAATAAATAAGTAAATATATCATCTCGCCTTTTACCCACTACTGGGTGTGGCACTCTGCCGAAGTAGATCTCGGTAAGTGATATATTTATGCGCGTGAAGTTACCTGTCGTCAAATCACGGCCCCCAAAGGTGTTAGTTGTGGGGCAGCCACAGGGGTAGTTTAGAAATTATGAAAATTGTTTGTCGCTTGTGGGAACCGAACCAAGGTTCTTAGGATCCATAGGCCGACTTGATACCACTGTGTTAGCTACCCCATACTTGGGAAGAAATGGTGGCAAACCCGGAAAAATGTATTTTTTATATTACGGTCGATTTATCAATTCGATTAAAGTAACGTATAATTTATCAGATTAAAAAAAAATAAAACGCATTTAAATTTTTCCACATATTAGATTAATAAGTATTTATGTGACTCATTAAATATCTGTTTGTAGACAGAATATTTCCTTATTACAATCAACAGTTTGGTGGTATGCTTAGCGTTACGGCATTCGCATCCGAAGATGCCGAGTTCAAATCTCACTCAAGCTAAAAATATATGAACTACCACACTGCGGTTTTATGAGTACGAACCCTGTACCGTATTTGGGATTAAGTTTTTGCTGTAGAGAGTAGCAAAAATAAATAAATCGAACAGAACTGGTAAAGGAAATCATACAAATTTTATAATTAAAGGGTTATTTACAGTTTTGAAATTAATCGAAATTATGCTTAGCAATTTTATTATGTTTTAAATTAAAATTCACTTACAATTCCACTTATACTTAAGGCCTGGCTAATCACAAGCTAGATAATATAATATATTATATTTTTGTTTGATTAGTTCATGATATTGACATTTCATATTATAATTACTATAAAAAATGTACTACTTCTATCATTTGTACACAAACAGATTATATCCGTTGGAAAAAATATAAATATAGTTATTTATGTATCAAGGGTGAAAACAGGGATTTCTGTCCTATGGCATGATTATTAGCACGAGGCGCAAAGCACAACAAACAACATTTAATTAAATGTTCAAAAGATTAAAATATGTACATATGTCAAAATGATATTTTGTAAAATCAAGTATTCACAATAAACAAAAATTGTCATTTTATTTATGTATCCATAGGAATTGGGCTACAAAGAAGTGTTTAAGCCAGCTTTTCAGGGCTAAAGTACATGCTTTTCGGCCCAGTTGTGCATAAAATAATTAATTTAAATTGAGTTTATTAATTTCGTAGCTTAATTAATATTGTTTGAAGACCTTAAATGTAAATGTAATTACTAAGTGAAATTTCGCTTAATTTCAGAGCTTTGAAAGACCTTTTACAAATGAAATAAATATTAGTACCGTTTTTTGTAAGCTTTCGTTCATGTCATTTAAAATAATTGTCCAAAAATCATGTAATAAAAAGCTTTAAAATCCATGTAAAATAAATAATCATCACATAACCTAGTAGCACAATTCCATTTATAAAAGTGTCATCAAACATTTCTTTAACTAAACATACTTAAAATCAATATAAAAACCATTCAACGCATGACAAAAGAATTTTCACTTATAACACGCAACATTATCTTAACAACAAAACAAATTATCTCTTTTTATTTCTCTCCACTTCAATGCAGGAAAAGCAACAAATGTCATTGAGAAACAACTCTATAACTTGTCTAACTTGTCATTCCAACGACTTAACCCAGATTAAGTAATCACTTGGGCACGTTCTCCGAATCGACTTCCTTTCAAATATTAATATAATTTAGTTTATGTAATATTTAAATTGTGGATATCTAATGAAGTTTCAGTTTTGAAAGTGATGTTGATTGCAGAGATTTTTGCGTGTTGAAATCATTGTACTTTTTTGGTATACCTAATTACGGAATTTTGTATGAACATTTTTTGGGAAAAGTGAAATGTTGCAACAGTCACTGTGCCCAATTTCGTTATCCACAACTTCCTAATGAGCAACGGTACCGCCACAAACTTGATTTAAATAAATAAGAGCAAATCAAATGTTTAACAGCAAAATATACTATCTCATGTGACATTTAACTTTGCTTTCCTTTATTTATTTAAATGATATTTAAATTTATTATTGCGGATGCAATTGACTATCACCTTATTTTATAAACAATAGGAAATACTTTTCAATTTTTTTCTGTTCGTTTTTGATTTGATTGTTAAATTTAGGATCGAAGTAGCCTCATCAGGATATTGTTTTTTCAGATAGTTATATTCAGCTCTCACTGATATCCCGTTTACAGGGTGATCAAAAGTTAGTGTTTCAGTTGACAATAAAACTGGTAAGACTGATAAATGAATTGATTTCCTGGCGTTGTCAGCAGAGCTGGGCAGTAGCTAGCTACTTTTGTAGCTTAGCTACTAGCATCGCTACGTTTACCTTAGCTGTAGCTGTAGCTTAGCTATATGTGAAAAAATATAGCTGTAGCTTGTAGCGAGCTATATTTTTTTCTATTAGCTTAAAAATACTGTTAGAACAGCTGAAGCTACTTTTAAAGCTACTTTTTGTAGCTTAAAGCTACCACTGTCCATTAAGAAATACCTATTAATTTTTGTTTTGTATTTGAATTGTACCTTCTTGATTGTTTTGTATAATTGTAGGATAACAAGTTATTATATAGTTTAAAATCTATTAACATATTTTATTTTTCACTTGTTCTTAACCTATCCTACTTTTGTATTAAATATTAGATGAACTAAACATTGACTGTTTAGGAGTCTTCTGTTAATGTGACTGTTAATTTATTCCGATATAAATAAGAATTATAGCATAACAAATTAACAGGTCATTTGTCCATTTGTGATTTTTTATATTTATTAACAATCATTATAACAAAAGACTGATCAACTGATCATATGACAATGGCAAATTTAATAAAAAAAGGGGAATTAGGAAATTGTGGTAGATAAAGAGAAAAGTTGTAAAGTACGTTACTAAAGCTTTCTTTATATAAATATGAAAATTAAAATAATATTTATTTATGCATTATTGAGATTTTTTAAATTGAACAATAGTTGAAAGTGTGTACTTGAAAATAATATTTTTATTTTCATTTAAGCCAAGCTGTCAAGTTTCACAAAAGAGTTATTAATAATTTTTATGCTCATTCTCCAAGCACTTCAGTTACCAGTTTGTGATCAAGAGTTTCATTTATTTTTATTCCTTCATTTCAACATTAACATTTTTTCTTATCATTAGTTATATAAACAACATTTTTATGTTTCTCGAATAAACCGCACCTGGTACTAATAATAATAAAAAGTAATGTATATTTTTCCTTATTTTCTCTAAATTAAAGCATTTTCTAATATCAAGATGACCGCACTCGCATTCACCATTTGATTAACGACAATTCTATGAAATAAATAAGAAAGTTATAACCATAATTATAAAACTTCTAATAAAATTGTAAATAACCACAAGTGTACTTCGTACTAATAATATTTATTTTTCACTTTCCAACTGTTATAATCAAATCCAATGCATTAGAAATTACTAGTCATCAGTAAACATAGAAACTGTTTCAATATAATCAATAATTGTTGGGTGTATATCCGACGCACAACTTACAATACAGACGGATTTGGAACACTTTAAAACGACATGAAATTCGGACCTTTTAAGGAATATGAAAATCGCTTGCTCTTCGATGGCGTTTCTCTTTTATAGATTTTAAAATAAAATTGTCAGTTTGATGCTACTTATAGATTGCCATGAAAAAAAAACAATTATTTTGTGTTCATTTATTTTTCTGTAGCAACATGCATCGTAAGTGACTCATAACATTTATTATTTGGTTACCATTGTCAACGGAGTGTTATAGAAAATAATAGTCCTACTAGTAGGATAATTATAAAATTTTCTGACAGCTTGTTTATTAAAATAAAAAATTTCTATGGGATGGCTAGTTCAATGGTATGAAGTCGGC
Source organism: Pterostichus madidus (assembly GCA_911728475.2). Lineage (NCBI taxonomy): Eukaryota > Metazoa > Arthropoda > Insecta > Coleoptera > Carabidae > Pterostichus > Pterostichus madidus. Next base: position 32,093,110 of record OU452312.1, read on the forward strand.
CTGTGGATCCTGAGAACCCTGGTTCGATTCGCACAGACGACAAACAATTTTCATAATTTCAAAAACTACCCCTGTGGCTCTTCCACCACTAACATCTTTGGGGGCCGTGATTTGACGACAGGTAACCGCACTTCACGCGCAAAATATATCACTTACCGAGATCAGCTTCGGCAGAGTGCCACACCCAGTAATGGGTAGAAGGCGTGATGGTATATTTATTTATTTATTTATATATTTTTCCCTGATCTGGAGCAAAAAAACAATTGGTATTAAAATCGTGATAAAAATAATATATTTATTTTATATTTATATTAACAAATTCTAATAAATAAATCTGATATTTGAAGTGGCCCACATTTAACAAAGATTTTTAATATTATTTGAAGTTAATAGACGGAAATATAAGTACTATAACTATTCTCGGTAATCACGGCCTTCAAAGTTGTTACTGGAGGGAGCCACAGGAGTAACTTAAATTAAATAAATAAATATATCATCACGCCTTCTACGGGGTGTGGCACTCTGCCGAAGCAGATCTCGGTAAGTGATATATTTTTGCGTGTGAAGTGCGGTTACAAGCCGTAAAATCACGGCCCCCCCAAAGATGTTAGTGGAAGGGGAGCCACAGGAGTAGTATTAATGTGGTGAAAATGTTTGCCGCCAGTGGGAATCGAACCAGGGCCAACATGATAACCACTGTGCCACCTAGGAGTAACGTAAATTTGATAAAACTTGTTTGTCGACTGTGAGAATCGAACCCGGGTTCTCAAATCCACAGGCCGACTCGATACCATTAAGCCACCTACCCCAGTATAGTTTCATAAAAAATTGAGTCTAAATACTGTTTATATTCATACCTTTATTCTAAAATTCATGGGATATAAATTCCGTTAAATAAAAATTGTACCATTGCGTAATAAATAAATAAATATATCATCACGCCCTTTATCCAATACTGGGTGTGGTACTCAGTCATAGCAGATTTCGGTTAGTGGTAGATTTTGCACGTGAAGTGCGGTAACCAGCCGTCAAAGATGTTAGTAGCGAGGGATAATTTTAATGTCGTGCAATATTTAATACAAATCTTTGCCCTTTTGCTTAATCCGTCCCTGGTTGGGTGTGGACCAAGGAACAACACACTACGATAAATAAATAACAAGATCAGTCTAGAAATGCTTTCTCAGATCCACACCCACTCTTAACTGTTATTTATACTGGTTTCTATGACGACCAGGCGGAAGGAATTCAACAGAAAAAAATATTGCGGTGCATTAATTACACTGCAAATCTTGTTTATGTGTAACTTCATGTGTGTTGCATGGAATTAATGCATACAACTCGATTAAGTGATAGTGAAAGTTGGTAGGCGTACTGATTTACGATAAAAAGATGATTAGAATTTTGTAAGAATGTGAGTAAGCGATAAATGATATGCGTGCATTAGTTTCGGTAGCTGAAATTTTGTTTATGATGTGTTGAAATACCTGTTACGGAGTACAAATTTAATTTTGTTTACGTTTTTTATGTTTAATTAAAACTGGAAAAGAATTAAGCATGTTGTTAAACTTAAATTAATATGTAATGCTTTGATGGCTTTACATACATAAAGTGTGCACAGAAATGAGAAACAAATGAGTTGAATATATAATTTTTTAAATGTGCTGAAATTGGCTCTCCTATATATTTAGTAAAAGTACGAGATAAAATTGTATGAAATTAAATGTTACGTTTAAAAAGTTTTAATTTGTTATCCTAGCATGTCTGTAGTACTAGATGTTTGGAAAATAAAAAATGATATTTTTGTCAAAAAGTAGATAGCTATGAAGATAAAAAACAAATAAAACAAATTTAATTTTCAGCACAACAATTAAGATAAGGTATTATTGACTGAGCTGTCAAAAAGAGATTTTAAAAATAAAAGTTTAGTATCCAAATCATAAAATTAATAAATATATATAACTTGTTGTTGTAATAGGATCTTGAAGCCTTTTTATACATATTTATTAAAAAGAGATTTTGTTTAATTTGTTTTTATTTTAACGGTTATTTGATTTTTTATAAGAATGTACCTAACATTTTATTTTTCAAATACTTATGCTGGGTTGCATTAAAGTTTTATCGGTTCATTAGCAACTAACGGTTCAATAAATTTCGGAAAATCCCCATTGATACTGTTGCTAGATAAACAATTCTTTAACTAAAGAGCTCTTTATTTTTTTCTTGCAACCCAGCATTAGTATTACAGACATGCTATTATAATAAATTAATTTTTTTACACGTCGAATTTAGATTGAAATAATTTTTTATTCTTTTACTTTTGTTTTAAAATAAACAGGAAAGCTAATTTCCTATGTACCGCATTTCTGTGCACATCCTGTATAATTATAATATTATATTTATATTATTGTAGAGCAAGTAATTTTTTACTGTTGATTTTAATTTAATTTAAATAATTTATTATATTATATGTTAAAAACTGATAGGTAAATAATTATTTTAATTAGTTTTTTAATTATGCCAGATGGTGTTAATTTTGTATTAAACAAAAGCTTATCACAAACATATATACATATCTTCACGCTATATCCCATCAAATGGGGTAGCACGAACCCTAAAATCACTCATAAAACATTCACTCATAACGTTAATCAAATAATCAGCCCCCGTCAAACATTATCATCCAAACACACCACCCTCCTTCAACCACATTCATAGATCCCTCCATATAAACTCATTTATTTATCACACTCGAAATCATTCTTACATAACAAACCCTCAATCACATCCATCCAATCACTCCTATTCACTTATCATTCAGCTTCTTTCTTCAACGTACATAACACATGCATAAAATATCTCAAATTACCCGCGCTTACTCCTAACAACGAATCTAGTAAGCTTATCACAAAAGTTGAATATTAATTTCCAGCGTAATAATCGTAATTGCTAAATTAAATTCGAGAAGCATACAATGTAATATGATTTTAATTTGAAAGCAACGGCAACTTGATTAATTCCTTGATTGGAAGTGGAAGCATATTACAGGAAGTTGTTTTTAACATAATATGGTAAAATGTCAATTTAAATTAATTGTGAAATTAATTTCATAATTACTTTTGCTCTTAGCAATATGGCAAACAGTGCTACAATTTTTATTAAACTTCCTGATATGTTATTTAGCATCTAAAGTTCGTGACTAATTATGTTAGCGCAGGTTTAGCGAGATAAATTATTATTTAAATGATAAATCAGATATAATTCTAGTTTATATTTGAGGTAGTGTTACATAATGCCTTTCACATATTTTGAAATAAATTTTCTTAATTTTATGTCCAAACGTTCAAAAGTAGCTAATATCACATACAATCTATTTAATTATAAATTAAATACTGTACGATAATATAGAATATTCATTGAACCAAAACGCTGTCCCATATTGCTTGTATTGTTGTTAATGTAAAAAATAAGTTTACTTCGAGCATAGATTGTTTGACATTAACGTACTTTTATATAATAATCTATATTCTACATACAGAGTGATCAAAAGGAATTGTTACAGTTGGCAATAAAAAAAACTACTTGAAATTGGTAAGCCTGATACATAAATTCATTTCCTGTTGTTGACAGTCACATTTAAAATTTAAATTTGAGTACATTTATTATTACATTTATTTCTGAAGTATTTCTATTACTTAAAACGTCAAAATTCTATTAGTTGTCAGACTCCTGACAACCAGTTGTATTTATTAGACATGTCAAATAGCATTTCCGCCTTTACCTGGCGTTGTGCCAACTGTGGAATAAAAAGATCTCTGGAATTGTATTGCCAACTATAACCTTTTGATCACCGTGTATTATATCAAAGAGAAGATATCATATCATTGGTAAACAATTAATTCACAATAAACTAGTAAACCAGGAGTATGTTACCTAGGAATAAATGAATCGATATGATTGAAAAATAATGGGTAAAATGTGTGATGATATATTTATTTAATTTATGTATTACATACAATTGATTAACAGAACTAAATCTTACAGAAGTGTGCAGCAGTTCTATCCTGCTTACTGGCCGTCACCCTGGCCAAAGACCCCCAATTAAAACTCGAGGATATCGAACGCGACACACTTACCAGCGAGAATCAATTCCAACAACAAGAACGAGAACAACAATCCCAGCAGCAACAACGTCAAACCATTCAACAACTTCCACCTCGGCCGTACTTCGCCATACCTACAGCAACAGCACCACCACCGCCGCCTCCACCTCCCCAGGTGCCACAGGGCCCACCAGAGGCATCCACGGCACCCCATCAGTTCTCACCCGAGGCTAGACAGTTTCCACCACCACCACCACTGCAGCTGCAGTTTCCTTCGAGGGCCCCGCAGCAGCAGGTTGTGTCGGTGCCGTTATTTTATCAACAAGGGCAAGGACATGTGAGTTAGATAGAAAATGGCGGATATTGTTATGTCCCTTTCATGCTGTTTTAATACAGTTTGATGTCCTTAAATTTTGATAGTTAAATATTTGCTTCGGCAAGGAACAATAAATAAACACTAATTTCGCGCACTTTTACCTTTACCTTTAAGACATGTGTTTTTTGTTGCGCGTGAAAATGTTACTTTTAGTTGAGACAGCTAGAGACAAAAAAGTCATTCCAATATGCCAAAAAACAAGAATTTTGTCCATGAAATACAAACAACATTTTTTCTACAACTTTTAAATTGAGAGAACAAAATCAAAAATAATATGAATTTGATGTTTGAACCACGGATAAAATCAAATTATTTTTTATGCACAACCGGGCCGAAATTCATGTGTTTCAGCCGTAAAATGCAGGCTTAAACACTTGTTTTTGACCCTAGGGACATATAAAATAATTCCTATGGATACATAAATAAAATGACAATTTATATTTATTGTAAATACTTGATTTTACAAAATGTCATTTTAACATATTTTATTCTTTTGATTTTAAAATTAAATGTTTAGTTTGTTGTGCATAAAAAATTGTATGTATCACGGGTGAAATAAGCGTTTCTGACCCTGAGCATGTTATTAACCCTCGGCGCTTTGCGCCTTGTGCTAATAATCATGCCACGGGCCAGAAACGCCCGTTTTCACCCTTGATACATAAATAATTATTTTACATTATGGAAAACCATAAATTTCACGTATTTATAGCGATGTAAAAATATGTTTTTTTGACAGTTGTAAAAAAATAACTATTTTTCTTCAAACTTCAGAAAAAAGGTGACATTTCAGAACTTTATAAAAATAGTTAAATTTTTCTCGTTAAAATCAAGGAGTTTTATTAGTTCATCAGCGATAGAAAAAGTCTTGTTTTGCCGCTCACGAGCGTCAGAAAAATTATATAACATAAAAGTGAAATTTTGTGCCTCATCTGTAGTTGTCGCTACAAAAAGTATCACTTTAGCTCCGCATAAAATAATATACTACTTTATTCTTTTTTACTCAGGATCATAAGAATCATTACTTTGTTCTCTCAATTGAGGAAAGAAAATTTTACCTTCGTAGAGAGTCCTGTAAAAATTAGATTATTCCAGATGATAGCTCTTTTATATGATATTAAATACTAGTTAGCAATTCTGACAAAGTAAAATAAATAAAATAAATATATCATCACTCCTTCTACCCATTACTGGGTGTGGCACTCTGCCGAAGCAGATCTCGGTAAGTGATATATTTTGCGCGTGAAGTGCGGTTACCAGTCGTCAAATCACGGCCCCCAAAGATGTTAGTGGTGGAGGAGCCACAGGGGTAGTTTTTGAAATTATGAAAATTGTTTGTCGCCTGTGGGAATCGAACCAATCTGATAAAGTAAACTTTATAAATAAAATCAAGCCCTGCTGCAATATTTACAACATCAGTGATATTCTGGTTGCCTTGATCAAGCCCATATTTTCATCAAAATTAACATTTGCTACTGAAGAAAACAAATGAATAACCGTGTATAATTTCTTTTATAGAATCAACCATTCCAGTTCCAATTTATTCCAGACAACTCTCTTCAATCACAGGACCCTTACAACATCCAAAACTACTTCAGCAGTCCTAGCACCCCACAATACGTCTACATCCAACAACCCAACACTATACCAGTGACCAACAAACAAGGAGGCATTGAGTACGCTCAATACGTCGACCCGAACACAGAGATTTTAAACAACCCTCAAACTCAAGCAATTTTTGCCAACTACAAACACAAAGCAAATCATAACCTAGCTGGATTAATTCAAAGAACCGCTCATACAAATGTACTTCCTTTGAATTACCGCCAGCCGGCGCCACAAACTTACAGGGTTCAAGGAATGGCTCAACCGTTAGTGAATCAAAATTTGTATGTTGTTCCTCCTCCTCAACCCTTACAACAACCAATTCAACCGGGCAATCAGCTGCATGATTTGTTTAGAGCCAATCAAAACAATCAGATATTGTCTCAACAGAGATATCTTTTGCCTCAACAACCACAACCACAACAACAACAACAACAGCAGCAGCAACAGCAGCAGTTGCAACAACAGCAGTTGCAACAACAGCAGCTGCAACAACAGTTTCAACAACAGCTGCAGCAACAACAACAAAGATATCAGTTTCCTGGAGTGACTTATAATCAGCCTCAGAGACCACAAAGACCTTTTTATGAACAACAACAAACTCAACAGAGTATTGCAAATGTTGTTTATGAAAAACGAGGACCTCAATCTTTGTTGGAGTCATACGTACCATCTGTTTTGCAAATTCAGTATTATAAAGAGTTGGAAAGACAACAACAAGCGAATGCTCTTCAGCAGGATGGAAAACTAGCTGGTGTTGTTGGAAAAACTGATGTGGTGAAACCAGAAGAAAATGATTTTCAGTTTTAGTAATTCTTTTTGTAATGTTGTTATTCTGTGATATTTATAATTCATCTTCCATTTGACATGTTTCTTACTCATACGTTGAAATCTTTAACCCCTGATTGGTTGCAACTATCAGTACACATTTGCTTATTGGGTTGCAAACCATGCGATATTAACATCTTGTGAGCACAACAGCATTTCTGATTTATTTTTATAAGGTTTTACCAATTATTTTAATGTAGTTTTTATGTATATTTTAATAAAAATATTTACTTAAAAAAATATTAACAATTTTTGTTCTTCAATTCAATAATAATAAAATCAAATATGTTTGTACGGTCCTGTCAAAAATTTAAATTTTCTTCCCTAAATTGAGAGAAAAAAGTGATACTTTTCATCAAGAGGGTAACAAGAAATTTTTCTTCTCTATGGCTTTTTATTTACTAGGGTAGGTGACTTAGTGGTATCGAGGTGGACTGTGAATTTGAGAATTTGATTTCGATAAACAATTTTTACCAGATTAAAAATTACCCCTGTGGCTTCTTCTCCAATAACATCATTTAACGGCTAGTAACCTCACTTCACGCGTATAAATATATCACTTACCGAGATCTGCTGCGGCAGAATGCCAAGTCCAGTAATGAGTATTTATTTATTTTCCACCACTAACATCTTTGGAGGCCGTGATTTGACGACTGGTAACCGCACTTCACGCGCAATATATATCACTTACCGAGATCTGCTTCGGCAGAGTGCCACACCCAGTAATGGGTAGAATGGGTAGATGATATATTTATTTATTTTTTATAATTCAATTAGACTGTTAAATTATTTTTGGAGAAGAAATAGAGAATATTTACTTCCATTTTATTTGTCGCTTTTCATCTCTAATATAATATTAGGGTTGGTGACTCAGTGGTATGAAGTCGGCCTGTGGATCCTGAGAACCTCGGTTCGATTCTCACAGCCGACAAACAATTTTCACCACATAAAAATTACCCCTGTGGCTACCCTTCCACTAACATCTTTAGGAGCCGTGAATTTGACGGCTGGTAAAGGCACTTCATGCGCATAAATATATCATTTACCGAGATCTGCTCTGACAGAGTGCCACAACAAGTCGTGGGTAAAAGGCGTGATGATATATTTATATATTTGTTCTTATATAATTTAGAATTGTTTGACACCGAAAAAATATAGTTAGTCATCTTTAATCTGCATTCATACTAACAGCTAATATGATTTAATCTGATATAATAAGATTAACAAAGATTACAAGTGTTGTAATTACAATTACGTATAATTAGGTTTATGTCATCTCTTGAATTAAAGATTGGTTCCTCTCGATTATAATGTTACAGTAAATGAGAAAGTATGTATGTCAATAATATAATCTACGTTTACAGTTGTTTACTTAAATAACTAATTAGATTCACTTTGGTAACTATTTACGAGTAGATAATTTCTACTGGAAAATTTAAATTGCTAAAAAAATTCTTGCTAACTTTCCTTAGTTCTTACATTAAAACGAATAAATCTTTATATTAAGTTACACACATTCGTACGCAATATGTTTATTTATTTATATGCTTTCATATCATAACAACAATATTATAATCCACAATTTGAGTACTATAATAGCTGTATTCCATTTGCCACTTGGTTCATTTAAATCAGTTCAGATAAATTAGACAACTTGACTAAATGAACTAATGTACTTTCTGGGGTGAATTATTTATAAGTAAATTAGAATCAATAATTCTAAAATAAAATATACAAATATATAATCATGCCTTTTACTCTGTCGAAGCAGATCTCGGTAAGTGATATATTTATGCACGTGAAGTGCGGTTATCAGCCCTCAAATCACGGCCCCCAAAAATGTTAGTGGTAGGGGAGCCACATAATTTTTAATTTGGTGAAAATGTTTGTCACTTGTGGAGATCGAACCAAGATTCTTAGGATCTACAGGCCGACTCGATACCACTGAGCCATTACCCCCATATCAAATTAATAAGTAATCTGGTTCAGTGAGTTTAAATTAGATCTAATCAAAATAAAATAAATAAATATATCATTACGCCTTCTACCCATTAGTGAGTGTGACACTCTGGCGTAGCAGATCCCGAAAAGATATATATTTTATGCGTGAAGTGCGGTTATCAGCTATCAAATTATTACCCCCAAGGCTGATAGGGGAGGGAGAGCCACAGGAGTAATTTTCATGTCGCGGAAATTATCGGCTGTGGGAATTAAATCCGGGTTCTTAAATTCACAGATCGACTCGATACCACTGAGCCACCAATCCCAAATGGCAAATGGAATAGGCTTTAAGACAGTTATTGTACCTGATTTTCTATAATGATTGTTTTTTGTTAAACTTCAAATAATGTATTTTATATTTTTCACTAATTTACGTCAGCATATACAATTTTATATGTAATACGGATCGTAATCAATCATTATGGTACATGTCATATTATTAAAGGTAATACCACTAGAGGAGACTATTTTTTGATAAGTTTTTACGTATTATTAGATCAAAATACCGCGAGTCAAAAATATTTTGAAAACACGCAACATTCGTTATATACTTTTCCAATAATTTTTATTTTTATCTACAATCTTCGTCGCAAAATTCGAAAAGCTATAATCCAAGATACAGCACGTATACTTGTTGACTAAACTTCTCGTCGAATATCTCCACTTTCCATTTCATCTTCCTCTGAACCGAGACGTTTCTTCTACGTGTTCCACGCACTTGTACGGAAACCGGAAGTGGTTGTCGGTAAGTCGCACACGATGAGTCTAAAGGTTACCAAGTTAGTTGTGATCGTAGATAATGCCGAAGAATTATTTGTGAAGCACAATCGCTACCGGAACATCAAATATTCAACATCTAGTTGTAATTGGATTCGAAAGAAAGGATTTATGCTTGTTGGCTACTCTATTGAATTGTTTAGATTGTATTAATTGTTGGTGGTAACAATAAATAAATAAATGAATTGTTCACGCGAGGAATTATATGGTTAATTAGTTAAGCTCAGAATCGTCAAGCCTCTAATAAAAATTAAATTTGAAGTTAAGACAATTAAAAATAGTAATTTTCAATAATATTTGAATCAACAAAAAAGTACAGCAAACACTAATGACAAATCACAGCCTAAATTTTAAAAGAGTTTTAGTTGATCCTGAATTTTGTATTAGCTAATATTATTCTACTCTAATTAAAACGTTAATCAAACCATTTTTCCGAAATTAAATAGTAACAAGATTATATTAGAGATTATTTAAACTTTTTTTAGAATATGGTTTAGCTTAATTAGACTAATACAAAATTCAGGATTAGCTAAAATTCTTTCAGTCAGATTCTGAAAAAAGTTTGAGCTAATCTTGAAGTTTGGATTAGCAAACCTTAGTGCCAAATTCATAGTCGTGACTCACCCTCACATCATCCTAACCTCACACTCAAAGTCAAAGTAACTAAAGCAAATAACTCAAGAATTTGAACAATTTGAGTTAGTTCCTTCGACTTTGAGTGTGAGGTGAGAATGACGTAAGGTTGAGTCATGACTGTAAATTTGACTCTTATTCTAGTTTGATTTTAAAAAGTTAATCCAAATTACTTTCCGTATACCTAATGGTAACAAGATCAAGTTAGAGTTTGTTTAAACTTTTTAAAGAATATAGTTTAGCAGAAATTGACTAATTACAAATTCAAGATTAGCTTAAACTCTTTTGAGTATTGAACTATAGGTGTTTATCGTCCGCACTATAATTTAGAATTGGCGTTCCGGATCACGGAATTTTCCAATTCAAGCTCTGTTGATTTCTATCCAAATCACAACACATCGCAAAAACAAGATAAACTCATCAAGTTAGAGATCCAGTTACTTGTTAAACCACTTCTCGAGGTTTAGTATCTCACATCACCATAGAAACAGATCAACAGAAAGCTTTCTCCGATGACCCGGCAACATGAACTCAAGTTTCAAACTTCGCTAAACGAGATCTTGACCATTTTTTTATTATTAAACATAGCTGGTTCGACATACGAGAATGAATGAAAGTGGATTTGACACTTTGTTAAGCTACGTTTACATCTCTTACTAGTTCATATTCTTTGAGACGAATTTGTTACTTTTCTCTAACTAAAGAAACCTGTTTCAAAATAACATAATAAAGAAAAATATGTGGTAAGGTAAATTAATAAGGAAAAGATGCTAGATGATTCGGATTAAATCTAGCTAATATCTTTGAGGCCCGCGATTTGACGGCTGGTAACCACTCTTCACGTGCATAAATATATTACTGAGATCTGCTACATGGGGTAGCTAGCTCAGTGGTATCAAGTCGGCCTGTGGATCCTGAGAACCCTGGTTCGATTCCAATAGGCGACAAACAATTTGCACCTTTTCAAAACTACCCCTGTGGCTTCCCCACCACTAACATCTTTGGAGGGCGTGATTTGACGACTGGTAACCGCACTTCACGAGCAAAATATATCACTTACCGAGATCTGCAACGGCAGAGTACCACACCTAGTAATGGGTAGAAGGTGTGATGATATATTTATTTATTTTTATTTTATCTGCTACAGCAGAGTGTCACACCCTGTAATGAAATACTTACTTTGTTTACTTTACCTTCACTACTGCCAATTAATTAGATTATTTTAGTTAATCAAGTGGTTATATCTGAAATGATATAAGTGAGCCAAAGGGCAAATTGAATACAATTTATGCTTATATTAGGAGGTGGAAACGAAGCTTTACAAAGCTATAAATTTAGGATGAAGCCAATAATCAATGTGTATTTAATTTGATTGTAAATTATTTTGGACTGGTTTACTATTTATTATTTGGATTGCGTAAGATTATGACACGCGTGAGAATCTTATTATGAAATTGTTTGAAGATTTAGAAAAGTTTATTTATTTGAAGATGTTGAACGGTGTCATTTATGTTTGGAGAAATTAATTGTGTGATATTTTTCGTGCGTATTAATTACTGTGCATACTAATTTATTTTGTGGCAAGCTAATAAATTGTAAATATTTTAACTAACATTCCAGATTACATAATGTCGGTAAAATATGAGCGAATTTTGAAATAAGAGCACGATGAAGACGTACATATATGATCAGGAGATTTAATTTTAACTTAATCTCAATTACGATAGCTTATAGTGGAATCTGAATCACTCAAACACATACGTATTTTTATAATAGGATAGTTGAAGTCAGTGAGATCGTGAACTCTTTGTTGCTTAGTAAGGCGCAAGTTACATCTATTGGACTACGACTACCGATTTACCTAATTCAATACGTAACAGAATTTGGAAGATGACAAAGAATTAGAGTGACATTAAGTATAGAACTCGAGAGCTATAAGAAATACAAAGTAGGTTTAATCCGAAATTGGATTTTAAAAAGGGATTTTAATGGAATTCAAATTACATTGGCAATAATTCAAGTTTGATTCCCACAGGCGACAATTGATTTTCACCACATTAAAATTACCTCCTGTGGTTCGTCCTCTACTAACATCTTTGCGGCCATGATTTGACTTCTGGTAGCCGTACTTATGCGTAAAAATATATCACTTACCGAAATTTGCTAGGGCAAAGGTGTGGAAACTGTGGATCGAGACTCCTTGAGCGGGCGAAAAGATATTTAGGAGGAGGAAAACGGTCGTCGAATGCTATTTACAAATTTTAAAATACATATTTCCAAAGATTCATCTCATTGCATGCTTTTATTTAGATTTTAAGAAGTACTTAAATGAAAAATATCAAATCGAATGTTTGACAGTAATGTTAAATAGCTTATTTGATAGTTCACCTCGACAAGATTTTGTTCGTTTAAAGAAAACTTGTTATAAAATTTTACATATTGGAATTCCCGCCTACTCTCGACACCAGAGCATTTCATCCCTAAAGCCTCGACTACATCCGGGACGCGTTGGCTGGCGTGGGTGGAAATGCTGAGGTAGTAGTGGTGTACCGAACCTCGAACTATGTGGTAAGCAGGCATATTGTTTAACTTAGTTTATCCTGACTATTTAATAAAGATATTCCCATAATTATTATGTGTGTGACGTAAGAATAATATAGCTAACATAAGTAACAGCGATACAACTTTCCATCAAAGTATTTATTACAAGCGTGATAGTAAAATACAATAAATTTTTCAAACTTTTATACCAACATATCAAAATTCCTAAAAAACTATATCAAAGTTCTTTTTCTTTACTAATTTCTGAAATCTTGTAATGTACATGACTATATCAGTCTTTTACAAACTGCAATTTTGATCACATAAAAAGTACGGGGATCACGAAAGCATATATATTTGCGAGATTTGCCTCCAAGGGGATAATGGCTTCGAAAAGTTTGAAAACCACTGTGCTAGGACAACCACACCCAGTAATGGGCAAAAGGCGTGACGATATATTTATTTATTTAAGTATTAACATCTTCCAAGTTCATAGTTCGCGTTATCGGATTCTAAATGAATAAAGTATACTTTCTATTACCATACATTGCTATATCATTATCCAAAATTCCAACAATTGGCTTATGCCTGCAAAGTTTTCTACCATTTCACTAACTAATCATTAATACATTTGCAACCTGTAATTTATTTCGCCGGTCAACTTGTGCGCACAATAAGAAGATAAAAACTAGCATAATAGTAGTATAGTACGCTTGGAGCACCTCAAGCTAATGATAAATAATATTTAATATTTGCCGATTCATCAATAACCTTTGACAGTTTGAAAGATTGTAATGAAAGCTGAGTCTACATTTGAAAGAGTAAAATTTTTGATAGTTTGATTATGTAGTTACGCCTTTTTCTATTAGAGAAATTCTGGTAAAAGGTTTTGGGTTCAGTTTCAATAACCGATATTAATGTTTGTAACAATCTTTTTAAAAGATCACTGGTTCTTTCACTATAACAAATAAAATAAATATATCATCACGGCTTTTACCTATTACTGGGTGTGGCACTCTGCCGTAACAGATTGCGGTATGAGATGATATTTATGCAAGTGAAATGAGATTACCAACCCTCAAATCATTGCATTTGAAGATGATAGAGGAGGGATAATTTTATTGTGATATAAATAAATTTTGTAGGAATAGAACTAGTGTGGAAGATAAAAAATAAAATTCTGCTTCTAAATTTGTCTAGATATTACATATGTTACTTATTTAGTTACTAGTAAAATCAAGTTTAAAATAATTACAAATAAAATAAATAAATATATCATCACGCCTTCTACCCATTACTGGGTGTGGCACTCTGCTGAAGCAGATCTCGGTAAGTGATATATTTTGTCGTCAAATCACGGCCCCCAAACATGTTAGTGGTGGAGGAGCCACAGGGATAGCTTTTTTAAATTATGAAAATTTGAATCGACCCAGGGATCTTAGGATCCACAGGCCGACTTCATACCACTGAGCTAGCCATCCCATTAAATAAATATTTACAAGATAGTTTAATTGTAAATTAGTTTGTTTTTGTTCTAGTTTCAGGACTCTTTGACATCTTTTAATAGTTATTTATGTAGCAAGGGTGAAAACAGGCGTCTCTTGCCCGCGGCATGATAAGCGCGAAGCGCAAAGCGCCGAGGGTTAATAACATGTTCAGGGTCAGAAACGCTAATTTCACCCGTGGTACATACAATATTTTATGCACAACAAAATAACATTTAATTATGTGTTCAAATAATTTATATATGTACATAGGTTATATGTCAAAATGACATTTTGTAAAATCAAGTTTTCACAATAAACAAAAATTGTTGTTTTATTTATGTGTCCATAGGCATTAGTTTTTTTATGGCCCTAGCGCGAAAAACAAGTGTTTAATTCCGCTTGTTAGGACTAAAACACATTAATTTCGGTCCGGTTGTGCATAATATTAATTTTAGCTGTAATGAAATAAGTAAAATAAAATGTGTTGATTGATTTATTTACGGAATTTAATTTTCTACAATCTTTAGTTGAACTATTTCCCCGAGTAATCAGAGAGCAATGGCAGTGTATAAATCATGTATTGCATATTGATCACGAAAGTCATATTTTTTTAACAAAAAATCGTATAGAAAGTGCAACATTTTATAATTATTTTAAAAATTGTGAAGAGAAATTATTAGTACTTTTTCACTGATTGAATTTTACTTTTCTTCCCGATTTTTAAGTATTTATCTCCTTGGAGATTATTTAAAATGCTATCAAAATTGTGACATTTGTCAAAGTAATTTTTAATTACCTATTATCTGAGTGAAAATCATTATGAAATAAAATTATATGTACAACACGTAATGAAACCATCTTTTTTTTTCACTCATTTGATAGATACTAGATACACATCGCCGACAAATTCGAGAAAAAAATATTGCGCTTATTATTAGTTGTACAAATAACTCTTCAATTTGATTCCCATAACTGACAAACAATTTTCCCTACATTAAGAGTACCCCTGTGGTTCCCCAATCCCTAACATATTTTGGGACTGTGATTTGTTAGCTAGTAACCGCATTTCATACGCATAAATAAATCACTTACTGAGATCTGTTACAGCAGACTGCCAAATCCAGTAATGGGTAAAAGGTGTGATGATATATTTATTATTATTATTAACTACTCCCGTGATATTTGTTCATGTCGCATTATTCATGGGACACCCTGTATAGTATTTAAATGTAATAAAATACGTGGTTTTACGATTCAAATGACAGTTAATAAAAATAAAATCTGTCAACATGATTGTTTATTCGTTTAGTGTATTGCTGAGATTGCCGTATATGTAATAATAATAATAAACATTTGCAAAAAAATCTAGCCACTTGCTATATAAATTTCTACGCGAAGAAGCAGAAAATATATATTTGCACATAAATTCTAAATTGTCATATATAATATTAAAAATAAAAATAACGGTTCTGTACTTTTCCGCATGTATTAGGTACGCATTTGACATGTGTAAGTAGTGTGCAGTGTTATAAAATAGGTAGGTAATTATGAAACTAAAAGTGATGATTTATTAAGAATTTCACAGTTTTACTTCCATATTAATTTTTCAGTAAATGAAACATAATAAAATTATATTTTCATATTTTTATACATATTACAAAATACTATAAAATTTTAGAAATCAACTATTTTTGCTACCGAGGCAAGAATATAAAATAAATATTTATTGATAACTATATTTCATTAGTTAATACGAACTTTTCAAAAATCTACATCACTTATATGGTCAGTTTTTAATTGCACCGCAAAAAATAAAAGTTTTCTGGTCGGGTAACAGCAATATTTTCAGTCTGATTGAAACATATTTTTATATAATAAGTGAGTAGTGCAATGTGGAATAATTCTTTAATTTATTTAAATGAATATTAATTGGCAATTGGCCATTAACATTTGAAGAATATACGTTTTATTATTTAACTATTAGATATTTTAACGACTTATCCTTGGTTTAGAAAATAGAGACAAGATAATAATAATTGAACAATTAGTAAGAGTCAAAATTAATTCAAAAACAAATTGCACTTTCATTATAAGTTGTCAAAAGAATTACAAAAATTTCAAACACTACAAATTAATTAAACTTTCTTTAAGGTAAATAAAATAAATGATATATTACCAAGTTTTTATGAATCGCAGATGGCGACGACATGGCAATTGTTTTTACGCTCACTTGTTTTTTAATTTTCTTTCCAACGGACATTAAGCACACAAATGATATTCTATAAAAACTTGTAGCACTTCTAGACATTTTTTGATGATATCAAATTGGGAAGTTAATGCTTTTTTCGCACGGAAGAACAAGCGAAGAAAAAGAAGAATAGAACAATTAGTTCACAGTAGTTTAGTTGCAAATTTAGAATGGAATTAGAATTGATATTTCATCGAGCGAGATTTCGATTCAATGCAGATATTTTGCACCTATTGTTCTCTTCAACTGTCTTAATTAGAATAATGATAATGATATGTCATTATTACTTCATTTTCTCTTCATTTCTTTACTATCTAAGAGATCATTTATTTGTGAATGACGACTTGAACCAGTGATGATAAGACGAATGAAATGTGTTACAATCAAGAAGTTCTAGAAAACTACTTAAATCGTCGAAAATTGTATCTTACGTACCATGAACTGTAAGTCAAGAATGTAGTTTGGGAAATCGAAGCCCGCAGGGTCGAGATTTACTAAACATTCGCGACCTAAAAAAATCACTTACAGTTCGAGGTTAGTAAGCTATTTTTCACAATACTTGCCTAAATAGAAGGAAAAGAAAAATAGATTTCAAAATTGACAGCTGTCAAATTGTTGTCAAGATAAACAGGACCTTGATATGTAATATTTACTTACAGTCTACGGTGGACAGTAAGTAAACATTAAAGTACTGATATAACCATAGAAACCGCTGTGCAATAAAAGTTGCACTTACAGTGGCTGTATTTATTTGGGATTTTTAAAGTAACTTGGTGGGTTAGTTTTGTTTAATTGGCACACTTTAAGTAACCTAGAACTGTTCTTGAACTGACCTTACTGCCCCAGCTATTTTAGCGGGTTGGTAGGTTCAACCCGTTTACTATCCCTTTCTAATCAACTTGTGTTCCTTGTTATTCGTGACGGCATCGCGATTTTAAATAGTATAGAGAGGTTAGGAGTTATTTTTATGAAAAACGTAAATAATTTTATAATAATATTTTGAAAAAATATACTAAATTATTATTTATGCAGATGATGGAAGAGCAATATGCATTATGTGTTTCTTGCAATATAAGTCACAGAGGATAATATTACGACACATAATTGCGACTCCGAAATAAATTATTTTGATACTGCTGATGACAAAATTATAAAAAAATGGACAGACTCTGACGTTATTTGCTTTTTGACTACATATAAAAATATAAAGATGACTTAAAACTTCCAATTAACAGCACAATTTAACACACAAACAAAACTAAGCAGATGTCGCATCGAACATGCATTGAGATTTTAAATTTACCGCCAGTGTTTACAACTGACCCTTAGATACATCATTTATTTGGAAGTATCACGAGTTAGTTCTAGGTCAGTTCAGGGTTGAATCCAAAGTTCCCAAACAAATACGGCCAGTGTTTAAATTAATAGGTAACTTACAGTACAAGTATTGTAAAAATTATTTTTTCTAATCCTGATATTAAAATATCATTTAACGTACCGGTTTCCATATAAAATTTCTTATTTATAAGAACATTATCTTATAAATATAAATCGGTACATTTCTAATTTCTTAGGCCTATTAGTTATTTCAAGAAAAAAACGCCTTCGCTTTTAATTATGCAAATGCCATACCACAACGATTTCATATATCTTTTGCAAAATTTGCATACTTGCAATCTACCAATTCTGTCTTCTAAGATCCATTTGATCCAATTTTCAGGTTTAAAACAGATAATGTATTTTGCTACTTTCAAATTTTTTTTATAAATCTTTCTAAACATATAATTCATTGCAAAATCTTTACCGGTAATTAAAAGTTTTACTTTCAGATTCTAATTTTATTGGTAGCAGATCCATGAGATGCATTATTTATTATTAAGACATTGAAAATATCAGTTTAAATTCTTCAGTAAGGAAATGTTAATTAAATAATAACGATACAATATTAATTATCCCTGTTAAGTCTCTAATTACTTTGCCTAACAAGAGTTACAGATGATATTAAAAAGTGAAATAAATATGTACGATATTTTTTTTATTTTGTTAATTGCTGTTGACGTAACTGTTTATGACTGTATACGTACTTCATGTTGACAGCTGGCAAATATACTGAAACATTACTCTATGGTTAAAAGAAAACGCACGTCATTTAAATATTAACGCTGGACATGTAAGTAACCATACACATAATTACAATAAATTGTTGTTGTTTATCCCAAGAAAAATATCTAAATATTCATATTTTCACTCTTAAGATATATGAATTATTATAAAACTTTCTGTTGTTCAATCATTTTTCACTAATATCAAAAATTAAAACAGTCAAAAATCAAGAATTAAACATAGTTGCTTATAGGATGCGGGCACTCACGTGACACTATGACGTTTTTGTGACGTAAGAACAGCTGTTCCGGGAAAGATCACTGCGCCACCTACAAAATGAACTATTTTTTTGTGGCGAGATTTGAAAAGAACCGGTTCTTTTCAAATCTCGCCACAACAAAATAGTTCATTTTGTAGGTGGCGCAGTGATCTTTCCCGGAACAGCTGTTCTTACGTCACAAAAACGTCACAGTGTCACGTGAGTGCCCGCATCCTATTCAGTGCCTCTCAACTGAATCTGAAAAAATAAACTAAATATATATGAAGATGAACATTTTTTTTTCTTAATCCTATCAGAAAATTAAATTTTCTATCCTCAATAGAGAGAAGAAAGTGATACATTTTATGCCTAGGGAAGAAAGTAAATATTTTTTCCATGGGTAAGAAAAATAATAGCTATATTTATGGTGACTAGGAAACAACGGTATGATTTGACATTAGTGACATCCAAATGACATCTGTCGAGAGTACAATAAATCTTATCTAAATTCTGAAAAAGTTACTTTGCACATGAGCGTGCTTTAATTTGCGCGAATGGTGCAAATGAGGTCTTCATGCACGAGTTTTGTACAATGTTTTTTGTAACGAGCAAAAATTATATAACCGATTGTGAGAAAAGTTATTAAATTTGAATCGTAAATTTACATTGACAGTTTAGTATGTCATGAATTGACATTTGTTACTTGAAAATAAATTGTTTATTTTTTCTTGTAAAATATGACAGATTGATGGCATTATAAGCTTATGTCACCATTTTTTTTATAACTGTTTAAAAATATCTTTACATAAATACTATTAGCGTTTTAATAATCAAAATTTAGAACCATAAAAATAGATGTTTTTTTCAATTACATACTTAAACTTTGAATCAGTTTCCAGTAATTTTGAATGATGCAAGTACAAAAAAAAATTATTGTATACCTCGTGAAGAAAGTGCTATTATTCTTACAGGTGTTTTATATTGTAACGTAAATGTAACGACACCTTCGATAAAAAATGTCTCACTTTCTTCCCTTGGTATGTAAATAACTATTAAACTTTTTATAATTTTTTTTTAGTAATAATAAATCAAAAAATACATTTCACAAATCCGAAATCTAAAATCATTAAAGTAATAAAAAAGAAAGTTCTTCTTAAAATCATATTACATATTGGATCTTAAAATTGTTGCATAGCTATATCATCTGTTGCGTTACGCTGCATTAACTTTACGTATAAAATCATAAGTACATTACCATCAAACGCAAGGTGACCTATTTTCCCTGGCGAGGTAATCAGAGTCTATGCGTAACATGTAAACACGGTAAGTGGTAATTGAATGTCATCGCGCTGCGAAAGTTCCATTTTGTTTAAATAAAGTTCCCATCATTCAGAATAATTTAATAATTGTTGCGTTTGTGTATCATTAATTAATGACGAAAATTTTAATTCTATTTTGTGAGAGGAGAAACCGTATTTTTGCGAGGAAGAATTAAAATTAAAACCGTGAAATTCGTGAGAAGAATTCAAAATTTATTCGATTTATGGATGCGGTGAAATTTACCGTATCCGTTACTCATATGTTACGGGATGTCTTATTCGACGTTTAAACGTTTTCGATTTTTAAAGAAAGGTAATTAAGATTTGAATATTCACTAGATGATTTACTACTTTTACTTGAAAATTTAAATAGCTTTCCAGGAAAACTTTTCTCTGAATTTTATACATTACAAACGTTACATAAGAAGACAAGCATGCTTTGAAATTATAGCTATTATTGGTATTTAAAATAATTATTAGTTATATTAAATTTAATTAAAAATAAATATATCATCACTGCTTTTACACGTTGCTGAGTAAATATAGTATATTACGTACCATGAACTGTAAGTGACAGTTTTTAGGTCAAGAAATGTAGTTTGCGAAATCGAGGACGAAGGGTCGAGATTTCCTAAACATTCGCGACCTAAAAAATCACTTACAGTTCGAGGTTAGTAAGCTATTTTTTACAATACTTACATAAATAGAAGGAAAAGAAAAATAGATTTGAAAATTGACAACTTGTCAAATTGTTGTCAAAATAAACAGGACCTTGATATGTAATGTTTACTTACTATTCATGGTGGACAGCAAGTAAATATTATAGTCCTTTTATTACGATGGAAATCACTGTAAAATAATAGTTACATTTACTGTTTTTAAATATTGTCATTAATAGGTAACTTACAGTAAAAGTATTGTAAAAAATTACTTTAGTAGTATTAAATTGAAATAAAAATAAATATATCATCACACCATTTATATATTACTGAATATGTGATGTATATGCGCTTAAAGTGCGGTTACTAACAGTCAAATTACAGCCTCCAAATGCGTAAATGAGAGGGTGTACCATAGGGATAATTTTTGTGTGATGAAAATTGTTTGTCGGCTGTGGGAATCGAACCCGGGTTCTCAAATTCAAATTATGAATGTGAATTAAGTGAAAACAGTGTGCCAGAATAGGAATGTTTGGTGAAATGTAATTTCATGATGAATCTAATGATTCAAGGATTCGTGCTACCACATTTGATGGGACATAACGTAATCGTATATATGTAAGCCATAGCTATAGTATGTTCCATTATTTCTTCATTCCAATATAAGTATAGTAATATTATTAGTGTGCTAGAAAAGGATATTGTTTAATAAAAAATTATGTCTAAAATATAGTTTCAGTGTTACTGCACCAATTAAAATTTTCTCATTACAAAACTAATTATACCCTTCTACCTACAATTAAATCTTAATTATATCATTGCACATTACAGTGAACAAAACATAAAAAAATAATGCAGATCGATCTTCACTTACTTAAGGCATATTTTATATTCATTCATGTTTACAGTAAATTTTTAAAGACATATTTTCTGTTGTGAAACGTTACCTACTAAATCATTATTTTTCTACTATCAGCACTGTAAGTACATCATTACATCCTTTATAGCAGGCATATAATAAGACATTTACCACTCATAATACAAATAATACAAATTTGTCATTACACTTCACGGATATGTTTCAAAATATTTAACACGTAGGTTCATAAAGTGGATTAGCGCTGATATCACTTTAGATCTGTTTCATATTAACACAAATTCAAGATGAATGAAATATGATGCTAATTAACACTCTTTTTAACCCAGGTTAATACAAATCTTACTTCGTCAATTGGAAGGAGAGTTAAAAACAAAATAAAAATGATATTAGCATTAAACATTTTTATTAATTTGCTTGTGGGATATTTTAATTTATTTGTAACTGTTGGTAGAAAAAAATACCACCACAGACGAAATATACATAAATATATCAAATAAATATATCATCACGCCTTCTACCCATTACTGGGTGTAGCACTCTGCCGAAGCAGATCTCGGTAAGTGATATATTTTGCGCATGAAGTGCGGTTACCAGCCATCAAATCACGGCCCACAAAGATGTTAGTGGTGGGGGAGCCACAGGGGTAGTTTTTCAAAATGGTGAAAATTGTTTGTCGCCTGTGAATACAGACATCTAACTAAATGTATTCAAATGGCAGCGTTTTTATTATTGTACTCTGGATGATCTGTAGTGCAGCGCTAATGTTGATTTAGTGCATGGACATTGAATTAGGCCACTAATAGTTGAAGAACTTTAATTTCGTATTAGACAATTCATTCCCGCAGCCGACAAACAATTTTCATCACTTTAAAACTATTCCTGTGACTTCCTCTTCAATAACAACTTTGAGGACCGTGATTTTACGGCTGGTCGCCACATTACACGTGTACAAATATATCACTTTCCGAAATCTGCTACGGCAGAGTACCACCCACACCCAGTAATGGGTAGAAGGCGTGATGATATACTTATTTATAAAATAGAAGAAAACTTCATTCTCCGTATTTTTAATTCAAAGCATTTATTTCTGAAATAATTTAGAAAGAAAATATAGAGTTCAGAAATGTTAAAGATCGTGGATGCCTGGTAGCCGATAGCGGCAGCGGCGTCGATGAAGACTTGCAAGGTGGGGGCAAGTGACCCGACCGAGTATAAGATCCACCAGACTGCTAAGAAGACCAGTCTGTCAAACTGAGTAAGTAGTGAACTGTGTGTGTAGGATACGTGGAGCTTACAAAATGAAGACACAGATTTTGGTTAGTATAGTTCTATTATTTTATGTAGATATTCGAAATTAAATGAATACTGTTTGTATGGAAGTACACTTATAGTGGTTTAGATTCTACTATAAGCTGTAGGCGAGGTTACAGGGGCTCATGTATTGTAATTGAGAATAAATTCATGTTGTGTTGTCTAGAACAATAATTAATTTAGGAAGTACTGACTTCAATTTGTAGTAAAAATACGACTATGTCTGAATGGTTTGAATTCCATTATAAGCTGTACTAAATTGGGATTAAGATCCTGTTATGCAAAGTAGCAAAATAAATATAGCAAGTAATACTATTCATATTAGAATTGTTATTCAGTTAAACCTGAATTTTTAATTAGTCAAATTAAGCTAAATCATATTCGCAAAAAAGTTTAAAATGTATAAATATTAAAAAAAATATATCATCATGTCTTCTACCCATTACTGGATTTTGTGCGATTACTAGCCGTCAAATCACGGCCTCCCCAAGAATGTTAATGGTGGGGGAACCACAGGATAGTTTTAATGTGGTGAAAATTGTTATCATTTGATTTTCGAAACGTCATTTGGATTAACTTTTTAACTGTTTACAGTCGGACTAGAATAAAATTAGCTAATCCACAATTCAAGATTAGCTAAAACTTTTCTGAGACTCTGCTGTAATAGAATTTGAATTCGTCGATCAAAATTGCTTTCTATTTATTTGTCTATTTGTCAAATTTTGCATATTTACATATATTTGGGCTATTGATAATAATAAAAGCAATACTTTAATAATATTATTTGGTAATATCACGGTTGTTTTCTAGAGCTATGTACAAACAGACCAGCATTTGTACCTTCAGAAGTGGGTAAAAGAGTTTTATGATTACAATTATCTTACTTATAATTTCAACTCATGTACAAAATAATTGTACTTAAATTAGATTATAGGTAAAGTTACTAATTTTAATTTCATTTCTAATTCACAAAAACAGCTCATAATTATTAATTTAATATCACATTTGATGCACTAACTCAAACTCCAAATTTATAAACAATGAAAAGAAATTCTAAAATACATACATATATACGAGTACATAACATCACGCTATATCCCATCAAATGGGGTAGCACGAACCTTTCAAACATTCACAAAACATCCGATCATCTGATTTATCATATAATCAGTCCTCATCAGACATTCTCATCCTATCATACCACCTTCACTTCAACCACATTCATAGATTCCTCCATATAAACTCATTTACTTATCACACTCGAAATCATTCAGCACATAACATAATTTGAACAATTAAATTTTTCAAAGAATGGGGTAATGGCACAGTGGTAGCAAGTCGGCCTTGGATCCAAAGAATCCTGGTTCGATCCGCACAGCCGAAAAAACATTTTCACCAATTTAAAATTACCCCTGTGGCTCTCCACCACTTTGGGGGCCGTGATTTGACGGCAGGTAATCGCACTTCACGCGCATAAATATATCACTTACCGAGATCTGCTTCGGCAGAGTGCCACACTCAGTAATGGGTAAAAGAAGTGATGATATATAAATTTTGAAAAGACATTTATGGGACCGGTTGACATAAAAGTGTAAGTTCATAGGACCGAAGTTCTCATTTTATAACTATACAAGAATTACTTACTTCTGTACTGTTAAATTATGTCTTGTATTGAAAATCAAGGTTGCAAAAGTCATACATAATCTTGGAACATAATACCAATTACCTATCCAATTACATTCAACATAATTATGTATCAAAACAAATAAATAAACGCATTAATGTTACCACTTTTCACTCAATCAACTATAATGCATAACAATACATCAATTAATTAATTCTAATGTTTCTCTGCGCTTTAAACAATTGACAAGGATATAACTCTTACTCTTTATTAATGATCATCAAGTCAGTGCACCTTCGAGATGAAAAATGAAGCCTACCTTCCTCTCGCTTTGCATAAATGCACGTAATAAGTATTTACATCATCGTTACACGTGAATGATCACAGAATGTGTATCTGGAGTGATCTAGAGTCGAGAGAACATATAATCTTAACAATTGTAACAAAAAAAGAACACGTTTACTTCCTGCTTATTAAATCGCTGTTAAACAGTGAAAGGACGCGATTCTTCTTAGGGAACAAAAACACCAGCACTGATTTGATGTAAAAAATGAGGAAGCGTTATCTTTGGCATCTAGATAAACTACTTTATTTGGTAATTTATAATTTGATTATGGCTACACTTTAAATTTAGGTTACTTGTCTTGAAATCTGTTGCAATAGATCATGAAAATATGTAGGTGCCTTTTTATTTGATTAATTTATCATCTTTTAATTCATGGGATGGCTAGCTCAGTGGTATGAAGCCGGCCTGTGGATCCTGAGGTCCCTGGTTCGATTCCCACAGGCGACAAATTTTTATAATTTGAAAAAGCTATCCCTGTGGCTCCTCCACCACTAACATGTTTGGAGGCCGTGATTTGACGACTGGTAACCGCACTTCACGCGCAAAATATATCACTTACCAAGATCTGCTTCAGCAGAGTGCCACACCCAGTAATGGGTAGAACGCGTGATGATATATTTATTTATTTAATTAATAACGTTTAATTATTATTAATAAATTATGAGTATCTATTACGTTATTAATTATGAAAGAAAAATCTATTTTGCAAAATTATTTGCCTAAAATTTGCATAAATTTCTTTTTTTTAAGATTAATCAAATGCCTAATTGGATCTAAATTTGGCATGTGAACGCTTATCTTTTAGAAATTTTATATAAAAAATCAAATTTTTTTTTTAACAAATATTTTGCATATTTTTTTCTGAAAGTTGTTGAGTTCAAATAGAACAACAATTTATTGAGGTATAGATGACTATACTTATAATTATATGTACTAAATTTAATAAATAAGAAAATAGGAAAAAAACTTTCCAGCATTTGTCACAAATCCCACAAAATTTTCCTATTTTTCTTATTTATTAAGACACAGTTCCACATCGCAATTGACTTTTTGTCTTTGTATTATACTGAATTTATTTTATTATTTTTTTATTATCTGTTTTTGGGAAGTTAAATAAAATTTTCCATTAATTTTTCCAAATTAATTTAATCTTTGTATACAGGATGTTCAATTTAGTTGTGGCACCATTGCTATCTCGCGAACTATAAGAGCTACAAGGTTGGTTAAACTAGCAAAGAAATATAATTTTCTAAGTGTATTACAAAACTATAAACATAAATTTTGGTGTAGTTCTCAAAATATGATTATTTTAAATGGAGACCTTTTTTTAATCGCTTATTCGATTTAGTATTTTTTTCATTAATTTAATTAATAGAACTGGATGCACTAAAAATCTCTAAAATATCTGCGAAGTCAAAGAAAAATGTAATCTTGTCATCTCCAAAGAAGTAACGCGCAATACAATTTAAAATTGGTTACATGTAAACGTAGCAACACCATTCATCTAGTTATATTTTTTGATGACGTCAGTCGGTCTTTATACCGTTTTCAGTATAGAATTAAAATTTTTAATAATCTATTGATTCAGGAAATAAATAAAAGACAATTAACAAATAAAAATCAAAGTTTGTCAATTATCAGTGAACTGCAATATGCAATTATCTAATTAAAACTTCTCGTACATTATTTTCACTATATTACCGCTAGCGGAATTTCTCGCACCGGAAACAGACTTCCATTTCCCGTATTTGTCGCGTCGTACCGGGAAACGTGTGCAGAAAGTTGGCAGTGCATCTTAGCTCAAGCTATCGGCATTTATTGGCACTCGCAAACTTGATATTGAAAATGAGTCACGGTTTCTAACGAAAGTTTATTATGTTTGTATACTTATAGAAGTGATTAACTATTTTGTCTGAATATTAATGAAATAAGTGAAATTTGTTGATATGATATTAAGTGCAATGATGCATTTTTTATGTTACCGATATGTACTACGGAAGTTTCAAGTTGTAATTAATAATTTAAATCTTTATCGACTTTTATGATTACTTTTCGTCAGTAATTTAGGTGTAAAGATAGTAATTACGGAGAAAATAGTTTAATTACACTTACATTGGATGAAGCAGAAGGTTACATCAACACGGAAGATTCCGGAAATCTGAAACAGAAATAAAATAAAATATAAACAAATATATTTTCACGCTATATATCCATTATTGGGTGTGGCACTTTGTCATGGCAAATCTTGGTAGGTGATATATTTAAGCGCATGAAGTGCGGTTATCAGCCGTCAAATCATGGCCTTCAAAGATGTTAGTGGGGGAGAGCCACAGGGGTAGTTTTAATTGTTTGTCTGTTGAGGGAATCGAACCGAGGTTCTAAAATGCACAGTCCGTCTTGATACCACTGAGAAATAAAATATAAATATATAAAATATAAAAAGGGAAATGACAAAATTCAAGATTTTTTCAGAATTCATCAAATTATAATTATATACAGCTGCGGAAAAGTACAAAATCTGATGAGGAAAAATTTAAACTTTTCCGGAGGTTATATCTTAAAAACTAAACAACATATGAAAATGCTGAAATGTTCAAAATCTAATAAGGAAAAATTTCTACTTTTCCGAAGGCTATATCTTTTAAAAACTAAATAAGATATGAAGATGCGCTTAACGGCATTGAATTCCTCATATTCAAATTAACTTATAAGCAAATTTATAGCGAACATAATTTTTTAAAAATTTTCTAAGGTGTACTGTTTTATTTATTTTTAGTTTTAGGCCAATTTCAGACTGTTTTCTCTCAAATTCGTTCTTGTAGGAATATTGTAACGAAAATTTAAATACATATGTAATTGATCCCGCTGAATGCAATGGTAAAATCACAAAGTGCATATGTCTTCTAGTTTTTGAGATATTATTTGAAAACTGTTTTAGAAAAAAATATTGGTGGAAAATTTTCAAAAATTTATAATTGCTGAAAATGGGTTCATTAATTAATTGAAGTATTTTTTTCAAATTTATTTGTTACATTTCTTATGTCAAAATCACAATTTGTTTTATCTTTTCAATATACAAAATTAATATTGAATTTATTATTTCATTTCTCCAAAGCGGTTCAAAGAACGGAAATTAAAAAAAAGTATATTTAGAAATATAGTGATTTATATTCCATTGAACTCGACAAAAAACAAACTAAAACCCACATTTATAACATTCTACAATTACATTGTTTATTTTTTGTTTCTATAATTAATATTTATTAAAGAAACAACAACGAATTTATTTTGTCATTACATTTGCCATGCTGTAAAAAATGACATAATCAAGCCAACTGACTTGCTATATATTTATTTTTAAAACAAGAACACTAACTGTCACCGGATATACATTTAAAACATCATCTTAAATTCAAATCCGGAACTAGCAATTACAGCTTCCATTACTCGAAATTGTATTAACGAATAATTGTCAGCACTTTCACACAATTTAAATTGAACGAGATTAAGAAGAAGAGATAAAAAACAAGTTGAAAAAGCATTCGATAATGCGTAAGTAATGATAAAAACATTCGCGAAGCGATGATTCGGAAGCAAGGCGCTCTTGGTGTTGTTTCACATTTTTGTTGGCTTTCTTTTTGATTACCGTCTGCCATCTGACGCTCTTGGGGCCTATCTGCGAAATTATTCTTATTAGCCCGTAGCCTGACTATTAGGTTAAGTAATGGAAGATATTTTAAACATAGATTTTCTCTTTAGATTTATTATAATTTTCATTTTATTATTATTATTATATTATAACATTTTATGTTATTTTGTTACGTAATGTTTTGATCTATATTTCCAGACCATTTTTAGAAATAATTGAAACAAATTCTAATTGTTGTCTTCATCTATATTATACAGTTTTTGTTAAAGAATTTCATAAGGATGACATGAAATGTTGTGTGCATCTTTTATTGTCAAAGACTCCTTCCTAACTAAAGGTCAAATTCTTAGTCCTGACCTCAGACAAAACATAACTAGACGGATAACAACGGCGTCTGTTGTGAAGCAGAAGGGGATAGAATAACTGGGTGATTAGACGGGTGCGCGGCAAGGAGCGAGTACAAGTTGGTGTTATGCAGGTTGGATTTATGTTGATGACAGTTATCAGGCGCGAGCATTTTATTTATTTAAATACAAAAGTGCGTATACAAAACACTTAATATGTCAAAAACTAACCTTTACTTTGATGTGTGAAAAGTAAGTAATTGAATATAAAAATAAGTACTCAAATGTTTGCAACTAATATAACATCAAATGTAGTCGCTCCTTGCCGCGCACCCACCTCACCATGAAGTTATTCCATCCCTTTCTGCTTCACAACACTGCATTGACTTGAATACGACATAATTCGTCTAGTATTATACGTCATTGGTTCTGACTCACCCTCATCTCATTCTCACCTCATACTCGAAACCGAAGTAACTAAGGCAACTGAAACAAATTCTGCAAATTTTTGAATTTGTGGCCTTAGTTACTTCGACCTTGAGTGTGAAGTGAGGATGAGTTACGACTATGAATTTGGCTCTAAGGCAATACTCAAATTGTGCAAATAATTGACTTAGTTGCCTTAGTTACTTCGAGTTTTGAGTTTCATAATATTCTTGTTGCTACGGTAATGCTTGTTTGCCTGTCAATTTAATCCTGGCAAGATTAAATTTGAAATTTAATGCCACCGGGACTTAAAGTGACATTTCAGTTCTCAAAAAGGAAGAATAACGTAGGTCATTTATTGCGAAAGATTCTTTCCTAGGGATGAAAACTATCATTTTATTCTTTCAATTCAGAAGAAAAAAAACTAAGTTTGCTTTCTGATAGGCTAGTGAAAAAGAATTTAAGATCGTTTCAAAAATGAAAAATACGCTCATTTTTATAGTCTGAGGATACACTACATACAGACAACAATTACAATTTGTTTTAATTTTCAATGACGACAATATCAAGTTCTCCCAAAAATTATAAAAGTAAAAATCTATTCAGATATTTTTGATTTTACAATACAATAAAAGTAAATATGCTTTGTATATTTTTTATTCCTAATGTAGTTCTCCAATTAAAAAAAAACACACACACACACACATACAGAGGAAAACATAGATGCCGAAAGGATCCAACACTAATGAAGAAATTATTGATACTATAGCTAGGAAAAAATCATTGCTCTCCCAAAAATAGAAGTGTACAAATAGCTTTACACTAAAAGCAATCAATCACCAAATATTTCTAAAATTTCTCCTTCAATTAACATTTGATCCTAACACAAATGATGAATTCCATGCTACAGTATAAACAAGTGAAAGTGCTTCCAGCATCCACCAACAGATGGCTCTCGTAACACAACATATGCCTTTACGATGTCACCAACCATACCGCGCATTCTTGTTCTTGAGGAATCTTTTCACTCTTCCGAGTACATCTAGAATTATTATTCTATTATCTAAGTCTGAGCGGCAGATGCGGAATCTTCGATTGTGAATTAGGTCATTTTCATTCTTACAACAATTACGAAATGTTCATTGTTGACGACGTAACACCTCTGAGAAAATATTTACTATTTACCCAGAGATTGTTATGTGAGTGGCAGTTGTTCTCTGTTCTCTACCGCCGCCGGAAGTTAGCTGTGAAATGTACCAGAAAATATTCATGTCAATGTCGCGAAATACTTTGCTAATAACGCCCTTTATGGAATATAATTGTATGATATTTGTGGTAATTATATGCCAGGGGACGGCTGCATGAAATTGTATGTATGTAGGTTTATTTAGCATATGTAATGTGAGATTTTTTTAGTTAAAGAAAAAAATGTTTTGTGGTATTTTGAAATATGGTAGAAAATGAGATCTTGAGATAATGTTTTGTTAATTATATGTTAATTGTTTTAATAACAAATGAAAGTAGAACAAATTTTAAATAATCACAATTTATTTTAAATGTCAGTGAAAATACATTTTGTTTATTAAAAAAATTACGAATTAAAAGAATAATTTAAGAATGTTTGTAATCGAATTAAAAATTATTATAATATCCATATACAAAAAAACATAGGGGCTTATCAAAATATGTTTTCTCTTATTTCTTTTTGTGGCTAATTTAAAATAATATGAAATTAGATATGAAAATATATTTCGACATAATTATGCATATTTTGATCCTCAATACATATATTTTTTAATTGCCGGAGTCGTGATTCCAAAAATTTTGAATTAAAATCCTAATTTTTTTATTCTATTAGTTTAAAAAAAACAATTTTTTTAAATATGGTTCTATATAAATCAGACTATGAGAAATTGAATGCCGTTGAGCGCATCTACCTATCTTTTTTAGTTTTCGAGTAATAGCGATTTTTAATCTTTTTAAAATTTCAACTTTGAAGACCCATATCTCGAAAACTAAAAGAGATATTGAAATGCGGTTTGAACGAGTGTATTTCTCGTGCTCCAATTAACTTATACAGAAATTTTTAAAATATTGAAAATTTTAATTTTTTTTTCTAAATTTTATTTCTCAATATTTCAAAAAATTGAAAAGATAATGAAAATCTGTGAACACCAATGAATTCCTCTCGTAAATTTACATAGGTATGTAAAATTTAAGGCAAAAAAGTT
This sequence comes from Pterostichus madidus, assembly GCA_911728475.2. Taxonomy (NCBI): domain Eukaryota; kingdom Metazoa; phylum Arthropoda; class Insecta; order Coleoptera; family Carabidae; genus Pterostichus; species Pterostichus madidus. The sequence continues at coordinate 32,124,854 of OU452312.1, forward strand.
TTTATCACAAAAAAACGAAAAATCACTGTTTTTTAATTATTTTTGAAGGGATACCCCTTAAGATTTTTACGAATTTTGGCCATTTTTAGTTTTTTGCTCTAAAAATTTTATCCCTTGAGCAAAAATTCTGAAATTTTACACACTTATGTACTTTCATACGAGGAATCCATTGGTTTGTACAGATTTTCTTTTTCTCGTCAAGTTTTTGAAATATGGGCAAAAGAAAATTTTGACAAAAATAGTAAAATTTTCTAATATTTTAAAATTTCAGTACAAGTTAACTAGAGTACTAGAAATACACTCGTTCAAACCGCATTTCAATATCTCTTTTAGTTTTTGAGATATGGGCATTCAAAGTTGAGATTTTTAAAAAGTCAAATATCGCTGTAACTCGCAAACTAAAAAAGATATGAAGATGCGCTCAACGGTATTCGATTTCTCGTACTCTGATTTATATAGAACCATATTTTAAAAAAATCGTTTTTTAGACGTACAACCAAAAAATTGCGATGTTCATTAACCGATTTTTTCCCGATCATGACTCCGGCGATTAAAAAAAATATTATTTTAAATTAATCCTTAAGGTGGTATTGAAAGTATTTACAACAGATTTTAATGAAATATAAATATATATAATTTTTCATGAATTTTTACATTAAAGAAAAGGAATCGCCGTAAGAATATATTTATTATTTTGGCCTCCAAAAAGGCCATGGCTCCGAGAAGTTTGAAAACCCCTGCTCTAGAGAGTACTTGTCATTTTTATTTCCTTGGTAAATAATGAAGCACATTCATTTTGATAAGAAAAAAAATAATATTAATTACCGGTTGTATATTTACGTAGCATAAATATTATTTTTCTAAAGATAGAACAAACAAATAAACAAAACATTAATGAAGAGATTGAATCTCATTTATTGATAAATTATTGATCTAACCTAGACTCGAACTCATATATCCTGAATACGATAAAAATTCTATTATATTTTCAGATATTATTCCTGAGCATCGCTTTCGCTCAAAGCGCCATCACCAAGAAAAAAGCCACAGAAGAATCAACTCCAACCCCCGTCCCATCAGACGAAACAACACCAGGTCCCGCCATCTTAGCCATCGAGATCGTCGATAGCAAAGACAGCAACGACACATCCACCGAAGCGAGAAACAACACCAAGAGAACAATCGAATCAGCTCTAGGTTACGGCTTCCAGGGGAATTACTACCCTACCAGTCAATCAAAGAAGTATATGATTTACCCTTACTCACAACGAGATATACCCCCAACATCTAACAAAGATGCTAACAGTAAATACTTGGAAAGCCAAACACTAAACATACAGAAATCGGTATCGTATAACCTGGGGACGAAGGTCGAGCCTGTTTCAAAACAATTGTTTACTCCTACTCAGGAGTATAGCGAACCTTCTGGAGATGGTGGTAACTACCCTTCAACCCTATATTCGACTGTGGGACAAGGAGGGATCATTGGAGGATTGTCTACTCATCTTCCTCACCAAAGTTCAGCTGCATCTGCTGCTACAACCATTCCTGTTATCATCCTAAGGGTTTATACTAATCAACTATCTGATCCTTCAGCTATTTATCCTAATCTACCTCAAACACATCCTTATGCTAATAATCTTAATAACATTAACCTTCAATCTATTATCTCTAATTATCTTCAACAACAAATGTTCCAAGCTCAACAACAAATCTATAAACAACCCCAGTATCAAAGTCCGTCGGTTGGATATCAAGGGCAAGGTCAAAACTTGATTTATTCGACTCAAAATCCTTCTTATGCTTTGATGTATTCCACACAAGGAGGTTACCCGTCCCAAGGAAGCTATTCCTCACAAGAAAGCTACTCATCACAAGCAGGTTATCCAACTCAACAACCTCAAATAGACTACAAGAGTTTAGAACATGCTGCTAGTGGTCTACCAACGCATGAAAACTACCCTTCTGATGCTCATACGAGAGTAGTTTACCACGGACCTAAAGGACATATCCAAGGAGTAAGCTACTCAGGAGGATCTTCAAATAGCCAAAGTTATGCTCAACCATCTTACTCTCAATCCCAAACCTCCTATGCACCTAATTCCCAATATGACTACTCCACTCAAGGACAAGACTATGCACCTAATTCTCAAAACGTATACACAGATTCCCAAGGACAAAGTTACGCTACGAATTCTCAGCAGGTATATACAGATTCGCAAGGACAAAATTATATCTACGTAGATCCTAGTCAGTTGCAGCAAGGGCAAGGATACTATCAACAAGATTATCAGCAACAGGAGTACCAACAGCAACAGGAGTACCAACCTCAGCAGGAATACCAGCAGCAGCAGCAGCAGCAGCAGCAGCAATATCAGCAGCAGGAGTATCAACAGGCGTATCAGAAACCTCAGGAAGATAGGATGTATTTACCGGTACCACAGACGAAACAGGATAAGGTTTATAATTATCACGCGGAATCCGGGAAAGATAGAACTAAGAAGAGTAGTGGAGGACCTGTTACGTTTGAGTCAAAGAAAATAGAAACAACAAGAAAGGCATAAATAGGTTTAAGTTCAAGAAGAATCAAAATTCTCTCTTACAAACCATGAAGATATTTTTAGAATACTAGTTTTATTTAATTCACCATCATATTCTTCAGTGGAAGGTTATGCAGAAGTACATAACGATCAAAAGGAATTATTTCAGTTGGCAATATAATTCCGGAGATCTTTTTATTCCACAGTTGGCACAACGCCAGGAAAAGACGGAAATACTATTTGACATGTCTAATAAATACAAATAGGTTATGTCAGGAGTGTGACAGCTAATAGAATTTTGACTTTTTGAGTAATAGAAATACTTTGGATTATTTATATCTTAAGTAATAAAAGGAAGAGTGAGGGAAACAACCATTAAATTTATGGATATTTAAAATATAACAAAAAACGAATAAAAACTAAATGTACTCAAAAATTTTAAGTTTTCAAATGTCACTGTCAACAACAGGAAATTAATTTATGTATCAGGCTCACCAATTTCAAGTAGATTTTTTTAATGCCAACTGAAACAATTCCTTTAGATCACTCTGTAGATTTTGAAAAAGCCAAAATAAATTTTATAATTTCAATCAATTACTCTATTCGGTAAATTCTCTCAATACTAATACTACTTTAGATTCGACAATACAGTGATGTGGGTAGCGTTACGGTATTCAAAACCGAAAATCTCGGGTTCAAATCCCACTCAATCTTACATGAACTACCACACTGCAGTCCGGTGAATCTGGTTCATATTATACAGAGTAGCAATCAGTAAATAAATAAATAATGAAATTCAATTTTTCTCAGGACAAATTTGTATTTTCCTTACTCTTAGTTTCTTAGACAAAATGACTCGAGAAAATTGACAGTAGACAAAATCTTGCTCCTTTAATGCTCATTTGCATCAATGAAACTTAAATTTTATGTCTGATTTAAGTAAATAATGACAAATCGAAATAAAATGTCATTTGAAGAAGTTTACTTTCAATTAAATATTTGATGCAAATATTCTGTAACCAAAATTGCTAACATCATCTTTTGGTAGCAACTTTCCTAGCAACCATTGTTGTTTGAGATCTTAGCAATTGCTATACTTAACAATTTTTGTTACAGAATAAGTCCAATTAGCAATTTATTAAAATTTAAGTCTCACTGGTGCAAACGGAAAACAGGGTTGCGAGTTTTTTGTTATTTGCTCTTGTCAGTTGTTGTCAAGCAACTACGATCTAGTAAATAAAAATTTGTCGAATAAACAATAAACCTTTTGTAGTATTATTCTCGAAAAATTCATGAAATAAAAGTCAAAAATTTTGTTCGTAAAGGAAAATATACGATAAAATATACATCAAATCTTATTTTGATATACAAATAAAACAGCTATTTTAATTTATCATTATTATTTCAGAACAAATCTCTAGAAATAAAAATTATTGAAGGTAAAAATGTTACGAAAACATTTAAAATTTGACCAACACAAATATAGTAAAATTATTTATATTGTAAACACTTTTTTACAACGTGTGACGTCAAAATTAGAACCTTCAATTGATAGTCTTTTGCTTCGTGGATTGTAGAGATAATTTTGAGCAAGGCTAAACAAATGAAATAATATTCAATCATCTACATACATTTATTATTTAATGAGTATTTTTCATATATCCCAAGTATTCATTTCATTTTCATTCACGTCAAAAACCACATTTCCATTGATGAAAACCGGTTTTTCCATCTCTAGACAAAATTCCCAATAACTATCAGCAGGATAAATAAAAATATATCGCATCGAAATCATAGTATACATGATAATTATACTAAATGTCATTCTTTGATGCGATAATTTTCAATTATTCTCCCAATAGTTACAGGAAACTTTATTCGGAGATGAAAAACCGGCTCTCTTACATCTTACATTTTTTCATCCTTTATGTTTTGTAGTTTTAGGCCGATTTTTCCATCTCCGGAATTAGTTCCCAATAACTATCAGCGGGGTAAATAAAAAATATCGCATCGAAATCAGAACACAAATGGTAATAATTATACTGAATGTCATTTTCTGATGCGATATTTTTTCGATTATCCTAGCGGTAGTTATCAGGAACTTTATCTGGAGATGGAAAAACTGGACTTTAATACTGTAAGAATACCAGTATTTTCATTTTTATTCTAATTTTAATTTAAAATATTAACGGTGCCTTTAAACCCTAATTATATAAAATAAGTGAATATGTCATACATTTTGTTTATATTGTTATATACTATGACTGTTTATGTGCAATATTATACTTATATTTAATATAATAATAAAGTTGGTTTTTATAAATTTGTAGAAATTATAAATTTTGTATGCAACACACTACACAAAGTAAAATTACTGTCAGGTATGTGACTCAGATCACAGTACTGAGAATCAAGTTGCATATCTATAAGTCAAGAAAGAAAAGACGTACTCAAAATCTTAAATAAGGAAAAGATATAATTAAATTTATCTAATTTTTTTACACAATGTACATACCAGTACAATAAAAACTGACCTTCATCTTTAAAAACAGTTTATTAACATGTCATTAGGTAATCATAACATTTTTATAAAAAAAAAATAAAGATAAATAAAATTAATTAAAAATGTATACAAATTAATTATATATTAAATTATATGGTTGACAAGTAGATGTCAAACATTTTATTGCATTTTGTTTTAGTTCCATATCTATTTGATCAATAAACACACATTATATATTTAAATGTATATTTAAAAAAAAAATTGTATAACTTCTAGTTAAAGTATTTTTGTGTAACACCTAATAAAATAATAAGTTTATTAGAGCAAATAAAATCTCGGTAAGTGATACATTTTGCGCGTTACCAGCTGTCAAATCACAGCCTTCAAAAGATGTTAGTGGAGGGGGAAACACAGGGTTAATTTTGTTTGTCGGCTGTGGGAATCGAACCCGGGTTCTCAAACCCACAGGTCGACTCGATACCACTGTGCCTATCTACCCCATCCATGTTTAATCTATGGTTAAAGTTAAGCTGTGTAAATCTGGGATATTCTGTATATAAGGTAAGCTACCTTAACAGATACCTACATTATACATTTACGAATTGCGAAGGTGTGTAGCTAACACATGTTGCCAACTTAAGAGTTATAAGTTCCTGAGTGACTGCTCACCTCTTACAAGTGAAAGTCGTAAGTAACAAAATTTTAAAGAAAGTATCTTACTATTATTTTGTCATATGTCAACAGAATAACTGCAATAGACTCTAAAAAAATGAAATTACTGACTAATCTATTGTTTAAAATCATTTTTAATTGAACACTACTTTCTCCTAGGATTTTATGTTTTTAATTTTATTTTAAATTAAGAAAATGTGTACTAATTGTCTCACCGACCGTGAGTTGTATTATTTAATGAAAAATACATTTTCATATTTTCTTATATTCCTTTCTTTGAATATAAATTAATACAGTGACGAATCAAAATAGAAGTAAATAGCAAAACCTTTTAATAGTTTTCATTATTATTATTATAATGCAGTTATGGCTGATTGGTTTGACCGCTCGCTTCTACGGAGAGCCTTATAACTATAAAATACACTACTTCAAAACCTTTTCAAATTTTAAATATGCTTTAAAATATTATATATATCATCACGCCTTTTGCCCATTATTGGGTGTGGTACTCTACCGAATCAGATCTCGGTAAGTGATATATATATCCACGTGAAGTGCGGTTACCAGCCGTCAAATCACGGCCCCCAAAGATGTTAGTGGTGGAGGAGCCACAGGGGTTATTTTAAATTGGTGAAAATGTTTTGTCGGCTGTGGGGATCGAACCAGGGTTCTTAGGATCCACAGGCCGACTCGGATTGATCCATTACTAAAATATTAAAATTATTAAAATATATTAATATGTTTAATTTCAATTAATTCTTTATATACCGAGTGTATCACGAAAAACATGCCATAGGCGTTTAATATAGGAAAACAGTATTTCCATGAATTATTATTGTCCATTTAGAAAGGCATTATTCTTCAAATAAGATGGTTAAGAAATCAAATCAGATAAAATAAATTAAGCAGCTAATTTAAAATTAATTTTATGGAACTGTCAAAAAAAAAATAACAAAAAAAGTATTTTTAGTCCGAATGAAACATATAATTATTTATTACACAGTTATTTAGAAAATTTCGCAGATTTATTCAAATTAAAAAGAAAAAAGTGACAAAATTACCATGGATACGATATCGTCTTCTTATCTTAAGACCAAAAATGGCATTTTTACTACATTTGTCATGGTAATAAATAACATTTCTGAAATAGCTTTTTTATTGAAAAAGTTCAGATAATAGTGATATACTGAAGTAGGTAAAAGAATAGTCATTTGTTTCATTAGAACTAAAATATATAAGTTTTCTAGTTCAAACAGTATTTTTAGTCTAAATAAAACATTATTTTATTTCTTTACGCACCCAAATTTCACAGATTTATTAAAATTAAAATTAAACAAATTGTCAAAATTATTATTTATCACCATGAGAACTGTAGTAAAAATGCTAGTTTCGGCCCTAGAACTAAAAATCGATGACATTCATGGTAATGTAAATAATCCTGAAACAACGTTCTTTTACAATTGAAAACCTTGAAATATTAGTGTCATATTCAAGTGGGCGAAGAAAAAAATCGTTTACTTATGCGAAATTAATATTTTTTTATTGACAACGTTTGTTAAATAAATAAATAAATATATCATCACGCCTTCTACCCATTACTGGGTGTGGCACTCTACTGAAGCAGATCTCGGTAAGTGATATATTTTGCGCGTGAAGTGCGGTTACCAGTCGTCAAATCACGGCCCCCAAACATGTTAGTGGTGGAGGAGCCACAGGGATAGATCTTTCAAATTATGAAAATTTGTCGCCTGTGGGAATCGAACCAGGGACCTCAGGATCCACAGGCCGACTTCATACCACTGAGCTAGCCTTTAACGTTTGTTAAAATAGCTAAAATATCAAATCTTTGTTGAAAATAAAAATCAAACATCGTTGAACAATAACGATAACAAATAAATAAAAATTTAATCCACTCATGCTCAGTTTCACCACAAAAATTAAATTTCAAACATGGTTTAAAGAAATAAAAGCAAATCGAATGTATGACAGCAATGTTAATTATTTAATTTGACATGTAATTTTGATTTGCTTTTATTTATTTAATCCATGTTTAAAATTTAATTTTTGTTGGTGAAACCGGCCATAAGGGCCAGTTTTTCAACCACCGATTATTATTAATCATGATTAAATAAAAATTGAAACCATGGTTTCGATTATTATATAATCATGTTTAACACTAACCGAGAGTAAACCGGCGATTGAAAAACTAGCCCTAAGAATTGATGATTGTAAATAATTGTATCTAATAATTAGTATATATAGTATATTAATAAGTTCATTAGGAATTAATAAATAAATCTGAACTAACTGCAATGCATTCCAATCTAAAAAGAGAAACTTTATAATGATTTATGAAATTATTATAACTATATTTATGGATTGAAAAGATTATTACTCGTACAATTTAAATTAAAAAGAAAACGAGGACATTGAAGTAAAGTAAAAGGAATGAAAGAATTAGAAAATGTTAGTTTTCCATTTTGCCGACAAACACAAGTAGTTGTTTTGAATCTACGCAATGAAAACATCATACATCAAACTATCGGAACTCAAGCTAATGAAAAATTCATATAAAAAGAGTGACTGCTTAGCATTTTTAATATGAATACAATCACTCATGAAAATGTACATTCAGTCTATATATAGGTTAAATTTTTTATTGTAACGTCATTCGCATTGCAAAATTTACTATACACGATTCTATTTATTTTGTTAATGGCTTGCATAAAAGGAATTATGAATGTGGATAAAACGAGATCGATGAGCTAGGATAGGAATATTTGGAGAAAATTAATTGCAAGAAGAATTTAATTAATAAATCAAATAAAATAAAATGAATATATCATCACGCCTTCTACCCATTACTGGGTGTGGCACTCTGCCGAAGCAGATCTCGGTAAGTGATATATTTTGCGCGTGAAGTGCGGTTACCAGTCGTCAAATCACGGCGGTGGAGGAGCCACAGGGATAGTTTTTTAAATTATGGAAAAAAAATATTTCAATTAATAAATATTCACTGAATATTTAAAAAACAAGTGTAGGGCGACATTCCCTTCCTTTCTTATCTATTTAATGTAATTTAAAATATCCATGTAAATGGTCTCAGAATATCGAAATTATGATCATCTGTAAAATAACTATGAAAAATAAAAATGATCATTAACTTATCGATCATTAATATATAATGATTAAAATGAAATATATCTCTAAAATAATTTAATTATCTCGTCATTCAATTTCGTATCATAAAATGTTAGAAATGAAGTAAAACAAATGAAAACAATAATCGACAAAGGCAGCGGCAATGACCATAGTTTACAAATCACATTTGTAGTTTTCTTTGAACGCGAGTGCAACTTTCTTTATTAATTTGTAAAATATAATACGTATGTTACACTTTCTTCATACTAGTAAGAAACGAACACGGACATAATGATCTTGCCGCAGATAAGAACAAGAAAAATTAGTCATGGAATCATGTGTACTACGTGCTGTAACATGTTAATAATAATAATAACTCTGCAGATCCGAACTTCAACATTGCAAATATTCAGTCTATGCTATTTTAAATAATGCATGTAATATTATTTCTGTAATGCAATATGGAAATATTTACTATTGTTATGATTTTGTATAAAGCTATGAATTTAAATATATTAAATTATTTAGCAAAAAAAAAAAGAGTTAATGAAATAGAAACGTAAACAAAAAACAATTTAAATAATTCCAAGTACAAATTTCCTTTCTTTATTGATATTAGCATACGTCATTACACTTGAACAATTCTCCTTTACGGTTGGTTAAAAATGCATTCAATGTAATATAATATCTTCCGGATGAGCATGGACTAAACAAAATTGAAAATATATGCGTACAAATTGCCTAAGAAAAATTTAATAAGCTGTATATCAAATGAATCGTACATTTTTTATTTTAATTTACTTTAAAATATCGTAATATATTTTATGAAAAACAGGGCCGAAATTCATGTGTTTTAGCCCTAAAAAGCGGGCTTAAACACTCCTTTTTGGCCCTAGGACCATAACAAAATAATACCTATCTGGGGATGTATAAATAAAATGACAATTCTTCTTTATTGTGAATACTTGATTCTGCAAAATGTCACTTTGACAGATAACCTATTTACATATTTGAATCTTTTCAACATATAATTAAATAGTATTTTGTTATGCATAAAATATTGTACGTATTACGGGTGAAATTAGCGTTTCTGGCCCGCGGCATGATTATTAGTACAAGGCGCAAAGTGCCTGTTTTCACCCTTGATATATAAATAACTATTATTTACGACCTATAAAAATGACTAAATATATATTATTACCTTACTTATGTAACTCATATTACCTAAATTAATATTTTTTAACAATAATTATATACTATATATTTGCACCCCCTCCCCTGCACATTGCTATCAAACATACGATTTGTTTTTGTTAATTTAAAGTTTAGAAGTAACTCCAGCAGTGTAGCAAACCCTAAAACATTCAATCTTGTATTTTGAAATATTGTTTCTAGGTTTTTATTCAAAATGGGTCTAATATTCAACTCAGTTGTCACTGACATCGTCGTCGTGATATTTGCAATAATTTTCTTGACGTACGCATTTTTCAAATACCGTTTTACATACTGGGTAAGAAGAAAAGTCGAATACCTTGAACCATCTTTCCCTTTTGGCAATCTATCTGATTTCGTTCGTCAAAAGAAAAGCTTAGGAGTTGTTTTCAAAGACATCTACAATCAATTCAAATCCAAAAATCTACCATTTGGTGGATTCTACGCCATTGGAAAAGTAAGTTTCATGGCATGTGATCCAGACCTCATCAAACTTATTATGACAAAAGATTTCCAATATTTCCAAGATCGAGATCATTATATAGACGAAGAAAATGATCCTTTAACTGTTCACTTGGCAGCACTAAAAGGAATTAAATGGAGTAATCTTCGAAATAAACTCACACCAACATTTACTTCAGGAAAAATGAAAATGATGTACAATTTGTTTCTAGAATGTTGTGATCATTTAAATGCCGTAGTTGATAAACAAGTTATCAAAACAGAACCAATTGATATTAAAGAAGTTTTTGCGAGTTTTACTACTGATGTTATAGGATCTTGTGCTTTTGGTATTGAATGTAACAGCTTGACCAATCCGGACGCAGAGTTTAGAAAGTATGGTAAAAAGATTTTCGAATCAACTTTCAGAATGTTTTTTGTTAGAATGTTGGCAAAAACTCACGGAGGACTTGTTAAGCTTTTTAAAATAAGATTATTCAGTGAAGATGTTTCAAACTTTTTCCTCAATTTAGTCAATGAAATTGTTGAACATCGTGAGAAAAATAAAGTAGAAAGAAATGACTTCATGAACATGTTGATAAAACTGAGAAACAATGAAAATGTTGATGACGAAATCGACGGAGAGAAATTAGAAAAAGATAAAGCAAATCCTGGAGTAGGACTAACAGTAGGTGAAGTTACCGCGCAGGCTTTTATTTTCTTCTTTGCTGGGTTTGAAACATCTTCCAGTACGATGACTTTCTGTCTTTTTGAATTGGCTGATAATCAAGATATTCAAGATAAACTGAGAAAGGATATAATAGAAACATTGAAGAAACATAATAATGAACTTACTTACGATGCAGTCATGGAAATGTCTTATTTGGATAAAGTTATTAAAGGTAATTATTTTTATGTTTTCTAAGTTTATTATTTTTTATTAATATCATGGATACAAGTTACATTACATTAGCTGTATTCCATTTGCCACTTGATTCACTTAAATCAGTTCACATAAATTAGACTCATGACTAAATGAACTGAATTAAGTAATCTTATGTCCTTATTGGGGTGAATTATTGCAAAGTGAATTAGAATCTATAATTCTAGTACTGGAAAGAAAGTCCGAAAAGTAATCCAGCGAAATAAATAAGAGATCTGGTTCAGTAAATGTAAATAAGATTAAATCCAAATGACAAATGGAATACGTCTTTAGTTTACAGTACCCTAGGGCGTTATATGATTTTAATAGGCCCTAAGGCATTCAGAGTGACGTTACTATGGTAATAACTTATTTTTAAAAGTTGAAGATAATGAGTTATTTTTTATTGATTATACATTATATTGAACTTCCATCATCTTGGTTATTGATAAATGACAATTAATAAAAAAAATAAAATTAGAACACATACTAGAATTAATTAAAAATTATTTTTTAATCAATTAAAACGCATATAAACTGATTCAGCAAACAGACCATACAAACCAAAATTTTTTATTTGAAGCATTTTATGAATCCTAGACAACGAAGTGAAGTTCTACTCATTGTCAAGCTCTTTTAAAAATCTATATTAACAAATTACGAAATTTTATTTCTTTATAGAAACACTCCGTAAGTATCCAGTCGTCCCAGCACTGCTGAGACAATGTATAAAAGATTATAAAATTCCTAATACAAATGTCATCATTGAAAAGGACACAAATATAGTTGTGCCCACCCTAGGCTTACAAAGAGATCCTGATTATTATCCTAATCCTATGAAATTTGATCCTGAACGTTTCAACGGCGAAAATAAGGCCTCTAGACACCAATATACTTATTTGCCTTTTGGAGAAGGGCCCAGAAATTGCATTGGTAAGAAAGAAAAATCAAAACTATATCTTGTGGCTGGGTTAATTTTTAATTTATTTTCCAGGAATTAGATTCGGTTTGCTGCAGGCGAAACTAGGAGTAGTATCTCTTCTAAGAAATTACAAGTTTACTTTAGATTCGAAAACACAAACTCCCTTAGAATTAGATAATAAGAGCGTTCTCTTATGTAGTAAAACCACCATTTGGCTACAGGGAACCAAAATATGATTTATATTTTATGCATCATTTTTAATCTTATAAATTGTTCTTTAAAAATATAATAAAATGCTATACCTATACAATAGATAATTAAACACTTACAGCCCAATTCACAAAAGAGTTTTAGCTAGAATCTAGCTAATCCTGAATTTTGTATTTGTCAAATTAAACTAAACCATATTCCCAAAAAAGTTGAAATAAACTGTAATAAAACTTTTTTACATTTAGTTTTCGGAAAGTAAATTGTATTCTATTTTTAAAATCGAACTAGCATAAGATTAACTAATTCAAAATTCAGGATTAGCTAAAATTTTGTTGAGAATCTGGCTGCAAGCGAATTAAACATTTGTTTACGGAAAAAAATGTTGCTCCTAAGTCTGCAGGGCAAGAGAGATAAATTCTTTAAGTAAATAAATATGTTTACTGCATATGGTTTATAAAATATTTTATTTTATTTAACGAAATTGTACTAATTATTAGGTATTATGAAATTTAGTTTGGACAAATTAAAATACTAATTAACTAATAAGTCTTCGAATGACAATAGTTGTTACTAAGCATAAAGTCCTTCTTACCCACTACCAAAAATATAAATAAATAAATAAATATATCATCACGCCTTTTATCCATTACTGGGTCTGGCACTCTGCCGAAGAAGATCTCGGTATGTGATATATTTATGCGCGTGAAGTGCGGTTAACAGTCATCAAATCACGGCCCTCAAACATGTTAGTGAAGGGGGAAGCCACAGGAATAGTATTAAATGTGGTGAAAATGTTTGTCGGCTGTGGAAATCGAACCAGGGTTCTCCGGATCCACAGGCCGATTCGTTACCACTGAGCCGCTACCCCCCATGCAGTTTTGTGAGTGGGGAAATAAGGAGAAGACAAAAGAAGTGGATGAAAGGATAATTTTGGTTTACTTTATTGCAAATAAACAAATTTGAAACGAACTAATATTATGTAATAATAAATGGATATAGTTGGGTTTGCAAAATGAATTATTTATTGCAGTGACGAGTGATTCATATTTTTGAGAATGATTTAATTTTTTAATTCACTAGTGAATAAACAGTTATTTAAAGTTGCTGTTCTGGTTTTAATAATTAAAAAGGTCAAAATTGAATACAATTATTTTTCGCGTCACCGATATTGTACGCATAACTTACTTCCATAGCAATACAAGTCGTAAGTGACATAACATTTTTTATTTGGTTACCCTTGTCAATGGAGTGATTTAGAATATAACAGTTCTACTAGTAAGGTAATTATAAAAAATTTGATAGCTTGTTTATTTTTACTTTTCAGTTGTTAGTCTTCTAGTAAAGAGCAAAATTAACTACAAAAAGTCTCAAATAAATCAATTTTGATTGTCAAGTGATCCACATTTTTCAAAAATTTTAACATCATTTGAAGTTAATTTTTGCTCCAATGGCATGACAAATATAATAAGCTACTCGGAAAATACTACAACTTTTTTAGTGCGGTTCGCCTGCGCAAGATCCGTCTCAGTTCTTATCTCCTCGAATGTTATTAAAGCCCGTCTGACACGATCAATTTTTATGTACATTTTAATGTCAATTTTTTGTGTTCAATTTTTTAGTACATTTTCCATGTACATTTTGTTAAACTGAATACCAAAATATATCCCTTACCAAGATCTGTTACGGTAGAAGGCGAGATGATATGTTTATTGTTATATTTAATACTATAACTGTGTACTTTTGAATTAAAAAATAATAATTACACGCCTTTGGGAGTCTATAGACCCCCAAATATTCCTAGAAGGAATTTGGCGGACCGGACGCACCGAGCCGCAGATTTTACTCTGCCGTACTGCCGGATTTCGTAGTCAGTTGTTTTAAGGCGAATATGTGACTAGCATAGAGCGCCCGAGTGTGGCAAATACAAGAAGCTGTATTTTTTATTTTAACGACAAGCCACACGTTGTCGGTCGGTGGATTCGAACTGACGAACCTTGACTCGGGTGACGTACTTTTGAATTGCAAAAACTAATTTTTCATGTTAAATGCCTGAGTTTCCATGTATTTGGGTCACACGAAATATCTTACATTTGATTTATGTATTCTTTAAGTGCCAATGAAATACTAAGTATTTTAAATTTACAATAATCTCAAGGTTTACTATTGTAAAATGTTTGTTAATGATATAACAGGTAGGTATTTAAGAGCATTGACATGTCATACAAGTTAAACAAACAGTAGCGACGTTGTTTCGACATTGTTATGTATCAGGAAATAGAATCTTGAATGTAAAACACTTCCGTAAGTAAATTCATTAACAAATTAAGTAACTTAGTAAGCAAGTACTCGGTGTAGGGGCGTAGCAACCGCTATATTCGCTGTATCAATAATATAGGGCCCACCAGCGTCCACGATCTTACAAGGAATAATATTGTTATTGATAAATTAATATTAATTATTTCATCATATCATCATCATCACGCCTTTTACTCATTACTGGGTGTGGTACTCTGCCGTAGCAGATCTCGGTAAGTGATATATTATGCGTATTAAGTGCGGTTACCAGCCATCTAAAATTTTAGTGATGAGGAAGCCACGGGAGTATTTTTATAAAATAAAATATAAATAAATATATCATCACGCTTTTTACCTATTACTGGGTGTGGCCCCCGAAGATGTTAGTGAAGGAGGAGCCACAGGGGTAATTTTAATGTGGTGAAAATTGTTTGTCGGTTATCGAAATCGAGGTTCTCAGGAATCACAAGTCGACTTGATACCCACCAACCTCATACGACATTTAATAATAAAATAAATAAATATATCATCACGCCTTCTACCCATTACTGGGTGTGGCACTCTGCCGAAGCAGATCTCGGTAAGTGATATATTTATGCGCGTGAAGTGCGGTTACCAGCCGTGAAATCACGGCCCTCAAAGATGTTAGTGGTGGAGAAGCCACAAGGGTAATTATTTAAATTGGTGAAAATGTTTTGTCGGCTTTGGGGATCGAACCAGGGTTCTTAGGATCCACAGGCCGACCTAATACCACTGAGCCATTACCCCATAATTTAATTAATTTTAATGTGGTGAAAATTGTTTGTCGGCTGTGGAAATCAAACCCGAGATCTTAAAAATAATCTTAAAAGTTCTTATCTGCCTTTGGAAATATTTAGAAATATTTCTACACTAACAATAACAATGAACTAATTCACGAGGCATTTGAAGATATGATAAGATTTTTGATCTTGCCTAATAGATCTTATAAAATAGTTTCAAACACTCTCATCAGAACTGAATGTATCACACATTTATGTACATTTAGATAATTTATGTCCCTGACATTGAAACATACTTAGAGCACGTTTTAGAATGATTAATAAATTGTTTGATAAAAATACTTAACAAACTGTAAATAAGTTATCATTAAGAGTTCAGCACTAGTATAATTAATATTGTTTTGTGCATCCTAATAGGTACGAATCTATTTATTATTAAATTAAATGTGAATACAGATAATTAAACTTGGAAAATATCTAATTTAAATAATAATAAAATAAGAATAAAAAAAAGAGTGTTAAGTAATAATACCGTGCATCTCCATTTTGAGTTATGTATGCACAAGTATTGTTGAAGTGAAGTCCCTTCATCTGCTTAATATCTCATAAGAAGATTTTTATAAAAAATGAAACATTTCAATTTGATAAATAGCTTGTACATTTATTAGATTAACATTGACACAATATATTGAAAAATAAGTAATACAGATTTTGTAACGAGCCACATGTGAGTTATGCAAAGTACGAATATTACAATTGGTTATTGCAACATGTGTTTTTCATACTATTTTTGACATCATTTATCAACGAAATATATAGTTCTGGATGTGTCTGTATTACAGTATTAATGTCGAAGTATATAATGTGATTTTTTTTTTAGATTACAATTCAAAATGGGTGTAATTTTCGACTCAATCATAACAGATCTCATCGTCACAATATTTACTATAATTTTCATGATATATGCATTCTTCAAACATCGCTATACGTACTGGGCAAAAAGAAAAGTCGAATATCTGGAACCATCTTTTCCTTTCGGAAATGTCTCCGAATTTATCCTTAAACAAAAGACTGTAGGAGTTGTCTTCCAAGAAATTTACAACGAATTCAGATCTAGAAAAGTTCCTTTCGGTGGATTTTTCTCAATTGGAAAACCTACTTTTATGCCTTGTGATCCAGACTTGATTAAACTGATAATGACAACAGATTTTGAATATTTTCATGACAGAGATCACTACATTGACGAAGAAAACGATCCATTATCTGTTCACTTACTGGCACTTAGAGGAAAAAGATGGAAGGAAGTACGTTCTAAATTGTCTCCAGCATTTACATCCGGACAAATGAAGAAGATGCATCAACTCGTTGTGGAATGCAGCGACCAGTTAACTAAGATAATCGGTGAACACGTGTGTAGAAAAGAATCCATTGATATAAAAGAAATTTTTAGAAGATACACTACAGATGTGATAGTATCCTGTGCTTTTGGAATTGAATGTAATACTCTGGCCAATCCTGATGCAGATTTCAGAAAGTACGCTATGAAGATTTTTCAAGGAACTTATAGAATGTTAGCTATAAGGATGTTGTCTGCGACTCATACAGGACTTGTAAAGTTTTTTAAATTGAGACAATTTGGTGCTGATGTTTCAGATTTCTTTCTTCATTTAGTTAAAGATATTGTTGAGTATCGCGAAAAGAATGTAGTTGACAGAAAAGACATTATGAGTTTATTAATTAAGCTGAAAAATAATGAAAGTATTGAAGATGAAGGCGATGAAAATGAATATTCTGGTGAAGGGTTAACTATGAAAGAAATAACTGCTCAAGCCTTCATTTTTTTCTTTGGTGGTTTTGAAACATCTTCCAGTGCCTTGGCTTTTTGTCTTTATGAACTTGCTCACCACCAAGGTATTCAAGACAAATTGAGAAATGAAATTGAAGAAACTCTGAAGAAACATAATAAAGTATTTACATATGACGCAATTATGGAAATGTCGTATCTGGATAAAATTATCAAGGGTAAATATTGCTATTATCTACCTGACAAATTTTGTACATATTATAAAACAAAATAAAAAATAAATATAAATATATCATCACGCCTTTTACTCACTACTGGCCGAAGCAGATGTCAGTAAGTGATATATTTATGCGCGTCAAGTGCGGTTACTAGCCGTCAAGTTACGACCACCAAAGATGTTAGTGGTCGGGAAGCCACAGGAGTAATTTTTTTTAATTGGTGAAAATGTTTGTCGGCTATGGGGATAGAACCAGGATTCTTAGGATCCCCAGGCCGACTTGATACCACTGAGCCATTACCCCATACAAAACAAAATGTTAACATTATTTTAGGACAAGTAAGCGATTCTCAACTTTTTGTTACTGTTTATTACAGAGACTCTTCGAAAGTATCCAGTCGCTCCATTATTGCACAGAAGATGTGTGAAGGACTATAAAATCCCTAACACTGACGTCATTATTGAAAAGGGCACAAATATAAGTGTACCAGTTCTTGGCCCTCATCGAGATCCTGAGTATTATCCTGACCCATTGAAATTTATTCCTGAACGATTTAACGAAGAAGTGGTCACTACTAGACCACAATATGCATATATTCCTTTTGGAAGAGGACCCAGGAATTGTATTGGTAAGAAAATAAACTAACGTAATAAGTATAATAATTACCCTATTTTCAATTAGGAAACATTTCCTATAAAATTTATTATACTCTTATTGACGATTTGCTTTACTTATTAATTTTTATTTTTAAATTATACTGGATAAAAAGATAAACATTTTAAACCTTTTAGTAATATCCCAGTTAATAAATTATCACCAAATTGTATTTAGTTTTTCCTTATGCTTTAAATAAACGACATTTATTAATAGTATATAGCCAATTTGTCAAAAGAGTTTTAACTAATCCTGAATTTTGGATTAGGATAAAAATATGTCGTGAAAATTATAACCAATAAATTGATTGAATATTCTTCTTCTTAGGTCAAAAACTTGGTCTACTACAGATAAAAACAGGAGTAGCAACTCTAGTTCCGAAGTACAAATTTACCCTTAATTCCAAAACCAAGATTCCGATAGAATTAGATAGTAAATGTATTCTTTTAAATAGCAAAGACACCATTTGGTTAGAAGAAACTAAAATTTTGTAAATTATTTGTAAAACACAGGATACAAATTTTTACTTTACAAAAGTTACTTCAATGTATACTATTTTTTCTAAAACTGTTTAATTTAATCAATAATTAATTATAAATAATACAAAATTTTTAATTTCTTTGATATGAATTGTATCGACAGCAGACTATCAGAAAAAAAAAATAGTAGTTGTAGCTAAGCTATAAAAGTAGTTAGCTTTAAACAGCTATAGAGGTATCCTAAGATTTATTTTCTGTAATTCTTCTCCTTCATTTTACCTTTTCAAGTGTCGATTTTTGTAATTCAGTTATATTTAATTTTGTAAATACACATATGTTGAATCTATAGAGAGGCTGGAATGATGCAGTAGCGCACCTACTGTATTTTTAGGCAATTATTTGACAAATCATAAATTTGAAAATTTGACCATGTACATTGTAATAAAAAAATTATCTGTCAATTTATATCAATAAAAATATGTATATTTAAGCAAAAAATTATAAGGAATACAATGGTGCATTTTTCAGGTCCGTATCCAGATTAGTTTTTGACACATGCAGTTAGTGGAAAATGATAAAAACGAGATAAAATCTATGCAAAATTTTACTTTTTCGAAGGCTATATCTCAAAAACTAAACAAGATATGAAAATTCACTCAACGGCATTGAATTCCTCGTGTATTAATTAACTTATAAACATATTTTCAGCGATTTTGATTTTTTGAAAATTTCTTAAGATTTTTCGATTTTAAGCCATTTTCAGACTTATTGCTCTAAAAATCTTCCTCGTCCGAATATTATACTAAAAATTTACATACATACGTATTTCGACGTGCAGAATCCAATGGTGAAATCCCTGAGTTCGTATCTCTTTTAGTTTTGAAGATATTGGCTTTAGAAATTTGTGTATAACGAAAATTATGGTCAAAATATCAAAAATAAAAAAAATTCTGAAAACATGTGTACAACTCATTTCGGATACGAGGAATCCAATGCCGTTGCGCGCATCTTCATATCTTGCTTAATTTTTGAGATATAACCTCTGAAAGAGTAGATTTTTCATAATTTTACGCCATTTCACAATTTGCACAATATTAGTACTCGTATATTACATAATAAGTTGGGAAAGTAAAAACAATTTCCTGACGGATTATGTATAACAATTGAATCGTATATATTTTTTAAAATTTTCATTATATTTTAAAATCGTTGACACTGTTTTTATTTATTTATTTGTTTATTTTCAAGTTTCCTTGGTTAGAACACATCAAATTCACACAATTATTTTTTATTTTTTCCTACAATTTACTTATATAAATCAATTATTATTGCATTAATCTTTTTTGATAGTTGTAGAAAAAATGTTGTATGTATTTCGTGAGCGAAATTTGTGTTTTTTGAGCGTTCGAATGACTTTTTGTCTTAAACTAGCGTCTCGACCACCAGTGACATTCTTAAGAGCAACAAAAAAAAAACACACTTATTTCCCGCACTTAATACAAAAATGTCTATTTTCTACGATCGAGCAGAAAGTAGACATTATTAACAACCTTCAGTTAAATGCAGAAAGTTGATGTTTACTGCACGCTGAGTTGTGATGAGATTTTACGCTCGCCGAACAATAAAATAAGAGTGTATCAATGGATACATGAACACTGTCAGCAATTTCAAAAGTGATCTAAAATAATTTTTAAAGTGTTTTTAAATGGTCGTAGAAAATATTGTGTACCTCGGGCAGAAACTGTCCTTGCCACTCTACGTACATAAATAACTATTATTCTCAAGGAATGAAACTTTCATTTCTCAATTGAAGAAAGAAAATTTAACTTGTTGGCAGATTTATAAACACGCAGACAGAAAATGACACAACAAATAAAAGTTCCAGTAAAATGATTTGTTAACTATAATACATTTAAGTACATGATAATATAAAAATTCTTATCTGTACTTACAACCAATTAAAAGTATTTTTAAACTAATAATATATTCGCGACATTTTTTCAAAGATGATAAGATATTTTATCTTGTAAATTAGACCTTATAAAATAGTTTCCAACAATACATTTGGTTACATTTCATGAACTCATCTACTAACATTAGAAAATACTTGGAACATATTTTTGAATGAATCAGTATTAATTTGTTGGATATAAATACTTAGAAAGTTTTGATGTTTTATCATTATTTCTGAAGTACTAGTATAATTAATATAGTTTTGTGCGGCGGAATAAATAGGTAAGAAATCATTTATTATAAAATTTAATTAAAAATATATACAATTTATATCTTGGAATATATATATATATATATATATATATATATATATATATATATATATATATATATATATATATATATATATATATATATATATATATATATATATAAGTTAGGAAACAATGTTCCTACACAAACCGCTAACTCTCCAAGAATATGATTCCAGGATCATATAACATCATATGTAGAATCTTGTAAGACGGAAGTCAGTCAGATTCAGAACCCTGTGTGATAAGCACATACAAATGTACTCTATCTGTATCTTAACTTAGACTTTTGAACTATAACATTTTTATTTGTTGTAATAGCACTCAATACATTTTTTTTAAAACATTAATTGTTAATCAATTTATTTAACTTATATATATATATATATATATATATATATATATATATATATATATATATATATATATATATATATATATATATTATTTTTTTCTTGTACATATATACTATCCCTACGCATACACATCTTACTTAAATCAGATTACCAAATTACATACTTTTTAACAATAATTATATAATATATATTTGCACTCCCAGATACCTGTACATTGATATCAAACATTCGATTTTTTTGTATTTATTTTACATTTAAAAATAACATTGGCGTCGTAGCAGGCTCTAAAACATTCAATATTGTATTTTGTAATATTGTTTTGTAGGTTTTTGTTTTCAAAATGGGTCTAATATTCGACTCATTTGTCATTGATATCATCTTTGTGATATGTGCAATAATTTTCCTGACGTACGCGTTCTTCAAATATCATTTTACATACTGGGCAAAAAGAAAAGTCGAATACCTCGAACCATCCTTTCCTTTTGGTAATGTGTCAGATTTCGTTCGTCAAAAGAAAAATATAGGAGTTGTTTTCAAAGACATTTACGATAAATTCAAATCCAAAAAACTACCATTTGGTGGATTCTACGTCATTGGAAACGTAAGTTTCATGCCATGTGATCCAGACCTCATCAAACTTATTATGACAAAAGATTTCCAATATTTCCACGATCGTGATCACTATACAGACGAACAAAATGATCCTTTAACTGTTAATTTAACAGCACTAAAAGGAACTACATGGAGAAATCTTCGAAATAAACTGTCACCTACTTTTACTTCAGGAAAAATGAAAATGATGTACAATTTATTTCTAGAATGTTGTGATCATTTAAATGCCGTAGTTGATAAACAAGTGATCAAAACAGAACCAATTGATATTAAAGAAGTTTTTTCAAGGTTTACTACTGATGTTATAGGATCTTGTGCTTTTGGTATTGAATGTAACAGCTTGACCAATCCCGACACAGAGTTTAGGAAGTATAATAAAAGGATTATCAATGGACTTAACAGAATGCTTTTTGTTAGAATGTTGGCAGAAACTCACAGAGGACTTGTTAAGCTTTTTAAAATAAGATTATTTGGTGAAGATATTTCAAACTTTTTCCTCAATTTAGTCAATGAAATTGTTGAATATCGTGAGAAAAATAAAGTAGAAAGAAATGACTTCATGAACTTGTTGATCAAACTGAGAAACAATCAAAATATTGATGACGAAGTCGACGGAGAGAAAGTAGAAAAAGATCAAGTAAGTTCTGGAGAAGGACTAACAGTTGCTGAAGTTACCGCGCAGGCTTTTATTTTCTTCTTTGCTGGGTTTGAAACATCTTCCAATACGATGACTTTCTGTTTTTTTTGAATTGGCTGATAATCAAGATATTCAAGATAAACTGAGAAAGGATATAATTGAAACATTGAAGAAACATAATAATGAACTTACTTACGATGCAGTCATGGAAATGCCTTATTTGGATAAAGTTATTAAAGGTAATTATTTGTATGTCTTCCTACATATTGGTTAATTTCACATAGCCACCCAGAATATTTGAATAAGAATTATTTACCATTTCTCAATTATCTCATTTTTCGCGAATTTTTTAAGTACATTAATTAAAAAAATAATACTTTGTTAAAAAGACAAAAAATAGCGGTTATATTTTAATAATTATAGGTTGCTATTTAGAAAATAAAAGTTCATAATCGTTTCTTATAAACATGGCTTTATAAAAATATCTGTATATGCCATTAAATAGTATATAAATATTTAAGGTGTATCCAAAAATTATTTAAATAATATAAAATCAAGGCTTAAGGAATCCAATATATTTTTATTTTAAAATATTTGACGTTTCGAACTAAAAGAACTAGTTCATCATCAGAAAATCTAAAATACAATACAATAATAAAGTAAAACTAATAAATAATACAAAATGTCAAACAAACCTCAATAAAACGTAAAATATAACATAAATAAAATATCATAAAATAAATTCAAATATATGTCAAAACAACAAAATAGATGCATATGAATAACAAAAATAGAAAAAATGAAAACTTGAAAATAAAAAATAAATAAAATTAAATTTCTAAATTCCCTAAAAAATTTGAGCATATTTTAACTATAAAATTGATGCCTATAATAATTTAAAAAGTTATCTTGTTTAAAAGGATTTTGCTGTCATTTACATATAACATTTTTATTTGTTGTATTATGATAACGAAAAGGTATAAAACCTATGTTAATACGCTATAATTTTTTTAACGCTATTCCTAAAGCACCTTGCACTAAAGAAAGAAGACATCCGATCTAAAATTAATCAGGAAATGGACCATACTAATCATATTTTCCGTTTTCATTTCAATCATTTTAAGAATCCTAGACAACGAAGTAAAGTTGAACTCATTGTCTAGCTCTTTTAAAAAATCTATATTAACAAATTAACAGATTTTATTTCTTAATAGAAACACTTCGTAAGTATCCAGTCGCCCCAGCCCTGCTGAGACAATGTGTAAAAGATTATAAAATTCCTAATACAAATGTCATCATTGAAAAAGGCACAAGTATAGTTTTGCCCACCCTAGGCCTTCACAGAGATCCTGATTATTATCCCAATCCTATGAAATTTGATCCTGAACGTTTCAACGACGAAAATAAGGCCTCTAGACACCAATATACTTATTTGCCTTTTGGAGAAGGACCCAGAAATTGCATTGGTAAGAAAAATCTAAACGTTCTTCTATATTCTGTAACTGTATCATTATCTGTTAATGATCAATAAGTTAATGATCATTTTAATTTTTCGTTATTTTACAAATTACTCCAATTTTGGTATTCTGAGACCAGAATAATTTACCCAGACATTCTTATGTTATTTAGTGTGATAATTATTGAAAACGCATTGAAGTGATCGTTAGACTCTTGAAGGTGACGTTTCACCTTCAAAAGCGTTTTTAATTTTTTTAATTTAAATTCAAAATAAAATAGAAATAACAGAATAAATGATTATGATCACAAAATTCCGAAATGGAGGTATTCCGTAGATTAATCATAAAAAATAAGGCTACCTATCGATCATCAACAAATAATGTTAGAGTTACTGAATAGAGGGGTTAATTTTTAATTTATTTTCCAGGCATGAGATTCGGTTTGCTGCAGGTGAAAGTAGGGGTAGTATCACTTCTAAGAAATTACAAGTTTACTTTGGATTCGAAAACACAAACGCCCTTAGAATTAGATATTAATAGTTTTCTATTAAATAGTAAAACAACCATTTGGCTACAGGGAACCAAAATATAATTTATTATTTATGTATCATTTTTATTCTTATAAATTGTTTCTCTAAAAATACAATAAAATGTTATATCTATATAATAATATATTAAAGAACTAGTTTCATAAAGCAATCTGTTAACGCACGAGTTCAAATTTGGAAATAAAATTAAACAAATGTTTGACGTTTTATCTGTCAAACAAATGAACAGTTTTGACAAACAAAACGTCAAATATTTGTTTCAATTCCATGGCTATCGATAGTTTTGAGGTAATTTTCGCCATTTTACGTATATGAAGGTGTTTTATTAAAATAATTAGGGAAGCAGGAAATTACAACATTATTATTTCATCTTTATTAAGCATCACTCGGTATAAATAACATTTTAAATATACAAAGAAAAATCGAAAACTTGATACATTTATTTTATTCCAACATTCAATGTAATATAATATCTGCCGGATGTGCATGAACTAAACAAAATTGAAAATATATGCGTACTCATTGCATAATAAAAATTGAAGATATGTAACAATTGAATCGTATATACATATATTTTTAATTTTCTTTAAAATATTGTAATATACGAGTATTATATTTTGAAAACGTTGACATTGTTTTTAGTTATTTATCAGACATTTTCAAGTTTTTTTGGTGAGAACACATCAAATTCATATAATTTTTTTTATTTTTTCCTTCAATTTACTTAAATAAATCAATAATTATTGTACTATTCTTTTTTGAAAGTTATAGAAAAAATTTTGTTTGTATTTCGTGAGTGAAATTTGTGTTTTTTGAGCGTTCAAATAACTTTTTGTTTTGAACTTGCAGTCTCGACCAAAAGTAACATTCTTACGCGCAGCAACAAAAAAAAAACTCATTTCGCGTACTCCATACAAAAATAACAATTTTCTACGACCGACCAGAAAGTAGGCATTATTAACAACTAACAGTTAGGTGCAGAAAGTTGATGTTAACTGCGCGCTGAGTTGTGATAAGATTTTCCGCTTGCCGAGCAATAAAATAAGAATGTATTAACATATTGTGTACCACGGGCAGAAACTGCCCTTGCCACTCTACGTACTTAGATAACTATTATTCTCAAGGAATGAAAAGTATAACTTTCATTTCTCAATTGAAGAAAGAAAATTTAACTTGCTGGCAAATTTATAAGCAAAAATAATTTTGATGTTGCTGCGCAAAACAGAAAATGACACAACAAATAAAAGTTCCCATAAAATGATTTGTTAACTATAATACATTTAAGTACATGATAACTTAAAAATTCTTATCTGTACTTACAAACATTTAAAAGTATTTTAAACTAATAATATATTCACGAGATTTTTTCAGATATGATAAGATATTTTATCTCACAAATTAGACCTTACAAACTAGTTTTCAACAATCTCATAAGATCTGAAACTGTCATACATTTAGTTACATTTCATAAACTCATCTACTAACATTAGAAAATACTTAGAGCACATTTTTGAATGAAACAATATTAATTTGTTGGATATAAATACTTGAGAAAGTTTTGATATTTTATCATTATTTCTGTAGTACTAGTATAATTAATATAGTTTTTTGCGGTGGAATAGATAGGTAAGAAATCATTTCTTATAAAATTAAACTAAAAACATATACAATTTATACTATCCCTATGCATACACACCATATTTAAATTAGATTACTAAATTTCATATTTTTTAACAATAATTATATATTATATATTTGCACCCCCAGATTCCTATATATTACTATCAAACATTCGATTTCTTTTTATTTATTTTACGTTTAGAAATAACTTTGACGATGTGATAAGCTCTAAAACATTCAATCTTGTATCTTGTAATATTGTTTCTAGATTTTTTTTTCAAAATGGGTCTAATATTCGACTCAGTTGTCACTGACATCGTAGTTGTGATATTTGCAATAATTTTCCTGACGTACGCATTTTTCAAATATCGTTTTACATATTGGGCAAGAAGAAAAGTCGAATACCTTGAACCATCCTTTCCTTTTGGTAATGTGTCAGATTTCGTTCGTCAAAAGAAAAGTTTAGGAGTTGTTTTCAAAGACATCTACAATCAATTCAAATCCAAAAATCTACCATTTGGTGGATTCTACGCCATTGGAAACGTAACTTTCATGCCATGTGATCCAGACCTCATCAAACTTATTACGACAAAAGATTTCCAATATTTCCACGATCGTGATCACTATGTTGACGAAGTAAATGATCCTTTAACTGTTCACTTGCCTGCACTAAAAGGAATTAAATGGAGAAATCTTCGAACTAAACTCACACCAACATTCACTTCAGGAAAAATTAAAATGATGTACAATTTATTTCTAGAATGTTGTGATCATTTAAATGCCGTAGTTGATAAACAAGTGATCAAAACAGAACCAATTGATATTAAAGAAGTTTTGGCAAGGTTTAGTACAGATATTATAGGATCTTGTGCTTTTGGTATTGAATGTAACAGCTTGACCAATCCCGATGCAGAGTTTAGAAAGTATGGTAAGAAGATTTTTGAAGGACTTAACAGAATGTTTTTTGTTAGAATGTTGGCAGATACTCACAGAGGTCTTGTTAAGCTTTTTAAAATAAGATTATTCGGTGAAGATGTTTCAAACTTTTTCCTCAATTTAGTCAATGAAATTGTTGAACATCGTGAGAAAAATAAAATAGAAAGAAATGACTTCATGAACTTGTTGATAAAACTGAGAAACAATGAAAATGTTGATGACGAAGTCGACGGAGAGAAAGTAGAAAAAGATCAAGTAAGTCCTGGAGAAGGACTAACAGTTGCTGAAGTTACCGCGCAGGCTTTTATTTTCTTCTTTGCTGGGTTTGAAACATCTTCCAATACGATGACTTTCTGTCTTTTTGAATTGGCAGATAATCAAGACATTCAAAATAAACTGAGAAAGGAAGTAATGGAAACTTTGAAGAAATATAATAATGAACTTACTTACGATGCAGTCATGGAAATGTCTTATTTGGATAAAGTTATTAAAGGTAATTATTTGTATGTCTTCCTACATGTTGTTAAAGCGTCTTGCACTAAAGAAAGAAGACATCCGATATAAAATTATTCAGGAAATAGACCACACTAATCAAATTTTCTATTTTCATTTAAAGCATTTAGACAACGAAATCAAGTTCAACTCATTGGCAAGCTCTTTTAAAAAATCTATATTAACAAATTAACAGATTTTATTTCTTTATAGAAACACTCCGTAAGTATCCAGTCGGCCCAGCCCTGCTGAGACAATGTGTAAAAGATTATAAAATTCCTAATACAAATGTCATCATTGAAAAAGGCACAAGTATAGTTGTGCCCACCCTAGGCCTTCACAGTGATCCTGATTATTATCCCAATCCTATGAAATTTGATCCTGAACGTTTCAGCGACGAAAATAACGCATCTAGACACCAATATACTTATTTGCCTTTTGGAGAAGGACCCAGAAATTGCATTGGTAAGAAAGAAAAATCAATACGTTCTCCTATATTCTGTAACGGTATTATTATCTGTTAATGGTCGATAAGTTAATGATCATTATTATTTTTCATCGTTATTTTACAAATCATTCCAATTTTGGTATTCTGAAACCAGAATAATTTACCCACACATTCCTATGGTATTTAGTGTAATAATTATTGAAAACGCATTGAAGTCATCATTAGACTCTTGAAGGTGAAGCTTCACCTTTAAAAGCGTTTTTAATTTTTTTAATTTAAATTCAAAATAAAATAGAATAACAGAATAAATGATTTTGATCACAAAATTCAGAAATGGAGGTATTCCGTAGATTTATTATTTTGATGGTGGTAATATGTAGATTAATCATAAAAAATAAGGGTTATCATTAACCTATCGATCATTAACAGATAATGATAGAGTTACTGAATAGAGGGGTTAATTTTTAATTTATTTTCCAGGCATGAGATTCGGTTTGCTGCAGGTGAAAATAGGGGTAGTATCACTTCTAAGAAATTACAAGTTTACTTTGGATTCGAAAACACAAACGCCCTTAGAATTTGATAATAAGAGTTTTCAGTTAAATAGTAAAACAACCATTTGGCTACAGGGAACCAAAATATAATTTATTATTTATGTATCATTTTTATTCATATAAATTGTTTCTCTAAAAATACAATAAAATGTTATATCTATATAATAGTATATTAAAGAATTAGTTTCATAACTCTAACATAAATAACTATTATTCTCAAGGAATGAAAAGTATCACTTTCATTTCTCAATTGAAGAAAGAAAATTTAACTTGCTGCCAAATTTACAAACAAAAATAATTTTGATGTTGCTACGCAGAACAGAAAATGACACAACAAATATAAGTTCCCGTAAATTGATTTGTTAACTATAATACATTTAAGTACATGATAACTTAAAAATTCTTATCTGTACTTACAAACATTTAAAAGTATTTTTATACTAATAATATACTTGCGACATTTTTTCAGATTTGATAAGACATTTTATCTTAAAAATTAGACCTTACAAACTAGTTTCCAACAATCTCATAAGGACTGAAACTGTCATACATTTGGTTACATTTCATAAACTCGTCTACTGACATTAGAAAATACTTAGAGCACATTTTTAAATGAATCAGTATTAATTTGTTGGATATAAATACTTGAGAAAGTTTTGATATTTCATCATTATTTCTGTAGTACTAGTATAATTAATATAGTTTTGTGCGGTGGAATAAATAGGTAAGAAATCATTTATTATAAAATTAAATTAAATAATAATTATATAATATATATTTTCACCCCCAGATCCCTGTACATTGCTATCAAACATTCGATTTGTTTTTATTTATTTTACGTTTAGAAATAACTTTGAGGATGTAACAGGCTCTAAAACATTCAATCTTGTATCTTGTAATATTGTTTCTAGATTTTTTTATTCAAAATGGGTCTAATATTCGACTCAGTTGGCACTGACATCGTCGTCGTGATATTTACAATAATTTTCCTGACGTACGCATTTTTCAAATATCGTTTTACATACTGGGCAAGAAAGAAAGTCGAATACCTCGAACCATCCTTCCCTTTTGGCAATCTCTCTGATTTCGTTTGTCAAAAGAAAAGCTTAGGAGTTGTTTTCAAAGACATCTACAATCAATTCAAATCCAAAAAACTACCATTTGGTGGATTCTACGCCATTGGAAAAGTAAGTTTCATGCCATGTGATCCAGACCTCATCAGACTTATTACGACAAAAGATTTCCAATATTTCCACGATCGGGATCACTATATAGACGAAGAAAATGATCCTTTAACAGTTCACTTGGCAGCACTAAAAGGAATTAAATGGAGAAATCTTCGAACTAAACTCACACCAACATTCACTTCAGGAAAAATTAAAATGATGTACAATTTATTTCTAGAATGTTGTGACCATTTAAATACCGTAGTTGATAAACAAGTGATCAAAACAGAACCAATTGATATTAAAGAAGTTTTGTCAAGGTTTTCTACAGATATTATAGGATCTTGTGCCTTTGGTATTGAATGTAACAGTTTGACCTATCCCGATGGACAGTTTAGAGAGTATGGTAAAAAGATTTTCGAAGGCACTTTCAGAATGTTTTTTGTTAGAATGTTGGCAGCAACTCATGAAGGATTTGTTAGACTTTTTAAAATAAGATTATTCGGTGTAGATATATCAAACTTTTTCCTTAATTTAGTCAATGAAATTGTTGAATATCGTGAGAAAAATAAAGTAGAAAGAAATGACTTCATGAACTTGTTGATAAAACTGAGAAACAATGAAAATATTGATGACGAAGTCGACGGAGAGAAAGTAGAAAAAGATCAAGTAAGTTCTGGAGCAGGATTAACAGTTGCTGAAGTTAGCGCGCAGACTTTTATTTTCTTCTTTGCTGGGTTTGAAACATCTTCCAGTACGATGACTTTCTGTCTTTTTGAATTGGCTGATAATCAAGACATTCAAGATAAATTGAGAAAGGATATAATTGAAACTTTGAAGAAACATAATAATGAACTTACTTACGATGCAGTCATGGAAATGTCTTATTTGGATAAAGTTATTAAAGGTAATTATTTGTATGTCTTCCTACATGTTGGTTAATTTTACATAGCCACCCAGAATATTTGAATAAGTTCAACTCATTGTCAAGCTCTTTTAAAAAATCTATATTAACAAATTAACAGATTTTATTTCTTTATAGAAACACTGCGTAAGTATCCAGTCGCCCCAGCCCTTGTGAGACAATGTGTAAAAGATTATAAAATTCCTAATACAAATGTCATCATTGAAGAAGGCACAAGTATAGTTGTGCCCACCCTAGGCCTTCACAGAGATCCTGATTATTATCCCAATCCTATGAAATTTGATCCTGAACGTTTCAATGACGAAAATAAAGCCTCTAGACACCAATATACTTATTTGCCTTTTGGAGAAGGACCCAGAAGTTGCATTGGTAAGAAAGAAAAATCAATACGTTCTCCTATATTCTGTAATTGTATCATTATCTGTTAAAGATAATTTTTATTTTTATCGTTATTTTACAAATGATCCCAATTTGGATATTCTGAGACCAGAATAATTTAGCCAGACTTTTTATGTTATATTCTTGCTTTTTGTTTTCTAATGTTCGTAGTTGTTATTATAAAAAAATTAAATGACAGTTCAGTGACAGTTCCGTAAAAAGTGAGGTTAAAAATTAATATTTTCTATATTGGCAGTTTTATATGAGAGTAAAATGTATACGAGGCAAAATAAAATAGAAGTAACAGAATAAATTATTTTGATGACAAAATTCCGAAATGGAGGTAATCTGTAGATTAATCATAAAAGATAAAGGTTGTCATTAACTTATCGATCATTAACAGATAATGATAGTGTTACTGAATAATTTTAAACTTATTTTCCAGGCATGAAATTCGGTTTGCTGCAGGTGAAATTAGGGGTAGTATCACTTCTAAGAAATTACAAGTTTACTTTGGATTCGAAAACACAAACGCCCTTAGTATTAGATAATAAGAGTGTTTTCCTATGTAGTAAAACCACCATTTGGCTACAGGGAACTAAAATATAATTTTATCCACAACTCATACTTAAGAAAGACATAATTATACTGGTTTCAGTTGAATTATATGGCTCATAAAACACTAGTGTTTTATATTCCATAAAATACTGTAAACAACTTGTTACTTCACAACCATGTCATGATATACCGTATATTGAGAAACTATATACAAACTGAATCAACGTTAAATGTTACGACCAATCTTCTTCGATACCTATAATTATGAGTTATGGATAGAATTTTGTATTACACTTGTGTTTTATTGGTATATAAAACACTTAAGAAAAATTTAAAACTCTACCTTCGGTCTGGTGTTAAACTTATTTTGCGTGTTTTATATATCTAATAAAACACTTGTATAACAAATAACTATATTATTTATGTATCATTTTTAATCTTATAAATTGTTTCTCTAAAAATACAATAAAATGTATATATGCTATAATTATATAATAGTATATTAAAGAACTAATTTCATAAGGCTATCTGTTAGCGCCCAAGTTCAAATTTTGAAATAAAATTAAACAAATGTTAGATGTATTATCTGTTAAAACTGTCAAATCAAATGAAGTTAATTATATAAATTATTTTGATTGTTTTGGCAAATAAAACGTTAAACTTTTGTTTCAATTCCATGGCTATCGATAGTTTTGAGTTAATTTTCCTCATTTTCAGATCTAATTTGTGCCGCTACACAGCATGAAACATTAATTTTGTGTATTGATTTAGCAGCAGAATTTTATGCCCAAAAAGTTTTATTTAAAGGTGTTTTGCTAATAATTAGGGAAGCAGAAAATTACAACATTATTATTAAGCACCAAACGATATAAAAAACAATTTAAATTTTTAAAAATCTGGACTTTCAAGACGGTTTCAGAAAAAAGTTTTTATCTACCTTTGGAAACATTTATTGATGATTCTAAACAAACAATGTACGTATTAACGAGATACTCTAATATATGATAAGACTTCTTATCTTTCATAATAGACCTTAAAAAATAGTTTCCAGCAATCACATAAGATTTAAAAGTATTATATGTTTAGGTACATTTAGGAAGCTTATGCTACTGATATTGAAAAATACTTAGAGCACATTTTTGAATGAATCAGTAATAAATTGTTAGATAAAAATACTTGTAAACTGTAAATAGGTTATCATTAACAGTTTAGTACAATTAATATAGTTTTGTGCGACGTATTTCTTTATTATTAAATTAAATGTGAATACAGACAATTTTTTAATTTAATTTTCCAGGTATGAGATTTTGTTTATTTTATGACTCATGTACCTCTAGGAATACTAATTATTAAATATTTTTGGCACGTTATCGAAACTAAATTCTCAAATTTGTGTCATTAAAATGGATAATTTTGAAAGACTTTCATAGTTGTTTCAAAAAAAAAATTTCAGTGATTTTATTTCTATAAGGGTTATTAAATTCGAATAATAAGACAAAAAATAATAATCCCAAGAGGGGTGGCATGGCGTCCATGGACCTCTCCGTGGATCTGGCCTTGAATATACATTCATTGCTGATAATGATTATTTTGCAACCCAAAATGTGTCATGGTTTACTATTTAATTACTTTATTTTTGTATTGACGTATCAGTTATTTAATAGAATTCGCAGGTCATATGCTATATTTGCATATTGACGCATCGGTTATTACACTGAATTTTTAGGTTGTGCAAATCAGAAGCCGCGTCCACACCAAGCGAGCAAAGTCGAACACGAACAAACAATAATGAGCAAACGAATACGAACAACATATATGTACGTATATTCATAATTTTCTCTATGATCACTAAAAAAGTTGGCTTTTCGAATGTCATTTGATAACAGAAACTAAATAATAGAGATATCTCACATACAAATAATTATTAAATAAAAATAAATCAATATATCATCACGCCTTCTACCCATTACTGGATGTGGCACTCTGCCGGAGCAGATCTCGGTAAGTGACATATTTCTGCGCATGAAGTGCGGTTACCAGGCGTTAAATCACGGCCCCCAAATATGTTACACAGGAGTAGTATTAATGTGGTATAAATGTTTGTCGGCAGTGGGAATTGAACCAGGGTTCTCAGGATCCACAGGCTGGCACGATACCACTGTGACACCTATTTATGTGAAACACACTACTCGTATGTTGTTCAGCCGTTCCAATTTCGTCGAACAAACACGAACGAACGTATTTCTTTAATACAATGCTCAAAAAAAAAACTGGTCACCCAAAAAATCCCAAAAAAACGTCACTATTCAAACCCCTGTCAGTTTGTCAGTTTTGAAACAAATTGGATGCAATTTTTTGTCCGAAGTCGCCCAAAGTGATTTTGACTAACCTCCCTTTCCCTTCCCCCCGCCGCCACCAAACGAGAACCACTTTTTTCCTGAAAAGACCTTGGGCGACTTCGGACAAAAAATTGCATCCAATTTGTTTTAAAACTGACAAACTGACAGAGGTTTGAAAAATGACGTTTTTTTGGGAGACCGGTTTTTTTAGTAGTAGTGTATATCGACAATTAGCGGAACTTGTTCGACAGTGTACGTATAAACTTGTGTATGTATGTTCATGTTCGTCGTATCGTCGACATCACGTTAATGCTTGAACGTTTCTTTGCTTTTTGCGCAGTTTTCGTTCGTGTCGCTTGGTGTAAACGCGACTAAATAATAACAATTGCTACGGTTGTTTAGATATTGTCATGTATGCAAAATACAATTTTGATATATTTGTTTCAAATGCATAGGTACGCCTATAAATAAATGCAGTGACTTAGTAAGTTGAAATAAAGTATGTTAAATTTTCTTGAACATTTTGCATGATATATTTTCTGCTCTTATATATTTCGAAATTATTTTTGTGATACATACATATATACAAGTGGTAAAAAACAGTTTTTCATAATAATTTGTTTAGGAATAAAAAAATAATATACAATGTTGTGATATTTTTTTCTAGATTACAATCCAAAATGGGTGTAATTTTCGACTCAATCATAACAGATCTCATCGTCACAATATTTACTATAACTTTCGTGACATATGCTTTCTTCAAACATCGCTATACGTACTGGGCAAAAAGAAAAGTCGAATATCTGGAACCATCTTTCCCTTTCGGAAATGTCTCCGAATTTATCCTTAAACAGAAAACTGTAGGAGTTGTCTTCCAAGAAATTTACAACGAATTTAGATCTAGAAAAG
Source organism: Pterostichus madidus (assembly GCA_911728475.2). Lineage (NCBI taxonomy): Eukaryota > Metazoa > Arthropoda > Insecta > Coleoptera > Carabidae > Pterostichus > Pterostichus madidus. The sequence goes on from OU452312.1 coordinate 32,159,827, forward strand.
TTCCTTTCGGTGGATTTTACTCAATTGGAAAACCTACTTTTATGCCTTGTGATCCAGACTTAATTAAACTGATAATGACAACAGATTTTGAATATTTCCACGATAGAGATCACTACATTGACGAAGAAAACGATCCATTATCTGTTCATTTAGTGGCACTTAGAGGAAAGAAATGGAAGGAAGTACGTTCTAAATTGTCTCCAGCATTTACATCCGGACAAATGAAGAAGATGCATCAACTCGTTGTGGAATGCAGCGACCAATTAACTAAAATAATCGGTGAATATGTGTGTAGAAAAGAATCCATTGATATTAAAGAAATTTTGAGAAGATACAGCACAGATGTGATTGTATCTTGTGCTTTTGGAATTGAGTGTAATACTCTGACCAATCCTGATGCAGAATTTAGAAAGTACGCTACAAAGATTTTCCAAGGAACTTATAGGATTTTAGCTATAAGAATGTTGTCTGCGACTCATACAGGACTAGTAAAGTTTTTCAAATTGAGACAATTCGGTACTGATGTTTCAGATTTTTTTCTTAATTTAGTTAAAGATATTGTTGAGTATCGTGAACAGAATTTTGTGGACAGAAAAGATATTATGAGCTTATTAATCAAACTGAAAAATAATGAAAGTATTGATGATAAAAGAGATGAAAACAATAAACATGAATATTCTGATAAAGGGTTAACTTTGAAAGAAATAACTGCTCAAGCTTTTATTTTTTTCTTTGCTGGATTTGAAACATCTTCCAGTGCAATGACTTTTTGTCTTTATGAACTTGCTCACCACCAAGATATTCAGGACAAATTAAGGACAGAAATTAATGAAACTCTTAAGAAAAATAATAACGAATTAACATATGATATAATTATGGAAATGTCGTATCTGGATAAAATCATTAAAGGTAAATATTGCCAAGATAAAGTAACTTTTAGTTAGGAGAGTAAAATAAATAAAAATAATATATATCATCACGCCTTTTAACCATTACTGGGTGTGGCACTCTGCCGTAACAGATTTCGATAAGTTATATACTTATGCGCGTTACCAGTTGTCAAATCACGGGCTTCAAAGATGTTAGTGGATGGGAAGCCACAGGGATAATTTTTCTACCCCGCACTTCACGCGCATAAACATATCACTTACCGAGTTCTGTTACAACCGCATACTACACCCAGTAATGGGTAAAAGGCGTGATGATATATTTATTTATTTCTTTTTTTTTTCATAATTATTTATTATAGAGACTCTTCGTAAGTATCCAGTCGCTCCATTACTGCACAGAAAATGTGTGAAGGACTATAAAATCCCTAACACTGACGTCATCATTGAAAAGGGTACAAATATAAGTATACCAATTCTTGGTCCTCATCGAGATCCTGAGTATTATCCTGACCCTTTGAAATTTATTCCTGAACGGTTTAACGAAGAATTGATTTCCACTAGACCTCAATATGTTTACATTCCTTTTGGAATGGGCCCCAGGAATTGTATTGGTAAGAAAGGAACTGGCCTAATTAATAAATTAATTAATTGTAAGATAAGTGTTGAAAGGGAATCATTGGAAAACGTGTGTGAGAAGAAACTCGAGCGCAAGCAATTGATTCATTCACAAAAGTTTTCCAATGGCCTTTCAACACGTGTATTACATACTATTTTTCCTACGACAATTTAGCATTTTATACTATAATAGTCATTTGTGTACTTAGAGCAGAAAGTAGTCCATTGCAACTCGCGCATAAAGATTGTTGATCCAGGCGTAGCCGCGAGTAACAACCATGCAAGAGAGGAAAGAACACTTTCTGCTCGTGGCGCATATAATATTTTTACAACCATTTCGAAATACTTGAAAAAGAATTTAAAATCACTTTTGACACTTTTTCTGTTTTTAAATATGCTTGAAATTGTTTTTATGTATTCATTGATACACTCTTACTTTACTGCTCAGCAAGTGGCAAAATATTTTTACCGCTCGGCGTGCGGTAAGCATAAACTTTCTGCACTTAAATAACAGTTGGAAATGTTCACTTTCCGATTGGTTGTAGTAAAAAAAAAATTTAATTTTTAGGCCTTATTTTATTTTTCAAATAATATTAAAGGTTGTTAAGAATTCATTGTCTCACTGTCATTATTTCTATTTAAAAAAAATCGAAAACAATGATGTGATAATCACTTTCCGCACTGTCATAAAAAAATATTTAAGAGATATGCAGGGTGTACAATCAAAAAAATTATAGTAAATGCACATTAATTGATTGAATATTTTTCTTCTTAGGTCGAAGATTTGGTTTACTGCAAGTAAAAACAGGAATGGCGTCTATAATTCCAAAATACAAATTTACTCTTAATTCCAAAATGAAGATTCCTGTAGAATTAGATAGCAAATGTATTCTTCTAAGCAGCAAGGACACCATTTGGTTGGAAGGAACAAATATTTTGTAAACTATTTATAAAACAAAGAAAACAAGTTTTTTATTCAGAATACTTCAAACACAAATTGAGAAAAGTTGCTGTTACTTTTAGTAACTGGTTTTAAAAGAGAAACAAAATGTAAACATATATGTAATATTTTAAATATTAAAATAATATATTTTGTAAGTGCTAATCATACTTATAATATAAAAAATATAATAAAATTTTTGATTATCTCTAAAAATATGTAGTAATAAATTATTCAATATTTAATTATTTTTTAAAAGATAACAGGTCATTTTTCATTTAATACGAGTTTAATGGCAAAAGTTACTGTTTGAGCTGGCAATAAAAATATACTGATACATAAACGTGTTTCCTGTTGTTCACAGTGAAATTTTAAAATCAAAATTTGAATACATTTATAGTTTTTATTAAAATTGTCACTTTTATTGATATCGCATATTTTCGAAATACTTCTAACTCTCTATATCCTACTAGCTGTCAAGCCCCTAACATAACCTGTTTGTATTTGTTCTAAAAATAACATGGCAAATAGTATTTCCGCCTTTTCCTGGCGTTGTACAAACTGTGGAATAAAAAGATCCCCAGAATTGTATTGCCAATTAAAACAGTTACTATATGTTCAATCTCTATTAATATGTAATTGTTAAAAAACCAAATAAATGAACCGAACCAGAAATGTGTCTTGCTTTACATGTCCATTGTTGATAAGAATTGTTCAAGTAAATGTATATTGTAAAATAATAAGTTTGTACAATACTATTTATCTTTGGGGCTCCTTGAATGTAGGGGCACAGCCAAAATATACACCAACATCTAATGAAATATATTCAAATGGAAGCGTTTGTGTTGTAGCGTTAAACTCGATTTAGTTGATGGACGTTGAATTAGAGCACTCATAGATAAATAATTATAATTTCACAATATCCAATTTATTTTAGAAGTTATTTATGTATCAAGGATGAAAACAGGCTCAGGGTCTGAAACGCTAATTTCATCCCTGGTACATACAATATTTGATGCACAACAAAATAAGATTTAATTATAGGTCCCGATAACGCGAGTTAAGTAACGTTGCGCGCGGGTAGTACTTGGATGGGTGACCGTCCAGAGAAAACCCGCGTTGCTATTGACCATAATACCTAAAACGCAGATCAGGGCGGAATGGCAGCATATGACCTAAAAAGTTGATCCGCCAAAAAAGCCAAAGAAAAAAAAAATTATATGTCCAAAAGATTCAATAGGATATATGCCAAAATGATAATTTGTAAAATCAAGTACCTATTCACGATAAACAAAAATTGTCATTTTATTTATGTATCCACAGGAATGATTTTTTATGGCCCTAGGTCCAAAAACAATTGTTTTAAGCCCGGTTTTAGGGCTAAAACACATGAATTTCGACCCAGTTGTGCATAAAATAAATTAATTCACAATTCCAAATAAATTGTAAATAGATAAACCTTAATTTCTCGTTCATGAACTAATAACTGACATTAGCGCTGCAATACGGTCTCGTTTAGAACTACAAATGTCATAGATAAAAAGTGCTCCCATTTGAATACATTTAGTTAAACGTCTGTATATATTTTATCTGTGGTAAAGGGCCCATATGGTCTATGAATTTATCCAGATATGTATTATTGGAACAGTTGTAAATAAATAGTAGAAAATTACAACAAAATAAATAAAAATAAATAAATAAAATGGTTGTTGCTTTTACTTGTATGTTACGTAGTAAACACACTTTTGCTACATGGCGTATCAATCATGAAGAATTAATTAATAGTAACGGATTATGTTTCCGATTAGCTCTAGTGAAATGAAATCGGAATTCCGCATAACACGATTAAAACAGATTTACTTCCTAGGCGCAATATATAATAATTACTTTCGTAATATATAAATCAGGTATCAGGAACCTACACACGCATTCATTTACATATTATTTATTTCTTTTGGAAAGAAAACCACATTTTCAAATACAACTTAATTTAAATTATTTACTATAATTTATATCAGCGGTTTTCAAACTTTTTCCATGGCCCCTTGAAAGCAAAAATCATAAATAAATTATTTCGCGAACTCGTGACTTTTTATGTGATCAAAATTGCAGTTTAATAAAATCTCGTCAACGATTTTTTTCACGATTCCAACACTTCCTTATACTGTGTATAAGAAAGTTAAAGGGTGTTTATAATGTGCATTACAAAAATAGAACCACGATTTTAGAAATTAGTAAAGGGAAAACTTCTCATTCATAACTTTAATATAGTTTCTTAAGAAAAGAGTTAATAGTATTTTGCTACCAAGCTTTTAAATTTTCTTTAAATGAGCAAGATCTTATCGAGATAAACAATGAAATGAGTAATTTAATATTGCTGTCAAACATTTGATTCGTTATTTTTGATATAAGTAATCCTTAAACTTTATCAGCCAAATTCTCAAAATAGTTTTAGCTAGAATCTAGCTAATCCTGAATTTTTGATATTCGTAAAATAATTTAAATAAACTTTGAAATAATCTTCTTACCAATTTTGGAAAGTGAATTGAATTAACTTTTTTAAATCAGACTAGCATAAGATTAGCTAATCCAAAATTCAGGATAAGCTAGAACTTTTTTGAGAATCTGGCTGTAAATCAGAGCTGGGCAAGATACTTAAAAAAAGTAGCTAAGCTACAGCTACAGCTAATCTTTAAAAAAGTAGCTAAGCTACAGCTATAAGCTATATTTTGTAAAATATAGCTAAGCTACAGCTAAAAGCTTTCGTTAAAGTAGCTGTTAAATTTTAAAGCTACTTTTTTAAATTATTGTGCAATAATTAAATTTGCCATTGTCATATGATCAGTCTTTTGTTATAATGACTGTTAATTTACTATTATGTACATAAATATCAAAAATAGCAAATACCATCTGGCACCTACTGTGTATTTTTGCGTTTTAGAGCCAGTTAGAACCAGCAACAAATAAATATTTTGTGTGGGTGTAGCTTGTACGCATGCGTACTTTGTTGACCTTCTGCTTAAAAAGTAGCTTTAAGCTACAAAAAGTAGCTTTAAGCTACAAAAATTAGCCTTAAGCTACAAAAAGTAGCTTTAAAAGTAGCTTAAGTTATTATTTTTAAGCTAATAGCTAAAAAAGTAACTAGCTACAAGCTACAGCTATATTTTTTCACAGTTAGCTAAGCTACAGCTACAGCTAAGGTAAATGTAGCTAAGCTAGTAGCTAAGCTACAAAAGTAGCTAGCTACTGCCTAGCTCTGCTATAAATGAATGCAGAACAAGGGTACAACTGGATCATTCTTGGAATACATCTTTTTTACAATTTCTAAATAGCATTCGACGACCCCTCAATGACTTCACGACCCTCCAGGAGATCCCGATCTACTTTTTGAAATCCATTGGTTTATATCGTAAAATTATTGACCTGGTGAGAGAAACTGTATTGTAATAATAATACAAAAATAGAAATAATAAATTAATAAATACAGAACATTAAATAAAGTTAGTTTATTCATGAATTTTCGTTTCACGCCTATTGACAGAATATCTAATAATTAAATAATTTAATTACTAAGTAAGTAATTACCGTGAAAAGATGTTAAATACATGAAATTAATTATGAGGAAGCACTGAAAGTTGATCACGTTTTAAAAATTATTTCTAATTTAGTTTTTAAATTTAAAGTTCCTATATACATAATATTTATTTATTTTTTCTACGACTGAAAGTAGGCAATTCTTTCCCTGTGAGAGCAAAAAATAAAAATGGAATGTAATAGTTTTCTTCTCTTATTTATAATTGGTTTCATAGCATCCATCAGTACAATCTTAGATATTTATTTATTTTTTAATTTTTATTGAAATAAAGTATAATTTCCACCTTGAAAATCTAGATTTAATTGGATATCAGGCTTTAGATATTAAAAATAAAGTACGAAAGACTATTATTTTATATTCTTATCTATTTCATTCGTTTTCAGTTCTTGCGTAGAGTGTTTAACTGCAATTGTGTGTAATTCACTTTCAAAAACAAGTGCAGGGATACAGTCCCTTCCTTTCTTATCTTTTTGTTTCATTTTCAGTTACTGCATTGTATGGAATTTTATTTCAAATACAAGCGCAGGCTATCACTCTCTTTTTTTCAAATCTTTGTAGATTCGTTACTAAATTCGTTATTAGATTCGGTGTTAGAGCAGTAAGCGTGAGTAATTTGAGATGTTTCGCGCATATGAACGTACGTCGAAGAAAGTGGAATAAAAAGTTAACAGGAGTGATTGGATGGATGTGATTGAAGGTCTTTTGTGTGAAGAATGATTTATTCAGGGATCTATGAATGTCGTTGAAGCGAGGGTGATGTGTTAAGGTGAGAATGTTTGATGAGGACTGATTATTTAATGAATTTGACTTATTTTAATCTCTTCTCTATGTCCTATAAGTATTTTACCTTTGTTTTGTAACATCCTGTAGGTATATAAAACAAGATTCCATTAAATTGGGTAGCACAAACCTAGGAAACATCCATTACATTCATCTTGTAATGAGTCTTCGCCTCTTTTGTTTCATCCACATTCATTCTTTCTTTTATACAAGCTCAACTCATCTTTCGTTGACGCAATAAACCTTCATTTATATCCATCCATTGATTCCTAGATCTCTTACCTTCAATTTCACTTACATGCACCTGTCAGGAGCCACATTTCATTTCAAATATCAAGTTTATAAGTTATATGTTTACCAACTTTTCTTGGAAATGTAAACACATATCAACATTTTATTTAAATTAGAACATTTATGAGAAAGTGGAAAGACCGGTCCTTACTCATTTCAGAGCACCAATTAATTCTACTTCCGATTTTGAATTGCGTCATAGAAAATATTACAAGAAATATATCTCAGCCAGCTTCCTGAGTATGATTTTTGTTATTAAATTTTCCAATTCTCGATGTGAATGTAAGAGAAGTTAGGCATTAAATGGTGATTTAAAAACTTAGTGAAAGACAAACTGTTAGCACAAAAAGTACATTGCAGAGTTCAAGAGAAGTATGATGGTGTTTGTATGCAGGTGAAAGTCAAGTGCAATGGCAGCAGCAGTGTAGTGCAATGGCACAGGAGCCGTCAATCTGATACCCGGACTATCACGATCATTGCCGACAACACCCGATATTGTATTGTTACTTTACAACAAAGACATTGTGTTTCCAAAACTAGTTTTATAGGTTTCTACACATATTTTGTGTTCATACATAATTTGTTGCAGAATTAAATTAATTTTATTATGTATTTCTTTCTATTTCGAGACAAAGAAACTCTGCAATTGCATATCTTAATTTACAGTAGAGTAATGCTGATTTGCATGAAAGTTTTATCGTTTAATTAGCAACTAACGGTTCAATACCACCGCAGCATGGAAACAATATGGCACCAGGAAAATACAAACCGTTTTAACAAGACTCAGAATAGGACATACACGCCTGACACATAATTATATCTTCAGTAAAGCAGACCCTACTATATGCAATCACTGCAACACACGACTCACTGTCAAGCACATTGTAATAGAATGCCCCTCCTACACAGCAGAAAGGCAGAAGCACCACATTTCACCCGAAATATCCGAAGCCCTCAAAAACAACGTCGAATCAGAAGAAAACCTTATCCAATATCTTATATCTATAAACATATTTAACAAAATTTAATACTAAATATCTGTACAATACTGTAATTATTCTAATACTGTAAACACTCAATTACTGTACCGGGTATAAATGACCTAGTTGTCGAATACTCTTATTTAATAAAAAAAAAAAAAAATAGATTTCAGAAAATCGCTATTGATACTGTTGCTACATAAACAATTCTTAAACTAAAGAGTTTTTAATTTTTTTCTTGCAACTATTATAAAAGAGTGCAAAATAAATTAAAATATATTTTATTCGTAATAAAAAGGAGTCATTAGTATATCTAGGCTGTGAAATAAGAGTTTTCAAAACTACAAAATTAACAACAAATTTTAGTTTTAAAATTATTTTAAATAATAATAAAAATAGTATCACGCTTTTACACTTTACTGAGTGTGACACTATGCCGTAGCAGATCTCAGTAAGTGTATATTTTCATGCGCATGAAGTGCGGTTACCAGCCGTCAAATTACGGCCTCTAAAGATGGTAATGAAGGGGATACACCACAGAGATAATTTTAAAGTGATGAAAATTGTTTGTCGGCTAATATCGATTCGGTCTGTGGATTTAAATACCCGAGTTTGATTCCCACAGCCGACAAACAATTTCCACCACATTAAAACTGCCCCTATGACTTTCCCTCCACTAACATCCTTAGGGGTCGTGATATGACGGCTTGTAATCGCACTTTACTCGCAAAATATATCCCTTACCGATATCTGCTACGGCAGAGTGCCACACCCAGTAATGGGTAGAAAGCGTGATGATATATTTATTTGTATATAAAATATAGAACTACCAAAAAAATTTATATTTCGAAGATGCATTTTTTTATTCTAATTAAACTTCTGCTGTGTAATTAATAAAGTGATTAGCTGACGATGTTTCAAGCAACCGAGCCTAAATATAATTTCTTTCAAACGTAAAAAAAATTACTTTCTGCAAGTTGTAAGAACATACCTATTACAAACATGAATGTGAAATTTTGTTACTACAGTTAACACTAACAGACAAGTACAATTTCAACTTTAAATAATAATATGTCTCAGTTTTCTACAAATATTTTGAATGAAAGTAACACAAAACATGTGTCATTACAGCAACAAATGCACAAATTCCAATAGAAAAACATCGTGTGAGAAACATAAATATGCGAGTCATCCTTTGTGCCTCGATCTAACTGAATGTTCAATGTCAGCAAAGAATGTATTTTTTGTGCGTTCAGGAGACTCACATCTCGATATGAAAATTGACAGGTGACAAGTAAAGTGTGCAATAACGGTAAAACGGTCTGAGAAAGTACGATTTTAAATATATTTCTATTTTAATTGATTGTATTGATGGTTGGTAGCAGATAAAATGAGAGAGTTTCTTTTTAATACGTTTGAAATTTACTGTAATGTGTGTTCATTATACTTATGTAAAAAATACTGATCTATATAGATCGAAATCATACAAACATACCTCTAATTGTTGCTAATGTATGTGAAAATTATAAGATATCTAGTTTCATGTGGCCCACTCTAAAATGATTTAACAAGCATACCTGTATATATCGTTTTGAAATTCCTTATATCAAAATATAGTTATTTGTTTCATTAGGACTAAAAATACAAGTTTTCGGGTCGTGTAATAAGGGTTGCTGGACGACGCGTAGCGGAGACACGAAATAGTATTTTTATCCACAACTCATATATAATAAAGACATTATTTACTGATTTCAGTTGAATTATATAGCTCATAAAAAACTAGTGTTTTATATTCCATAAAACACTGTAAACAACTTGTTACTTAGCAACCACTTCATGATCTACAGTATTTTGAGAAACTATATATAACTGAATCAACGTTAAACGTTACGACCAATCTTCTTCGATACCTATAATTATGAGTTGTGGATAAAATTTTGTATTCCACTTGTGTTTTATTGGTATATAAAACACTTAAGAATATTAAACACTCGACCTTCGGTCTCGTGTTTAAACTTTTCTTGCATGTTTTATATACCTAATAAAACACTTGTATAATATATAACTATTAGTCCGATTGAGACAGATTATTTTTTCCCCCATTTATTTAGAAAATTTCGCAGATTTATTCAAATTAAAATAAAAAACTTGACAAAATTATATTATCATGACAAAAATAAAATAAATGAAAAGGCTTAAGGAATCCAATATTATTTTTTGAATTATTTATTTGGACGTTTTATAAATTATCATAACAACTGTAGTAAAAGTCTTATTTTTGATCCAAAGACTAAAAAATTACGTATCCATGGTAACGTAAATATTCCTAAAATAGTGTACTTTTACTATTGAAAAAGTTGGAATAATAATAGCTGTATTCTGTTTGCTACTTGGTTCACTTAAATCAGTTCAGATAAATTAGACACATGATTAAATGAACTAACTAAGCAAACTGATGCAAATATTGGGGTAAATTACTTCAAAGTAAATTAGAATCTTGTTAATTCTTGTACTGTAAATAATGTGAGTGAAGTACTTCAGCGAAATAAATAAATGATCTGGTTCAGAAAATGTAAGTTAGATCTGATCTAACTGGCAAATGGAATACGTCTGATGTAATATTGAAGTGGGTGACTAAAAATAAAATGGACTTTTCGGTGGTTGTTTTCAGTTCGTAAAATGACAAAATTTCATTAGTTATCCCAGCAACGAGTGATTAAAAGTTTTAATCACGCGAAATTGCATGGTTGCCGTGATTAGCTTAATAAAATAATGAGTTTGTTAGTATTTAAGGATAAGATCTATGTCACTAATTAGGATATTTTTATTAATATTTCCGGTCGTAAATGAAATATTATACGATGGTCACCCGCTCATGACTAAAGACTTACTTTATGTACAAGTATTGTAAATAATTATTGTAAAGTTTGCGTTGCCAAATTGTTTTATGTACGACTGTACCATAACTACTTGATCTATGTCACTGTTTAGTGTCCATAAAATAGCACTTTATTGGATTATAAAGCACAATCGCACTATTGTCAATGTCAAAATAATTGTTATACCTAATTAATTAAGTAATTAATTATAAATAAAAATAAAATAAATAAATATATCATAACGCCTTCTACCCATTACTGGGTGTGGCACTCTGCCGAAGCAGATCTCGATAAGTGATATATTTTGCGCGTGAAGTGCGGTTACCAGTCGTCAAATCACGGCCTCCAAAGATGTTAATGGTGGAGGAGCCACAGGGGTAGCTTTTGAAATTATGAAAATTGTTTGTCGCCTGTGGGAATCGAACCAGGGTTCTTAGGATCCACAGGCCGACTTCATACCACTGAGCTAGCCACCCCATATAATTAATTATTTTGTATTTAATGCAATTCCTGTTACTTCTTTTGGGATTCTTCTAAATTTTAGGACATTATGAATACAATATTTAAGTTTTTTGACAAATATGACAGTTTCATGATTATTAAAAACAGCCCCCAAAGATGTTAGTGAAGGTGTAATTTTAATATGGTGTGTCATCAAAAAAATGTAAATATATATTTATTAATTTACAAGATCTTGTCTCTAATATATTTTCAATAAGTATTTCATGATAATGACATCATTTCTTTTTCATTTGACATCAATAATTCGACATACATATAAATATTTGTTGCGCATAAAAAGATATGTAATTACATGAATATACTATAATAATAATCATAACTGTATTGTGTTTTTTCTAGACTTACCATATAGTTGAACTGCTACCTCTTGTTTTTCAAGTCCACCTGAAACAAAAACCAAACAATAATAATTATTTCACCTCATCAACAAACAATCACTAATCGCATTCTCAACACTACAAAACAAGTCATCAAAACAATAACATTTAAAATTAAACAAATTAACAGTTAGTATTAAATAAAAATAACTTTGTTAATAAAAATGCTACAAATTTGTAGAGCGTAACCCATGCGTAGCTGTGCTCACGCACGCTTCCACGGTGATGGCAGCGACTTCGTGTGTTCTGGGGATCAACCGGCTTCAAGAGGGGGAGGCAGTATAAATCAGAGATTTGATATCATTCCGACATTGTGGTGGTTGTTTCGTTGGTTGTTGCATCGCATCGGAGAAACAACTGTGTATGTGACATAGATCTTCAACTGTTTCAATTGTGCTTTCCCTCTCGTGATGTACGAGACCATGAAAATCATTGTGAGTGGCAGATGATAATTGCGCGTTTGTTTCGAATGCAGTGCTCGTTACATGCTTGGATTATTTTTAATAAAACAGTGATTAAACAATGCATATTGTTTTGAATCATTTTCTACTGTTTATTAAATAAGGCGGAAGTAATTAATTGTAATTAATAATTGGGTAGGTGGCTCAGTGGTATCGAGTGGATTTAAAAACACGGGTTCGATTCCTACAGCCGACAATTTTCATTACATTAAAACTACCACTGTGGCTCCCCATCCACTAACATATTTGGGGATCATAATTTGAGGGCTGGTAACGTGCAAAATATATCAGCGAGATTTGCTACGGCAGAGTGCCACACCCAGTAATGAGTAGAAGGCGTGATGATATATTTATTGTTTTGTTTTCTTTCAGATCTTCGTCCTGCTGGTGAGTCCAGCCGTCCTGTCCCAGGACACCTCCAGTCTTAACCAGCATGAATACCTAAAATACTACAAACAACCCACTCTTGAACCCGCCCCTGCTCGTCCAGAGCCAATCAAACGCGCCGGTTACAATATTCGTCACGGCGACGCCAAATCATCAGTACAAGTTAACTTAAATCCTGCTGCTGGTAGTTCACTTTTCCACCAACCAGAATCTATTCAACTTGGCGCTGAAGATGGTCTGCAGTTTCAATCAACCCCACAACAAGACTACTTCCAAGGACAAGGGGCGCTAGTGCAATACCAAGCACCTAAACAATCCTATTTGACCGATTTAGCAAATAAACAATATTTGAATATCAATCCTAATAATGCCAAGCCTGATATTATTTCACAAGAACAACCCAAGCAGCAGTTATACAACGTTGGGTACAGTATTAACATTGAAAACTCAGCTCCTAAGCTGACCTATAGAGTTCCAATGCCGAAGAACCCTCATTCCTTCAGACAACAGAAATTGTTAAATGCTGAAGTAATCACAGGAACAAACACCGCTTTAGTAGAAAAACCGAATAGTTATGCTCAACCTAACTATGATTTCGCTGCTAGTAACGTACAACCATCGGCTAATTACATTTCATCTGACCAAGGAAAAACACAATATGCTCCGAATTACCCAGAAAAACAATCCCTGACCAAAGTTTATGCCGATGTGAAGAATACTCATGGATATTCCTGGAAAACCTTAAGTCCTAACGTGGAAATTTCTGGATATCATAGTTTAAATGACATGTCACAACAACAACAAAGTCAAGCACAAGGTTTCGATCACGCGGCTGCTTTAGGAAGAAGTCAAGGATTTGACATGTCCAATGTTGTCGAAAACGGAAAGAAACAATACCAACCAAATGTGGAATCTCAAGCTTATGACATCAACAAAGGCTTGTCTGAAGCGTCAACATCAAATACTCAAGTTTCAAACATCGAAACAGCTGACAATCATGGCTTCGATGCATCTGCCACTCAAGGAGCATCAAGTGGATTTTCCCATGGATCAGATACCTCCAATATTATGGACCTCAAATTTGATAGCCCAACTCAAAATTCCTATCCATCTTACGGTGGATTTAGTAACCAATTAAGTTTCCAAAGTTCACCATTCAAGCATAATTTACTTTCTTCTGGAAGCAATATCGAATTTGACAAGTCATTACTAGATGGATTTTACAAGAACTACAATCCGCTGTTCTACCAGCCGGAAGTAACTCTTCCTAGCCCCAGTCTCCCGAAGAATATTAACATTAATTTGCATGGATCAGCCAGCCATCAGTATCCAACTTATAACCTTAAATTTTCATCTCCTCCGCCCCATTTTAAAAATAGTATAAGTTCTCCTTTTTCAAATCCGCAACTGCAGATGATTAATCAACACTACGCTTTTGTTCAAGCGTCAGAGGCTGAAGGTCACCAAGGTCAAGGTCAAAATTTAGCGCCTGTTAATGATGAAGTTAAACCAGTGACGGAACAACAGGAAGACAGCTATGGACAACAAAGTCAACAGCAAGTTCACCAAGTCGCTGTACAGGCTCCCAGTAATCCTAATGGTCCTAACCCTAATTTTAAGGAACAGAAAGGAAATACTGAGCATAAGAAATATATTCCGCACGGTAATCCTGTTCCTGTTTCGGTTCCTGTTAGGCAATATGGACGACCTGTTGTCTATGATAAGAATTATAGAATGAAAACAAGTTTAAGACCACCCCCAATGATTATTATACATCAAAAGTATTAGGTTAATTTGATTGTTGTATTGCGTAAATTATTTTTTGATTGTTGATATTTATCTTTGTTAATAATGTATTGTTAATATTATATTTAGTAATAAATAATAGCAAATATTTTGTTTGTTTATTTATGGTTTGTACAGCGAAAACGAGTGATACCAAATATGCAGTTAACGATGTATTGAAAAGTTCTTTTTCTGTAAAGAAGAAAGCAAATTCTTGAATAATATCATAATAAAATGCAATTTGCTGGCATTGATCTTAAAGTAAAGAAAACATGAGGTAAAGAATTAAAAGACTAATTTCATAGTAATTGTGCAACTTTCATTTCTAACTATGTTAGACTCAAATAACCATATCAACATTTATAAAAACACAAATTTCTCTATTAACTTTGAGTCTTTTGTTACAGAACCATAGTTTTAAATGTGTAATTAATACGATCAAGTTATTCGCTAATTAAACTTTACGCTATTTTGTTATCTACCACACCAGTGGCGTACTATTGGGTTTACACATATTTACAAATATCTGATGGTTGAGTTACGCTCGGAAAATAACGGGAGATGGGAAGTTTAAAATGAAAATAAGAAACCAAGAAATAGACCCGCGTAAACGAAAAAGTTTATGAAAACAAGTATTTAATTTTATGTATGGTATAAGTTATAAATAAAACAGCAAATTTTCATGCTAATGTAGAAATTTATGAAAAATAACATTTCATTAAAATCTGTCGTATATGATAGTACCACCTTAAGGATTCATTTAAAATAATATAATACTAGTTAGGATATTGATGATTTCACCATTCGATACCACATATATTTCTGTGTAGATATACATAGTTTGATCCTTAAAAATATTTTTTTAATCGCCGGATTCATGATCGCAAAAAATTGTCTAATGAAAATGCGATTTTTTCTGTTGAAAGCCGTTGAGCGCATCTCCGTGTCTGTTTTAGTTTTTGAGTTACAGCGATTTTTGACTTTTTAAAATCTCAATTTTGAAGGTCCATATCTCGAAAACTAAAAGAGATATTGAAATGCGGTTTGAACGAGTGTATTTCTCGTGCTGTAATTAACTTATATTGAAATTTTGAAAATTATGAAAATTTTAAAATTTTTATCAAAATTTCTTTTTTGCCCATATTTGAAAAACTTGAGATAATGAAAATTTGTACAAACCAGTGAATCCTCTCGTGAAAGTACATACTTATGTAAAATTTCAGAATTTTTGCTCCACCGATATAACTTTTAGAATAAAAAAACTAAAAATGGCCAAAATTCTTCAAAAATAATTAAAAAACAGTGATTTTTCGTTTTTTTGTAATAAAATCTTTATCTGTGCGAATTTTTGCCTGAAATTTTGCATACCTATGTATTTTTACGAGAGGAATTCATTGGTTTTCACAGATTTTCATTACATTTTAAATTTTTTGAAATATTGAGAAATGAAAAATTTGAAAAAAATTGTAGTATTTTCAAAATTTTCAAAATTTCGGTATAAGTTAATTAGACCACGAGAAATAGAGTCGTTCAAACCGCATTTCAATATCTCTTTTAGTTCTTGAGATATGGGCCTTCAAAGTTTAGATTTTTTAAAAAGTTAAAAATCGCGGTTTCTCAAAAACTAAAAAAGATATGAAGACGCGCTCAACGGCATTCGATGTCTCGTAGTCTGGATGATATAGAAACATATTTTAAAATTTTTAGGTTTTCAACTGGTTCAACAAAAAAAAATCGCATTTTCATTAGACGTATTCTTTGCAATCATGAATCCGGCGATTAAATATATATATATATATATTAAATTAACCTTAAACAGAAACAAATCGGAATATAAACATCTAAATAAATAGTAGATATTATATTTTTCATTTCATTAATCCTTAAAATTTAAATAAAAGTTTGCAACGGGATGAATCTTTGGAAACAGGAAAATAGCATCCGACGACCGCCCTCCAATATCTTCGCTGAAATCGTGAAATCTGCAGCTCGTTTTCACATGAAAATATCACCGACGATAATCATATTACTCGTTATATAATCTTTGAAAACATAACTAAGACAATAGAATTGAAATGTGCATTATTTGTCATTCTATGATTTTCTAGTTCTAATTATATTATAAATGTGTTAATTTGCGTTGCGTGCGTGCAAGAACAATCTGAAAACACCGATAGCAACTAGTGCTTGAAAATATTGCATGAGCATTACTAGAACCTTTAGAAATAAGTACTTACTCTACTAATAATAATACGGTTTCATTGCTTGTTGTCACTTTAAGAAAAAAATATATGAAATGATATTTATCGTTTTCTTACATAATGCTAAGTATAAATCCGGCCGGGAATAATAATGAGAGAATAATGATTATTATTCTCTTTTCAGCACCAATCAGATAATTATTATGCCTGAATCAGAGCTGGGCAGTAGCTAGCTACTTTTGTAGCTTAGCTACATTTACCTTAGCTGTAGCTGTAGCTTAGCTAAATGTGAAAAAATATAGTTGTAGCGAACTATTTTTTTTCTATTAGCTTAAAAATATTGTTAGAACAGCTGAAGCTACTTTTAAAGCTACTTTTTGTAGCTGTAAGCTACCACTGTTCATTAAGAAATACCTATTAATTTTTGTTTTTTATTTGAATTGTACCTTCTTGATTGTTTTCTATAACTGTAGGATAACAAGTTATTATATAGTTTAAAATCTATTAACATATTTTATTTTTCACTTGTTCTTAACCTATCCTACTTTTGTATTAAATATTAGATGAACTAAATATTGACTGTTTAGGAGTCGTCTGTTAATGTGACTGTTAAGTTATTCCGATATAAATAAAAAATATAGCATAAAAAATTAACAGTACATTTGTCCATTTACGATTTTTGATATTTATGTACATAATAGTAAATTAACAGTCATTATAACAAAAGACTGATCAACTGATCATATGACAATGGCAAATTGAATTAATTCACAATAATTGAAAAAAGTAGCTTTAAAATTTAACAGCTACTTTAACGAAAGCTTTTAGCTGTAGCTTAGCTATATTTTACAAAATGTAGCTTACAGCTGTAGCTCAGCTACTTTTTTAAAGAATAGCTGTAGCTGTAGCTTAGCTACTTTTTTTAAGTAGCTTGCCCAGCTCTGGCCTGAATCAATTTTTTGTAAAATTGTTGAGTTGTCTAGTTGTAAAATAAAATAAATAAATATATCATCACGCTATTTACCCATTACTGGGTGTGGCACTCTATCAGAACAGATCTCGAGTAAAGCGACTTCATCGTTGGGAATAATAGCATCATTACAGCGTCATTGTATAATATATTATTAATTGTTGACGTACACAAAGCGCTACATATGCAGTATACACAAAAATTAAATTAACAATTTTAATTAATAATAAATCATGTATTGATTAAACTCTAAGTAGAATAAATAAATACATCATTTTTCAATGAAACGGGCATATTTGTAATAAAAAAATAACAATATGTACGAATGCAATTATTACAGTGAATTTGCAAAAATTTAAATTATTTACATATGAAAGTCATGCGATCAGAGGTGGCTCGTAAGCAACTTTCATACTCATACGTTATTTGATACTAATAACTCACGGTACGTAATATACTATTTTCTGAAACCGGCAAGTATGTGTCTACTTTCCTCACCAATTTTAGTATGGAAAATAGATTTTTTTCTGAAACCGGCAAGAAAGTGTCTACTTGCCTGACCAATTTTAGTATGGAAAGTAGATTTTACCAAAACAATCAAGTAAATTACGTATCCAAGGCTATAACAAAAATTACATTCTGGTAAAATACAAAACAGTCTGGTAAAGATTTTATCAGACTGTTTTCTTTGTTGTAATCTTCGATACATAGTCTTCAAATCGAAAAATTTTAACATTTTGAACTATTTATGATTAATTATTGATGAAATTAAACGGTTTCAGAAAAAATAGTATACATAATACGTCAGAAAAGTGTTTTTGCTAGACTCAGCGGATTAAAATACTCGGCCTGCAGTCTCGTATTTCAAACAACCACTTCGTCAAGTAAAATATCACTTTCTTGACTTATTATGTAACATACTATTTACCAAAACAGTCAGATAAAGTACGTATCCAAGTTTACGAGTACAAGAACAAAAACAGTTAAGAAAAGTACAAAACAGTCTGGTAAAGACTTTACCTGACTGTATTGTACTTTACCTGACTGTTTTTTTTTTTATAATCTTGGATACATAAACTACTGTCAATATGATTCTTAAACTCTGCATTTTCACGTAATGAGCCTTTTTCGGCACTTGTTATAAAAGTAACTATTTATTTAATTTTACTTTACTTTAGTTCAAGAAGTCAGTCCTTGCACCGGTCCTGCACACTTTATAAATGACTATACAGTATGGTAATGCAAGTAAGTATTTATTAACAATACATCATATTGATGAATTAATTTTTAGTAAAAAATTAAACGTAGCTGCAAGAGATAAATTATTTATATTTTACACAATAAACTCATAATTATTCATATACGACATTTAAATAAACTTATAAAAATACGAATCTTATATATAGTTGCTAATAGTAAATACAGCTTAAGCAATTGCTGAAGAGTGAATGATGTGTCTTCTAACACCAGTAACTGAATTTTATAAAGACGCGACAGTTTTTTTAACTGGAGTGACCGGAGTTGTTGGCAAAGCAGTCCTTGAAAAACTGCTAAGAAGTTGTCCGGATGTTAAAAGAATCTACGTTTTAATAAGGCCGAAAAAAGGACTTAATAATGAAGAGAGATTAGAAAAACTCTGTAATATCGCAGT
Organism: Pterostichus madidus; assembly: GCA_911728475.2. Taxonomy (NCBI): domain Eukaryota; kingdom Metazoa; phylum Arthropoda; class Insecta; order Coleoptera; family Carabidae; genus Pterostichus; species Pterostichus madidus. Next base: position 32,179,151 of record OU452312.1, read on the forward strand.
AAGTAAATTTATGAAATAAGAGTTTAATAAATTAAATATTAATAATTATTTATGGAATATTAATAATATAGTTATTTATGTGCCAAGGGTGAAAACGCGTTTCTCGCCCGTGGCATGATTATAACACGAGGCGCAAAGCATCGAGGGGTAATAACATGCTCAAGGTCAGAAACGCTAATTTCACTCGTGGTACATACAGTATTTCATGCACAAGAAAATAACATTTATTTACATGTTCAAAAGATTAAAATATGTAAATAGGTTATAAGTCAAAATGACATTTTGCAGAATCAAGTATTTACAATAAACAAAAATTGTCATTTTATTTATGCATCCACAGGAATTATTTCAAACCCGCTAAAACACATGCTTTTCGGCCCGATTGTGCATAAAAGTAATTTAAAAAACCTATAAATATTGTTTCAATTATAAATTATTACATATAAATAAATAAAGAGTAGGTGGCTCAGTTGTATCGAGTCGGCCTGTGGATTCGAAAACCCGAGTTCGGTTCCCACAACCGGAAAACAATTTTCACCACATTAAAGAAAAAAAAACTACCTCTGACATCTTTGGGGGCCGTGATTTAACGGCTGTAACCGCATTTCATTTTTTTATTAGTGTTAATCACGGAATTAAAATAAAATAACAAACAAATGCATTAAGTTTTTCTGTCAAACTTTTCCCTGAATAATGCCATTTAATTATTTGTTATTTTTCTTCATGTATATAATTTTCCATTTTTAATAAATTTGGAAAAATAATGTAAAATTTATAGACAGATCAAAAACTTAATTTTAAGCAATGCGAAACTTCAATGTATCAAAATATTTGACAGAATTAATTATTATTTTTGCTATTTATTATATAGTAATTTTGTAAATTTTCATATTTAATAATAATTTTACTGTTAAAAAACACAGAAAATAAATTTAGTTCGTTGATTTACATACAAAATTTCAAGCTGAACAATTTTAATTTGAAGCAGTTTTGTCTAAAATAATTTGGAAAGCAATACGCACGGAAAAACTGCTTTCCAATGTTAAACGCCTATGGCCCGATTTTCCTAATACACTCGGTATATCAGAGATTAGCAATATTATTCCACAAATAATATATATCCTGCTTAAATTTCAAGAGTTTTCAGTCATATGAATGACTTTGAATTTGATAAATTTAAAGTTTATGACAGAAAAATTCGGGAGACGCGATGCTGTGTTAGACACTATGACAGATAAATTCGGTTGACGCCTATTAGTTCAGGGGAGCCGTGGCTTAGTGGTTAAAGCATCAGCCCGGCAAGCTGAATATCCTGCTTGTAATTAAATTACCTTAAAAAATACAAATTAATAAATTAATTCGTAAATCTGTAAATAATTAATTAAATTTCAACAATATTTGTTAATATGTATGTAGAAAATATTTCATAAAGATTCGTTGACATTTTGTTCATCATTCACAAAACTTATAGATTTACACAGAATTTCACCATAATAATAATATTTTTTTCAGTTTTTTGACAAACTAAGGAGCAGCAATCCAAATTTTAAAAATCAAATTTCAATTTTAAATGGTGATTTAGTAGAAGATAATCTAGGACTTTCTGAAAATGACCTAAATATTCTAATAAATGAGGTAATACTAAAACATACACACCACGCAATGTCTCACGACATGGGGTAGCACGAACCCGAGAACCATTCACTGAATAGTGTTTTGTACAACTAGTAGGAAAAGTGATACTTTTCCGAACTACAGTGTTAGTTTATATTTTAATGATAAAATTGTGCCGATCTTACTTTTTAGGTGAATATTATAATTCATATCGCAGCGACAGTAAAATTTGATGAAAAATTAAAGGTAGCCACACAACTGAATATTGTTGCTCTGAAGTGTCTCCTAAGAATTAGTAAAGCGATTCGTAATTTAAAAGTAAATATAATTTATTGATATACTATCTTATCTAGCTAAATAATAGTCAATATACTCTATACATTTTAGTCTTTTGTCCACGTGTCTACGGCATATTCACATTGCTACAAATCTGAGATAAAAGAAGAATTTTACGAACCTGTGAGAGAACCGAATGAATTCATTGAATATTTGGAAAAGACAAATGAAGGAGAAATAGACGAAGCCAGGTACACTAAATGATAAAATTATACTTTAAATTGGGTAGCACAAGACCTAGCTGCGATTGATATCAAATCAAAATACACTTATTATACACCAGCTATCGTTTTATTAATAATAGAATTTTTTAGCCTGCTAGGAGAATATCCTAACACATACACCTACACCAAAGGACTAGCTGAAGAAATTGTTAGAACAGAAGGGATAGGATTACCTATATGTATTGTGCGACCATCAATTGGTAAATCATTTTAATTTTCAGAGAGAGAGAAAGAGAGAGACAGAGAGAGAGGGAGATACCGGGTGATACTATGTATGGTTAAATATACTGATTTAACATGGGATATTTCCTGCTCTTTTATTAATTTTTATATATATATATATATATATACAACTCTTAATTATCATGATTACTTTAATTCTCTTTGAGTTAATAATAGTATATAACATAATAAGTTTCCTTTCGTGACATATTGTGTATACAATTTTTTTCTGAAACTGTTTAATTTAATAAATAATTAATCATAAATAATTCAAAATGTTTAAATTGTTTGATAAGAATTGTATTGACTGCAGATTATGTACCTAAGGTTACAACAACAAAAAACAGTCAGGTAAAGTCTTTACCAGACTGTTTTGCACTTTACCAGACTGTTATTTTTGTTGTAGCCTTGGATACGTACTTTACTTGAATGTTTTCGTAAAAATCTACTTTTCATATTAAAAATGGTCAGGAAAGTAGGCACTTTCTTGTCGGTTTCAGAAAAATACACACTGAAAATACTAGCCCTTAGGAAGCTAAGTTTTTAGTAATGCACTTGTTTAATTTCCTAGTGCTGGGTCCATGGGCAGAACCAGTACCAGGATGGGTGGATAATTTGTCTGGTCCATTAGCGGCAATGGTAGGTGTGGGATTAGGAATTATACATGTGAATCTCATAAATGAAAACAAACGGGCGGATTTAATACCTGCTGACATGACAGTAAATGCCATCATCGTAGCAGCGACAACCAACTCCAAGAAAACCAAGTCAGTATACGCCCAAAGATTCACTACTGTTTCAGCATTAGCAAATATTTGGTTGCGGCGAATACATTCATTTTCTGCTCTTCAAAAGTCACTTTCTTACTCTTCTCTATTATCATATCATTTATCATATTAGTTATGATATTAGCTGTATTCCATTTGCTACTTGGTTCACTTAAGGTTGTACTAGCGTGAAAAAAAATGTTGCAGATACGAATGAAATTTGGCGCACGTAAACATAGGATAGTCATACGCATCCTGTTAAAATATGAAACACATTCATCGTCTGTGAACAAATATATTCGCTAGTAAAGTTGAGTTCTTATACACGGGGCTTATGGCGATCATCACTCAGAATCGCACATATTTGTTTTGTGTACCTCTAAAATTTTGCAGTTTCATTTGAAAAACTAGTATGATGTTCTAGAACTATCCATGTATATTGTATCAGAAGGAGAAAGTTTTTTATCGTTTAGTAATGGATATATAGCCATGCAAAGCCTTGTTTTTAACGAAATTTAAGAATCCCAATTTATAATGGCAACACCAGACGGTGGTATGGGATTTTAAAATTCACTAGACCAATAATCGGTTAACAATTCATGATATTCAACTCATAATAGATATAAACACTTATTTTATTCAATTTTTATATTTTTTTGAGCGTCAGTTTCGCCACTCAACAACCGATGGCGCCACCGTCACACTAGTACTACCTTAACTCAGTTCAGATTTATTAGACAACATGACTCAAAAATTAAAATATACGTTTACAGAGACGACAATATCAGAATCTATCAAATAGTGACAGGAAATTCAAACCCAATAACGTGGGCAAACTTTTCAACGTGGTCATTGAGCTTTTCTACTTCCTATAACTCCCCGAAAGCTATATGGACTCCCTTTCTAATAGGAGTAAAGAATACAAATGTTTTTCTCATATACGAATTTTTTCTGCATACCATCCCAGCATGTATATTAGACTTTTTACTGAAAATTCAAGGGAAAAAAACAATGTAAGTGTATTTTTCTACCACTTTTAAGATATCTGTTCAGTACATTGTAAACACATTTTCATATCTGACAGTAACCATAGACACCAATGCGTTTTTGACGACAGAACTATGAGAGATGAATTCATATCTCACAATTCTGTCAAAAACGAATTATTTCAAATTGAAAATTTAAAACTGCCGCGCTCCATTCAAAGAACTACGTTTATTTTGTTATTTTTATTATATTATTATTAACATGTAAACATTTATTGAATTTCATATTTATTATTGTTGAATGAAATATTGGTATAATTATTCAAAATCATTTTAGGTGAATATGAAGTTTGGGGTTATAAATGAAATTAGTTTTTTAAATAAATATATCATCACACCTTTTACCCATTACTGGGTGTGGCACTCTGCCGAAGCAGATTTCGGTAAGTGATATATTTATACGCGTGAAATGTGGTTATCAGCCTCCAAAGATGTTAGTGATGGGGGAGCCACAGGGGTAATTTAAATTTGGTGAAAATGTTTGTCGGCTGTGGGATCGAACCAGAGTTCACAGGATCCACAAGGCGACTCGATACCACTGAGCCATTACCGCATATTAGTTTTTTAATATCGAAGGTATTATAAATTGAACGTCGAGGCCCGTATTTATTTACGTTCCTTAGCTTCAGGTCTCCTTAGTTACCATTCCTATCTATGTACCTCATTTCATAGGTGCCCATAGGAAATTTTTCAGAAGAGGGCAAAGTTTAGAAAATATATACCGTATGTCTCCGGATTCAGTTTACAAGAGGAAAAAAATATTATTTTCGATTTTACAAAATGACAAGAGAAGAAAAAAATTTAGCTTGATTTAAAACGCATGTTTCAGTTATTAACAACTTTTAATTAATGCAAGGTTCTTTTATTATAATTTTCTTGTTGCTGTTTATTTTATCCTTCTAATAATACAATAATTATTATAATGAATGAAACCTTGTTTTACATAGCTCTGAAATATTTATAGAGCTCGACAAACCAAAGTAAAACCGTGGCTGAAATGCGTATGCATTAACTTCCCCCATTCAGGTACATAACGAATGGGGTGGCTCTACTTTGGCACGAAACTGAAATATATAGTCTCAGTGGAAACACTTGGCCGCCGCACCATATACGATATGAGTATTTATGCAAAATAATATATTTATTTATTATTAATCTATCATAATTATTATTCGTTTCACATACTATTTTTATAAATGAAAAGAATTACATCCCGTTATATTTCACAAATTTAAATTCAACTTTCGACACAGAATGTGCCGACGATAGTAGCGACCTCCGAAGACACTCCTCTGAGGGTTTTACTTGTTTGTCGAGCTCTAAAGCCCGTCTGACACGATCAATTTTAATGTACATTTTAATGTCAGTTTTTTACTTTGTAAAAAATCTCACGTATCATACATGCGCACGCACTTCAATGTTTCATTCAATTTTAATGTCAATGAAAAAAAAATCTGGTGTGGTCACCACACGACTTTCTTATACACAGCATATTTCATATTAAAAACGCTGAATTGAACACTTATGACTTGCTCCTTGCGTTTGACAATTATTATTTGACATATAAATGTTAAACATGTTTTTGTTTTTTGTTTCTATTGCTACTATGATTATTGAAATATATTATTAAATATATAAATTAGTTTTTCTCAAAATTAGACGCATATACAGGAAAATTGCAAATAACATTTTATGTTCCAAATATTTTTGCTAACATCTTTTATTTGAAACTTTTTTCCGTAACTGATTCCATTTTTGAAATAAATGGAATTTATTGTTTTGTGTGTCCAGTAAACTTCCTCTTCCGGTTTTTCAATTTCATTCAAAATCAACTCAGCTCTTCGTATTTTCATGAAACTTATAATTACCAAGTTTCGTTAACAAATCTTATCTCGTTCATGAGATATTGCACGACCGGACACACATCCATCCATCCATCCATCCACACACACAGACATCATTGAGAAAATGATCAAAACAGATTCAGTGGACCTCAAAACATGTATTTCCGCGAAAATCTCGTCAACGATTTTTTTCACGATTCCAATACTTTCTTATACTACGTATAAGAAAGTAATAGAACCGGTACCCCAACTCCCTAACTAATAGCCTTGGCTATAAAACTCTAGCCGCGACAGTAAATCTGCTACTTTTCTGCCTAGTTAAATAAATTTTCTATTTTCCCTGAAATAATTTGTAATGCAACAAAATAATGATTTACCGTTCTTCATGTAACAGACTATATGTGAATTTCGTATTTCTAGGTTTGTAAAAATTTTTGAAAAGTTTCATTCATCAGTAATGTTACTTCATTTCTTCTCAAAACAAGAATGGAAAATGCACGATGACAACACTAGAGAACTATTCTTCTCTCTGGATAAAAAAGATCAAAAAATATTTAACTTTGATGTAAAACAAATAGAATGGGACTTGTACTTTTTATACAACATACGATTAGTAAGAATCAATTTGATGCAGGACCCTATTAGCACAGTTACAGAAGGAAGAAGGAAACATCGAAGGCAAGGACTAATTATTTCATTCAATGCATTATTTGTATTCACATTTTCTTTTCTTTTTCAGATTCCGAATTGTTAATTATATCCTTCTTGCACTATTCTTATACTTCTTGTATTACTATGTATATTGTGCTATATTTTGAAATTATTTTATTGTATTTTATTTGAGGTTTATTGAATTCTTATTTTGACTGGTTAATATTATATTGAATGTGGTATGAGGAATATCTATGTTTATGTTGAAACAAATTGAAATAAAAGTTGCAGATTACTGATTTCTTCATTTAAATCAGTCTCCACATTTCGTTATTGTTATTTAGTTACTGGAAAAACGTCGTCACGCTGGTTTCAAAGTAAACATGGAGAAACTAACGTTACAAAATTTTACGACACTTTTTTCAACGATTTTAGTGATCGCTATGACATTGAACAAATCTTCTTATTTAAAAATACTTCGGAACAACCAAAATAACTGAAGAAAACAAAAGTCTATCCTGAGAAAAAGTACACCTCGATTGGTATTTATTATTGTTATTCAAATTATAATATTTATATTCACCATTTGTAAAATAGTCAATAAAGGATAATAAAAGTTTAATTTACTTCTAAAAATTTCAACAAGTCAGTTTTTCGACATTCCCGAGGCCATATCTCAAAAATTAAACGAGATATGAAGATGCGCTCAACGGCATTGAATTTCTCGTTTTTCAATTAACTTATATACAAGTTTTTAGAGATTTTTAAAATATTCAAATATTTTCAATAATTTTTTTTCTAAAACAGTTTTTGGGCAATACCTTAAAAACTAGACGGCGTACGCACTTGGGGACTAAACCACTGGATTCGGCAGGTTAAAATACTTATGTATGTAAATTTCCATTACAATAATCGTACGAGAAAGAGTTTTAGAGCAAATTGTTTGAAAATCGTAAAAAATCTAAGGGATGTATCCCTTGGAAAAATAATTAAAAATCTGAAAAAAATTAAATCGCTTCAAATGAACTCAAATTCTGCTAATAAGTCAATTCGGACCCAGAGAATTCAATGCCGTTGAGCGCAACTTCGTATCACGTTTAGTTTTTGAGATGGAGCATCCGGAAGTATTGAACTTTCAAAAAATTTCAGCACCTCAGTTTTTAACTTTCCCGATACCATATCTCAGAAACTCAACAAGATACGAATATGCACTCAAGGACATTGAATTTCTCGTGTTTCTATTAAAAAGTTTTCAGCAATTTTTGTTTACAAAACTTTTTTCTAAAACACTATAATAGTAAATATATTGATTATACGTCAGATAAATGACTATTTGTAGTATTTACAATCATAATTTAATCATGAATATATTAGAAATAACGCTCAAACAAATGGCAATATGTACTTTATTGTGAAGAGCAAATGAATTTGCAAATTTTTAAAATATTTTTTTTTATTCGAAATTTGTATATTATGTATGTAGTATCTGCCACTTAATTTTTTTCGAGAATTATTGAAACACCCTGCGTTTTGAAAATTTTATTGTTGTATGCTCACGCTTAAGACAAAAACTAAAACTAACTGGAAATTGTCTGACATTATTACGGAGTTAAAAATGTCAAGGTTATGACAAACACCAGAAAACAGAAACTAAGTTAAGAGTTGTGAATCAGATTTAATAGTGTAGATATTATTTTATTTCAGTTACTTTAGTACAAGGTGTCAGTACAAGGGTACTGGTCTTCCACACTTTATTAAGGAATGACTCTGCAGTATGTTAATGAAATTAAATAAACATATAATTATATATTTGTTAACAATACATAATTACTGAATGACGATGAATGAATGTTTTTTTAAGAATTATACGTAAGTACCAGAAAATACATTATTTATGTTTTTCACGATATATTCATAATTATTCCTAAACGACACAGAAAAAACTTATAAAAATAGGAATCTGAGAATTTGTATTTAGACGGTATCACCAACTCTGAATACAGCTTAACAAATTACTTAACAGTGCATGATGTCTCTTCTAACACCAGTAACTGAATTTTATAAAGACGCGACAGTTTTTTTAACTGGAGTGACAGGAGTTGTTGGCAAAGCAGTCCTTGAGAAACTGCTACGAAGTTGTCCGGATGTTAAAAGGATCTACGTTTTAATTAGACCGAAAAAAGGACTTAATAATGAAGAGAGATTAGATAAACTCTGTAATACCGCAGTAAGTAAATTTATTAAATAGAAGTTCTTCTAAAAATGTATTCCAGTGTAGATGAAATCATTATAGGTTTTTGCGATATATAAAATATATATAAAAGAAACTCTAAATATCGCTCCCTTTCTGTAACTCGATCATTATCTGTTAACGATCAATAAGTTAATGACAACCCTGGTTTTTTATAATTAATCTGCAAATTACCACCATTTCGGCATTTTGTGACCAAAATCATTTATTCTGTTACATCTATTTTACTTTTATGCATTTTGATCTCGTACAAAACTGCCAGTATAAAAAAAAATATTATTTTTAACCACGCTTTTTACGGAACTGTCTCTGAGTAGTCATTATATTATTTTTTATAATAACAGCTACGTATATTAGTAAACAAAATCCATGAATATAACATAAAAATGCTAGGATAAATTATTCTGGCTTCAGAATACCGAAATTGTGATCATCTGTAAAATAACAGTTACAAAATATAGGGCATAGTTTGGAAGGTCAATTTTTATAATAACAGCTACGTATATTAGTAAACAAAATCCATGAATATAACATAAAAATGCTAGGATAAATTATTCTGGCTTCAGAATACCGAAATTGTTATCATCTGTAAAATAACAGTTACAAAATATAGGGCATAGTTTGGATGGTAAATTATTTTATCTACGGCCGTGCGATAAATGTCACTTTTCGTGTTGAGTGAGATAAGTACATTATTAACGCACTAAAATAAAATCACATCAATATTAGTTAATAATGTATAACATATTTCATAAGGTCACAAGGTTCATTTCGATTTTGTTCATCATTTACAAAACTTATGGATTTACACAGAATTACACCATAATTATAATTAATAACATTTTTTTTCAGTTTTTTGACAAACTAAGGCACAACAATCCCAATTTTAAAAATAATATTTCAATTATTAATGGCGATATAGCAGAAGATAATTTAGGACTTTCTGAACATGACCTAAGTATTCTAATAAATGAGGTAATACTAAAACATACACATCACGCTAAGTGAACCCATCCACTGAATAGTGTATTATACAACTAGTAGAAAAAGTGATGTTTTTCCGAACTATAGTGGTCATTGTGCAACGAGGCATTAACCGAGGCTTACAACAACTGGAGTCCGAAAACATTCACTATAATAACACTATTACTAGTATATGAGTGTGACATTCTCTATAAGTGATATATTTCTTTGGAAATTTTAGGTGAATATTATAATTCATATCGCAGCGACAGTAAAACTTGATGAAAAACTCAAGGTAGCCACACAACTGAATATTGTTGCTTTGAAGTGTCTCCTAGGAATTAGTAGAACGATTCGTAATTTAAAAGTAATTATAATTTATTGATTTGCTATCTTATCTAGCTGCATAATAATTAATATACTCTATACATTTTAGTCTTTTGTCCATGTATCTACAGCATTTTCCCATTGCTATAAATTTGAAATAAAAGAAGAATTCTACGACCCTGTGAGAGAACCGAATGAATTTATTGAATATGTGCAAAAGACAAATGAAGAAGAAATAGACGAAGCCAGGTAGACTAAATGTTAAAATCGTAGTTTAAATTGGGTAGCACAAACCCTAGCTGTGATTGATATCAAGTCTAATTTTTTTGTTACATTTATTATACACTAGTTATCATCTGAATAATAATAGAATTTTTTAGCCTCCTAGGAGAATATCCTAACACGTACACTTGCACCAAAGGACTAGCTGAAGAAATTGTTAGAACAGAAGGAAGAGGATTGCCTATATGTATCGTGCGACCATCTATTGGTAAATAATTTAAGAAATAAATGTGGTTGAAAATATTGGCCATTGGGAGGATAAGTTTTTAGTAATGTATTTGTTTAATTTTCTAGTGTTGGGTCCATGGGCAGAGCCTGTACCAGGATGGGTGGACAAATTGGCTGGTCCATTAGCGGCAATGTTAGGTGTGGGGTTAGGTATTCTGCATGTGAATCTCATAAATGAAAACAAACGGGTGGATTTCATACCTGCTGACATGACAGTGAATGCCATCATTGTAGCAGCGACAACCAACTCCAAGAAAACCAAGTCAGTATACGCCCAAAGATTCACTACTATTTCAGCATTAACAAATATTTGGTTGCGGCGAATACATTCATTTCCTGTTCTTCAATGGCCACTTTCTTTCACAATTAAAAGTTTATGTTTGTAAAATTCTCACGCAAAATCCAACTCGTTATTGTCACGTAATATTTTATCAAATTTTCATGTTAAAATATTTATCGGCAATTATCATATCATTTGTCATATTAGTTATGATATTAACTGTATTCCATTTGCCACTTGGTTCACTTAACTCAGTTCAAATAAATTAGACATGACTCAAAAATTAAAATATACGTTTACAGAAACGACAATATCCGAATCTATCAAATAGTAACAGGAAATTCAAACCCAATAACGTGGGCAAACTTTTCAACGTGGTCATTGAAGAAATTTAAGAATCCCAATTTATAATGGCAACACCAGACGGTGGTATGGGATTTTAAAATTCACTAGACCAATAATCGGTTAACAATTCATGATATTCAACTCATAATAGATATAAACACTTATTTTATTCAATTTTTATATTTTTTTGAGCGTCAGTTTCGCCACTCAACAACCGATGGCGCCACCGTCACACTAGTACTACCTTAACTCAGTTCAGATTTATTAGACAACATGACTCAAAAATTAAAATATACGTTTACAGAAACGACAATATCCGAATCTATCAAATAGTAACAGGAAATTCAAACCCAATAACGTGGGAAAACTTTTTAACGTGGACGATGAGCTTTTCTACTTCCTACAACTCCTCAAAAGCAATATGGTCTGCCTTTTTAATAATTACGAAATATGTTAATGTTTTTCTCATATACGAATTTTTTCTGCATACCGTCCCAGGATATATACTAGACTTTTTACTGAAAATTCAAGGAAAAAATACAATGTAAGTATATTTTTCTATCACCATTAAGATATCAGCTCAATACATTGTAAACACATTTTCATATCTGACGATCACCATAGGCGTGATGAGCACTGATGCGTTTTTCACTGTGAGAGATGAATTAATATCTTACAATTCTGTCAAAAACTAATTATTTCAAATTGCAAATTTAAAACTGCAGCGCTCCATTCAAAGAATTACGTTGCTTGAAGAGTTTATTTTGTTATTTAATTTTATTATATTATTACTAACATTTCTTAAAATTTGAAGGTTATAAATGACATTAGTTTTTTAATAAGGAACCTATTATAAATTGAACTTTGAACGATCCTTAGTAGCTACAGGTTTCCTTAGTTACCATTCTTTAACCAAATTCGTATCTATGAACCTGCCTTCATGGGTGCCCATAGAAAATTTTTCAAGGGAGGGCACGGTTTAAAAAACAACCCTGGATTAAGTTTACAAGAGGAAATAAATTCTTATTTTTGATTTTACGAAAAAATGCTTAAAACGTATATTTCAGTTATTAAATGTTTTAGTTTAATGCAAGGTTCTTTTATTATATTTTTTTTTGTGTTTCATGCTCCTATTAATACATATATTATAATGAATGAAACCTTATTATAGCAGGCTTTGAAATATTGACGAAACTGAAAATGAACCTGTAAATAATATGTCAAAACTACCCTTAAAATTAGAGCAATTACACCAGCGCCATCTATAGTTTCCACCTAGTTCCGCGTATAATTTTCATGTTTTCGAGTTTGTTATGACATAATCTATTTTAAAAAAAGCACATCTATCACTGGAAAAAACCATTTTGTACCTTTGCTCTCTAACTAATAGCTTTGGCTATGAAACTCTGGCCGCGGCAGTAAATCTGCTACTTTTTACCTTGTTAAATAAATAACTATTTTCTCTCAAATCATTTGTAACGCAATGACTGCAACAAAATTATTTACCGCTCAGCTGTAAGTGAATTTTATAATTTTAGGTTTGTAAAAGTTTTGGAAAAGTTTCATTCCTCTGTAATGTTACTTCAGTTGTTCTCAACAGAAGAATGGAAAATGCACGATGATAACACTAGAGAACTATTCTTCTCTCTGGATAAAAAAGACCAAGAAATATTTAACTTTGATGTAAAACAAATCGAATGGGACTTGTACCTTTTATACAACCTACGATTCGTGAGAATCAATTTGATGCAGGACCCTATTAGCACAGTTACAGAAGGAAGAAGGAAACATCGAAGGTAATAACTAATTACTTCATTTAATTCATTATTTGTATTTATGTTTTCTTTTCTTTTTCAGATTCCGAATTGTTAATTACATTCTATTTGCACTAGTCATATATTTCTTGTATTACTATGTATATTGTGCTATATTTTGAAATTATTTTAATGTATTTTATTTGTGGTTTATTGAATTCTTATTTTGGCTGGTTAATATTATATTGAATGTGGTACGAGGACTATCTATGTATATGTTGAAACAAATTGAAATAAAAGTTATAGATCACTAATTTCTTCATTTAAATCAGTCTCCACATTACATTATTGTTATTTAGTTACTGGTAAAACATCGCCAACAAGGCCTGGAATGTCACGCTGGTGTCCAAGTAAAACGAATGTTGCCAAATTTTGCGGCGATTTTTTCAACTATTTTGGTGACCGGTACGACATTGATCAAGTCTTCTTATATGAAAATACATTGAAGCAACCAAATTTAAGTGAAGAAAACAAAAGTCTCAGAAAAAGTATTCCTCCAGTGGTATTTATTATTATTATTATTAAAATTAAAATTATGACATTTATATTCACCATTTGTAAAATAAGTACTAAGGGTAAATAAATGTTTATTCTTTTGCAGTATTTTTTTTCTGTTTATCCAATATCTAACTATCAAAAATGATGTTTCTATATGGAGTGAATTACAGACATATATAACATCACTCTATATCAATAAATCCCATTAAATGAGGTTGCACGAACACTATAACCATTCATAAAACCTTCACTGATCAGATTAAGTAAATAATCAGTCCTCGTCAAACATTCAAATCCTGACACAAAATCCTCACGAAAACGACATTCATAGTTCCCTCCTTACAAGATCTTTTTTTTTCTGTGGCTTCTTTGGCGGACCAATTATTTAGGTCAATGCCGCAATTACGCCCTGATCTGCGTTTTAGGTATTATGGTCAACAGCAACGCGGTTTTTCTCTGGACGGTAACCCATCCAAGTACTACCCGCGCGCAACGTTACTTAACTCGCGTTATCACTTAGATCAGTTCCAACGAGCCATGGCTGTATTTCCTATTTCAGTAACAACGAATTGAAATTCATGTCAAAATATAGGCGAAGTGTGTTAGTTCACATATTTTTATCTGGAGTGAGATTCTAAATCGGGATCTTTGGATTCGAATATGGTAATGGTAACTACACCCACCACACTACCAGATAATTATGACTATTCTGTAAATTAATGAGAGTTCATAATTGGAACAAAGTACATACATATTAAGTGTTAGGACACATTATATATATTTTGTTGGATCGAAATATTTAATAATAACAATAAAAACATATCTAGAAGGCGGTGTCGAGTAAAAAGCAAATAGGTGCGCTCAGCACGTCCGGCGATGGTCAACGGTCACTGGATAGAGATACTTTTACCTGCGACATTGAATAATCCCGATACTTTCACTGCTTTTCTTGATTTGTGTACTCGTATTTATATCTCGAACGTTAGACTTGGTACTTGATCTTTCAGATTCTCACATGTATACATGCCATATAATAATATTAAGATATACTTTTACACATGTTACTTATATCCAGGCCCGGCAGTTCATTTTTTCGCCGAGTGGGTAGTTGACCTGGGTGGGGTCCCCCCCCTCCTCCCCCCCTACCTCCCACCGAAAATGTATTTGAAAAGAAAAATACACATTTTAATCGTAATTTATTTTCGCAAAGTAGAAACAAAATGGCGCTTTGCATTTTTTAAATATATACATTGAACTTGTAATATGTACATTGTCTTGTTTGTTTATTTTTTCAAAGCGAAAACAGCGGTACGCTTCACGTTTAACCTAATGCGCACGCGCGAAGCGCAAACTTTTCCCGCCGTAAATTCAAAAGTAAAAATTTGATCATATTCATTAATAAGTATGAAAAGTCAACTGAAATAATGTTACACTGACAGAATTGTATCAATGAGGATTTAAACATTGAAATATAACAAAAACTTTCTTTCATTTTGTTTAACCATTTTACAACTATTGTTAAATGATGTGCACTGCATAAAAAGGGATATTGATGGTTAGGAAGTGAGGTATTTCTGGAATTCGGCATTTATGAAATATTTTTCACATCCAAAATCCCGAGTGGGTACTTTACCCACTCGGAGTGTCCCGAGTGGGTACTACTCCCCAGCTACCCACATTATCTGCCGGGCCTGCTTATATCATTACAATTTATTTTACAATAAATAAATTTCTGTTATTATAGCGTTATTGGATATTAATGTTGTACAGCTGCATAGCAAATTTAGAAAATGTTTAGAAAATATAAATATCATTTATCAATGTCATATTATATTTTGTCAAATAAACAGATTTTAAATTACTATACTAATTAATAAAAATTCATATTCTATATTATTTAAAGCAATTCATCACATGTATATTGATTATTAACAGTGGTGGCGCCAGGGTGGGGCAAGAGTGAGCACCAGCTTACCCTATTACGGCCTGTACCCTACCACGTGCCCACTTAACTATTTTAGAATAATGTTAAAAAATGTACTTAAATTATAAGAAATGTGTACCCATATGGGGTGGCTAGCTCAGTGGTATGAAGTCGGCCTGTGGATCCTGAGAACCCTGGTACGATTCCCACAGGCGACAAACAATTATCATAATTTCAAAAACTACCCCTGTGGCTCCTCCACCACTACAATCTTTGGGGGCCGTGATTTGACAACTGGTAACCGCACTTCACGCGTAAAATATATCACTTACCGAGATCTGCTTTGGCAGAGTGCCACACCCAGTAATGGGTAGAAGGCGTGATGATATATTTATTAAATTTATTTTAGATAAATGACTATTCGTAGTATTTACAATTATAATTTAATAATTAATATATTAGAAATAACGCTCAAACAAGTGGCAATATCTACTTAATGTGAAGTGTAAATAAAATTGCGAATTTTTAAAATATTTTTTTATTTGAAATCCATATATTATGTAGTATCTGCCACTTATTTTTTTTTTCGTGAATTATTGAAACATCCTGACGTTTTAATAATCCTATGTTTGTATGCCTACGCTTAAAACAAAAACTAAAACTAACTAGGAATTGTCTGACATTTTTACGGTGTCAAAAATGTCAAGGTTATGACAAACACCAAAAACAGTAACTAAGTTAAGAGTTGTGAATGAAATTTAATAGAGTAGATATTATTTTATTTCAGTTACTTTAGTACAAGGTGTCAGTACAAGGGTACTGCTCCGGATACTTGATTAAGGAATGACTCTGCAGTATGGTAATAAAATTAAATAAACATATAATTATATATTCGTTAACAATACATCATTATCATATACATAGAAGAATTAATTTTTTTTATTAAAAATTAAACGTAGGTACAAGAAATACATTATTTATGTTTTCACAATGTACTCATAATTATTCCTAAACGATACAGAACAAAACATATAAAAATTGAAAACGGAAAATTTGTATTTAGACGGTATCACCAACTCTAAAACAGCTTAACAAATTACTTAATAGCGAATGATGTCTCTTCTAACACCAGTAACTGAATTTTATAAAGACGCGACAGTTTTTTTAACTGGAGTAACAGGAGTTGTTGGCAAAGCAGTCCTTGAAAAATTATTAAGAAGTTGTCCGGATGTTAAAAGGATCTACGTTTTAATTAGACCGAAAAAAGGACTTAATAATGAAGAAAGATTAGAAAAACTCTGTAATACCGCAGTAAGTAAATTTATTAAATAGTTCTTCTAAAAATGTATTCCAGTTTAAATGAAATCATGATAATTTCTTGTGTTCTGTTTCGGCTATCCTTTGCATAATTTCTTTATAAATATAGTTGATACATGCCGTTAAGGGAAATATTTGGTAGTTAAGTTGGTGACAGTGATTTACAATTGATTTTGTCCTAGATATTATAAAATTGTGTTTTTTACTTTCTTATACGCAGTATAAGGAAGTATTGGAATCATGAAAAAAATCGTTGACGAGATTTTCGCGGAAATACGTGTTTTGAGGTCCACTGAATCCGTTTTGATAATTTTCTCAATGATGTCTGTGTGTGTGTGTGTGTGGATGGATGGATGGATGGATGGATGGATGGATGTGTGTCCGAGTGTGCAATATCTCATGAACGAGATAAGATTTGTTAACGAAACTTGGTAATTATAAGTTTCATGAAAATACGAAGAGCTGAGTTGATTTTGAATGAAATTGAAAAACCGGAAGAGGAAGTTTACTGGACACACAAAACAATAAATTCCATTTATTTCAAAAATGGAATCAGTTACGAAAAAAAGTTTCAAACAAAAAATGTTAGCAAAAATATTTGGAACATAAAATGTTATTTGCAATTTTCTTGTATATGCGTCTAATTTTGAGAAAAGCTAATTTTTATATTTAATAATATATTCGAATAATCATAGTAGCAATAGAAACAAAAAACAAAAACATGTTTCACATTTATATGTCAAATAATAATTGTCAAACGCAAGGAGCAAGTCATAAGTGTTCAATTCAGCGTTTTTGATATTAAATATGCTGTGTATAAGAAAGTCGTGTGGTGACCACACCAGATTTTTTTATTTTGTCATTTACCTACATATTTTGTGTATTTAATGCAGTTATACCAACCTATGTCAACAATAAATGTCACTTATCGCATTCATTGTGAGTGAGATAAGTACTTTATTAACGAATTAGTGTGTTTTTGGAAATATTAAAGCACTAGTACTTTCATAAAGTACTTATCGCACTCAAAATGATAGTTACCATGGTTTCACTTAAATTTTGTAAATGTTATTATGAGAACTGTCAATTCTAAATGATGTTTGGTTTAATTTTAATTTATTTACTAGTCTAAGATAAAATCTTGTGCGATATATGTGTCATAACGCATCATTAAGATACTTAATGATGCTTTATCACACTAATATCATTAATAACTATTAATAGATATATCAGAAGTTAGCAATAATAAGCGTATTCCATTTGCCATTTGGATCAGATCTAACTTACATTTAATGAATCAAATCATTTATTTATTTCGCTGGATTACTTCACTAATTCTATTTTCGGTAATAGAATTACTCATTTTAAGTTATTTTGTAGTAATTCACTCCAATAAATGCATCAGTTTGCTTAATTCAGTTCATTTCGTCATGTTGTCTAATTCATCTGAACTGATTTAAATGAACCAAGTGGCAAATGGAATACAGCTATTATTCCTCAAATTAAAAAATACGGATTAATTTGAAAAAACTTAACTAAACTGACCAGGTAACCAATAATGAAATTCTGTGATAAATTTAAAAGTTTATAGATTCGTAAATCTGTAAATAAAGAATAAAATCGCATCAGTATTAGTTAATAATGTCTAACATATTTCATAAAGTTACAAAGTTCGTTTCGATTTTGTTCATCATTTACAAAATCTATGGATTTATACTGAATTTCACCATAATTATAATTTTTTTTCAGTTTTTTGACAAACTAAAGCGTAATAATCCCAATTTTAAAAGTTATATTTCAATTATAAATGGCGATTTAGCAGAAGATAATCTAGGACTTTCTGGAAATGACCTAAATATTCTAATAAATGAGGTAATACTAAAACATATACACCACGCTATGTCTCATGAAATGGGGTAGCACGAACCTGTGAACCATTCCTGGAATAGTGTTTTCTACAACTAGTAGGAAAACTAATATTTTTCTGAACTATACTGGCAATTGTGAGACAAGGCATTAACCGAGTCCTTCAACCACTGGAGTCCGAAAACATTCACTATTTTTTATCCAATCGAATTAAACAAAAAATTATTATTATTTTATTTTTAAAGGTCACTTTTTCGGCCTAAAACATTTTATACAAATTTTTTAAGTATCTTAATATTAAAATTGTGGCGATTTCATTTTTCCTTCCACAATTCTACAATAGTAATAATAACAAAACAACCCGTGAGATATAACATTAATATCTTACGTTGCCTATGGTAACCGTGAAATATAAAAAGATGTATGCAATCTACAATATCTACATAGCAACGATGTGCATATAATAAGTAAATAGGCGTATTCCATTTGCCATTTGGATCAGATCTAACTTACATTTACTGAACCAGATCTCTTAATTACTTCGCTAAATTACTTCGCTGAATTTATTTCCAGTACTAGAGTAACTGATTCTAATTTATTTTGAAGTAATTCACCTCAATAACTGCATCTATTTGCTTCATTCAGTTCATTTAGTCATGTTGTCTAATTTATTTGAACTGATTTAAAGTGGCAAATGGAATACAGCTAATATCTTAATGGTCGTAAAATAGTTATTTTTGTATGAAGTGAGCGAAATGATTATTTTTATGTTGCCCTGAGACTTTTAGTCTAGACCGCCAAGTCGTACCGACTGCGCCAAGAAATAAGAATTTCATCTACGAAATACAAACAACATTTTTTCTACAACTGTCAAAAAAGAATAGTATAATAATGAGAGCTTAATGCATCAAAATATTCACTTATATCAGAGTTTTAGTGTATGTCCTATGTTAAAACCCTATATTCCCCATTTCTGGGCCCATCCTGTAGAATAACGATATTTTATCATTATATGAGTGTGACAATCTCCGTAAGTGATTTTTTGGAAATTTTAGGTGAATATTATAATTCATATCGCAGCGACGGTAAAATTTGATGAAAAATTAAAGGTAGCCACTCAACTGAATATTGTTGCTCTGAAGTGTCTCCTAGGAATTAGTAGAACGATTCTTAATTTAAAAGTAATTATAATTTATTGATATACTATCTTATCTAGCTACATAATAGTCAATATACTCTATACATTTTAGTCTTTTGTCCACGTATCTACAGCATTTTCACATTGCTATAAATCTGAGATAAAAGAAGAATTCTACGAACCTGTGAGAGAACCGAATGAATTCATTGAATATGTGCAAAAGACAAATGAAGAAGAAATAGACGAAGCCAGGTACACTAAATGTCAAAATCATACTTTAAATTGGGTAGCACAAACCCTCGCTGCACTTGATATAAAGTTTAATTTTTGTTACACCAGTTAACGTCTTATTAATAATAGAACTTTTTAGCATCCTAGGAGAATATCCTAACACATACACCTACACCAAAGGATTAGGTGAAGAAATAATTAGAACGGATGGGAAAGGATTGCCCATATGTATTGTACGACCATCTATTGGTAAATTATTTTCAGATATACAAATAATAGTTATTTATGTACCAAGGGTGAAAACAGGCGCCTCGCGCTAATAACATGCTCAGGGCCAGAAACGCTAATTTCACCCGTGGTACATACAATATTTTATGCACAACAAAATTACATTTAATTATATGTACAAAGATTCAAATATGTAAATAGATTATATGTCAAAATGATATTTTGCAGAATTAAGTATTCACATTAAACAGAAATTGTCATTTTATTATTTCTAGTCCGACTCGATACCACTGAGGCACCTACCCCATGTAATGTATTTGTTTAATTTTCTAGTGCTGGGTCCATGGGCAGAACCAATACCAGGATGGGTGGATAATTTGGCTGGTCCATTAGCGGCATTGTTAGGAGTGGGTTTAGGAATTATACATGTAAATCTAGTGAATGTAAGCAAACGGGTTGATTTCATACCTGTTGACATGACAGTAAATACCATCATCGTAGCAGCGACAACCAACGCCAAGCAAACCAAGTCAGTATACACTGAAAGATTTATTATTATTTCAGCACTAAGCAATGTTTAGTTGCGGCGAATTATTCATTACCTGTTCTTCAATAGCCACTTTCTTCCTCTCCTCTATCATAATCAAATTAACCAAGTTAAAATTTTGACAAGTCGTATTTTTTAAAAGTATAAAAAACACGTTTCATAAGGCCTGTTATCGCACAGCGGCTCGTTTACTAAATTTGGACTCGTGCGTTATCAGATTGTCTTATAAAACTACTTCTTTAATATAATATCTATTGTAAATTAAAACAAATTCTATAAATTTTAGCGTCAAAAGATGATAATCCATAATTATCATCTACCTAATATCCGTGGTGCATAAATAACTTATATGCATTACTATAATCATATCTATTGTAAATTAAAACAAATTCTATATAAAAATAAAATCATGTATGAACCATGAGGGTTAAACGATGATAATCCATAATTATCATCTATCTAATGCCCTTGATGCATAAATTACTATAAAAACTTGGCTAACAGTCTCTTTTGAGATGTTTACTCAAAATTTAAGTGTTCGACAGAAGTATATAGAAAATATGGGTTTACAGAGACGACAATATCAAAATCTATCAAATAGTAACGGAAAATTCAAACCCAATAACGTGGGCTGACTATACATCATGGTCGCGCCTCTTAGGTAATGCATACGAATCACCAAAAGCAATATGGACTCACTTCTTAATATCTGCAAAGACTGTAAATGTTTTTCTGATATACGAATTTTTTCTGCATACCGTCCCAGGATATATACTAGACTTTTTACTGAAAATTCAAGGAAAAAATACAATGTAAGTATATATCGCTTCATTTCTATTGATTACAAACATATAGTCAGTCAGATTTGAAATTGAATAACTCCTTTTTAAAAAATTGCAAAGATTTAAAAGAAAAAGTCTCAATAGTTTGAACATTTTTTAATCTTAAGGCGGTTGACTAGTAGTCTTTCAAATACTGAAAAACACTGGTTAATTTTTCAATTAAATGCAAACTTGCAATTTTGTCTAATTCCACTTTTAAATTTAAGTTTACAATATTTTTTTATTTTTTTCGTTTAAAGTTTATTTAAATTGTATGTCTTATAATTCAAATATAACATTAAACTTTTTAAAAACTATTAAACAATTATCATAACATTGATTGCAATTTTAATAGGAAAACAAATTTCATGTTTTACACAATTGAAGATATACCATGAGTCTGGAACAAAATGGCTCAACATTTGAATATTTCATGTAAAATTTTTGAGAAAAATGCATATTAAATTGACATTAATATAATTTAAATCGCATAGAAATCAGCGTGCTATGAAATAAATAAATGACCAATAAAAAGTATTTGTTTTTTAAACAGTCGTATTATCATTTAATAAGGAATCAAATCAAGAAAAATATTGATTTGCTCATTTGTATAGCAGTCTATATGAGAATTTCGTATTTCTAGGTTTTTAAAAATTTATAAAAAGTATAATTTATCTGTAATGTTACTTAAATTCTTCACATCACAAGAATGGAAAATGCACGATGACAACACTAGAGAACTATTCTTCTCTCTGGATACAAAAGACCAAGAGATATTTAACTTTGATGTAAAACAAATAGAATGGGACTTGTACTTTTTATACAATCTACGATTCTTGAGAATCAATTTGGCGCAGGACCCTATTAGCACAGTTATAGAAGGGAGAAGGAAACATCAAAGGTAAGGACTAATTACTCCATTCAATTCATTCACTGAATTTATGTTTTGTTTTATTTTTCAGATTCAGAATTGTTAATTACATTCTACTGTCACTATTCATATATTCCATGTATTACTATGTATATTGTGCTATATTTTGAAATTGTTTTAATGTATTTTAATTGTGGTTTATTAAATAATCTTATTTCGGCTGATTAATATTATAATGAATGTGGTATGAGGAATATCTATCTATATGTTGAAACAAATTGAAATCAAAGTAGATCACTAATTTCTTCATTAAAATCAGTCTCCACATTTCATGATTGTTATTTAGTTATTGTTAAAATGTCGTCAATAAGACTTGGAAAATCACGCTGGTTTTCAAGTAAAAATGGAGAAACAAATATTACAAAATTTTGTGGCGCTTTTGGTGATCGGTACGACATTGATCAAGTCTTCTTATTTAAGGTAGTTTCAGCGTAAACAAAATTTTTACAAATCTGAATGAAACTTGGCGTATGTAAAGATGGGATAGTCATACGCATCCTGTTAAAATATAAGTCACATTCATCGTCTGTGAACAAATATATTCGCTTGTAAATTTGAGTTCTTATACACGGGACTTATGGCGATCGTCATTCAGAATCGCACTTATTTGGTTCGTGTACCTATAAAAATGTATAGTTTCATTTAAAAAACTAATATGATGTTCTAGAACTATCCAAGTATATTGTATCAAAAGGAGAAAGTGTTTCATCCTTGAGTAATGGATATATAGCCATCACTAAGTCTTGTTTTTAACGAAAAATGAAGGATCCCAATTTATAGTGGTAACCCCCACGGTAGCGCGGTATTTAAAAATGCACTAGACCAACAACCTGTAAACAATTCTTGATATTCAAATCATAATAGGTATAAAACAATTATTTTCCTTCCTCGAGCATCAGTTTCGCCACTCGACCACCAATATCGCCACCGTCACACTAGAACTACCTTAAATACTTCGGAGCAACCAAAAATAAGTGAAGAAAGCAAAAGTCTATCCTGAGAAAAACTACACATCGAGTGGTATTTATTATTGTTATTAAAATTATATTCTTTATATTCACCATTTGTAAAACAGGTAATGAAGGTAAATTACAGTTTATTCATTTGTAGTTTTTTTTTCCAATTATGACAAATATCTTCAAAACTACTTTATAAATTAAACAGGGTCCTTTATTGGAACAATATAAAGATTTCTTAGGACACACTGTATATTTTATTGGATGGAAATATTTAATAATAACAATAAAAACGTATCTAGAAGGCGATGTCCAGTAAAAAGCAAATAGGTGCGCTCAGCACGTCCGGCGATGGTCAACGGTCACTGGATAGAGATACTTTTACCTGCGACATTGAATAATCTCGATACTTTCACTACTATTCTTGATTTGTATCTTATATATCAAGCGTTAGACCCAATACTTGCTCTCTCATAAACACGCATACACATACATACCCTCCTCACATATATACATATATCTATTAATAATATAAAGATAAACTTTTACACGTGTTATTTATTATTACGATTTATTTTACATAAATTAAATTTCTGTTATTATAACGTTATTGGATATTAGCACAGCTGTACAACAGATTTAAAAGATGTTTAGAAAATATAAACAACATTTGTCAATGTCAAATTATACTTTGTCAAATGAACATACTTAAATTATTATACTAAATTAATAAAAATTCATATTTTATATTATTTAAAGCAATTTATCAGATTTATATTGATTATTTTTTAATAGACCGGTTTTCTATCTCCAGATAAAATAAAACAAAAAAATATCACATCGAAATCGTAACGTAAATAAATAAATAAAATATGTATGTCATCACGCCTTCTACCCATTACTGGGTGTGATATCCTGCCGTAACAGATCTCAGGAAATGATATATTTTGCTCGTGAAGTGCGATTACCAGCCATCAAATCACGGCCCCCAAGGATGTTAGTAGAGGAGCTACAAATTTTTGTCAAACATTTTTGAAATTTAAAATGCACATCTTCATATCTCGTTTAGTTTTTGAGATATAGCTTTGAGAAAATACAAAATTTTATTTATGTAACTATTAATAAAAAATAATTTAATTTTAATAATCAAATAATTATAAAATTAAAATTAAAAAAAATATAAATTACATCATCACGCCTTTTACCCATTACTGGATGTGGCCCTCTGCCGAAGCAGATCTCAATAAGTGATTTATTTATGTGCGGGAAGTGCGTTTACCAGTCGTCAAGTCACGGCCCCCAAAGATGTTAGTAGGAGGCCCAGAGGTAATTTTTAAATTGGTGAAAATGTTTGTCGATTGTGGAAATCGAACCAGTGTTCTTAGGATTCATAGGCCGACTTGATACCACTGAGCCATTACCCCATAATTATAAAATCACTGCTCTTAAATAAATAAGACTAGACTTAATTTGGACCTAATATTCTATGGATATTTTCGTTCCTCTAATAGACTTTCAAACGCATTCTTATTTTACAAGTTTTTCTAGTTTCTAAAATATTTCCTCAGCTCTTTATCATCTTATATTTCTAAATCATTCCAAGAGAAATGAACTATTTCATACAACAGCCATTTCAACTTGTAGTTAGTTACTCGTAGATCAAGTCACTTCTTAAAAAGTAAACTTCATCCTCAGACTAACCAGAAGTAGACGGAGAACAACGGCGTTTCTTGTGAAGTACAAAGGGTTAGAATAACTGGTGGATGAGGTGGGTGCGCGGCAAAGAGCTAGCACCACTTGGTATTATGCAGGTTGCATTTTTGTTGATGACAGTTATCAGACGCGAGCATTTTATTTATTTAAATACAAACGTGCGTATACAAAACACTTAATATGTCAAAAACTAACCTTTACTTTGATGTATGAAAAGTAAGTAATTGAATATAAAAATAACTACACAAATGTTTGCAACTTGCATAACATCAAAGTGTACTCGCTCCTTGCCGCGCACCCGCCTCACCAACAAGTTACTCCAACTCTTTCTACTTCACAACACTGCATTGACTTGAATACGGCAGAATTTGTCTACTTATGGTTAGTCTGAGACTTCATCTAATATTCACAGCAAATACTACCAATACAAATAAACGATCTCCTCAATTAATTCGCTTAATGCACACTTTCTTCGTAATAAGGCAAGGCCACAGCGATTAGCATTGCTTCAGTTGCTAACAACGTTCATTATTTTATTGCACTTTGATGCTTCTAGCGCTGCAGTTTTATTTTACTTTCGTTGTTTCGTTGCCAAGGTGTTGAATTCCAGAATGTGCATTATTCCGCGGTAGGCGATTGTCAGTTGTTCAGTTGCGGCAATTAACTTAGTGAATGTATTGTTCCACTGGGAGGGGTTATGCCTACTTTGATTTATGGAACAAATGCCGCTAGCTTGTTTATTGTATTGTTTCAGGATTACTATACACGAATATAACTTTTTCCCAGTAAATATTCATACCATACGTTCTAAGTAAACACGAGAAGAGATACGTGTTTAACATGAAAATTAGTTATTTTGCAAATCGATTTGGTTTGGCAAACAATTAGAGGAATTAATTCAAATATTATGGGGTGGCTAGCTCAGTGGTATGAAGTCGGCCTGTGGATCCTGAGAACCCTGGTTCGATTCCCACAGGCGACAAACAATTTTCATAATTTCAAAAAGCTACCCGTGTGGCTCCTCCACCACTAACATCTTTGGGGACCGTCTGGTAACCGCACTTCACGCGCAAAATATTATCACTTACCGAGATCTGCTTCGGCAGAGTGCCACACCCAGTAATGGGTAGAAGGTGTGATGACATATTTATTTATTTTACTTTTATTCAAATATTTCCTGAGAATGTTTTTTTGTTATTTCCTACGTTTAACGGCTATGTCTCTATTTGGGCCATAAGGTAAATGCTATAAATCAACCTTTCTCAAACTTTTTTGTGCAAGGACCTCTTTATTATTATTATTGAGGACCCCAAAGATATATTTCTTTTAATACAACATAAATGAAAATAAATAAAAAACGTTATAAAAGTATTTAATGAAACACTAAAAGTTACAAACCGGGTGGTGCTTGGGAAGGGCGAACATAGGGGTTTTACCATAGAATATTAGTTTTATTCAATTTCCTGCACTCCTATTAATTTTACCGAAAAGGTGTAAAGACGTTCAAAATTAAAAGATGCATATCAAGCAGTTATTACGTTCTTTATTTAAAAGAAAATATCGTCCCCTTTACTGTGAAAATATAACGATCGATAAAGAATATCTGATCTCACCAAAATATACGCAATCTTATACCCTCACAACGATTTTGTTTAATTAGTTAGATTAAATGATTATTTCAAGACATAATATCAATATTCCTTACTTATTGTATACTCGGTATACACTATAATACTGAAAAGCTAAAATCATTTTTAATCTGTACCTATTATAACATTCCTTTGTATCTCGAAAACTTTCCAAGAAGACAATAGAAACATTCTAACACTAAATGAAAGGATTGTTTAAATAATCAATCATAGTAATAAACTTAAAATTTAATAAACATGAAACATCATCAATATATTACCTGTATTCCATTTGCCACTTGGTTAACTTAGATCATTTCAGATAAATTAGACATGACTAAATGAACTGAATTAAAAAAACTACTGCACTTATTAGGGTGGATTACTTTAAGCTAAATCCGAATCAGTAAATCTAGTACTGGAAAAAAAAAAAGCGAAGTAATTTAGTCAAATAAGTAAGTGATCTGGTCCAGTAAGTATAAATTAGATCTGATCCAAATGACAAATGAAATACGCCTAGTATTACAAATAATTAATTGCATACAATAATCAAAATTAAAATCAAAATAATTTAAAATCAAATCACAAATTATAGTAATGTTTAAATGATTATCTCAATACGATACGATACTTAAAAATGTTAATTCAAATACTAAAAAAAAAACTAGTTAGAATCGCTTTCTCATCATTTGCAACGTGTACAAAAATTGGTTGTTTTCGATGTGCCGATAATTTGAGTGGGAACTTTTTCTATAGCGATTTCATTATTTGTCCCAGATACAAGTTTGAGACGAGAGTTCTATAAATTCATGCAGAAATTTAAATTATATATTTGCGTTTTTGTTTACTTGCAAGTTTCCTGTTTTTGTTCACAAGAAAATGAGTGCACACATTATTTGAATAATTATGAATTAAATATTTATATAGGTATTGTTTTTCCTTAAAGACAATTTATACTAATTTAAATATAATAGGCTGTACGTCCACTAGTTAATTTAATCAAGCAAACGGACAGTGTATTTTTTTTTTGGAGAGAAATTTTCCTTCAATTTATATTCAAAGCAAAACACCTTTTCTATTAATCACTATTATGACCATCATCCATAGAGGTTAAAGAAAACATAAAATATGCAACAAGGTAATTAATTTTTCACGCAAAATTAAATTACAAATTATGATTTCTCCACAACACAGATGGCGCTAGATTACAACATTCCTAAGATAAAAACAAAAATGAAAAATCGACGATCGCATTTCAAAGCCGTCATCAACATAGAAATAAAACGTAGCTGCACTTTCTTATTTTTATTTATTTTTTTTGTTTGTGGTGAATGTTGACCTTACTATAATTTGAGCAAACTCGTTCGGTTTTTGTTTCGAATCCAATTAATTCTTCTTCATTATTTTACTTAATTGGTTATTATAATTATCTTATTACCGTAAGTATTATAATTTGCAAGTATTATATTCGCAAATTATATATTATTTCAGCGAATTTTGGTAAATTATTCTTTATAACTATGAGAAAATTAATTGCTAAATTAATTTAATTTACCAGATTTGAATTGACTACTTTATTTTTAAATCTTCAAAAGTTCTTTTGGAAAGCTAATAATTTAAAAATTCGATACTATTTTCAAAACAACATGACAAAAATAAAATAAATATATCAACACGATTTCTAGCCATTACTGAGTGTGGCACTGTACCGTAGCAGATCTTCGACTCGTGCGTTAACAGATTGACTTATGAAACTATTTCTTTAAAAAAAAAAAAAATGTACCATCACGCCTTTTACCCATTAATGGATCTGGTACTCTGTAGAATCAGATCTCAGTAAGAAATATATTTTGCGCGTGAAATGCGGTTACCAGCAATCAAATCACGGCCTCCAAATATATTTGTGAAAGGGGAGCCACAAGGGTAGTTTTTTTAAATGTTGTGAAAATTGTTTGTCAGCTGTGAGAATATACTGAGCCACCTACCCCATCCAGTTCTTTAATATACTATTAACTACAATTGTGTAGAATTCACTTTCAAAAACAAGCGCAGAGCAACACTCTCTTCCTTTCTTATCTTTTTATTTCATTTTTAGTTACTGCATTGTGTGGACTTTTCTTTCATATACAAGAGCAGGCTATCGCTTTCATCTTTTCTGATCTTTGTAGATTCATTATTAGATTCGTTGTTAGGAGTAAGCGTGAGTAATTTGAGATGTTTTGCGTATATTTTATGTAAGTCGAAGAAGGAAGATGAATGATAAGTGAATAGGAGTGATTGGATGGATGTGATTGAAGGTTTGTTGTGTGATAAATGATTTCGGGTGAAATAAATAAATGAGTTTATATGGAGTGATCTATGAATGTGGTTAAAGTGAGGGGTGGTGTGTTTGGATGAGAATGTTTGAAGAGGACTGATTATTTGATGTCTTTAATAAGTTAATGTTTTATGAATGATTTTAAGGTTCGTGCTACCCCGTTTGATGGGTTCTAGCGTTATACTCTCCTATTTATTGATTGATAATTTGTATGTATTTTTGTTATGTCAATAGAGGTCCCATATTGGAACAGCATTAGACTTGAACCACATAGTAACCGTAGCTCAGTTACTAAGTGCATATAACCAGAGTTCCTAGATCCCAGGTTCAAATCCTGGCGGTATTTAAATTTTTCTCTCCATAACTCAATTTGATACCAGCAAATCTTAAGTATTTATGTTTGTCTCACGTTAATCGCCTAGTCATAGGACATCATGAGTTTATTTACTTACTTAAAATATTGTTTATTCAATTCTGACATTAAACTTTTCAATCCGCTAACGAGCTGAATGTAAACAAACAAACAAACATTACAATTACTCGAAGAGTTATACAATTTTTATTTACCCACATATACTCGTATGTCTTGCATACGTGAACCGGTAGCAATGAGACACATGATGTGAAAGTTAAACACAAGAAGCCGTCGCTTTAATTTCCTTCACCTTGACTCCGGTTGGCTGTACCCCTGTCTCCTACACGCACCGCCGCCGCTGGTGACCGTTAAGGCAGGTCACGGATAACGCAATCCGTTAGGTAGGAAATTGAAAAAATGCAGACGGAGACAATTATAACGTTATAAAACAGTTGTTTTTTTGTTATTAGTTTAACGATGATTATGTTTTGTTTTATTTATTTTTACTATTCTGCACCAGAGGACCTGAATCCCAATTAGAGAACAAAGGTCCTATGTAAAACTAATAAGAACGAAGCACATTCGAATAAAAGAAGAAACTATTTAGTTTTTAATGTTAATCTCGAATATTGTTCGAGGTCTATCTCTGACATGCGCACAAGAGCAATAAAGAAGGTCTATTGAATACTAAGAATTTTTTTTTCTATGTGGTACTACCAATGGCCTTGAATCACTTTATTTATCAAGGGAGTTCTTGTCATTTTTATTTCCCTTAATAGATAATGAAATACATAAATAAATAAATAAATATATCATCACGCCTTCTA
Organism: Pterostichus madidus; assembly: GCA_911728475.2. Lineage (NCBI taxonomy): Eukaryota > Metazoa > Arthropoda > Insecta > Coleoptera > Carabidae > Pterostichus > Pterostichus madidus. The sequence continues at coordinate 32,209,642 of OU452312.1, forward strand.
CCCATTACAAGGTGTGGCACTCTGCCGAAGCAGATCTCGGTAAGTGATATATTTTAGCACGTGAAGTGCGGTTACCTACCGTCAAATCACGGCTCCCAAAGATTTTAGTGGAGGGGCAGCCACAGAAGTAATATTAATGTGGTGAAAATATTTGTCAGCAGTGGGAATCCAACCAGGGTTCTCAAGATGAACAGGTCGACACGATACCACTGTGCCACCTACTCCATATGATATACATTAAGTAATGATTTTGATAAGAATAAAGTTAACATTATTTACCGGTTGTGTATAATAAAATATTACTCCTCGGACACTGAAGTGGGATTCACTTCTGTAAGATAATTGATGCAATATAATAGATATGCCCCTACGGCTTTATCCCTAAAAATTCGGGTAATGAAAATGCGAATTTTTGGTTGAACCAGTTTAAAAATTGAAATTATTTAAAATATGGTTCTGTATAATTCAGACTACGGCAAATCGAATGCCGTTGAGCGCATCTTCATATCTTTTTTAGTTTTCGTGTTAGAGCGATTTTAGACTATTTTCAAATCTCAATTTTGAAAGCCCATATCTCGAAAACTAAGATAGATATTTTAGACTATTTTCAAATCTCAATTTTGAAAGCCCATATCTCGAAAACTAAGATAGATATTGAAATGCGGTTTGAACGAGTGTATTTCTCGTGATCTAATTAACTTGTACTGAAATTTTGAAATTTTTGAAAATTTAGCAATCTTTTTGAAAATTTTCTTTTACCCATATTTCAAAATTTTTACGAGATATTGAAAATCTGTAAACATCAGTAGATTTCTCGCGTAAAAGTACATATGTATGTGAAATTTCAGAATTTTTGCTCGACGGATACAATTTTTAGAGCAAAAAAACTAAAAATGGCCTAAATTCGTAAAAATCTTAAGGGGTACCCCTTCAAAAAAACTTAAAAAACAGTGATTTTTCGTTTTTTTGTAATAAAATCTTTACCTGTGCGAATTTTTGCCTGAAATTTTGCATACCTATGTACTTTTACGAGAGGAATTCACTGGTGTTCACAGATTTGCATTATCTTTTTAATTTTTGGAAATACTGAGAAATGAAAATTTTCAAAAAAATATTAAAATTTTCAAAATTTTCAAAATTACGGTATAAGTTAATTGGATCACGAGAAATACACTCGTTCAAACCGCATTTCAATATCTCTTTTAGTTCTTGAGATATGGGCCTTCAAAGTTGAGATTTTTTAAAAGTCATAAATCGCTGTAACTTGAAAACTAAAAAAGATATGAAGATGCGCTCAACGGCATTCGATTTCTCGGGGTCTTATTTATATAGAACCGTATTTTAAAATTTTTCTATTTTTAAACTAGTCCAACAAAAAAATTGACAACCGAAATTTTTGCGATGATGACTTCAGCAATAAAAGAAATATATATTAAGGATCAAAATATGCATAATTATGTAGAAATATATGAGGAATTAAATTAAAGATGTTAGTGGAGGGGGAGCCACAGAAGTAGTATTAATATGGTGAAAATGTTTGTGGGCAGTGCGAATCGAACCAGAGTTCTCAGGAGCCACAGGTCCACTGTGCTACTGCTACTACTCCATTTAATAATCGGGGATAAATATATTTAATTTGAACTAAATCTAAAGATATAAAATTAATTTTATATAGGTATATATAGCTATAAAAGTGCGGTATTGATTCATCAAGAAATTTTCCCTTTTCCTATTACTAATTTAATATTTAAATAATAGCCTCAACATATTTTTTTTGGTTAAAGTTTTGTAATCCAACTATAATAACTAAAATAATGACTATTTATTTAACAGTGTCACATATCACCGAGTATAATGTATACTTCCGCAAATGTTATATGTGAAAGTGAAACGAAACAAAAATAAAATTTCTTGAATAACACAGAAATATTCCACATAATTACAATTAGATCAAAAGGTATTTTAGTCTTATAAGAGTAATAATTATCTTCCTATCTGTAAGTTACATTTCCGATGGTGTAATATGTTAATTTTACTTTGTTCCAATTGCATCTAATTAATTCTAAACCACAACACAAATGCTGCTATTGAACTTGAAAGTTAATTTATTAGTGAATTATTTTTCTCACGATGTAAGATAGAGAGAAATAAAATTTTATGAATATTATTAATTGTAACGCATATCTGAAGAAAGTTCATCGTTAATCTCATTTTCCACCATACGTGGCTTTGATATTACTTTATAGGTGAAATGAAAACTTGTAATTTATGAGCTAGTAATTAATTACTTAGAAATGAGAGTAATTAATATATACATATCTTCATTAGAATAATTATTCTAATTTCAGAATTGTTCAACTATGTTCATCGACTAGTTCCGGGAGATTCAGGTTCGATTCTAGATCATCTCAAAAAGTTTCAGTAAATAATAATTATCTCTGTGGTTGACTGATTAATTTTCAAAAAAATCGTTATTGGTATTTTTTCTTTTTAAATAAAAATAAATAAATATATCATCACGCCTTCTACTCATTACTGGATGTAACACTCTGCCAAAGCAGATCTCGGTGAGTGATATAATTTATACGCGAAGTGCGGTCACCAGACGTCAAATCACGGCCCTAAAAGATGTTAGTGGAAGGGAAGCCGCAGGAGTAGTTTTAATATAGTGAAAATAGTGTGTCGGCTGTGAGAATTGAACGTGGGTTTACAAATCCACAGGCCGACTCGATACCACCTACTCCTTTATTATTATTATTATTTTTTCTTTTTCAGGAAAAATATTTCAAAAACCTCAATACATTTAAGATATAACCTTACTGTAAAATAGTTTACAAAATTGACTTTTTATTCTAGAAATTTTAAAGTAACGTAGCTGAGAATCACGATTTGTTCGGAGACTTCAACGCTGCGTCAAACAACAAGATTGAAACTTGGCTGCAGTTCATCCAGAAATTACAATTATTGGTTACTTTGTATCTCTTTAGAGTTACATTTCGTTTATCACTTTTTATTTTTCCAGACGAAAGTACAAGTTTAGTGAACCGAATTGTCGAATTATAAATTTAAAAATCAGAAATTTATTTAAAAAAATGTCTGAATTAACAAGAAATTGATTTGATCGGTTCATTACAGCTATAGGAGCGTATATATATATATATATATATATATATATATATATATATATATATATATATATATATATATATATATATATATATATATATATATATATATACGCAAAAGCATAAATTAACTAGCTATTTATATAACAAGTGCGTGAATAGTGCAAATGACGTCTTCGTGCATGAGTTTTGTACAATGCTTTTTGTACTGAGCAAAAAATATATAATCGACAATGAGAAAATTTATTAAATGTGAAGCGTGAATTTATATTTATAAGTATGCCATAAATTGACAGTTGTTATTTGAAAACAAATTGTTTATTTTTTCTCCTAAAGCTTGTTAAAATATGTCTGATTGATGGCGTTATAAGCTAATGTCTGTATTTCTTTTATAAATTCCTTAAAATGAGTGTATATAAGTACAATTAGCGTTTTAATAATCAAAATTTAGAACCATAAAAAAATGGATGTTTTTTCAATTACTTTGCGTACTGGTGCGCAAAATTAAACTTTCCATCGGTTTCCAAGGTAATCTAAACCTTATTTTAAATGAAGCCAGTAAAAAAATTGTTTTCGTATTTAACAAACATATGCTAGGTTGCATGAAAGTTTTATCGCTTCATTAGCAACTAACGGTTCAATAAATTTCAGAAAATCACTATTGATACTGTTGCTAGAAAAACAATTATTTAACTAAAGAGCTCTTTATTTTTTTCTTGCAATCCAGCATCAGAATATAGTCTACCTCGGCTGACAAGTTCATTCTTTAATACGTCAAACAGTCATATGACCTATTCAAATAACTATTATTTTTAATTTTTTAGAGGTATCGAGTCCGACTGTAGATTTGACAACCCTGGTTCGATTTCCACAACCGGTATATTATTTTTATTTAAAATAATTGAAGAACATTTAACAACCGAATCTGTCAAGACGTTTTGAAAATACCTTACTACAATTTACCCAACTAAATCAAAATTCCTTGTTTTTCTTCGAGCTCTTGCTCAAAACTGACCACCTATCTCCGAAGCACATTCCAATTTATCCTCACGAGACAAGGACAGCCTCCAATACACCTGTCTTTCTCTGTCTTGAGTTCACTACACTCGAGAATGTCTACTTCGCTCCTCATTTCATTCCGTCTCTTCAGGGGCTATCAGAGCGTGGCGACATGTGTCAGTCACACATTCTAAACAAAGTCGAGTGAGATTTCAGGAATGCGATTGTAGCTTTAAGCTTGGGTGGTGGTCACAAGACTCCGCAAAAAAGTCAGAATAAATTGGAGGTTTTATGGTTCGATGCAGAGGAATTGCAATGGCGAAGATCAGATAATTAAATGTGGTTCATGGAAGCGGTTGTATAGTAGATAAAAAATTTGCTAATTTTATGCTCAAAATTAAATCATTATACATTATAACTTTGTATATTAATGAAAAAATGTAATACGATTTTTATTCAAATTTATGTATGACTTCTCTATGCTCTGCAATTGCAGATGTATGGAAATTATAATTTACCACTAAAAATAGTCACGATATTAAATTTTATAAACAACTACAGAACTTAAATCGAACAATATTTTTTTCTACAGCCTTAATTGGAAGAACGATTTTCTTCCGTCATATGCGAAAATAAAAACAATTATCTTCAGCGGAATGAAATAAAATGTTTCTCCCTAAGGAGAAAAATATCTCTTTTCCTCTCCCTTATATATGATTCATCAGCACAATCTTAGATATTTGTTTACTCATATGGCTTAAGTATTTTTTTTTTAATTGAATAACAATAAAAAATGGTCGTGGAAAAATCATATGTTTAAAACTAAGAGTCATTTTCTCCCCCTTATGTGATTACTGCACGAAGTACAGCGTCACATGCAGGAGAATATACTTTTTCAGACGACCACTAATGAAAGTAACCATAACCACATCATAAACTACTACGGAAAGTTGAGAATAACATACACTGATATGTTTAGTATAACGCACACTTCTAACATATCAGTTGAAGTTCCACTGATTGACAACAGATGGTGTTACGATGAAAGAAAATAATAACATAAATGAAAAGAATTTGTATTATTATTTAAATCGAAGTATTGACAGATGTTTCAACACATTTGCACACAAAAATCGTATTTTGTAAAATTCATAATTACTTATTTACTAATATTTTTGCATTATTAAATATTTTGACATTACGGTCAGTACAGTTGGTATCACAATACCTAACCTCAAACATCATACGTCAACGCTTACCTACAAAAACGCATCAGCTGTCAAAGTGTAACAACATTGCTTTTTTTAGAAATATTTTGTGGTCGTCTAAAAAATAGTGTACATAACTCGCTCGAAAGTGTGATAACTGTGCTCGTGTACTTAAATCACTCGGTGCGCGCCTCTGTTGCCAAAGAAATTTTGAGGTTGTATTGAAATTTTAATGTTTTCAATTTAACAATTACAGTCATCAGGTACTACCAACTATCTAAAACAAAACGTTGCATATCGTAATAAACGCTCTTTCGATACACAACAGAGTTTCATAATGACTTCCTTATGAACGTAAAATAGAAACAGATATATTAGCATATTTTTATTGTTATTTTCACACAATAAGGTTCTGTTTGCTCCAAGAAGAAATTTTGTTCAAGGTGTCAGAAAATTACAACGGATTTTGCTTAGAGCAAAAGAGAATGTACTCATATATGCCTAGCATATATTAGCAACACAATTAAAAATCTATTATTTTTTATCGAGTATAGTTCAAGCATAAACTAAATTATATCGAGGTGAAAATATACTTGTAGAGAAAGATAATGAAAATTTCTATTATAAATTCATTCATAAATATTAATGAAAATATTGCTATCTCACGAAATTACAGGTTTTTAAATAAATAAAGCAATTACGAGTATAATTTTGATTTAATTTCTTCCGACTTTTGTTTCATTTAAAAATGAATTATTTATGTTTACTAAACAACTAAACAGCACGCAACTATTGTATTTTCAAATAAGACAAAAGATTGTTTTGTAAAATTATAATGCGGAACTGTAAAACTAAAAGCTGGATCGCCATTTTGAGGGTCAAAATGTTACAGATATAAGATCAAGTGTCTCTTCTTTATACTAATTACTCAATGGTATAAGTCGTTAAGTAAATGTAGCAGTTTCTAAAATAATTGTATAAAAATGTAAATTGCTAATTATAAAATATTAACTTATTCATGAGTTAATTTATGTAATTAACTCATTAATTACTCCAATTAACAATAAAAAAGAAAAGAATATCAACGCTACATGAGGAAGGAAGTCTAGAAGAAAAGATAAGACGTAATAGCAACCGTTGTTTTCGTAGTTCCTGCATCTTTTTGCTTATTATATATACAGAATGTCTTAGATTTAAACAGCCTAATTTATAGTTATTTATATCACTAGGTTGGAAACTGTACTTTTCAAATCAATTTCTAGACGCGTGATACACAAGATTTTTCGCACCAATGAATGAAATTATTGATTTAAAATTGTTAAAAATCTCCTCCTAGTTTTTACTGAACGGCCCCAATTCTTAAGAGAGTTTTAACTAGAATCTAGCTAATCCTGAATTTTGAATTTGTCAAATTAAACTAAACCGTATTTTCAAGAAAGTTCAAATAAACTTTTATACAACCTTCTTTATTTATTTATTTATTTATTTGTTTGTTACTCTGCACAACAGAAACTTAGTCCCAATTACAGTACAGGGGGCCTACAGTTTATAGTGGAATCCGAACCACTCAGACACAATCGTATTTTTTTGATATAAGTAGAAGTCAGTGAGATTTGAACGCACGACCTCTTGTTTGCTAATTAAGAAACGCAAGTTTTATTCGCTTTTATTCACTGAACTAGGATTGCCTTACCATTTAGTTTTCGGAAAGTGAATTGAATTAACTTTTTCAAGCCAGACTAACTTAAGACTAGCTAATCCAAAATTCAGGATAACCTAAAACTTTTTAAGAATCTGGCTGATAGAAAAATAGGAATATATGAGGAATTAAATTAAAGATGTTTGCGGAAATTTGTTCAAATGAACTTGTTACCATATTTTTAGGTGTTTAGTTCATGATTTAAGTTGGGCTTCAGATCTGGGACAGCCTGTATAAGCATCTTATCTTATTACCTATTACAATTATCACTGTCTAACTCGGTAACTCTCTGATATCGAAAGGGAACGTAGAAAGAATAACTGACCAATAACCAATGATCAGTACCAGTAACCATTAATTATTATCGATAAGTTAGGCGTGGCACAATGAATAAAATCAAGCAATATTTGTTGAATGAAAAAGAGAAAGATTTTCATAATAAATATTAGAATTGTTAAACACATTTAGATACAATATCTTTGTAAAATTTTCATATTTACTTTTCAAAGTTATTTATAACTTTCTGAAGAAAACAAAATGTAATATAATTGATAGATAATAGATATTTATGTACATAGAGAATTATGAAGATGTTTATGCCCTCCGAGGGCATAAACATCAAGTAATTATCGTGGTGCATACAAAATATTATGTCTTACTAGAATTTTTAATAACCCTAAATAATAAACAATGGATCACCTAGTAACACTGTATAGAAGAAATAAAAACGTTACTCTTAATGCTCTAGAGCCTATTAAAATCATATAATGCCCTAAGGCATTATGAACTAAATAATGTACTTTGTATCCACAGTATTAATACACAATAATGAACTAAGAAGAAATAAATAAATATATCATCTTACCTTTTAACCATTTTCCTCCAACAGTGCTGCCGAAGTAAAGTAGAATCCTGAAACAAATAAGAAATAAATTAAACATTTGTCACGTTTTAGCAAAATATTGGAAAAAATTAGTACATCATTAAAATTTTAAGCCAATCAAATAAATGGATGAATATGAATGAAAATGAGATGAAATGAAAGAAATTATGAATGTAGATGAAGCGAAAGTACTAAGCCAGAGTTTAACAAATAAATGTTGAGTGAATCTTTCAAGGATATGTAGATCATAACATGATGCTAGATGTGGAAGTAACACTATCTTTGAACGGGTGAATAACATCTAGTAATAAATACGAGTAAATAAATGACTATAATGATAGATAGGAAATATTACAAGACAGAGGAAAGAGAAAATTATTTAGTTTAGCTCTGGATTAAATCAAAACTAAAAGAGTAAATGAAAATCATCGATTACCATTACTTAGAATTATTTAGCATGAATATATAATAATGTTAAGGGAATTTTATCAAATTAAAAACAAAATATATCATCACGCCTTCGACCCATTACTGGGTGTAGTACTCTGCCGAAATAGATCTCGGTAAGCGATATATTTTGCGCGTGAAGTGCTGTTACCAGTCGTCAAATCACGGCCCCTAAAGATGTTAGTGGTGGAAGAACCAGAGGGGTAGTTTTTGAAATTATGAAAATTGTTTGTCGAACCAGGGTTCTCAGGATCCACAGACCGACTTCATACCACTGAGCTAGCCACTCCATATGGAATTTTATAATATTAAAATATAGGGAAGTGGTTAAGGATGCAATAAGAAGAAATTAGAAATAAAAGTAAGAGTTGGCAGAAGGTAATTATAGAGGAAAATAGTTCATGCACACGATTATATGCATTATGCATACCTTTAAGAATATTAAATATGTCTATGTACAGTGGCGGACGCATGGGTAATTTAATTGCACTCCTAATTTATGTATCTGCTACTCTGCACAACAGGAACTTACTCCCATTTGTAGTAAATTATAAAATAAATAAATATATCATCACGCCTTTTACCCATTACTGCATGTGGCACTGCCGTAGCAGTTCTCGGTAAATAATATATTTATGCGCGTGAACTGCGGTTACCAGCCATCAAATTACGGCCTCCAACGATGTTAGTGGTGGGGGAGCCACAGGGGTGATTTTAAATTGGTGAAAATGTTTTGTCGGCTGTGGGGATCGAACTAGGGTTCTTAGGATCCACAGGCCGACTTGATAGCACTGAGTCATTACCCCATAATTGTAGTAAATTATAAAATAAATAAATATATCATCACGCCTTTTACCCATTACTGCATGTGGCACTGCCGTAGCAGTTCTCGGTAAATAATATATTTATGCGCGTGAACTGCGGTTACCAGCCATCAAATTACGGCCTCCAAAGATGTTAGTAGTGGGGGAGCCACAGGGGTGATTTTAAATTGATGAAAATGTTTTGTCGGCTGTGGGGATCGAACTAGGGTTCTTAGGATCCACAGGCCGACTTGATATCACTGAGTCATTACCCCATAATTGTAGTAAATTATAAAATAAATAAATATATCATCACGCCTTTTACCCATTACTGGGTGTGGCACTGCCGTAGCAGTTCTCGGTAAGTGATATATTTATGTGCGTGAAAAGCAGTTTACAAAGATTTTAGAGGCGAGGAAGCCACAGGGATAACTTTAAAATGATAAAAATTATTATCCGCTGTGGTAATCGAACCTGGGTTATCAAATCCACAGGCCGACTCGATACCACTTAGCTACCTACTGATAACTAATAACTGTTTACTTTAATTCAACTAAAATTACTGTTAACTGAAATTTAACGGAAATCCAAACCAAAATCAATTTGTCTCAATCCTCACAGTTTAGATAGTGTATGAAGATTTAACGGGACTATTTTATGCTTCTGCTTTTATTGCGTCTAATTAAGATTAAGATTAGCGACATTGAAACTGTTCTAGAAATCAAATTACAATATCAAGTATTACTGTTACTGATTTAGATTCTTATCAACATTTTTATAATTTATCATTAAGTAATTCCGTTTTCACTTTGAACTTGAAATTATTGTTTTTACATATTAATAACTGTTTTCATATATGCGGTAGTTGGCCAGTCGATTTGGAAACCCAGGTTCGATTCCTACAAGCGACAAACAATTTTCACCACATTAATACTACCCCTTGGCTAGCTCAATGGTATGAAGTCGGCCTGTGGATCCTGAGAACCCTGGTCCGATTCCCACAGACGACAAACAATTTTCATAATTTCAAAAGCTACCCTTGTGGCTCCTCCATCACTAACATCTTTGTAGGGCGTGATTTTACGACTGGTAACCGCACTTCACGCGCAAAATATATCACTTATCAAGATCTGCTTCGGCAGAGTGCCACACCCAGTAATGGGTAGAAGGCGTGATGATATATTTATATTTATTTTATTTTTAATACTACCCCTGTGGCTTCTCCTCCACTAATATCTTTGGGAACCATGATTTGATGGTTGGTAACTTCACTTCATGCGCAAAATATATCATTTGTTACAGTAGAGTGCTATACCCAGTAATGGGTAAAAGGCGTGATGATATATTTATTTATTTTTATTTCATTATACGAGCAGTTTCCGGTGAGGTTTTTGATAGTGTAGTGTGGTAGTATTAGCAGAGAGATAGTAATGTAATATAAAAACGTCGTTACGAAATATCCTAATAAATCTATTGTTTGAGAAATGACTTTTATTATTTAACGATTATAAAAAGTAAAGAGCTTGATCCGCAATTTCTATTTTCTTTTAGAATTGCAGAGAAATTTCTCTGTGAAATATTTTAATCATACGTTACAAATTTGTACACTGTAATACATACTATTTATTAAATTTAGTATTAATATCCATCATACTAATACCACCTAATCTTCTTCTTTAATTACTATTTAATTAATTATTTACTGTAATTAACATTTATTCCTTTCATACAACCATAATTAAATGATGACAAAAATAATATATCATAATTAAATGATGACAAAAATAAAATAATTTAACATTTACTAATATTTATGTCAACACTAAAGTAAAGTCTACTAATTTTGTTTTTGCTTAAATTGATCATATTTCTCAAAAATACAACACTTCCATATTTTGTAACTTGGTCATTATCTGTAATCCATCGATATGATATGATAATGATAACCATTTATTTTTCAAAATTACATTATAAATAAAATTATATATATATGTATATATATATATATATAAAAATAAATAAATAAAAATATCATCACACCTTCTACCCATTACTGGGTGTGGCACTCCGCCGAAGCAGATCTCGGTAAGTGATATATTTTGCACGTGAAGTGCAGTTACCAGCCGTCAAATCACGACCCCCAAAGATGTTAGTGGTGGGCCGCAGGGGTAGTTTAGAAATGGTGAAAATTGTTTGTCGCCTGTGGGAATCGAACCAGGGTTCTCAGAATCCACAGGCCGACATGATACCACTGAGCTAGCTATATATACATATATACCCATTACTGGGTGTAGCGCTCTGCCGTAGCAGATCTCGGTATGTGATATACTGAAATGCGGTTATCAGCCGTCAAATCGCAGCATCCAAAGATGTTAGTGGAGAGGAAACCACTGGGGTAGTTTTAACATGGTGAAAATAGTTTTTCAGCTGTGCAAATCAAACCCAGGTTCTCAAATCCACAGTCCGACTCGATCCCACTGAGCCACCTACCCCATTTCAAATAAAAAGGATATATAACTGGAATGTGCATCCAGAGGCGTACGTAAATATTTTTATCTTGAATCAAAGTAACACAAAAACTATAGTTTTTAAAAGGAACCATTTTGGTATTCAAAAATACTTTCATAATAATACTACGAATTAAAAGACAGAAATCGGAAATCAAAATACAACATTTTCCAGTTCCTCATTCAGAACATTCCTCACTATTTTAGTTTCTTTATCTAATAAAGTTTTAAGTAATAAAAATTCAAAATCCATTGATAATAACCAGCTCCCTGTTCATCTAATTCAAGAGAAGGTCGAATCATCTAGAAAAAAAAAGAACAGCATCTAAGTGTCCGGGGAAAGGGGGAAAGGTAGAAGCCCCACCCAGTGACGCACGCCCATGGGTCCTCTCTTTAGCGAATACAGTGAAAGTGCCATCAGCCATTGTGTATCAGTATAAAAGCAGCCTGGTGCCCGAACTAAGGCATCACAACATCTGCTGCGTTAGTAGCAAGTGACCAACTCTAGGTGTACCACCAAACATTAACCACTGTGCGATGAAGGCTTTCGTAAGTGATTTTTTCATTATTACCTATCACACATCGCAAAAAATCATCGACTTTCAATCAATCTTTAATCAATTATTTCGCATCATTTTATTCATCACATTCATTCAAATATTGAATTTTTTTATTGCTACAAATTCAAAATTAATTTTCATCTCAGTTTTGTAAATGGGTTGTAAATCGTAAAATAAGGGCCAGTTTTTCAATCGCCGGTTTACTCTCGATTAACGTTAACCATGATTAAATAATAATGGAAACTATAGTTTCCATTATTATTTAACCATGATTAATATTAATCGGTGATTGAAAAACTGGCCCTAAATAAATGAATATAAATATATCATCACGCCTTTTACCCATTGCTGGGTGTGGCCCTCTGCCGAAGCAGATCTCGGTAAGTGATATATTTATGCGCATTACCAGTCGTCAAATCATGGCCCTCAAAGATGTTAGTGGTGCGGGAGCCAAAGAAGTAATTTTAAATTGGTGAAAATGTTTTGTCGGCTGTGTGGATCGAACCAGAGTTCTTAGGATCCACAGGCCGACTTGATACCACTGAACTATTGCCTCATTGAAAATCATAATAAACGATATAATCCTAATGTGTATACAACTCATATTATAATTGTCTTTATTGCACTTATAAGTTTGTTTTCCACTCGTGCAATAAAGTAAAACTTTGAACACTAGTTACATAAATTACTATTATCCAATTATACAAATAAACAATAATAATATGGGGTAGGTGGCTTCGATTCTCAAAGCAGACAAACAATTTTCACCACATTAAAATTACCTTTGTGGCCCACCCTCCACTAACATCTTTGGGGGCCGTGATTTGACCGTTGGTAACCGCACTTCACGAGTATAAATATATCACTTACCGAGATCTGCTATGGCAGAGTGCTATCCCCAATATTTATATTTAATTTATTTATACAAAATATATAGTATCGCGCCTTTTACCCATTATTGAGTGTGGCATATTTTGTGCATGAAGTTTCGTTATCAGCAGTCAAATCATGTATCAATAATAATAATCCATAGTTTTTGCTAAACAGCCTATTCAAAGTTAATAAAATAGAAAATAAACCTGAATAAAAGCGCTCGAAGCAAACTAGTGAAACCGTTAATAATTTTAACAATTTCTAACCGATTAGTGTTATTTATAATGCAGTATCTTATTATTAATGTAAAAATATTCAAAAAAGTGTTAGTAATAAATTAGTGCAAGAAAGCAATTTCTCCAATGATTTAGCATCTAAAAAAATATCGTGATTAAAACAAGGTCAATAACAGCACCTTTCAGATTTTTGCTGAACAAAAAAATTAAGCGCTTTTTGCTTTTCATCTCTTGATCTAAATGATGGAATTTCTCTGTAAATGTGCAATCCATCCGAATTAGAACTGGTACTTTCATAAAAGAGACATTTAAAATAAAGTGGCTGGCACTTTCGCCAGACTTAATCTATTTCTTTATGAATACTAAATTGTCTTTTAATGACTAAGAATACGAGTGATTCACAAAAACTACATTAGCACTGATTTGATAGCGGTTATCTCAAAAATGTAAATCAAGATTTTACAAATTATAGTTTTGCCGTGCCTTAATTTATTCATCTGATAAATGAGTTTTTTTGACTTGAACCTCAACCATTTCTAAATCTTTTACGGAAAAATATTACAATAGTATAAAGAAAAACAAGTGTTATAATAACCCTGATTATAATAAGCACAGTACGAATATTACAATTGGTCTTGTAACATGTGTTTTTCATACTATATTTCCTACATCGCATTTATTTACTTTTATTTCAAAACTTCCATTAAAAAATAATAAAAATAATAAAATTTCAAGGTGGTACTAATACTGACAGATTCAATAAACATTTGAAATTTGATTTAATTTGACATTTATTAGTTAGGTTAAAATTCAAATTCATAATTATTTAGATTATGTTATAAAACTAAATACCTTTAGTTTTTAAATAAATAAATAAATATATCATCACGCCTTCTACCCATTACTGGGTGTGGCACTCTGCCGAAGCAGATCTCGGTAAGTGTTATATTTGCGCGAGAAGTGCGGTTACCAGTCGTCAAATCACGGCTCCCAAAGATGTTAGTGGTGGAGGAGCCACAGGGGTAGTTATTGAAAATTATGAAAATTGTTTGTCGCCTGTGGGAATTGAACTAGGGTTCTCAGGATCCACAGGCCGACTTCATACCACTGAGCTAGTTTTCAATAAATGATTTTTGTTGTTTAATGTAATTATTTTATTATAAAAAATATAAAAAATTGTAATACTTTACATAAGTTGAGCAATAACAGTTAAAGTGATAAATTTATATTTGACATTTTTACAACTAGACAATTCAACAACTTCACAAAAATATCCTCAAAAACAGTTATACAAAATTTAATTTTATAGTACAATATTCACTTTGTAAACGCGATACAGGCAAAAAAAATAGAATCCTATAATTTCTAAATCAATCTGAGCAATGATGAAGTTTGCCACAAAATTAACTATACTAATTAGCACATGAGATGATATAATTTCACATTAATTAAATCAGTAAGTTCACTTAATGCAAACATTAACTTCAGTTTTCTCCTCATTATAAATAATCTCAAATGCTTAATCATTAAACCTATCTCGTTGATTTACAAGCAACATATTCTACTTTTAATTATAATTATCTACTCAGCATGATCTGAATAATTAAAATAACCATTGTATCAGCACATCTTTCCTGTTGTGTTTTTTTATGCGTGATAACAAAACAAATAAAATATAAATTTAATTGGATTCCTTTCCAAAATTGCTTTGATTTGGTTTAGTGAACTTATGGCACAGATCTAGATTAGGCGTTCCAAATTTGCTAGTCTTAAAACAAAAAAATACAGGAAGCGATGATCGTGACATTGATTTAATTATTCGATAAAATAGTTTAAATTTTCTTCCGGCAGTACGATTGTGTGGATAGCATAACGGCATTTCATTCGAAGATTCCGAGTTCGAATCCCACTCAAGCTAAATATATATGAACTACCACATTACGGCTCAGTGAGTTCCCTGTACTGTAATTGGGATTCAGTTATTGTTGTGCAGAGTAGAATAAATAAATAAATCAAATGCAAAATAAATGCTATAATGCCATTTTTTTTCATTCAACGTTTACAGATTTCAATAGATTTTCTGAAATTTCTCTTTGTAAAAATTAATCTTGTAGATCTCCTTTAACTATAGTTTGTGGGTGTCGTATTATTACGGCTGGTAACTGTACTTCTCAGGCATACAAGTATCGTATGCCATGGAATTCCGATCCATCAAACCATGGAGGTGACGAAACCAGTCCACATCCCAGTATACAAACACGTGATCGTACCGATCCCGCACACAGTGCCAATCCCAGTGCCACAACAAAATTGTGGATCCTGAGAACCCTGGTTCGATTCCCACACACAAACAATAATTTCAAAAACTACCCCTGTGGCTCCTCCACCATTAACATCTTTGGGGGCCGTGATTTGACGACTGGTAACCGCACTTCACGCGCAAAATATATAACTTACCGAGATCTGCTTCGGCAGAGTGCCACACCCAGTAATGGGGTAAAAGGCATGATGATATATTTATTTTATATTTATTTATATATTTATTCTTCTTTATGAACCGTGCGTAATTTGTTTGTGTTTTGTTCTTGCAGGTGTGTGTAGCTCTGCTGCTGGTAGTCCAGCTCAGTGACGCCGGCTTCTCAGGCGGTTACGGCGGTGGTGAAGAGCACGGCCATGGAATTCCGATCCATCAAACCGTGGAGGTGACGAAACCAGTCCACATCCCAGTATACAAACACGTGCTCGTGCCGATCCCACACGCAGTGCCAATCCCCGTGCCACAGCCGGTGGCCGTCCCCGTAGCTCAACCCTACCACGTGCAGATCCACGTACCACAACCCGTTGCAGTGCCCGTCATCAAGACCATCACTATCCCCGTGGAGAAACCCGTGCCCTACCCGGTGGAGAAGCAGGTGCCGTTCCCCGTTGAGAAGCCGGTGCCCGTGACTGTCCACGTGCCCAAGCCCTACCCCGTGCACGTGCCCGTCTACAAGCACATCTATCATCACACTAAGCAGTCCCATGGATGGCACTGAGTGTCACACCTGGTTATGACTCCTAAGCTACGGTAGACCAAGTCATTGTTATTTGTTGTTTTGTTATCTTTGTTTTGTTTTCTATGTCTTAATTTATACCTTGTTGATTTTTTATACTGTCAATAAATTTTTATAAAATATTACCCCAATTTTATTTACAACTTAACTCATACTTCAGACGTTATCATAAATATTTATTTACCTAACTACTAACTTCATTCTGTTATCAATACAGAGAAACTACAAAAAAATACCACTATATGAACCCTAATAGCTGCTGACTAACTTTTTTTTTTGTCGAATTACTTTCTACTAAAATGGTTTAAACAAAAAGTATTTGAATATTTAGTTCTATGAATCTATTATTTGAAACATTTTGCTCAAAATTAATTAAGGATCTATGTAAAATAAATAATAATCAAATCCGGAGGTTCTGAGTTCAAATCCCACTTAAGCTAAATATACCGGGTGATGTTTGGTAAGGGTGAACATAGGTATTTCACATGGGATATTAGTTTTATGCAATTCTCTACTGTACTATAAATTTCACGGCAAAATCTATGGGGTGCAAAGAAGTTCAGAATTAAAAGATGTATACAAAACTGTTTTTACATTTTTTATTACTTGTCTAGGTTAGCCGCAACTTTAAAAATAAATTTTTTAATTTCTGTTCAATTGTGGCAGTAACCATAACTTTTGTTTTTCATCAAATATTTATAAACGTTAATATTTAATAAAGGTTACTTGTATGTATTAAATTTTATATAATTCTGCGATTTCATTAAAAATATAATATACGCCTCAAATATAATAGTAATTTGTTTCATTAGGTCTAAAAATACAAGTTTTCGGGTCAAATAATAAAAGTTTCCAGACGAAGCGTAGAACTCGTATTTTAGAAATAGTATTTTTTGTCTGGTTGAAACTTATTTTTTATACCGAATTTTGCAGATTTGTTCAAACTAAAATGAAATTAATTGATAAAATTTATTTTATCACCATGAAAACTGTAGTAAAAATGTTATTTTTGGTCCTAGGGCCAAAAAACGATGACGTAACCATGGTAATGAAAACATTTCTGAAATAGAGTTCTTTTACTGTTGAAAAAATGAAATAATGTCATATTGAAGTGGTATGAAGTCGGCCTGTGGATCCTGAGAACACTGGCGACAAACAATTTTTATAATTTCAATTTGGGGGCCGTGATTTGACGACTGGTAACCGCACTTCACGCGATAAAATATATCACTTACCGACATCTGTTTCGGCAGAGTGCCACACCCAGTAATGGGTAGAAGACATGATGATATATTTTTATTTATTTTCAAGTGGATGAAAAAGTAGATATTTTTGCATTACTCACGTGATTATTTTTTAATATGGGATGGCTAGCTCAGTGGTATGAAGTCGGCCTGTGGATCCTGAGGTCCCTGGTTCGATTCCCACAGGCGTCAAATTTTCATAATTTGAAAAAGCTATCCCTGTGGCTCCTCCACCACTAACATGTTTGGGGGCCGTGATTTGACGACTGGTAACCGCACTTCACGCGCAAAATATATCACTTACCGAGATCTGCTTCAGCAGAGTGCCACACCCAGTAATGGGTAGAAGGCGTGATGATATATTTATTTATTTATTTTACATTCTTAATAAAAAATCTTTCTTTATAGGTTAGGTATATAAATAACTCTTATTATATTAAAATATAAACTTTATTTTTTGCATTTTTACAAAAATATGTTATAGTTAATAGGCGGATCAGTAGTATCGAGTCAGCTTATGAATTTGAGAACCCAGGTTCGATTACCACAGCCGACAATCAATTCTAATTACATTAATATTATCCTTGTGGCTCCCTCACCACTAACATCTTCGAGGGGTCGTGATTATACGGCATTTCACGCGCAACATATATCACTTACTGAGATCTACTATCACACTCAGTACTGGCTAGAAAACGTGATGATATATTTATTTATTTCATAAAAAAATAAATATATCATCACGCCTTCTATCCATTACTGGGTGTGGCACACTAACGAAGCAGATCTCGGTAAGTGATATATTCTGCGCGTGAAATGCGGTTACCAGCCGTCAAATCACGGCCCCCAAAGATGTTAGTGGTGGAGGAGCCACAGGGGTAGCTTTTGAAATTATGAAAATTGTTTGTCGCTTGTGGGAATCGAACCAGGGTTCTCAGGATTCACAGACCGACTTCATATCACTGAGCTAGCCACCCTAACAAAAATAAAGCAGCTATATATACTATTCTTAGTTAATCAAAGTCATATAAAGTTCATTATCTTTTCGCATTTATTATTATGAAAGTTTTTGTCGTAAATATAAAGAGTCAATAAAAATAATGATAATAATAGAGACTCATTAGAAAAACAGTGTAAAGTGAGCTCAATCCACCGCTTCATACCTTCCAATCAAGAATAAAGCAAGCTCCAATAATTGACCGCGAAGATTTCACACTAAATGACCTGGCAGGAATGGTGCAACACATTCACCAAAATGAAAGTGAAGCTTCGATTAAAATATTTTCATATCCGTCTTTGAAATATCGTTAGAAAATTAATAAGAAAAGTCATACTCTCAATTACTTTCCATCAGATGTAAACTTTATAAATCTACGTATTTTATTTCCTGAATAGTATGTAGTGTCAATCAACCGAAGCAGGAGAAATAAATGATACTAAAAATAGAATAGAAAATCAATATTTCAAAAGATTGTTATCTTTGACCAGCATACATCATTACTTGTAAGCTTAGCGGGCAGACATAAGTAACAGGTACAAATAATAATAAAGTAGCTCTGAGGTATCGAATCGGCCTATGGATATGAGAACCCAGGTTCTATTCCCCCACTAAAATCTTTAGAGGCCGTGATTTGACGGCTGGTAACCGCACTTAACGCGCATAAATATATCACTTTCCGAAATCTACTGCAGCAGAGTGCCACACTCAATAATGGGTAAAAGGCAAGTATAATTATTATAAAAGTACAGAAATAATATAAAACCTAAACTATTAGAGTATAATTCTCAAAATTTAGAATTTTGGATTAGCTAATTTTATTCTAGTCCGATTTTTTAAAAGTTAATCCAAATCAGATTCCAAATACTAAAGATGACTAGATTATATTAGAGTATACTTAGGGCCAGTTTTCAATCACCAATTAATGTTAATCATGATTAAGTTTAATCAGTTTAAAAAACTGGTCCTAAAACTTTCTTTTAGTTTAGCTTAATTTGACTAATCCAATATTCAGGACTAGTTAAAACTCTTTTGAAAATTGGGCTGCTTATTTTTATCATACAAACAGATTATCCGCTATTCCAGCAATACGTATGTAGCTATTCAGTGGTATATTCAATACAAATATCATTTTACGGCAACCAGTACATCAGAGTTGTAGCTAAGTGAAATCTATGTTTAGGGGTCTTTTAATAACATTTTTATAACATGCAAATAATAAATTAATGATACATAATACACGAGTAACTCAACACGTGTGTAAATTTTCTTAAAATACGATAATTTTATCTTAGAACTGCGTCCTTGCAATTTTTTTTAATGTTTAACGTACTAAATTTATCATCCATTGAGTAAATATTTTTATAACATATATGATTATAAATATACTACTCAGCATTCTTAGAATTTATATACTTCATATTTCAAAATTGCTTACATACAATTTAATTCAATTGGTTTTGACTCCACTAAAAACTGTAGGTCCGCTACATATTATATATGTAATTGGAGCTAAAACCTGTTATGCAATGTAATTATCATATAATAAATCAATTATAATCATTTTCCAAGCATGTAGATGTTAGCTTGCTATAAATATTTAAAATGGCAGTTCTCAAAATTTTTATCAACAGCACAATAAGAATGTTTATAATCATAATTTACACATTTTAAAATTGTCAACGTCACTGGACACAGCTTAAATAATTTATCTTTTATATTGTTAAACTGTTAAAATCTGGCCTTTTTAAAATATCAAAAGAATCTAAAAAAAGTTCATTTTTAAGGAAAGATGGCTGTCTACAATTATTTTTTTTGCTAAAATTTAATAATTTATGGCTGTTTTATAATAGTTTTAGGAACATTTTCTGAGAAGATAATCACCCGAAAAGTTTTATTTGAAGATTTTTTTTGTTTAAAATAATAAAGGAGGAAGCACCACCCGAGATATGTTCTATGATTTTTAAACGAGAAAATGGCTTCTATTGAGAAAATGAACATTTCAGGAATAAATCCCATATTTTCTTTTTCATGAAAAAGAAATAATAAATTCATAGTACTTTTTCACCAGTATTATAAGAAAAATTTGCCGTCTACCTATTACTGGGTGTGGTACTCTGCGGTAATATATTTTACGAGTAAAATTCGGTTACTAACCATCAAATTACGGCACCAAGGATATTACTGAAGGGATAGTTTAATGTGCTGAAAATTGTTTGCCGGCTCTGGGAATCAAACCCGAGTTCTCAAATTCACAGGCCCGATACCACTGAGCCATCTACCACCACATGAGATAGGTAGCTCAGTGGTATCGAGTCGGCCTGTGGATCCTGAGAACCCTGGTTCGATGCCCACAGCAGAAAAACATTTTCACCACATTAAAATTACCCCTGTGGCTCCTTCACCACTAACATCTTTGGGAAGGAGGGGGTGATTTGACAGCTGGTAACCGCACTTCACGCGCATAAATATATCACTTACTGATATCTGCTTCGGCAGAGTGCCACACCCAGTAATAGGTAAAAGGCGTGACGACATATTTATTTATTTCTTTCCATCTATCAATTACTAGAAAGTAATAACAATAAATAATACTCCTATGAGATTATCCCTAGTGAATTTGAAATGTAAATTTCCCTGAATACGTCGCTGTGCCATTAAACGTATTTACCGTATTCAGAACAATAGATTTATGAACGCCGATGGGTAAACCAATTCGTGACAGTTCTCGTCACGAAATCCATCCAATTTCATACACATTATCGGCATTGCTTCATCAGATAATCTTGCGTAGATCTCTCGATGCATTGTTCATGAATAATTAGAGTCCAGTCCTGTAATTTTACTAGAGCGTTTGGCAACGCATTGCTTAATATTATTTATACGATTATAAGCCCAATTGGCGTGACTTTAATTCAGACTAACAGACTTTATGTGTTAGAGTTTTGTTAATAAGTATTTGTGACGCTTTTAATTTTGTTTCTGGTAATTATTTCCGTGTTGTAATTAATTACAAGTTGTACCCAATTTGATATGTGAAATATTCGCACATATTTTTAATCACTCTTCTAAACTGGTTCATATTATAATCTAAATTAAATGGGACCTACATTCTTGCTTTATGTAAGAAATAAGTTTTGTAAATTAGTTTTCATCGATCTGTCACAAAGATATTTTTTTTAAATAAATAAATATATTATCACACTTTTTACCCATTTATGTGCGTAAAGTGCGGTTTCTAGCCGTCAAATCACGATCCCCAAAGATGTTAGTGGAGGAATGGTCATAGGGGTAATTTAAATGTGGTGAAAATGTTTGTTGATTGTGGGAATCGAACCAGGGTTCTCAGGAACCACAGGCCGACTTGATACCACTGAGTTATGTACCCCATAAGTATATAAAGATATTTTATAGAACATCATTGCAAATATTTTGAAATTTTATTAATTTCACAATTGTTGTATTCAGATAAATAAAAACTATCGTATGAATAAATGATTTGTGCCGTTATTTCGATGCAATGTTTGTTTGTTTATTTTGGAGCCATTTCTAAGACAATTGTCTTCCCGAAAATTTCATCAACCGTTTTCCGAAGTATAATTTGCCAAAAAAAATCTTCCAAATTATTTTTATGCACAACTGGGCCAAAAAGCACGTGTTTTAGCATTAAAAAGCGGGCTTAAATACTTGTTTTTTACCCTAGAGTCATAAAAAATAATTCCTATGGATGAAATGATAAATTTTGTTTATTGTGACTACTTGATTTTACAAAATGTCATTTTGACATATAACCTAAGTACATATTTTAATCTTTTGATCATATAATTAAATGTTATTGCA
The DNA here is from genome assembly GCA_911728475.2 of Pterostichus madidus. Classification (NCBI taxonomy): domain Eukaryota; kingdom Metazoa; phylum Arthropoda; class Insecta; order Coleoptera; family Carabidae; genus Pterostichus; species Pterostichus madidus. Next base: position 32,232,116 of record OU452312.1, read on the forward strand.
TAAAATATTGTATATACCACGAGTGAAATTTGCATTTCTGACCCTGAGTATGTTATTAGCCCTCGGCATTTTGCGCCTCGTGCTAATAATCATGCCGCGCCAGAAACGCTTGCTTTTACTTTTGATACATAAATAATTATTAAAACATTCACTTTCCTAAAAAGTCTCTTATATCATTTTTAAGCCATTTGGCAGCACGGTGGTGTGGATAGCGTAACAACATTCGACAATATAAAAAATATATAAATCATGCTTCGCAAATGCATGCAATTCGTCTTATTGCAATTCTTTGCAATTTTTCGTCTATAGTTTTGTGGTGTTTATTTTTATATATTGACAAATGGTATAAATCTACATAAAACAGTTAAGTTTAAGAAACCGTGAAATACCTTCGTTTTACAATTTTAATTCAACTTTTTCCACTCTCCAAATAAATAATCCAAATGAAGTGTTACATTCTAGAAGAATCTAGAGTATAGACTTATGTAACAATTTTTATTTCATATTTGTAGAGAAGGTACTCCACATTCTAAACGGCTATTCTTAATTATAAATCAATCAAGTTATCCAACATCCAAATGATACTTTATCAAATTAATCATAATTTAATTTAAAATGACATTTTAACATTTACCTTCGAATACTGAATTGCTATTTGAGATTGTGCTCAAATATATTTTTATACTTTGCGTTCACAATTGGTTCATTATTAAACTGTAAACAATTGAATAATAGAGGCTATTGTTAACTGTTTTTGGTAATTTTTTTATTTTGTAAAATTGGCACTACTACGCAGCCAAATGTTAAATTTCATTTTAAAATTATAACCTCAAACATTTTAAAATGATCTTTTATTACATTTTCAAATAATATCAGATAAATATTTCATAATACTATTATTATTAAGAAAACAATATTAGGTCAGTTTAAAATGATATGACAATTTTGGTAAGATATAACCTAAAAATTTAAATTATTAAAATATTAATATTATAATTTATTTATCGTATGGCATTACAAAACAGTATTATAAAATATATTTAGACCTGTAACTAGAATATGCTACAAAATCACATTAATATTATAACCTAAAAATATCAAAATATTAATTTTTTTTTTACTGATTTTTATCGAAAATGGATTTTAGTTGCCATAGATATACTAGTGACAAAATTGCATTTATTTATGGGATGACTAGCTCAATGGTATGAAGTCGGCCTGTGGATCCTGAAGTCCCTGGTTCGATTCCCACAGGCGACAAATTTTCATAATTTGAAAAAGCTATCCCTGTGGCTCCTCCACCACTAACATGTTTGGGGGCCGTGATTTGACGACTGGTAACCGCACTTCACGCGCAAAATATATCACTTACCGAGATCTGTTTCAGCAGAGTGCCACACCCAGTAATGGGTAGAAGGCGTGATGATATATTTAACACGATTTTTCTCAATTTTTTTCAAATAAAGTATGATTATTTTTCTATATGTGTGTATAAAGAAAAAATTACTCTTTCAAATGGGATCAAAAAAATTACAGCATGCCATTTTAAAAACTCATCACTGTAAAAAAATTGCTATCGATAAAAAATATCTGATCCTGCAAAAATATCTACAATCATAAACCCTCGAAAGGTTTTTTAAACTATTTAGATTCAGGACTACTTTTTTCAATCGCCGGTTTATTCTGGATTAATGTTAATCATGATTAACATTAATCGGTGATTGAAAAACTGGCCCTAAATGATTATTACAGGAGACAATATCAATATGCCTTTCTTATTTTATACCCCGTATAAAACTCATATAATAATATACTATTTATCACATGTGTCTTATTAAGATATAATAATTTTAATTTGAGAAAATTGTTACCTTACAAAGGACGTGAGAAATAGTACAAATCTCATTAAATTTTTAATTAGAAACGGAAGTACTCGTATTAATTCACATGTCTGTGTCAAGACAGCTTTGAGAACGTCTGAACAAAGTGTTTTTATTGACTAAATTGCTAAATCTTAACAATAATTAACGTGAAACATGAATTTATTTATTTTTATAACTTAATATAAAAAGTCATTAATTTTTGTTAATTTTGCACAGTTCCAGTTATGCATAAATTAGTTGCAAAACTTTATGGTTCAATGCTAAATATTACGTAGGAATAGAATGGTATGAAATTTTGTCTTTTCAATAGCGTTGATTCGCTCTGAATATATTAACATGTAACAATCTTTTCTATTGCTTTTCTTTTATTGTTTAAACATAAAGGAGTAAACAAAAAAATTGTCAAATTTTACAATATTAAAGAGAACAGGATATAACTATTGTTGTTTCATGTAAGTAAAAAATATGTAACATACACGGATACATACATACATATCATCAAGCTAAATTCCATTAAATGGAGTAGCACGAACCCTAAAATCACTCATAAAATATTCACTCATTGCAGTCATCAAATAATCAGTCCTCGTCAAACATTCTCATCCAAACACACCACCCTCACTTTAACCGCATTCATAGTTCACTCCATATAAACTCATTTATTTATTCAATCATAAAATATATTTAAATAAAATAAATAAATATATCATCACGCCTTCTACCCATTACTGGATGTAGCACTCTGCCGAAGCAGATCTCGGTAAGTGATATATTTTGCGCGTGAAGTGCGGTTACCAGTCGTCAAATCACGGCCTCCACAGATGTTAGTGGTGGAGGAGCCACAGGGGTAGTTTTTGAAATTATGAAAATTGTTTGTCGTCTGTGGGAATCGAACCAGGGTTCTCGGGATCCACAGGCCGACTTCATACCACTGAGCTAGCCACCCCATAGGATTAAAAAATAATTTCTCCAAATCCAAAAGTTCCTTTTCAGGATTTGACCTTTTGTGAAAGTTGAGTACAATAGTTCCGTTGCTTCAGAAAAGATGAGGTAGCAATTTCATGATTTAAAAAATCCTGTGCTTCATTTAAGAGATACCGTCATGCGAATTTTTTATTAAACCCGTTCAAAAATTGAACAATATTCAAAATATGATTCTATATGAAGCAGGGCACCATTCATATGTTTTTTAGATTTTCAATTACACCGATTTTTAATTATTTTTTAAATTCCAACTTTGGTTGGAACCAATGTATTTCTCGTGCTCCAATTAACATATATCTCCATAAGGCCCTGAAAAAATTACCGCTTTAGGTCAAAAAAATATCAATCCGGCACTGGTTACACGATTGTTTCTTCATGTCATATGTAACAATTTATGCTATTTTAAAATAATTACCTTCAACTTAAAAATCTATATGATTAAGTCAGTTGCAGTAATCTAAGTGAAACGCACTAATCATATCTATTTCAAGAGTCAGTGTAGTGAAGATGAAAAACAACATATTCTCAAGTACTGCACAATCTTAGCGCATCCGTTCTTATTTAAAATGATAAATAAAAGTTCGTCATTATTACATACGCAATGGGCCTTTCAAGACTTTTTTGAATTTTTTATATATTAATCTACGTAATAAAATAATTATACTCAAATTTTTTATTTTTTCAAAATACTTGTATTAAGCATGATAAAAATATTTAAACTTTCGAAACAAATTAATATGACGTAGTTGCATCTTAGCTTAAAGAGAGACAGATAAGACAGAGATAAATAACACGTAACTTGTCGTTGTCAGTAGAATCCTCAGACAAAACATAACTAGACGGATAACATCGGCGTTTGTTGTGAGTCAGAAAGGGCTAGAATAACTGGTTGGTGAGGCGGGTGCGCGGCAAGGAGCAACTTGCATAACATCAAAGTGTACTCGTTCCTTGCCGCGCACCCAGCGGACCAAAAGTTATTCCATTCCTCTCTGCTTCACAACACTGCATTGACTTGAATACGGCATAATTCGTCTAGTATTATACGTCATTGGTAGAATCGTAGAATGCTGAATGCTTATTTCTTCTTCGTCTTCTTGAGCACAGATAAACGTTTCAGACAAAGCTCTGTGATTGGCTTAATGCAACTACGTCATTGCAATATGGCAGTGCGAACGTTTTAAATTATTCAACTTACACTTTCATATTTCAACAATAAAGATATCATTTATGGTATGATTTTATATTGTATTAAATATGATGTACGGTCAAGAATTTATTTTAATAAATATATATTAAAAAGCTCTACCACTTGAATCCCCCATTTTGCTTCGAAGTATACAGATTAAATTTGTGCACGCCCGAAGCTTAAACTGGTTCTAATTATCGAAAGGATGTCATTTGCATAATTTTAAAAACATTGCTAATCGTTCATTTCACTTTATATAATAAGTGCCGACAAAAACTTGACAAAGAAATAATAATAATAATCTTGTTAACTTGTAAATTCGTTTGTAATTAATAGTTAATTATGTTGTTGTATTCATTAATTTTGAAATATAATTAATAAAAACAAATATGTTGTAATTTGATAATAAAATGCAGAAAAATACTAGTAATACACATGGTTATTTTGTTTTAAATTGTTTTGTGAGAAACTAAGTGAAACGATATGAAATTTAATAGCGCAAAACTTAACACTGCTTTTAAAATTTGTTAATTGTTCATAAATTTGTCTAAATTTTATATTAACAACTGACAAGAAAGTTTTTATGAGACAAAAACAGTATAATATGTAAGAATAATAATAACAATAAATGTGTCAACGGCCATAGCTGCACTCGTTGGAACTGAACTAAGCGATAACGCGAGTTAAGCAACGTTGCGCGCGGGTAGTACTTGGATGGGTGACCGTCCAGACAAAACCCGCGTTGCTGTTGACCATAATACCTAAAACGCAGATCAGGGCGGAATGGCGGCATATGACCTAAGTAGTTGGTCCGCCAAAGGAACCACAGAAAAAAAAAACAATAAATGTATCATAGTGTATGGGGTAATGGCTCAGTGGTATCGAGTCGGCCTGTGGATCCTAAGAACCCTGGTTCGATCCCACAGTGGACAAAACATTGTCATCAAATTCGAAATTACCCCTGTGGCTCCCTCACTACTAACATCTTTGGGTGCCGTGATTTGACTGCTGGTCACCGCACGTCACGCGCATAAATATATCACTTACCGAGATCTGCTTCGGTAGAGTGCCACACCCAGTAATGGGCAAAAGGCGTGATAATATATTTGATATTTTATTTTGTATAATATTGCCTTTACCAAAGACTTTTTTCGCAGTTGGTTTTTTGTTATAGATCACATCATCAGGACGTATTATAAAATTAAGGACAAATATTTTATAGTACGTCCTGAAGTTTGTTGATCCGTAAAAAACCGAAACCGGTCGACAAGCGAATTAAAACGTTGGTTCAAAGACTTATAGTTTATCATTTACCTCAAAACCTGAAAACCAACTACAAAAAACAGAAAACTACTTTTAATGAAAGTTGTAGAAAATTTAATTCTGCGTGTCTTTTTACGTAAAGTATTTTTATTTAAAATAATTTAGAAACGGTTAACAAGAAAAAAAAATACAGTATGTCCAAGAACAGAAATATGAACTTGATATTTGATGCACAACTTTCATATTTATTTCGTTGTTAAACAAATAAGTTGATACTAAATTAATTGAACATATCGCATTTCTTCTAATTTTCGAGTTTTTAAAAACCGATTACCAATCGTCAAATTCCGACTCCTAGAGATGTGAGTGGAGGGGCAGTCACAGGAGTAATTAAAAAAAATAAATATATATATATATATAACCCATTAATGGGTGTGGCACTCTGCTGAAGCAGATCTCGGTAAGTGATATACTTATACGAGTGAAGTGCGGTCACCAGCAGTCAATCAAGGCCCCCAAAGATGTTAGTGGACGGGAAGCCACAAGGGTAATTTTAATGTTTATAGGCTATGGGAATCGAACCAGGGTTCTCAGGATTTATAAACCAACTCGATATCACTGGGGTAATTTTAATGAGGTAAAAATTATTTGTGGTCAGTGAGATTGGAACCCAAGTTTTCAAATTCGCACAATTGAGCCATTTACCCCAAAATTAATTTTGATGCTAATTAGCATTCTTTTTAACATAGATTAAAAAAAAAACTTGTTTCATAAAATGGAAGAATAGTTGAAAACGAAAAAAAAATAGTATTAGTGACTACCTCGCTTTATGAATCTGCCAGTAAGTTAAATTGTCGGTGAATAATAAAGGGTAATCTATAAATGTAATATTTAATTTTCCGCAACAATTATTTCAATAATTAATTTTTAATGTTCTTATTATAATTAGAAGTAATCATACGCTAGGTACTTGCACTTTTAGCCATGCAGCAAAACCGCATACTATTTAGAAAGGAATAATTATTACGAATCACAAACGCACAAAACAAAAACCAAACGATATTTTCACCCACACAGCTTCCTTGATCTGTACGCAGCGTGATATCTTTATACACGCTAAATTAAATACTTCAATGTTTAATTTTTTTACAAGCAGAATATGCGGACTCCACCATGAACCCAGGGCCGGCTTTAAAATTTGCGGTTTTCTCAAAGCGGAAAACTATGATCGAGATAATATTTAAAGTTCATTTTTACGTAAATATTTTAATTAATCTTTGTCATGACCCAGTCAGAAAGTACAATTTGCTTCCCTGAATTAAAAGAAGAAAGGGATACTTTTTGTCCCGAGGGAAGAATAGTATTATATTATTTTATAAGGAGCTAAAGTGATACTTTTTATGGCAAATCTATATTTTCGGGACTAAATGTTCTAATTTCTTCCCTTGGTATACAATTGTATTTTATAATACAAATATTGAAAGTGATTAATTGGAAAGCGTGTGTGTAAGTTAAGTTTTTCAATGGTTTTTCAATATGAGTATTACATACAAAGATAATTTAGCATTTTACACTACAAGAAATTATATAATTATTTGATTTGTTTATTTTCTCAAATAATATCAAAAGTTGTTGTGGATTCATTGTCACACTGTCATTCTTTAAATATATATATATATATGCCATCAGAAAATAATAAGTCATTCTGTTCCTATTTGAATGTAGAAAATAATCTCTTTTTGCACGCAAATGAGTGCGGAAGGTAAGTACTTTCCGCACAGTCGTACGAAAAAAACTATTCCACAACTTTAGTTCGAAATTAAATAGTATCGGGCCGGACTGTGGATTCTCACAACCGACAATAATTTTCACCTGTGGCTCCCCCTTCACTAACATCTTTGGTAGCCGTAATTTGACGGCTGGTAACCGCACTGCACGCTCAGTTACTGAAATCTCTCTGGCAGAATGCCACACCCAGTAATTGGTAAAAGGCGTGATGATATATTTATTTACTTATTTTTCAGTGGTATCGAGTCAGACTGCGGATTTGAGAACTCTGATTTGATCCCAACAGCCGATAAACAATTTTCATCTACTCCTGTACGGAGGTGCGTGATTTGACAGCTGGTAACCACATTTAATGCGTATAAATATATAAGCATACACCTAGTAATGGGTAAAAGGCGTAATAATATATGTATTTATTTATATTTTAATGTTTGAAATTTTTTCTGTAAAGTAATAAAAAATTATGAAATTTCTTGTCGCCTTGTGCTAAAGCCGGCTCTGTATAAATGCATCTCTTTCAGAAAGTACTGAGTACCATCTGATTGTATCATAGCAACCAGATGTAATAAATTAGTAAAATTTACTGTTGAAATTCAGATACCAAACGCAACTTGAAATGATGTTATCGATTTTAAGTTATGTACACGATTATGCAATAGCGCATTTAATGTTAAAAATTGATTAGTTTAGTTTAAAAATATGATATGGATAATACATCACTTTCTCTGTACCGCAATCTTATTGCAAAATATTTACAAGAAATTAACAAAAAATTACAATATTAATTCTGAAGAAATCAATTAATGAAGTAATACCAATCAATCGTCCATCATAATTAGCAATATTTAAATGATCAATTTTCCCTAGAGAATCAATCACATTGGCCATGAAACAAAAGAATAAATATCCTAATCACGCATCGCACAATTTACAAATGCAACGAGTCGCACTGTTTTCCTTTAGAAAGGCACTGCGACAATTTTTTTCTGTTATATATTTAATTCCATATTTAAATCTACCGTGTGATCTATTCTTTATGCGAGTTAGTTGGGTGACAGGTGCAAGAGAGATGGCGATAGTTGAAGGTGGATTGAAGAGAGAGGGAGATTAAACGGGCAATACGCGCGCGTGTTTCAGGTTTGGGTATGGAGAAAACTAGGGTATATATACCCAACGCAGGTTGTTCAAAAAACAGTTCAACTGTTATACTCTTGTGAGATACAAGGTTCATTACCTACTACGATGTTCGTTATTGTGAGTGAATGTTTATTTTAAGTGAAATTAAGTGATTGCAAAATTGTTGCTAATGATATTTCTACCGTTTTTTTATTCAAAATTTGCTCTGTCAAAATAGGAATATGTTTTATGGTTTAAAAGTCAATTGACTATCAATTATTTATATAGTATAAACAAAGAAAACTGATAGTGTTAAAAATATTAATAATTACTAGAATCAAAGAGGTCAGGGTTCAAATCGTGGCAACGGCAGAATTTTTGTGCTTCATTTAATAATATCGAATTACTTACAGCAAAATTTAAATTGTATTTATAGATAAATACGTATTTGAAAATCAGCATGATTAATTAAAAAGAAACAATAACTTACGTACTTTTAAAATTCAGCATTAATATATTCTTATATTTCCCTGTATATAATGTTGTTAAATAATTCTGTCTACCACCAGCACAGTAAGTACATCATTACATCCTTGGTCACAGGGCTGTAATGAATCATTTACCGCCCGTGGGTGTAAAAACAAATTTGGAACATTTTCGTTGCCGTGAGTTACGTGCAAAAAATGTAATTAAATACTTGCTACGAAACAAACTATCTAACCTAAAAAAATAATATTTTTGAAGTTTGAAATGTCATTAGTTAGATTAGCATGATTAGTTAATCCTCGATTGTAGAAAAAAATATGTATGGAACTCGTGTTAAAAGTGTCTATTGCACTCATGCTGCAAGCTTTCCACCTGTGCAATAAAGTGACATTTTTCAAACTAGTTCGCTATTTGTAGCAAAAAAATAATTGTATGTACCACGAGTGTTAAATGAATGTAAAGGTCTTAAGTTTTTTTAGAACCCTCGCTTATGGCTCGTGTCCCAAACAAAATCTTCGACCTTAAAATATTACTTACCGCTCTTGGTTCATAAATAACTATGAGAAAAAAAAGGATCGCAATTTTGTATCACTTTTACTTGACACTATTTTCGCTAAAATAATTTAGGAACTTTTAACAATGGTCAACGGCAAATCTCAAAATATTTTTTGTGTGTTAAATATGCAGAAACTTTTTCGAAAATAGCTACAATCGGTATTGTATATGACATTCTATTTTTTAGTCTAAGACTAAATACTATTTAGTAAATATATAAATGATAGATTAGGAAAGCAGTAATTAACAGTGCTAATGCAGCTAACATTCTACCATGCAAATTAGTTTCCTGTGGCCTGACAGTGATTTAATTACTTGTCTACAAAAAGAAATCAAATGACAGGAAAACGTTTTCTTCATTGTATTCATTGTAAGATTAAGATTGGCACATTCTAATAGAAATTTATATTCACAAGCTGACTTAGCTACTAATTATTTTTAAAACGATTAAATAAACGCTTAATAATACATATTAAAAGTATATTTTTCTTCCACAACTAACTACTTTTGAAATGGCATCAAATATGTTCTCACAATCCCGCTCTTAAACAAACCTAAATTGTTGAAATTATTATTTGATATTGTGACATCTTAATTCCATTCTTGTGATTTATTATTAAAACATTCTTAAAATACTTCTTATAAAAAGTACAAAAATAGTATATTACGTACCATGAACTGTAAGTGACAGTTTTTAGGTCAATGTAGTTTGGGAAATCGAGGACGAAGGGTCGAGATTTCCTAAACATTTGCGATCTAAAAGAATCACTTACAGTTCGAGGTTAATAAGCTATTTTTTACAATACTTGCACAAATAGAAGAAAAGAAAAATCGGTTTCAAAATTGACATCTGTCAAATTGTTGTCAAAATAAACAGGACTTTGATATGTAAGATTTACTTACTGTTCACAATAGACAGTAACAAAATATTAAAGTCTTGATATAACCATGGAAACCACTGTGCAATAAAAGTTCTACTTATTATGTTAAAATTTTGTCATTAACAGGTAACTTACAGTACAAGTATTGTAAATCTACATTTACTACTACTTTTTTAAAGCCACATTAAAATTATTCCTTTGGCTCCTCCGCCACTAACATCTTTGGGGCCATGAATTGACGACTGGTTCTGCATTTCATGTGCAAAAATATATCACTCACTGAGATTTGCTACGGCAGACTGCCACACCCAGTAATGAGTAGAAGGCGTGATGATATATTTATTTATTTTATTTTAAATACAACATTTAATATGTATGCAGTAACAAAAGACTATTCTATTCTGTCCTCAAGGTGCTTTTCGCTATCGTATCCCTCTGCCAAGCAGGCGTCATCCCCCATCAAGAATCCTACTCCCAAGGTCACGGTCATGGCCAAGCAACCTCTTACCAACATGTCAAAATCGAAAACTACCATCCAGTGCCCGTCTACCTGAAGAAAGAACACTCTCATCTCCTGGAGCATCCTGTGGCGAAGGGGCACACTGCCACCTCGCTGCAGGTACACCACGGAGGTGAGCACGACCATGGTTTCGCTTTAGTGAGTGGTACTCATCAGCAGCAGGTCCATGGACATGATGGAGGACAGGATTTGGGAGGATATGAACATCTTGTACAAGAACAACAACTTGGAGGACATCAAGGACATCAAGAACTTGGAGGACAACAAGGACATCAAGAACTCGGAGGGTATGAACAGCTAGGAGGACATGAACAGCTAGGAGGACATGAACAGCTTGGTGGACAGGAGTATGGAGGACATCACCAGCAGCTGGTTGTTGCACAACAGGAAGAACAGCAGCATCAAGGTATTTAATCAAGAAAAGTTAAAGATACTAATGGATTGATAGCATCCATTAAAATGATTTTTTTTTATAACTGCACAATAATCCTTGTTTAACAAATTAAGAAGCGTGCGAAAGCGCAACATTAAAACATACCGTGTTTTAAAGTTGCTGTGGATTTAAGAACCTCGGTTCGACAAACAGTTTTCACTACATTAAAATTACCCCTGTTGCTTCTTTACACCAACATCTTTGGGGGCGGGCGTGATTTGACGACTAGTAATCGCACTTCACGCGCATAAATATATCATTTACCGAGATCTGCTACGGCAGAATACCACATCCAGTAATGGATAAAAGGCGTGATGATATATTTATTTATTTATATTTATCACAACAATTTGTAAAACAATAAATCCACATAGTACCATAAACAACAAATGATGTGATCGATATTAGGTCAACTCACACACACAAAATTATGAAATAAATAAAAAATAAATATATCACCACGCCTTCTACCCATTACTGGGTGTGGCATACTGCCGTATCAGATCTCGGTAAGTAATATATTTTGCTTCTGAAGTGCAATTATCAGCCGTCAAATCACAGCCCCAAAGATGTTAGTGGAGGAGGAGCTATAGGGGTAGTTTTTAATATAGTGAAAATTATGAAATGAATCGAAATGAAAATGCTACTTTCCAGCTCTATTTTCCAGATTATGATGCAAGTATAATAAAAAATAGCGTATGATACAGGTGTATAAGTATCTGTAATGTGCGTCACTTTCTGTCATAAAATGACATTCGAAAAGCCTTCTTTTTCTACTGCTCACAGAAAAAAAAAATTGTATACACCGTCCGTAAATGAATCAGAATATCGTCTACCTCAACCGACAAGTTCATTTTTCAATACCTCAAATAATCATTTTACAGTCTAGATATACTACAGGGTGATCAAAAGGAATTGTTATAGTTGGCAATACAATTCCAGAGATCTTTTTAAGGCGGAAATGCTATTTGACATGTCTAATAAATATGTCAGGAGTCTGACAGCTAATAGAATTTTGACATTTTAAGTAATAGAAATACTTCAGAAATAAATGTAATAATAAATGTACTCAAATTTAAATTTTATATGTCACTGTCAACAACAGGAAATGAATTTATGTATCAGGCTTACCAATTTCAAGTAGTTTTTTTATTGCCAACTGTAACAATTCCTTTTAATCACTCTGTATTATGAATCTCTTTCCTGTAGGAGGTGCAGATCTAGGTCATTATGATACCGGAGCTGACCTCTCTGGCCACGGTCTCCAAGCCTACGCCACCCAAGAAGCTGACTACAGCCACGGAGGCCAAGAAGCACAAGGATATGAGCAAGAAGCAGCAGGATACGAACAAACTGTAGAAGATGCTCACCATCAAGGACATCATTACCAATAAATTCTACTTTTTTATCAAATTTTACTCATTCGGTTCCTATTCAAAAATTTATTAACAACATCATCATCATCATTAGATGATAGTATAGTGTATTTATGTATTAATTTTTGACAGTATTATACCTACTTTAAATATATTTTTATATTTGTAAACTGTTGTTGAACTGTTATTATAATAAGTAAAATTACTATTATTTTTGTATTATATGCGAGAATAAAATTATGTTTTTATAATAATCATTGTCGTCTATTCAAATTCGAATTTCACTCAAGCTAAAATAGTTATTTATTTCATAAATAAAATAAATATCAAATATATCATCACGCCTTCTACCCATTTACTGGGTGTGGCACTCTGCCGAAGCAGATCTCGGTAAGTGATATATTATTTTGCGCGTGAAGTGCGGTTACCAGTCGTCAAATCACGATAAAGATGTTAGTGGTGGTAGAGCCACAGGGGTAGTTTTTGAAATTATGAAAATTGTTTGTCGCCTGTGGGAATCGAACCAGGGTTCTCAGGATCCACAGGCCGACTTCATACCACTGAGCTAGCCATAAATAAAATAAATAAATATATCATCTCGCCTTCTACTCATTGCTGGATCACTGCCGTAGCAGATCTTAGTAAGTGATATATTTTGCACGTGAAGTGCGGTTACGAGCAGTCACATCACGACCCCCAGAGATGTTAGTACAGGGGAAGCCACAGGAGTAGTTTTAACGTACCTACTGTACTGTAATTGGGATTAAATTCATGTTGTACAAAGTAGCATAAATAAATAAATATTATTAATTTCGTAAATTGAATACATTTTTATAATCAATAACCCGAAAAATTATTAGCACACCTTTATATAGCTATACGATCTAAATAGAAAATAACGGAAATTAATTTTAAAATACAGTACAGACCTTTCGAAGATCTTTTTCCTTCTCCTATTCCTCATTTTGGGCACTTATTCACGCACTACACTAATCACACAAAACTAGTACAACATTTAAACAACACTTTGAACTAATTTTTACTGCATTTCGTGGTTTAAATTCGCGATTTTAATCAGTGAACAACGGATACACATATGCACTGTACCTACAGAATCACTTTACTGTTCTAATAAAATACTGAAAATACACTGCTTAGAAGTTAAACTTGTTCAAAGTGGTTGAAACTGCTTCAGCGTTGATATCGTCAAACAGACAAGTCGAGCAACGAAATTTATTTGTTAGCTAGTATTGAAAATTATTTTTATTTGACTGCTATATTTTATAGCAGAAATTTTATTATTCGACTAATTTATTTTTGTAATTATTTTATTATTAAATATGGGGTCCAAAAAAGTCACTTTTCAAAAAATTGTACCTTAAAAACTATAAGTGCTACTGCGATGAAACAAAATACAAAATAAAGTTAATTTTATTCTCTTTATTGCAATATAGTTGATTTTGTAAAATTATTCATTATTAACGCCGTAATTAATGTTTAGAAAAAATTCAACATTGCATTGGTAGATAATTCAATACAAAGTAAAGATCATAAATTTTCTTGTTTTCGTAATTGAACTAGCGGTCAGCCTGGCTTCGCCAGGCCTTCACGCTACGCTCCGCGGACACTGAAATAGGATTCACTTCTGTAAGACAATTTACTAAAACAATTGTCGATCGAATAATATGTCATTTTCTACGCGAGCCCTTCTATAGACCTTTCATTTGATACCAAACAGGATAGGTTTTAATGCACTCTTATTAAAACAATTGCCGATTGAATAATATTTAATTTTGTACGCGAGCCATTTAAAAGAACTTTCATTTGATACCAAACACGATAGGGTTTGATGCACTCTTACTAAAACTATTGCCGATCAGATAATATTGAATATTGTACGCGAGCTCTTCAAAAGACCAAACACGATAGATTTTGATTTATTTTTACTAAAACAATTGCCGATCGAATAATATTTAATTTTGTACGTGGGCCCTTCAACACATCTTTCATTTGATACCAAACACGATAGGTTTTGATGCACTCTTACTAAAACAATTGCCGATCGAATAATATTTAATTTTCTAAGGAAGCCGTTCAATAGACCTTTCATTCGATACCAAACACGACAAGTTTTGATGCATTTTTACTAAAACAATTGCCGGTCGAATAATATTTAATTTTCTACGCGAGCCCTTCAATAGACCTTTCAATTGATACCAAACACGATAGGTTTTGATACATTGTTACTGAAACAATTGCCGATCGAATAATATTTAATTTTGTACGCGAGCCCTTTAAAAGAACTTTCATTTGATACCAAACACGATAGGTTTTGATGCACTTTTACGAAAACAATTGCCGATCGGATAATATTTAATTTTGTACGCGAGCCCTTCAATAGACCTTTCATTTGATACCAAACACGATAGGTTTTGATGCAATCTTACTAAAACAATTGCCGATCGAATAATATTTAATTTTGCATGCGAGCCCTTCAAAAGACCTTTCATTTGATACCAAACACGATAGGTTTTGATGCATTTTTACTAAAACAATTGCCGATCGAATAATATTCAATTTTGTACGTGAGCCCTTCTACAGAACTTTCAATTGTTACCAAACACGATATGTTTTGAAGCACTTTAACTAAAACAATTGCCGATCGAAAAAAATCGAATTCTGTATGCGAGCCCTTCAAAGTACCTTTTATTTGATACCAAACACGATAGGTTTTGAAGTACTTTAACTAAAACAATTACTGATTGAAAAAATCTCATTTATACATGCGTGACCTTCAAAACTTTGGTATTATACCATATACGATAAATTTTGATAATAAATTTAAATAAATAATAATAAAATTGTATTTAATGTAGATTGCCATGAACAATATTTGCTTAGTTTCACTATATATTTTTACCGAGGACAATTTTGGTTTGGTTTACCTGTATACTTTATATAACTTGTCAATTTGACGTTTAAACCAACTTCACAGTGAACTGTCAAAAATTTACTTTTTAAATATACATATTTGAAATTTGTAATTATAATAAAAACGTCCCCTCATTTCCCCAATATGTGTAAAATATTTCAAAACTACTCAGAGAAATTTCATATTTACGTAATTTATAATTAAAAATGCGACATGTCCACTGACAAACGTCAAAGTGACGTTTGATCTTCTTCTTAAAAATTTCAAAGCCTCCACACTCTTAGTTGATTTTGCCCCAAAAACGCAGGTTTTTTCAAGTTTTCTCGCACATCATGCGTAATAAAATTATGAATTTATAAAAAGGTCACATTTCAAGTTGGCCTCTATCAAATAAAAAAAGTTTCAAATTAATCGGACAAACCGTCTAGGCTGTAGAGGTGAGCAATTGACCGTGATGAATCCAAACAAACCTATTTACCTCTTACGCTTTTAGTATATGGATAGATATTAAATGGTACTTTTAATACAGGGAGAAAAATGAGGTAGCACCAGGATTTGAACCTGGAATCTTTGAACTACAGAGAGAAAAATTGGGAAACCGTGAGGATTGGAACCTGGTACTTGGTCCCAGAATAAAATTCTAATGATATTCCAATTTTTTTTTATTAAAGGTAAAAGACGTGATGATATATTTATGTATTTGTTACAACAGGAACTTAATTCCAATTACAGTACAGGGAACCTACAGTTTATAGTGAAATCCGGAACACTCAGACACAATCTTTTTTTTTTATACACATATAAGTTGAAGTCAATGAAATATGAAGCCACAAACTCTAGCTTTGTAGGCGCATGGTGTATCTTCCTGACAGTTAACTTTTTTTTTGTTATTGTCTGATTTTGTAGGACCCCAAGTTAGCCTTGATTATAATATAATAATGTATTTATTTAATAGCTTGGCTAATACATAACATTGAACAAAATTTAAACTCAAATATATAACAAAGTCTTATAAAATATACAAAAGAAAAAAACATAATTATATACTCGTATTATTACTTAATCTATTTGTTTAAATAATAACATTTTAATCGATTTTTAAAAAGTTTTAGAGTTTGGGATGTTTTAATATCAACGGGCAATCCATTGTAACACTGTAAACCTTTATGAAATATCATGTTAAAAGTCTTTTTTTTACTTTTCTGATCTATATAAAAACATTCACCATTTCTTGTATTCAACAGTAATATCACATTACATTAATTAACTTTGAAAGCAAATGAACCAGAGAAATTATTCAAATAAACAAAAACCTAATCCATATTAAAACCAGTAAAATAATCGGTGGAAAGTAAGTAATTAGGACCAAGTCTGACATCATCAACAGCTGCTGTTCTATGCACGAGCGCAGATTGATAACCTGCAACTAAGTTTCGTTTTGCCGATGAAAGACTTGTTGATTTACATTAAATCCATGCGTAGTTTGTGTAGATTTCATTCCAGAGTCGCCGAGCCACACGATAATTGAAAACGACAACAAGTACGCCACTTTCCCTGCAACCAAAACATCCAGAGAAGCGAGAGCTGCAAGAGCTGCATGTTTTGTTGCTTGTTAACATGCTAATAGATGATCTGAGATCAACTGTCATTGCAGTTTACCATAAATAGACAATTGAGAAGCGGATGAAATATGTATGAAGTTTTAAGTTGATGTTATGTTTACCATCAGGACTCGAAATGGAAAATTACATTTCGAGGTATAACCAAGGAAATACTTTTCTAATAAAAAATAAAAGATGTATGTAGTATAGCATGAAAAGTCTGGATAAGAAGCAGAATAATAATTTTATGAACCGAAAAAATATTGTTCCTGCTTTCTCTTCGAGCCCTGCTTGGAATAAATAATAATAATAAGTACAAAATCTGAGGAAGTAAAATTTGGGAAAAAATCTACTTTTCCGAAAGCTATATTTTAAAAACTAAACAAGATATGAAAATGCACTCAACGGCCTTGGGAAAATCAAAAATATGATGAGATAAATTTTAGGGAAAATTCAACTTTTTCGGAGGCTATATCTTAAAAACTAAATAAGATATGAAAATGTGCTCAACGGCATTGAAATTCTCGTGTTTTAATTGACTTTTAAGCAAATTTTTAGCGATTTTGATTTTTTGAAAATTTCCTAAGGGGTACCCTTTGGATTTTTTTCGATTTTAGGCCAATTTCGGACTGTTTGTTCTAAAATCCTTTCTCGTACGAATATTGTAATGACAATTTACATACATATGTATTAAAACCCTCCGGATCCAGTGGTGAAGTTTTCAAATGCGTACGTTTTCTAGTTTTTAAGATACGAGTATATTTTATAAACTGTTTTAGGAGAACATTTTTTGAAAAATAAAAATTGCTGAAAATGTCTTTATAAGTCAATTAAAGCACGAGCAATTCAATGCCGTTGAGCGCATCTTCATATCTCGTTTAGTTTTTAAGATATAACCTCGGAAAAGTAAAAAATCTGATGCGATAAAATTTGGGAAAAAATCTACTATTCCGAAGTCTATATCTCAAAAACTAAGAAAGATATGAAGATGCGCTCCACGGCATTGAATTTGTCGTGCCTTAATTGACTTATAAAAATTTTTTAAGCGATTTTGATTTTTTGAAAATTTCTTAAGGGGTACCCCTTAAGTTTTTATTGATTTTAGGCTAATTTCAGACAGTTTATTCTAAAATCCTTTCATGTACGAATATTGTAACGAAAATTTACATACATATGTATTAAAACCTTCCGAATCCAGTAGTGAAGTTTTCAGATACGTACGCTTTCTTACGCTTTGAGATATTGTTTAAAAACTGTTTTAGGAGAAAATTTTGGTCAACATTTTTTGAAAATTAAAAATTGTTGAAAAATGCTTTATAAGTCAATTGAAGCACGAGAAATTCAATGCTGTTGAGCGCATCTTCATATCTCTTTTAGTTTTTGAGATACGGGCTCCGGAAAAGCAGATATTTCTCAAATTTTATCTCATTTTAATAATTTTTATCCAACTACCCTGTATTTAAAAAAATAGACTAAATACGACCCTGGAACCAAATCTACTAACTTCTTTATTATTTTCTGCATAAATATAAATATTTTCATTGATTTAAATTGATGGAAACATTTTGCAATGAAATGTGTAATGTAGTAAAATTTAAAATAAATTTAAGTGATACGTCAGAATAAATCCAATAAATAATAAATTTATTTGTTATTAATAAAGTATCTGTCACAGTGTACTCATAAAATTGTTGAGTAATTGAGTGATTTAATAATTAATTTTATTACATATTAATAAAATAGAAAATATACTCATATAATATATAAATGAAAACATTATAAAAATCATGTATTTTCTCGGAAAAGAGTTTCATTTCCTGTGTTCCTCTATTCATGATAGCGTAATAAATAAATAAAAGAAAGTGTTAAAATTGACAGTATTCATTTGTTCGTCATCAAACATATGGCAAGCATACGATACTCTCTTGTTTTTATTATTAACACATGGTCATTCAGAGATCAGAACCAGACTTGATATTAAAATGGACCAATCATAAATTTTTTTTATACTTTTCACATCATCAGTGAAATTTTTAATTTTTACACAGAAATTTAAGTAAATTTATTTCTTCGGTAGCTAAACTAGCATAAATTAACAAGCATGAGGTCGTGCGTTCAAATCTCACTGACTTCAATTTATATCACAAAAATACGATTGTATATGAGTGGTTCGGATTCCACTATAAGCTGTAGGGGAACCTACTGTACTGTAATTAGGATTAAGATCATGTTTTCTAGAGTGACAAATAAATAAATAAATGTTGTCCGACAGTACGTTGGTGTGGATAAGGTTACGACATTCGAATCCGGAGATCCCGAGTTTGAATCCCACTCAAGCTAAATATATATAAACTACCACACTACGACTCTGTGAGTCCGAACCCTGTACTGTAATTGGGATTAAGTTCCTGTTGTACAGAGTAGAATCATTAAATAAATATAAATAATAACTGTAATTTTTGTTATAAATATTAGAAATTAGTAGGCGTAGTTATGAAATATTATCATAAATTATGGGGTGGCTAGCTCAGTGGTATGAAGTCGGCCTGTGGATCCTGAAAATCCTGGTTCGATTCCCACAGGCGACAAACAATTTTCATAATTTCAAAAAAGCTACCCCTGTGGCTCCTCCACCACTAACATCTTTGGAGGCCGTGATTTAACGACTGGTAACCGCACAAAATATATCACTTACCGAGATCTGCTTCGGCAGAGTGCCACACCCAGTAATGGGTAGAAAGCGTGATGATATATTTAAATTTTTTTATTTTTTATAATAAATTTAAAAGTTATTAAATAATCGTGTGACATTTAAAATAAATAAAATTATAATTACATTTAAATGCAGTCCTTAAAGTGTAGTAATTATCAATTAATCATTAAATTAGTTCTGTAAATTTCCAAAATTTAGTAATTCTTACAAAATTGCCGCAAACTGACCTTTGATGTTATAAATTTAGCATAATTTTATCTTACAAATTTTTCACATGTGTACTTAAAATTACGCATTGAATTTATTACAACATGCTAGAATTTCTAATCCGTGAAATTATGACGCAATTTTATTTCAATAAGATATATTTATGCATATGTATCAGTACAAAAATAGTTATTCTTATACTGCAATTTTCATCGTTAACTTTCAAAGATAAAATGAGCAAATTTGCATAATAAGTATTTTAAACAAAAGATATAAAAGCAAATGTAGGTTATTAAGATGATCTAGTTCAACTTTTTACTCCATTTAGCGAAATGGTATCGAAAACTTTGGTGTGCCTCGTTCTTTTGGCTGTGGTAATGTACAATTTGTTTATACTTTACGTCCCATCAAATGAAGTAGCACTCTTAAGCTCAATTCGAAAAAGCGATTTTAGATTAGACAGATTAACCTAAATTCGGATCCATGACCCTCTTGAAGGCAAAAAATCACAAATAAATTCTTTCGCGACCCCCTTACTATTTATGTGATCAAAATTGCAGTTTGTCAAAAACTGATTTAATAATGTACATTACAAAAATTAGCTGTATACCATTTGCCACTTGGTTTAGTTAAATCAGTTCAGTTTAATTAGACATGACAAAATGAACTGAATTAAGTAAGCTGATGCACTTATTGGGGTGAATTACTTTGATGTAAATTAGAATCATTAATTCTAGTACTGAAAATAAAGTCAGTGAAGTAATCCAACGAAATAAATAAATAATCTGGTTCAGTAAATGTAAGTTAGATCTGATTCAAATGGCAAATGGAATGCACCAATAGAATCACGATTTCAGAAATTAGTAAAGCAAAAATTCCTTATTAAGAAGTGAGGTATAGCCGTACGCCAATGTATGAGTGTATCATCGTATTTATGAATGCATGAAAACTGTCGCCCGAATTTCCAAATAGAAAAACTGTAAAAAAATTTGTACTGTAAGTTACATATTAATGACAAAATTTAAACACAGTAAGTGCAACTTTTATTGCACAGTGGTTTCTATGGTTGTATCAGGACTTTAATATTTATTTACTGTCCACTATAAACAGTAAGTAAATATTACATAACAAGGTCTTGTTCATTTTAACAACAATTTGACAGCTGTCAATTTGAAATCTATTTTTCCTTTCCTTCTATTTATGC
Organism: Pterostichus madidus; assembly: GCA_911728475.2. NCBI lineage: Eukaryota > Metazoa > Arthropoda > Insecta > Coleoptera > Carabidae > Pterostichus > Pterostichus madidus. Next base: position 32,253,244 of record OU452312.1, read on the forward strand.
AAGTATTGTAAAAAATAGCTTACTAACCTCGAACTGTAAGTGATTTTTTTAGGACGCGAATGTTTAGGAAATCTCACCCTTCGGGCCTCGATTTCCCAAACTACATTCTTGACCTAAAAACTCACTTACAGTTCATGGTACATAATATATACTATTAAATTCTTTTTCAAGTGTTTCTAAATGGTCGTAGAAAAATATTGTGTGCAACTAGAGCGGCAATAGACTACTTTCTACTCTAGGTACACAAATCACTATTAAAATTTTGATCATTTAGGTTGCCATATGCAGCTGCAAACCATTCGAAGGAACTATGACAATGAAAGTTGAAAAACAGCGCCGTAATTTCCAACAAGACCAGCCTCAAAAAAATGATTGTTTAAATACAAATTCAGATTCCAGCAACGATTCCAACGAATCTAATCAACAGCCTTGCGAGTTGATCAATCAGAAACAGCACAAGAACAAGAAGAACCTTCAAATTCAAGACAGTTCTTCCAGTGAAAGCCAAGTAAGAATTAAATTACTATCATTAAAATACATAATATGTTAGTATATGAGGGTGTGAGATTGAGAATAATGTTGCTAGAAGAGTGGTTATATATCGAATGAAAGTTTATGTTGGTGAAATTGAGGGTGTGAGATTGCGTGGACGACCTAGGAATACAAGGATGAATATAAGTAAAGGTTTGTTATATAAACAAATGATTATGAAAGGAAGGTATAAATAAGCTTGCTTGTATAAAAATAATTATAAATGTGGTCATGTGGCTGAAGCAAAAATGTTTGGCGAAGATTAATTACAGGATGAATCTAATGAATAAATAAATGTTCACGGTATGTATCAAGTGTTTGTACCCTTTAGAAAGTATTTTATTATCATTATAATTTAATATTTTAGGAGGAAGAAAAGAAAATGAAGGTTCTGTTGTCCCAAGAAGATAACAACAAATCCAAGGAAATTCGTCATGCCCCTGAACATCAACCCGTAAGTCAATAAATTATTTTTGTTTTAAATAATGAAAGTATTATTTTAAAATTGTGAAATTTAGATGAACCAAGGACGTAATGGCCCTGATTACATGCGTGGTCAACAACAAAGGGAAAACATCCAGAAATCCAGAAAAGGAAATGGTGACTCTAACGACAATTCTCAAGGATATCTAAATCAAATCGATGTAAGAAGTAGCATTTTTAATGAACAGTAAATTAATTTTTGTTTTTTTTTTCTTTCATAGAGACGCCACTAATATTGAACAATCGAACAGAAGATATTTAAAATTTTATAAAAATTTGTAAAACTTAATGTAAAGTATGCATTTTTTCTGGACGTATACATATTTGTAATCTAAATCTACTTAATAATTTTTATTAATAAGTACATATTGTAATTCAGTTTAACAATTCAATATAATAAAAATAGTAGCCAACGAATTTGTGGTTTAAAACAGTCGTTTTAGTACATAAATATAGATAAGTCGATAGTGTATTTATTATGTATCTATTTATCAAATAAAGTATATCTTAGACTTGAAATTTGAAATAAAAATTTTGAGAATTCCTGCCTGAGGTCATCCGGTTATCACATTACGCAAACTCAACAAAAACAGGCCACGTGATCTAGTGTTTAAAAGCGCGGCATGTACAGTTCTCGTTGTTCAAACTTGCTGCAAGTATCGAAAACTTTATACTCAAATATTTTCAAAATGTCTTTAGACAGTGCAAAGAAAATCGCCGCCTTCAAAGCAGTAGATGAACACGTTAAAAACAACTCAGTTGTTGGAATCGGCAGCGGATCAACAGTTGTTTACGCAGTTGAAAGGTTATCCGAAAGAGTTAAAACCGAAAACTTACAAATTATTTGCATACCGACATCGTTTCAATCAAGACAGCTAATTACAAAGAATAAATTAACTCTAGGAGACCTAGAAGTAAATCCAGAAATAGATTGCTGTATTGATGGAGCCGATGAAGTTGATTCTAACCTCACTTTAATCAAAGGAGGTGGCGGATGTTTACTTCAAGAAAAAATCGTCGCTTCTTGCTCCAAAAAGTTAATTATCATCGCGGACTACACGAAGAATTCTCCAAAATTGGGTGAACAATACAAGAAAGGCATTCCAATCGAAGTTGTGCCTATGGCATACGTTCCAATCAAACAAAAAATAGAAAAATTATTCGGTGGAGAATTAGTTCTGAGATTAGCAGTTGCCAAAGCTGGTCCTTGTGTAACAGACAACGGAAACTTTATTTTGGATTGGAAGAATTTTGACCAGAATGTCGATTGGGAGAAAATCAATAAAGAAATTAGCTTGATTCCAGGAGTGGTAGAAACAGGATTATTTGTGAAAATGGCTACTAAAGCGTACTTTGGAATGAAGGATGGATCAGTAAAAGAACAGAATTAGATTGCAATACTTTAGCTGTTTAATCGGAAAAAATAATTTTGATATGCTCTGTTAACAACTTATAGTATAAAAATAATGTTTCGATTTACTTTTAAATATATTTTGTATTAAATAATTTATAAACCTATGTTTCTTATTTTACCATTAAGTAAATGCAATTCGTAATACAACTCCAGGAGTAATCCATATTTCTTTTAATTATATTCAATTAAATTGGAATGGAAGTTCAACTAACAAATAATTATTTGACACAAAAAATATTGAATTACTCCTGCGAAATCATTAAAACTAAAAAATAATGTAACAATTGCACTCATTTCTAATAAGTATGAACACCATTTTAAAGCATTATTTTAATTTTAAATCATGGTATAATTAAAATATATTCGAGAATATTTAAATAGAAATTAGTGCATTTGTTACGAACGATTGTCAGTACGAAACAAGAACTCACATTGTGAGCAAAATAAATAATTAAAAGGAAACCTGTGCGTTTGCATATTATCACCAAATACCGGCTGTCATGTGACTGAAAATACGATATTAATTTTACCATTAACGCAAATAAAATTGACATTCGATAGACGCATCAAATTTCCCGAGAAAAATTCGGATCGGACTAGAATACTGTTGATATGTTCTATGAGATTAAATAATATACTGGGACCTGTTTTCAAAACTGAATAAATCTAAACATTTCATAAAGAAAATAAATAGAAGCGCAAATTTGAAAACAAACAAATCATTGCAAGCAATTTTTTTAGTACAAGCTGGTTTTCTTCATAATCCTTAGAAATTCTTCTTGGTTAATTTCTCCGTCCCCATCCTGATCTGCCTCTTCAATCATTTCATGAAGTTCTTCATCAGTGAGATTCTCGCCTAATTCTTTAGCTACTCGTTTAAGATTTTTAAAACTTATTTTGCCGGTTTCATCATCATCAAACAATCGGAAGGCTTTCAGTATTTCCTCTTTGGAATCTTTTTCTGCCATCTTTGCAGACATTAAACATAAGAAATCATCGTATGACAGTTTTCCAGAACCTTCTGGGTCAATATCTGCAATCATTTTCTTGATTTCTTCCTTTTTAGGTTCAAAACCTAGCGCGCGCATAGCTACTTTTAATTCTTTGGTGTCTATTCGGCCGATACCCTCATTATCAAATAAATCGAAAGCTTCTTTAATGTCATGTTTTTGTTGATCGGACAGTTCTAGTTTGGGTCCGGATTTCTTTCTGCCAGGTGGGCCACTTATTTGTTTTTTGAAAGCCGATGGAGGGACAGCTTGATTAGATGACTAATATTTATAATAAACGAATTAAGAATCAATTCTCTATTAGTACGTAAAACATTTTATATTAAAAAGACTTACCATTTTAGAAGTAAGAGTAATTAATCAACAAGTACAATACAAACACTACTTGAAAATTGTTTACTACATCAACTGTCAAATAATGCCAATGGCAACGAAAAATGGAGTAAAGAATATTTGAAGGTTAAATTTCTAGAAATTTTCATTTACCGAAAAAAATATATAAATAAATTCACGCTATTTATTACATTTTTAAATTTTATACTTGTTGAAATAATATCAATTGCCTATATTTTAAGTTATTTTAAATTTCGCTGTCAATATTTCCTACCAACTTAAATTGCCGCATGTTGGTATTCATAAATTGTCCCGCCGGTTTGGCAGCCATAAACACAGCACAGCTACAGCTTGTGTTTTGAGAAATTAAGTGTTTATATGTGTCAATAAAAGAGTAAATCATTGTTAAATACTTCATGTAATTATTTAACACTTAGAACAATGTCGAAGCCTGAGGAAGGGCAAGAGACCGTCGAGGTTGGAGAAAATTCGGTAAGCATATCATTTTGTAAATATTTTATTATTTTCCTTGCAAATATAGTAATTATTAAATGTAAATACATATTTTTGTTAATGCATGAATATATTTCTCTTCTTGAATAGTGCTGAAGTGCTGATCTAATTTACTTTGTCATTGTGACATTCTAGAACCGTTACGTCTCATGCATGGTATTCTTTTTATGATAGATAACCTCAAGCAAACAATGTTTTAATAATTTTTTTCCTTACAATAATTTAGGCTGATTTGCAGAATGCTTCGTCCTCCGACACTACCTCCTCTCGAGGTAAGGGCGAAGACTTCGAAACAAAACTCGAAACAGATCGAGGAAAACGTTTCGATTATTTATTAAAACAAACAGAGATTTTTTCTCATTTTATGACAAGTCACCAACAAAAAACTGGTGCTCCTCCAAAGCCTAAAGCAGGCCGTCCACGTAAAATTAAAATCGAAGAACCTATCGGAGAGTATGTATAACCTAACCTTAACAATACAAATTTATTATTATTTATGATTGCGTTATTTTTGCAGCCACAGACATCGGAAAACAGAACAGGAGGAAGATGAGGAACTTTTGGCTGAATCTAACGTTAAAACAAAAACACAGGTTCGGTTTGAATGTTCTCCACACTATATTAAAAATGGTGAAATGCGAGACTACCAAATTCGGGGTTTGAATTGGATGGTTTCTTTGTATGAGAATGGAATTAATGGTATTCTAGCCGATGAGATGGGTCTGGGTAAAACTTTACAAACTATTTCTTTACTTGGGTTTATGAAACATTATAAAAGTATCCCCGGGCCTCATATTGTTATTGTACCCAAATCTACACTTGCTAACTGGATGAACGAGTGCAAGAAATGGTGTCCGTCTATTCGAGCTGTCTGTCTTATCGGCGACCAAGAAGCTAGAGTAAGTCATATTAATTTATCATCCCATTCAATTAATTTCAGTTAATCTTCTCCAATCATTCCTATCCTGGTTCACATATTTAATAGAATTAAGTCGCGTATTTGTTTGTTATTTTGTTTTAACACTATGAAATTGTATTTTTTTTATTGCTGCTGTTCAAAAATATAGAAAATAAATTTAGTTTATTGATTTAGAATTACACTATTTTTACGAAGTATACATTTTTTTACTACCATATCAAAAAGTAAAATTTAAAAAAATAAATTACAAATCTTTTGGCAGTTGTCATTTGGTTGACAATAATATCAAATCATACTGTTGTTTTCCTGTTGCCTAGAACATGGCTTTACTTTCCTTCCCTAGGAAAGAGATGAAAAGTATCACTTTTTGTTTCAATAGAGGGAAGAATATTTTAGTTTCTGCTAGGGTCGTTAAAAAAAATTATTTGTGTATTTTAGAGTACGTTTATTCGCGATGTAATGATGCCAGGCGAGTGGGACGTGTGTATAACCTCATACGAAATGGTAATTAAAGAAAAATCAGTATTCAAGAAGTTCAACTGGCGATACATGGTCATCGACGAAGCTCACAGAATCAAAAACGAAAAATCTAAGCTCTCTGAAATCCTCCGAGAATTCAAAACAACCAACCGTCTCCTCCTCACAGGTACACCACTTCAAAATAATCTTCACGAACTGTGGGCCCTCCTCAACTTTTTACTCCCCGACGTGTTCAACTCTGCGGATGACTTCGACGCGTGGTTTAACACGAACCAATGTCTGGGTGATAATGCTTTAATTGAACGTTTACATGCAGTATTAAAACCTTTCTTGCTTCGGCGATTGAAAGCCGAAGTCGAAAAGCGATTGAAACCAAAGAAGGAACACAAAGTGTACGTCGGTCTTAGCAAAATGCAGCGAGAATGGTACACGAAAGTTCTGATGAAAGATATTGATATTGTAAATGGTGCCGGAAAAATTGAAAAGATGCGTTTGCAAAATATTTTGATGCAACTTAGAAAATGTACCAATCATCCATATTTATTTGATGGAGCTGAACCTGGCCCACCTTACACTACTGATGAACATTTAGTTTACAATTGCGGCAAAATGGCGATTTTAGATAAATTGTTGCCGAAACTGAAAGAACAGGATTCAAGAGTTTTAATTTTCTCTCAAATGACTAGGATGTTAGATATTCTTGAAGATTACTGCTACTGGCGACAATATGCAGTAAGTTATATTTATTCAAACCTATTTCATTTAATTAATATTAATATTTTTGTTTAGTATTGCCGGTTGGATGGTCAAACAGCCCACGAAGACCGCCAGCGCCAAATCAACGAATATAACGAAGAAGGAAGTTCAAAATTCGTCTTCATGCTCTCTACTCGTGCAGGTGGCCTCGGAATCAACTTAGCATCAGCCGACATCGTCATCATCTACGATTCTGACTGGAATCCTCAGATGGATCTTCAAGCTATGGATCGAGCTCATCGTATCGGCCAAAAAAAGCAAGTAAGAGTTTTCCGATTCATTACAGAAAACACGGTAGAAGAAAAAATAGTAGAAAGAGCCGAAGTCAAATTGAGACTGGATAAATTAGTTATTCAGCAAGGACGATTAGCTGACAACAAATCCAACACTTTAAATAAAGATGAAATGTTGAGCATGATTCGGCATGGAGCTAATCATGTATTCGCTGCTAAAGATTCAGAAATTACTGATGAAGATATTGACAGCATCTTGGAAAGAGGAGAAACTAAGACGGAAGAATTAAATAAAAAATTAGAAACTTTAGGAGAATCATCTCTTCGTAATTTTACTGTTGATGCACCAACAGATTCAGTTTACCAATTCGAAGGAGAAGATTACCGTGAGAAACAAAAGTTAATAGGAGTTGGTAACTGGATTGAACCACCAAAAAGAGAACGTAAAGCCAACTATGCCGTCGACGCCTACTTCAGAGAAGCTCTGAGAGTTTCCGAACCAAAAGCTCCTAAAGCACCACGTCCACCGCGCCAACCAATCGTACAAGACTTCCAATTCTTTCCTCCTCGTCTCTTCGAACTTCTTGACCAAGAAATTTATTATTTCCGTAAAACTCTGGGTTACAAAGTTCCTAAAAACCCTGAACATGGACCAGATGCCGCTAAAATACAAAAAGAAGAACAAAGAAAAATCGATGATGCTGAACCTTTATCCGAAGATGAAATCACAGAGAAAGAAAACCTCTTAACGCAAGGTTTCACCAACTGGACCAAAAGAGACTTCAACCAATTCATTAAAGCAAATGAGAAATATGGTAGAGATGATATTGAAAATATCGCTAAAGATGTCGAAGGAAAAACTCCTGAAGAAGTTATGGAATATTCCGCAGTATTTTGGGAACGATGTCACGAATTGCAAGATATTGAGCGAATTATGGCGCAAATTGAACGAGGAGAAGCTAAAATTCAACGTAGAGCTAGTATTAAAAGAGCTTTAGATGCTAAAATGGCGAGATATCGTGCTCCATTCCACCAATTAAGAATTTCTTACGGTACAAACAAAGGCAAAAATTACACGGAGGAAGAAGATAGATTTTTAGTTTGTATGTTACACAAACTTGGATTCGACCGAGAAAATGTTTACGAAGAACTCAGAGCTGCAGTCAGGTAAGAAAATCATCCAAAATTATTAGTATTTTCAAATAATAATTATATTTTTCTGTTAGGTCTTCACCACAATTTAGATTCGACTGGTTCTTGAAATCCCGAACAGCAATGGAATTACAAAGGAGGTGCAATACTTTGATCACTTTAATAGAACGAGAAAATCAAGAATTGGAAGAGAAAGAAAGGGCAGAACGTAAGAAGAAAGCACCAAAATCGTCTCAGTTAGGGGTCTCGTCATCTGCGTCAGTCAAATCAGGACAAAAACGCAAAAATGACGGCTCCTTCTCCTCCGAAAAAAGCAAAAAGAAGAAAAAATAACTTATAATTCCGTTTTTGATTCTTTCGTGTCTAGTAATTTAATTTAATGTTCTAATAGTGAGATTGACTTAGAAAATCAATCATTTGGTGTGATTGACCCAAAAAAAAATGTAGATCTAAAATATTGTTTTATAAATAAATAATACGCATTTTTATTAATTTGTTGATAGATTATTTTTAAGCACATTCCTAATTATTAATTAATTTAGATTGATTTTGAAAAATGTAACATCAAAACGTACTGCCCAATATTGAACCGACTGTAAACAAATTATAGAAATAATTTTATATTATATCTGAAAATAAATCACAATATTTAGTCATTCTATCAATTTCGTTTCAATTTTTAAGTGAGCGAAGATCTGAGAGAAATTAATGAGCTATGAATGTAGATGAAGCGAAAGTGTTATGTCTGATGTTTCGTGCTACCTTATTAGATGGGGCATAGCATAATGTTATGTATGTATATATTATATAGTAAATCGTTTAAAATATCTGCCAAGATAAAATTAATTTACGAGAGACATAAATAAAATTGCAACAAGTTTTATTGTATACTTGACGCGTTCGATGAAATCATATTTACATGATTAAAACAGAATTACATTAAGGTGAACTATAATCAGATAATTATTAGTAATAACGCAGACAGATTTTATCAAAACCTAGATATTATTTGATGACCCCAGTATCCCATTCATAATTTATGGTTTAGTATAATGACAAATAGTATCTACAAAGTAATGCTGAACTTACTTAAATCAATAAATTCATTACATTAGAAACTTTGAAATAATTAACATAATATTAATTGGAAAATATGTCTGCTAAATGAATCAATAATTATTATTAAAATATGCAACAACAGTAAATAACCATGAAAATCAATTTAAAGATATGCATCAGTGCATGTGTATGAATAATGGATACACATATTTTCCGGCAGATAAATGAACACTAAATTTTCTTGTGAGAGAACTTTTAAGTTATTAAATTAGGTTTTATAATAAACAAATTCTGATAGGTATCTCTGAGTATCATTAGTAATCGAAGTTTCACGGTCATCAGTATCCCTGATGATAATTATGATATATGTATCATTCCTATACAGAGTTGTACTTATATTAAATATTAACTTTTGACTTACCATTTTGTTTAGTTCATTAATCCTTTGGATCCTGGCAGTCTTCATTGAACACACACTGCACTTCACACAAAACACTATTTACACTGAATAATTAACAGTTTGCAATTAATAATAAAACATTAGTACACTTTGATAAAAATATTATGATCTTTTTTGATATTACGTTATTAGGTTATATTACCGTGGTAATTACATTTGGCAAAGTAGCCATCTTATATTTGTTTTAGAAGACAACTGTTTACAAAATTCGTAGCCGGCTTTGCAAATGTATTCTAGAAGCTAAATTTTGTTTTTAGCACCAAATATTACACTTTCATGTTATATAAAACTACCAAATTAATCTTTATTACTTTAATTTCAATATTTTAACACTTATACACTTGAATTATCGATAATATTTATAAAAATATGTATAATTTGTGTAAATTTGACACAACGTATATCTCACTTGTCACTAATTGTTTCGGAACAAAAGCGCGTCACTTTGCCGATCGTAACTTGTTTCCAACGCTAGCTTAGATTCCAATTCCTTGGATAATATTAATAAATAAAAGTAATATTTTATTTTTGGGTAATATTCAAACAAAATATGTAAAATAATTTATTAATAATAATATTTTTACATTTTTTAATCATTTTTTTATTGCAGTAGCTTTGTTTTAGCAGGTTTCAGTAGACAATACATTTCTTGCTAACTTAAAATCTTTAAAATAAAAATAAATATATCATTACGCCTTTTACCCATAACTGGATGTGGCATTCTGCCTTGCAGACCTTGGGAATGTATTTATGCGCGTGAAATGCGGTTACTAGTCGCCAAATCACGGCCCCCAAAGATGTTAGTGCAACAGGGGCAATTTTAATGCGGTGAAACTTTTTGTCGGCTGTGGGAATCGAACTAGGGTTTTTAGGATCTACAGGCCGACTTGATATCACTGAACCACCTACCCTTAAATAAAAATATTTAATAAAAATATTTTATTCTCCTTAATCCTTCTCTGAACAGTGTGACACCGTCCACACGCCATCATTGCACGGTGTGAGACCTCTACACATACGATCATACATACACACATACATAGCAGGCAGACGGCAACTCAGTGCAGTCGTCGTCACAGTAAGAGTCAGCAGGAGTCAGAAGGATCATAGCAGGATGGTCAGTAAAGAAAACAAACCTGCCATCGTCGCAGGATCTGGTTTCCTGGTGCTACTATTCGGCATCTTCATGGCTTGGTATGGATTCCCGAAGATCTTGGATTCTAAGATTAATGAGGTAGTAAAGATATTATATTTAGAAAAATAAAAATACATATTTCGGAGACACAGGGGTCATTTTAATGTGGAGTAAAGTTTGTCGAATGCAAGAATCGAACTCGGGTTCTTAAATCAACAGGCCAGCGCGATTCTGCTGAGCTACGCTTTATTATAAATTAAAGGATATTTATTTGTTTTTAAATTATGAAACATTGAAATTTATTCAGGGCTAGAAATGAAAAAGTCACGAACCGGAACGTCAATTATTTTTTTTTTGTTACGATTAAAAAAAACATGACACAAAATGCGTTTCAGTTCGCTACAGATTTCAACCAATAAATAGTTGCTAATTTGTAAATAAAACTTGTATATTATTAAAATATATATATTTTTTTCGAAAAATCATGTTTTTCAATAACCCGAACTATAATTTTAATAATTTCGCGAATCGGAACATTTTTCCAGATTGCTCCAGTATATTTCGAGCTGTAAAATTAAATAAATAAATTTATCATGACGCCTTTAACCCATTTCTGAGTGTGGCACTATGCCATAGCAGATCACAGGAACTTATTTATGCGCGTGAAGTGCAGTTACCAACCGTCAAATCATGGTCTCCAAATATGCTAGTTAGAGGGCAAAACACAGGAGTAATTTTTAAATTAAATTACAAGTTTGCAAATAAAATTTTCATAAATCTGTTTTTAAGAATAAATTTCATATTCGTAAATATTTAATAAAAGTTTGCCAAAGAAAACTGTTCCAGAAAAATATATTGCTTACATTTACAAATTGTTTAAATATTTTAAAATGCTATTCACAAGGCTTTACAATAGTTTTTCAAATTATCCCATATTTGCCGCTGTTAAATTTTCTCAAATTATTTTAGAAAAACTAAATATCTTTATAAAAAAATAAAATATTGTTATATTTAACACGTTTTCTATGTAGTTAAAAATACTTTAAAATTCGGTTTTGGTTCATCAATTATTATTGGAATATTTACTTAAAAATATAAATAAATATGAAAACGTAAATAAATATAAATATATCATCACGCCTTCTACCCATTACTGAATGTGGCACTCTGCCTTAGCAGATCTCGATAAGTGATACATTTATGCGCGTGAAATGCAGTTACTAGTCGTCAAGTCACGGCCCCCAAAGAATTTAATGGAAACACAGGGGTAGTTTTATAATAAAATAAATATATCATCACGCCTTCTACCCATTACTGGGTGTGGCACTCTGCCGAAGCAGATCTCGGTAAGTGATATATTTTGCGCGTGAAGTGCGGTTACCAGTCGTCAAATCACAGCTCCCAAAGATGGTAGTTTTAATGTGGTGAAAATTGTTTGTCGGCTGTGGGAATCGAACTAAAGTTCTCAAATCCGCAGACCGACTCGATACCACTGAGCCACCTACCCCTTAAATATTATTTATATTCAACAATATACTTGTATTATTACTGCAAAATTAAATGTAAACAAAAACTTTATAGTAAAAAGTAAGCTTATAATAATTATGTTGCATACTGATTAGCGCTAGTTTAAAACAATATAATCGTTAAAAATATTGATACTTGTTATTTTCGCATATTTTCGCAAAAACACACGAATTTTAAAGTAAATTTAAGTGGCTGGCATTTTGTTATCAAAATAAGTATTCACACATATTCCAGTACAGGTAATAAATCATTTTTTATTTATAAAAAAAAAATGTTTACAACTTCAAATAAAATTTATGCTATACCATTAAATTGATAAATTTCCGTTCAAGGGAATTTCCCTTGAAGAAAATGGCGAAGGCTACAAACTATGGAAAGTGTTCCCAATTCCTTTAAAATTTAAAGTTTACATTTTCAACGTTGAAAATCCTGATGACGTCATGCAAGGAGCAAAACCTATTGTTAGAGAAAGAGGACCTTACATTTTCGAGTGAGTTAAAAACTAATCATTTTTAGACAGATGAAAACTTTTAAAGTAAATTTCAGTCAGTATCGAAGAAAAGAGAAGATTAAAATACACGAAGATTCAGATACGATAGAATATGTCATGAAGAAAACGTTTGTCTTCAATCAACAAGAATCTGGCTGCTATTCTGTTGAAGATGATGTCACGGTGTTGAACCCTGCACTTGTGGTAAGTCTTTTTTTATTATAAATAAATATTTATTTTATTATACCATCAGATTTCCGACGATTACTAAACATATTACGCAATCATGAAAACTATTCTTTGGACACAACATTAATATTTAATTTATTGTTGTTTAAACAAATAAATAAAAACAATTCTTAAGATACATAGGTTATTGACAAAATAAATTCAGATTGTTATACGAAAATCAAACCATTAGCGTTCAACACAATTCGGATGCTGAATTTTTTCCAAATATTTTTATTTCAAGCTGAAAGAAAAACAATGACAGCGTAAAATCAATAACCTAAGAACAATGGTGTTGACTGATTTTGATTTAATATTTATTTATCTACATTTATTTGAGCATTTTACCTCTAAAGTACCGAAAATAAATGATAGAAAATTTATTTCGTGGGACATTTACATTATTAACAAAATTATAATACTACTGACTGATAGATATTAAACAAATATACAGGATGTTAAAAAGAAAAAGAAAAACTTTGAGAGTATTTTAATGTGCTAATTCTCAGTCAAATAGAAAATAAAAATAAATATATCATCACGCCGTAGCAGATCTCGGTACGTGATATATTTATGCTCGTGCGGTTACCAGTCGTCAGATCACATCCCTCAAAGATATTCGTAAATAGAGAGCCACAAGAGTAATTTTAAATAAAATAAAATAAATATATCATCACGCCTTTTACCCATTACTGGGTGTGGCACTTTGCCGAAGCAGATCTCGGTAAGTGATATATTTTGCGCGTGAAGTGCGGTTATCAATCGTCAAATCACGGCCCCTAAACATGTTAGTGGTGGGGGAGCCACAGGGGTAGTTTTTGAAATTATGAAAATTGTTTGTCGCCTGTGGGAATCGAATCAGGGTTCTTAGGATCCACAGGCCAACTTCATACCACTGAGCTAGCCACCCCTTACATATAATTTTAATGTGATGAAAATTGTTTATCGGCCGTGAGTATCAAATACACAATTCGATTCTATACCACTAAACCACACACACACCATAAAAACAATCTTTTCAAAATTCTCCAAATTAAGGGTGATTTACCTTACGATTAATTCGAATCCCACAGACGACAAACAATTTTCATCACATTAAAATTACCCCTGTGGCTTCTCATCTACTAATATTTGTGGATGATTTGACATATAGTAACTGCACTTCATAAATATATCACTTACCGAAATCTGCTCCGACAGAGTGGCACATTCAGTAATGGGTAAATGGCGTGATGATATATTTATATTTTATTTATTTATTATCAAACTATAAATTTATTTTTAAATAGGGTACAGCGCTAACAGTAGAAGCCATGTTTCCGTCTGCCTTGGGAACCATCAGCGAAGCTGTACCATTTTTATTTCCTGGAATAAAAAATATTTTCATGACTGTAAAAGTCAAAGATTTCTTATTCAACGGAATTTTGCTGGACTGTTCCTCTCCTGAAGTCGGTAATTATGAATAATATTTGCAAAATATTTTAAAATTTATTATGTACCTAATTATTAGTTGATGTTTGCTTTGTTTATTTATTTTTTTTATTCTTGTTTCGTGAGTTCAACAAATAACAAGATAAAATCAACATTAGTTTAGAGTTATTATAACAATGAATTAACCTTGAACATGTTTTAAAATTATAAACATTAGACATAAATTCAAATGATAATTATTTACGCTCTGCAATCATTATTATCATTCACGAAAATCGTAAACATATATTTGAATTATTATTATAATTTATTTCCAAAATAAACTGTCATAAAATTTATGTTCATTGCATTTTGAAAAACAATCTCGGATGAAAATATAAAAGTCAAAGAAAATGAGTAACATATTTCTATTCTTGTTTTAAAAATGTTTCCAGAAATAAATACATAATTTAATAGTATAATCAAGAACGAGTTTCAAAATTGCCATTTCTTCTTATAAAATAATGAAATAAATTCTTTATATAATTTTTTCTATTTTGCGCCTTCTTTTCTTTTTAAATAAAAAAAATCATAGCTTCAAAATTTAGAGAATTTTGCGTTACCTTTGTAACTAATAAGAAACTCGATTGTTTTTATTTGAAATTGTACATTAAAATGAGTACAGACAATTTTTTTTGTGTCACATCTGAAATACGTGAAAATGCTGAAAATACCGTCAAAAGTTTACTTCCTTTGTTGACATTTTAGCACTCGTCAACCATAAAAATTTAAATTGTAGACGCAAAATGAAAAAAAAAACTATTTTAAGAATATTGACTAATTAAAAATTATAATTTAGAGTTCGTTTGTACGGCAATAAAAGGCACCGCCCCAGAAACAATTCGGCAACATGAAAATGGCCGAGATTTTCTCTTCTCACTGTTTCATCATGTGAGTATATTATAATCATCATCTCATTATTATTTTATTCCACCTTGTCACATCAATACAAATAATGGTATGTTTATTATTAAATAACTCTTGAGCCTTGGACGCGCATTATATATCACAATCGCGGAAATGAGACTAATCTGATTGGATATTGTGATAGGATTGTTCGATTGTGGTGGAGTAAAGTAATGAGAAATGTAAAGCTATTGAAAGAGCAATGAAAAACAAACCATTTTCATATTTTATTTATTATTAGTCATTTTAAATATTTTATTTTGATGTACCTGCTCGTATATAGATTATTTTTGTTATAGAATATTAGAAAAAAAAAAGAAATTTATATAAAATTGCTTTTTAAGTTATTAATTTTAAAGCAAAAATATAAACTTTTCTTAATAGTCGTAGAAAAGTTAATTTATCGAAAATTTCTGTTTCATGGTTACATGTTTTAAATATGCTTCTATATAGTATAAAACACGAGAAATCGAATGCAGTTGAGCACATCTTCATATCTTTTTTAGTTTTCTAGTTACAGCGATTTTACATGTTTTTCAAATTGCGACATTGAGACGCTATATCTCGAAAACTAAATGCGATATCGAAATGCGGTTTCAACCAGTGTATTTCTCGTGCTTTATGCTTCGTGAAAATTTACATACCCATTCATTTTTATACGAGAAATTCATTGGTTTTCACATATTTTCATTATATTATACCATTTTGGAGATATAACCAAGGGTAAATTAAAAAAAAAATAATTTTTAAATAAAAATTTTAAATATTTGTTATAATATTAAATAATGCATGAGAAGTATATTCGTTTAAACCGCATTTCGATACCGCTTTTAGTTTTCGAGATATAGCGCCTCAAAATTGCAATTTTAAAAACATTAAAAATCGCTGTAATTCAAAAACTAAAAAAGATATGAGGATGCGCTCAACGGCATTCGATTTATTGTGTCTTAAATTATATAGAACCAAAAAAAAAAAATGAAAATTTTGAATAAGTAGTTTTTAAAAATAAATTTGTGAAGCCGTATCTCAACAATGTGGTTTAAAATAGTGTATTCTTCATGTAAAAATATATCAATTTTTACAAAAGGATACTTTCGGATAAAGTAGCAAATAAATAAATAAAATCCTACTAAATGTACTTCTTTTTTATTCAGTTAAATGAAACCGAAGAAGGACCTTACATAATGGGTCGCGGAATCCACAACACAAGTCGCGGTGAGTTGTACAGCTTTAAGGGTTCAACAAGCATGGAAGAAATGTGGCATGGAAAAACTTGTAATATGATCAACGGAACTGATTCGACTATGTATGCACCAATGAAAGAATCTCCTGCTCCTAGGATCTATGCCTTCAGCAGCGACCTTTGCAGGTAGGGCACGAATCTTTGAAACCTTCACCAGTTTTCATCCACAGTCATAATTCCTTGCATACAAGCTCATCTCAACTTTCGTGCACGCAGCAAACCTTCAATAATATCCATCCATTTACTCCTAGCATGCAATCTCACACCCCCAATTTCACCAACATATACATTTTTCATGTCTTTCACTCAATTCATATTGTTAGAAAATTGGATATGTTGTTAGATGAGATAGTTTGGGCATATGAACTTATCTTATATTTTTAAAACATTGTTGGTTCAATAAATGTAAAAAAATATATTTTAATAATTATTCGTAATAAGTATTGATGTTATTTATCTTAAAATAAGTAATAAACAAGTAGATATAATTTATTATTAAAGATATGCATACATGGACACGATAATGATATCACCTAATTAATGGTACATTCATAAATCCAATAAAATATTGTTTTTACCTAAATAATTATATACAGTACCTAATAAGGATCGACAATATTAAAAAATATAATTAAATAAACTTTCTACATGTTGGAAACTAAATATCGATAATAAATTCTCCGAAGATGAATTTTGCTTAGGCATGAATTATTTCATTAACGCGCAAAATATATCACTTACCGAGATCTGTTATGGCAAAGTGCCACACCCAGTAATGGGTAGTAAGCGTGATGATATATTTGTTTTTTTGAATTTTATGCATCAACAGTCAGATTCTCAAAAAAAGTTTTAGCTAATCCTTAAATTTGGATTAGCTAATCCTTAAATTTGGATTAGCTAATCTTATGCTTATTCGATTTAAAAATATTAATTCAATTTACTTTCCGAAACCTATATGGTAACAAGATTGTATTATTTAAACTTTTTGGAAATTTGGTTTAGATTAATTTGACAAATCCAAAATTTAGGATTAGCTAAATTCTAGTTAATACTATTTTGAGAATTGAGCTGCAAATGAATAAATGTTCAGTGAATATTGCAGGGGCTTTCTGAGGGCGTGATGTTATGTATGTATGTAATTCAGGTCAGTCTACTTGGAATTCGAACGCAAGTCCGAAGTTGAGGGCATCCCAACTTACCGCTATCACATTACTGAATCAGTCTTCGACATCCGCGAAGAAAACGATTGTTTCTGTCCACGAGGAAAGGACCAAGAATTCAACACAATTGTACAATGTCCTCCTAAAGGAACAATGAATCTTATGCCGTGTATGCAGGCGCCAAGTATCATGAGTAACCCGCATTTCTACCTGGGGGATCGAGAACTGACAAATTTCGTTCAAGGACTTCATCCGGATGCAGCCAAACATGGGATGTTCGCTGAGATTGAACCGGTGAGAAGATTCGTTACTATTTTAATATATTTATTCTTTAAACAACTCAGCTACAGACCCATTTAATTCAAGTTCAATGTTTTTTCAATTTCTCTTTTTATTTTGATGTGTTAAAAGCAGTTCAAAGGAATTCAAAAGTCCCAGGTTCAAATCCTAGCGATATCTTAATTTATCTCATTGTGGATCCTGAGAACCCTGGTTCGATTCCTACATACGACAAACAATTTTCATAATTTCAAAAACTACCCCTGTGGCTCCTCCACCACTAACATCTTTGGGGGCCGTGAATTGACGACTTGTAACCGCACTTCACGCGCAAAATATATCACTTACCGAGATCTGCTTCGGCAGAGTGCCACACCCTGTAATGGGTAGAAGGCGTGATGATATATTTATTTTTATTTTATTAAATCAATATCGAAAATTTATGGGATAGGTGATTCAGCGCTCGGCTCAATGGTTTCGTTAATGGTATCGAGTTGAACTATAGATCTGAGAACCCGCGTTCGATTCCCATAGCTGACAAAAAGTTTTCATTACATTAAAATCATCCCTGTGGCTTCCCCTTCCCTAATATATTTAGGGGCCGTAATTTGACGGCTGGAAACCGCATTTCATAGGCATAAATAAATATTTCACTTACCGAAATCTGATACGGCAGAGTGCTACACCCAGTAATGGGTAAATTTCGCGATGATATATTTATTTTTCAAATTAATTAAAATTAAAATATTAAAAATCATGTATTTTATGATAGCAATATAAAAAAGAGGTCCTGTAATAATTATTTATCTAGAGCCCTAGATGACTCTAGCATTCTTTGACTAAAAATGCTTATTTTAAAATAAAGAAAAACATGTCTTAATAAATTAATAAGAAAAATATATAAGATGTCTTCTTGGTTATTTACCAGAGACGACCTCAAACTTAAAAACATATTTTCAGACATTTAAATAATATTTTGCCTCCAAAGCTTACAAGTTACAATATGAATTAAGATTCATCTAAATCGATACGAATTTTTCATTCCACTTGCATGGTCTGAACTTGTTCATTCTGTACTCGCACGTGCTGCAGAGAAATTCTGTTTAATTTAGTTTCAATTTTTGTAGTGAACGTTTGTGTCTGTGCTCTCTGTGAAATAATAATAATAAAAATAAATTATAAATAATATAATTTGTGATGTGTGTGTGTTTATTTTGTGCAGCTGACTGGGACCCCAATAAAAGGATGGAAGCGAGCTCAAATGAACTTATTTTTGAAGCCACTAGAAGACTTTGAACTTTTGCAGAACGTTTCCTATGGACTGATGCCTCTAATCTGGCTTGAGGAGGTATGTAATTTTCTTGTTTATTTATTCGGCGTTTAAATGTTCAATGTTAATATTATAAAACAGCTTTAAATGTATTTTCGTTGTTATGTGTTGAGGAAATTCCGTACATAATATTGTAAAGTCAAATCAAAATATTATGGACGGATTTCAATGTATAATAGAAGGCAACCAACAGTGCTTATGAACTGTTCAGGTGAACTGGTATGTATCAAATAAATATTATATTTTAAACTCTGGCTTGCTAATGTGACACAGTTGTTGTTTCATTAATATATGCACGCTTAACGCTATAAACTATATTAGTTATACGGTCTGTTCCAAGTAAATTGAGACGTAGGCCTTTGTCATGAGAAATCAGGTTTTTACAAATTAAAATTGTTCAACGCATCGAACTGTGGACTTAAGAATCCGAGTTAAATTAACATTCGCCACATTCAGATTACCTTCCACTAACATCTTTAGATGCCATGATTTGACGGCTGGTAACCGCACATCATACGCACCAAGATCTGCTTGAATAGAGTACCCAATAATGGGTAGAAGGCATTATTTATTTTTTATTTTAAACAACCAATTATGTTAGCAAATTATACGGAATCTTTTTTTTTAATTTTGACTTTATTGAGTCAGTTAAGGGCGAGCTCTGTTGTAACCCTTAAAAATACATCACAAATTTCCATAATCTGCGCGGGATTTGAACCCGCGACTTACGCTTGATTATTATCATCAGCATAAAATTAATAAGGCCTAGGGCGCATAAATCTAAGGGGCGGAGCCGTTAAATTCATATAATAAAGACAAATTATAAAATGTATTTTGGTAAAGCTCGCTTCACTCGATGTTTTATTTACAAGTTATTATTTATATCTGATAAACTCAAGCCGTTAAACTCAAATAATCAAATAATGTATGCTTTGACAGAAGCGAGAGGCGCAATTTTATATTCTTGCCTTGAGCACAAAAATTGTAAGTAACGTTCTGGAACTGATCTCAACTGAAACTGTCTAATGTTCAGTTGTACCAATAAAACTTAAATCTTAAACTTAGTTTAAATAAATAAAAACTGATAGATTTGTTTTTATTAATTTAAACCAAGATTAAAATTGAAATTTAGTTGCAACTGTTCATAAGTGGTAGAGTAAATATAATTAATAATATTCTGAACAACATTTACATTGCTTGCTCTAATTATATCGCTTTATGTTGCACGTATGCTATTGTTTACTTGAAATATAAGAATTAAATAAATCATTAATAACAATGTACTATAAATCATAACCTACAAACAAAATTACAAGAAGAAAAAGGTTTTAAATAATTAAACGACATTTATTAATATATTTATGGCCGTTTGCACCGCCACAAGTTAAGTTTTAAACTTGATTTAAATAAGTTTATTTATTTATTTATTCTACTCTGTACAACAGAAACTGAATCCTACTTACAGTACAGGGTCCAGACTTACCGAGCCATAGTATGGTAGTTTATACGTCGTAATTTGAGAACCACTGGTCTAAAAAGTCACTTAAAATGAACATCCTGTATATTTAGCTTGAGGGGGATTTACATTGTTGTCAAACATTCGATTTGTTTTTATTTATTTGAACCAAATTTAAAATTTAACTTATGGCTTGAATCATTCTTTTTGGCTAATTATCCTATACTGCAATAGCACTATAATACTAACAAGCATCTACTCTTGCACTTGACAAAAAAATCAAAGCACCCCAATCTCAAAAACTATTCCTAAAAGGGTGCAGAACTTCCCGACTCGCTGCTAGACCAAGTCCGAATGGCATACACAGCAATATTCGCAGTCGAAATCGTAAAATGGTTGATCATCAGCATCGGACTAGTCGTCATCATCGCTGGTGCGCTGCTGTTCTTCAAGAAAGACCGCGTCTGGTGCTTCGCAGAGACCAGGGTTGCCAATTTCACCGAGCCTGCTCGTCATAGACGCGACGACAAACCCTCGATAAGTAATACCGAACATACACTTAATTCTACGCTTATGTATCCATCTTTATATCCACAACTTGTCAACAGGAATGTGAATATCAGCGTGAAGAAACTTGCTGATGATCGGTTTTTGATGTGAGAATTTGGTTTGTGATTTCTGTCTGTGATGATTTTTGATGCACGACAACTGAAGAGATGATATTGTCCGATGCTGTGATGTTAACACGTTTGGTTTTTTATATGAACACTAGATTTTTATGATCAACACTAAATAAATTTCAACCGAGTATATATTTAAGATTTTTAGTTAGGGGCCAGTTTGAAACAAATTAGTTCAATTAGTTTTTAACTTTTAATACGTTCGGTGAAAGACTGTAGTCTGGTTGCTTTTGATCTTGATTTTAATTGCATGGAAAAATTTAAAAAAGAAAAATATGTTTACCTCAGAAAAAATATGTCGACTCTGACTTCAAGTTCAAATTCATATCTCCATTTTGACTTTTTGGTCAGCAATTTAGAATCAATATCAAATTATGTCCTGTAATGTCTTACCGAAGGATCTTTAAAACTGTATTAAGTTTACATAAATATGATTTTTATAAGATTAATTATTTTAAGGACCACTAGTATTATGCCGATTAAGGGTGATTAATTAGTAGTTGTCTAATTTTACTTATCAACTGTCAAAAATTTCAAAATTATTTTTGATAAAATGCTTCATTTAAAAGTGTTAGAATATTTATTTGATGAATTTTTTCTATTTAAAATAATTTAGAATGGTTACCATTCATTATCCGAATAGAATATACTGAATGACAATTTCTACGAAAAACAATTAAAAAAAAACTATTTCCCGAATATTAATTTTATCAAAAGAAAATTTTAAAGAATAACAATTTATCGAATGACAATTTCATGAACACATATTTTAAGAACGCATTTACATAAAGGGAAAATTTTCGTAATAACCATTTTCCCGAATGATCATTTTCCAGTACTTATACTAATATCCAGAATATATGTAATTTTCTAACTGATTATTTAACAAAATTACAATTTTCTCGCATGCTAATTACACGTATGCAATTTTTCCGAATGTAATTTCTTTAAATTTCTAGATTATTTTTATAATGCTTATTGTATTAGTAAATAAAGAGTTAATTAATTTTTGTGTAATAAATATTAATCTACTTACTAGCCATTTAAAAAAATGCATTAAAAAATGTATTATGTTAGAAATGTTTTTTCTAGAATATATAATATGTTGAAAAATGGTAATTCGAGAAAATGGTTATTCCGGAAATAGACCATCAGTAAAAATGTAAAAATTTGTATATGAAAAAACAATATTCAGGAAATTGGTATACTTTGAAATTGTCATTCGGGAAATTTTAAACAAGAAAATGTACGGTAATGCCTTCGGGAAATTATTTATCAAGAAGTCCAAGAATTTAGCAAACGGGTAAAAGGCATTCAGGAAAATTAGAATTAAGGAAAATGGAAATTCTGGAAAAAACATTCATTAAATTGCATTTGGAAAATGAATGGAAATATTTTCGAATGTTATACAGCAAAAATTAAATGAATACCATTAATAGGTTGTTTATATTAGTAGCCATTGTTTTTTTATTATTTTAATATCGGGTGTTTCACGTAAAGTACATATTTTTTAGTATGAAGCACAAGTGTAAATATAAAACTTTTGAAATCTTCATAATATCTCTGAAGGAAAGATATTCTATCTAAGATTTATAATAATATATGATTGGTTTTGTTCCTAGACCTGTGATTTTAAAATAAATACTTGTATTTTGATAGTAACATCTCATCTGTACTATTTTTGTATTGTATCACGTTCAAATAAAAACAAATAAATAATTCCACTAGTAGAATAAATATCACTAACTTAAAAAGGTAATTGACTGTAATAATACAATAGTGTATTAAATTTTAATATTATTTATTAAATAATAAAACATTCCATTCCTATCCATTTTATAAAAACAGTCTTATCACAGGAACAATTTTAAAGATCACAATAAGTACTATATTGCGTTTCTAATCATTAAAACATAACACATAATTTGTGCAAATTAAATACAAATTACTTATCGCCTTATAAAACTTACACAATAATAAATACAATTCGAAATATATATTAAAATCTTGATTTGAACACATTTTGTCATCACTGATTAGTATAAACATTTTCAATTTGAAATAGTCTCAAATTTCTTACACCTAGTATGGCACAGTAGTTAGAATGAATAATACGAATAAATAAACTATTTTGATAACAATATTTACTGGTAATAAAATCATAATAATCACAATACAATTTACGTTATCTTAATTCTTAAATATATCATTTGGATTATCTCTATCACATACTTAATTTGATCTACGTGTTTGAAGATTACTAGTAACCTGTCATAATTTATTTTTTACCATCACCATTTTTTAGCAATATTTTATGATTTCTAATCATTTTGTCATGCATTTCTAAAATTACCTATTATTTAATTCTGTGCAAATTTACAATTACTTTGAATTATATTTATTTTATTTATTTATGCAACCGACAAAAAAGTTAAAATTTATGTATGCGAATCTGTCCATAAAGTTAATATTTTTTGTATTTTATTTTACGTTTTATTATCTGTAAGTGTTGCTAATGGCAACGTCTGCTAAAATATCAAATATTAGTTGGAAATAAATTTTGAACAGGGTTACTGTTTACAGAATCATATTTGTAGGTATAAAATAGATTTTTTTCACGTCCATTTCAGAAAGTAAAAGTGATGTTCATTCCTAGGAAAGTAGTAAAACCATATCCATTGCAACAGAAAAGCAACGATATGATTTGATATTAGTGATATTTAGGTAAAATCTATTAAAAAATCTTATATTTATAATTTATTTCTGTAAATTGTTCTTTCTGATAGGGCAATGATAAAAAAATATGTGTACCTCGTGAAGAAAGTGACATTCTGTCCTCAGTTACTATATATTAAATGAAACAGCATTTTCGGGAAGAAATGTCGCACTTTCTTTCTTTGGTATACAATAAATATAGTATATTGTGTATAAGTGTTGAAAAGGTATTGAAAAGTATGTTTTCCATTGGCCTTTCAACCGTGTGTTACATTTTCCTTTTTTACATCTTTTTGAAATTTCTCAAATAATATCAAAGGTTGATGCAGATTCCATGGTCTTACTGTCATGTTTTGTATTTATAACAACCAAAAACTACAATGAAAATGAATACTTTCCACACTGTCGTAGGAAAAGTAATTCAGTTGCATAAAAAATATGTATTGTGAAATATGTTTGATGTTCTTCTCTTTTCAGTCTTCGTGCTATTATTATATATTTTTTTTAAGTCTTTGATATTGCTAATAGTAAATATATGAACTACATATCCATCTAATATTCAAAAGTACAAAATACTAAATATTCGACCCAGTATCAAATATCTAACCCTAATCACGATTATTAATAATACCCATCAAATTGATATAACCTCCCGTGGAAAGCGCCACAAGTCCAATAATAACCAATCCAATATTCTTCATCAGTCTCATTGCACCTAGGTTGTATTCCCAATACGTCACTGTCTCCAAGATTGCAGGCACTAAGAGTCCAAGTATAGAGAAAGATAAAGCCCCGACGAAGCCGATAAAGTAGTCCAGGTTACCTACGGAAACGGCAATCACGACGGAGAGGACTACTACTACGACTCGGACGATGACTTGGGTGATATTGACGTATTTCTCTGGTACGCGAGGTTTGAAGATTTTTCTCCAGGTGACTTCGTGGGGCACGAAGAACTGGAGGCAGAAAGTCAGCATCACGGCGATGATGATGCAAAATTTTACGATTTGTGCCGGACTAAAATAACAAAAAAGATTATTATATATTAAATATTCACTGTTGAACAGTGGCGGGTTCAAGATTGTGTTAGGAGGGGATAAATGGACTTTTATACCTATTTTTTTTTTTAATATATGAAACTAACAACCCAGTTCTCAAAAGAGTTTTAGCAATCTAGCTAATCCTGAGTTTTGGATTTGTCAAATGAAGCTAAACCATCTTTCCAAAAAAGTTTAAATAAACTTTAATATAATCTTCTTACCCTATAGTTTTCGGAAAGTGAATTGAATTATCTTTTTAATACGAGCTAGCCTAAGATTAGTTAATCCAAAATTTAGGATTAACTCAACCTTTTTATGAGAATTTGGTTGTACATGATTAAGTATGATGAACAGTGAAAATGTAGTTTTTTTTGGTCTTCTTGGCGGATCAAGCTCATATTCCACCATTATGCCTTGATCCGCATTTTTTAAAGTCTTTTTCAAACAACAGCAACGCGGGTTTCCCTGGACAGTCACCTATGCTTTTAACGAGCATATTGTTACGGCCATTGACAAAACGCAGGTTTCAAATTCCTTATATTACAAGATAAATGTGAATTTTTTTGGAAAAACAAAGATATGATCAGTATCATCCCAAAAAATGCCACTACTATGCTAATTTAACCAAAGTCGAGACCCCAGGTGGCAAAAAATAAAAATACTGTATATTAAAAAATATTTTCATTTTAGAAATAAATGTGCAAGATTGGAATAGTTATTTGTGTTCCTAGAGCAGAAAGTAGTGTATTGCCGTTAGCGCAACAACCATGCAAGAGTGACAAGAATACTTTGGAAAAATTTGAAATAATTTTTGACAGTTTTTCTGTTTGGAAATTCGTGCGACAGTTTTCATGTATCCATGGATACGATGATTACATTCCACTCGACGAGCGTCTTATTGCCGCTCAGCAAGCGGTAAATGTTAACTTTCTGCTTTCAACTGACAGTTGGAAAAGTCTATTTTCTCTTCGGTCGTAGAAAAAAATGTTTTAATTATATTATGTCACTTAACAACTGTTAGAAAAAGGTAAACTAAAACATAACTATGTAGGCCTAAACCCTTTATCCCACTACTTCAAGTGTTGGCCTCACAACATCACAGCAAATTACTCATCTATTTTAGATGGTCCAAGATAACAAACAAGATATTTAAAAATACTTACATTTCACCAGTAGGCAAATTAAGGGTAATACTCGCTGCAACATTATTTCCATACGCAAGATATCCAAATAATCCAACAGTCGCATACAAAGTAATCACCACTGACATAGCAATATTCAGCACTCCTGGACATCCAAGAAAATGATGCGGATTCTTCATACTATTCTCCAGAGGAAAAACAACTCCAATACCATCCATAGCAAATACCACAGTGCTGAAAAACAACGGCAGGTCCTCAATAGACGAAAACAAATCCCTTTCATTTACATTCTTCATATCTCTGATCGTATAATACAGACAGACAATAAACACAATTCCTAAAATCACATTTGCCAGCATTGCAAACGGAACGAGGTATTTCAGTTCTCGAAGTTGGCACATGATGGCGAATGGAGCGATGAGCAGCCACATGAAATCTACTTGGGTCCATGTTGTATCTGGATCGTAGTATTCGACTAGTTGGAAGATTGATTTGCCTATGAATACAATGTAAACGCAGTTACTTCCGTAGTAGGTTAGGGCGAGTGTTATGTCTACGAATTGCCTGGAAATTATAAAATGGAATACGTTAATTTGATGGAAAGCAGTTTCTACGATCTGACATAAAACGGATACATAAAAATTTAATGCCACCCATTTATTAGTATCTGTAAGATTTATACCCTAATGATGCCGTAAGACGAGACATATTTCGATGCGTTTTCTAAATTTTTTTTTTCGAAAGATATAAATAAAAGAATAATAGGGGATGAAAAAAATTGTAGAATTTTCAAAATGATCAAAATTTCAATATAAGTTAATTGGAGCACGAGAAATACACTCGTTTAAACCGCATTTCAATATCTCTTTTAGTTTTCGAGATATGAGCCTTCAAAGTTGAGATTTATAAAAAGTCAAAAATCGCTGTAACTCGAAAACTAAAAAGATATGAAGATGCGCTCAACGGCATTCAATTTCTCGTCGTCTGATTTATATAGAACCATATTTAATTTTTTCGATTTTTGAACAAGTTTTATTTTCCGTATTTTCATTACACGAAATTTTTGCGATCATGACTCCGACGATAAAAAAAATATATATTGAGGATCAAAATATGCAGAAATATATGAGAATTTAAATGGTTAAATTTCATATCTAGTTTCATTTTTTTAAAAATTAATTAACCGTAAACAGAACAAACGTGAATATATAAATAAATAATATATATTATATTTTTTATTTCATTAATCCTTAAAATTTAAATAAAAGTTTACAACGGGATGAATCTTTGAAAACAAGTATTTTAAAATTTGTAAATAGCATCCGATGACCCAGGGAGGGTCGCGACTCATACTTCGAAAACCACTGGTCTAAAGTATAAAATCTAAACCCTCAAAAGCAATATACCTTTTGGACATCACAAAACACAAAAATAAACAAATAAACGTAACTACAAATATAACTTAGAATTCTTTACACTTGTATTATTATAGTATAGATTTCTAAAATATATTTACGTTTATTGGCCAGCAGCACCCCAGATAGCACCAGTACATTCCCTAGTAAATCATAAAAATACAAATAAATATATCATCACGACGCCTTTAACCCATTACTGGGTGTGGCACTTTGCCGTTGCAGATCTTGGTAAGTGATATATTTATGCGCGTGAAATACGGTTATCAGCCGTTAAATCCCGACCCTCGAACTAATGTTAGTGTAGGGGAAACTACAATGATAATGTGGAAAGAAAGGTTTATTGCAAATGTCTTTCATAATAGCAGCATCCTTTATTAATTTTAAGCATAGATAAGATCTTTAACAGTTCTCGATAATATAAATTACCATACTGTTAACAAAAGATAAGAATTGAGGTCCAGACTTAATTAAACGAATAAGGATTTAGGAAAAAAATTAATAATACAAATAATTTAGTTAAATAAAATTATTTATTTATGTAAAATATATTTCTTATTTGTACAAGCAATCTAACAAATAAATAAAAATAAATGTTTAACAAAAATGTTTGATAATATTTACAATGATTATCGATGACAACATTTTAACAATAAACAACAAAATATCGCAGAGACAAATTATCACATTAGTCATTTAACTAATTGCAGTAAATATACATATACATTGAAAGTAATTTACTCGTATAATTTACACTATTTTGACTTGTTCAAAAAGATTGTTTTATTATTTACAAAATTGTAAAAATGCACAAGACAAATGTAAAAACTTGTGGCACATTTATTTTTACGTATCGTTATTGAGTTTGTTGTAAAATGAACAATGAATCATGACAATAATAATAAATAATAACTAATCTATATCACTTTTTATAAAACTACAGAATTCAATAAAGAATTCGAATAACATAAATATACAGTATTTTCAAATAACTTGAATATTTAGCATCGGAAAATATATAATGTCAAATGTGCAAGATGTATTAAAAATACCTTATAATAATAATTAATACACCGATGTAAAACCATCGAAACGTCAAAAAATAATAATAAATATATACAAACTAAGCAGTACGCACGAAATAAATAAATTAAATTACAAAAAATTTAAATCGTACCACTCAGAAATTACTCTAAAACTCTAAAACTCTCAAATTACTTTTTCTCATCTCCATAAATGATTCCTTTTATGCTCGTATACGACCCAGCAATTAAAGCAACCATCGCAAGAATACAAAGAGCAATATTTTTTACAAGCTTCCAATTTCCTTTCCCTAGATCGTATTCCCAATAAGTCACTGTTTCTACCACAGCTGGGACAAAAAGTCCTAGTATGGAGAAGAACACAGCGCCTACAAGGCCGATAAGGTGCTCAAGGTCTCCGACGACGACGGCCACCACGACGGTAAGCAGAACTACGACGGTACGCATGATGATTTGTGCTAGGTTACCGAAACGTTCTGGAATGACTGGTTGAAGTACTTTCCAGGTTATTTCCATTGGGACGTAGAACTGCAGGCTGTATGTGAAGAAGATTGCTATTGCGATGCCGATTTTCACGATTTGAGCCGGGCTAAAAAATAAATTAGTTATTGTTAATAACAGAAAGATATCTCAGGTAGAATAGTTCACTTAATTTATTTCAATCTTAAAGTCATTTTATTTAAATATTATAATATAAGATGAAACATTCATTCATCAGATTTATCCTGCAATTAATCTTCGTCAAACATTCCTATCATTCCACAACATCCTAAATTATTTTAGAGAAAAATAAAATTACATAAAACTATTTTTGTATCATATTTGTAGTATTTTATTTAAAAATAATTTAGGAACGTTTAATAACGTAATAAATACATAAGTCAATATTGAACTCCGATTAAGAATGACTAACTTTTAGATGATTAACTTTATTTGTCAGCTATCAATTGTTTCTAAATTATTTATGAGAAAGATAGTGCTACATCTTCTGTTAGAAGTAATTTTCTCTCAAATAATATAAGAATAACATCACGCAATATTTCATGAAATGGAATAGAACAATCCTTAAAACATTCACTGAACTTGTATTCATCAGAAACATTTAACATCTTAAAGCCAGACAGCCAGAGTTTCATTTGTAATTCTTAAATTATCTTTTCAGCTTTTTTTTCTACAAATGTATTATCAGATCCATCACACAATTAATTTTCATCACACCATTTTCGCTTTAGTCATTCTTATAATTCCTTTCATACAAAGCTTGTTTATTCCTCACACTCACATTTCGTTCATGCAACAAACCTCCAATCATATTCATCCATTCGTTCCTGGATCGTCTACGCAATCTCACACTCTCAATTTCACCACCATATATCTGCTTCACCAATCTTTCATTCGACATTCGTTCTACATAACTGATTTATACCTACTCTTCTAACAACATTCTTCTCAATATCACACTCATCATGCATCAATCTCTTTTTATTTGACAACGGACAAATTAAATTATTCATATTTGCGTTACAAAAAACTAACATTAGAATTTAAGATATGAAGTTGAAAATCTTTCATTCTTCTCAATCTCACACTCATCATGCACCAATGCATTCCGGACACGATCTCTTTTAGTTTGACAAAGGACGAATTAAATTATTCATACTCTCGTGCGTAGAATGTAAGATATGAAGTTAAAAAAATGATATAGATAAAATACTCACATTTCTTCAACGGGTAAATTCATGGTGATGCTGGGTTCGGTAATATCTCCATACGCCATGTATCCAAGAAAACCAATGCAAGCATAAAGACAAACAACAGTTGCCATAGCAACATTAAGTACTCCTGGACATCCCAAAAAGTGTTGCGGCTTCTGCATATTATTCTCAACAGGCATAACTACACCAATACCTTCCATAGCAAAGATAACAGTCGTGAAAAACATCGGTAGTTGTGGAATAGTCGTGGTCAATTCTCTATCTGAGACATCGCCCATTTCTCTGAACATGTAGTAGATCGTAATCGCAAGGGACGTTCCAATTAGTATGTTGGCAAGCATGGAGAAAGGCACCAGGTATTTTAGTTCTCGAATTTGACACATGAGCGCCAGGGGAACAAACAAACACCACATAAACATGGCTGGCGTCCAACCTAGTGCCTCTAGATCTTTATTATAGTGCACTGCTAACTGGTGTATAGAGTCTGCTATGAACACCACGTATACGCAGTTGCCACTGTAGTATGTTAGCACCAGGGCTACGTCTACGAAGGTTCTGCAAAAGAAATGCTATGTTAATCCACTGCATTCCTTTCTGCATCCCTGATATATAACATAGCATACAGCCACTTACTTGTTACTTTGTTAGTCAAGCATTCAAATATAAATGTTAGTAGGGAAGATTCTCACCTTAGTTTAGTTGTTAGTAAGTTTTAGGTTCATCAAGCCTTAAGGATGTTAGTTTTGTTCGTAGAGCAGTTTCGTACTGCTCGCAATTATTAACACAAGCGCAAGCAACTTTACCACGAGTTATTTACTAGTTATCTATCGGGATAATAGATAAAACCGTTTCAAATTTATTCTACGAACAAAACTGAAATTAAGTATCAACCGAATAATAACATAATAATCAAGTTTGCAGCAAAATAATTACAATAAGGGTCGGTATTATCAACCACATTTATTTCTTAAATATAGCGAAACACTGATGGAGAAATTAACATTGCTGTCAAAATTTAATGATTCGGGCCGTAAATATAAATAAATATTATAGTATACAGCTTTACTTTCTCGACCAATACAGGCTGTTCAAAAAATCGTTTAACAAATTTTTTGGGCAAGTAGAGGAGACCAAAATAAGTACTGTGTGTTAAATAACATAGGATCGATTGTTTTTAAATTCATGAAAACCCTAGGTAACTATTTCGTGTATGTTTATTAAACTTAATAAATTTAGTATCTGAAAATTTAATTATTTATTAGAATTTTCCATTATTTTTTAAAATTTTGGCATATGACAAAAAAAATTCAACCTACAAATGTCAAACTTTATTAAAACAATGAAAAAATCTAACTCTTGTAAAAGTGTTACAAAAATATATCAATGATTGTCAATTGTTCTTAAATTTATTCAAATTGTCTAAACCTATGCTCGAGAAAGTACTATGGTAAACACAGCAGATTTTTAAATTAATTAAAAAATGGAATGTTGTAAACATATAACTATAAACAAAACGCAATAGAATATTGAAGAAACCTTGTTCTAGTCTAAGAAAATAATGCGTTATTCCTTAGAATCAAAGTAGCAAATAAATAAATAAATCAAGATATTAGTATTTAAATAGCCATTATAAAAACGGTAAAAATCATATGTTATTAATGAACAAACAAATGAATCATTCACGAATACTGTGAATATATCCGGTAAAATGTCAAGACACTTTAGTCATCATATAATAATTATAAGAAACAGTTGATCTCTGGATGGAAGGAGTAAAATATTCTCAGAACTTCTTAATTCAAGGTATACAAGTCGAAGTATCTCCAGAACGTTCAGTTCACGGTCTTTCATTGTTACAAGCAGGATTTAAATAAACCTGTTCCTTTTTCTCATCAAAAATACTTACAGACGAATATTTTTACTACAACTATTTCACATTTTTATTTGGTATTTAAAATAAACTGACAAGAATTAAACATACCAAACTTGATAATTAACTTTGCTACGTTCGTTAAAGTTAAGATTAACTTGATTCTCTTTGAGATTATTTCTCTTGCGTCTGTCATAGTGATTTCATGGGTACATTTATATAATCGTTATGGAAAGTAATCATGAAGAATGAAGATGTTCCAAGAATAATAAAGGTTATCCTGTCGGAGTTGAGGGTCAAAATATGACCAATTAGAGGTCAACCGTGCTTGAGTTAAGTTATTAAATCATACCTCAAGCACTTCTTTAGACTTTTAAATCAAGTTATATTAAAAGTTTCAAGTATATTTGTTGACATTGCTAGACAAATTAAAATTACAATACGGAAATAGGTTTTTTCTGTTGAATATTAAGTAACAGGATTTTCCAGACGAAAATAATATAATTTTATAATAGATAGATCAGTGGTTTTCAAACTTTTCAGAGCCATGACCCCCTTGGAGACAAGAATCAATTCTTTCGAGACTCCCTTACTTTTTATGTGATGAAAATTGCAGTTTGTAAAAGGTTAAATACGATTAGCTAAAACATTTTTGAGAATCAGGCTGATTATATTTTTTACCCACTAATTTATCAAATTCCCCTGATATACTTCATTAAAATTAAACAAATTGATATAATATTGATATAGATTACTATGGATACGTTATCAATTTTTTTAAAGTCGACATTAGCTGTATCATTTGCCACTTGTTTCACTTAAATCAGTTCAGATAAATTTGACAATATTACTAAATCAACTGAATTAACCAAACTGATGCACTTATTGGGTTGAATTACTTCAAAGTAAATAAGAATCAGTAATTCTAGAACTGGAAATAAAGTCAGCGAATTAATCCGGCGAAATAAATAAAAGATCCTGAATTACTTGAAGCTAAATCTGAATCAGTAAGTCTAGTACTGGAAACAAATTAAGCGAAGTAATCTAGTCAAATAAATAAGTGATCTGGTTCACTAAATATAAGTTAGATCTGATCCAAATGGTAAATGGAATACACCTCTTATTAATATATTCTTTTAGTTATCATGGCGATAACATCCCTGAAATTTCGTACTTTTTTAACAAAAAATAAAATAATAATAGTATCATGTCTGAGTGGGTGAAAAAAAAATATATTTTATGATGGAACATTGAGCAATTTTAATAATAACTTTGAGCTAAATAAGGTAACTTCTGCACTGGTAGAGATTATTATTTACAAATTTGTAACGTATTATTTGACCTATTCAGTTATTTTCCATAAAAGAGCTGTTCTACAAAAACAGGTGCGCCACAACTTATAAATATTTATCTCAGCGATTTATTTATCTTCACTCAATCGTGAAGATTTGTAACTCAAAACAATTGCAGTTGAGAACTGCTACAGGAACAAAAGTCAAATTGATATTGTTCGTGTATTAATATTGTTGTATGTTTATACTAAATAAATATTGAGAGTTACATAATAACTAATTTCTCTTTTAAGACGTTTTTATTGAGAAGAACTGAAGAGCAGGCACTACATTATTCAGTATTTGTAGTGAAGTGTTAGGTAAATCATTGTATTTTTAACTTCAGGATTTCAAGGATATTTGCTGTCTTGTTTTTTATGTGTCTTCAAGAAATAAACACATATATACATACATAATATACTTAAAATTAAAGTATGTTCCATGAAACTCTTGTTTTATTGTTCTGCATAACAGGAACTGAATCCCAGTTACAGTAACTTATCGTGGAATTCTAGCCACTCAGACATAATCATATTTTTTTATATAAATTGAAATCAATGAGATTTGAACACACGATCTCTTACTTAAGACATAAGTTACGATTACCTATGCTTTCTATCATTTAATTTATGTGTCTTTTCATAATTTTTCCCCACTACTAGATAACTAAGTCATGCTAATTTATTTATTTATTTATTTATTCTACTTTGTACAACAAATAGGGTGGCTAGCTCATTGGTATGAAGTCGGCTTGTGGATCCTGAGAACCCTGATTCGATTCCCACAGGCGACAAACAATTTTTATAATTTCAAAAAACTACCCCTGTGGCTCCTCCACCACTAACATCTAACATCAGAAATATGTTATCTAGCAACAAATATTTTATTTTTATGGGGTGGCTAGCTCAGTAGTATGAAGTCGGCCTGTGGATCCTGAGAACCCTGGTTCGAATTCCGCAGGCGACAAACAATTTTCATAATTTGAAAAAGCTACCCCTGTGGCTCCTTCACCACTAACATCTTTGGGGGTCGTGATTTGACGACTGGTAACCGCACTTCACGCGCAAAATATATCACTTACCGAGATCTGCTTCAGCAGAGTGCCACACCCAGTAATGGGTAGAAGGCGTGATGAAATATATATATTTTTACTTTGTATAACATGAACTTATCCCAATCGTAGTACAGGATCCGGACACACTGAGCCGCAATATGATAGTTCATATATTTTTAGCTTGAGTGAGATTCGAACTCGAGATCTTCGGATTCAAATACCTTAACGTTAACAACACCACCGTAATGCCGTACTGTGATAGAAATACCCTAGATTATTGCTCTATGAGTAATGTTAAAAATAAAAGAATGTGGGTAAGGGAAACAACAATTTTATTTATTGCTATGAATGTACTCAAATTCAAATTTTCAAATGTCACTGTCAACAAAAGGAAATATGTATTATGTATCAAATAAATAAATAAATATATCATCACGCCTTCTACCCATCACTGGGTGTGGCACTCTGCTGAAGCAGATCTCGGTAAGTGATATATTTTGCACGTGAAGTGCGGTTACCAGTCGTCAAATCACGGCCCCCAAACATGTTAGTGGTGGAGGAGTCACAGGGATAGCTTTTTCAAATTATGAAAATTTGTCGCCTGTGGGAATCGAACCAGGGACCTCAGGATCCACAGGCCGACTTCATACCACTGAGCTAGCCATCCCATATGTATTATGTATCAGTACTACTAATTTCAAATAATTTTTTGTATTGTCAACTGAAACATTTACTTCTGATCACCCTGTAATATTGGTACAACTGAGGTATGTTTTGTGGAAAAATTAAATTTTCTAAATTAATGAAGCGAATGTGAGACTTCTTTCCGGAACTGTACGACACTATAAACACGTGTTGGCATATCCTGAATTCCATTTAAAGCTCGCCCGGACATACTACGGAATGCATGAGTGACTGTGACATATGACAATCAATAGAAGACAGGGCCATTGCTACCTATGACCTCTGCAACTTGTCACATCTCCATAAAACAATCAACTTCACACTCAGGGCCGCAATTCACATATTTGCATTAAAGCATAAAAGTACACAATAGAGACACGGGACAACGGAATGGAACAAATATTTTGGTATATCCGTTAAAAAATGGCTACATTCGGTAGTTACGGTTGTAACTGAATGGAATTCGAAGTCTGCGAAAATGAACCAAATAAAAATCATTTCCTCAAACCGATGATATCATGGATCAGTCATGCAGAGATCCGATAGTACATTCACCATTGTTGACAACAATTGCCTCAATAACAAACGAGCATCTAGTTCAAGTCAAGGTCGATAGTTTTATGTTAACGCGACACACAACTGTTTTACTAAGCCACTGCGATTGTTCTATCTGAACCGTGAAAATGCAGCCAATTATATTACAGTTGTACGTACCGATTGTGTTTTGTTGTACACGCGATTTTCATTTTGAATTTCGAGTTACGTCAGAAATAGAAACAGTTTGACTGGAAATGGAAAGTGATACTTTCATTATATATTATTTTAAGGAATTTTACAAATTAATTCAAAATTCTGGAATTGATTGGATATGTCAGTTCAAACGTTAATTATAAATGCGCGAATATTATTGTAATTAGTATATTTGTTGATAAAAATTCTAATTTTATCCTTGAGAGATGAAAGCAAATTTATTTGATAAGTAGGTTAATTGTCTTGATATTTAAATAATTCAGTTTTAATCATAAAAAGTAATAATTTAATTTGAAAAGTTCAGTAGTTTTCCTAAACAGATTAAAGATGAAAATTTGAGATAAAATTAATTAGTACACTTTTTCTAAATGTGACACAGATGAATAATTTCGAATTTTAGAAAGAGGGAACGTCATAGATACTATCTTACATAACTTTACAAGTGAACAAGTGATTTCAAAGTTTTGAGAGCCGGTCAAGATTGAAGATGTAAGATATAGAAATTGTTTGACGCATTTCCTGTTATTATGGGAAGTAGAACAAAATCAACTTTTTCTAAACAGTTTCTCTTTACTGTAATTTTACATAAATTTATTGATAATAAACGTCTTTGCAATTAATCTAACAAGAGATTGATTAATGAGGAAATCTAATTACATATATAGCTGTTCAAAAATAATTTTCATTTCTACTTTGTACCAGTCATTTATTAAAATAGTAATTTTCACACAACTGATAAGCATAGTTGACATTTACCGACAAAAATTCATTACTAGATTGTCAAATATTTTGGTGGACTGTGCTAAACCAATCAAAAACACGATTACCAAATGCCACCGATAAACAAACAAATTGTTATTTTTTCTTAAAACGTCTTCTTCATTCATATAAGAGACAGTTTTTCAATCACCGGTTTACTCTCGATTAGTGTTAATTATAAATAAATAAAATAAATAAAAATATCATTATGCCTTTTACCCATTACTGAGTGTGGCACTCTGCCGAAGCAGATCTCGGTAAATGATATATTTGTGCGCGTGAAGTGCGGTTACCAGCCGTAAAATCACGGCATCCAAAGATGTTAGTGATGAGGGAGCCACAGGGGTAATTTTATATTTCTCGGCTGTGGGGATCGAACCAGGATTTTTAGGATCCATAGGCCGACTTAATACCACTGAGCCATTACCTAATTAATTATGACTAAATAATAATGGAAACCATAGTTTCTATTATATCATAATTAACATTAATCGGTGATTGAAAAACTGGCCCTAAATAAAATAAAATAAAATAATAGTATATTATGTAAAAAGTTTTAGTTACGAGTGTATGAAAAAGGAGTATCTAATAAATAAATGAGTGACATACTATACTTTTTCTACAACCGCAAATTAGAACGAAAACAAAATATAAAGCTTTATTAATTATTTGAGATGTGCTTAATACCTCGTCAGCTTCACGCCCTGACTAAAATATTCGAAATTACAGTTTGTCAACATGTGATTAAGATGTTATTTGGCGCTAAGAGAACCAGTGCGTTAAATCATATTTTAATACCAGGAGTAAAAAAGTTAATCTGATCCAAATTAAGATGCATTCACATATTATTTTCTTCGAGTGTACATATCACTCTTTTCACATCATAACTCGGCCTGCAAATATATAAGTTGTACAAGTGTGTGAGAGTGATGAAACAAACGTAAACAAACACAATCTACTTTCGTTTTTGTTGTGGATTTTTCATTAGGTTTCCGCAGGAAGCAGCAACCACAAGACAGATGCCAATCGCGTCATAGCCGCCTTTTAC
This sequence comes from Pterostichus madidus, assembly GCA_911728475.2. NCBI lineage: Eukaryota > Metazoa > Arthropoda > Insecta > Coleoptera > Carabidae > Pterostichus > Pterostichus madidus. Next base: position 32,291,057 of record OU452312.1, read on the forward strand.
TTACGACTCACAATTTTTAAAATTAATATTAATTGTATTTATTGAACGGAAAAGACATTCCATCTGGAGGCAATCGTGATACGTAAATTAGGTAACGTAGTATCTGATGCAATTGTTTCTTTGTTGTGCGTTGTACTTTTGTTTCACGCAGAAATAGGTTACTGTTAATTATTACATGCAGTTAAAAATGCTCATTAAAAAGATATTTTATTATCTATGCAAATTTATCTTACCTACAGAAAAAAAGTTTAACAAATATTATTTTAATGATGTATAATTTGCAACGAATATAAATCAATCGATTACTTGATAACCAATTGAAGTAATAAGAAAATAATCATTTAAAATCACATAGTTTCAGGGCAGGAAATATAGGTTACTCATTATGTCTAAGCCGAAGTACTACGGTTACATTATATTCTTACTAACTTTACAGTCTGTTACATTACTAAAGCCCCTGGCACATATAGCGTCAAAACTCCGAGTCTACCAGACTCGGAGTTTTGACTGCCAAAAATAGAAACGCCTCTATTTTCAGCAGTCACGACTGCCGAAAACCAACTTCATTATGATGCTGGTTTTTTCCATATCTTCCTTTGTTGTTTGACGTATGAATTATTATTGTTTATGTTTTTGTTTGATTTTTGTACATTTTTATAGTTAAATTCATTTACTTTATACATAGTTAGAAACTTTTAAGTTTTCATATTTCATTTATAATTCAAGTCATTTTTTTAAATTTATTTTTTTGTTTTATATATCCTAATTTATAGTTTTTATATTTCTTAATAATCGACAAACATTTTAAATAATATATTTAAGTTTTTATATTTCATTTATAGTTCATGTAATTTTTATTTAATTTAATTTTTTTCTTTTATATTTCGTAGTTTATAGTTTTTATATTTCTTAATAGTCGATAAATATTTTAAATAATACAAATTAACAAATAACACGTTAAAATTAACAAATATTTATTTCTGACTGTCAGAAACACCGACTCTATATGTGACACCCGTTTTGGACGTGACTCTCAGTTTTTCAGCAGTTTGTAGCAGACTCGGAGTTTTGACGCTATATGTGCCAGGGGCTTAACGTGGTAAAACAGTTTTTACTGCTGAAAAGAGGAATTGACTGGCGAGCCTGTCAGTTCCTTGCGAGAATTGTACAATATTTTATTTGTTACTCATTTGTAAACAAAATTAAACATTATATTTATCTACGACTAATGTTTTATATGTATATTAATTGTGTGATTTTTGCTACATGATGGCATCTTTAAATCCTCAAGAAAATAATAGTTATTATACCCTCTTCTGCACCAATCAGAAAATTATTATGCCTAAATCAATTTCTCTATACAAATAAAAAAAGCATAAAGACAGATAGATAACTATGAAAAATCAAATAAACATAAAAAAATATGATAAATTTTGATATTTCAAAATGACATTTCCCTATCACCATAGTTACATCACAAAATATTGCAATTATAGCTGTATTCCATTTGCCACTTGGTTCATTTAAATCAGTTCAGATAAATTAGACAATATGAGTAAATGTACTAAATTAAAACTGATGCACTTATTGGGGTGAATTACTTCAAAGTAAATTAGAATCAGTAATTGTAATATAGGAAATAAAGTCAGTGAAGTAATCCAGCGAAATGAATATGTGGTTTGGGTCAGTAAATGTAAGTTAAATCTGATCCAAATGGCAAATGGAACCCCTGTTAATGTAATTTTAATTAGTTTTAGATTTTGAAAAATTGACAGCTGACCTGTAAACATTTTACAAGTTAGTAGCTTGTAAAGATTAATTTTTAAAATGAATAAATTGTTTGAATAAATGACGTTTACAGATGAGTAATGAATAAACTTCTTGACACTGTCTTTACGAAACAAATACAGATTCTTACATAAAGAAAATGGTATTGCAAATGAAAGCAGCTATAATCACTGCATTACAAAACAAATATTACGTTTTTCAATTAACACTTTCTTAAATTCTTTTAATTTTTTATCGGTAAATTAAAGCGTAAGTAAATACAGATATACTTTTCTGCATTTCATGTTTTTCTTTACATTTAATCTAAACATTCGAAATAAATCATACCATTTTGTCTGTACCAACTTTAAAGAATAATAGAAACATTGATTATAGGTCTACACTATTTATAATTATTTAAAAACTGCAAATTTTGATTGAGTAATTAATGCTTAACTATATAATCAAAGCTATTATGTAATTTATATAATTTTATCATTATTTTCTAAATAAATACTTAGTAATTGATCAAATTAAATTATAAATAGGTTCAAATCCTGGCGTTATCCCCATTTTTCCCTTTATAATGTAATTTAATTTATATTTTTGTTGGTCTATTTTTATTGCCCTAATATTATGTGGAGTTTTATACATTTCCCAATACCGGAAACGATTGTATATTGTTATGGTTTCTATTTCCTAGATATTAATTTTTCTTTAAAAGTGCATCGCGTTACAATCCAGTTCAAAGTGGATTCCCTTCCACAAATGAGTAAATCGTTGTACAAGTGAAACATTGTAAACTTGGTGCATGTTTCTACTTTCCGCTGGCAGCCAAGCAGTCTGCTCTTTGCTGCGCAGTTTACCAAATAAAGTAAAACCATTGAAGTGGAGATCGGAGATCTCGATGCTGCGTCAAGACGCAGACCAAAGAGATCAAGAGATCTACAACGCGCTCGCGAACGCGGTCGACCATTTAATCGACGAATGAACACATTTTCACGTTCGACATTGCAACATGTCAACTACTTTCAAAAATAGAAGAATTTGACAGATAGTTAATCTCAATATAAAATATTTACTTGATTCTCCATGTTAGTTCCTAAGCGGAAGAAGTTTTATTTATAACTGTCAAACTTTTATTTACTGCCAGTTATAAGTAATTCTACAAATTTTTACTCTATATACAGGGAGTTCTAATTCTACAGAAAAATTTATAAATAAAGTAGCAGATATTATATGATGTACTGATCTTGGATAAAAAAATATTATTATACTGTTTCTAGTATATTCCGAACCACTCATATATAGCTGTATGTTTCTAGTATAAATTGAAGTCAGCGAAGTTTGAACACGCGGACTCTTGGTTGATAAAAGTAAATTTTTGTCTTGCCAGAGTTTCTATTTTCTTTCTAGTTGAAGTAGCCTATATTAATTTATTTTAGTTCATGTCAAAATCAAATATCTTTATAAGAACTAAACTAGCATCAATCAAGCATTGCTAGCCTAGCCTACACGACACGAGCGCGTCATAATTGTGTCACAAGTGTCATTTCCTCGCCACCTCGTTGCGCGCTGGTTTGATTTACTTTTCTAGTTTTTGTCCCATGACAGTGATTTTCCATCTCATCTATTCCGTACTCCCATTCATTAATCTCCTATCGACATGTTGTCAAAACTATTTTATTTAGAATTCATAAAACGGATTTATAGTCAGAAACAAGATTATGAACAATATCTTTAAAAAAATATTTAAATAGTAAACGTCAGAATATGAATCATTAATAGAAAAACAAAATACAATATTAAACAGCAGAATTATGAAACAGTCTGGATTTAATTCAACAATGAGAACAAACTAACCTTCAAAATAATGTTACATAAACTAAAGATGGACAAAACATTATAAAAACTTATCGCCTACTGAAATTTACAGTCATATGTTTAAATGCTGTGACTTCAGACAGTGGCGGATTCAGAATTTTTATCAGAGGGGGCATTAGGTATTACAAACTTAACAATCAGTTTCATAACATCATAACATCCCTAATTTCATAAGTTGGACTCGCCCAGCTGAATTTTCTCTACGGCTTATTATACTATAAATATTATTATTAAAGATAGTTCAATTATCTGTATACATATTTTTTATTGATTGTACACAGCAACTGTAAATTGAATTATAATTACTTACACTTCAGTTTACAATAAACAAATTTGTTGCAAAATTGGTAAAATTTTCTAACCTCCAAGGACTCACTGACACTGACAACCAATGATGCCAATACTAAAATGACAAAAGCCCCTAGCTTTTACCGAACTGTGTTCGGTAAACACATGATTTCCGAACGATTTTGAGATATGTAATTCTGTCAAAGTCGGACAGATACGCGAAAAATGGTATATTACTGTAAGTGACAGGTCAAAAATGTAGTTTGGGAAAACGAGGCCCGAAGGGTCGAGATTTTCTAAACATTCGCGACCTAAAAAAATTACTTACAATTCGAGATCAGTAAGCTATTTTTTACAATACTTGCACAAATACAGAGTGATCAAAAAGGAATTGTTACAGTTGGCAATAAAAAAAACTACTTGAAATTGGTAAGCCTGATACATAAATTCATTTCCTGTTGTTGACAGTGACATTTAAAATTGAAATTTGAGTACATTTATTATTACAAGTATTTCTATTACTTAAAAAGTCAAAATTCTATTAGTTGCCAGACTCCTGATATAACCTATTTGTATTTATTAGAAATGTCAAATAGCATTTCCGCCTTTATTGGACGTTGTGCCAACTGTGGAATTAAAAGATCTCTGGAATTGTATTGCCAACTATAACAATTCCTTTTGATCACCCTATAGAAGGAAAAGCAAAATAGGTTTCAAAATTGACACCTGTCAAATTGTTGTCAAAATAAACAGGACCTTGATATGTAATATTTACTTACTGTTCACGATGGACAGTAAGTAGATATTAAAGTCCACTGTACAATAAAAGTTCCACTTACTGTGTTTAAATTTTGTCCTTAATAGGGAACTTACAGTACAAGTATTGTAAAAATATATATTTGAAAACATACATTTTCAGGGGTTTGGGGCAACTGCCCCCTGTGCCCCTCGCTGGATTCGCCACTGTTGTGAGATTTATATTAGCGTTTACCTTCACTCGAACTGTTAATGTTCGCAGTTTCGCAAGAATGGAATGCGTTAATAATGCATTTATACGTTCGTTCCCCACGTACGGACAAACTCGGTTAGTTTGTTCGGTTTGTCGGTAAGTCGGTAATGATGTAATCACAAGAAGGGTCATAGAAATTAGCGACTGTTTACATGCAAGATGCGGGATCTGTCGATTTGTTTTACTTTGCGCTGCATGAAATTTACACGAGTTCCATTTGCTACAGTTTTCATTTATTCATGTAGAATATAGCAGTAATATTAACAATATTATTGATTAATTAAGTAAATACTTAATAATCGTAGAAATCAAATTAAATTATAGCAAGAAAAATTGGTGAATATTCTCATTTAATAACAATATCACTGCAGACGACTTCCGTGTCAAATCTTTCAAATAAAAACAGATTTTAATTACATGGTGACCAAAGTACAAAGGTCTCAGGTTCAAATCCTAGCGGTATACCAATTTTTCTCTTTATAATTCAGTTTGATTATTATTGTTTGTTTGTATCAACTGTTAGTAATAGCAAAATATGGCTGTACTTATGGGATCGTTCACCAAAATTAAAATTAAGAATAAAATATATAATATTGTCGGGTTTGTTTCTTATTCATTAAGAAAAAAGACAAAATCGCAGCTAGTTTTGAGGTAATTAGCTCTACGATAATTATGCGTTGAGACGAGATCAGAAAACGAGAATTTGCTAAAGGAGAAATAGTGAAAAAGTCGTTACTAATGGAGCAAAATGTTGGACTGTGAATTTAAAAACCTGAGTTCAATTTCCACAACCGTCAAACGGATTTTCACCACATTATGGATTAATAATAAATAAATATATCATTATTAAATTATGGGGTAGGTGGATCAGTGGTATCGGACTGTGGATTTGAGAACCCGGGTTCGATTTCCACAACCGACAAACAATTCTCATCACATTAAAATTACCCCTGTGGCTCTCCCTCTACAAACATCTTTGAGGGGCGTGATTTGACGGCTAGTAATCGTACTTCTTGGGCATAAAATATATCACTTACCGAGATCTGCTACGGCAGAGTGCCACACCCAGTAATGGGTAAAAGGCGTGATGATATATTTATTTATATTTATGCTAATAGCTACTGGTGAATGACCCCATTATTTTTATAAAAAAGCTGTTTCTAAAATAATTCTCTATACAATTTTTTTTTTTTTTATTTGAGATATATTTTAGAAGTATTTCGGCTGCTATGGCCACTAATACCCCGGTACAGTATTTTACATAATATCTAGATGAATATTATACAAGTGCATAACAATTTTGAATATATTTTAAATAACATTATTGTTTCAGGATGAAGAATCATCAACCAAAATTCCAAGTCAAAAAGTAAGTGTATATTTAAGTTCATCAAATTATTTATTTAAAAAAATCATGCGTATTTAAAAATGAGTTTTACTAAATAAGAAAGAAAATGTAAACCAAATAATATTTCAAGCAAAAAAATAAAATGTCAAAAATCAAATAAAACTTTAGTTTGCAATATTTTATTTTTGACTATACAAGCCTAACAGCAATCAGCATGAGCATACACCCTTCCCATACAAAAATCAGAACCATTTAGCCTTGAACTGTGTCCAAAGAATCCAAAACAAAACAAAAAATTCAAACGGGTCTTGCCAAATTCGCGCACGAAGATCCATCAGACTACAAGTACTCATTATCATGAGATATTGACCTCTGCGAGCTATTAACGCAATGGCCAGTTCAAGACACACGGTTCAAATAACAGAACAGCACGAAACAAGAAAATAAAACTCACTTTGCGAACTTGCTGAGCGGTTTCAGACGTTCTGGGCCGTATTTGAAGGCAGCGCCTGCTGTCTCCGCGAAACCCATGGATGGAATTTTGCCCCGGGAACACAGCTCGTGAGAGCATTTTACCTGAAATCAAAATATACATAAGTTACAGGAACTATGAAAGTAAATCTGTAAAGAAACATACAAAATATCTTAAATTATAACATTTTTCGATCAATCAAAATGAGTATACAATTTGTTTCACTCTTTGCTTCAATATTCTCACTTTTTTTTTCATTAGAGTGCTGCAATATTTTGCAAAATTTCTCTGGATTATATTTTAATAACTCCAATATAATTTTAGAAGTTATTTACCTCGTTTTATGCTTTTTGAAATAGTTATTTTTATACAACCATGACAGAACGTAAGCTATTTCAATATAATAGTTATGTACCAAGGGTGAAAACAGACGTTTCTGGTCCGTGGCATGATTATTAGCACGAGGCACAAAGCGACGGGGGCTAATAACATGCTCAGGATCAGAAACGCTAATTTCACCCGTGGTACATACAATATTTTATGCACAACAAAATAACATTTAATTATATGTTCAAAAGATTAAAATATGTACATAGGTTATTTGTCAAAATGACATTTTGTAAAATCAAGTATTCACAATAAACAATATTTTTTTTTTCTGTGGCTTCTTTGGCGGACCAACTACTTAGGTCATATGCCGCCATTCCGCCCTGATCTGCGTTTTAGGTATTATGGTCAACAGCAACGCGGGTTTTCTTTGGACGGTCACCCATCCAAGTACTACCCGCGCACAACGTTACTTAACTCGCGTTATCGCTTATCAGTTCCAACGAGTGCAGCCATGGCCGTTGACAAACAATAATTGTCATTTTATTTATGTATCCATAGGAATTTTTTTGACCCATGGGCCAAAACGAAATGTTTAAGCCCATATACTTTTCGGCCCAGTTGTGCATAAAAAATATTGTGTACACCTCGACCAGAAAGTGTCCTTGCCGCTCTTGTATGATTGTTAATCAAGGCTCAGCGGTAATAGACCACTTTCTGCTCTAGGTAATATTTACTACGACCACTAAGATATCTACTCATTATATACTTGTTGTTGCTACAAAAATACAGGACATTGTACATACATTTTCCTATCTCACGTTTACCATAGGCAAAGTGAGATATGAATGTCATATCTCACGGGTTGTTACGTTGCTAGGATTGCCAAAGAAATAGTGAAATTGGGACAAACTTATTATTAAAATATAAATTAATAGGACAACAATATCGTAGTTGTAGACAATGGAATGTCCATTTCTCACTTGTATGAATTGTAGCATTCGCCTCTGGCTCATGTTTCAAACCTTCATACTTGTGCGAAATGAGCATCATTTCATGCTTGTTGTACAATAAACTATTCCTATTTTTATTAAAGAGATAACATATTTAGGAAGTATTTAATCTAGAATCTTCAGTTTTTCGTACCTGCTATAATCATAAATTGTGTTTACGACTATTTAAAATTTCGCTTTCGATCATAAAATGTTTAAAGTAATTCAAACTCTATATCAGATTAATAAATAATCGTATTTATATCTGAGATTCGCTGCACTTTTCTGTGTTTGTATTATTCGGTGGAGATTTCAACTCTACGTCAAGAGGCGAAAGTCCTGACATTTATTATCTTCGTTAATTTATTAACACTAAATAACATTTTGTTGCAAAATATTTAATTGATTACAATAAAAGGCAATATAAATAACTTTTATTATTAAAAAGTTTTTGTATTACTAGTATTAGATCATTTATATTATACGGATAATTAAAAGAAGGGAAAGTGATAAAATATTTATTACAAGAATGTGAAATTAAAATAAATGCATTGTGGTTAACTAATACACCGTAATTTTTCCGGGAAATTAATCTATTTCTCTTTGAAAAGTTTTCCTAATTTTATTAACTACGGACGTGGTATGCGCATTTTATAACATCATAAAAATACTTGGCATTTCCAAAGTTGCTATATATTTACTTAGAGCTATCAATAACTTACAAAACTTTAATATTAATTGTGCAGATTAGAAGTTTTTTAAGTGTAGGTCGGATCGCAGGATGCAATTTAGAAATGGAATAAAATTTGTGAATAATTCAACTTTTCCGGAGACTATATCTGAAAAACTAAGCAAGATACGAAGATGCTCTCAACGGCATTGAATACCTCGTGCCCGAATTGACTTATTAACATTTTTTAAGCGAATTTAATTTTTTGAAAATTTTTTAAGGGCTACCCCTTAAGTTTTTTTTCGATTTTAGGCCAATTTCAGACTATTTGCTCTAAAATTCTTTCTCGTGCGAATATTGTAATAAAAATTTACATACATATGTATTAAAACCCACCGAATCCAGTGGTGAAGTTCCCAAATGCGTATGTATTCTAGTTTTTGAGATATTGTTCAAAAACTATTTTATGGGAAAATTTTGGTGAACATTTTCTTAAATTTAAAAACTTATAAAAATATGTTCATAGGTCAATTAAAGCACGAAAAATTTAATGCCGCTGAGTGAATTTTCATATCTTGTTTAGTTTTTGAGATGTAGTCTTGGGAAGTTTCCCAAATTTCGCCTCATTTAATAATTTTTCTCTAACTGCCCTATATCTAAAAAACTACATTAAATACGGACCTAGTGATTACACCATTGAATTCCACATAGTTTTCGGCATTATAAATAATTATAAATATTTTTGGAGGAGAAACACCGTGCTTTCACCGATTGTCACAGTTTTTACATTTCTCAAGGCTAACCCTTTTATTATTTTACCAAAAAAAATTCAAACAATTTAAATAAATATATCATCACTCCTTTTACGCATTAGTGAGTGTAACACTCTGTCGTTGCAGATCTAAGCGCGTAAATGTAGTTTTATAAAAAATAATAATATACTAAAGTTCTCAGAAACTATTTCAAAATTTTTAATGAGAAATTTTCCTTCACTAATTCCTGAAATCATGGTTCTATTTTTGTATCGCACATTATTCAATTTTGATCATACAAAAGTAAGGGAATCACGAAAGAATTTATTTATTAATTTAGCCTCCAAAGGGGTCATGGCTCCGAAAAGATTGAAAACGCAAGAATAAATATTATTTTCCTCAAAATAAGTAACGTATGTCTAGTAATTCAAATTCACTGACATAATTATTTGTAATTTCCTAAAAACGTTTGTTTACTTACAAAACCAAAAATTTCCATTCCCATCGAAAATATGTACGAAATGTCATGAAAAATATAATTATATAACATCTTTTAAACCTTAATGTTGCCAGTCTGTCAAATGTGAACGTTTTCTAAGAAAATCTTTGAGTTTAAATCTCCGCTGAGCAAAATCCAGGTCAACGGACAGTAGAAATTCGTGTCAAATCTTTCCGTCAATGATATTCGCCGATCAAAATAAAAATAGTGAAGGCAGATTATTGTAAAAGCCGCAGGGACTTATGCAATAACCGGTGAAAATATATACAAACCTATGTACACTCAATAAACACAATCAATCAATCCGTTGGCTACAGTTAATGTGCAATATTCATTCATTGGAATGCATTCTTTTCTCTTTTCTGTTTTTGTTTTGTTTTCTCTTCCCGTTGAAGTTTAATGAGAATTTAATCATTTAATTGTAATTGTTTTATTGCATTTTTATACTATTGTTTTTTTTTATAGTTTTGTAACTTGTAAGCATAAAATGTTCATGTTAAAATTCTTTAAATGTTATGAATTACTACTGAAATAACACGCAATTAATGTAGGTTTATGAAGCAACTAAATTATAAAGTTAAACTTAGCATCTAATGGTGGAATTTTGTGATAAATCTATAAATTTATAGTTCCGTAAATAAGTAAATAATGAGCAAAATCACATCAATATTTGTTGAAAAGTAGACAATATTTCATAAAGTTTCGTTGCGATTTTGTTCATCATTTACACATCTACAAAACTTATTGATTTACAAGGGATTCCACCATAGATAATAAAATTATATGTAACATAAATAAATATAAATATATCAACACGCTTTTTACCCATTACTGGGTGTGGCACTCTGCCGAAGCAGATCTCGGTAAGTGATATATTTATGCGTGTGAAGTGCGGTTACCAGCCGTCAACTTACGGCCCCCAAAGATGTTAATGGTAGCGAAGCCACAGGGGTAATTTTAAATTGGTGAAAATGTTTTGTCGGCTGTGGGGATCGAACCAGGGTTCTTTGGATCCACAGGACGACTTGCTACCACTGTGCCATTATTATTATATGTATAATATTTATAATTTGAAATTTCATTTTTATAACCCCACCAATAATTATTTATATACCTAGACTATAAATGAGGAACTTTTTTTCATCCACTTGAATATGATACTATTATTTGAATTTTTCCAATAATAAAACAACGCTTTTTCAGGAATGTTTACGTTACTATGGATACGTCATCGTTTTTTAGTCTTTTCACTTGCGATTTTGGTTAATAACTAGCTATAAGAATAAAGTTAAAATATGTTGAAAGACTAATAAATCATACACAAAAGTTTGACGTTTAATTAAAATTATTAAATTAAATTACAAAGTTGAAAATAATCTGCTCCTTAGATTAATTTCATTAAGTTTAATTTCTAGTTTATTACGATTAACGTATGCTTACATTGCAAACAATTGTTTTGTTTTTAATTTAATTTAGAATATGTAATTATTATTTTGTAAAATTAAAATATAATGGGTAAATTCCGGAATAACATATTTATTTATTTATTTATGCATTTAAATAAATATATCTTTTTGTTTTACAGCTTTTAAAATTCTATGGAAAAATATAAGTATCGTCTATATTTTCAACATTCTTATCTTGTTCCTTGTTGTGCAGCGTCATAGCTACACATTTTTATATTTTCCATGAAAAATAATTTAACGCATAGTTAATTACCAACCGATTTGCAAACTGGTATTGTCCAATACTTACTATTAGAAACATATCGATAAACAATATTTTTAGAGTTAAAATAATTTTACTGGCCCTGACAAACAAATAATTTACATACATTATCATTATTCGCATAACAACAACAATTACTCTTTGAATTTATTTAAATATTGCAGATATTTTGACACAAAAAAAGTAAATAAAAAAGTACAGCATCATAAGACGAACTGAATCATTATTTATTTTTTGCCTGTAACTGGAAAATATACCGTAACAATGGCAACCTTGATTATTGCATGTCGATGACATCATATGTAGTGTTTTATTTCATAATGGTGAATATATGTCACTACCACAGCAAGAGGCATCTTTACATACATTAACAACTTATTGCTCATGTTGCAATAAGCATTACAGCTTTTGGTTTTAGTAATTCACATTACCAAATGATCTTTTTTAATTATGATTAGTTAAAATAAATACAGCGCCACTATATCCCGGCAAAAATGCGAATTAAATTATAATATGTCGAATTTAACCAATGAAATAATAACTTTGTTAGCATAGGAAACAGTATATTGTTGACAGATTTTGTTTCTATGAACTTGTCATTTTAATTGTGAAATCCCTTTATTCTGTAAGGAGTTTTTTACGACAGCTTAGAAGGACCAGGGTAAAATATATTTTTGGCTAAAATCCCGACTTTAAAAGTCGGGATCTCAATTTTTAAACTCGAGATTCCGACTTCTTAACTCGGGATCCGACTTTTAAACTCGGGATTCCGACTTTTTAAACTCGGGATCCGACTTTTTAAACTCGAGATCTCAATATTTCCGTTATTCGTCCATATTCGGAGTCGGAATCTCGACTTTAAAAAGTCAGAATCCCGAGTTTAAAAGTCGGGATCCTGACTTTAAAAAGTCGGGAATTTAGCCAAAAATATATTTTACCCTGATCCTTCCAAGCCGTCGTAGTTTTTCAATCTCTGGATGAAATTTCTAATAACAGCATACGAGGGAACTTGTTACTTAATTTCCCTTTTTTTTGTATTATTGTTTTTTTTTATTAAATAGAAAATAAAAAATTTACATTACTAAATATTGTCTAAGGCCCTTTTATCCTTTATTGAGTGTAGCATTCTGCCATAGCGGATTTCGATATAAGTAATATATTAATAATTGAAATGTATTATTTATAAATAAAATTAGGTCATAATATGATTGGTTAGGTATGAATAAAAGTTATTACTGTACAACAAACTCACTGAACTGTATATCAAATTGATTTGAAAGGTCGTACAGAAATATTTATGCCACTGAAACATTTTTATAACAAATAATATTTTTATAAAAAGCTATTATACTCGTATGGAAACATATATTTTTTCTCCGGTTAGACGTATGTAAACATACAAGGTCCCATGTGCAAAACAAAATCATTAAACAAAAGTACAAATTATGCACAGACATGAAATTATTTCATTGTTCAATTGTTTCAATCAAAACAGTTGGTTTTTAATTAAATTGTTTTCCTAATAGCCTATTGTATCACCAAAAGTTGAATTTTAGAATAGTTTAAGTAAATAAAGAATAATCCAATATTTGACATCTTTTTGGTCAATTATTCCATGTGAGATTTATGGCGTAAATCTGTGTAAATCTATAAATAAATAAAATAAATATATCATCACGCCTTCTACCCATTACTGGGTGTGGCACTCTGCCGAAGCAGATCTCGGTAAATGATATATTTTGCGCGTGAAGTGCGGTTACCAGTCGTTAAATCACGGCCCTCAAAGATGTTAGTGGTAGAGGAGCCACAGGGATAGCTTTTGAAATTATGAAAATTGTTTGTCGCCTCTGGGAATCGAACCAGGGTTCTCAGGAATCTATAAGTTTTATAAATTCGTAAATGTGTAAATGATGAACAAAATCGCAACGAAAATTAAATATTTCTGAAATACTTTCTCCTTATTATCAAATTTTTATGTGATTTTACTTATTATTTTAGTTATTTGTTTCACTAGGCCAGAAATTGTAAATTTGCGAATGCGAGCATATTTTGACAGACCGAGCCGAAGACGAAGCTTGCAAATTGCAAGTACTCACCAAACAGTTTTTGGGCGTGTGATACACAAGATTTTGCGCCCCGATTTAAACATATTTACGGAATTATAAATTTATTTATTCTACTCTGTACAACAGGAACTTAATCCCAATTACAGTACAAAGTCCAGACACACCGAGCCATAGTGTAGTAGTTCATATATATTTAACTTGGGTGAGATTCGAACTCGGGATCTCCGGATCTCCGAATTCGAATGCTATCCGCACTACCGTACTATCGGACAGTTTATATATCACAGGATTCCGCCAATAATTTCGATTTGCTTTATTTAAACCAAGTTTAAAATTTAACTTTTGCCGGGTGAAAATGGCCGTAAGTGATGTAAGAAAGACAAAAATAAATCTTTAATTTGAGAAGAAAAAATAAAGACAAACTAAATGTAAGATAATGAGGGGAAGCAATCATATTCAATTGCTAAGACCCGATTTAAATTAGATAATCTGTTGACAAAATTTAATATTCAGGTGAACAACCTCGTTTAGTATTTAGAGATTTAAATCTAGTTCTACTATTATTTAAACAGCGATTTCCCAATTATGAGGGTACAGATAACCTATCATAATGCTTAATTATTTAATAGCAAGCAGATACAATAATAATTATACCGGATAATCGAGAAAACATTATTTTATTACTTTATTTTGTAATATTGGTTGTGTAAGACCTATATATTGCATTTGTTTTGTAACTAAAATTTGTGTACCCATATTATTTGATTTACAAGGTATGTTTAAAGATAAATTATGAAATTTAATAGTTTACTAATTAAGATATAATATTTGTTTGTTTAAATAGTTCACAACTTTTTACACAATTCATTTTGTCAGTTATGTACATTTTCCGCTGTCAAATGGTTCTCAATCATTTTAAAAATAAATTCTTCAAATAAATCCTGTGGAAAATTAAATTTTCTACAACTTTTATTTCAAGTATTTTCTTCTAAAGTTGTTTAGAAACATTTGACAGCACAAAATGTACTAAGTGGAAGAGATCTTTCTTTAAAATGTATATTTATTTTGCTTCAGGAACAATGACTCATTCTTATCACAAATAATAAATTTTTATAATCTCAAAAATTACGTAAACAGCAAGGACTATAAAAAATAAATGTAGAGTGCTTGAAAAACAACTTGTCAAACGATACCAATGACAATTTATTTACACAAAGCTTCCTAACTCAGTTTTATAATTTTCCATTACATTGAAAAGATAACATCAACGATGAGATATCAATAAAACAATATGTCATCGCGTATATAAATGCCCTGTCTCAATCTTAAAATAATTAACTGTTATTTATATTTGCGTCATCAGCTTATTTACTATTCAAAAAAATAAATAAATATACTATCTACGAATCTGCAATCACAACACATGATAAATAATAATTTTTATCTGAATATAAATATTAATTTCTAATCGAACTTCAGAACGTCACGTTTTTGACAATAGTACTCACAAAATTTGTCATTTACTGTTCAATCAGTTTATTTTTCGCGCCTCCGTCCAGAAACACTAGTTTTGCAAAACTCAAAATCTTCCAGAAACAGTTTATTTAAAAGTTAAAATCAATTTACTCAACGGAATAAAATAAGTGTCAGCAGAAAAGTCAAAAGCACCTATTCTGGAGTTTAAATTTATCGTTTTTATAAATAAAAAAATAAATATATCATCACGCCTTCTACCCATTACTGGGTGTGGCACTCTGCCGAAGCAGAGCTCGGTAAGTGATATATTTTGCGCGTGAAGTGCGATTACCAGTCGTCAAATCACGGCCCCCAAAGATGTTAGTGATGGAGGAGCCACAGGGGTAGTTTTTGAAATTATGAAAATAGTTTGTCGCCTTTGGGAATCGAACTACGGTTCTCAGGATCCACAGGCCGATTTCATACCACTGAGCTAGCCACCCCATATCGTTTTTATTGATCAGTTAATTTAATTAAATATTCTTGTACAATCATTAAAGCGTTTCATAAAAGTTATTTATGTATCAAGGGTAAAAACAGGCATTTCTGGTCCGCAGCTTTGCGCCTCGTGCTAATAACATGCTCAGGATCAGAAACGCTAATTTCACCCGTGGTACATACAATATTTTAAGCATAACAAAATAACTTTTAATTATATGTTCCAAAGATAAAAATATGTAAATAGGTTATATGTCAAACTGACATTTTGCAGAATCAAATATTCACTATAAACAAAAATTGTCATGTTATTTATGTATCCATAGGAATTATTTTTTTATGGCCCTAGGGCCAAAACGAAGTGTTTAAGTCCTCTTTTTAGGGCTAAAACACATTAATTACGGTCCGATTGTGCATAAAATAAATTAAGGTTGCCAATGTTTTTTATATTTATTAATCAATGGTAATATAGAATAAATACTGATATCTCAATATTACGTATTCTGAGGTAAAAATTGTTTTCTTTTAAATCTAAATTGCTTCTTGTCAATCTAGAGTTCCGTAATGACAAGAACCTCAAATTATCTCCAAAGTAGGTGAAACGCCAGGCAGTAATAACAGTAATAAGCCTAGTAATAGTATCAATGATTGACAACGCAAGTAGCATTCGTACGAAGTAAGCAACAAGTTGTTTGACTGTAACTTCCACTAACAACAATCTAATAAGTGAAGCACTTTCACTCACCAGAATATGAACGCAGTGGGTGCAGATAAACCCGACGAGGAAGGTGCCGATCGCACCTACAAGTAATCCTCCATTCTTGAATGCCATCGGCATGGCTAAGATACCGCTTCCTAGAGAACTCTTTAGAAGATGCACCAGTGAGCCCATATCGCTAAAACACAACAAAAAATAGTAAATATAGAATTTAGTACTTATTTGCATATCGATCACGTGATCACTAGAGTCGTCTTTTTGAATCGAAAATCGTGTAGAAAGTCATGCATTTTTCAACTATTTTAATTTTACTTTTTTTAGTATTTTTATTTATTTATCTTCTTGGAGATCATTTACAATTTAACAAAATTTTAATTCTAACATTTGGGGTAGGTGGCTCAGTGGTATCGAATCGGCCTGTGGATCCTGAGAACCCTTGTTCGATTCCACAGCAGACAAACATTCTCACCACATTTAAATTGCCCCTGTGGCTTCCCCACCACTAACATCTTTGGGGGGCCGTGATTTGCCCGCACTTCACGCGCATAAATATATCACTTACCAAGATCTGCTTCGGCAGAGTGCCACACCCAGTAATGGGTAAAAGGCATAATAATATATTTATTTTATTTTATAAAATTTTAACATTTGTTAAAATAATTTTTATCTTCGTAAAATCAGTTTAATATGAATATGCAAAAAAACACGTAATGAAAGCATTTTTTTTTTCACTCATTTGTTTCGTGAATAAAAAAAAGTATTAGGTACTTTCATTACTAGTTGTTCAAATAACTATTTAATCATTATACATACATATAAAAGAAAAAGAATTTGTTAATACCAAAAGAAATAATATTCTTATCATGTAATAAATTTCGCTTAAATTTTATCGAGAAATATAATATATCAGTTAGTAATTTTACTAAATAAATATTTACAACATATGTTTTTAAAAGGACTTTATGAAAATTTTAATAAAATTGGTTTGCAGTCATTTTTAAAAGCCAGATTAATAAGAGAATTTAGCTAATTATACCATTTTAGCTCAAATTTTAACTTCGTTTCTAGTTTACCACATAAATAAATGATAATTATGACACTAAGTATTATGACGGAAAAAGTGCAACCTAATATGACGTATGAAGCATTAACTATAAGTTAAAATTTATGAATAACCTTATTATATTTTGTAAATAGTTTTAAAAATAAAATAAATATATCAGCACGCCTTTTATCCATTACTGGATGTGGCACTCTGGTGTAGCAAATCTCGGTAATTGATATATTTATACGGACGAAGTGCGATTACTAGCCGCCAAATCACGGCCCCAAATATGTTAGTAGAGTTACATACATCACACGATTTCTTAATTTGTTTCAACAATAGGAAGAATGTAGATGATAAATAAAAGGATTGAAACTTACGAGTTAGGATGTTCAACCTGCCGATGTTCAAATGGATTATACGCCTTTTCCTGGATCGTCCCCGTGCTGCCCAATTTACCGACTTCATTGTCAGCTAATTTGGCACTGCAAAACAAAATTCCAATATATGTTCACATATCAATCATGAAAAATGCTAATAAACTTTAAAAATTAATGCATATATTTGTTGACTTTGTACAAAACTCATTTTAGTGCAACAAAGAACACTAATCTTTGTAATTATTTGATAAAATTGTTAGTAATCTCGTGGGAATTATCAATGAGCGTTTCAGCAAACATTAATAATTACTTTTTGAACTTTTAGAAAATGTTAAAATTAATATTAAAGAGAAAATTACTATCAGCAAATATTTGGAAAATCAGAAGCTTTATTATCTCAATAAAATCAGAAACGTATTAGATAAGATAGCTTGGCAACAATATAATAATTAATGTAGATAAAATGCTAATTAATTAAAAGATATCAAGGTATTTTAATCGTGCATTAACTTGTAAATACACTTAATATTAAAATGTGATTAAAGTAAAAACATTAAACACCAGAAATGTTTCGATTGTGTCATGAAGTACCTGAAAACAAGATTTTGTAATAATTTTTTGTTAACAAATGAAAGTTTGTAACTAATGAATGTCGGTATTGCACGGCGCCGTTGTCCGACAAATATTTTTTGTTTTGCAATCTTTGAGATTTTATCTCCTTTATGTTCATTACTGATATTTAATATACTGCACATTGTTATTCTTCCGATAACGGAAATATTTCAAGTGTTGCTATAGGAACAATTGAATTTGTTATCTAAAAAATTTAATTTAAATATTCATTAAAGTGATTGACTTTCTGCAATAAACATGAAATGAAATGAATTCTTTCATTAGGAAAATTATACAATTTATATAGTATAGTGGAGGTCAATTCGGAATCTGTTGCGTACGTCATATATTTTATGTAAAATAAAAGACAAGCGTTGCTAGTATTATTTCTGTCAGTTGTATCAAGAAAGCAACAATATATTTCTGTTGTTCTTTCGTTGATGTCGAAAGAGAGAATCCAAATTGATATTTTTTGTGTAAGTATAATTAAAATATTGATATTGTAATAAACATAAAAGTTTCTAATGCATTTCTGAATTGTGTAATTACTTCCTAGATATTTTTAAAGAAACATTTATGAAATAAAGAATAATTTTTACTTACGTTGAGGAGAAGTTTTGAAGCGTAAACGTAGAAGCAAATTTGTCCTTCTTTTCACCCATCTTGGCAATTGTAACTAGAACAAAAGAATGGTACTGAAACAACAACCTATCTCACTAAAAGGACGATAGCAACTGTTTAGCAATCTTTGCATATTTCCAAGAGATTCAAGAGCTTTAATTCGCGATAGCCACCGCCTGTCACTTTGATCCCACTTGAAATTTTTATCTGAATTGATAACTGCGTATTAAGGACTTTGATGGAAGATATTTACACCTTATATTATTTGTTAATATTGTGAACATTTAGATTATCTTACATTCAATTGTTGTAATTCCTTTCTTATCTTTTCAGATTCGTTGATAAAGGGCGTTAAGGAGATGAGATGATTTGAGATTTGGAGCGTACGTCGAATGAAAGATTAATTAAACAGATATATAGGCGCGAATGGATGGAGGTGATTGAAGGTTTGTTGTGTGATAAAAGATTCTGGGTGTGGGGAATAAATGAGCTTGTATGAGGAAATGTGAATGTGGTTGAAGCGAGGATGAAAATGTTTGAAGAAGACTGATTCTTTCATAACTGTTTCAAGGGTTTGTGCTACCCTATTTATTTATTTATTTGTTACTCTGTACAACAGGAACTTAATCCCAATTACAGTACAGGGGACCTACAGCTTATAGTGGAATCCGAACCACTCAGACACAATCGTATTTTTTTGATATAAGTAGAAGTCAGTGAGATTTGAACGCACGACCTCTTGCTTGCTAATTAAAAAACGCAAATTTCAATCCGCTTTTATTCACTGGACTACGATTGCCTGTAATTAATTTGATGTTATGTATGAAATTTATAATTTTACAAAGTATACTTTATCTACCCCAAATCATAAACAGTCAATTAATATTTACTTTTTATGGACAGTTGCGCCACCAAAAATAAATAACAAGCCCAAGATTATAATTTAACTTTTGGTGGTAGAACAGGGCATAAATTTGTTAAATTTGTTTATTATTGTTATTAATAGAAACTCATAGTTCATTTGTTGGCGAGTAGAACATTTTCAACTGTTTTTGGAGTATTTTTTCATCAGTAGTTTTTTGTATCCCGGTTCATTTACAAGAGAAAGTGTCTAAAGGTCTAAACATTGTTATTTTTTGTCAGAGTGCAATTATGACAATTTGTTGTATTACACAGTACACGTGCAGTATAATGTTTATATTTGATACGTGGTCTAGTGATCTGGCTTCGTCATTAGACAAAAAGGTAATTATTATGAAACTGCGAACAATGCCCTTACGTACATAACACTATTTTTATAAATATAAAACTATGTATTTTAAATTCACTTTAGTTTTATTTTATTATTTGATAACGAACATTGTATAATAATAGTTTTTTACTAGATTTGTTATTATTATTTTTAAGTTACCTATTCATGAAATGTCAATATTATTAAGAACTGATATTTAAATTACGATGAAGTGTATTATGTGCATGTTAGTTTTTAAAATTTAGAAACTAACATTTCAATTGATTCATTTTTGTTTTAAGAGTGCTACCTCAATTTTCCAGTAATATTATCTGTCAAATAATTAAAGAACTATGTTTGTTCCAAATGCAACCATTTTTATACTTTGTTCTTTTAAATCAATGCAATATTTTTAATTTATGTGACAGTTAAACTACCTAACGCTTTACCAGAAAATTGAAGTAGCTATCAGCCCTTAATAGTTTCCTCAAATATTTAAACAAACTTTTATAAATTAACTTGTACTGCATACTGAGTTAATTTAGAGGAAAAAGCGTGAAATAAAAGGTACAGAAAACTTAATTTTCTATCACTGTATTTCTTAAAAATAATTTGAAACCTTCTAATAGCAGGGAATATTATTCGTATGAGTATAAAATATTATTAAATGTAAAACTGTTTAAAATAATTCAAGATCAAGTCATCTTACCTAACGAAAACACAAGTCAACTGTTTATAAACAAAAGTAGAAAAATACAGACAAATGCAACACTACACTGACTTTCACCGCGGTCCGTGTGCGGATCTAGGATCGAAGTTGCTGATCGCGATCGCGCACTGAGGGCCACTAATAACACCGCGGCTCGCCAGCGTTATATATTAGCGCGGAGTCGCGATCCACCAGGTGCCTTGGAGGGGGATCAATCAGTTAGTAATTGATAGATTTTCATGATTTGTGAGGTGAGGATTTGATAACTTGGAAAAATTTAAGAGGGGACTATTATCAACTTTGTATAATATCTGCTGTTTTAAAATTGTTTTAAATATTCCACATTAAGATAAAATAATAGTATATTGTATATCAAAGGAATAAAGTCCATAATTTAATCCTGAGGGTGAAGTTTATTTCATGAGGGAAATAATCACATGAGGGATTAAATGCACTTCAATCCTGTGGTATATACCGCTATTTTTCGCACTTCAATTCATGCATTTTGAATTAATGATTAATTTTGATATTGATTTGACATATAATGCACAATGACAACATTATAAAAATCAGTTTTTCCTTATTATTTAATGGCCTACAAGAATTTTTGAAAATACAGAAATATGTCTGCGATGATTCTTCAAAAACACACAAAAACTTACATTTCTTCGAAGTTCTAACTCTTATAATTCTCGAAATCTCAATGGCAAACATCGTACAGGACTGTATACGAAAATATTGTTATGGTTCACCCTATATTTTGACGGCTGGAACCTCACATACAATAAAAAATGTGCAACTGCTACATTTAGAATCATATTAAAACAAGACAAACTAATTACTAACAGATAAAATCTGATTATTCATGAAACAAAGATTTTAAGACAAATTCAAATATTTGTTTTGGTTTTCAAGTATAATCTAATTTTAGAAAACAATACATTAGTTCATAATAAATTAGACTTGCTAATCTTTTCACTAAAAATTTGTTAATTTAAGGATAAATTGTCTGGCGCAAAAAGTATTTGGATTGCATTATTAAATTTTTGTGCGGTTTCATGCGATAAAAGCAGACGGATTCAGAAGAAAAGTGGTTTGGGAAATAGTGAACCAGTAAACCATTTTGTGATATTGACGTACTTATTTTAATTCCTCTTTTTCCTGATTGTAACATCAAAACCCACGTATAATCTAATTGTGGTTTTATTCTGTTGTTTATGGTTTTTGTTCCACGTAATTTTATGCAAATTTTTGCGGTATAAAATAGAAAATAAATAATAGTAATAATAATTATCTTGAAACGCAAATATTTACAAGTGAGTAAGCAAGGTATTTTTTAGAACTTAGAGTACGGTTATTGTCTTTTTTATTACTTACTAATCGGTAAATACATTGCAATATTCGTACGAGAAAGAATTTTAGAACAAGCACTCCGAAATTAGTGTAAAACTGGAATAATTTTCAAAAAAAAATAAATCGCTTAAAATTTTCTTAAAGGTTAATTGGGGCACAAGGAATTCAATGTTAAGCGTATCGTCATATCTTGTTTAGTTTTTTAAAAATAGCCTCCGGAAAAGTGTAATTTTTCCCAAATTTTACTTCATTTGATTTTGCACTTTTCCGAGACTGTATCTCAAAAACGAAACGAGATATGAAGATGTGCTTAACTGCATTGAATTTATGGTGTTTTAATTGACTTATAAACAAGTTTTCAGCAATTTTTAAATTTCAAAAAATGTTGTTCAAAATTTTCCCCTAATACATTTTTTAAACAATATCTCAAAAACTACAAACCGTACGCATTTGGAAACTTCACCATTGGATTCGGAGGGTTTTAATACATATGTATGTAAATTTTCATTACAATATTCGTACGAGAAAGGATTTTAGAACAAACAGTCCGAAATTGGCCTAAAATCGAAAAAAATCCAAGGGGTACCCCTTTAGAAATTTTCAAAAAAATTAAATCGCTAAAAATTTGCTTAGAAGTCTATTCGAACACGAGAAATTCAATGCCGTTGAGCGCATCTTCATATCTCGTTTAGTTTTTAAGATATAACCTCCAATAAAGTTGAATTTTTCAAAAAAAAAAAATGACCTCATCAGATTTTATAGTTTCCTGAGATTATATCTCAAAAACTAAACGAAATATGAACACGTACTGGCCTAAATACTTAAATAACTATTATAACAATAAATTTTTCGGTTCTTTCATTTAATTTTTATTTATTAATATATAAGGAAAGTAACCAATGATAACAAAAAAAGCCGATACATTACCAGTAATTCACCATTTTAAATTACGTTACCACGAAAACGTTATCACCTTTAAATCATTAACAGCAGTCAAATAAAAGTAGAAGATGCATATCA
Organism: Pterostichus madidus; assembly: GCA_911728475.2. NCBI lineage: Eukaryota > Metazoa > Arthropoda > Insecta > Coleoptera > Carabidae > Pterostichus > Pterostichus madidus. Next base: position 32,314,501 of record OU452312.1, read on the forward strand.
CAAACATTAATCTTTATTTACGTTTATATTTGGCTACAAGACCATTATACTAAAACATAATTTACATGTGTATACATAATATAGTCATCAAAAAATGACCGGCTAATTTTCTACAACATGACAGACAATTTTAAAGTAATAAAAAGACTATAACATAAACATCTTCATAAGTCTTTGCACATAATCCATGCGTAACATTCTTGTGATTCTTGCGATTTGTAACTTAACACACGTCTTATGTCTTCCTGCCTCCTTCGCTTGTTTGTCCTCGTCCTGCCTCTGGCGGCAAGTTCTGAAAATTACTGTGACGTCATACGTCACACAGGCCTTCAAGTTTGCATGATGCATATTGCGATACTTTCTTATACATTTGAGAATTAATCTGCATTGGCAATCTAGTTTTTAATTCTGTGAAATGAATGATGTCATCTCTCACCTTTATGTTTTATTTTGTGGTTAATTCAATGAAGTTTTTGTAGTATTTGAATATTTATATCTATTACTTTTGAATCATAAAATTGTTAAGTGTTGAACACCGACATTGAGTACATAAACAAATCTCATTGTTACATACATATTTTAAGAGAAGTTTTGTTTAATAGCATATTATATAACAATTTTTATAAACGTTTCTATGGTTTTTTGAAACGTGCTGAGAAAAGCGAAACGAGTATTTAAAAAATAAGTATCGGAAGAGATAAACTGAGTCACATACTATGCTTTTTTTATGACCGCAGATTAAGACAACAAGAAAATGTAAAGTTTTATTAATTATTTGAAAAGAAAGGTTATTCGACGCTCTCAAAGGCATAAAGATAAGAGAAAGAAGAAAAAAAAAATTGTTATATTGACAGATGCAAACTTCACTTCATGCTTAATATGTCAGTTGTTAACTTCACGCCGTGACTAAAACATTCGAAGCCACAATTTGTCAACATGTGATTAATGCGTTATTTAGCGCCATGGACACCAGTACGTTAATAGCTATTTACGACACTAGTACGTAAAGCTATTCTTTAGTCAAAAGCGGGTCAAAGTTAAAACACAAGCGAAGGGAGTTACTAAAGATGCTTTATATATATGTGAATTGTACAATATACATATATTTTTATCTACGATCGAAAATATTAGCAAAAATATCGAACTTATTGTCATAAATGTAAAATAAACAAATAAATATACCATCACGCCTGCTACCTATTACTAAGAGCGGCACTCTGCCATAACAAATCTTCGTAAATGATATATTTTGAGCGTGAAGTGTGGTTACCGGGCGTCACACCTCGGCCTCCAAGGATATTAGTGGGGAGGAGCCACAGGAGTCGTTTTTTTTATGTGGTTAAAATTGTTTGTCGGCTTTAATGTGACGTCATCTGCGAATACTAAAAAAAATATTATTTTATTGAGCTTAAAAATTTTAACCACTCGTTGCTGCGCAAACCGTGACTAATAAAATTTTGTTATTAAACAGTCATTTTACGAACTGAAAACAGCCACCTTATACTTATTTATTTATTAAGGGCATAATCAAAAGATTATAGCACTAAAGAAATGTTTAAATTTTCCGATTTAGATCGTCCAATTCGAATGCCGTAACACCGTACTGCCGAACTAATGTTGTATAATGAATAAATAAAATATGATTGTGTCTGAGTGATTCGGTTTCCACTGTAAGCTGTAACTACTGTAACTGTAATTAAGTTCTTGTTGAAAATACAAGATTTCCATCAGCTATAACAAATGCGTAAACAATTTCTGATCATTAATTAATGATGAAACTAGTATCTTTTAATATAATTGAATCAATATCTTCAGACGGAAAAATTCAAGAATCAGTTAGACTTTAGATAGATATTCATTTCTATCTGCAAAAATGATGAAATATGTCAAACAATTTTAGAATAGGGATACCAAAGAAGGAGGACATTATCAACACAATGCTTCTATCAATTAAGATAAATGGACACTTCATATTGCCTTCTGTGGATTAAATCGCTCTTACTGTGACGTCACTCACCTACACATGACGTCATTCACGATTATATTTATTGTATATTTTTTGCGTCATGTATATATGGAACATTAGTCTGAAAAATTGTGACTATAATAACTGAATGAATAATTTTGTGAACATCTGCTTGATGCTCGCATTTTGTTTTTGATGATGTACTCGATAATATACATTATGCAATTTTATCAAATGTTTTACGCAGGTGTTAATTAGTTTTCCATCTAAAATTTATTTTAATAATTTAATAGCTTTCAGACTAAAATACATACATAATATCACACTATATACCATAACTGGGCTAGCATGAACTCTCAAAATATTCACTGAAAATTTTTCATTAAATTCATTTCCCCATTTTTGTTAAACATTCCTATTCTTACACAACACTTTTTCCTCATCCACATTCATAATTACTTCATACAAGTTCGTTTACCTTGAGTCACATTCATTTATTTAATTATAGGTCGTCAACTAAAATGAAATAGTAATAAGAAGAAACTAAAAATCAACAATAAGAAAAAAAAATCATAATTTTATTAATTTATAAGTGATACTAGTATGAACCGGAGAAATTTTATTGCGATTTATGAAAGTAAATAAAAACAAATTTTTAATGTAGTATCACTGCCTCCAAAAACAATTGTCAAATTACGATGTTTGATTCCTTATTAGGTCATATGTAATCTTTACAATTAAATTATACCTTGAATAGGTTTTTTTGTTTGATTTTTATGATGAAACAATTAAAAGTAATTTCATCATATGGTCACATCAGATCATATCATAAAAGATAGAAAATCTAAAGCAATTAATGATTTCTATTGTTTATTGAAGATGCATCAGATGCGGCGAGTTTTATATATAAAGACAACAAAAACAAGTGGACATCATTTGTTCGTTGCACCTGCACGTGAATTATTTTGTAATCTAATTGAATATACTTATAATAAATGAACTCACATAATGTTATTTATAGCAAAATACTTATAAGTAATAAATTAAAGTTATGGCCAGTTGAACCACCAAAAGAGTTATTTATGTACCAAGGGTGAAAACTGGTGTTTTTGGCCCGTGGCATGATTATTAGCACGAGGCGCAAAGAGACGAGGGCTAATAACATGCTCAGGGTCAAAAACGATATTTTCACCCGTGGTACATACAATATTTTAAGCACAACAAAATAACATTTAATTTTATGTTCAAAAGATTAAAATATGTACATAGGTTATATGTCAAAATGACATTTTGCAGAATCAAATATTCACAATAAACAAAAATTGTCATTTTATTTATGTATACATAGGAATTATTTCTTTTTGGCCTATGGTGTTTAAGCCCGCTTTTTAGGGCTAAAAAACATATGCTTTTCAGCCCGGTTGTGCATGAATTAAATTTTAAACTTGATTTAAATAAATAAAAGCAAAGCTAAATTATACGTCACATGGATAAATCGGATCGGTTCGAATTCGAATATCGGATATTTTTATGAATCTCCATTGCATTTATTAATGAACTGTGACTTTTCAATTACTTTTTACATATTTTATTGGACAATTGAACTGTTAGATTTGTGCAAATCTACAAATATCAAATCTCAAGATAAATTTATTTATTACTCAAAATGACAGGTTTACAATGGTGCATAAATCATAGTTTAATGTAGACAACAAAACTATTACATATCCTGTAAAGTCAAAAGTTAATACCAACCTGGAAAACACAAGTAACTAATCTTAATCTTAATCTCAGTTCTTATGAATCTCAACTAAAAATCCTTTCGATCTTTGATCACATAATCCTTGCATTACTTTACTTTACTTCTGTTTCAAGATAAGAACATATACATGTTGCAATGGCCTGCAATAAAAAAAATCTTTCGGTATTTCTCCGAATCGTTTGAAGAATCATATTTGAAAATTAATTGTCATCAATCTAATCTAATCAAATCAATTTATTGAATAGTTTGTAAATTATTTCAGAAAACTCTTCAAGTTGCAATTGTTTAATTTTTTTAGTGTTTTATCAGATTGTGCGTTGAAGAATTATCAATAATTTTGATTTCCTTTGAAAAAAAATGTAAAAATAAAAATATTTATGTAATATTTTTTTTATATGTTGTTTGAGATGAAAAGTATCAGATGAAATTATATTATAAATTAGCAATTAAAAACTTATCTTTCTGATTAATGTAAAATTAGTACACGTGCGTTTTATAAGTGCTAGGTACTTAAGTTTTTTGGAAAACACACGATGATACAATATTCTTTTTCAAACTGAAGTATAAGTCATGACAAAAAGTTTGACAATTTTTTAGAAATTGGAAAAATTGCCAGGATTTGAACATGAGACCTATGAACTCCGGTCATATACTTTAAGGTTTGATTTGAGGTTAAGATGGATCCAAGAGTCAGTTAAAGTTTGATTCGTTGGCCTTAGGAATCCTTGAGGATGAAAATATGCATAATAGTGCAGAAATATATGAGGAATTAAATGGTAAAATCCCCAATTTCATATCTAGTTTCATATTTTTTTTTAAATTAACCGTAAACAGAAACAAACGTGAATATAAATATCTAAAAAAATAGTATATATTATATTTTTCATTTCATTAATCCTTAAAATTTAAATAAAAGTTTGCAACGGGATGAACCTTTGGAAACCTGTATTTTAAAATTTGTAAATAGCGTCCGACGACCCTCCACCAATATCTTTGCGACCCCTTGGAGAGTAGCGACCCACACTTTGAAAACCACTGCTTTAAATCAACTGAACTACGGTGACCCTGAGATTCAAATCCGATTTTTTTTATGTATCATAGGAGTTCATAAGCCCCAGATTCAAATTCTAGCGGAATTCCATTTTTTTTCTCTTTATAATTTAACGGGTATTCTACTTTCTTGTCTATCATTTATAAAAAAAAAACAAAATTGGTCGCAAAATCCATTGCAGTTGGACTCTTAACTGTAAGAAGTGAAAAGGAATAAAAAAGATTAAAAAATCATTGGAGCGTTGTCCTGCTCTTGTTTTCAATATTAATATGTCTCATAAATTAAAGTTCCCAAATCTTAAACGACTTAAATGCTTAGATATCGGCTTAGATGATAGCATTATCAAATAATTTCTCAAATAAATCAACTGTTATAAGTATACATCGATAAAATTTCCTTACGAATGAGTGCATATAAAAATGCATTTTATATGATAAATCTATGAGTCAATTTGTAATTTTTGCTAATAACATGCAATAGCATCAGGGTTTAACAAAGGAAATTTGCATTCTATCTGATTTTGCAAAATTCCTTAGATTAGAAGGCTATTAAGATAAAGCAATTTCCAAGCGTCAGAAGAGATAAGCTAATCTTGCCACTTGAAATTGATGAATATCTCATTCTTTTTCAGATTAGTATTTGTTTGTTAAAGATGCTACCGATTCTACTGCTTTTCAAACCGTTTAATTTATTTATATTATTTGCATTTTTATTTATATTATATATCAAATGTAAGTAAATATTGATGCATTTGTTTTTATTTAAATTAAAGTAATAGTAAATATTTGTACATTATTGTTTTTTATTTTACAATTAATAACACAGCCACACAAAAAAAGAAAAAGTTCGAATGAAAGAGTACAGAATAATATATTCTTATATATTTTGGTGCGTCAAAGCCGAATCCACCATCAGAATTTCGGTGTTGGCCCATGGCTCTTCCCTAACCTCAAAATAATCTTAAAAACTCTTTCATAAAGGAAATATCGTTAACAAATAATTTTTTGGAGGAAAATGCGGGTTATATTTCTCTTGAACGGTGTATTTTTAGATAATATGCTCGAAATTAAGTTTTCTCCAAAAAAATTATTTTTTAACGATATTTCCTTTATAAAACAGTTTTTATAGTTATTTTGAGGTTAGGGAAGAGTCATAAACCCAAATCGAAATTCTGATGATGGATTCGGATTTAACGCACCAAAATACATAGAAATATCGGACTTTTTTTTTGTGTGGTTGTGTAATTATGAAAATAGATTACCTACTATGAAATTAAGAGGAGATTACATGAAAAATATTTTATCTGAAGATTTCGAATTCGAATTCCACTCAAGTTAAAAATATATTAATTTACCTACCACATTGTGGATCGGTGAGTCCGGACTCTGTTCTGTAATTGGAATTAAGTTCCTGTTGTATTTTAAATGTAAATTATAAAGAAGTATAAACTGTTTGATATTAATGTTTGTTCAAAAGAGTTAACTAAACCTTCAATTAAATATTTATTAGTGATCTAATCTAAGTAACATAACTTTTCTATTAAATTTTATATTTATTTTACTGTACAATAGCAATTAATAGATATTGATAAAATAAAAATTCCTAGCTCAAGGATCTACAAAAGAACAAACATACTTTATTCCAAATCAAGTATTTCACATTTATCTAATAAAAAAACTCGTTTCCGTGATCTTTGAAAAATGAATATTAATGCAGCTAATCCATTCATAAATATAACTATTTAAAAAAAATTCTGGGAAGGCTTATTTTACAAATAAATTTTCAGTTCATTTCAAGTTAAAGAATTTAGTGGGTGTCCTTGAATTTATTATAAAAGGATTTTTTATTGGGTTCAAACACTTCCACGGAAATACTTATTTTTAATTATTACAAAACGGAAACTTTAACATCCGCATTTCTGATAATTTGTTTGAAGAGTAATTCACCAATTTTTAATTCGCAAATTACCAATAAATGCTTGAAGTGTAAATACTTATCACCCACAATCATGATATACATGTTTATTCTCTGTGGTTACAAATTATGATTAAATGATAAAATATGCATACGTATGAATGAATGGATTTTTTTCATGAATTAATTATTCTAGTTATAGTAGAACTTTATAGTAAACTTGAACTTTACACGCTATTTGGAATAATTTTTATATTATGCGTATCATAAAAGAGAAATTGCAACATTAATGAACACATGTCTTTCTGTATAAGGAAAAAAATAAATAAATAAAAAAGTGTGCAAAAAATTATTATTTAATCGCGTGGTCATCAAGTTTTACGGAAGTAGGCATAAAAAACTAAACCTTGATCATTCTTACTAAAATTATAATCGTGACATTAATTTGTAAATCAAATTAGTTCGCAATAAACGTTTTCACATTATGTAAGTTCATTTGAAGATTATTTATTACATTAATTATACGATTTATAATAGGTATTATTATTAATAATTATTTTTAAATGACTTCATTTGTTTATAAAAAGGAAGAAACAAAGCACAATGGGAACAAAAATTGAAAATAACATTAGAAATATTTAATACAGTAACAATATATTATAAAATGGTGTAATTTCAAGTAGGTTATTTAATTTTTCTATGATCGTACGAAAAGTTAATCATTATGTACTCATTTTCAGTACAAAAAGTGATGATTTGTCGCACAGCAAGCAATAATTATTCTCGCTGCGTGGCTCGTGTCCGAATTTCGAAATCGTGCTAGAATAGGTTACCTATTGTAACTTATATTTTAATATACTATTATCTTCGACTGTGTGTAAAATTGTCTTTTAGGTGGCTGTTTTCAGTTCATAAAATGTCTGTTTAATAACCAAATTTCGTTAATCACGGATTGCCCAACAACGAGTGATTAAAATTTTTAACCACGCCCTGTGGATCCTTGGTAATAAAGAATTTGTTAGTATTGAAGGATGACATCTATGTCAATAATATGGTTATTTTAGCTAATGTTTTCGGTCGTAGATAAAATATTGTACAATGCACATACATAAAGCATCTTTAATCAGTTTGAAACGCTTGTGATTAAAGACTAGCTTTACGTACTAGTATCGTAAATAACTATTATGCAACTAGTGTGAAAAGTGTCATTTTATTTCTCGAGCCATTGCAATACAAAAAACTTTCCACATGATTATTTTATACGATCGAGCTTTATCTAATTACATTTCAAACATTAAAAATACATTGTATGATAAACAATCACTTTTCGCACTAACAATGTATTGATAAAATAGTTGCTACGAAACAAACTGAACTATGTAACTTACAAAAGCAGTATTCCATTTGCCACTTGGTTCATTTAAATCAGTTCAGATAAATTAGACAACATGACGAAATTAACTGAATTAAGTAAACTAATGCATTTATTGGGATGAATTACTTCAAAATAAATTAAAATGAGAAATTCTAGTACTGAAAATAAACTCAGTGAAGTAATTAATCCAGCGAAATAAATAAGTGATTTGTTTCAGGAAATGTAAGTTAGATCTGATCTAAATGGCAAATGGAATAGGCCTAAAATAAATGTTTTTGACGTTTTAAATGTAATTAATAAAATGAACGTGTTAACTTATCTTGACGCAACTTGTGTGAAAAATGTCTTGTATAAAAATATTTGATGCAGCACAAAAACTACGATGTTAAAAGTTTCAAGAACTTTCAAAATTCGATACTTAATTTGTTTTTTAATGTCGCAAATAAAATGGCACTATAAGTAGGTTACTTAATTCAATTTGAAAGGAGTAATAATTTTTTTTTGTTATACGGAAGAAATATGAATTTAAAAAGTAGTCTTGACCAGATTGCCGTTTTAAAGAGCATATTAGCATTTAGGTCACAAAACCTGCTCAATTTGGCAATCATTAAGTAAACGCACTCGAAATTGCAAAACAAATTTGTTTATTTAGACATAAAATTTAACCAATATTTTTTTGTATTTTTTTTTTCACACCTTCAATGTGTGACAATTGTCAATTTTATCTGTGTCTGCCGGATAAGCAAAGGTTAGACAAACTGAAAAAATGTATTTACATATAAATTGTCGTAAAATAACAGTTTAAAATGTTTATTTACGATTTATCACTTTCGGTTTCGTCCTTTGGTTCAATGAAAGAATAAAAAAATATTTTTTAGCATTATAGTTTCCTGCAAAATATTTACTCACATATTTTCACCTCGATTTATATCTTTAGTGTAAAATTATACCCGCATTTAACAATATTGACATATTTTCTATAAAATGCGGTCACTTGAAGAAAACAGTTCATTTTATTGTAAATACTATTCAAAACTTTTAAAAAGTGTCAGTGAAATATATAATTTAGTTATATCGTTGATTGACTAATAATGTATAATCAAGGGTTATATTTATTATGAAGTAGGTGGCACAGTGGTGTCGTGTCGGCCTGTGGATCCTGAGAACCCTGGTTCGATTCTCATTGCTGACAAACATTTTCACCACATTAATACTACACCTGTGGCTCTCCCTCCACTAACATCTTTGGGGACCGTGATTTGGCGGCTGATAACCGTACTTCACGCTCATAAATATATCACTTACCGATATCTGCTTCGTCAGAGTGCCACACCCAGTAATGAGTAGAAGGCGTGATGATATATTTATTTATTTTATTTAATTATTGAAAGAACCTTTTACAATTTATATTAATAGTACTAATAATATTAAACAATTATTTAAATGCTAAAATAAAATTATTTATTTAAAAAAATAAATCTATTTTCAAATTATATCAATCGAAAATATTTTGAAAGGGGACAAATAAAAAAAAAACAAAATTTGTACGTGTTGTAAACAAAATCTGTAAATTTTTGCAGTTTCTTACGTTACGTAAGTTAGTAATTATCATTTGTTAAATTTGACATATTTTGTAAATATATGAAAAAATAATACTTTCATTTACATTTTACCTGAATAACATACTCCTAATAATATTTATTACAAATTTTGTAATGTCATCTTTACGCTTTGTTTAATAACAAATGCGTACTCTTAAAAATTCAAGTAGTTATTATTAGCGAACAATACATTGTTTTTTTCGCAAATTACGTGAAAAACCTATTCAAAATCAATTATCTCAATAATTAATCAACACGTCGTGATACTGTCACACTATAATTATTTTATTAACTACAATAATATAAATATTTCCTTTGAAACAGTAAAGATATCATTCGTATAATTAATTTAATTTGCATAGCACGTGCGCCCCTAAAAATTCTACAACCTCTCTCACATTACGTCATTTTGATTGCATAACGCGAATTTTCACGAGAAAAATATTTGAAATTACGACGAGTGTCAAATTAACAAGTTTGCTGATGTGAATGCAATTTTAACAATGAAATTATTAAAACAATGTCACAGGTGTAACTAATATCCGGTGTAAGTTTGTTCACGAATGTCTTAATTACTTATTCGGAACACATAACTTATCTTCACATGTCAAATACACTTGAAAAATACAATAGATTATTATGGGCGATGGTCAAGTACTGCAAATTATATTAAACAGTATTTAATAGGTGTTATTGTTTAAAACTTGACAGTCATTCGCTAATTTCCATGTTAAAAATAAATTGTAGAGCATATTATAATAAGAATTTTATCTAAATTGAACTATTTATAATTGGAGAACGTAGAAGGTTTCATAGTTAACTGATATTAATATTTACAATAACAATGCTTCATAAATTGCGTTGCAGCCACGCGCGTTTAATTTTATCAATAACATTTATATAAAATTTCCCTTTTATATTTCTTTATCTATCTACATCTGCATAAGTATATAAATAATATTTTTTTCTTTGTAATATCTGATAAAGCAACAATAAATCTTGTTAACAAAAATTATAAAGAAATATAAATCCTAAGTCTGTTATTATTTTTAATTCAAATACAATATTGCAATAATTAAGCTTGAGAATATATAAACAAAATCATATATTATAATATTGTAACAAAAAATCTGTAAATATTTTCATAATTTCCTGAAATTTTCAGTTTATTTCCAGTTCCGTCGAAAATTGCCTCATATAAATTCTAAATTATACTTCTAGAGCCATCTGTTTCATGCCGCTGAAACTATGCATTGACATATCCGTCAATGCAGTAATTGTTGTTACCTGTATAGAAACTGTTCGGTGCAAAATATCAGGAGATTTTAATTAGCGGAATTAATATTTATTATTACATTATATTTACATTGTTTTACCTAAAATGATTATTTTTTAAGTACAAATTATACACTTGCATACGTATAGACTGTCGTCACTGTTGAATACTCGTGCTAAAAACGTAAGTTGACATTTGATGTGACAACGGTATGACTATTTTGACATATATAAAAATAATCTATAATATACATTCAGTTTTTAGGTTTCATCACATAAATAATGTTTAATCGATCATACTTATTAGCCAAATATATTTGTCATAACGTAGCAAAGACAAATAAGTCTGATCAAATTTATATAGTTCACTTAGGTAATATAACCTTACTTTAGTATATACATCGAGTTTATTTAAATTTATTTCAGGATATTTGAAACGATATTTATGTTATTTAACTCGACATGGATATGTTAATCCAAAATTTCCTACTACAAGTTTTAAAACAGTATCACCTAGAATCTTATCACACTACTCTGATAAAGTTGTTGATTTGAAGAATATAAAAGAGCAAAGCCTAGAAACTAAACATGTGGTAGAGGATAAGAAAGAAACAATAAAAACGTTGAAAGAAAAATTATTAGAGATCAAGAAAAATGCACCAGCTGAAAAAGCTGAAATTAAAGAAACTCAACCGATTAAAAAACGAAAACGTGTTGACCTGACAGCCTCATCAATGGAACGCAACTTTATTACGCCAGTAAGAGCCATGTCCGATTTTTTGCTAAAACCGTCCGATTTGGAATCCTTACCAAAAACAAAAAGACGTTCTCCTTACGAATATGAACCACCTATTACAGTTTATTGGAGAAAAGATGTTGAAGCTAAAGCTATTGAAATTTGGGGTTCCAAAGAGAACTTGATAAAAGAGAGATTAATCAGGGAAATAGAAAAGAAAAAATACCAACAAAGTACTTGGCAAGAAATTGAATAACTATTTAGCATAACATATGTTTTGTTCTAGATTTATTTACCGTTAAAAGGAGACTTCGAGAATATCGGAGGGAAATGGGCAAAGAGGCGGAAATACTTGAAACAGAATCTGGCTTGATGGGCAGATCTGGAAAAGTTGTTTTAACTGCTGTAGTAATGTAAAAATGCTGCATCAAATTTAACCTTAAATTAATATTTATTTTTATTTCTAGTAACGCCAGTAATTTCTGTTTTAAATTATTCGCCTGGTTGTTCACTGGTTCTCACAGTATGTTTTCAGAATGTATTCACTCTTTAGCAGATACAATCAATCAACTAATTTTAGCCTACGGTATTCATAAATCTGTCCAAGTATGTTGTATAATCTTAAACTTTAACCTCACTGTAGCTAAATATATTTTCAGACTGCCGACTCTTATCATCCTTACGGATATACTAATATGAAATATGTTGCTTCTTTAATTTCTGGCGTAGGAATTTTTTGTGTGGGGACAGGATTATCATTTTACCATGGCATTATGGGGCTGATGTATCCTGCTCCCGTTGATGACTTCTTTTGGGTAATTTTTAATACATTTAGGCACTGCGCAGGATAATAAAATCTTTATTTTTAAATTGTTTTTACTAGGCATATTTCATTCTCGGTGGTTCTTTAGTGTCAGAAGGTGCAACATGGCTGGTAGCTTTTAACGCTATTCGGAAAAGTGCTAAAGAAGTTAACATGCCTGTTAAAGAATACGGTATGTACACATACAGGGTGTAAAATAAAAATATAATATTGATTTATCTCCTGAAATAATCAGTAATGAAGGAATTCTGTATAAATCCATAAATTTTATAGATCCGTAAATGATGAACAATATCGCATCGAAACTTATGACTAAAATATTTTCTTAACAACAAATATTAATTTATAGATTTACGGATCTATAAACTTGCAGATTTATCACAGAATTCCACCATTAATCTAAACAATTATAAAAACGTTTCAACTCGGCGAGAATGACTACTGTCTCTTTTGTTTATTTATTACTAGTATATCTGTGGCAACTAAAATCCATTTCCGGTAGAAATCAGTAAAATTATATTTACTCAACACGATTTTTCTCAATTTTTTCAAATCAAGTAATATTTTTTTTAATTAAGGATAAAAAAACGCTTTCGAATAGGATCAAAAAATTATAGCTACAAAGATTAGAAAAGAAGAGAACGACAGCATGCGCTTCTATTTAAAAAAAAGATAACATACATAACATCACGATTTTTTTTTAAATGTGGTATTACCAAACCGTGTAAATGTTTCTAATTATTTATTTATTAGATTCAACCATTACCTAATATCATTAGTTCTATTGACTGCACACAAATTAATTTGAATTTTTACATTTTGTATGGACTTGAATTATTACTTTTTTATCTATTCATTTTCACATAAGCGTTCCACGCAATCTTTCATCCTCAATTTTACCAAACTTCCACTATTTCCTTGTCAATCTCATAATATATTAAATTATTTCTTGTTCGCTGTCAGTCTTCCGTGGCCAAGATCCAAGTGTAAACGTGGTGTTGATGGAAGATCTTGCCGCTGTATTTGGCGTCGTGGTCGCTGGCACTTGTATGGGTCTATCTTCATATACTGGAAGTTGCGTTCCGGATGCAGTTGGTTCTCTTCTTGTTGGCGGAATTTTAGGCTGCGTTGCTTCATTTATTATTTATACAAATGTTGCTGCGTTAGTAGGAAGGTAAACAGAATTTCATGTAAATTTATGAAAGATTTTAATAAAAAGATATTTCTTAGGTCAATACCACAAGAGCAGTTAGATAAAATTAATAGCGAATTAGAAACAGATGTGATGGTGAGAGCAGTACATGATGTAAAAGGTATTGATATGGGCAACTATCTTGTTAGGTATAAAGCTGAAATGGATTTTGATGGAAGAGAGTTAACGCGGTCATATTTAGACAAACAGGATTTAAACATGCTTTTAGAGGTGGGATACTTCATTTTAAACAACATAATTAGTTGTAAATAAATATTGTTTTAATTTCCAGGAAGTGAAAAAGTTTGATAATATCGATGAGTTAGAGGAATTTATGTTAAGACATGGAGAAAATATAGTTGACATGATGGGCGGCGAAATAGATAGAATAGAATTAAAATTAAGGGTATTATATCAAAGTTACTGTATTATTTTTTACTAAACTAGTTCTGTTTCAGAAAAAATATCCGGAGATCCGGCACTGTGATTTAGAAATACTGTAAATAAAATAGCTTTAATTTTCAGTGCACAAAAGAAAACAGTTTCCAACTTCAAAGTTTATTTATTTTACTACTATTTGTAAATATCTATTTCCTACTTTTTGTTAAGTTATTAAAACGAATTGTTTTATAAATTTATCCTAATCAAGTTGTTTTCTATTTTAATAAAAGTGGATTTTAAAATTTGTTAATCTTTTTTTTTGTAAAATGCAATGTTTGATAATGGTTCTGTACTAAAGTCATCGTAATCAGTATTTTAACTTATATGTTGTTTATCAGCTAAATATATTAATAAGAACTCACACTGTCTTTTATTTTATACAATATACAAATATAGTTCGTTCGCTGAGAGATTGATTTTGATTATGATTTATATATAACTAAAGTTTTCAACAATTAATTATAATATGGAATTGAGATGTAATGAAAAGCTCTTATTTGTGCTGCGTTAGCTTGTATTCATTTAGCCAGCAAATAATAAACAGAATCAAGTGCGTTCTATACCTTCCACACTGATTGCTCTCGCTGAATGAACTATATGTCAAAAAATAATCATTAGAAGTAGATCCTATGATACCTTGAGTGGCTTGATTAAAAACTTGATGGTCAACGTTATTAACTGCTACTAAGAACCATTTAAATTCCATATTAATTACAATTTCGCGAATTCAGTCATAAAAACGTCAATATAGATAGTAACCTATTAGTAACATGGTCGTGTTTCTATAATTTATTAACTAATAATTGCTGTACTTCGATTTAAAATATACACCCAAATTATTTGACTTCTAAATGTTGCTCTCAGCAATTATCATTCATAGTATCATAATCATTGAGAAATAGGAACAGTTAATTAAAAGATGAAGGTAAATATAAAAATATATTCTTCGCTACTGTTTCGTAGTTAAACGTCTTAATAACAGTTAACATTTTGTTTCCATCCAGTTCTTACAAAAATGATTTAATATAACACTAAAAGGAAAATGCAATAATTACATCTTTCAATTAACTGCAAACATCTTTATTAAATAATAACTTACAATTATATAATTTAAGCTAAACGTTTACAATTAGCTTGAAATGAAAAGCACAATGCAGTTCTTCTTCATAAAAAACTTGTAACGTGTGTAACATTGTTATTATTATTATTGATTGACTTTAAAAGTGGCCTTTTGTGGATAATTGACAGGCTGTAAAGAGCTACATTTACAGCCTAAGCTCTAAGAGCGTAGATATGGGAAAAACAACAAATTTAACATTTATAATTTAAATTTAATCTTATAATACCCGATTTATCAGTCGATTGTTAAGTAATTGTTTACTACCAGCCATATAAATTATATTTTATATATATATATATATATATATATATATATATATATATATATATATATAATTATTATTATATATTACATTAAACAGGCAAATAATTATAACGAAAACATAATAGTCGAATCAAAAACTGAGCATTAATATAATTACAACAAATATCGCTTCTTTAATCTCGAATGGGGTTAATATTTTTTCATCACTTTCCACTATATATTTTATAAAATTATGAACGTCAAATTTGTTTTTATATAGCAACCGCTTAACAAATGCTTAACAACATGATGACTACAATTAACTTTTAACAATAAAAATAATTACAAAATTAATATTAATTTTTAAACAGTCGACAAAAAAATTATATGCAATTATTAGCAAGCAGTAGTTTTTTAAAGCATAATAATGATTTTCCTAATATTTGTTCGCAGAAGTGCGAATACCTATTAGCATACTAATCAATAATTTCTCTGTTGACACTTTTCCTTCTTCCGTTGATTACAACAGTCGGAGAAAGTGCGTTTGTTATAAATCGCACGTGTGAAATATTGTTGCAGACATGAGACAAGGTATGTTTGTCACATATGGCGTGTTGAATGCCGCCTCGTGCTATATGCTATACATTGATGTAGGTACGACCGGATGTAAACAAACTGTTGTCTCCGAGTTGTTTTCGTCGTTGGATTCTGTTTATTAGCATATCACAGTCGTCTTTGTCGTTTCTTTATGCAAATTTTAGTCTTATTCTGCAAACACGAAGATTCCAAAAGTGTTACAAGACTTTGAAAAGCTAATTTTTATATTCTATTCTCAAGAAATTAAATTAGTATTTCAAGTGTGAAAAAATCTACAATACATCATGATGTCGCAAGAGATTTTTTATGCTAAATAAGTTATAACATTGACATTGAAAATTTTGACGGTCAACTTGCATAAAAAATTACATAACTTTTAAACTGTTTCACTTGTAACTTCTTTCAAACGTAAAATAATATGCAAATTATATCAATTAAATACCTGTTCAATAGATCTGCTTAAATCATGTTCATGACATCATTTTGAGCAAACAACCTCCAAGAAATACAAACAAAATCCGTCTCATTGGACTTTCCAAACAAACTCTTTCTCACCTGTATCTTACATAATGTGCGTAAGTATGTAACAATACCGTCAACAATTAAACCAACTGCAATCAAGTGTACAAAACGAATTAGACCGAAAATATTTCGCAATTTTCTTTCATTGTTTACAAGATTTGCTTTCGTTCATGTGAAAAACGTATTTGTTATTTATAGTTGGTGATTATATATCGATGTAAAAATTTGTAACACGATCGCAGAGGTTAAAGATCTCTCTGAGATAATATTTGCAATAAATTTGCTAGCTGGACATTGGAAATTACGTAGAAAATAGTGTTTTCTGCTTTTACTGGCTCTTCTCACGCTCTTATCTGTTAAAAGACTTAAAATACTACTGCATTGTTGTAGATACTTCTTTCTTAGAATATTGACTTGTACATTTAGCAATTTTTGCTACCAAGCGTTACAGAATTATTTGAATGAAAAATGGTTTAAAGAAAACAATCGAAACATTATATAATACACCACTTTTCTTTGAAAAATTTTTCTTTAATATGATTTATACTCCGTATATATAGGAGAATTAAATAGCGGTGACCTTATTATATGTCAAAATATTTATGTCATATACCAGACAGAAAAGATGGCACGAAGTATAACTGTTCGTTAACATATTTGAATTATTTTCATGATACATAACTCGTTTTTAAACTTCAAGGTAGCATTTAAAAATAATGTTAAGTAAACACAAAAAATTAAATATGTTAAATATAACATCAACAGATATTTTGAAACTAATGCAGCAGTGCCAAATTGCTTTGAATATTGAAAGTTTTTCGTACTGTGTAAACTAGTCCTAGCTTTTACGTATTGTTAAGCCAATCATAATCAAGATCAAATATTTCACCTTGCAATGCTGCATTCTTATGAGGGACAGAGTATAGAAACGTTTGGCGACGCGTATGCGATTGTAACAACAAACTTAATTATTATTTGAGATTCAACTTAATAATATTTAACTATGTCAATTGTGATAAACAAGATAACATAACGTAGACAGGCAAAGGAAAATTTTCTATTTTCAACAAAAACAAAAGAAATAAAGATGCACCGACGTGGGCTATTATTCCGCTGCCAGAATTAAACTTTGACCTCCAAACTAGTTAGTTTGGTGTCATCCGATGCCCAGTTTTTATACCCATAAAGCAGACAGTTTAAAAATCTAAAAAATAAAAAAATAACAAAAGAATTTATGTATATACCAAACAAAGCATTTATGTGTTTATAGTTGTTAAAAATTTACGAAGTTATCGTGCTTTAAAAACATTGACCTAATATTTAAAATCATTTAAATGTACATGACACACATAGAGCGAAAATACTACATTTTTTAAATTATCATGGCGGTGGAAAGGAACAATTTTGTAGTAGTTCTCTGTTGCAAGAAGGCCCCTCTTCGAACGTACGCTAGTGTAAAGGGGGGATAGAACCTGGAGCCGGAGGATAACCCTTGTCAAAGCGAATGTCTGTTGCTCTATCCAGTTGTTTGGTCCATTCTGTCGCGAGTGTTTTTATAGGGATGTGATCAATATTTCACCAAACTGGTGCATCTGTATTCATTTCTCATAGGTCAGTTTTCTCTTGAATACGTACAGTGTAAACAGAAATAATAGCACAATGTTTTGATTATTTTGATTGTTGTAATCAGTGAAATATAATCGGTAATTGTTGAAGGATTATCAAAAGATTTAAACAATATTCAAAATAAAAGATTTGTAGAAGTATATTTACTAGTACTTTTATTTGGAACGTTTGACAATTAAAATTAAAGTAACCGAATGGCAATATGTAGTGAATAGTAATTTATTACCCTTACAAAAAATATTTTGAAAGTTAATATTAAAAAAAAGAAACTGTATAATAAGTTTGAAATAAATTTACGATAACTTTATTAAATATTGTTGCTTGTTAATTAAGTAAATCTTTTGACTTTTAATCATTGATATCAAATAAATAAGTTTTCTTATCGTATTGTTCAAGTATAGTTCTTACGTTACTTACTAAAAAGTAAGTAATATAAGTAATATGTGATCTGATAGTGTGTGTTTGTTTTAGATGTAATTTTTTGAAATAAACATGAATTACATTTTGTGTTTAAATGTGATTTTTGCGGTTTTCGCTGTGGTTAGCAGCAATGAAAAAAAATCGCAACCGAATATTGTTTTCATCATGGCAGATGATTTGGTAATATTTCATTGTTATTTATTTATTTTTTTTATTACTATTACATCATTCCGTAGCATGTTAATAAAAGGACAGCAAACTATTCATTATTTTTTATTTAGTTGTGCAAAATAGGTATGCGTTCATATATTAATTATCATTAAAGAATTTATTTATATTAACGCTGCCTGAGCGCAAATTACTGTATCATTATAATTTACATTTATTACAAAAAAAAAATCCCAATGTCATTGGTTTTATTGACTGTCACAAATTGTATTTAAAATGATTTTCACTTTTACAATTTTTTATTAAAATGTAAAACTTGTATTACCGCATCACAAATTTTTTATATTAATTACAAATAAAACAAGAACTTCTGTGATTAATTATTTATTTTCTTAATATATACATAACATGCTATGTAAATTTTTAAAATTTGGTTCTATATCATTCTGATCACGAAAAATCGAATACCGTTGAGCATAATATGAATGAATATAAGATAATTTATTATTATAAATATAATAAAAAGAACAAAATAAATCTATAATTTATAAACACAACCAAGTAATATATTTTATCATTATTTAAATAAAATATTAAAAAATTTAAGCACATTTGCTAAATGCACTCGCATTATTCTGTAATTCATTATTTTCTAAAACGAACTTATAAACTTATAAAATTCATGACAAGATAAGTCAATATTGACTAAGCACTGTAATACAATTTCTACTGATGTTGGTATTAATGAACAATATAAATTTTTTTCTTTATATATGCTGACTCTGAAGTGTCGATAAGACGTCTTATCGACTCTTCAGAGTCAGCATTGCAATTTAGAGTCTTGTTTTTTTGCCTCGTTAACTTCACAACTAAGGTTTTTTTAAATTTTCGCATTGCTGACTCTGAACTTCGAATTTAGAATAATTTTATATAGGTATATAAAGAAAAAATTGTATATTGTTCATTAATACCAACATCTTTATTTTAGACCTGAAGATGGCTATATCCGTAGCCGAAACGTTGTTAACTTATCTTCAATAAACGACTAACAACTTAAGCCTATCTCCTTTAATTTTATTCCTACATTACTTTGGCTTATTAAAACATACTACTATGTACTCAGCAAGTTTATATTATTGATACAAATATTTTTATTCAACTTCCAGAAATAAAATATATAATTATATATATTATAATTTTACCTCGCACTTCACAAAATACGGGACAGTTGTGCGTTACGAGCAAAACTTTACAGGACGCTTAAATTTTAGCTAAAATAGGGGGCAAACCCGCCTGTCAACCTTAGTATATAGACAAATTTATAGAAATACATTCAACTCTTACATAATCTTCATTATTTATTTCTCAAAGGGATGGAACGACGTCGGCTTCCACGGAAGCTCCCAAATCCCCACGCCAAATATCGACGCCATGGCATACTCTGGTTTAATCCTCCAGCGATACTACGTGACGCCTATCTGTACTCCTTCCCGCAGCGCTCTCATGACAGGCAAGCATCCTATCCATACAGGCATGCAGCACCGGGTGCTGTACGGCGCTGAGCCCAGGGGTTTACCCCTCACGGAGAAGCTCTTGCCGCAGTATCTGAAGGAACTGGGATATGTTAATAGAATTGTGGGCAAGTGGCATCTGGGACACTATAAGAAGGAGTATACGCCGTTGTATAGAGGATTTGATTCGCATCTTGGTATGTACACAACAGGAACTTAAATAATAAATAAATATATCATCACGTATTTTACCCATTACTGGATGTGATTACTGAGTGCGTCACTCTCTCGTAGCAGATTTTGGTAAGTGATATATTTATGCGGTTGTCAAATCACGGCCTCTAAAGATATTAGTGGTGAGGGAGCCACAGGGGTTATTTTAATGAGGCGAAAATTGATAACGGCGGTGGGAATCGATCTCAGGTTCTCAAATCCGCAATCCGATTTGTTACTATTTATTTCTAATACATTAAGATTGGAAATACTACAATAGTCAATTTATTTATTAAACAATATCAGTTAAATGACTATTCGTAGATTTTAATTTGTTTACAATTATAATTTCATTATTAATATATTTGCAATAAATGGGGTGGCTAGCTCAGTGGTATGAAGTAGGCCTGTGGATCCTGAGAACCCTGGTTCGATACCCACAGGCGACAAACAATTTTTATAATTTCAACAACTACCCCTGTGGCTCCTCCACCACTAACATCTTTGGGGGCCGTGATTTGACGACTGGTAATCGCACTTCACGCGAAAAATATATCACTTACCAAGATCTGCTTCGGCAGAGTGCCACAGTAATGGGTAGAAGGCGTGATGATATATTTATTTTATTTTTTATTGCAATAAATATCAAACCAGTGGTACTAAAAATGTGTAGGTACTTCATATGAAGAGCAAATCATGTTGCAATCTTTTTTTTTAACATTGATTCGGAATGAGGGTATCATGTAGTATCTGTCATTTAATATTTTTCTTGAAGTATTGAATCTTCCTGTTTAATCTGATAGGACGTTTAAATCTAATTATACTTTGTGAAATTTCAATCCAGAATAATAATATAAGTAGTTACTAAATATTGTAATACTCTTATGAACCGGCCAATAAATTACTAAAATACATTTATATTTCAATTATTTTGCAACTGTGTGAAATACAATTATTACTCACAATCCTGTTGCGTACGTAATAATATAAAGAAACATTCCTTGAACAAGTACATTCATTCGGTCTGCGGTTATTTACGTAAATTACCAAGAATTAATCTTATTGTAAACAAACTAAATTATAAAACAACAAACATATAAACATTAGGTACTATTAACATCATAAAATTTACAAGTTCTGCCAGATGTTTGAAATTCATAAAATTTATAATATACAAGTATATATGAGTAGGAATACATACTTCTACTCGTATATTTTTTATCATTAAGTCATAAAATCAGAATAATTAGGAATGACGAGAATATTACTCATATGTCAATCGTTAAATAATAATGGGAGCATCGTGTATTTTTTATTGTTTATTTTTTCGTTCACGGAATAATCTACTACAATTTTTTAATACGTGCCGAAAATATTACTCAGGCCTGCTACGCATTTGTCAAAGAAAACAGTACAAAACCTTGAAAGAAATATGCATTACATATCTTCTTTGACGAATACAAAAATAATTAGCTCGGCAGTACGATAGTATGGATAGCGTTACAGTATTCGAATCTGGAGATCTGGATTTCTAATCCCATTCAAGCTAAAAATATATGAACTACCACAATATGGCTCTGTAAGTTCGAACCATGTACTGTATTTGAGATTAAATTCCAGAGGCACAGAGTAGCATAAATAAATAAATAATATTACAAAACGAAAGACTTAATAACTCTTATAAAATAATCTCCTCCAGGTTTCTGGACAGGTCACCAGGATTATAACGACCACACCGCCGTGGAGTCACCTTCCTGGGGCTTGGACATGCGGCGAGGTATGGACACCGCATGGGACCTACACGGTCAATACAGTACAGACATTTTCACCAAAGAGGCTGTGAGACTTATCAACGGACACAACACTTCGAAACCGTTGTTCTTGTATCTAGCACATGCAGCAGTACACTCTGGTAATCCGTACAATCCTCTACCAGCTCCTGATGGCATTGTAGCCAACTTTGGAAATATTACGAATTATAATCGGAGAAGATTTGCAGGTAGATTGGATTCAATATCATTAAGAAGATTCATCAAACAAATTAACACAAAAATACGATCTGCTAATTAATTTTTCATGCCTTAATATTAAACTCACTTTTGGTGAAGTCGTGGAACAGAATTCAGCATTTGTCTTTAGTAACCATGGGAACATCTTGCATCTTTTTTATTAATTTATCGTTGCATATATCTTTCTTTATATTGTTATTTTTAGTTAGAGAAAACTCCTGAGTTCGACTCAGTTTCTTTATTTCGTATTGACATCGAACAGGCTTATTTTTATTTCAAATTTTCAAGTTGATAAAATCAAACAAGCAGCTAATTATTTTTTTATATTTTTTTATTGCTATGATAATATAGATTTGATATTTTAATGCGATAGATTAATTTTTCACCAGCTCCTGATGGACTTGTAGGTGTTGGGAAATATTACGAATTATAATGCAAACAGATTTGTTGGTAAATTGGATTCAATCTCAATAAGATTAACACTACAATGCGATCTTCTGCTGAATTTCTCAGCTCATGTTTAATTCGGTTCTAGTGAACACATTTTCATTATTTTTTATTGATATGAAACAGGATAATTTTTGTTTAAAATTTTCTAGTTGGTGAAATCGGAAATGTGGTTAATTATTTATTAAAAAATCTTTATCTCTTTGATAATACAGTTTTGACATTTTAATGCGGCAGATTCCAGATACTTATCATTTTTGTTATAAAGATAGTCGGTACGGAAACATGTTGCACGTAGCCACATAAACGGAAATATTTATCGTAACCATTTTTTCACCACTGTAAAGATATCACAAGACTAAATAAGAATGGCACATACACCACATCCTACGAAGGGTGCTCAAAAAGTTTAGGAAATTTTGTTATTTATTCCTCATTCATATCTACATCATATTAAACATTTAGATTTCAAGTTTACAAACCTTCTTCCACATTGATATTATTCCATACATTTGGAATCATTCGTTCACGAAACAAACCTTCAATCATATTCTACCATTTCCTTCTTTACACCTTTAATCTTAACTATATGTATATTATACTACTACACTAATCTTTCAACCGGAAACTCAACATAATCAATTAAACCACCCGAACGTCTTTCATCAACTCTTTTAACATTAAAATCCTGTATTCATTTTAATATCGTACATATTACATTGGAGTATTCTGGCACGATTTCATTTTGTCTACCCGCACATATAATTGTATACATTAAATTTGGGCTTTTCTTGGTAAGAACTGCCAAATAATAACTCTCTGAAAATTTCTTGTAATACTTTTAGGAATACTGTCCAAACTCGATGAATCAGTCGGTCAGGTAGTAAGCGCCTTAAAATCAAGAAACATGCTCGAGAATAGCATCATAATCTTCACTACTGATAACGGTGGTGCAGCAGATGGTTTCAACCTCAACGCTGCATCAAACTGGCCTCTACGAGGAGTTAAAAACACCCTCTGGGAGGGTGGAGTGAGAGGTGCTGGTCTGATTTGGAGCACTAGAATTGGTAAACGTTCCCGGGTGGCTCAACAAATTATGCATATCAGCGACTGGTTACCCACTTTATATTTTGCTGCCGGTGGGAATACCGCGTTAGTAAAACAAAATAAATAGGTTACTTGGTTGGTATTTGATTAGGGAATTTTGTAGGAACTTAGGTAATATCGATGGGTTCAATGTTTGGAATGCTTTATCGGATGATGAACCGACGATAAGAAACTCTGTTTTACATAATATTGATGACATTTTTGGGAACTCTGCTTTAACTCTGGATAATTGGAAAATTGTTAAAGGTACCACATTTTTACATTAAGTTTAATTATTTTATTAATTTTACACTCCTTTTATAAAGCTCTTCAGCTCAGCAATTGCTGATCTTTGTAGATGACGGAAAGCTCTACAATTTTCTCTTCAAATGTTAAAATATTTCATACATTCATAAGTTTAATCTTTAATTATTTTATTAATTTAACAATTAAATTATAAATAAATATCACATCTTTTGTCCAGTTGTAGATATCACATTGTTATCTTTATAGTTATAAAAATGGTATTATTGAATACAAAAAAATCTGTTTCGAATAATCGTATACATTTTTGACTTTAAGAAAATCTCAACTTTGAAGGCCTATATCTACAAAACTAAAAGAGATATTGAAATGCGGTGTATTTCTCATGATCTAATTAACTTATACTGAAATTTGGAAAATTTGGAAAATTTTGAAAATTTTAATTTTTTTCAAAATTTTCTTTGGTTTATATTTCGAAAACTTGACGAGATAATGAAAATCTGTAAAAACCAATGTATTCCTCGCATAAAAGTAAATATGTATGTAAAATTTCAGAATTTTTGCTCCAAGGATAAACTTTTTAGCACAAAAAAATTAAAATGGCCAAAATCCGTTAAAATCTTAAGGGGTACCCCTTAAGAAATCTTCAAATAACAGTGATTTTTCGTTTTTTGTAATAAAAACTTAATCTGTCCGAATTTTTGGCTGAATATTTACATACCTATGTACTTTTACGAGAGGAATACACTGGTGTTCACAAATTTTCATTATTTTCTCAAGTTTTTGAAATAATGAGAAATGAAAATTTTCAAAAAAAAGTGTAAAATTTTTAAAATTTTCAACATTTCGGTATAAGTTAATTAGAGTACGAGAAATACACTCGTTCAAACGGCATTTCAATATCTCTTTTAGTTTTCGAGATATGGACCTGCAAAATTGAGATTTTTTAAATATTAAAAATCGCCGTAACTCGGAAACTAAAAAAGATATGAAGATGCGCTCAACGGCATTCGATTTCTCGTGGTTTGATTTATATAGAACCATATTAAAAAAAATCAAATTTTAAACTGCTTTATGACACTAAAGATTTGTTGCGCTTTGATGGAACCTTATATATATTATGTATTAGGAACAACTTATAATGGCGCCTGGGATTTTTGGTACGGTCCTTCTGGTCGTGGCAGCCCTTACGACCTTCATTTAGTACAGAACTCTTTAGCAGGAAAAGCTTTAACAGCTATTAAAATGGCTGCCAGTCCTGCACAAATAAAACTAATGCGAGAACAAGCTGATGTTAAATGTACAGTGCCCAAGGATGAAGCGATTGTACCATGCAAACCTTTAGAAGCTCCATGTTTATTTAATGTTAAATTTGATCCTTGCGAGATTCAAAATCTTGCCGACAAGTAAGAAAAAACTATTAATTCTTTAAGTATTTTCGTAACAATTTTAATTATATAGACATCCTGAAATTCTGGAACAACTAGAGGAAAATCTGGATAAATGGAATGCAACAGCAGTTCCTCCTGGAAATCTACCCCTAGATCCTAGAGGGGACCCAAGGTTTTGGGATCACACTTGGACCAATTTTGGAGATTACAGTATTTTAAGTAATGCTGTTAGTTAAATATCGTAATAATTTATTTCAGTATAAAATAATTAATAAGTAGTACAAAATAGAATAAATTATAATTGATAAATTATTTTATAAATTATTTTTATTACATGAAATAAACATTTATCTAGTTTTGTAAACGAATTTATCATTCTCTTTCTCTTCATCTGTCATTTTAACTTGCATGCATTTACAATATTTTGGTACCCAAACCGCTCCAGTACTGCATTCAGATTCCATGTAGTTTATTTGACACATGCACGAACAGGTATCTTCATCCCATTCCATATTTTCTTGTTGGATGCAATTTTTTCTTTGTTCCTGTACAACCAAAAATAACATAGTAAATATATTTTTCTACGTCCAACTGTCAGTTGAAAGCAGAAAGTTGACATATGCCGCTTGCCGAGCGGAAATAAGATTTTGCCGCTTGCCGAGCGGAAATAAATTTTGCCGCTTACCGAGCGGTAAAGTTAGAGATCTATAGATACATTAAAAATTGTCGCCCAAATTTCCAAACAGAAAACTATCAAAAATAATTTTAAATTCTTTTTCAAGCGTTTCTAAATGGCCGTACAAAAAAATTTGTGTGCACCTCGAATAGAAAGTGTCATTGCAGCTCTTGTATGGTTGTTGCTCTCTGCTTTAGGTACACAAATAACTATTTTAGAGAAGCATATTTTAGCATTTTACGTTTGTCTTTTTACTTCCAGATAATATAAAAAATATGTATTTGTACTACAAGTATGACATCTATGCAACACTTATTTCTCTTAATCATTTAAGTTTTGTTGTAAATCTTACTCACCTCATTTCTGCACTTGCAGGTACATTCTTTCGGATAAAATTCTTTATTTACTTTCTCACACTCCTCTTGGGTAACTTTGCACCCACATTTGCATGCCACGTGTTCCGTAACCATAACCCAGCTACACTTTTGTTGCTTTGCTACTCGATAGTTCATCCGAACTGCAACTTTAACTTCTCTTGTTTTGGAAGGCAAACAGGAGTTCATACCGTAACAACCAGACTCGTAGCAACGATTTATCACCACCTTGTTGGGTATCATCTGAAAACAGAAAAGTGGAATATTTATAAAGATTTTTCAGGGGTAAAATTTTGATTTTACTACTTCAACGTTGTGTTCTTTTGAGTAGAGGTGGACGACTGCTTCGCGTGGTTGACATTTGAAGAAGTTCATGTTTGATTTCAGTTGTCGGCTGAAATTTCTTTCAGAACAACTCTCTGTAAGGAATAAACAAATAATATTATTATATTGTATTTTCTCTTCTCTGTTAAACGTTTCTAAATTATTTTATAGATAAATACATGAAATATAAGATGCGCACAATTAACTAACTAATTAATTAAAAACGTTTGACAAGAGAAAATGTACGATGACACAGCAAGCATTCAGTTCATAACATAATAATTATTGCATGCATGATCAATAAAAATTGTTTCTCATTTTAATTAAGTGATGAAAATGAATAAATTCAATTTTTATATTATTTAAAAAATAATTATATATGAATTATGCATCTATAATTTCCAAATAATAAAATGAGTGAAATGATGTGAGAATACTTTTATTATCATGCATTTAATAAATAATATAAACCTTCATCATATTTATGCACAAGAATTTGACTATAAAATTTTTGAGTACCGAATTCAGGATTTCCAACGACCTCATAATTAACACTTTGCCGACGGAACAACACTTTGTTGCCGTAACAATTCGCAAGCACAAAACAATAGACCGAACAGATTAATAACCGCGCAAGCACCATTGTTGCAGTTTCTTTGTTGGCAGTTCACGAGTTGGAGACGGATTGCGGACTAACTGAAAATCAAGCTGCTCTCCTCGGTTTTAATTTCACGGGCCGGAAATCTAGTTCCATCGAAATGTGGTTGCAAGTTTACTTTATCGTGTTAAATAACCGCTAAGCGTATGATTTGCGGCCGAATACTTTTTTTCATATTTTATCCTACGATCACAATTTTGTTTATTTTACTTTTTTCGCCGTTATTTATACAGATGATTGTCGTGATATCAAAAGATTTTTTAAGTCCATCACCAGGCTTGACGTATGCAAATATGTAGTTTTTATTCATAAAACAATTTTATGTACATCAATAAAAGTACGTCATATGGCTGATATTCGACGTCACATGTATAAAAACGATTTTCGTTGTTTTCATTTTCATGTTATGGGAAAAGCGAAAAGAACAATAAACTTTTCCCTTGAAAATGTAATTATGATTATGTAATTTTATAATCAGGAAGTATGTAATAATTATTAGTTCATAATTAGAACATGAAAATTACATATCTGATATGAGACATCTCTCTACATTTGGAAAATAGCAATTATCAGAACCGGAGCCTATAATTCGATGATTTATTTTTACCATCAAACAGGAAAAATATACAAGTAATTCATAGGGCTAGGAATACTTATACATTAATAGGAAACAAAATGTTTAATTTTATATTTAGACTAATTTTCTAAGTATTTTATAAACAGGATATGTTATGCATTTATTTTTTTAAGTTTGTGTTTATACAACACAATTTATATACTATAATATATGTAATATATAAAATTTATATATATTTGTACATCACGTTCTCATTTCTCTGAATAATTTCTCACGCCCCATAAATTAGCCCACACAAAAGTGGGATGTTTTAATTATTAATGATTGTATGTTTGCGGACTGTAGGCTGAAATAATAATTAATTCATGGCAAAATTGAAATAAATGTGAGTCCAACTCTGTTTCCAAAGTTCGCAGGCGCGTGAGTCTATCGATTGCGCCCTTTCCATCCGTTCAATTCATGTTAGTTCTTATCTGTCGTCCGAATGAATCATACGTAGTCCACACAGTGATGGATATTTCATCGCTCACCTCTCATAAATTGTTTATTGTAACTTGACAACAGCGGCGAAACTATCGTCTTGAAGTTTAAATTAATCATCTAAGTTATTTAGCATGTTCTTGTGACTCAAATTAAAAGTACAATCATGGCTTTTGCGAATTCTTCGCTGTTGAAAACGCCAACAGTTCTTGAGCAGCTGCTGGAAGAAATTAATTTTCAAAGAACGAAGGAAATGCGACAACTTTTAAAAGATGGTAAGTATATGATTGTGGTTTATATTTTTTGTTTATTTTGTGGAATTGAATCATAAAAACTAGTAGTAAATGAGTACAACTGTACTCCTAAGAAATATTGATTATTAAATAGTCCAAATTTTGAGGAATTTTCAAATTACTTAAAGTTTCTTGTATGTAAGAATATTGTGATTCATTGTTAATAGATAATGAAGGTGAATGACCGTCTCAATGTTGACTTTCTTATCAATTTCAGATTCGGGTTTCGTTATGTTGCAAGGAACCACTTATTGGACCGATTTATTTGTTCGGCATTTTCTGTTCCAAAATGAACAAACAATTGATTGTGATGATTTATTATTTTTCGTAAGGAAAAAACATGTGAAAGGAACTTCCAGATATTTACCGAAATTCGAGGTAAGAATAACCGCAAGATATTTATTTTGATAATGTTTGTTATATTTTTGGTGTATTTGTTTTACGCATTATGGTAATTCCCCGAATGCAACAACTATCAGACCTATTTTTACATTTTTAATCTGAAAAAAGAGAAACTAAATACCGAAGATAATATTACATATTATTATCAACAATAACATAATGTTTATTTTGAAAATTGCGCACTGCATATTTTAATCTTTATTACAGACTGAAGTCGATGTATTTCGGAAAGACAGTCGAAAATTACCAATAGGCGATCCCGACATCGATTGGGAAGAAACAGTATACTTAAATTTAATCATTCATCAATTTGATTATACTTTAACACTTGCAATATGCACAAGAACAAGTCCAAAAGAACTTCAGGTTTTAAAACGACATTCACAAAAAGTATATGCATCACCCAGCCGCCGAAGAATGGACACAAAAGGAGAAGTGGAAGAAATGACATATCCACATATTTGTTTTATGGTCGATAATTTTGATGAAGTTTTCTGCGATATTTTAGTACGAGACGGAGAGATGGTCTGTGTAGAATTAGTAGCTTCCGATAGACAAGGCGCAATACAAGGCGTTATTTTCCTGGGATCAATTCGTTACGACGCTTTAAAAAAAGTCTACGATGCTAGAGTAAGATTACAACAATTATTTAATCTTTATTATTTTTAACTGTGTGTTTATTTACAGCAATCTAGCTTGAGTACAAAAATGGCTCAAAGAATGACGTTCGGCCTATTTTCTGGCTCAAGTTCTCAGCGATGCGAATTCGTCCGAATGAAAGGGCCTCAGGGGAAAGGTCACGCTGAAATGGCCGTGACAAAACCAAAAGGATCTGGAGTGGAAACTCCTACCTCCGAGCCAGGCTTCTGCGCTACGGATATGTGGGATTCTGATTGGGATGAAGACCCAGAGGATTTCTACGTCTACAGGAACCAGAGGCGACTCAGCGACCCAAGTGCAAATTTGAATAATTTTGTACGCGGTGGCTGGAAGACTAAAATCGATGCTGCCACCGCGAAATCAAGATCTGAGAATGAAGGACTGGATTCTATGGAAAATGGTGTCAGTGAAATCGAAGCAGGAGATGTCAGAGACGGTAGGAAAATTTGATGTTTTCCTCTAGTTTAGATGTAATCAATCGTTCTCCTTTTATTCCAAGATTAACTGTACACACAACTAAAAATTAGCTCTTAATCTAAACTATAGTATAAGTGTTAAGGTAAATCATGCGGAATGAATACTTATAAAACGATGATCTGGCTTGATCTCTGTGAAATAAAATATAATCGATATTACGATGATACTTACCATGTTTTGTATATAATTTTAAAGTCAAGATTTTTAAAGTTTGGTAATAAACTAGATACTATTAAGCTTGAGTACAAATTATGAAAATTAACACGTTCAAAAATTGAGTGTATATTCTTAGAAATGATAGGCACGATCTTAATTTTAAAATATATACATTTAAGAATATAGTTTTCTTTAACACCGTAAATTTTTATCTAATTTAAATGAAAAACGTTTAAGAAAAAAATGTGATATTCTAAAAAGCCTGTTTTGAGCGTTTTTCGCTTATTTTTTTTGTCGAAAGTGCGTAATAAGTTTCATTCATAATAACAATAATATTTTTTCACAAAGCGATCAATCGTACAGTACGAATTTCAATCCGCATGATTCTCATTAATAGCACAAAGTTTCATCCTCTTTCTCGCACTAGTTGAAAAAGGAGACCGATGTTAGTCATTCAAATGTTAGAATTTCTGCTCACCTGTAATTAAATGTAACATTTGAATGAATCTTGTACATATTTTTATTATTTCTCTATGGTAATTAAATATGAGTAAGAAGCAGGACAAAGTCCCAAAATTCTAAATTATTTTGAATGACTAAGGTGAGCAATGGTGATGCAATGTTAGTCTGTCTGTGTCCTTGACTGAGTGTTGACTAGTGTACGTTGGTGTCCTTAGAGTACCGGGCGCGTCCTGCTTCTTCCTCTCGGCGCGACGGCTGCTGCGGCTGTCTTGGCGGCGCGGGGGGCGCCTGCAAGCGCGACTCGCTGTCCCTCATGTCGGAGATGTACTGCCGCACGACGCCGGTAGCGCCCCCACCTAGTAGCTGCGCCCACAAGGCACCCATCGGGCCTGCAGACGCCCGTTGTCCCTGCCTCTCCTCACATCGACGCCGTGTGCACACCCTCCTACAGCAGTCGGAGTACGAGCTCGCTGACGATGCCATCCAACACAAAAAGATTACCAACATCACAGAGAATGCTAACTTTACCGAATTTGAATTCGCTGATGATGCCATCTCCTTGAATGGAGAAGTGTCCGATGAAAGACCGCCCAGTAGAAATTCTGATAATCCCGTTTTTGTAACTGTTAACGGCAAAGAAGAACTACCATCCCCTGAGCAGATTCAGACTGCGTACCTGATGAACAAATCTCCGAAGAAGACTGATGATGCTGACAGCAATAACAAAACAATAAATAATGTAGAGATTAAGATAAATAAGGATGTTGATGGCAATAGAAATAGGTTGACGGTACCAGCGAAATCTTATAGCACGTTGCCAAAGCGGAAGAGGGACTCCGTGAATCACCGGATGTGGTATCGACCGGTGCTAGAGCCGCCGCATAGAGTCACACCTGATGGGACTGATATTTATTACTGGTGTGACATGCCCAAGCGAAAGGGGGAAGGTTAGGACGATATTATCAAATGCTATAGAAAAATACACTTTTTTCTACGATTAGTAAAAAAAGTCATTAGATGACGGAAATTGAATAATTGCAGACCAAGGTTCTTTGCAGATCGTTGCTAATTCCAACGGTTTGCAACAGTTATTTATGTACTAAAAGACCTTTAAATTCACTTAATGCTCGTGGTACACACACATTTTTTTCTACCAACAGCGAAAAATAAATTATAATGTCTTAAATATTTTCAAATATATCTGTTAGGTGTGATGATTAATGTATTGTGATCATAGCAATAATGTCAAATTTTTCTTTACTCGCCATGGATGGTAAATAACTCATTACTTTACCAAGGATGTAATGATTACTGTGTTGTTGTTAGAAAAAGTATTTTGCTATCCGTTACCATTAGTAACGATCATTACAATTAAAAATCGATTAATCTTTATTTTTGATCATAGGAAATATATATATATATATATATATATATATATATAAAAATAAATATATCATCACGCCTTCTACCCATTACTGGGTGTGGCACTCTGCTAAAGCAGATCTCGGTAAGTGATATATTTTTGCGCGTGAAGTGCGGTTACCAGTCGTCAAATCACGGCCCCCAAACATGTTAGTGGTGGAGGAGCCACAGGGATAGCTTTTTCAAATTATGAAAATTTGTCGCCTGTGGGAATCGAACCAGGGACCTCAGGATCCACAGGCCGACTTCATACAACTGTATATATATATATATATATATATATATATATATATATATATATATATATATATATATATATATATATATATATATATATATATATATATATATATTCTTTTGGTTGAAAGTATCTTTGCAAACCTCGACCAGTTAAAATAAATACAAATAATTTTATTAAAATACTAATGTTTTGGTACACTGAACTTTCTTGATATTTTTAATAAAATAATCTAGAACTATATCCGAAAGTGTATTTTTCTATAACTAATCTAAAAGATTTTTCACATTGTAATAATAAAAAAATATTTTTCCTAAACCATAAATTACAGCGAAATTTAATGAAACATTTTTCTTAAAAGAAAATAATCTCGGTAAAATTTAATGCCGTCTCCTTAGTAAACAAAAACCGGATAACTGGAAGTAACAAGTAATATCTATCTCCTATTTTTAGTTCTTGATATCCATAGATTGTGGTCAACGATTTCCTTGTCTGAGGTTTTACTGATTATACTGTTTCAGAATTGGATGATGGTGCTTACAACCCGTTGTGGACGATGCGAGGTTTCACACAAACCTTCCACTTCTGGAAAGAAAGCAAACGAGCCCAATCCGTTCCTCTTAACGCGTTCCTCACTTACATTACTCTGCCTTGGTGGAGTATTGCGAAAGGTCATGATTATTTGCTGCTTTTGATTATGAATGTTGTTTTTAATGATTTTGTTTATTTATAGATATTCTGGATCATCGTGAAGGACCTATCCTTACATTTTAGTATTGACTTATGGATTTAAAACGTTTGTAGCACAATTATCAAGTGCTATATTAATGCTGCCATCAACAATGGACTTTCCACGAATTTTCCACGACAATTTTTTGTTAAAATACTCATAAATTATAATATTGAACATGTAACATGTGTACAAATGACATTTGTAATTGCTTTTTTATTATGGTGATATTATTCATTACGCTCTAATTTATAACATCACATATGTAAGTTAGTGTTTTATGTGATACATATTTTTTATTATCTGTTATTTATTTTGTAACTCAATCTGTTTGTACTACATTTCAAATCTAATGATTACATTGATTGCATTAGGTTTGAGTTGTGATATATTGACAAACATTCGTTTAGTAATTTTACTGTCGATGTTTGAATTATACAAATTAAAATACGAACTTATTTGAAATGATACCCTCTTTGTTTTATATGTTTACAATCTCGCGTCTTTGAAAAAATCCGAGAAAAAAGCGACCTGCCATGACATTTGATCTGGCTTGACACTGGTCTTCTAAGAAGTTCGAGATAAACTATTTCAGTTGATGTTCAGTTTCTGTGGGAGCGCTTCCTTATTATGAACTCATAATAATCATTTTGACTCAGTGTTGAAGGCGAAACTGTCAGATTTGTGTCACGTAAGCGCTTTTTTATTTCGCAAACATTTTTCAAACATTCATTGAATTTTATTATTAGGCATTGTTGTACAACAATGATACGAAAAGCAGTAATATTCTTATTGTTATCATGTGCGTTATTGGCATCGGGCTGCCTTAGAGAACCAAGTCCTTATCACAGTAGATTTGCTAAGAAACACGGTGATAATGGATTTAAAATTAGCATTAATGGCGATCCTGAAAAATATGTTCCAGGAGAAGTATATTCAGGTATTTTTTATATGAAATAAAATTATGTACTTCTTTATTTTACTATAAATATATTTAAGTTTTCATTATGGGATCAAGAAGTTATGAAAATGTTCAATATTTTCAACGATTCATCTTAAATGTTGAATCTAACGAAGACCCCAATAACAGATCTCCGCAAAAGGTAGGTGTCTTCCAATTATTACCAGATGCTTTAGCAAGATTTAATGAAGACTGCGTAAATACGATCTCGGAAGTAAATGATTTAGATAAAACGGAAGTTTACGTAATGTGGACTGCACCACCATCAGGTTCGGGATGCGTTACTTTCAGGTAAAATCATACAGAAATCCATAAAATATTATTACTTTAACAATATCTTTAGATCTATGGTATTACAAGATTCACGCAATTGGTACGCAGACGAAGGACAATTAAGCAAAACTCTTTGCGAACAAACTGCTAAAGATGTTAAATTTAATGATGAAGATTGTTGCGCATGCGATGAAGCGAAATACAGCGTTGTTTTCGAAGGAATTTGGTCCAATAATACTCATCCCAGAGATTTTCCAACTTCTCTTTGGCTGACACATTTTTCAGATGTTATCGGAGCTTCGCATGTTCGTAATTTCAGTTTTTGGGGGCAAGGTCACATTTCCACTGATGGATTTAGAAGTTTGGCTGAATGGGGATCACCTAGATTGCTAGAAAGTGAACTGAAGGCTAAAAGTAGATTTTTAAAGAATATTGTTAAAGCACCGGGATTATGGTATCCAAATGTTAACGGCAATACTACCGCTACGTTTAGGGTTGATCGCAGAAGGCATCTTGTTTCACTTGCTTCTATGTTAGGTACTTAATAAATATAATAATTTTATAGAAACAATCTTAAAAGAATTTATGGGTGTTTTTAGGTCCATCCCCTGATTGGGTAGTAGGGGTAAATGGTTTAAATTTATGTTTGAAAAATTGTTCTTGGATGGAAAATTTGACCGTCAATTTGTATCCGTGGGACGCTGGAACTGATAGTGGAATTACTTACATGGTATTATTATTTTTTTATTTGAAACTAGCAACTAATGGGGTGAATAAAAGGGATTACAGGCTTATTTTGTTTATTTTAAAACATGTCTATTCAAATTCTTTTTATATTAATGTATATATTTTTTACTGGAAAATGATCTGACTTGTTTTAATAAACAAATCAAGTCAGTAATTTATTTTATTCATCCTGAACTAACTTTTATTTTTAAAATATAATATTTTAAATTAACTTTAGTCTCCAAATGCCGAAACAAATCCTCGTGAAAGAATGCATCGTATTACAACAATGTATCCTGAAGATCCAAGACAACCATTTTATGATATAACTAAAAAAGAAATGCATCCTCTTGCACGGTTCTATTTTACTAGAGAGAAACTTATTCCAAAAAGTTGTGACGAACAGTTTTTAACATCTCAAATTGAAGTCAGCGAAGACAATGAAGATGATACAGCGAAACGTAAACTAATTTTTTTCTTAAATGTGTCAGAAGTCTAAATAGTTTGTTTTTTCTTTAGCGGAATGTGCAGTTACGGAATTTACGGAATGGAGTGCTTGTTCTGTTTCATGCGGTAAAGGTCTTAGGATGAGAACTCGAGAATATCGTATGCCACAAAAAGCGCAAATGTTCCAATGTAAACGTCAATTAGTTTTCAAAGAAATGTGTGTTGCTGATATTCCTGAATGTGATGGGTAATAAAAACTAATATTAATACTTTTAATTATTATAAAAATGGGAATGTGTACAGTCAGCCAGAACCAGATGAATCAAATGAGTTGATAGAAGACACCGAAGGAATCTGCAAAACAACTGAGTGGTCTGCTTGGAATGAATGTTCAGCAACTTGTGGCATTGGATTCACAATGCGTTCTAGAAGATTCTTCGATCGTATGGGTAGAAAGAAATGCCCTCATGTCATTTTAGGTACGTAAAAGTAATGAATCATGTATCAGTTATGACACATTTATCTTTAGTTGAGAAGGAAAAATGTATGAGTCCACCTTGTGAACCACATCAAGTAGAAATTCAAGATCCGATGTGTAGGACTTCTGATTGGAGCGATTGGAGTCCCTGCAGCACAACTTGTGGAAAAGGAGTTAGAACAAGAACTAGATTCTTATTGGTAGATCCAGCACTTCATCATAAATGTCAGCATATACTTACTACCCAACAAACACAATGCATGGAAAAATCTGACTGTAGTTTTGACATGGCAACAGCTAAAGGCAAGATTAATATAGTTATTTGTGTTTTCATAAATAAATACAAAAAGCTAGCTTTTTTTATATAGATATTTATATTTACTTTTTTACATATTTACAGAAGTATGTATGCAAGAATTTGAAATAGGTCCATGTAATGGGCATTTCGATAGATTCTATTACGAACCTAATAAGCAAATGTGTGTGCCATTTGTTTATGGTGGTTGTCGAGGAAACAGAAATAATTTTATAACAGCTGAAGAATGTAATGCAGCTTGTGGTGTAATAAGAGGTATTTTTATATAAAATCTATTTTGAAGATGTAAAAAAAAACAATTATTATTGTAGGATTAGGTAATATTAGTCCCCCAAGTGCACCAGCTCCCGGACAAGAAGATGTAGATTGTATGGTAACCCCGTGGACCGAATGGACCCCATGCAGTGTTTCCTGTGGTGCTGGAAAATCAGAAAGGATAAGAATGATTAAAGTTCAAGCTCGAAATAGAGGAATTCCATGTCCGAAGAGACTTGTGAAACGAAGGAAATGTGTTGGTCCTCCATGTCCTCTTTAAATGATAATTATAATGCATATTATATTATATAATTTTGTAACACATACAATGTAATGTAGCTTTTATAACTTTTTGTATGTTCTATTTTCTTATATGAAGTCTGATATGAATAAATTTGGAGATGAAAGGCAAACTGCAATACAAGCTTTAGAAAGTCCCGCCTAATTCCTAGTACTAGTAAAAATGATGCTTTCCTAGATGGCCTGACAAAGTGACGTCTGAGGCGTTTGAAAAGAATTTGTAAATATTCGTTTAATTTAATAACAGTGCAAGTAATTCTCAACCAAAGTAGTCTTCATTTATTGTTGTTAAAATACGCGATTTTTTTCAATGATGTGGAAGGTGATCATCTCAAAAATTTCATTTTAATCTGGCTTATAACCTAAAAATGAAGTTAAATTTTACTCGTATTAGTAAAATACTCCAAGAAAGGTGTTATTTAATTAACGAAATTATGTTCTTAATTGTTTAGTTGTCTAGGTTTTGTTTCAAAGTCAAGATAGTTTGATTTTGTAACAGGTGTTTACAGGTAAAATTGCATTCCACATACTATAAACAAATGAATAACAGCGACTTTGTTTTAGATGTTAACCAATAAAAAACAAAATGTACGCGAAACAATCTCCAGTGCCACTAGCCAGATCACCTAGATCTCCACTATTAAAGCCACTATCAGAAAATTTGATACATGATATCCATTCAACAGAAACATCAGGGAACTACATATTGGATGCAGATATTTTGGCCTCTCAGAACAGATATTTATTCTGCAGCTTTTGCCAGCGAGTGCTACAAAGTAAAGCTGGTCTGACCAACCATGAAAAGTCTCACATTCGAAACCAATTAAAACAAAAACGTTTGGAAAGGTACAAAAAACTTAAAAAATCTCGAGTGTACACTTGTAAAGAATGCGACGAAGAATTTCCTCAAAGAGGGTTACTAAATAAACACGCAAAAACCCACATAAATGTAATAGAATGTAATTTCTGTCACAAGACTTTTAAAGATCGTATGGAATTTGAAATTCATGACGCTATAAGTGATGGTAAAAATTATGAAACGTTAAATTTTCCTGCATATCGAACCAGATCTCAAAGTCGTTTAAGTTGTCATAGTGTACCTCAGACATTTCGGTCTGCATCTTGTGATGGAGCCTACTTCAACGGCCACAGAACACCTGCATCTGTTTTTGGAAATGAAACTAAAAGTTCTTCACGGAAGCGTGGTACTCGACCCACAAGTCGATTATCCATGTCTTCCCAAGTTCATCCAAGAAAAAAATCTAAATCTGTCTCCGATTGGATTGAAAACAATGCATATCTGCCGGTGGATGATTTTAGTGATACAGCTTCCGTACATAATTTTTCAGCACTTAGTAGTAGAGCTACTAGTCCAGCTCCTTCAACTTGGAGCTCGGCGTATAGTGAAGCATCTTTCGTTCAAGACAGGTTCATATGTTCAGAAGTGAATTGCATGAAAACATTTCCTAGTTTGAACTGGGTGACAACTCATGAAATGGTAGAACATAAAAAATTGGCCCTGTTTCGGTGCAACGAATGTCGCAAGCGATTTACAACAAGGTATGTGTAAAATTCCCGCCTTTTTATCTACTATATACTCGACAAATTCTATGCTTATCGGCGTTATTTTTTCAGTAATTATTATTCTATTTTGCTGATAAATCTCATCTTATCAAATGCAGCAATTATGCAAGCCATAACAATAGCTGACTCATAATCATAAGAAGTTTAATTCCTAGTTTATCTTTTTGGCTACTTTAATAAAAATACAAACAATTGCTCATTTATTATCATACAATCAACAACTTTTAACTATGGTGTGATCAGTTATCATCTAATCACGATCCTTAAGCACTTAATATTAATTGATGCGTTATTATTAGTTGAAATGATTGCTAGTATGAAAACCGATTAAAGATGGTTTTTTTGTTAGATAAATTTTATTTTTCCGATATCAAACCGATATTTGACCGGAGATAAAGGTCGGTTCTGACATCAAAATTGTGAAATAAATCATACATTAAAATAAGCTTTTATTCCCATTGCTAACAACGGTGGAAATAAAAGTGTATAATAAAATATAACAAATTTCAATCGTTCATTTGTTTATTTTTTTACATTACAATAAGTATTCATTTTAAATATTGGGGGCTTGAAAAAAATGGTTTATGCTTCCTGAGAGAAGTATATTGTTCCCTTCGTCTAAGAAAAAGCCATGTATTTCTCTTCCTCGATGTATAATATCTATTTCTGCATATTTAATATATCTGAAAAATGAAAAATCTTACGTGTACCTTTTTTTAGTGGAAATTTAAGAAAACATCGAATAAATAGCCACCCGGACGTTTTAATTTGTGTGTTATGTGATCACCCGCAAAAAGGAGTTGCAGCAATTGGAGAACATTTAGAATTACATCAAAAATATTCTGTGAAATGTGATGTTTGCAGCAAATTATTTCTTAGTAAATATTATTTAGACGAACATTTAAAATATAAAGTGCATCGGCATAAAAACTTTAGGAATACCAAAGGAGCAATTTTAATTAGAGTTGATCGCCGAGAAACTAGAGACTTTTTAAATATAGACGAACTTTCTTCAAAACTACCCGTTAAATTAAAATCATTTAATTATAGTGATTATAATTATTCTGAACCTGAGGACAATACAAGAGTGGATGATTTGCCTTGGCGATCATGATAACAAATTTGATATAATGTAGATAAAATTTCCAAAAAAAACGGGTTGCCATGTTTGTAATATAAAGTTATTTTTATATTTTATCATATCACCAAATATTCTCATCAAATTAAATGTTGTTAAAAAATATAACTGCGATTGATAACAGTTCTTTATAATATTATATTTTATTGTTTATTGTAACATGATGCTCTGTTGTCATAATTGTCATTAATTGTTTGTTGCATTAACGACAGATTAAAAATCAAGTTTTAATATTTAAAAAGTAATGTACAACATTCAAGTGTTCAATAAATCAAGTTTTACTTAAATGCTCGTTAATGGAACAAATCAAATAACTCGGTATAACAAAATGCGTTTCTGAAAATTTATTTTATTTATTTGTTAGAATAATGTTTTATTTTTAGTTATGGTAATTATTTTCTTTTTTTTTATAGTTTTCTGAAATTGATTCTTTGCAATAATTTGTAACCGTATGAATGATTATTCAGGAATGTGTTAAAGTTGAATTTAACTAAAAATTTATACCCAGTTTGTTACTATTATCTGTATTAGTTTATCGCAATGTAGTGTTTGTATAGATCATATTTTTTCAATCGATTAAAGACATTTAAATGATAAATCCTTGAACACCTCTTGACATGTTATTTTTGCAGTAAATAAACAACGATAAAAGTATTAAACCGTAAATCCGCCATATATTTTGGTAACAATAAAAAAATGATTGATTGCATACAATACTTTATTTATTCACAACTTATATAATACATTTTAATTTACAATTTTGATGAAATGTACTGTTTAGCCTGAAAAAAAGAAAATTGATGTTAGAATTAATTATTTTTGAGATATGATTCACTTACATTAACATGAATTGCAAGAACACCATCATCTTCATTTTGAGTAAGATCGATGTATGCAGTTCCATCTCCATTTACCGTTACCGTTTTACCGGAACATCCGCTTCTTGTTGATGAACCGGAAATCACATCGCAGTATACTCCAGCAGGTAAACCAGTCTAGAAAAAAATATATGATCGCTCTCAAATATTTAAACAAACAATAATAGTTCCAAAAATACCTGTATATTTTGTTTGATATCGCCCCCTTGTGTAAAAGCAATAAATCCTTTATTTCCGCGGCTAAACGCAATTTGTTGAGAATTATTATCCCACCAATTGTCAAGTCCAGTGCCTTTAACAGCATTTCTAAATTTAACCATATTGTAAATCTGCCTCCACCTGTGTTCACAAATCCAGCCATTTGTGCAAGAACCATCCGCATTGAATCCAGGACTGATAATGTTCTGATTTCCATCTTGCGGTGGACCAGCATCAGTATTAGTGAAACCAAAACTGGACATCACGCGAATATTGTTGTTGCCGTAAGGATGCGCAAGCATAAAAGCTGTTGCCATCTAAAAATATCAAATTAATGAGTAAATAAAATATGAAGATAGGGTGTTAAACAGACTTTGTATTGTTTTGATTGTTTGTAGGTTAGGACGTTTTCCCCACCGGCCCCGTGACCTCTTTGGTTGTCATGATTATCAACAAAAAGTATGCCGTCGTCGCTGTTAAGAAATCCCCAACCAGTCCCCCCTAAAAGTTAAAAATATGTATAATATTTATATCAAATAATTATCAATATTTAATTACAATTCTTTAAATATTTTAATTGGTCCTTTCCATGAAAAACGCGCCCAATTTCAGCACTATGTTTGAATTCAGTTACTACTCCTAGAGGAGTGTATTCCATTCTTGAAA
This sequence comes from Pterostichus madidus, assembly GCA_911728475.2. Lineage (NCBI taxonomy): Eukaryota > Metazoa > Arthropoda > Insecta > Coleoptera > Carabidae > Pterostichus > Pterostichus madidus. The sequence goes on from OU452312.1 coordinate 32,356,403, forward strand.
TTGCTTCGCCACCTAATTACAAATTCGTTATTAATTAAGAACATTTTGAAATATTATTTAATAAAATACCCAAATCAATAACTTCTTGATAGATGTAAGCTTTTGCGTTATTAGGAAATCCGTGATCAGTGTTCAAATTTCTTAATCTACCATAAATATTGGACAAATCTGCAGGCCACATGTGTTTGGCAGCATCAACACGGAATCCCGCGACTCCGAGTTCAAGTAGATGGTTGAGGAATTCGAGGATTTTACCCCGGACATATTCGGAACCCTGGTTCAAGTCCTTAAGACCTACAAGTTCACAATTTCGGACTTCTTCAGCGTTGTTGTAGTCGTTGATGCCGCAGGATTCATGGAAGTCGTTCGGGCCGTAAGGTACAGCAGGATATTGCTTCTGGTTTGTAGTTGCTGTACTTCCACCTGTACCTACAGCTGGAGCCCAATCGCCTGTCATGTGGTTGATGATGATATCTACATAAATTCTGAAAGATATATTTATAATGTACCGTTGATTGACTAATGAACTGTGTAATCAAGATTGTACTCAAGCTTTCAGGTGATTTAAATGAGTGAATAAGCAGGGACCTTTTTGGAGAATTTAGTATTTATGGATTATTTCTTACCGAACTCCAACTTTATTGCATCTTCGAACCATGTCAGCAAAGTCAGCTTCATTTCCTGATCTAGTTTCAATTTTGTAGCTCATGGGTTGATATCTTTCCCACCATGGACGATTGTTTTGTGAAACGATCATATTTTCGTTGACTGGAGATGTTTGTACTCCTGCGAATCCATTGGGAGCTAAGAAATTTTCGCATTCTGCCGCAATGTCTTTGAATTTCCATTCAAACAAATGTACAATTCCGCTTCTGTCTCCCCAAATATTGGGATCTTTATTTTGAGCGGCTGCTACGCCGACCAACACTATAATTATTGGTAATAGCTTCATGACGAACGATGTTCCACTGTTGTGGTTTTGAAATTTATTTGTATTTATACTGGTTTTTACAGCTATTATCACTTATGCAGATAACAAAATACATACATAAAAATTATTCAATTCAACATTGTTAATATAAATATAGCTCGAAATTGAATTGATTTTGATAAGATAAACTTATTTACAGTAAATGCTAAAAATGTAAAATGATACCTATCTGTTATGCATTTGAAATATAAAAGCATTTAGTCATTACAGATTTATTTTCACCTTAATTGTCTGATACAGAGTTATTCTAATTGCAAGACTAGAAAGCCTCATTTAAAATCATTAATTCATTTATTCATAAAAATGGTAATTCGTTAATGAATATAAGTTTAAGTGGGGTGAAAGTGTACTGATACAATAATCAAATTAATTTTTATAATGATATTAAAGATAAGATAAAAAGTACAATGTTAATAACAAAAGATTTTACACGTGCAAGAGCTGTGATGAACTGATCATGCTAGAACTTTTGAACAAATCTGAGATTAATAAAAAATAATTAATTATTTTTTTTTAGTATTAATTCTTTATCTAAATGCACTCTTTCGTTCACTGAAATCAGATTTAAACAATCCTAATCAGATCATAAAAGGTCGTTTGAGTTGAGATCAAGGTCTCCCACTATCGAATTTTAAATTGCAGTCTGTTATCCTCTTGCCCTTCTGAATCACTATAAAACTGGTTGATCTTTATCGATGAACGGTCTAAAATAAAACTACAATCTGCCGATCGGATTGCTACTATGCGTCTTTTCATTCTTAAAAAAATATATTTTTTACATTGTTGAATTACAATCATTCTGGGTCTGATTTACTTTTTGAAATATGATTTGAAAATATTAAATATGTAAGTCGTTCAATATAGAACGGCAAATAAGTGCAAAAATAGTAATGGAAACTATTTGTAAAATAATGAATAATATTTTAATACTTCAATAGTTACATATTTCATGTTCCAATTAAAAATTAAGATTTATTTTCATCTGTTTCTGAGAAATTTGACCAGCAAAACTTTTCTAAAATAATATTATCATTAGTAGTCAGTCAAAGTTTTATAATGTTTTCCATGTTAATTAAGTTTTTAAATTGTATTAATTCTTTAGATTTTGTTAATTTTAAAAGAACTGTGAGTTCTATTTTTGTTTTTAGCGCGTTACGTCTTTTGTTTTATTGCGCACCTACAATCTGCGCATGACGTTCTTCAACTGTTATAGATAACCTCACAATAATTTTCAAATGTGTACGTTTTGTATGTAAAGTAACTGACAGATACATCAAAATGTCATTTAATTTTGGATCAAATTTAGGTGCAAATACTAATCAACCCGGATTTGGTTTTGGAGCTGCAAAGTAAGAGAAAATAGATTCATTGTTCAATGTACAATATATTTCGAGTTATTTTTTAGGACAAATACACCAACATTTGGATCATTAGGGAATACTCAAACTCAGCCTTCTGGAAGTATAACATTTGGAACACCAATAGCTTCTGTTGCTCCAACTCAGCAAAACACAGGTCTATCATTTGGAACCCCAACACTAGGTAAACAGAAATCTTTGTTATCCGTTGACATATTTAAACAAATTTTTTATAGGAACGGGATTAAATTTCGCATCACCAGCTCCAACAGCGTCTACTACTGGTTTAAATTTTGCAACACCCGCCAAAACCACTGGTTTATCTTTCGGTACGCCAACATCTCAACCTGGATTAAATTTTGGTACACCAAATGCTCAAACTCAACCCGGATTAAATTTCGGTGCACCGACTGCTCAGACTCAACCTGGGTTAAGTTTCGGTACACCGACTGCTCAACCAGGATTAAATTTTGGTGCCCCTGCACCTACTCTTAATTTTAACACATCTGCTGCACCAACTGGCTTATCATTTGGTGCTCCAAGTACTTCAACATCAACACCAGGTTTGAATTTTGGTGCTCCAGCTCCTGCTAACACTGGGTTGCCGTTTGGGACGCCAGCTTCAAGTGGGGGATTAGCTTTCGGATCTACTCCGACTGTAAGCAATACTGGTTTTGCTCTAGGAGGTACTACAACTACAGCTTCTACCGCGAATCCTTTAGGAGGGATTAATTTCGGAGCAGCAGCGACCACAGCAACTAGTTTAGGCGGAGGTCTTAGTTTTACCACTCCTGCTGCATCAAATCCAAATCCATTAGGAGGCATTAGTTTTGCAACTCCTGCTAGTAGCACTGGTTTTGCGCTTGGTTCTGGAGCCACTACAACACCTGGCCTAACTTTAGGAGCTGCGAGTACCAGTGCTGGAATAAATTTTGGTTTAGGAGGAGGAGTAGCAACTGCAGTTGCACCTACTTTAAATTTTAAATCTGGGACAAGTACTGCTGGAATAAATTTTGGCTTTAATACACCTAAAACTCAAGCGACAGCAACTTTAACTTTAGGAACAACTCCAACAGCTACACCGATTGGTTTAGGTGGTGTTGATAGTTCTCAATTAAAAACAGGAACAGTATCAACAGGTAGAACTGATACAGTTGCCGCCAAAGAAAACCAAGTTCCCAATGAAATTTTACAATCGATTGAGAACTTTAAACATTTTGTAAAAGATCAAAAATCGCAAAGTTCGGATGTTTCTAGAGGTTCTGCACGTCCATTTGTAAAAGTTCGTGAGGATATAGATCTTATCAATTCTATTTTAACTGACGTGGGCAATGACTTGCAAAGAAATCAACAACAAGCAGATAAATTGAAACATGACAGCGCAAAATGTCTCCACAATGCTGAAATGGCACAAAGGACAAATGATACACCACCAGGACTTCAATTCGAAAATAATGCTCCTCTTAGATATTTCATAGAACTTGTAAATCAATTCGAACAAGATCTTCAAGCTCTGAGAGTTCAAATTGACGTCACAGACAAGCATTTTCAATCGCTGGATGAACCTAAATTTCTTACTTCTCAAGGTAACAATCCAGATTTTTTCTCATAATTTTCAGCAGCTAATTTTGTAATTTTTTAAATAGAATTAGCAACAGGAATGCGAAGACTCCACGATACATTTGTGGCGTTAGCTGGTCGTTTACATTCCGTTCATACTCAAGTAGAATCACACAAAGAACAATATTTAAATCTTCGAAAATATATTTTGAAAGATCCGACAAATATTTTTATAAAACCATCCTCGAAAGAAGAACAAGCACTAGATGTTGCACTTAGAGGTTTAACTGCTAATAAATCAGTTTCTGGACCGACTCCATTTTCATCTTTTGGATCTCCATTTGGGATTAATATAATTCAGGCGCAACAAAATGCAGTTAAACCTCCTCCTGCTTATCCTGCTGCAACTACTTCTTTAAGTAAGTTATTTTTTGAATAATCCCTCCTATTCTGTAATTGCATCATTACTTTTAATAATTTGTTTTATATTTCATGATTATTTTATAGATTATACTCATATTTATGTTATTTTCATGCATTTTGCTTACTTATTATAAAAAAGAGTATAATAATAGATCACTAACATTTTCATAAAAACAAATATATAAAAGTCAAATAGAAATAACAATAATTTTAGTCACATAATGTCGGAATTGTTCTAATCTATAAAGTAGTCATTAACATAAAGGTTGTCATTAATTTATCGATAAGTAAGAGATAATGATCGAGTTACACAGGGTGTCCCAAATAAGATTCACATTCATGGGGATCTTGAGAACTAAGATGTACAAGAGTGTTTAAGTCTTTTTCTGCCGATCATGAGCGTCAGAAAAATTATATGACTAAAAATGTTTAATTGGCTAAATATTCCGGCGTTTGAAGAAAAAAAAGCTTATTTTATGTAGAGCGAAAGTTCCTTTTTGTGCCTCATCTGTACCTCTTACAGTTCTCGAGATCTTATGCATGTGCATCTTATCTGGGACATCATGTAGAATAGGAGGGAATATGAAATAAACGTGAGGATACTATGAATGAAGTTTGTTTTAAAAAATTAGGTCTGCCATGGACCAAATTTTAATCAGTGAGTGAAACAAGTGAAGTTTTTTTGTTTTGTATTTTCGATTGTTTCAGTTATAATTTCATTTGTTTTTAGATTTCGGTAGCGGTGCTGGGACTAGTCTACTAGGATCTGCTGGTCCGCAACTAGGAGCGAACAGCAGTTTGTTCGGAAACACTACGTTAGGTCAGTCACAAGCCGATGCTAGCTTCCAGCTTCAAAATCCACCACCAGGGAATAAAAGAGGAAAGCGGTAAATGAAAGGTAGCGTTTAATTAATCAATTGTTTACTTATTTAAAAGGATATTTCTGGTTTATTTTTTTTAAATTACTACAGTTATTACGAATATTTTTATACAATTAATAATGATTAATGAATATATTAATATTTTATTATATAAAAAGAACCTAATATTTGATATGAAGATTAACATTCGTAAGAAATAATGAAACCACCATTAATTGTATACCTTTTATCACTAGATTGTATATTTCTTTGTTTTTAAAGCCTTTTTTATGAAAAATCTTTTTAATTTTTAAACCGCTCCAACTTGCAAAACTGGAATCATCAAATTGAAAGCATCTTGAATATATGAACTACTATTAGCTGCCTGAAAAATAACATCAAATTAATGAAACGTGAAATTATTATGTAAATTATACCTTACCTCTAAGAATATGTTCGTAATTAAACTGTTTACATTATCCGAATTGGATACATTTAATTTTTCCGAGAATTTTCCTGCTTCTGCTCCAATAACTCCCGTCAGTGTGATTGTCAACTGAACCAAACTGTCAGCTTCGTCAACTGTGCTTCTTCTTTCTTTAACTAGCAGCAGCTCTCCTGCTTTGTGGAATTGTTCTACTGCAATCGCAGTTAGTTGCGCCAGACTTTCTATTGCTTTTTGATGAATGTCATCTTCGTTTGTTTTACTGTTATCTTGTAACCATTCATCGATTTCCGTCCATGATTCCAGAAAATGACTGTATGTTATTTGGATATTCATTTCTGAAATTGCACTTTCCACTTTTTCTCTTACAGCTTCAATATCACATGTTATGTCTTCTTCTTCGTCGGGTAATTCACATAATTCTCTAATTTGAGCCATTGTTTCTTGCATCTCTGTTAAAGCATTTCCCGACAAAGATTCCAATAAAGTTTCTAGTTTAATATCACATTGTTTTGACAACATTTCTAAAGCTTCCAAATGAATTAATCCTTGAAAATCGTCAAACATTGTTTCGTAGTGTGGTTTTCTCGCAATATGTTTTTCTTCCAGAAATTTGTTTTCTTGTTCTGCTTTCTCTTTGGCTTCTCGCAAAATTTGTGAAAGAACGGGTTTATCTTGATCAATTTTAAATAAAGCTCGTTTTTTTTTTAATCCTGGATCACCCTCTTGCAATACTTCCATTGTTTTTTTACCGATTACTTCTAAAGTATCCAGACCACCTGTTAATACTTTTGTTCCAGTTGTTTCTACGAGTTTTGTTATATGCGTTACTCCAGAAACAAAATTGCCCAATCCGAAACCTCTTTGAGAGTAACTTTCTTGTCGTGGTTCATCTGGTTCTGCTTTTTGTTCTTTTGTTGGATTTTCTTGACGTTTTTTCTTTTCTTCTCTGTCTAGTCTAGCAAGTTCTTCTGGATCTGGAACTCCGATTCCTGTTTCCAGGACATTTGTTATTCCTTGTGATACGCTATTAGTAATCGTGGATACACCTAGCTGAGCAGAAGATAAAAGAGAAGACACACCCCAATTTCCCCAACCGCTCCAGCCACCAGAAGAGTCTTCTTTGTTGGTCACTTCGGTAGTTATACTGTTTTTCTTTTCTTCGCGTGGTAGCTCCATATAATCTTCTTCACTTTCCCAAAAGTTCTTATCTGGTGTAAATTTTTCTGAATATAAATTTGAAGAGTTTTCTGGTTCTGGTTTCTTTATTTCTGGTTCTTTTTCTTTTGGTACGGATAATTCTGTTTCAATTGAGCCCCAGTCTACATCTTCCTCCCAACAGGTAACTCTTTGCGGTGGTTCTGCATATTCATTTTTTTTAGCTTCTGAATAAGCTCCCCAAAAAGCTTGATCCTTATTTTCAGTGATTTTGGTACCTAGTTTAACACCTAACTTTGCTTTAGGCTCTCTAGACTTTTGTAGTCGTTCTCTTCGTTCTACTATACGTGGCTTCGTCTTTTGGATATTATTTGTTTCAGATTCAGTTATATTAGTATTATTTTTGTTATTACTTATGTTACTAGAAGGTGACGTGTTATTTTCTAAATTACATGCCGCAACACTGTCAACATTACAGTTTTCTTGTTTTAGTTCTGTTTGTTCATTTTGTGATTGTTTCTCATTTATCTTACTTGGATTTTTTTCTATGGGAGACTCCTTATTTGAATTTTCTAAGGATATATTTTTAACTTCTAGGATTGGCGTGACATTTGAACTGTCATCCTGATTTCTATTAATATTTTTCTGTGAATGATTGTAGTCTTCTTCATGATCAGATAGAAATTCTTCGTCTGCACTTTCAAAATGATCGCTGTCAGAATCCATATTTCCACGTTAGATTAGAATTGGACACCAATCTGACATTTAACCAAAAAAACACCTGCCTTTTTCTAGACAAATGAATCGTGGCCAAAGTGGCAGCGCAGATGCGATTTTGTTCGGCAGGAGTATAGTTTAGTGTTTGTGTACGTTGGTAGATGGCACTAGTTACTATTTTAGATATATGTGAGATTTTGTTTTGCTAATGCGATTTTCTATGCCTTGGCCATCTCTGGAAAATATGCGAACTAAATAAGCGCTATTAAACTTTGTGGAATGTGGGCTGGATCGGGTCCGGAGGCGGACCTTGGGCGCATACCGCAATCGCATACCAATTCCGCTGGTTGTTTGCGCGGCGACACAGTTTACAAATGATCGGCCGTCTAACAGTGCTGTCGCGATCGCCATACTGAGATGTGCAGCTCGTTATAAGTTCGTCAGTGTTGTAAAGTCGAGTTCGGTAGATACAAGTGTGTATTTGTAAAAGCGTCGCGGTGCTTCAGTATCAGTATGGTGGTGAAATAGACACAAGTTGGTTGATGGTTATGTTGTAGTCGCATTCCTTTCCCGCGACTCTGTGCTTGGATTGGTTGCCGAGCATGAGTTTAACGTCGACGTCATGCTGGGACTGTTCATGATAATGAGGTATTCAACATGGCCGAGTAGTTAGTTGTGTGTGTGCCAGTTGCTGTACATTTGGATGGATTTAACTAGTGAAATATGCCAAGGAGAAGAAATGGTGAGATACCTTTACCCGATGGATGGGATTTCGCACGTGATTACGATGGAAAGGTGTACTTCATCGACCACAACAACAAGCAAACGACGTGGATTGACCCGCGAGACAGGTTGGTTACTCTTTTCTATACACATACACACAAGGATGCAGCTGCACGCAGCTACACGCATTCCTGTCAGCTGCGTCCATCCTGTGTCACACTGCTGCCATTTCAAATCCCTCCGAGCTCGAGAGCCTACGATTTAAAAGTCGCGAGAGAACGTGCTGCCATCGTACAGAAACTATGCGATCCGCTGTTGCATTTCTAGATTTCCAATGTGATTATTAAATCTGATTCTGATCGCGGATAGCGGTCAGCGGCCTGTGGATAGCGTCGCCGTCGCCGTCGTGGGTCTCGGGGCTCGGAGAGACAGCCTGGCGTCGCACCGCTACAATTTTATAGCTTTATTTATATTCGATGTCACGCCGCGATCTATTTCGGGAGTAATTCCTGTGCATTCCACCGCTAGCAAGTGTGCACATCTGAGTCGACTTGGGTCGCTCGCAGATGCTGTTTTGTTTCCCGATTTTCATTCCTTCTCATGTTTCAATGCGCGACATGTTTTGTTTGATTACCTATGTTGTTGATTTTGATAATATTGTTTCTCGATTTTCGTTTGTGATTTGTTAAAATTGTTTGCGTTGTAGCGCGCGGCTCGCGAGGTGAAAGCACAGAATGCGCTCGGCCACTTTTCTGATTACGCGAATGTCATTTCCCCATTCTTTTGGCGTATCGATACAATTACGAATTGTTGCGACTCGTGATTTGTTAAATAAAGCGACCCGGCATGGACTATTGAACGAACGCATTCATTCGCCTTATTCTCGCTTGGAATGCGCTGCTCATACTTGTAATAAATATTAAAATTGTTAAAATTAAACAAGTGAAAGTCTATCGTATACATAGGTACGTGTCGCACGCATGGCCTACTATACAAACTATTTCAGTTTAAGATGAAAACATTTTTATAAAAATCTACCATTTCCAAGTTTCTAAATTGATTTCCTATTACAATGCGCCTTCCAAGACTTTTTTGAATTTTTTGTATATTAATCTACGTAATAAAATTATTATACACAAAATTATTATTATTTTTTTAAACTTTTATTAAGCATGATAAAAATATTTAAACTTTCGAAACAAACGAATATGACGTAGTTGCATCTTAGCTTAAAGAGAGACAGATAAGACGGAGATAACACGTAACTTCACGTAACGTGTGTCTTTGTCAGTAGAATCCTCCGACAAAACATAACTAGACGGATAACAACGGTGTTTGTTGTGAAGCAGAAAGGGATAGAATAACTGGTGGGTGAGGCGGGTGCGCGGTAAGGAGCAACTTGCATAACATCAAAGTGTACTCGCTCCTTGCCGCGCACCCGGTGGTCCGAAAAGTTATTCCATCTCTTTCTGCTTCACACACTGCATTGACTTGAACACTGCATAATTCATCTAGTATTATACGTCATTGGTAGAATCGTAGAATGCTGAATGCTTATTTCTTCTTCGTCTTCCTCTCAGTAAAATTGAGCACCGACAAACGTTTCAGACAAAGCTCTGTGATTGGCTTAATGCAACTACGTAATTGCAATATGGCAGTGCGAAATTTAAATGAGCGTTTTAAATTATTCAACTTTAACTTTCATATTTCAGCAATAAAGATATCATTTATGGTATGATTTTATATTATATTAAATAAGAATTTATTTTAATAAATATATATTAAAAAGCTCTACCACTTGAATCCCCCCATTCTAATAAGTATCTGTTTGAGCATTTATCTAGCAACCTGTTGCCGCTAGAGGTTTAATTATATCATATTAATTTGCACATAAATTCTTTGTTAATTTTTCCGAGCAAGATCGTAAAACTGATATTAAAGTCAATTGACCATATCATGTTATATTTAATGTACTATTTGCTTCAATTTCCTTCCGTGCAGTATTTATATCTAAAGTTCAGAGTTGTTTTTTAAAAAGTGATTTTATTGGGTTGTATGTAGCGAGCAAAATGTAAAACGAGAGACTATAATTTTCATATAATAGTTTCTCGTTCCAATCCAATAAAGATCTCTAGAAAAATACTTCTGTGAAGTTCAATTCGTTTTAATAGCTTATTAGAAAATTGCACGATACTATTCTCTCCGTAATTATCGCACAAGTCCGTAAAAATTCCTCGTGTTTTTTTGCGTAGGCGTTGAGAAATGTACTCATTGTTCTTGCAATTATATTCGCATTACAATATATGTAAATTATTCTGCAAAGTGTAGAACTACATACTTAATACAAGACCGTACGTACATATTCTCTGTATATTATATATAAATTGTAATTGTAGACATTATCATTTAATTTAACTTTGTATGAGAATGCGTTCTCATACGCTCAATGAAATTTTCAGATTTTAACTTTCACTATTGAATTTGATAATGCTGCAGATAATACGACAGACTACGTGTTTGTTTTTTAAATCATTTTATCTTTATTCGCAACTATATTCACGGTATTTTTACTTAGAAATTCTTCAAGTCAGTAGGGTTAATTTAACTACGCAATTTTATTAGATTAGTTATTATTTAGTTGTCATTGAAATGGATGTATATATCTCAATTATTTAATAAGTTTATGCGGTGCTATCATCGAATTAGTCTCTTGTTTTTCGACAGCTGTGGTAGTGGTTCTTAAGGTAGTACTAGCGTGAAATTTTTTTTTGCAGATCTGAATGAAATTTGACGCACGTAAACATTGGATAGTCATACGTATCCTGTTAAAATATGAAACACATTCATCGTCTGTGAACAAATATATTCGCTTGTAAAGTTGAGTTCTTATACACGGGGCTTATGGCGATCATCACTCAGAATCGCACATATTTGGTTTGTGTACCTCTAAAATTTTGCAGTTTCATTTGAAAAACTAGTATGATGTTCTAGAACTATCCATGTATATTGTATCAGAAGGAGACAGTTTTTTATCGTTTAGTAATGGATATATAGCCATGCAAAGCCTTGTTTTTAACGAAAAATTAAGAATCCCAATTTATAATAACAACACCACACGGTGGTAGGTATTTGAAAATTCACTAGACCAACAACCTGTTAACAATTCATAATATTCAAATCATAATAGGTATAAAACACTTATTTCATTCAATTTTTATATTTTTTTGAGCGTCAGTTTCGCCAGTCGACAACCGATTACACTAGTACTACCTTAAGATAATTTAAAGGGGCATTGAGTTACTAAATAAAGTTGGTTTGCAACGGAGCAGAGGTAATAATGCAGCGAGCAACTTTGGGTTGCAATAGCCTTGACAGATAGAAGTATTTAGGAATGTTTTACAGTAAATAAACGCTGTTTACTTCGCAACATAACTTGATCATTTGATATACTTTTTCTGGTTTCTAATTTATTTTAAAGAAATTACTATATATTCAAATTGTGGATTATTTAGTTCTCTGTATCTGTTATTTAAACAAATTTGATGGATGCGACATCAGGTTACTAAACTGCTAATGTTTTTAGCTAACGTTTTTCTTAAAATGAGTTAAAATAAGTTAGCCAGATATTTTAAAAACAAATATACCGTATGCCCCAATTAATTAGAGACATCGTAGGCGATTCAAATGCAAAATTATTATTATTATTAGTATTATTTTGCTATTAATAAGACCAGTAAATAATTATGGTACCAAATTACAAATGACAATATTAGTTCTAACTCAAAACATTATTACTTTATTTTAATGTTACAAATTAGAGAAATTAATTGAAATATGCCGTGAAAATCTGCTACTGTTTCCTAAATAAATAAATAAAATAAATATATCATCATGCCTTTTACCTATTACTGGGTGTGGCACTCTGCTGACGCAGATCTCGGTAAGTGATATATTTTGCGCGTGAAGTGCGGTTACCAATCGTCAAATCACGGCCCCCAAAGATGTTAGTGGTGGAGGAGCCACAGGGGTAGTTTTTGAAAGTATGAAAATTGTTTGTCGTCTGTGGGAATCGAACCAGAGTTCTCAGGATCTACAGACCGACTTCATACCACTGAGCTAGCCACCCCATAATTTACTGCTTAAAATAAAATAAATAAATATATCATCACGCCTTTTATCCATTACTGGATGTGGCACTCTGCCGAAGCAGATCTCGGTAAGTGATATATTTATGCGCGTGAAGTGCAGTTACCAGCCGTCAAATCACAGCCCTTAAAGATGTTAGCGGAGGAGGAGCCAAAGGGGTAATTTATAAATAAATAAATATAAATATATCATCACGCCTTCTACCCATTACAGGGTGTGGCACTCTGCCGAAGCAGATCTCGGTAAGTGATATATTTTGCGCGTGAAGTGCGATTATCAGTCGTCAAATCACGGCCCCCAAAGATGTTAGTGGTGGAGGAGCCACAGGGTAGTTTTTGAAATTATGAAAACTGTCGCCTGTGGGAATCGAACCCGGGTTCTCAAGATCCACAAGCCGACTTCATACCACTGAGCTAGAATTTATTGAAATGTGGTGAAAATTGTTTCTCGGCAGTGGGAATCGAACCGAGGTTCTGAAATCCGCAGTCCGACTCGATACCACTGAGCCATCTATCCTATTTTACCTCTCCATATATTTGATTAACCTCTAGCATGATTTTGTTTGATATAAGAATAATGTCTGACGTAGCATTGCTGGTCTCGCAGAACCCCAGCATCGTGCAGCAGCTTTTACTGCAAAGTTTGCGTTCTGCGTTCACATGAAGACCGACGGAAAGTCGTAATTTCTAGCGTTTTATTATAACGGCTTGGGCAGCATTCCACACAGCCTGATAATTTTTTTACTTTATCGCTCGCCTAACGATGATTAATCTCTATGGCATTTTCTATACATCGTTGTGATTTAATTGTCTATATATGGTTTCGGTATCCATACAACTTATTCATTCAACTATTTATTCTTTCTATTTTAATTATTATTCTAGGGCTTTATTCAGTACTGGATTATGCCTTTGGCGAGCCCTAGGTAAAATTTAGTTATATACAGGGAGTTTGCGAATTCAAACAACAGATTGTTTGAAGGTGGAAGATAAACATACTAAGAATTTTCTATCAATCAATTATACATACATACATCACGCTAAATTCCATAAAATGAGGTAGCACGAACCGTAAAATATTTCAAAAAATATTCACTTATTAGACTCATCAAATAATCAGTCCTTGTCAAACAATCTCGTGCTGGGCTGCATGAAAATTTTATAGATTCATTAGCAATTAACGATTCAATAAGTTTTAGAAAATCGCTATTGAAACTGTTAATAAGTAAACAATTCTTTAACTAAAGAGCTTTTTATTTTTTTCTTACAACCCAGGATCAATCTAACACACCACCCTCGCTTCAACAACATTCTTAATTTTCATTCAAATTTCGTCGACCTGTTTCATATGCTCAAAACATCTCAAATTACTCAAGCTCACGAATCAATAAAAATTAGAAAAGAAGAGAGCGATTTGAAAGAAAATTTCATACACTGTATTGTAAGAATTGAAAATGAAACAAAAATATAAGAAAGGAAGGGAGTGTCGCTTCTGCTCTTGCTTTTAAAAGTGAATTCTACACAATTCTATATAATAATAATGATAAAAAATCAATAGTAAATATGTCATTTAATATAAATATAAATAAATATATCATGCCTTTTACCCATTACTGGGTGTAGCACTCTGCCAAAGCAGATCTCAGTAAGTGATAGATTTATGCGCATGAAATGCGGTTATCAGCTGGCATATCACGGCCCCCAAAGACGTTAGTGTTGGGGGAGCCACAAGGGTAATTTTTATTTAAATTGGTGAAAATGTTTTGTCGGCTTTGGGGATCGAACCAGGGTTCTTTGGATCCACAGCCCGACTTGCTACCACTGTGTCATTACCCCATCTGTCATTTAATGATAGTATATTACGTACCATGAACTGTAAGTGACAGTTTTTAGGTTAAGAATGTAGTTTGGAAAATCGAGGCCCGAAGGGTTGAGATTTCCTAAATATTCGCGAGCTAAAAAATCACTTACAGTTCGAGGTTAGTAAGCTATTGTTTACAATACTTGCACAAATAGATGGAAAAGAAAAATAGGTTTCAAAATTTATAGCTGTCAAATTGTTGTCAAAATAAACAGGACCTTAATATGTAATATTTACTTACTGTGCACGGTGGATAGTAAGTAAATATTACAATCGTGATGGGATGGCTAGCACAGTGGTATGAAGTCGGCCTGTGGATCCTGAGGTCCCTGGTTCGATTCCCACAAGCGACAAATTTTCATAATTTGAAAAAGCTATCCCTGTGGCTCCTCCACCACTAACATGTTTGGGGGCCGTGATTTGACGACTGGTAACCGCACTTCACGCGCAAAATATATCACTTACCGAGATCTGCTTAGCAGAGTGCCACACCCAGTAATGGGTAGAAGGCGTGATGATATATTTATTTATTTATTTTTACAATCGTGATATAACTGTGCAATAAAAGTTGCACTTGCTGTGTTTAAATTTTGTCATTAAGGTAAGTTACAGTACAAGTATTGTAAAAAAATATTTACTGTGTACTTTAAAATACTGAAATCTCATGAAATTTTATGAAACAGGTAGACACGTTGTCAAGTTCTTTTCAAACTACTATATTTTGTTAGATGTAATAGGCAAGCTAATCTATATTTATATATTATTATTATGTTACGACAGTGACGTAATCTATGAATAATTTCTTAAGTGTAGCACATTAATAACATTCAAATTTTTCTTGCAAACTGAAAACAAAAGATAATCCTTGAATCCAAGGAGGCTATTTAAAAAAAGTTGATGTTAGTATGTCAACTGTTTCGTAAACGGGGTTATTTCATCCAATAAACAAATGACGATCATTCAATATGATCTTGTCGGAAGTGGGTGAAAACAAATGCCGGTGACATTCACAAGCAACGGCATTTCATAATTTACAACCCGCATGAAATTTTAGCGACATGGTAATTGTCAGGCACGCCACATTCAGCTTCAGCGCAATCTGTAGAAATTAATCTTGCAGACAAGGGGAATTTGTCATTATTTTGTTTTTATTTTTTTATGGACATGTTTCCACTTAACCGTGCCACCAAATTTGGATACGCGTTAAGTAATGCTCAACATTTTTCGAGACATTTTTAATGTTCTTTCTCTCTGATATATTTCTTCACTCTCAAAATAAATAATAAATGAATAAAAATATTTTTTATTTTACTTTCGTAATGATTATATACTAGCTTCTTGATATAATCGATAGTTTTGTTTTTACCATACGTATAATAAAAATGAATAAAATAAATATATCATCACGTCTTTTACCCATTACTGTGTGTGGCATTCTACCTCTCGCTAAGTGATACATTTAAGCGCTTGAAGTGCAATTTCTAGTTGTCAAATTACGGCCCCAAAGATGTCAGTGGAGGGGGACTCAGAAGTAGTTTTAATGCGGCGAAAATTAATTAATACTAGATTGGTTCATTAGTAAATAAAATAAAAAAAATATATCATCACGCCTTCTACCCATTACTGGGTGTGGCACTCTGCCGAAGCAGATCTCGGTAAGTGATATATTTTGCCCGTGAAGTGCGCTTACCAGTCGTCAAATCACGTCCCCCAAAGGTGTTAGTGGTGGAGGAGCCACAGGGGTGGTTTTTGAAATTATGAAAATTGTTTGTCGCCTGTGGGAATCGAACCAGGGTTCTCAGGATCCACAGGCCGACTTCATACCACTGAGCTAGCCACCCCATAAATAAATATATCATGACGCCTTTTACCCATTACTGGGTGTGGAACTCGGCCGAAGCAGATTTCGGTAAGTGATATATTTATGCTCGTGAAGTGCAGTTACCAGCCGTTAAGTCACGGCCCCCAAAAATGTTAGTTGTGAAAGAGCTACAGGAGTAATTTTTTAAATTGGTGAAAATGTTTGTCGGCTGTGGGGATCGAACCAGGGTTCATAGGATCCACAGGCCGACTCGGTACCACTGAGCCATTACCCCATTAGTAACTTTTCGAATTGTATATTTTTCATTGGGGTTGGTGTGGCTATGGATTTGAGAACCTCGGTTCGATTCCCACAACTGACAATTAATTTTCAACACATTAGAATTACTTCTGTGGCTCCTCCTCCACTAACATCTTTGATGGCCGTGATTTGACGACTGGTAACCGCACTTCACACGCATAAATATATCAGTTCTGCTTCGGCAGAATACCACACTCATTGATGGGTAAAAATCATGATATATTTATATTATTTTGTATATTTCAATTTTTCTCTCAAATCTTTGATCATCAATAACGGATCCTTTTCTTTCTTCGGCACTTTCTGCCTCATCTTCACCAAATTTCTTTCTATATACTCACCATCTCTCAACTCATTCACCCAAGTCAATCACAGTGTACACTACGTAACCGTTGCTGGTCTGCTTTGGTCGCCCCGTTTATTTAGCGTATATGGTCAGAGCAAGCTCTGGTTCTTCGTGGGCAGAGCGTGCACCTGCCGCAAATCTTCTGTCTCTCTCACACACCCTCTGCCCCCCCTGTCTCCCCCTCGATGTGGTAGTGAGAGTGGCAGTGTCTTCTTTTCATTCAAGAATCTGCAATGTTTTTGACGTTGGCGATTTGCTGGTTGTAGTCAATTGATGCTTTCAAGGACAAGATTTTTTTTTGGGCTTTTTTTTACATGGTTATTTTAGTTATTTGCATGTGTAATTTGGTATCTACTAAGAATAGTAACCATTTTAATTGTTTGTTTAGCGCATGAACGAAAATTTTCGCTGAGGAATACATGATTAAAGATTAAAAAAAAATAAAAATTGGTGTAGGAGGCCATTTTTGTAGGGAAATAAAAATATGTAGTTTATAAATAGCTAATATCTTGTACGTCATAAATGACTTATCTCTCCTGAATATAAAAATAGTTTATATTCATAGTTTAAACTCCACGAAAGTGAAACAAAAATATGTAATAATTTTGTGTAACACGAATCACATGAAATAGTTGAAGTGTGACGCAGAGGAGATAGAATTTCAACCCAGATGAATTTATGCATTCCAATGTTGCTAATCACTCATAAACAAGAAAAATAAGCTCCACGAGCAATCATGCTTCAATTGCATCGCACAAATTCAAACAAAATAACATCACGTCATTGTTGAATCATCAATTGTTATATCGTGTAAACCGGACTTTAGAACTGAAATTGCATTCCATATTCGTTTATTTAAATCCATTGATGGAATGCGAGATTTCTCTTTTCTGAATAAATGTTATAATTTTTATATGTAGTTTTTATTATTCCGTTTTGATTTATCAATTATAAATAAGACAGAAACGCTCTAATTCATGTTTTATGTACAAGTGAAACTTCAAACATTCTGAGCATAGTTTGTACATCCTGTTTTTATTTTTACTGCAAATACTAAATGTTAAAGTTGAATACATACATATATACATAGCTACTTTCAGCAGAATAAAATTAAATGTGAATAATTTGAAATTATACAAATTTTTACATGAGTAAATTAATTAAAGTAGTCGGTTTCATAAGTGAAAAGCAGACTGTAAGGGGATGGGTGTCGGGTTCGCGAACATCAGGTGCCGTTGTCACACCATCAACAACAAGGAACTGACAATTGCATCTGTTTGATAAAATTATCAGTAATAATAGGATGCGGGCACTCACGTGACACTGTGACATCTGTTTCGGGAAAGATCACTGCGCCACCTACAAAATGAACTATTTTTTGGGACGAGATTTGAAAAGAACCAATAGAATGCGGGCACTCATGTGACACTGTGACAGTCGTTCCGGAAAAGATCACTGCGCCACCTACAAGATGAACTATTTTTTGGGACGAGATTTGAAAAGAACCGGTTCTTTTCAAATCTCGTCCCAAAAAATAGTTCATTTTGTAGGTGACGCAGTGATCTTTCCCGAAACAGCTGTTCAGTGTCACGTGGGTGCCCCCATCCTATATAACAAGAGAGTGAGAATAAATTGAAAATAATTTGACAGATCTTTCGAAAACTTGTTGCCAGGCAATAGTCACGAAAGCCCGTAGGGCATGAGTGGCTATTGCCAAATGGCAACAAGTTTGAGAAAGATACTGGAGAATTATTTTCTAATTTATCCACCTCTCGAGTTATATTTAATTAGATTATTTTTTGACTTAGCTGTTGAGGTCGATTCGTCCAATTTAAAAGATTTTGAACTGGGTCCATATCGATTGATTACTTATTAATATATTCTGTGAAGTTGTTTTCCAAAATTTGTTGGTGTATTTCTGTACCTGAAATGGATCTAAATCGATTTTTTTGCACACATTTTTACTTGACGCGTTGACAGTTTTAAATAATTATTTAACAACTACCTATCATTTGTTACAAACAAAAGCACCTACAGAGATTATTCCCGGGAATAATCACAAGAGCTTTATTCGCAGTATAATAATGACAGGATTGGTTAAAACGCAGACACGTGACATACAATGAAGCATTTCATTGGTTTTGAGAAACGTCAAAAAATTATCTAAGAAACTTTTTAGAAAGAAGAAGTCTAAAAAATAAAATAAATATAAATATATCATTACGTCTTCCACCCATTACTGGGTGTAGCAGTCTGCCGAAGCAGATTTCGGTAAGTGATATATTTTGCGCGTGAAGTACGGTTACCAGCCGTTAAATCACGGCCTCCAAAGATGTTAGTGGTGGGGGAGTCACAGGGGTAGTTTAGAAATGGTGAAAATAGTTTGTCGCCTGTGGGAATCGAACCAGGGTTCTCAGGATCCACAGGCCGACTTCATACCACTAAGTTAGCCAAGTCTAAAAAAGTTTGATGAATATCTGTGCTTTTGGAGGGTGAACCACAAGGGTAGATTTAGTCTTGTAAAAATTGTTTGTCAACTGTGGGAGTAAATAGTTTTAATACCAATAACTTCAGTCCGGAATAAAAACCAAGTTTTTAGTTAAAATTTAATCTTCTTGATGAATCTACTCGAGAAGTGGTCGAGTCAAATTTCTTGTATTTTCGTCAAAACCCCCGTGCGCATCCGGTACCACGGGATCACTTACAGCTTACATCTCTTACAAGAAAAGAATCAGTTACACTTGATCAGAATCAGTGAACATAAAACGTCGCAAAACAAAAGCCAACGTCAGCAATGAATCGCCTGCGGACATTTGAAATTTATACCCTCGTGCGGTTTCCACGACAACGGGAAAACAAAACAAAACCGCATGGAGCCTGGATATAAACAAAACAAAAGAGTTATGTGCGCGTGCGCTTGCGATTTCGGTTTTTATCTCAGTGAACGTTGCTCAATGGACGTGATCCGTGATCGAAAAGTTGAATAAACCAATAAACGTGATCGGCAGATGTTGAGTACCAAACGCGGCAGTCATGGTGCTCTTGCCAGCCAAGAAGTTGTTTTACTGTGTTTGGACTGTATGCGATTTCAACAAAATAAGATTTCTGTTATTCTTGCTTCCCTGCATCTCTTTTTAAAGAAAAAGATTAAAATAAAAGTTAAAAATTACCATATTCTAATATTTTTACTGCAAATACAGTGGTATTGTGTCGGCGTGTGGATCCTATGAATCCTGGTTCGATCCCCAAAGCCGACAAACATTTTCAGCAATTTAAAAAATTACCCCTGTGGCTCCTCCAGCACTAACATCTTTGGGGGCTGTGATTTGACGACTGGTAACCGTACTTCACGCGCATAAATATATCACTTACCAAGATCTGCTTCGGCAGAGTGCCACACCCAGTAATGGATAAAAGGCGTGATGATATATTTATTTATTATTTTAATAATTATATCATCACGCGTTTTACCCATTACTGGATGTGCCACTTTATCGTAACAGATCTTGGTAAATGATATATTTATGTGCGTGAAGTACGGTTATCATCTGTCAAATCACGGCCTCCAAGGATGTCAGTGGAGGGGAAGATGCAAGGCTGGTGAAAATTGTTTGTCGGCTGTGGGAATCGAACCGGGGTTCTCAAATTCACAGCCCGACTTTATACCACTCAGCCACCTACTCCATCACTCTGTATAATATGTAATACAGTATTTAAAAAAAATTATATATATATATATATATATATATATATATATATATATATATATATATATATATATATATATATATATCATCACGCCTTCTACCCATTACTGGATGTGGCACTCTGCCGAAGCAGATCTCGGTAAGTGATATATTTTGCGCGTGAAGTGCGGTTACCAATCGCCAAATCACGGCCTCCAAAGATGTTAATGGTGGAGGAGCCAGAGGGGTAGTTTTTGAAATTATGAAAATTGTTTGTCGCCTGTGGGAATCGAACTAGGGTTCTCAGGATCCACAGGCCGACTTCATACCATTGAGCTAGCCATCCCATTAATATTAATAATGGAGTCGATAATTTGGAGCCCGTGAAAATATGAGTCCCTAACATTTGTATATTTTGTCTATAGATGGCTCTGACTTTAACAGTAACAAAGTAAGTCACTTTCATTTGTTTCAAATACCGAAATAAGCAGTATAACTTGTTTAAAAGTTACAAAAACGAATCCAATTTTTATTTAAACCTCGCTAAATCCGTACCTGAATTATTTTAATTTATAACGCGAACCAAAAAAAAAAATGAATGTATAGTGAGAAGTTGGTTGTGTGGGTTACCCTAATTGCGTGTTCTGTTGGCTGCATTGTATGCAAATAAATCATGGAATGCACCTTATGATTATTGCTTCAAATCCACACGCATGCGAGTGCGCATTCCGACATGTGCCCGTGCGTGAACACAACTCGATGATTTACATTTCAAAATATGTCCGATCTTCATGTTGCTCGAAGCTGCAGCTGCTATTGTCTTACCTGCAGGCCCGTGTTGAGTTTTTTTTTGTTTATTTGGGTTTGGCACACCTGTTTTGGGATTTATACCTGGTTGTCTGAAATTCTAATTTGAAGTTTTGTAGGTTTTTGTTTTGGAATTCCATGGCTATTTGTTTCAGTTGTTTCTTTTCAAAGCTTGTTTTGAATTTTACAGTATTAATTGTTGTTTTATTATGTAGTAATAACTATTGAAATGAAAATATTAAATAACTATTTGATGATTTCATTCGTTGTTAATTTATACGCGAACTCTGAACAATATAATTGCTACACAAATAAAAATTGACATACAATATTCAATTACTTGCAGTTGTAGCTCAGTGGGTAGAAGAAGCAAAATTTCGGGGTTTCGAATCTCACTAACTTATAATAAAATATGACTGAATGGTGGTGCCAATTCGAATTAAGTTTGTATTATGCAGAATAGTAAATAAATAAATTTCTAAAATAAATAAATAAATATATCATCACGCCTTCTACCCATTACTGGGTGTGGCACTCTGCCGAAGCAGATCTCGGTAAGTGATATATTTTGCGCGTGAAGTGCGGTTACTAGTCGTCAAATCACGGTCCCCAAAGATGTTAGTGGTGGAGGAGCCACAGGAGTAGTTTTTGAAATTATGAAAATTGTTTGTCGCCTGTGGGAATCGAACCAGGGTTCTCAGGATCCACAGGCCGACTTCATATCACTGAGCTAGTCACCCCATAAATAAATTTCTAGATGTTATATTTACTCTTCCATCAAACGACATGATGTCCTAAAAAACGAAACAAATTCTTAGAATTTTTTGACTGATTTCTGTTCTCTAATTTTTATGCAAAATAATCTACTGCCTTTATTAACAGGAACATGAACCAAAATATATTTTATGCACAACCGAGCCGAAATTCATATGTTTTAACTCTAAAAAGCGGGCTTAAACAATTCTTTTTGGCCCTAGGGCTAGAAAAAAATATTTCCTATGGATACATAAATAAAATAAAAATTATTGTTTATTGTGAATTATTTTACAAAATGTGATTTTGACATATAACCTATGTACATATTTTAATCTTTTGAATATATAATTAAATGTTATTTTGTTGTGCATAAAATATTATATGTACCACGGGTGAAATTTGCGTTTCTCACTCTGCGCCTCGTGCTAATAATCATACCACGGACCAGAAACGCATGTTTTCACCCTTGATACATAATTAACTATTTTCACAATCCTGTCAGAAAAAGAAATTTTTATTATGACAGAAAGAAGTCTTTTCTACATTTATTTTATGTCTAGGAAGTAAGTAATTGCCGCTTACTCGTGTAGAAAGTTCTTCTTTCAATATCTGTGCGGAAAGTGAATTTTTCTGATGGGGTAAGTCATCGTATCCATGGATACGTGAATCTATCAATGTTTTAAGTAAATTGAAAGATATAGAAACTGTCAAAAATTATTTAATTTGTTGTACCAACAAAATTTAAATTTTAAACTTAATTTAATAAATAAAAACATGCATACATACATATATTCACGCTATATCCCAACAAATGGGGTAGCACGAACCCTAAAATCACTCGTAAAACAATCAGCCCTCGTCAAACATTTTCATCCTCAATTCAACCACATTCATAGATCACTGCATATAAACTCATTCATTTATTACACTCGAAATCATTATCACATAACAAACCTTCAATCACATCATTCCTGTTCATTTATCATTCATTTTCTTTCTTCAACGTACATAACATATGCATAAAACATCTCAAATTACTCCTAACAACGAATCTACAAGATTAGAAAAGATGAAAGCTATAGCCTGCACTTGTATATGAAAGAAAAGTCCACACAATGCAGTAACTGAAAATGAAACAAAAAGATAAGAAAGGGAGGGAGCGTCACCCTGTGCTTGTTTTTCAAAGTGAATTTTACACAATTGCTGTTAAACACTCTACGTAAAAACTGAAAACGAATTAAAAGCTAAGAAATGAAGGGAGTGTCGCCCTGTGCTTGTTTTTGAAAGTGAATTCCACACAATTGCAGTTAAACACTCAATGCAAGATCAGAAAACGAATAAAAAAGATAAGAAACGAAGCAAGTGTCGTCCACATCGAATTATTCCACATGACATGTATCTTTGATTTGCTTTTGTTAATAAACCAAGTTTTGTTTGTGCATCTGATCATTTTAGTGTGACATCTAAACGAAAATATGGCAGTTTGTATGTCGTGAATTTAATAAGAGCAAGTAGTAGGAGTTGGCGTATGAATCGTCATGAAATATGATGAAAGTAAATGTAAACCAATTGTGAAGTCGTGCTTCGAACAATAGTGTTAAGTGTATTAAAATTGTAAAGAAGTATGTCAAATTTGCATATCAAATTGTTTGACTATTGCTTTCAAACGACAGAATAATCAAACTAAAATGGGGACGTTCCATTTTCATTTGTTTTGTTTACCGACAAATCATTTTAAAATGTACAACTCTATCACTCAGAAATTGGTTTACATGTGCGTAAATCCGCTTCCGTCATAATATTTGTCAATTACTGTATTTTTCCTTTCTTCCACATTCCTTATTGGAAACGTCAGAAAAACCGAAACTTATCTTTATTTATCTTCTAGTATTTTTCATCGTTAATTGCATTTCTTACTAATTACGCAAATGAAAATCGTATGATCTTAGAGTAAATGAAGTTATCTTGTGTGTGTGTTTATATTTTATGATGTGCTCCTGGTAGATAAATTAGTATTTTAGTACGTGCAGGGCATGCACTTATAAAGAATGATACTAAAATTAATCTATTTTTAGAGTCTTATGGTTTTAATTTCTAAATACGTCAACTGATTATCAAGTTTTTATGTTGATATTTGATTGTGAATAAAGAAGTAGTTTTGGATGTACGTAGACAGACAATTAAGTTCACGGACTCACTTTCATTATTAACAGATTTCTTGTGCTTCCATTGGATTTATTTCTCTTGGGATACTATATTAATATTTCAGCCTCGTTTTCATCATTCAAAATAGATCTGTTATGACTATGGAATATGAAGTGGAATGTGGTCCCTTTTGCGTCAAAATGTGCTCTAGTATTTTTCAAGTTTACGACTACTTAACTCAAAATCTAGTAGAGGTATTTAAATTTAGTAAAAAGTATTGTATTCCTCATAGATTTGTTAGTACATAAACCAATTTTTATCTCATTTAAATAATGGATAAGTTTATAATTCGCAAAAATCGAAAAGGTCAAATTTGTATTTTTAAGCTTCAACTTTTCGAAGCCTATATCTCAAAAACTAAACGAGATATGAAGATGTGCTCAATGGCATTGAATTTTTCGTGCTCTAATTGACTGAGAAACAAATTTTCAACAATTTTAAAATTAAAAAAATTTTCACTAAATTTTTCCCATAAAACAGTTTTTGACCAATATTTCAAGAACTAGAAGACATATGCACTTGGGGATTTGACCACTGGATTCAGCGGGTCGAAATACAGATGTATGTAAATTTTCGTTACAATATTCCTATGAAAAAGACTTTCAGAGCAAAGAGTCCGAAATTGGCCTAAAATCAAAAAAAATCCAAGGGGTACCCCTTAAGAAATTTTCAAAAAATCAAATACGCTTAAAAAATATTTATAAGTCAATTCGGACACGAGGAATTCAATGTCGTTGAGCGCATTTTCGTATCTTGCTTAGTTTTTGACATACAGCCCTCGGAAAAGTAGAATTAAAAAAAATATATATCTTATTAGATTTTATACATTCACGAGGCTATATCTCGAAAACTAAATGAGATATGAAGATACGCTCAACGGCATTGATTTTCTCGTGTTTCAATTGACTTATAAACAAATTTTCAACAATTTTTATATTTCAAAATTTGTTAACCAAAATTTTTCCATGTAACAGTTTTTGACCAATATTTCAAAAACTAGAAGACATACGCACTTGGGAATTTGACCACTGGATTCAGCGGATCGAAATACATATGTATGTAAATTTTCATTACAATATTCGTACGAGAAAGGATTTTAGTACAAGAAGTCCGAAATAGGCCTAAAATCAAAAAAATCCAAGGGGTACCCCTTAAGAAATTTTCAAAAAATTAAATTGCTTGTAAATATACTTGTAAGTGAATTCGAGGACGAGGAATTCAATGCTGTTGAGCGCATTTTCATATCTCGTTTAGTTTTTAAGATATAGCCCCCAGAAAAATCAAATTTTCCAAAAAAAATTACCTCAGATACTTTCCCAAGGCTATATCTCAAAAACTAAACGAAATATAAAGATAGGCCCGAAATATTTTCATCTCACTGAAATAATAATATACGCCGATATAGATCACTATACTAAATATATACACATTTTTTATTATCTTCTTGACAACTGTTTTTGAGAAATTTAATCGAAAATTGGAAATAATTTCCCTCTACTATTTAAATAAATAAATAAATATATCATCACGCCTTCTACCCATTACTGGGTGTAGCACTCTGCCGAAGCAGATTTCGGTAAGTGATATATTTTATGCGTGAAGTGCGGTTACCAGTCGTCAAATCACGGCCCCCAAAGATGTTAGTGGTGGAGGAGCCACAGGGGTAGTTTTTGAAATTATGAAAATTGTTTGTTGCCTGTGGGAATCGAACCAGGGTTCTCAGGCTCCACAGGCCGACTTCATTCCACTGAGATAGCCACCCCATACTATTTACATACATATAAATGTAATTTTTTCTATTTTGTTCAATATTTTCAATCTTTATCTTCAAAAATATGTTGAATACAAAATATGTGTCATTAATAATAACAATAACATTTTGTTTCAAAAAGATCAGTGTTCTGTTACTAACTTCAAGCACCCTATTAGACGTATGATTCATCTTATTGTTTGATTCAAATTTTATTTGATAAAGACGTGTAGCTTAAATAAATATATTCTCTTGACTATCATACAATAATATATTTATCCAAATGTATTTTTTTTTTTTAAATAGATACAACTGCAGATAAATTATAATGGCATGTGGCATATACAATTGTTCTTTTTGTAGTACTATTTTTATATTTTGTTTGCTACTGCTGATACAAACAAAAGATAAGCAATAGTACAAGTAATTAATTATTATTTGTGAACGCAATGTACCATAGGTCAAAAATATTCATGTTAATTTTTTATCACTCGGTGAATGTCCGAATTAAATTAAATTATCGATTGAGTAATGAACATATAATTTTAATTTTATTGATTTGGTCAGTCAAGCATGAAAAAAATATGAATATGCATTAGGTTTATAATGGATTTAAGCTAATTAAGTGTAGAAATATTTTGATTTAAATAATGAAAAGTACGTAATGACTATTTCCTTTCGCACTTATTATTATATTATTATATGGGGTAATGGTACAGTGGTTATCGTGTCGGTCTGTGGATCCAAAGAACCCTGGTTCGATCCCCACAGCCGACAAAACATTTTCACCAATTTAAAATTACCCGTGTGGCTTCCCCACCACTAACATCTTTGGGAGCCGTGATTTGACGACTGGTAACCGCACTTCACGCGCAGAATATATCACTTACCGAGATCTGCTTCGGCAGAGTGCCACACCCAGTAATGGGTAGAAGGCGTGATGATATATTTATTTTATTTT
The DNA here is from genome assembly GCA_911728475.2 of Pterostichus madidus. Lineage (NCBI taxonomy): Eukaryota > Metazoa > Arthropoda > Insecta > Coleoptera > Carabidae > Pterostichus > Pterostichus madidus. The sequence continues at coordinate 32,383,277 of OU452312.1, forward strand.
AGTATGTATTTTTGAGCATAATAAAAAATATAGCTGTTACAATTGCGATTAAAGTGCTGGGTGCATTTTAAATGAATGAATAAATGAAATATAAATATATTATCACGCCTTTTACCCATTACTAGGTATGGTACTCTGCCGAAGCAGATCTCGGTGATCAAATTAAAGCCCCCAAAGATGTTAGTGGTGGGGGAGCCACAGGGGTAATTTTAAATTGGTGAAAATGTTTTGTTGGCTTTGGGGATCGAACCAGAATTCTTTGGATACACAGGCCGACTTGATAACCACTGAGCCATTACCCCATAATCACTTATTTAAAATGCAAATCAATAGAAAAATGAGGCAATCTGATTGGTTGAATTTATAATAAATTAAATAATCTGTTTTATCCACTTGTAAAGGATTCAGTTCCTGTTGTACAGAGTAGTAAACAAATGAAGTCCGTCTGCAACCCTCAGCGCACGCTGTTAAAATCAAGAAGTTTAATTAGTTCATAAGCGGTAGAAAATGTCTTTTATTTTCACCCAGTTGAATGAGACACCGTTATTTCAACTTTTTCAATAATAAAAGACTGTTTTTCAGGAATGTTTTCTTTACTATGGATACGTCATCGTTTTTTGTGGTCCTAGGACCAAAAATATCATTTTTACTAGATTTGTCATGATGATATGGGATAGCTAGCACAATGTATCAAGTCGGCCTGTGAATCCTGAGAACTCTGGGTCGATTCCCACAGGCGACAAATAATTTTCACCATTTTAAAACAACCTCTGTGGCTCCCCCACCATTAACATATTTGGGAGCCGTGGTAACTGCACTTCACGCGCAAAATATATCACTTACCGAGATCTGTTTCGGCAGATTGCCAAACCCAGTAATGGGTAGAAGGCGTGATGTTATATTTATATTATATTGTCAGATGATAAAAATAATGTTGTCAATTTGTTTCATTTTAATTTAAGTAAATCTGCGAAATTTTCGAAATAAGTTTTAAAAAAAATATGTTTCAATCGAACTAAAAATACTATTTCGAGTCTTGTAATATTGTCAGACTCCGCTACGCGTCGTTCGACAATCTTTATGACTCGACCCGAAAACTTGTACTTTTAGTTCTAATGAAACAAATCACTAGTTTCACTAACTTGAAAGCTTCTAAATTACCACCCCAATGTATATGTTCATCATCTTGCCAAGCAAAGCACCATCCAACTTATTAACTTATTTTAATTTAACCAAGAAAAGGAAAAATCTCCCTTCAAAATGGAAAAATCTTAACCATGTAGCAAGTTACTAAAGCATAAAGCAAAGAATGTGTAAACAATAGATGGTGCTTTGGTCAGCAGCAGCAGCCACACGTGTGGTGGTGTCCGATATCGCAGGTGACCTCGGTCAAGGTCACGCGCGAGCTTTCAGCGCTATGACCCACTAATCTCACTGACCGCGCAAGGTCACACTTTGACATCATAAAAATACGAACATCTGACAGTGCTACGTCTCCCTCGAACAATCGACAAGAGATCACGATCACGTTTTGTTATTAATAGAATTCAGAACCAATTGAAATTCAAATGAGGATGACATCTGTACATAACTAAGAATACTGATTTGATATATTTTGACGGTTGGTATGACGTATGAGGAGCCTGTGGTGTTTTGTTTCCCTGACATGGCTAGCTGAGACTCTTATTTAGTTTTGATGTTCTGATGTTACATTCGTTGTGCATCCTGACTCCTTGGATCCTCCATGCAAGCTTCGACATACGTTACCTGCGCTAACACATGTCAACACTTTCAGGACCGGACTTTACTGTTTTTTCTTTTTGGTGAGAAGAATTTCAATCTTTTTTAGAACTATATTTAGATTTACAGCTGATATCGAATTGGCCTGTGGATCCTGAGAACCCTGGTTCGATTCCCACAATCGACAAACATTTTCACTACATTTTAAAATTATCCTTGTGGCTCCCCCACCACTAACATCTTTGAGAACCGTGATTTGGCGGCTGGTAACCATACTTTATGTGCATAAATATATCACTTACCGAGATCTGCTTCGGCAGAGTGCCACATCCAGTAATGGGTAAAAGGCGTGATGATATATTTCTTTATTTTTATATTAAAACAAATTATTTATTTTTCATTCTATCTAATATCTAGACTGGTTTATTCTACTTACTTTACCGCCACTAAAATGAAAAATGTAACATAAAGATCTTAGCATAATCAATAGATATTATACTCGGTTTTTGAACCAGGAGGAGTAATTTAAATTTTAACCGTTAAAACTGACGCTTCTGATTGGCTAGTGCTTCGCCCAGTTTACACTGTACATAGATTTTACATTTGATTTATTAGTCATAAGATTTGAGGTTATCTGTTTTCTTGTTGGTTTTTTGCATTTCTGTGACATTAACATAAATCAGTTCTCTTAAGAACTAATAATATACTGAGTGACAAATTAGAGTTTATAATGTCATTTGTATTTTAAAATAAATGCCATGAGACTTAATCAGTGCAGATGTGTAAGAAATTTTTGTATTTCGCGCGAACAAAAATCTAGTAACTTTCTTTGGTAACTTTCTATAGTGTAAATCTGACTTGTGCATTTACTCCTCCTGGTTAAAAAAACAGGGTATAATAACTTTACAGACGAGTTATTTTCCACTTTTTCGTAGCTTTTGTAAATGGATGATTAACAATTTATAACATTGTTAAATTTATTATCTCTGATCTATGATAGTGTGGGTGAGAAATTCGCGAGTACGTCCCTGTTGTCAGCATGTTCATGTCACTGGCTGTGTGTCCGTAGCAATCTTGATACTTTGCCAGTTGGCCTTCCTTGAATTCACCCGATGGCGGATTCTTTATAAAGAATGCAGTCAACGGAATGTTCGGCTTTGCATCTCGCACCACACACTAACAGATCAAGTTACCTACGCCAAGCGCTTTTTACACGGATCCTATCTACCGTCGACGATGTTGTCGTGAAGGATGAGCACTTTGATCCCGCAGGATTTAAATATCCTGAAGGTTACACGACCAACCGTGCTTCTATCAAATAAATATATCATCAAGTCTTTTACCCATTACTGAGTGTGGCACTCTGCCCTGGTATATCTCGCTGTATTAGTGCGATTTCCAGCCGTCAAATCATAGCCCCAAAGATGTTGGAGCCACAGGAGTAATTTAAATGTGGTGAAAATTGTTTGTCGCCTGAGGGAATCGAACCAAGGTTCTCAAAACTACAGGCCGACTCGATGCCACTGAGATATGTAAAAATATAAATATATCATCACGCCTTTTACCCATTACTGGGTGTGGCACTCTGCCGAAGTAGATCTCGGTAAGTGATATATTTTTGCGCGTGAAGTGCAGTGTTAGTGGTGTGAGAGCCACAGGAGTAATTTGAATTTGATGAAAATTGTTTGTCGGTTGCGGGAATCGAACCAAGGTTCTCAAATCCACAGGCCGACTCGATACCACTAAACTACATACCACATAAAAATGAAATAATAAATTATTGTATCGATTAAACCGAAATAAAATTTGCATCTCAAACAAAAAGTGCGTTTAAATCTCGCTGACTTATATTTAAAAAAATATTGTGTCCGAGTTATTTGGACTATAAGCTGTACCCCTTCACCCCTATATTATAACAGGAATTAATTTCCTGTTGTGTAGTTTTTAAATTTTAAACTGGGAAAATGTCTGACAATCCAAATTTCGAAAGCTTTTCAGAGTTGTTTCAGAGTATTACAAAGTTTTTCAGCGAATTTATTTCTATAAGGGTTATCAAACTCGAATAAAAATAACACTTATAGAAAACGAAACAAAATAAATTAATAAGTCCAAAAGAGGGGGCTCTTGAAATAGTTTGATTTGTCTAAATTGTTGCTACTGAGTGTCGCTTCTTTATAATATATATATTCTGTGGTTTTCGAGTGAAGATTAATGGGGATTATGGTTGAATTAAATTTCTCGTAAAGTATTTCTTATTTAATCTGAAGTAATAGCTTTAGAAATTTGTGTATTTATAGTTTTAACTCGTGCGTTTTATGGTGTTACATTTTTATGTTAAAGAATGTTGAAAAAACAGCCACGCGTGTTTTGTTTCATTATTGGTTAATTAGAATCAAGTTAGCTGATAAGTGAGGAATTTTCAATTCTCAACGTGTCAGCAGTTCTCAAAAGTTGATAACCAAACAAATTGTTAGTGTACAGAACAATTCAAGCTATCAACTAAAATTCCACACTAATTTTATGGGAATTTTCAAACAAAAGATGCTATTAATTTTTTAACAATAACTGCTTCGACATTTTTTAGATAAATAATCTTAAAAATTGGTTAATAGTTTTCTATGAAATTACATTTAACGCTTCAGTAATGTCTAATTTCTCACTATAAACACTATTCACATACAATCATTTTTGTATTTACGACCTATTTAAAACCAAAATAGGATATAATTAATTACTTTAGACTAGAACAAAAATCAAATAAATATATCATCACGCCTTTTACCCATTACTGAGTGTGGCACTCTGCCGAAGCAGATCTAGGTAAGTGATATATTTATGCGCGTGATGTGCGGTTACCAGCCGTCAAATCACGGCCCCCAAAGAAACGAAAGATTAAATTTCTCCAATTCGTGCTTTTAAATCTATTTAACATCAATGTATATTAATAAAATACAATTATTATGTCTGAGTAATTCGGATTCCACTTTAAATAAAATAAAAATAAATATTTCATTTACGCCTTCTACCCATTATTGGGTATAAGCTATCTACCATAGCAGATCTCGATAAGTGAAATATTTTACGCATAAAGTACCATTACCAACCGTCAAATCACTGCCGCCAAGGATGTTAGTGGAGGGGGAACTATATAGGTAGTTTTAATGTGATAACAATTGTTTATCGGCTGTGGGAATCGAACCCGAGTTCTCCAATTCACTGATTATTTCGATACCACTGAGCCACTATAAGCTACTATAATTCGGAGTCAGTTTTTGTTTTGTAAATTAGTAAATTTTTTTTACACCCATTTGAGTTGGATACAATTATTTCAACTTTTTCAATAGGAAAAGAACGCTATTTTAAGAATGTTTTCTGTTGCCATGGATACGTCATCGTTTTTTGGTCCTAGGACAAAAAATAGCCTTTTTACTACAGTTGTTATGGCGATGTAAGACCGTAAATTAAAATTTTGCTGGGTGACCAAGCATATTCCAGAGCGAATGAAAAATAAATAAACTCATCACCATCGAAACATTAATATTGTCTTTTTTGCAATTTCGAAATCTGTATGGAAACATAAATATTCTATCTTTTGCAAACTGTAGTTGGATTTGTCTGAAAACTGTTCAAAAATTTGTGTGTGTATAGAAATGAAATGTTTGTTGGGCCAAAGCGAAGTGCAAAGACCTTGGCGGTGGCGGCGGTGATGGCGGCGGCGTTACTCGTCGTGCCGAACTTGTGAGGAGACTTATTTTCATTTTCTAATTATAGTAATTCCGTATAAAATTTATGCGCTTGTACTCTGTGAGCTCTGAACGCCAGCATTGTTGACATTCCTAAGATACGTACTTCACGATTTATTTTATTGGGCAGCATCCCGTTTTCTGGTTTCTTAACAATCACTTTATTAATGATTTCCAGTATTTCTAATATTTATTGCTGTTGTATGTATTGTCGAATTTTTATAGTAGACCAATTTACAGAGCGAAAAATTAGTAGAAAAAAATTATTATAACCACCCTTAAAATCGGCGCATTCACATCGGCGCCATCTATAGTTGCCACCCATTCCTAAATCTAATTTTCTTGTTTTCATGTTTATCATGACATAATCTATTAAAAAATCCATTTCTGTCACTGGAATAAATGAGACATCATTTTACATCCTAGCTCTCTAACTAAAATGAATGTCACTTGTCACAGCCAACACCGATGCTTAAATTTATTCCCTATGTCTTCTGTAAACTATATTTTGTATTCTATGGCTAATCCGTGAGAACCTATTATTGGTATTTATACTGTTGGTTCTCTTATTTCTATAAATAAATAAAATAAATGACCAAATTCTTCCTTTTTGAGGACTGAAGTGTCATTTTCAAATTTAGTCCCGCTGGGCTTAAATTGACAAGTAAATAGCACGTTGATATATTTACCTCAAAATTAAAAATAGATTATCTCTATTACATTAAAAAAAAAAGAAACGGTAATATTAGTTACCTTGAACAATAATATATTTGTCATTTAATTTTGAAGATTACTCAGAATAAAGTGGGCTCCATTTACAGTAATAATAACAATAGCGTTACAAATAAACAAAAAAAATCTTAATGATTCACATGTTCTACAAATGGTCACGGTTTACGTAGTAAATAAAACAACAATCATAAAAATTGAAATATCTAAAGTCTCAGTCATATCTGACCAATCATAGCTCAAATATTTAAACAGTTGAATATTTGTCAACAAAGAAAATATCTCTGGAGACACGTGTTTCTTGTCTTATGAAAGACATCTTTGAGAAGGCTTCATTGCCATCTGTTTCTACTTTCAGTTGAAGTATTTTGAAAGTAAGCACTTTTGCCATTGTGTTTTTTCCAGCAACTTTTCTTAATTATTTTAGGGAAGAAAACTCCAAATAAAACTTGAAAAAAAGTACTTATTACTGGATGTGGCACTCTGTTGTAGCAGATTTCAATAAATGATATATTTTTGCGGATAAAAAGTGGATGTGATACTCTACTCTAGTAGATCTCAATAAATGATATATTTTTGCGGGTAAAGTGCGGTTACCAGTCGTCAAATCAAGTCCATCAAAGACATTAGTGGAGAGGAAGCCACAGGGGTAGTTTTAATGTGGTGAAAATTGTTGTCGGTTGTGAGAATCGAACGCGGGTTCTCAAATCCACAGACCGAACCTGGTACCTCTGAGCCACCTACCCCTATTATGAATAAATTGTAAAGTATGTATTAAAATTACCCTTGTAAGAAAATAAATAAATATATCATCACACCTTTTACCAATTCTGAGGTTGGTGGCAATCTGCCGTGGCAAATCTCAGTAAGTAATATATTTATGCGCGTGAAGTGCGATTACCTGTCGTCAAATCAAGGCCCCCATGCTAATGGACAGGGAACCACAGGGGTAATTTTAATATAATGAAAATTGTTTGTCGGTTGTGGGAATCGAACCGAGGTTCTCAAATCTACAAGCCGACTCGATACAATTGTGCCACCTACCCCATATATTTTATCTTGTAAAAACAAAATTATACAACAGGTATAGGGGTCCATTATGATTCCTATAGTGTAGAATATAAAAGTTTTGCCCACTTGTAAGGGGTGGAATTTTGCCCCAATTTTAGTCCTAGATCCGGCCCTGAGAACTGGTAGAAAATCTCTTTTAAAATTGTTGTATTTTTCTTTAAAATAATTTAGATAGCAGAAAATGTACGTTGACGAAAGTATAATTTTTTAGTTGCATTGGCCTTTGTAAAATTTTTTGTTTGATAGAAAAGGAATTTCATGTGATGGCTTTTAAATTTTTCTTTTCTGATAAAATATTTTCGTGATAAAAATTATCACTTAATGACATTATTGTCCTATTAATCTTTGGTTTATATTTAAGTTAAAAAATGAATAAATGATAGGAATGATTTACGACTGTATTGAAAAAGAAAATGACTCTGTTGTCAAAGATAAAATTCTTTTTGATCATGCAGAAATTCACAGTTTGCTTTATTTCATTAAAGCCTTATTTACGACATTGAAATTGAATCCGAATAAATGACCAAGGCTACCTTGATGACCGCAGTGTTTTTGCAATTTGCGGTTTTGCAAAATTGCTTCATCAGATGACCAAGTGTTGATGGTAAAAAATATGTATAAAATCTGCACCGAATTCGATTTCAAATCTTTGTATTTGCGCAGACAAAGTAAAAAACAAATGAAAGATTGGTTGTGTGACAATATATCGAGTTGGCTTTGGATGAGATGAGCGACAGTGAAGGGCCGGCGGCAGGGGGGGGGGGCAATGATTGGAATGTGAGCAATGCCAAAGGTGTCTTATTGGTACCCCGGAAGGAAGGTCGAACTCGGTCGTTGTGACGGGTTTCGGAACCCGTCTATATGGCGTTCCTCACAAAATATGCAGGCATAACTCATATTTTACTTTCTAGGGAATGCAATACAATAAAAATAGTAAATAAATATATCTTGACGCCTTTTACCCATTTCTGAGTGTGGTGTTCTTTCGTAGTAGATTATATTTTGCGGTTACCAGCCGCCAATCGCAATTCCCCAAAGATGTTAGTGTTTGACCCATTACTGAGTGTGGTACTCTACCATAGTAGATATTTTGCGGTTACAAGCCGTCAATCGCGACCCGCAAAATTAATTGTGAGGGAGCCACAGGGGTGTTTGTAATGTGGAGCAAAGCTTGTCGGTCGTGGAAATTGAACTTGGGGTCTTAAATCCACAAGCCGACATGATACCACGTAGCTAATTATTAAATGGGATAGCCCACTATTAAGAGATGGCTCTGAAACTCATATGTCAAAAGTTGAACAAAGAAGCACTTTTGTAAGTGTAATATTGCAGGCTGTAGTGTTTCTTTGTTTTATTTTCAGTATTTTACTAATAATTTAGGTAGATTATAGTAGATTTACATTTAGGTACACATAAGGCAGCGGTCTCACTGAACGAGTCGTGTCGTGTAGTATCGTGTCGAGTCCCGTCGTGTTGGTTAAAAATCGATGGTCCGGTCTCACTGATCGAGTAGTATAAATCGTTTGCTGTCAAATACATTTCTCTTTTGACAAGTAAAAAATTGACAAATATGAAATTAAAGAATTTAGAATTAATTTATTTACAGTTTAAATATAATAACTACATATTTCGTTCTGTCAAATGTTTCTCCAGAAATAACATTGAATCAAAATACGCGCACTTTTTTGTCTTTTTAGCGGCAGAACCAGATGCTGCATAATTTTCTTGTCTCTTTGTTCTGTAAGTGCCCCTTAGCACTTGCCATTTACATTTATATAATTTGGCTAAAATCAATTACAGGTTTAATACAATTTCGTTAAATAAAATAATTGTAATCCTAAAATACAAATTTTACTTACCATCCTTTTTTTGAAAGCGTTCTGAAATGTGTCGGCAACATTTGTCAATAATATTTAAATTTGAATATCCTGGCTTAGATTTACCATAAAGATCAATTGATTGATATATCAGTTTCGCTTGGGGTCCACTCTTTATCATTTAATTGGATTGATTCAATTTTTACAATGAACTGTCATCAGATGACATAAATAATAATAAACATATGCACATAACCTGTCATAAACTGACATCGAGCAGCATTAATAAAGTAAAATTCAAACCAACATGAAAATCAAACAACTCGACGGCATTCGACACAAAACGATGGTTCAGTGCGACACTCGCCATTACAATACACGTGTTTGAAATTTGCTCGATAGCAAACGATTGATAGTACTTTATCAGTGAGACCGCTGCCTTACTTTCAACTTTTTAATGTTTTTTTTGAGAAATTCCAATTTCTCAATAAAATTTTCTATTCTATTTCATTTTAAATATACAACATAATTACAATTAATTTGTATTTATACTGCTCCTGGGCGATATGGCGCGCCGGTTGCTCGTTGTTGGTGGTGTGACAACAGCACGTGGTAGTCAAATGAAAAATGTCATTGTTATAGAATGATTGACGTCGTAGGCTGCAGAAACGAAGCGCAACGTATCGTAGTGGGCCCCCCGGCCCCCTTTGTGACCGTCACCGCATTCCATTCCTCCATCCTTGTTTCTAGTGCTTCTCTCTCTTAGCTGCGCTGCGGTCACTATCATTCCGCACGACTATCTATCCTGCAAACATCGTCTTGGCTCATGCAGATCGAATAGTACTTACGCAACGTTCCAAACCCGTTCTATGCTCTTCGCTTGCGCTCATTTTTATCTCAACAATGAATTTATTATTGTGGAATTTGCCGTAAACATATTTTGGTTTTGGTTTTCGTGCTGCGATCGGGATTTATTTATGGTTTTGGCCAAGGTTGACTTTTTCCTGCAGAGATGAAGATGGTTTATAATTCAAGGAAGTTGGATTTATTGATAATGTCAATGAACGCGAATCACCAGTTTTAGTATTTCAACTCGCATTCCAACGCAGCCCCAGGTCATCGAAATGCCATTCATACTTTTATCTCTTCTTTTTACAATCTTTCTCTTATTTCCAAATTCATTTCACATAACGGGCAACAGCGCCGCCACGGCACGAACTGACTAATTTACCAAAAAAAAAGTTAAGCGCATTTACTTCTGTGGTTCCTCTGCCACTCACATCTTTGGGGGCCGTGATTTGACGGCTGGTAACCGCACTTCACCCGCAGAAATATATCACGTATCGAGATCTGCTTCGATAGAGTGCTACACCCAGTAATGAGTAGAAGGCGTGATGATATATTTATTTAATTTATTTTATTTACTTAGTGTGTTTGGATGAAAATGTTTGACGAGGGCTGATTGTTTGATGAGTGTGATGAGTGAATGTTTTATGAGTTTAGGGTTCGTGCTACCCCAATTGTTGTGATATAGCGTGAAGATATGCATGTATGTATGTAGTTTTTGAAAAATAGTTATTTGTTTCATTAGCACCAATAATACAACTTTCATCCATTTATTTAGAAAATGTCGCACATTTATTCAAATTAAAATAAAACAAATTGACATAATAGTTTTCCCCATGACAACTGTAGTAAAAATGCTATTTTTAGTCCTAGGACAAAAAAACAAAATGACGTATCCATGGCAACGTAAACATTCCTGAAATAGCGTTCTTTTATTATTGAAAAAGTAGATGAAAAAATAATTTACGAATCTAAAAGAGTGAAAATTTTTTTTCCCGCAATTGAGAGAGGAAAATGGTAGATTTCATCCCTAGGGAAGAAAAGTTTACTAGGAGAAAGTAAAGCCGTATCCATGGTAACAGTAAAACAACGGTATAATTTGATATTAGTAACATCCAGGTAACATCTCTCATAAGATTAATAAATCATATCTAAATATCCTGCGGATCTTGAGAACCCTGATTCGATTCCCACAGGCGACAAACAATTTTTATAATTTTAAAAACTAGCCCTGTGGCTCCTCCACCACTAAAATCTTTGGGGGCCGTGATTTGACGACTGGTAACCGTATTTCACGCGCAAAATATATCATTTATCGAGATCTCCTTCGGAAGAGTGCCACACCCAGTAATGGGTAAAAGACGTGATGATATATTTATATTTATTTATATTTAAATATCTAATTTATTTCTGAAAATTTTACTTTCTGATCAGGTACTGAAATAGCTATTTGTATAATGTGGCAAGAAATGAGATTTTACTCCAAAGGTATATATATGGTTTTGTTAACGATCATTCTTTCATGTCATTTAAATCAAATTAAAACATGTTTACGATATATAAATAAATAAATAAATAAATATCTAAAACTGTGCTAACGGTTACTATAAAGCCAATCATAAATAAGGGAGGAACAAAATTACTTTTCTCTTTACGGACGAGAAAGCCAACTTTCCGCATAAGAGAAAAAAAGCTTACTTTCGGTTAGGTGGTTGAACAAAATTATATGTATACCTCGTGAAGAAAGTGCTCAGAAAATGGAGCGCCACCTTTGAAAAGAAATATCTCACTTTCTTCTCTTTATATACAACTATTGCCTCGTTTAAGGTAGTACTAGTGTGAACAAAAATTTTGCAGATCCGAATGAAATTTGGCGCACGTAAACATTGAATAGTCATACGCATTCTGTTAAAATATGAAACACATTCATCGTCTGTGAACAAATATATTCGCTTGTAAAGTTGAGTTCTTATACACGGGGCTTATGGCGATCATCACTCAGAATCGCACATATTTGGTTTGTGTACCTCTAAAATGCAGTTTCATTTGAAAAACTAGTATGATGTTCTAGAACTATCCATGTATATTGTATCAGAAGGAGAAGGTTTTTTTATCGTTTAGTAATGGATATATAGCCATGCAAAACCTTGTTTTTAACGAAAAATTGAGAATCCCAATTTATAATGGCAACACCACACGGTGGTATGGTATGTGAAAACTCACTGGACCATCAATCTGTTATTCAAATCATAATAGATATAAAACATTTATTTTATTCAATTTTTATATTTTTTTGAGCGTCAGTTTTGCCACTCGACAACCGATGGCGCCACCGTCACACTAGTACTACCTTAAGTCAATAAAAATATTCATAAATTCAATGGTGAAGCCTGCAGGTCCGAATCTAATAGTTTTTGACGCACAGGGCAGTTAGAAAAATAATTAAAGGTAACATTTCCCACAGGCGACAAACAATTTTCATAATTTCAAAAACTATCCCTGTGGCTCCTCCACCATTAACATCTTTGGGGGCCGTGATTTGACGACTGGTAATCGCACTTCGCGCGCAAAAATATATCACTTACCGAGATCTGTTTCGGCAGAGTGTCACACCCAGTAACGGGTAGAAGGCGTGATGATATATTTATTTATTTATTTTTTATATTTATTAAACAGCAAGAAAGATACGCATATTTATGACATCACTGTCAAACTGTAATGAAAATTCTATAGATAAAATTAATATAAATATTAATTAGTTATTTTTGATTAAATTGATAATGAGGCAATCAAAGTTGTTATGTATGTTGTATCATAATTCATTGCATAATTTAAAGTACTTTGTGAATGTATTAATGCCAGCATAATCAGGTGGAATTCAGCTATTTTCAGTTACGTTATGGCTATTTCCGTAACTTTTGCTCGTACTAGAAAAATACCTTTTCACTTTCACTAGATTTTTGCATCATATTTTTTCAGCATTTGCGATAAAACATGAATGACAAGCATAACATTCAATCAAAACGGATATGCATATTTTCTATTTCCAAGAAATATTTATTTATTAACTCATTAGAATTTTTTATCGAAATTATTCACTGTTTTTCACTTCATTTATGTTCAATATAAATGAGATGACATTTACGACATTTTTGCAAGCAAACACACGAACCACGTTGCTGTTTTCTTTATTTTATTTATTAAAAAACAAAATCAACGTTTTCGCACCTCCATCTGAAATTGACAGTTTTACATATCTTTAAATCGTTCGAAAAAAGTGTGTTTACCGGATGTCATTCAAAAGACCCTTGAAAAAGTTTGAAAAATAGTTATTTATGTACCAAGGGTGAAAACAGGCGTTTCTGGTCCGCGGCATGATTATTAGCACGAGGCGCAGAGTGAGAAACGCTAATTTCACCCGTGGTACATACAATATTTTATGCACAACAAAATAACATTTAATTATATGTTCAAAAGATTAAAATATGTAAATAGGTTATATGTCAAAATGATATTTTATGGGGTGGCTAGCTCAGTGGTATGAAATCAGCCTGTGGATCCTGAGAATCCTGGTTCGATTCCCATAGGCGACAAACAATTTTCATAATTTCAAAAACTACTCCTGTGGCGTCCCCTCAACTAACATCTTTGGGGGCCGTGATTTGACGACTGGTAACCGCACTTCACGCGCAAAATATATCACTTGCCGAGATCTGCATTTTAATAAATAAATAAATGAAATATAAATATATCATCACGCCTTTTACCCATTACTGGGTGTGGCACTCTGCCGAAGCAGATCTCGGTAAGTGATATATTTATGCGCATGAAATGCGGTTACCAGCCGTCAAATTAAAGCCCCCAAAGATGTTAGTGATGGGGGAGCCACAGGGGTAATTTTAAATTGATGAAAATGTTTTGTTGGCTATGGGAATCGAACCAGAATTCTTTGGATCCACAGGCCGACTTGATAACCACTGAGCCATTACCCCATAATAACTTATTTCAAATGCAAAACAATAGAAAAATGAGACTATCTGATTGGTTGAATTTATAATAAATTAAATAACCTGCTTTATCCATTTGTAAAGGATTAAGTTCCTGTTGTACTGAGTAGTAAACAAATGAAATCCGCCTGCAACCCTCAGCGCACGCGTGCAAAACACGCAACATACGCAACCGCTGAAAAATGTAAACAAAAAATGTTTCTTGAAGTTCGTCGCTGTCCGGTTGTATAAAACAACTCCGATGTTGGGTAAATTATTTTGAAATCTCAAACAAATTAGAAATCAAATCGGTATGCGTGGAATGTAGCGGGGTCCGTGGACGTTAAGTACTGCGACGCAACGTTAACGTAATGCGTAACGTAAACGTAAGAACGCAACGTAGAGAATGTCCAGCTAGCAAGAACACACATCAAGCTAAATCTATCTATCGCATGGAAGAAAGGAGCTACAGTCAAGATATTCTATTCTCTTTTACAAAAGCGAATAGTTATACAATTATATATTTTTTACCAGTGCCGTACTATGCCCCTTATTCACACTTAATATATAATTATTTTTTAACGGGACGACTAACAGAAATTTTTCGAGTGCTTCGCATGGATTTTAAATTGGCAATTTGTATAAACTTTACAGCGTCAATAACAGTAAACTAAATTTGACATAAAATCAGTCAATCAGACGTTTCTATACTTTAGGAAAAAAAATAAGAATAGTTATTTATGTACCAAGGTTGAAATCAGGTGTTTCTGATCCGTGGCGTGATTATTAGCACGCCCCCCCAAAGATGTTAGTGGTGGAGGAGCCACAAGGGTAATTTTAAATTGGTGAAAATATTTTGTCAGCTGTGGGAATCGAACCAGGGTTCATAGCATCCGCAGGCCGAGTTGATACCACTGAGCCATTACCCCTTTTAAGAATTGGGCAGTAAAAGGCGTGATGATATATTTATTTATTTTATTTACTATGGGGTAATGGCTCAGTGGTATCGAGTCAGCCTGTGGATCCTGGAAACCCTGGTTTGAACCCCACAGCCGACAAACATTTTCACCAAATTAAAATTACCCCTATGGCTTCTCCACCGCTAACATCTTTGGGGGCCGTGATTTGATGGCTGGTAACTGCACTTCACTTACCGAGATCTGCTTCGGCAGAGTGCCACACTCAGTATTGGCTAAAAGGCGTGATGGTATATTTTATTTTTATTTATATTTTCTCACATATTTTTATGAATACGTAATGCTGTTCTATTTTCATAGTACGTATCTAATTGAAAATTTTTATTATGGACTATGTATAATTGATGGATAGCTATTGAAATATTTGAAACGATAGAACACAGTTATATATCAAATATTTACATTAGATAAAATTCCATAAAACAAAAAATTCAAAACAAAATTATGAAGTGTTACAAATATTTTCTGAAACTTATCATTTATAAGTAAGTACTATTCGGATGTTATCAGAGTAAATAAATAGTATAAATAATTTGTTCACTGAAACCCGTTAAAATACTATTTTCTATGTTAAAGAATAATTCCAGTGTCTCCATTATCAAAATGTTTAAAGGTCAGAATAAACAACAAACATGCTTTAGTGCCCATGGGTGCCCTGGGTAAATAACTCCGCACGCCACTGGGCCGTACTGTCCGAAGTTATGTAACTGTGCCAATTTATCAATTACGGTCCATCTGGGGAGTGAACATTTGCCAATTTAAAACGTAGGAATCCTAACTAGTTCGCCGTTAATCACGTATGGAACCTAACCGTTTATTCTATTAGCGCATGCGCACACAGCCTATTATATATTTGTACATTTTTTCACACGCTAATACAGAAAAATATCAGATAGATAAAAAAATACCTAAGCACGTTTTTGAATCTACGTTGATCATTATAAATAATAAGTTTTATGCACAACCGGGCCGAAAATCATGTGTTTTAGTCCTAAAAAGCGGGCTTAAACACTTCTTTTTAGCCCTAGCACCTTAAAAAAATAATTTCTATGGATATATAAATAAAAAAATATTGTGAATACTTGATTCTGCAAAATGTCATTTTGACATAATCTATGTACATATTTTAATCTTTTGAACATATTCATATACCGCAGGCCAGAAACGCCTGTTTTCAGCCTTGATATATAACTAACTATTATGCACAACCGGGTCGAAATTAATGTGTTTTAGCTCCAAAAGGTGGGCTTAAACACTTCTTTTTTGGCCGTAGGATCTAAAATCATTAATATGGATACATAAATAAAATGACAATTTTGGCATTGCCATCTATAAAAAATTGTTGAGGTATTTTTTATTGCTCTTGTGCGCAAGTCAAGAATTTCTCTGTGAAAATATTTATATAAATATATTTGTAATATTTGTTTATAACATTAAAAAATAAATAGATTTTCGTTTATAGGAATGTGCTTCATTCTTACTAGTTGTATATGTTGTTAACAGTCTCTTTTGTTAAATAACGATTTTTTTGTTTAAACATAAAATAAATAAATAAATAAATATATCGTCACGCCTTCTACCCATTACTGGGTGTGGCATTCTGCCGAAGCAGATCTCGGTAAGTGATATATTTTGCGCGTGAAGTGCGGTTACCAGTCGTCAAATCACGGCCCCCAAAGATGTTAGGGGTGGAGGAGCCATAGGGGTAATTTTAAATTGGTGAAAATGTTTTGTCGGCTGTGGGGATCGAATCTTGTGACATATGTGTCGTAGTTAGAGGTATAACATGAGAAACTAATAGTGAAAAAAAAACGCATCGTTGCGGAGTGAAATAGATGTAGTCCTGTTTTTCAATAAGTTGTCTTTAGCGAGATATGAACGCGTGACCGTTTGCCACTGGGCTACGAAGGCCTCTCTTTAGTTTTTATTGTTTTTTTTTATTATTATTTTTATTTTAATATTGACAATAACTGATTAGAGTAGACATTGTTTAAAGAATTGATATGACTGTTTAATAAAATTTAAAATATTTGTAATTGATAATCGAATGTTTATTGATTTTTGTACTTTGAAATTGAACTTCTATTTTATGGAAAATGTTGAAATACTAGGAAAATAAAATATTATTGAGGAATTTCATCAAATAGATCATCTTAACAGATATAAAATTGAAATTCGTTGCAAATCATTTATAATTACATCGCAAATTTGTTCGATGATATCTTGGTACTTTCCATTTAATATCTGTTGATAACATATTATATCAGATTTTCTTCTTTTATTGATTACATTCATTGTGTAATAATTTTCACCTAACATTTATATCCTGGTACATCACTTTCGTTTCATCCACATTATTTATAGTTTCTTTTATATAAATTTATCTATCCATTCACGCAACCAATCTTCAATCATGTCCATACATGTTTTTTTCTGAATCGTTCACCTCACTCTCAATTTCATTAACATACGAATTTTCAGTAGTATCTAGTAGGGATGTTGATTTTATTCGGATATTCGAATATTTGGATATTTACATAACGGATATTCGGTTTTGACTTTCTGGATAGTTCAGCTATCTGAATAGTTCGACTTTCCGGATAGCTCGAATATCCGAATAGATCGAATAATCTGAAATATGATCGAATAAACAAATAGTCCGAATATTTCGAATATTCAAATAGTTAGAGACGTAATAATAATGAACGAATAGTTCGGACTGCGCTAAAAGTTTGTTAATAAGTCAATTTGGACACGGGGAATTCAATGCCGTTGAGCGCATCTTCATCTCTTGTTTAGTTTTTAAGATATAACTGCCAGAAAAGTTCAATTTCCAAAAAAAAAATTACTTCATCATATTTTCGATTTTCCCGAGTGTATAGCTCGAAAACTAAACTAGATATGAAGATGCGCTTAACGGCATTGAATTTCTCGTGCTTCAATTGACTTATAAACAAATTTTCAACAATTTTTATATTTCAAAATTTGTTCACCAAAATTTTTCCGTGTAACAGTTTTTGAACAATATCTCAAAAACTAAAAGACATACGCACTTGGGGACTTTACCATTGGATTCAGCGGGTCAAAATATATATGTATGTAAATTTTCGTTACAATATTCGTACGGGGAAGAATTTTAGAGTAAACAGTCTGAAAACAGCCCAAAATCGAAAAAAATCCAAGGGGTACCCCTTAAGAAATTTTCAAAAAACCAAATTCGCCGAAAATTTGCTTAAAAGTCAATTCGAACACGAGGAATTCAATGCCGTTGAGCGCAATTTCATATCTTGTTTAGTTTTTAAGATATAACCTCCGGAAAAGTTCATTTTTCCAAAAAAAATTACTTCATCATATTTTCGACTTTCCTGAGGCTTTATCTCAAAAACTAAACAATATATGAAGATGTGCTCAACGGCATTGAATTTCTCGTGCTTTAATTGACTTGTAAACAAATTTTTAGCATTTTTTATTTTTCAAAAAGTTTTCACCAAATGTTTCTCATTGAACAGTTTTTGAACAATATCTCAAAAACTAAAAGACATATGCACTTGAGGATTTTACCATCGGATTCAGCGGGTGAAAATACATATGTATGTAAATTTTCGTTACAATATTCGTACGAGGAAGAATTTTAGAGCAAACAGTCTGAATATAGCCTAAAATCGATAAAAATTCACGGGGTACCCCTTAAGAAATTTTAAAAAATTAAATTCGCTGAAAATTTGCTTATAAGTCAATTCGAACATGAGGAATTCAATGCCGTTGAGCGCAATTTCATATCTTGTTTAGTTTTTAAGATATAACCTCCGGAAAAGTTCATTTTTTCAAAAAAAATTACTTCATCATATTTTTGACTTTCCCGAGGCTTTATCTCAAAAACTAAACAATATATGAAGGAACGCTCAACGGCATTGAATTTCTCGTGCTTCAATTGACTTGTAAACAAATTTTCAGCATTACCTCTGTGGTATATCGAGTCGACCTGTGAATTCGAGAACTCGAGTTCGATTCCCACAACCGACAAACTAATTTTCACCACCCTTGTGGCTTCCCCTCCACTAATACATTTGAGGGCCGTGATTTGACAGCTAATAACTATAGTTCACGTGCATAAATATATCACTTACCGAGATCTGCTACGGCAGAGTGCCACACTCAGTAATGGGTAGAAGGCGTGATGATATATTTATTTATTTTATATAGCTATAACTTTTTAGAGAATCAGGCTGTTAGTGTTGAGTGTTTGAAGCACTTTGTGGTATAAATACGGGCCTGTAGAGATGGTTAAGCATGCATGTAGTTTATACCAGGATATAAACGTAATGACTTATCGTTGTTCCTCGTATCTCAGGTGTATAGAGCTAAGTAATTATTGTTGAACATATGTAGGTAGGTAATATCATTATACTCACCTATTTAATAGACAGTGTTACTTATACATCGTACACTGTATTATCTATCACTGTATTAGTGAACCTGTAACTTTGGAATGCGCACAGTGGTGGCGACTTTTGTTTTTCACTTGGGGAACTGATTGCTGCTGAAATATCCTGACGGCGTGACTAGATATTAGTATTATTTAAAATAAATAAATAAATATATCATCACGCCTTCTACCTATTACTGAGTGTGGCACTCTGTCGAAGCAGATCTCGGTAAGTGATATATTTTTTTGCGGGTGAAGTGCGGTTACCAGTCGTCAAATCACGGCCCCCAAAGATGTTAGTGGTGGAGGAGCCACAGGGGTAGTTTTGAAATTATGAAAATTGTTTGTCGCCTGTGGGAATCGAACTAGGGTTCTCAGGATCCTCAGGCCGACTTCATACCACTGAACTAGCCACCCCATATTAGTATATTATATTAGTATTATTTAATGCTAAATAATAATTTGTTTTTGAAGTGAAGTATTAACGCTTTTTTACGACATGCGTAGAAAATTCAAATTTCTTCTCGTGAAATAGTGAGGAAAACGAGTTTTTCCTCTCTAGAGAGGAAAAAAAATTGCAGTATTATATAAATGTTATTTGACAATAAAAGCATATTTATATATTATTTAAATTTTATTGAAAATTCTTATTTAATAGTAATATAATCTAAATTTTAAATTATCTTACAAATTTGATTAAAATAAATAAAATGTTACCTTTATTATACCTCCTAGATTTTACGTCGAGTGTATTTAAAATTCGAACAAATTATATTTGAAATATGTCGTAAAAAAAAGCCTACTACGAGAGCAAAACGATTTTCCACTCTGGTTCCAATGCCTACTTTGAACACGAGTAGGAAAAATATCGCTTTCCTTTCTAATTTGACAAATAACTATTGTTGTGGTTAGTAGGACGAAAAGTACTTTTTTACTGCTAAAATAATATTATAATTAAAAAAACAATTCCTCATTTAAAAATATTTTTTTCACTGTTTTAATAAACAATTTTTCAGATTTGAAAATCGATTTTAATTATTCTTTTTTGCCAGTTATAGAAAAAAATGTAGTATTTACGCAAAAAAAAATACTCATTTCGCGCACTTAATACAAAAATAACTATTTTAGTATTTATTTTTCCTTTTTTATAACTTTCGAATGACTACGATAAAGATGTGATATATTTTTGAAAGCAGTAGGGTAAATATTTCTGTTTCTGCCCTGTCTCGCCGCCACTGTGTTGAGAGTTAGTGCTGGCATATCTGCAAGCCTATCCCCATGTCATTGATATATGCGATTAGAAATATTTATAGGTGATATTTTTCTGTTTTCCCAACCCACATGTTTGCTTAACGTGGTTATGACATTAAACGCAAGTGATAGTAAAATTACACCTGCATTTTTAATCCTATATTAGCTTTATTTCACTAGTCGTTCTGTTTACGCTCTTACAAAGATTTCGTAATTTACTACATACCTACCTGTCTCACGAAACTATGCAACGATCAATTTATTGTCTATAATAAACTAATAAATCGTAGCTGTTAACTTGCAAAATACATAAAAACAATTTTACATTCTTACCAGAATAATATAAAGAAATAAATAAATATATCATCACGCCTTCTACCCATTACTGGGTGTGGTACTCTGCCGAAGCAGATCTCGGTAAGTGATATATTTTGCGCGTGAAGTGCGGTTACCAGTCGTCAAATCACGGTCTCCAAAGATGTTAGTGGTGGAGGAGCCACAGGGGTAGTTTTTGAAATTAAGAAAATTGTTTGTCGCCTGTGGGAATCGAACTAGGGTTCTCAGGATCCACAGGCCGACTTCATAGCACTGAGCTAGCCACCCCATTTTATAAACATAACAAATAAATAAATATTAGCAATAATTTTTTGAAAAAACTATGAGCGTTTGCCGGGATTTGAATCCAGAACCTTTCACTCACATTGTGACTGCTCTAACCAATTGAGCTACAAACACTTGGCCAATACTAATGCTTTTTCGTACAATCTTTAGGCGAACGCTCATAGCGTTTTCAAAAAAATATTTCTAATATCTACCATTAGACTATATTGTCAATCAACTAATTCTTAAAATAAATAAATAATTCATAAATTTATGGGGTGGCTAGCTCAGTGGTACGAAGTCGGCCTGTGGATGTGTGGATCCTGAGAACCCTGGTTCGATTCCCACAGGCGACAAACAATTTTCATAATTTCAAAAAAACTACCCGTGTGTCTCCTCCACCACTAACATCTTTGGGGGCCGTGATTTGACGACTGGTAACCGCACTTCACGTTCAAAATATATCACTTACCGAGATCTGCTTCGGCAGAGTGCCACACCCAGTAATGGGTAGAAGGTGTTATGATATGTTTTTATATAAATTGTACACAACAATATTCAATAGAATTTAGTAATGTGAGTAATCTTATCTATCTAACAAAAAAGTGAAATAAAAGAAAAATAACTTGTAGGTAAATAGTTTATGTTAAATGGTGATAATTTTTTAATTCTAAGAAGTTATTAATTTCTTAATACAACAAGAAAATTATAAATTCTTAGTAAAAAGCATAAAAATCATTTGTTATACTCTGATAGCTTTCAATAACAAAGATTAAGCATTAATAAAAACTTATTAATATGTACCTGAGTCATTTCGATCTTTGGTATTGATTCTTCGATTCCCATAACTAAACTTGATCATTCGATTGATAGGTCACATATTTGTCCAATCTTGAACAGATAATAGCGTTATCAGTCTGGAATGTTTCAATTAGTTATCTGTCAAAATACTTCGTGAAGTAATGTTTATTTTTAATTAAGTTTTTGTGGAACTGATAACGCAAGGACGTACGTTTGAGTGTGATAAGTGATAACGATGTGATGATACTGGTCTACATTCTTTTGTTTATTATAAAATATGGTATATGTAGTTTTAATCGATTCAAGCAATTGTTTTCTATCTTATTTTGTTTCAATTTTAAGGACTGCATTCCTTATACGTAAAATTGAGATAATTCAACTGTGATTTGGAATGTACATCGTGTTGGGAATCACGTAGACTTATTTTTAATTTAGGCGATAGATTATAAGTTCTTCAAGATCCGGATTCGATTTCAACGAGTTTTCCAATACCAATGCTTTGCACTATTTATAGTAAAATAAAAAGTGTTTTTATATTTCGGGAAAAAACTACGTATTTATTTATGCCACTAGAGGAACTTAATCCCAATTACACTACAGTCTTACTAGAGTATGAAAATTGATATTTAAATTATTTAATGCACAACCGGGCCGAAAAGCATGTGTTTTAGCCTTAAAAAGCGGGCTTAAACAATTGTTTTTGGCCCTAGGACCATAAAAAAATAATTCCTATGGATATATAATTAAAATGACAATTTTTATTTATTGTGAATACTTGATTTTACAAAAAGGCATTTTGTCATATGGAGCGTTTATTTTGAAAGTGGCGTAAGTCCATTTTCTCTTGTTTCGAGATAATTAAACATTAGCATATTAATGATTACGCATTTTCTTTTACCGGCCAATTTTTAATTGAACAAATCATGGCCATTTTTTTAAGAAATGAAATTCTAACTAAATAAAAAAATATATATATATATATATATATATATATATATATATATATATATATATATATATATCATCACGCCTTGTACCCATTACTGGGTGTGGCACTCTGCCGAAGCAGATCTCGGTAAGTGATATATTTTGCGCGTGAAGTGCGGTTACCAGTCGTCAAATCACGGCCCCCAAAGATGTTAGTGGTGGAGGAGCCACAGGGGTAGCTTTTGAAATTATGAAAATTGTTTGTCGCCTGTGGGAATTGAACCAGGGTTCTCAGGATCCACAGGCTGACTTCATACCACTGAGCTAGCCAACCCATAATACTAACTAGTTATAAATAAAAAGTTTACACTAAATTAAGCATAAATTACGTGATATCTCTTTTTTTTTAATTAACGGTCCATATAACCTACGTTCATATTTTAATCTTTTGAACATATAATTAAATGTTATTATGTTGTGCATAAATTATTGTATGTACCACGGGTGAAATTAGCGTTTCTGACCCTGAGCATGTTATTAGCCCTCGGTGCTTTGCGTCTCGTGCAAATAATCATGCCATGGGCCAGAAACGTCTGTTTTCACCCTTGGTACATAACTATTATGGTTATAGTTTCTTTATTTAGGTTTGCGCTATGAGGAAAAGTTCTCATTACACCCCTAATTGACTAAATGTGTTATTATTACGATAATAAATAAATTTTGTAATTAATCCAAGTCTGATTCTATGTCTATTCTAATTGACGCGCATTAAAAACAAATGAAAAGATAATACAAATATTTTCGGTGTTGTAATCAGAAAACAAATGTGTAGAGAAAACAAAATATGAAATACGCACACTTGAAGTGTGCTTAGCGCGATGATAAGCGTTATCTTATCCCGGCGACATTCCAGCCAAATCTGCGTCAAGCACACGATTTCCGCAATATATTTACTTAAAGCTAATGAAAATAATCTTTTAATTACTCATAAGAACCCGCAGCTATTTCTGTAAAACTGACAACGCGACACTCTTGTTACACACCAGAACAAAATCTAATCACTGACTACAGGAAATTCAATGCACAAAAATGCCTATTAATATA
Organism: Pterostichus madidus; assembly: GCA_911728475.2. NCBI lineage: Eukaryota > Metazoa > Arthropoda > Insecta > Coleoptera > Carabidae > Pterostichus > Pterostichus madidus. Next base: position 32,407,295 of record OU452312.1, read on the forward strand.
TCAACCACTTCAATTAGTCTGTTAATTTGTTCATTATTATGTTAGCCTATTTTCTTTTTCTTTTTTGTTTTTCAAATCAACTCTTAAAAATTGAACAATGATTTTATAAAATAAATAAATGAACATATCATCACGCCTTATACCCATTACTGGGTGTGCCACTCTGCCGAAGCAGATCTCGGTAAGTGATATATTTTTAGGCGTGAAGTGTGGTTACCAGTCGTCAAATCACGGTCTCCAAATATGTTAGTTGTGGGGGAGCCACGGGTAATTTTTTTTTTAAATTGGTGAAAATGTTTGTCGGCCGTGGCGACGAAACCAGGGTTCTTAGGATCCACAGGCCGACACGATACCACTGTGCCATTACCCTATAATGGGGTAATGGGGTAATGATTTTATATGTTGCTTTAAACGAACTTTATAAAAATACATTTACTAATATCTTTGGGAGCTTTGATTTGACGACTGGTACCAGCACTTCACACGCATAATATATCTCTTACCGAGATCTGCTATGGTAGAGTGCCACACTCAGTAATGGGTAAAAGGCATAATGATATATTTATTTATATAATATATTCTTTTTAGTCTCATCAGAATGGATCAAAGATCCATAATAAAAAGTAATATTTCGACAATAACAATTTATAATTTTGAGGTTATGCCATTCATTTAAAATCATTCATACCACTCCTAAAAATTTAAAAAGCGCCAGAAACTGCGCTTATAGGTCTCCTTAACGACGTGTTTTTCAGTGCATTTACAGACTTATAAGAAATAGAAAAATGATATTAGCTTTAATTCGCTTTATGAATTTGCCTATTAGGAACTTTGGTAATTTGATATAGTATGTAGAATGAATTGTATTTTGCTGTCAAGCTTGTAAATTCCTTGAATCTTCAAACAATCATATTTTTTAAACTTAGAAGTTTTTCCGGTGACATCCCTTCAATGTCTTCTCAACTCGCTCTTTGAGAACCACTGGTTTATTGTATTACTAAAGTAATTCAAACCTGATCTATCTTCATACTGTACCAACTTAAAGACAAGTATAGTGAATATCAATAACTTTTCCAACAATTATTAAGTTTGAGAGTTTTTGCGAGGACTTCGGAATGTTCGTACAGTCCTGTTTTATTTTATGGAGAAAATATCTTGGACAGAAAGGTGTAGAACGAACGTGAAACGAGAGAAAACATGTAGATTCAAGGCTAACATGATAACTTGTTACAATTTATTGTAGTTATTTTGTTTACCTGCGGCAAAGGAATTAAATTGCGTACCTACAATAAAAAACAGAAAATCAATTGAGATTCTTTCGGATAACTTGGCGCATTTAATTGCATGAGAATTCAAAGAAAAAACCTTTCCAAGATTTCTATGCAGTGGAAAGATTGGTAACAGTAATATTGTTAAGATATATTTGTTGTTAATATTCGAGCATTGTAAATAAATAGTCGGACTGTACGATAGTATGGGTAACGTCACGGAATTCGAATCTGGAGGTCCTGAGTTCGAATCCCACTCAAGCTAAAAATATATGAACTCCTACACTTAACGCTCAGTGAGTCCGAACCCTGTACTGTAATTGGGATTGAGTTCCTGTTGTACACAGTAAAATAAATAAATAAATAAATCATCACGCTGTGTCCTATTAAAAAGTGTTGAATAAATTCTTGAAACTTTCACTGAAATTAATTGGATTCATTCAGTGGTATCAAGTCGGCCTGTGGATTCTGAGAACCCTGGTTCAATCTCCACAGTCAACAAACATTTTCACCAAATTAAAATTACCCCTGTGGCTCCCTCACTAACATCTTTGAGGGCCGTGATTTGATAGCTGGTAACCGCACTTCACGCGCATAAATATATCACTTATCTGCTTCGGCAGAGTGCCACACCCAGTAATGGGGTAAAAGGCGTGATGATATATTTATTTTTATTTATTATCCCGAAATTAAATTCTCTCCTGGTGATTGTTTCAAGGATTCATGCTACCCCATTTCCTGGAATATAACATGATGCAATTTCACCCTTAATTTCACCAACATTAACAACTTCGATTGTAATTGTAGCAGATTTTTGATATGTTAAATCTGGTTGTAGTCATTTGTTAAACATGTTAGTCTACTGATCTGGAATTCCTGAAAATTCTGAGAAAAATTATTTATAATATCTTTTCAGGAAATTTAGTTTTTACGCAACAATTCACTGCCAATTAATTGACAATTTTTAATTAAGTTTTGTCAGTAATTAACCAAATAAATTTAAAAATATTTGGATGAAGGTTTGTTCTTAATTATTTATATTGATGTTTGTTTGTTTGTTGCAGGTTTACGAAGCCAGTGGATTTCGCAGACTGTGTTGGAGACGAGTTACCCCTGGGATGGGAAATGGCATTCGACCCTCAGATAGGGGCGTATTACATCAATCACGTAGATCGTAAGTCACCCTTTTCATTTTGTTTTCTATAGTCCACTTCACCTTAGATGGACTAGGTGGCTCAATGGTATCCGATTCCCACAACCGACAAACTATTTTTACCACATTAAAACTATCCCTGTGGATCTCCTTTCACTAATATCTTTGAAGGCCGTGATTTGATAGTTGGTAACTCGCAGAATACAGGTGTTCAAAAGTAATTGTTTCAGTTGGCAATACAATTCCGGAGTTCTTTTTATTCCACGAAATAATTTTGAAAAAGCAATGAGCGTTTGCCGGGATTTGAACCCAGAACCTTTCAATCGCATGATGACTGCTCTAACCAATTGAGCTACAAAAACTCGGCGAATACTCATGCTTTTTCGTGCAATTTTTAGTTGAAGAAATGTAAAGTGACATGGATTGCGTCAATTCGTTACAAGTCAACAACTTAGTATGCGTTGGGTGATATTCCCTGAGTGAAATTATTATAACAATTTGTTTATTGACATTATTATTAGAAATAATTTTTGAAAAAGCAATGAGCGTTCGCCGGGATTTGAATTCTTATAATAATTTCACCCAGGGAATATCACCCAACGCATACTAGGTTGTTGACTTGTAACGAATTGACGCAATCCATGTCACTTTACATTTCTTCAACTAAAAATTGCACGAAAAAGCATGAGTATTCGCCGAGTGTTTGTAGCTCAATTGGTTAGAGCAGTCATCATGCGATTGAAAGGTTCTGGGTTCAAATCCCGGCGAACGCTTATTGCTTTTTCAAAAATTATTTCTAATAATTACCAACAGACAATTTGTCAATAAAATTCTTATAATATTTTTATTCCACAGTTGATACAATGCCATGTAAAAGCGGAAATACTATTTGACATGTCTAATAAATTTTGTTTCAAAGATGGCGTACTGAAGCTTTATTATGCCTATATGTTAAGATTGGTTCCCTTCTGTGTCTATACCAAATTTTGATCGCATCAGTGCAGTACTTTTTAAGATAGCTAGCGGCCGTTTTATTTCAAGATGGCGGACTGAAGCTTTATTATGCCTATATGTTAAGATTGATTCCCGTCTATGTCTATACCAAATTTTAATCGAAACAGTGCAGTACTTTTCAAGATAGCTAGCGGCCATTTTGTTTCAAGATGGCGGATTGGACTTGTGCTAAGTCAGAAACCTTCGCGGGCGTGCGCACAACAACTTAGCAAAGTTTCATCGCAATCGAATGATTGGTATAGGAACGCATACGGGACAAACCAACAAACAAACATGAATTTTTATATATATAGATATATCACTTCGAGATCTACTACGGCAGAGTGCCAATGCATCTACAATCTGTGAAATCTAATATAAAGTGACATTTAAGAGCAAAGATGTCATTTTAAAAATCATGAGTTCATCGTGTTGATGTATTTCCAAGCGCGATGCAAGTTATGCGATAATACCGCACAGAGAAAGTGCCTGGTTGATGGCATCAGCTAAAGTCGACATTCACCGCATTTTAAAAGATTTTTTTGTGTGATCTTGAAGTTGTCAGCGATCTTCGCTTTGTGTAAACTGTCCTGGCGTCTGGAATTTTGCACATAATTACACAACTCGTGTTTATGTTACGGCGCCAATTTTTTTCCAGCGGATTTCAAGATGTCTGCGTTACGTCTGTGCTACGCACGCAGCACATACGCACTTTACGCAATGTCCACCTTCCCAGAAATGTATTTTCCTCTGAAACCATCACAGTTATGCTTAATCGAACTGGAATGCGGGAAAGAATGTTGTGGTTGATTCAACGGAAATTTATTTCTTGAATACGTTGGTTTTATCAACACTGAGAAATTTTAAATAGTTTCTAGCTTTAATTAATATTTTTAATTAACAGAGTCATCGGAAAGGAATGCGGGAGACTAATGGATTATCACTAAAAAGTTTTTAAATAAATTAATTTATCTTTATTAACTTTTTCCTAATTCCGGGAGTTGAATTTCTGGCATTTATCTAATCTTAGTTTGGGTCATTGTAATTTATAATGCTTAAGTATTTCTGGATTTAATTATTTATTTATGCTAGTCTGCACAACAGGAACTTCATTCCAATGGGCTCCTGTACCAATTTTTTTTTATGAAACTACATGATAAACTGTGACGATCAGTGAAAATGCAGGTTGAAAATTCTTTATATTACAAGAGATATGATTTTTAAAGTTTTGTATAGGATGCCGGCACTCACGTGACACTGTGACGTTTTGTGACGTAAAAACAGCTGTTCGGGCATAGATCACTGCGCCACCTACAAAATGAACTGTTTTTTTGTGGCGAGATTTGAAAAGAACGGTTCTTTTCGGCCTGTGGATCCTGAGAACCCTGGTTCGATTTCCACAGGCGACAAACAATTTTCATAATTTCAAAAACTACCCCTGTGGCTCCTCCACCACTAACATATTTAGGGGCCGTGATTTGACGACTGGTAACCGCACTTCACGCGCAAAATATATCACTTACCGAGATCTGCTTCAGCAGAGTGCCACAGCCAGTAATGGGTAGAAGGCGTGATGATATATTTATTTATTTTTTATGATTTAGATATAGAATTGTATTTGAAACATTTTCATTTAAAGTAATATGCATTGATAAAAGATTTGACAGTTACAGAGTTTATTTTTACGATATTTATTAATAAATAATTTTAGCCATTAAATAAAACATTTTATTCGCACAAAATAAATAAAACAAGCGATAAGCTTATTCTATAATAAGTATTTTATAAATACAGATGAATCAGAAACACATTAAAACTATGCACAGTTCACGAATTCTTTTGAAGTAAAATATCATTTTTGGTAAGATCCAAAATCTCAGCCCACAAAAGAGTAACGTCCTGTAACAAGATACTTATCGTTGAAAATTAAAAATTTAATTGCTGCTACAAACGTTTTAATAAGATTTCACACTGGCGCTGTTCGAGGAATTTTTTGTTTTCCGTCTGAAAATCTGCCCACGAATTTTAATAATTGATGCGATTAAATCTGAAATACTTTCAATGAAAAATAGCGAGCCCACGCCACTGCTAAAAAATAAATGACTATTAATTAGCCAGAACGATCATGTTAGGAATGGCTGGGAATAAAACGCCAATATGTTTATGGCGAATTTGATTGGAATGTTATGATATGATCAGTGGTTCCCAACATATCATCATTGTCTATTTTTAACTAAACAACGGAAATTAGAAAAAAATGCAACGAATTAAAATTCATACGATATCAGATTACTAAATTACTAACGTTGTATAGATAGATAAACGTTAGCTGATTATTTAAAAAAATAATGATATGTATAAACTTTTTAGAAAAACTTGACAATATGCGTATTTTTTCTGTTACAGACACTGTTTTAAATAATAGTGTGAAATAAGGAAACATTACTGGTTCAATATATATTTTATGCACAACTGGGCCGAAATTAATGTACTGTAGCCATGAAAACTGGGCGTAAATACTTCTTTTTGGCCCTAGGGCCATAAGGAAATAATGTCCTGTGGATTCATAAACAAAATGACAATTATTATTTATTATTACTTATGAGGTAAAAAACTCTGGTTCGATCCCCACAACCGACAAAATATTTTCATCAATTTAAAATTACCTCTGTGGCTCCCCCACCACTAACATCTTTGGGGACCGTGATTTGATGGCTGGTAACTGCACTTCGCGCGCATAAATATATCACTTACCGAGATCTGCTTCGGCAGAATCCACCCCAGTAATGAGTAGAAGGCGTGATGATATATTTATTTATTTATATTACTTGATTTTGCAAAATGTCATTTTGACATATAAATGCACTTTCTTTAATTTTTTGAATATAAAATTAAATGTTCTTTTGTTGTACACAAATTTGTTTATGCACAACCGGGCCAAAAAGCATTTGTTTTAGTTCTAAAAAGCGGTCTTAAACACTTGTTTTTGGGCCCATCAACCAAAAAGAAATCATTCCTATGGATACATAAATAAAGTGACAATTTTTGTTTATTGTGAATACTTGATTTTACAAAATGTTATTTTGACATATAACCTATATACATATTTTAATCTTTTGAACATATAATTAAATGTTATTTTGTTGTGCATAAAATATTGTATGCACCACGGGTGAAATTAGCGTTTCTGACCATCAGCATTTTATTAGCCCTCGGCGCTTTGTGCCTCGTGCTAATAATCATGCCACGGACTAGAAACGCCTGTTTTCACCCTTGGTACATAAATAACTAGTATGTACCACGGGTGAAAATGACGTTTCTGACCCTGAGCATGTTATTAGCGCCCTTGATACATAAATAACTATTTTTAATCTAAAAATTTACGTAATACCCCTTACACACGGGACAAGTTTTCAGAGAAACTTTTTAGAAAGAAGAAGAAGTCAAAAAGTTTCTCGAAAATCTATAGGATACGGGTACTCACGTGACACTGTGACTTTTTGCAGAGAAATATAGTTACTCTATTTCTCTGCGTTTTTGTGACAAAAAACAGCTGTTCTAGAGTAAAGATCACTGCGCCACCTACAAAATGAACTATTTTTTGGGACGAGATTTGAAAAGAATCGGTTCTTTTCAATCTCGTCCCAAAAAATAGTTCATTTTGTAGGTGGCGCAGTGATCTTTACTCTAGAACAGTTGTTTTTACGTCACAAAAACGTCACAGTGTCACGTGAGTGCCCGCATGCTATAGTTACTATTTGATATGAAATGAGTAAACTACTGTGCCATAAGCATGAAGTTAGTAACCACAAAATCTTTCTTTTAGAGGCGCTGTTATAATTATTAAGAAACTTTCTTGACTTCTGATTCTAAAAAGTTGAATTATACTAAAAAAAATACGTCTGTGTCTGAGTGGTTCGGATTCCACTCAAGTTACTGTAATTAGGATTAAGTTCCAGTTGTACAAAGTGGCAAATAAATAAGTAAATAGGTAATATAATTCTTGTTAGTATCTGGTCTGACATTATCCGTATTGGTATTTTAATTGTTTAGTTATCCATTTAAAAATGTAAAGAATGTCGACGTGAATTTCAAAATAAACAAATAAATAATCAAGCAAATATCAGCTTTAGAACGTTAGGTTAGGAAATCATTATTTACAACATTCCAAGCATATTTAAACAATTCCCACATGTATAAAATTAAATTCTATTCAGCATTTTGTTTACTACTCAATTTACAAGTAGATAACAGAAGACAAACGCGCAGTGTGAAGCCAGATACATTATGCCCAAATAAAAATGAATAACGTATCTATGCACCGGCAATTGGATACCCACCTCTACTTCTCCCTCGCCGTGTAGCTGCTGCTTTATGGACAAGCATTCCATGGCAGCCGAGATGGAATCAATGAATTCTTTCACGCAAAATGCCTCCTGGTGTTAGCTAGCTACCAGGTAGCTGTACAATTTGTTTTATTGCTGAAAAGTTTACGTCCGTGGCTGTAGCTGGAATTTATAAAGTGGAAATTGTATTGGATATGAGCTATGTGATTCGGACTGTCTTGTTATTTCATAAATATTTTATCTTTTGTTTTGTGCGATTTATGTTTCCTTTCGATCGAACGTTTTTATTTTATAGTAATTGTTTAAGTAATTAATTCTTGCCAAGGGTAATTGTTTATTTTTATTGCTGCAATTGTTAATTTGCTTGTTTTGCTAAAATTGCAGCAAACAGAAGTTGATGGGTTTCATTATTGTTTCAGTGCTTCCTAAACAGTTAACAGGGCACATTAATTAAAAAAAAAAGATTGTTCAACAATGATTGTCTTGAAAAAAACATAAACAATTTCTTACCGCAGTAATTGTTGCAATGAGATACTTTCCGCACCTATTGAATAAAAATAAATATATCATCACGCCTTCTATCCATTACTGGGTGTGGCACTCTGCCGAAGCAGATCTCGGTAAGTGATATATTTTGCGCGTGAAGTGCGGTTATCAGTCGTCAAATCACGGCTCCCAAAGATGCTAGTGGTGGAGGAGCCACAGGGGTAGTTTTTGAAATTATGAAAATTGTTTGTCGCCTGTGGGAATCGAACCAGGGTTCTCAGGATCCACAGGCCGTCTTCATACCACTGAGCTAGCCTCCCCAACTTGACCGTAGAAAAAGATATTTGTATTTCTTTTGTATACGTTATTTATTGCATATTGACACTGGGTTGATTTTACGAAGATAAAAATTAAAAACTATTTTGACAGATGTCAATCTTTCTATATTGGGAAATAATCTCCAAGGAGATAAATAAATGAAAATAGTGAAAAAAAATTAAATCAAATCAATGTAATTATAATAATTACTTTTTTTACACGATTTTTAAAATGTTTGAAAAATGTATCACTTTCTATACGATTTTTAGTTAATAAAACACGACTTTCATTATAAATATACAAAAAAAAAACGTTATTTATACATATTACAATATTTTATACAATACTTGTAATGTTACTTACCTATTAATGACAGAATTTAAACACTTAGGGCCAGTTTTTCAATCACCGGTTTACTCTCAATTAGTGTTAATCATGATTAAATAATAATGGAAACCATAGTTACCATTATTAGTTAATCATGATTAACATTAATCGGTGATTGAAAAACTGGCCCTAAATACAACTTTTATTGCACAGTGGTTTCCATGGTTATATCAGGACTTTCATATTTACTTACTGTCCACCGTGAACTGTACGTAAATATTACATATCAAGATCCTGTTTATCTTGACAACAATTTGACAGCTATCAATTTTGAACCTATTTCTCTTTTCCTTCTATTTGCGCAAGTATTGTAAAAAATAGCTTACTAACCTCGAACTGTAAGTGATTTTTTTAGATCGCGAATGTTTAGGAAATCTCGATTTTCCAAACTACATTCTTGACCTAAAAATTGTCACTTACAGTTCATGTACGTAATATACTATGAAGGTTTGATTGCATGAAACGTGGTTAACTACGCGAAAAAGTTGAATTTGAATAAAAAAACGATTCTACGAAATGTCAAAATTTTGGACAGTTATAATTTATGTAGTATGCATTAAACTAATAATTATTTGTTACAAATATTGTTTTACCATTCTTATTTAACTAATAATAAGTATTTCGTAAAAATCAGAAAATATAAAAAATGTGATGTCAACCATTTTAGCCATTGCTAACTATTAATGTGTACAATCTGTAATTTGTTCATTATAATAATAATAATATTTTACTTCAAAAAGATCACTGGTCAGGTATCTATTTCAGACCTAATAATGTGCATGATTCATTTTAACACTTCATAGAGAATATATGTAATTTGTTTCATTTATAATAACAATAATAGGACTGATTATTTGTTGAATGTAATGAATGAATATTTTATGAGTGATTTTAGGGTTCATGCTAACCCAGTTGATGGGATATAGGGTGACGATATGTATGTATGAATGTATAATATCATGTTTCAAAAAGATCAGTGTTCAGGTGCCAATTTTAGACCCATCTTGATTCACTGTAACAAAACTTCATGGAAAATATGTGTTATATGTTTATTGATACCAATTTTATGATTTCACCAAAAACTTAGTACGGATTTAATTACGAAGAAGAGAATAATATAAACAATAAATTCTAGCTATATCTTTTAAAATGATTTATATTTAGACTGTACCTCGTATTTGATTGGTGTGAAATTGTCATCCCCTTTTACAGCGTTGTACAAAAGTCCTTGACTGAAATAAATCGAAAATACTTCAACCAAATTCGAAAGAATGCCATTGTAATAACAACGTAAGCGCAATAAACATATTCATCATTCGGTCTGGGTCGATGCTTTTTTCGGCGAGGTCAAACAGCCGAATAGTTGAGCATTCAACAATACGGTCACATTCTCGCTTCACACACGAAATAAAGCCTTGTGATTACATGCAAGATGTGACAATTGCACATCAACATAACAATGTGTGTCGAGACCGCTTAGTTTTGTTTTTTAACCTCCAGCGCCCGCACTATGATCTCGATTGTGGTTTGAAATTTTTTCATAGAGATTTTTCTATAGAAACAGCATTTTTATTTTGAAAAGAACATGAATAGTTCTGTATTGTACATTTTTTACTGTCAGACGTTTCTAAATTATTTTAGGAAAAAAACAATAGAAATATTAAAATGTGAAAGTATTTATGTACCTAGAGCAGAAAGTAGTCTATTACTGTTGCGCTTCGATCAACAACTATGCAAATGCGACAAAGATACTTTATTTTTTATACGGCCATTTAGAAATACTTGAAAAATAATTTAAAATTCATATTTGACAGTTTTTCTGTTTTGAAATTCGCATCAAAAATGTGAATTGCAAATAATTTTGCGAATTTTTAAAATAGTGTACGTATGTTTGTATACCTAGACCAGAAAGTAGTATTTTTGCTCGCGCATGAAGATTGTTAATCGAGGCATAGCTTAGAGCAACAACCATGCAAGAATGACAAGGACATTTTCTGCTCGTGGTGCACACAATATTTTTCTACGACCATTTAAAAACACTTGTCAAAGAATGTAAACTATTCTTTGAAAGTTTTTCTGTTTTGTGAAATTCGCTTGAAAATGTTGGCAGTTTAGGATGATACACTCCTACTTTACCGCTCGGTGAACAGAAAAATCTTCTTACCACTCAGCGAGCAGCAAATGTCAACTTTCTACACTCAATTGACAGTTAGAAATGTTTTCTTTCTACTAAATCGTAGAAATTTTTTTTAATCCTGTAACAGTTTATCGATTAATGTACGTATGCCATTAATATTTTCCTGAATTATTGGAACACCCTGTATACCTAACATACGTATAATACCATGTGTATAACAAGTAAAGTAAGAACACTTGGTTGATGGCAACACATTTAACTCTTAATATCCGTGTCTCCGGATGCCTTCGCCGCCGCCGCCTTCCCCGTCGCGTAATCCATTGTGGAATGCAGAGCCAAGCTAGCGTGACAAAAAACACACATAGATACAAACATAATCACACATAAACATAAATATACATATTTTATCAGATTTCAGATCTGTCTCAAATATGATGGTAAACAATGTATTGTTCTGTTGCAGAATGTACGCAGTTAGAAGATCCGAGACAAGAATGGCGGGAAAAACAAGAGATCATGTTGCGGGAGTATCTTCAGATGGCCCACGAAGTTCTAGAGGTAAGCGAGACATTATTTATCTCTTTTGATAGTGTTACGACGCGACGCTACGAGCAGAAATATTATTTTTTATTCTCGCATCATTCAAAATAAGGTTTACATTACCTTGGAAACCGATGGAAAGTTTGATTTTGCGCACTAGTGCGTCAAGATGATTAAAAAAACACCCATTTTTATATGGTTCTAAATTTTGACTATTAAAACGCTTATTGTACGTATATACATACATTTTAAGGGATTTATAAAAGAAATAGAGACATTAGCTTATAACACCATCAATCAGACATATTTTAACAAGCTTTATGAGAAAAAATAAACAATTTGTTTTCAAATAACAAATGTCAATTCATGGCAAACTAAACTGTCTATATAAATTCACGCTTCAAATTTAATAAATTCTCCTCATTGTCGATTATATAAGTTTTGCTCGTTACAAAAAGCATTGTACAAACCTCGTACACGAAGACGTTATTTGCACCATTCGCGCAAATAAATTGTGCTCATGTGAACAGTCTTCGCGCACTTGTTATGTAAATAACTATTTTAATATGCTGTTGAGAAATAAGTTATTTACGACAATAGGTTATTACACACCAATTTGATTACTTTATATATTAATCTACGTACAAAAATATATTCTTCCTGATTTTTTATTTTGTTGTAAAGTTAAGGAAGAAAAAAAATAATAAAGTTTTTTTAATTAATCGTGACGTAGTTAGCTCTTGTTATAGAATAAAGAGTATAGATCGATATTTAATTGTACTTTCCACCAAAGAATCCTTATCGATATCTGTAGCTATCACATACCATTCTGACATAAACCGATCTCTAACCGAGTACAAATACCATATATTTAACGGTGTTGTTAACCGTTTAGCAAGAATTCGAAAAGCGTTTTCTTTGAAACGTGGTGTGGAATTCCATTTTACGTTCCCATCAACTGTAGTTAGTGAGTGTACGCGTTTCGTGTTTGTCCGAATATAGCGAATTCCAATAGAAAGTGCGTGTGGAATGCGTCGGCGGTGGCGGCGGTGGTTGCTCTGGTTGCGACGCATGCGCCTCGGGTACCAGCTGCCGCCGCTCCGCCTCCCGCGGCCCAGGAAGTCGCTTTCGTTTCCCACGAGATGTCTTCCTGTTACGCGCAAGATGGATTCTTTCTAGCTGTACCCCTATACTTAATAGACTAGCTCTAATGCTGCATGAATTCCAAACGAATTTGAGACTCTTTTGAGAACGTTTCAATTTACCAGAAATTATTATAAAATATCAGTTTTGCTTATAAAAGGTCGTTTGTATTTTACTAATGATCATTTGCATCGCCAAAGTTAAATTTTAAACTTGGTTTAAATCAATTCAAAGAAAAAAAATCAACACTTTTCATTTATTTTAGTTTTGTTTATTTTTTTTTATTTTCATGTTTACAATAGTGATTTTAGTCCAGAAGTAAGACTTTACAGTATTAGATACCGTAATGGAATATTACTGAGAATTTAAGAACCCGGGTTCGCTTCTCACAGCCGACAATTTTCACCACATTAAAACTACCCCTGTGGCTTCCCCTTCACTAACTTTATTGGAGGCCGTGATTTGTAACCGCACTTCACGCGCAAAATATATCACTTATCGAGATCTGCTACGGCAGAGTGCCACACCCAGTAAAGGTAGAAAACGTGATAATATATTTATATTTATTTATTTTATTTTTTATAATTATTTTAAGATGTCACTTTCAAGGTTAGGATATAGAAATAATGTTTAATAATTAAATACGTCACAATGTGAAATAGAACATTGTACGTCATACGTCCGGTAATAATTTTTTACACTACTCATTTCAAAATTCCAGACTTCGTCGCTTCGTACGAAAACATCTTACTCATACCGTAATAGTTATTTATATTATAAGTATCGTAATGTGTTATATTACGAAACCCATTGAGTTTCGTATTAACACAGTACGATAAGAATATCGTACATTTTATTTTATTCAAAAATATAGTAAAAATAAATATTTTGACGTTTCATAAATAAAAACATTCACGAAATTACGAAAGAAGCAAAGTTTCCATGAATTCTGATTCTTATTTTATTCATGGAAAACAATATATCCACTTTACTGCACTAGTGCGGCAAAATATGTTATTATGACACTCGAAATAGTTAAATAATTTTGATATTATGTAACGATAGTAGATAAAAACTTATTTAAGTAACGTAAAAAACAATTTTTATGGCGGTGGAACGCAGCATTAACGAATAATTAAAAAAATAAATAAATATTTCATCACGTATATTACCTATTACTGGATGTGGCAGTCTGCCGGAGTAGATCTCGGTAAGTGATATAATTTATGCCTGTGAAGTACGGTTACCAGCCGTCAAATTACAGCCTCCAAAGATGTGAAAATTGTTTGTCGACTGTGGGAATCGAACCTAGGTTCTTAAATTCACAGTCCTGATACCACTGAGCCACCTACCCCATTAAATTTACAATTTTTTGAATAATCTAAATTAGATTGCAGCAATCATAATTTAATAATATGGGGTGGCTAGCTTAGTGGTATGAAGTCGGCCTATGGATCCTGAGAACCCTGGTTCGATTCCCACAGGCGACAAACAATTTTCATAATTTCAAAAACTATCCCTGTGGCTCCTCCACCACTAACATCTTTGAGGGCCGTGATTTGACGACTGGTAACCGCACTTCACGCGCAAAGTATATCACTTACAGAGATCTGCTTCGGCAGAGTGCCACACCCAGTAATGGCTGGAAGGCGTGATGATAGATATATATATATATATATATTTATATATATATATATATATATATATATATATATATATATATATATAAATACGAGTATATATATATATATATATATATATATATATATATATATATATATATATATATATATACTCGTATTTATATTTTTATAATAGATACTGATTTCCACAATAGGATGCGGGCACTCACGTGACACTGTGACGTTTTTGTGACGTAAAAACTGCTGTTCAGGGAAAGATCACTGCGCCATCTACAAAAATGAACTATTTTTTGGGACGAGATTTGAAAAGAACCGGTTCTTTTCAAATCTCGTCTCAAAATCGTCACAGTGTCACGTGAGTGCCCGCATCCTATAGATTCGTGTTTGATTCTAGCACAACTTTTATGAATCAAAATGGTCGTAACATATTGCAGTTTAAAGAAAGTCAGACGTCTTCATTCTTCATTTTATTGTATGTGTTACAGCGGAGATGACGGTTTATATTATAATTCATAAATCTACAAACTTTCTTCTGTCTCATCACTTTTAATTCGTAAATCATCTAGTGATGAACGACCAGCTCTTCACTTATTATCACTGGCAGTATTTATAGAATTTATTGCAATAGTAACAAAACATATTGGAATTACAAAACTACGTATTATTTATTCCACAGGATGCCGCGAAACTTTCGATTTTTTTGTAACGTGCAAGTATTTCGAAAAATAGAGTTCTTGACAGCGAATGGTATTCAATAAATATATAGTTAATTTCCGGCGATATTTATCGGATGACTAATGCTTACTTGAATGCTTAGTGGTTACATGAAGCTAAATAAAAACTTCTGCGAAATGGAATAAGATAGAAAATTTGACGCAATTTGATTAACTACAATTAAACAATGTTAGGCTTTCGTAATTCTACAAGATCTAATGGAATTTAACCAAGGAATTAATTACTTCTTTAATTTGAGTCATAACTTTTTTGTGAATCAAAATGGCGGATGTACAAAGTTTTTATAGCGATTGTGCAATTTTAATTATTAAAAACTTTGTAAATGTGCTTGTTATAGACAAAGACAATTAACTAAATTAATAAATTAAATGAATAAATTAAATTACTAAATTATATTAAAAAATTAGAAGCAATTGTTTTTAATGTCTGCATTTATTGATGTACATTAGGAAAATTAAAATAAGGAGTTTATTTATTATATAAATAAAAAATAAATAAATATATCATCACGCCTTCTACCCATTACTGGGTGTGGCACTCTGCTGAAGCAGATCTCGGTAAGTGATATATTTTGCGTGGGAGGTGCGGTTACCAGTCGTCAAATCACGGCCCCCAAATATGTTAGTGGTGGAGGAGCCACAAGGGTAGCTTTTGAAATTATGAAAATTGTTTGTGGCCTGTGGGAATTGAACCAGGGTTCTCAGGATCCACAGGCCGACCTCATACCACTGATCTAGCCACCCCATGTTATATTATTATTTATTATATTATTATATTATTTTTATATTATTATTATTTTATATTATTTTTTATGGGGTGGCTAGCTCAGTGGTATGAAGTCGACCTGTGGATCCTGAGAACCCTGGGTCGATTACCACAGGCGATAAACAATTTTCATAATTTCGAAAACTACCCCTGTGGCTCTTCCACCATTAACATCTTTGAGGGCCGTGATTTGACGACTGGTAACCGCACTTGACGCGCAAAATATATCACTTACCGAGATCTGCTTCGGCAGAGTGCCACACCCAGTAATGGGTAGAAGGCGTGATGATATATTTATTTATTTATTTTAATTTCTTAATTTTATACAAATGCCAAACTTTTGTGTATGATAATCCTGCAATATATTTTCAACTTCTTTTTTATATTTTGCTATAAAAAGTATGTAATTAAATATTATTTTCTACAAATTTAAACTACCTCTACTAACATCTTTGGGGGCCCTGACTTTACGGCAAGTAACCACACTTTACGCACAAAATATGTCACTTACCGAAATCTGCTACGGCAGAATGCCACACACAGTAATGGGTAAAGGGCGTGATGATATTTTTATTTTATTTATTTCAACTTTCGCTAAAAAGTTATATGAGTTTAATAACTTTGTAGCTAAAGATAAAAATTAAACAATTTCAAAATAAAAAAACAAACTTTATAAACTATTTACAAACCTTGAACTTTTAATATATTAATAATTATTGAGAAGAACTCTTTTAGACCACATTTTAAATATTGAAACCTATTATTTTGGGTAAAAGTATTTACAAAATATAATTTATATTCTCAAAAATTGCAAGAAATACTCGTATATTTCAAATTGAAGCTGTATTACATTCAATAAGATATTTCAAATTACTATGTTCTTATGTGGTACGAGGTATAAGTTTTGGATAAAATGTAGTGACGGAATATTTATTTATGTTACATGCTGTCCACACCCATCGTATTTCGCAAACTTATCGCCAAAAACGTAAAGTAAAAGTAACGTTGTTACAAAAAAGTAAAAAGCATTTTCTCCGCGAAGTAATTGCAGGAATTCCATCGCATTGGCCTTTGAACCCATCTAAAAAGGAAAAGTCACATCAGAACAATAATATGAATGTGTCAGTTTACTACCGAAATAACGCAATAAAAATTCTTCAGTCGCTTTAGAACTATGGGCCATAAAGAGAATATTAACGATCAGCCATTATGAAGACACAACAGCGATAGAACACTCACACAAAGACGAAAGACGGATCGTGTCTTTAAATCCCCCCTAAGAAAGGATACGCACGTAACGTTTCAGGAATTCGTATTAGTAGATTTATCTATTCATTGCTGACGCTTCATTCTCTTTGTCAGTAGTTGAAGACAACGTGCAGTGGCGCCGCGCACGGGAATTTCCCGTACAATACTTGTACTGTAAGTTACCTATTAATTACAAAATTTAAACACAGTAAGTGGAACTTTTATTGCACAGTGGTTTCCATGGCTATATCTGGACTTTATTATTTACTTACTGTCCACTGTGAACAGTAAGTTAATATTACATATTAAGGTCGTGCTTATTTTGACAACAATTTGATAGCTGTCAATTTAGAAACCTATTTTTCTTTTCCTTCTATTTTTGCAAGTATTGTTAAAAATAGCTTACTAACCTCAAACTGTAAGTGTTTTTTTTATTTAACGAATGTTTAGGAATTCCATTATCTTTTATTTTGTATATATTTTTTGATATTCTTTACAAAATAAAAGATAATGGAAGTCCAAAATAAAGTTTTATTATTTGAAAATAAAACATTATCTTATAAATTTAAAACTAAGTTGAATGTTTAGGAAATCTCGACCCTTCGGGCCTCGATTTCTCAAACTATATTCTTAACCTAAAAACTGTCACTTACAGTTCATGGTACGAAGTATACTATTTATTTATTAAATTACGACACTGGCTAATTAAATTCGTATATTCTTTTTATTTAATCCCTCCCAATTAAGCTTATAGTTTAATAAATAGCTTATAGTTATTGGGGTAGGTTGCTCAGTGGTATCGAGTCAGCCTGTGGATCCTGAGAACTCTGGTTCGATTCCCACAGCCGACAAACATTTTCACCACATTAAAATTACCCCTGTGGCTACCACACCACTAACATCTTTTGGGGCCGTGATTTTACGACTGGTAACCACAGTTTACGCGCAAAAATAAATCACTTACCGAGATCTGCTTTAGCAGAGTGCCACACCCGGTAATGGGTAAAAGGCGTGATGATATATTTATTTATTTTTATTTTATAATTGAGTCCGAATCATTCAGACATAATTGTATTTTTTTTATATAAGTTGAAGTCAGCGAGATTTGAACACACGACCTCTTACTTAATTATTATTGTACTCCACGTTCAAATTATCCCTCCACTAACATCTTTGGGGGACGTGATTTGACGACTGGTAATCGCAGTTCACATGCAAAATATGTTACGAGAAAGCGCCACATTCTGTAATGAGTAAAAGTTCATATAAAATGGAGGTAGAAAAGTAGTTTTTTTTATTTTTAACTATTTTTCTTTTTAAATTCCCACCTCTCATTATTTCGTGAACGAAGATAGATATTCCAGATATTAAGTGTTTCAAGTAACAAAAATATAATTAAAAAAATTAGGCTTAAAGCATTAAAAAAGTTTTGTAAAATAATTGGAGGAAAAATATTGAAATCTTGAAAATTACGCAATATTTTGTGTATTTTTCTGAGCCATTAGGTAAATACAATACTCATTGATTGATCAGAAACGATATATTTGTTTTCTTTATCGCAAATTCCTGTAACAACTATGTTTAGTTATAAAATGTTTTGATAATGTTTCACTGATAATAAACTTTCACACTTTTCTTTTTACTTTGTTGTTCATTGAAAAGTAAAAACAAAACAAAGTACTACATAATTACTGATAAACGAACTTTTGTTTTTCTGGTTTCTACACCGATTCATTGAATAACTGAAATGATAATGATACAACTTATCTATAAATACGTTTTTAAACTGTTTGACGTTTCTCTTTAATTTACACTTCTTGCTTAATTACAGTTAAATGTCATTCATTGTTAAAAAGGCGAGCGAAGCGAGCCCTACCGAATTATTTTATAACGTCGTGATTTTCAACAAAACGTGATCAACAATAAATAAAATAAATATATCAACACACTTTTTTACCCATTACTGGGTGTGGCACCGCAGTAGAGCTCGATATATTTATGAGCGTGAAGTGTGGTAACCAGTCGTCAAATTACGCCTCTGAAAGAAGTTAAAGTTAAAATGCATTTAAAAAATATATTGATTAGATAAATGGCGCTGGAATTATTGGGCGTTTATTTTTTTAGCTCTGGGTTCAATTGTCATTAAGACAAACGATGCAGCCCTGCTGAATTATTATTTAACATAGTGCTGTTCAACAAGATGTGATTAATAATAATTGGTTAAAATCAATGAATATATTTAAAATATATATATATATATATATATATATATATATATATATATATATATATATATATATATATATATATATATATTACTTGTATGCCTTGGATGTTATGGGCGTTTATTATTCGAGTTCTTGGTTCAATTGTTACCATGCGAACTAAGCGAGTCCTGCCGAAGTATTTTTAACCGTCATGGTTTTCATCAAAATGTTATCAACAATATTTGGTTAAAGTCAATAAATGCATTAAAATAAAAATTATTGCTTAGTTTGTTCTTCGAGTTCTTGGTTCAATTATTATCAAGGCGAACGAAGCGAGCTCTATCGAATTATTTTTGGGCTTCTTGGTCGTCGACAAAAAAGTGATTAACAATAACTGGTTAAAGCCAATGAATGCATTTTAATTTTTTTAAATTTATTACTTATAAGAATCTCGCGACTTGTATAGATTTACATACATAATTGCAATCGCACCTTTTCCCAGAATCTGTGGTAGGCAGCAGCTGTAGCTTGCTTGCTACTCGCCCGATCACATATTTGTTCTGTTACGTCGAAGTCATAGATCATTTTCATTTGCTTGCTGTACAGTTACATCAGAAAAAAATATTGATATTGATAATGGCTTCTACCATTTTGTATTTATGGATATTACTGTGACAGTGGAATGTCACTTTATCTTGAACAATTATTTTTATAGAATTATGAGATTAATAAATCTTTTCTCTGTTTGTGTCTCGTACTTGCTTACCCAATATGACGCTTATGTCCCCGTCAAATAAGGTAGTTTGAGATATGCTCGAAAATGCTTGGTTCGGTAACTAAAAAAGTTTATCGAAAATTTATAAAATTAAGAGAGATCATAAATTAGTTAGAACAAGATTCGAAATGATTCCATGGTTACTAAATAATAATAATAATAATATACCATCACGACTTTTACCCATTACTGACGCTGTATTCCAATTGCCATTTGGTTCACTTAAATCAGTTCAGATAAATTAGACAACATGAGTAAATGAACTGAATTACGCAAACTGATGCACTTATTGGGGTGAAATACTTTAAAGTAAATTAGATTCAGTAATTCTAGTACTGAAAATAAAGACAGCAACGTAAGCCAGCGAAATAAATAAGTGATCTGATTCAGTAAATGTAAGTTAGATCTGATCCAAATGGCAAACGGAATACGCCACTCGGAAAGTGATATATTTATGCACGTGAAGTGCAATTACTATCCGTCAAATCACGGCCCCTAAAGATGTTAGTGGAGGGAAAGCCACAGGGGTAATTTGAATGAGGTGAATCGAACCGAGGTTCTCAAGCTGAGCCACCTCCCCATCTGTCAATGGAAAAATCGCAAATTTTTATAATACGGTTCTATATTAATCAGTCCACGAGAAATCGAATGCCGTTGAGCGCATCTTCATATCTCTTTTAGTTTTTGAGTTACATTGATTTTTGATTTTTTTAAAATGTCAACTTTGAAGGCCCGTATCTCGAAAACTAAAAGAGATATTGAAATGCGGTTTGAACGAGTGTATTTCTCGTATTCTAATTAATTTATACTGAAATTTTGAAATTTTTGAAAATTTTACTTTTTTTTTCAAAATTTTATTTTGCCCATATTTCAAAAACTTGACGAGATAATGAAAATCACTAAACACCAGTAGATTCCTCGCAGAAAAGAACGTATGTATGTAAAATTTCAGAATATTTGCTCCACGAGTACAATTTTTAGAGCAGAAAAACAAAAAATGGCCAAAATTCGTAAAAATCTTAAGGGGTAACCCTTCAAAAATAATTAAAAAACAGTGATTTTTCGTTTTTTTGTAATAAAAACTGTATCTGTGCAAATTTTTGTCTGAAAATTTGCATACCTATGTATTTTCACGTGAGGAATTCATTGGTGTTCACAGATTTAAATTATCTCTTCAACTTTTTGAAATATTGAGAAAGAAAAATTTTGATAAAAAATTAAAAATTAACAAAATTTTCAAAATTTAGGTATGAGTTAATTTTAATATCTCTTTTAGTTTTCGAGATATGACCCTTCAAAGTTGACATTTCAAAAAAGTCGAAGATCGCTGTAACTCAAAAACTAAAAGAGATATGAAGATGCGCTCAACGGCATTCGATTTCTCGTGGTCTAAATGATATAGAACCGTATTATAAAAATTTTCCATTTTTTATAACTGGTTCAAACAAAAAATCGCATTAATATAGTTGTGTACCTAGTGCAGAAAGTATTCTATTATCGCTCGCGCATGGAGATTGTTGATCGAGACGTTTAATCCCAAAACTGCTTAAATATTATTGTTTTTAAAATAGATCAAGAGCCAGTTTATCAATCACCGGTTTACTCTCAACGCTAATCATAATTAAATAATAATGGTAACCATAGTTTCCATTATTACTTAATCATAATTAACATTAATCAGTGATTGAAAAACTGGCCCTAAAGATATTGTACTTGAACTCAGTTGATAACAGGGCCTTAAAGCAAACATTTTGAGCATTTTAGTTCGCCAATTGTGTTGGTAAAAGAATCATAGGCTGTCTTTTGTATTCAGAGAATTGAAAAACAAAATAAAAGGTTTCCGGTGTTGAAAATGAAATGACATACCACCCCGTTTTTGTTTTTTTCTTGTTTGCATCTGTTGATGCGGGTCTAATTATATTTTCTGTTGTGAATGCGCTGTAACAAGATGCAGATGGGTCCACCAAGTCTTAAGGTCATTTTTTTGTTTTTTGTTTTCGGACAATTTGTTTTGCTCGTCTGTCGGAATATTTTATTTGTTGTGTTTGTTAGGTTTCAAACATTCCTCAGCGTTTTTCTCTTTTTTAGGGACATAATTTAAAACGTGTTGTTTCTGAATTCGTTTTACTTTTAGTTTTGTTACTTTTATTTAGTGATTTATTTGGCAGGTAGACCACTTACGAATATACGCAACTCGCCAAACGCTAATGTACATTTTTATACTAACTCTAAATATTTAAGGAGCGAATACCAAATTAATTAAAATTATTAAATAGTTAAAGTGAGGCATTTTTTCCGGACGGGGCTGCTTCATTTTTTGAGGCGAAGGCGAAGGATGTAAAGCAAATGAGAGAAAAATTACACTTTCTTCTCGAAGTATACATATATTTTTTTTATACTGTCTTATCAGAAAGTAAAAATTCGTGAAATAAATGAAGTATATAAAAATATATCATCACGCCTTCTACCCATTACTGGGTGTGGCACTCTGCCGAAGCAGATCTCGGTAAGTGATATATTTTGCGCGTGAAATGCGGTTACCAGTCGTCAAATCACAGCCCCCAAAGATGTTAGTGGTGGAGGAGCCACAGGGGTAGTTTTTGAAATTATTAAAATTGTTTGTCGTCTGTGGGAATCGAACCAGGGTTCTCAGGATCCACAGGCCGACTTCATACCAC
The DNA here is from genome assembly GCA_911728475.2 of Pterostichus madidus. Taxonomy (NCBI): domain Eukaryota; kingdom Metazoa; phylum Arthropoda; class Insecta; order Coleoptera; family Carabidae; genus Pterostichus; species Pterostichus madidus. The sequence goes on from OU452312.1 coordinate 32,430,117, forward strand.
TGAACTAGTAAAGTAACTATTCAAGGCTACAACAAAAATAACAGTCTGGTAAAGTACAAAACAGTCTGGTAAAGATTTTACCTGACTGTCATTTTTGTTGTAGCCTTGGATATATATATATATATATATATATATATATATATATATATATATATATATATATGTGTTAATATTTGATGTTAATGTTCTATATTTTTATTAAGTTTTACTTAAATTTATTTATGTTTTCGATTATATATCTGCCTGTATACTGTTATATAAGGTTCTGGATAACAGTCTTTAAGACTGGTTACAGAATCTTAAAATATATTGAAATAAATAAATAAATAAATAAATAAACATTTTGATTTATTTATGATTAAATATTGATCAAATTAAACGGTTTCAGAAAAAATATTATACATAATACGTCAGGAATGTGATTTTACTTAACTCAGCGGATTAAAATACTTGGCCTGCGGCCAAACAACCGCTTCATCAAGTAACATATCACTTTCCTGACTTACTATGTATGTAATATACTATTATTTATTGTTTATAACAGTAAGAGATTTACTTTATCTCTGTCTCCTGTTGTAAACCATGCTTTTTGAAGTAAATCTTACTTCCCCTGTAAAGTAATATAATATTTCTTTAGCGAGAGTTTATTTGGCGGATCGTCTATAAATATGTTTCTTGTGTAATAGTCGTATAATATTACATAATGCAAAGATAACAATGAATGACAAAGTTCAACGCAGATATTTTAACCGAGGTTACTTACACGTTAATGCTTTTACACCGAGCGTAAAAATCGCAAGCTATAGAATTTTATGAATCGCATATTTGATATTCTAGCGTATAAAACAGACAGGTTTATATTCTCCGTGCACAATAAAATTCCATATTTTCGAGGCAATCTCCTGAAATAAGAGTCGTGATGTTGAATTACAATTTTTATCACGACCCACGCAACCATTAGCTTGCATATTACACGTATAGTCTTCCCTTTTACGTCGACTTGGACTATTAATACTTACACGCGTAATAAACACTAAATTGCAATGGATTCCTGTCGAGCCATTATTCCTATTATTTGTTCGAATGTTTCTCAACTTATCAGGTGATATACATTCTCTTTTCCCTCGGTAAATTACCGAAGAAACGAATGTGTTTATGGAATGTTTTAATAAACGTTCGTTTCCATCTGAATCGTTTAGAAATTTACATAAATATATTCGTCCTACGGTTAAATTAATTGAAATTTGTGAATTTGTTTCGATAGACGAACGGGTTTTGACATTTTTCTAGATATTTGTTATTCGGAATGGTTATTTTATTCATTTTATTTAAGGTATTTAAATTAAAAATTTCACAATTAAAATAAAATGCCGCACAACAGTTTTAGATAGTGTTAGCGAATGTTAGATATAATAATAGAAATTTTACGATTTATTTTTGTATAAAATTAACATGATGACTTGAAGATTCAATAATACAGTTCATTTGTCTTTGTATTATTTGTCGGTAGATGGCACCACGAGTTGCTCCGTAGCTCTCATGTCATGTTACCGGCTTACATAGTTTAACATCAGTCAGTTCAGCTAAGACAGTATCACAATTCACTAGTCCCTATTTGGTCCAGTTGGATAGTTGATCGCACCATACTGATGAGTCCCTAAAGGACGAAACGCGTCTATGGTTAAAGCTGAACTTGACCAGTGGTATGAAGTCGGCCTGTGGATCCTGAGAACCCTGGTTCGATTCCCACAGGCGACAACAAATTTTCATAATTTCAAAAACTACCCCTGTGGCTTCTCCACCACTAACATCTTTGAGGGCCGTGATTTAACGATTAGTAACCGCACTTCACGCGCAGAATATATCGCTTACCGCGATCTGCTTTGGCAGAGTGCTACACCCAGTAATGGGTAGAAGGCGTGATGATATATTATTATTATATCTGTTTATGAGTGTGGAAAGTATCCCTTTGCAACACTCAGTGCGGCTAGAAATTGTTAATGATGTTTTCAAGACAACCATTGTGGAACAGTGTTTTATTTTGGATTAATGTGAAATATAACAGTAAATGACAGATATCAAATATCAATTCAAATATCGATTTTAAGAAATAAAAATAGTATGTTGTAACATACGTGTAGCAACGGTCATTATCACACTTGTGTTAAAATATAGTATTTTTTAATGAACTGCAGTTTAAATGCTTTTAAAAATATGTGGAGGATGCTGCAGTTATCGAAATCTACAAGACTCGTACAATATGCTAGTCCATGTTCATCTCTCTCTTGAGCAGAAAGTGTTGCGTTATAAAATCCGTGTCTCCACTCTCTCGTGATAGGCGCCTGCGTGTCGCGTAGTGTTGTGGATGGCCCACAATCATCATTCATTACTGCTGGAATCTCGAGCGTCGAGCTCTCGTACTCGGCTGGCGTTGCCGTGTTATTGCAGCGTTGTGGCTCAACACCGCCTGCGGCCCGCAAGATTACGATGCTCTGCCTCTGCAGGTGTCTTCAGCCACCAAACCATTGACGTGCCATCAGGGCACACAGCCCCACCTCTTGACAAAACTGATGTGTTATATCTGTCACCGGTAAAAATTCAGGCAAAACATGAAATAAAATAGATATATCATCACGCCTTCTACCCATTACTGGATGTGGCACTCTGCCGAAGCAGATCTCGGTATGTGATATATTTTGCGCGTGAAGTGCCCTCAAAGATGAAATGCAGTATTTAATTATTGTGATGTCTAACGGCCTGGAAGTACTGTAAAATAAATCCTTTTTTAAGAGGTCGGTAGCTCTGTGGTGTCGAGTGGGCCTGTGGATCCTGAGAATTCTGGTTCGATTTCCACAATCGACAAACATTTTCATCATATTAAAATTACCTTTATTCAGTGGTATGAAGTCGGCCTGTGGAACCTGAGAACCCTGGTACCCTAGATTCGATTCCCACAGGCGACAAACAATTTTCATCATTTCAAAAAGCTACCCCTGTGGCTCCTCCATCACTAACATCTTTGGAAGCCGTGATTTGACGACTGGTAACCGCACTACACGCGCATAAATATTTCACTTACCGAGATCTGCTTCAGCAGAGTGCCACACCCAGTAATGGGTAGAAGGCGTGATGATATATTTTATTTATTTTAAAATTACCGTTGTGACTCCGTCACTATTAAAATCTTTGGGGGCCGTGATTTGACGACTGGTAACCGCACTACACGCGCAAAAATATATCACTTACCGAGATCTGCTTCGGCAGAGTGCCACACCCAGTAATAGGTAGAAGGCGTGATGATATATTTTATTTATTTTAAAATTACCTTTGTGGCTCCGTCACTATTAACATATTTGGAAGCCGTGATTTGACGACTAGTAACCGCACTACACGCGCATATATATATATATATATATATATATATATATATATATATATATATATATATATATATATATCAATTACCGAGATCTGCTTCGGCAGAATGCCACACCCAGTAATAGATAAAACGCATGATGATATATTTATTTTATTTTTAAAATAAATATATGGAAATAATTATTTACTGTCAAAAAATAATTTTTATTTAGTTTCCTTCGGATATTCAGAGAATCAATTTTACATATCTTGTTAGAAGCGCGAGCGAAGCGAGCCTTACCAAAAATGCGTTTTATTATATGTCTGAGTGGTTTGGATTTCACTATAAGTTGTAGATTCTCCTTGTACTATAATCGGAATTAAATTCCTGTTGTGCAGAGTAGCGTAGAAAGTAGCAGTAAAATTTGTAATTTCAAATCTGCTAATTGGGTAAATAGTGTTTCACTTTTCAATTTTCATTCTCATAGCTCAATTTCTAAAGTATTCGAAGATGTTCCATAACATTTGAAAATGTCAAACATAACTAAAAGTAATAAATTTAATACCGAGCACAGTACATGACATAAGATTTTACAACTTTGAAGTTTTCTCATAGCTTGATCGTGCATTGAAGTCTCCTGCTATATTCCATTTATTTACTTATATTTCACTCACATTTAAAACAATATTGTTCTGTAATTGTTAAAATATACTCCACAATAATTCTTGACATATTGATCATGAGATGAATGTCGTCTTTTTTTATCGAAAAATTGTGTAGAAAGTGACACATTTTTCAACTACTTAAAAATTATGATAAAAAGCAAATACTACATTTTACTTTTTGAATTATTTTTATTTGTTGGAAATCATTTCAAATCTGATCTCTGTCAGAATAATTTTTAATTTGTTTCTTAATAAAATCAATCCAGTATCAATATACAAAACAATACGTGTAGTACACGTAATGAAAGCATCATTTTTTCACTCATTAATTAATACTTTCTGGCTTCCGCCATTTTGCATTAAACTTGAAATTCATGAAAAAAAAAATGGTTTTCTTTATTAAAGGCATATTCTATTTGCCATTTGGATCAAATCTAACTTACATTTTCTGAACCAGATCACTTATGTATTTCGATAGATTACTTCTCTGACTTTATTTCCAGTACTAGAATTAATGATTTTAATTTACTTTGAAGTAATACATCCCAATAAGTGCATCAGTTTTAATTTAGTACATTTACTCATGTTGTCTAATTTATCTGAACTGATTTAAGTGAACCAAATGGCAAATGGAATACAGCAGCAGTAATGGGTAAAAGTCGTGATGGTATATTATTATTATTTAGTAACCATGGAAACATTTTGAATCTTTTTCTAACTAGGGGGGCGGATGGAATACAGCTTATATGTATAAATAGCTATTCCTCAACCCCTCATCAAATTACAACTCTGCTTTTCAATATTTTCCAGCCTAATTTTTCAGTATGTATTTATTTTCTATTCTGCACAAAAGGAAATTATTTCCAAGTCGAAAATGAGTTATTGAGGGTTAAAGATTGAGAACTACCCCCAAAAAAATATATTTTTTTAAAAATTTGATGATGTAAAATCGAGTTGTTTTGGTTGGAATTCCTCTTCGAGAGTGTGCATCCTCGTGGTATCTGTGTTGTCGCACGCCCATGTCGGTTCCATTGACGGGGTCCGCAGAGTCCGGGGGGGCTGCGGGGCCCAGCTACCTGTGTTACGCCGCAGTCTCCGGCTCGCGTGCTCGAGCTCAGGGTGCGCCGCCCTGCCGCCGCGCCGCGCATTCCTCCGGAAACGGCCGATCGCGCACGAAGCCGCATTTTTACCCAGCCAGCCACTCGTGTCAGCATAAATATTCATTTTGTTGATTTGATTGTAGATTAATCCAGGTACGAACAGATAAAGCCAAGCGGATGCCTCGGCAGACGGAGATGACGATGCTAGGCTCTCGCTTGCGTTAAGAATTTTGGTGTTGATGCTGTTTTGTGGTTCGCTAAATGTGTTTGACCTCACGCAATGCGAATCAAAGATTCACGTCTGCAAATTATGGAGCTAGTCACGATTTGTAATCGTGCCAAATATATCTCACATCACCGAGCTTTTTTCATTCATAATTAAGTTAGAACTTATTAAAATTGTTGACAGCAACAAAGTTTGAATTATTGAACTATTATGCAACTAAGAGCAAGAATTGCATCGCAGAATGATTGTTGATGCAACTGTCAAAAAAGTTATAATTTACGTACACGATTTTATCTACAAACTTCACGTTTTTTGTACAATACTACTTTAATTTACGCTGCTACTAGCAACAGCCGTTAAATCGGTTTCATCGGCCGCTGCTATTGGCAACGCTCGTCAGACTTCTTAGAAATTAATTAAAAATAAGGTTATCGTTTCCTTGGTTACAAAATTATATATACACTTTTTAAATAAAATAAAAAATAGATATATCATCACGCCTTCTACCCATTACTGGATGTGGCACTCTGTCGAAGCAGATCTCGGTAAGTGATATATTTTGCGCGTGAAGTGCGGTTACCAGTCGTCAAATCACGACCCCCAAAGATGTTAGTGGTGGAGGAGCCACAGGGGTAGTTTTTTTGGAAATTATGAAAATAGTTTGTCTCCTGTGGGAATCGAACCTGGGTTCTCAGGATCCACAGACCGACTTCATACCACTGAGCTACACTTTTTAAATTAATATTTGAAATACATTTTGCTCCGTTTTTTATGTATGGAGTAGGTGTCTCAGTGGTAGCGAATCGTCCTGCGGATCCTGAGAACCCTGGTTCGATTCCCACAACCAACAAACATTTTCACCACATTAAAATTACCCCTATGGCTCCTCCTCTACTAACATCATTGGAAGCCGTGATTTGACGACTGGTAACCGCACTTTACACGCATAAATATATCACTTACCTAGATCTGCTTCGGCAGAGTACCCCACCCAGTAATGGGTACAGAGCGTGATGATATATTTATTTATTTATTTTTAAATTAATATTTGAAATAAATATTGCCGTTTTTTAATGTTCATAAAAAAGAAATAAAATAAATATATCATAACACCTTTTACCCATTGGTGGGTCTGGCACTCAGCCTAGGCAGATCTCGGTAAGTGATATATTTGAGCCTGTGAAGTGCGGTTACCAACCATCAAATCGCGACCCACCATTGACGTAATTTGAGGCGGAACTTAAGGGGAAATTTTAATGTGATGAATAATGTTTGTCGGCTGTGAGAATCGAACCGAGATTCTCTAATTCACAGGCCGTCTCCATACCATTGAGTTTTATTTATTTATTTAATGAATAAATAAATTTAGAAATGTTTAACAGTAAAAATATACGATGACAAATGCACAAAGCAATACAAAAGAAAATTCTTGGCGAAACAAAATCAGTTTGTATGTCTCTCCGGTTCGTTGCCATAGCAACCGAGCAGCGTAGCTGTACTCAATGCTGACTTAACTTCTCCACTTCCGTTCTCACGTTGATACACTACACCTTTCGGCCAAACTGACACATTGTTTTGTTTCTCAAAGTCAAAGTCATTCTTCAGTCACAGACACAGACATAACGTAAAGAATTTGTTGACTACAGAAAAATTCTTGTTAGAAATATGTATCGTATGAATGTGCTTATATTTCTGTTCTTATTATGCTTCATAATTGCTTTTTAATTAGATGGTGAGGCAGATTTAATTAAAACTATTTTAATTGAAGAACATTTCAGCATGATATTTATACACTCACTTTTTTATTAACAGATTTTATAAATCTTTACTCAGAAAAATTATTTACTTAAATCAATTGTTCATTTGGACAGGCATTGAGTGTACTGTAGCAGATTTCAGTAAGTGATATATTTATGCGCACGAAGTGCGGTTACTGGCCGTCATATCACGGTTCCCAAAGATGCTAGGAAAGGGGAAGCCACAGGGCTAATTTTAATCTGGTGAAAATTGTTTGTCGGTTGTGGGAATCGAACTAGGGTTCTTAAATCCACAGACCGATTCGATACCACTGTGCTATCTACCCCGTACTATAGTCATATATAAATATAAATATATCATCACGCCTTTTACCCATTACTGGATGTAGAACTCTGCCGAAGCAGATCTCTGTAAGTGATATATTTATGCGCATGAAGTGCGGTTATCAGCCGTCAAATCACGGCCTCCAAAGTTGTTAGTGGTGACGGAATCACAGGAGTAGTTTTAATTTGGTGAAAATTGTTTGTCGCTTGTGGGAATCGAACCAGGGTTCTTAAATCCACAGACCGACTCGACATCACTATGCTACCTATCCCGTACTATAGTGATATATAAATATAAATATATCATCATGCCTTTTACCCATTAATGGGTGTGGCACTCTGCCGAAGCAGATCTCGATAAGTGATACATTTATGCGCATGAAGTGCGGTTACCAGCCGTTAAATCACGGCCCTCAAAGTTGTTAGTGGTGACGGAACCACAGGAGTAATTTTAATGTGGTGAAAATGTTTGTCGCTTGTGGGAATCTAACGAAGGTTTTAAAATCTACAGGCCGACTCGATACTACTGAGCCACCTACCCCGTACTATAGTCATATAACCTTAGAAAATATGATTTATTTGCAAAAACTTGCAGAATTTTAATATGAATATAATGTCTTTAATAAAGTAGGCTAGTATACCGATAAAACTGATTAAATGAGAGAAATTATTATAAAACATAAAGTTTATACGTATATATTTTCAAGTTATTGAAATAGTTGTGTATAATTAAATGTGTGATATATTTTGCTATCAGTGGGATTTAATATATTTAATGATCTTGTTTACACTGTATTTTTCAGGTGTAGACCTTGTATTTATAAAATAATTATTAGTTATTAGGTCTTTCGAGTTATGCCTGGTATTTTTGTTTATAATTTAATTAGAAACATTCTAAATTATTACAATAATTAATTTAATTAATAATTTTTATTTCATAATATACTTGAGAATAATTTTCCAAATTTATCTCATTTAACTGGCGATGGAATCTTAATAGCAGATCTTAATTTATAAATACCATTCTAATTATTAGTAATTATGACAATTATGAGCATAAAAGTGAAACAAGAAAATTATAAACGAAAGTAGGTATTAAGTTTTCTTCACATAAATACCGGACCATTATCATACTTGTTAGAAATTATCGTTATTATTTATCACTCAATCGTTGGAAAAGAACCAAATAATTGACAGTCGGATATTATGTATTTAGCAACAAAAATGACAAATACGACACTTCTTCATTGCATATACATAAGTATTTGTAAGAAAAATAACAATTGTCAATCAAGTTACTAATAAAAGTTACTCGTTATTGACATATTACAATATGACATCTGGTGATAAAATTCGATACTAAATAATGCTAGCTCTCTGCTGTCAAATGTAAAAATTTATTGTGTTTTGAATAGGTATTTTTTTTTAATTATTGAATTTATAATACACTTCTACTGCGATTTATGAACGCTTGAAAAAGAATTTAAAATATTTTTGGACAGTTTTTTATTGGGAAATTCTGGCGACAGTTTTCATGTATCCACAGATACGATGATCCACTCTTACTTTACCGCTCGATGAGCGGTAAATGTCAATTTTCTTCTTTCAACTCACAAGTGAAACCGTCTATTTTCTTCTCGGCCCCATTCTTGTTTTTCTACGACCGAACAGACAATAGACATTTCCAACTGGCGCCCGAATTTCCAAACAGAGAAACTGTTAAAAAAATGTAAATTATTTTATCCACAACTCATATATAATAAAGATATTATTGCACTGATTTCAGTTGAATTATATGGATCATAAAACACTATAAACAACTTGTTACTTAGCAACCACGTCATGATCTACCGTATTTTGAGAAACTATATATAACTGAATCAAAGTTAAACATTACGACCAATGTTTTTCGTTACCTATAATTATGAGTTGTGGATAAAATTTTGTATTACACTTATGTTTTATTGATTTATAAAACACTTAAGAATATGAAACACTCGACCTTCGATCTCGTGTTTAAACTTTTCTTGCGTGTTTTATATACCTAATAAAACACTTGTATAATAAATAACTATTTCAGGTGTTTCCAAATGGTCGTAGAAAAAATATTGTGTGCACCTCGAGCAGTAAATGTCCTTGCCGCTCTTTCATGCTTGTTGTCTTGATCAACAATCTCCATGCGCGAGCAGTAATAGACTACTTTCTGCTCTAAGTACATAAACAACTAATTTATGCTTATGCACTGTAGCAATTAATATAAATTTATTTGTTATGACTGCAGTAGAAAACTGTAGTTTATGAAAACATTAGAAGCCGGACCTGTGACTCTAATAGCATCTCGTTTCAACATTTTATCTATCAGGATTAGCAAGATTATTATTGCTATTATTTATAGTAAATGCAGCAAAAAAAATTATCCTTTCTATGACAATATCGCATCAAGATTGTTTTTGTCCTTTTACCAACTCTGACTGGATTATTATAAATATTATTTTATATACTTTATGAAGAAAACATTAGAAGTCGAAGCAGTGACAATCAAGATTATTTTTTGTTCTTTTATAAATATAATTTGTTGTATTTTATGTAAATGTTAGAAGCCGGTCCTGTGACACTCTCGCATCAACATTCATTTCTATCCTCCATGGCTGGCTAGATGATGCAATAAGCGTCTCCGTAGCAGTTGAAATACGGTGCACGTGGAAATATTTCGCGACACTTGAATATAAACTTGGATTTCTGCACGTCGCGAGCGCCAACACGTTGTACCGTATTACTCTTGCAAACGCTTCTCTCGTCTTTTTCTTCTGCGGTTATTGCAGCTAAAGGTTGCAGGGTTGCACTGAGAGAAAAATCTTATATTTATTGTCGCCCTCACTCGGCGCAAGTTGTAAATTTGTGTCTAAATGATTCTGCTTGTGACTGGAACGTATTGTTGTTGATGGTAAATTGTACACTGTAAATTGTCATTCTGGTTTTGCTGCTGTTGCATTTCAAGATTACTGGCTACGGTTTATTGTTGCTGCAATTTATTGTCAACAAACATTTTTACAACAAGAATCTTTACTTTATTCCTCTTTTATACATTCATACCAGCATTCCTAAAAGCACAATACGTTCTACGAACAACGCTTCAAATGGAAAATCACTTTTTTCTTCAAACGTGAGAAAAGATGACATTTCAGAACTTCATAGAAACAATTAAAGTTTGACTTTTCTGATAAATACTTTTTCTGACGCTCGTTAAAATCAAGGGGTATCATTCGTTCACCAGCGCCAGAAAAACTTTTTGCCGCTCACGGTATATGGGATGGCTAGCTCAGTGGTATGAAGTCGGCCTGTGGATCCTGAGAACCCTGGTACCCTAGATTCGATTCCCACAGGCGACAAACAATTTTCATAATTTCAAAAACTACCCCTGTGGCTCCTCCACCACTAACATCTTTGGAGGCCGTGATTTGACGACTGGTAACCGCACTTCACGCGCAAAATATATCACTTACCGAGATCTGCTTCGGCAGAGTGCCATACCCAGTAATGGGTAAGAGGCGTGATGATATATTTATTTTTATTTTACAACATAAAATTTTTAAAAAATGTTTAACTAGGTAAATATTCCGCCGTTTGAAGAAAAAATAGCATGTTTTATGTGAAGCGAAAGTAATTTCTTTCGCGTCATCTGTAGTTGTCTGCTTCGTTGCGCTCGTCCATCAATTCCTACAGATTCACTTCAAAAAGTATCACTTTAGCTCCTTATAAAATAATATATTATTTCTACGACCGAAATACACATTTTTATATCTCACGGTTACCATAGGCGACATGAAATATGACTGTCATATTTTACGGGATGTTACGTTGCTAGAATACTAATTTAGAATTGTTATTTTGATAATGGCTCAGTGGTATCAAGTCGGCCTGTGGATCCAAAAAACCTTGGTTCGATCCCCACAGCCGACAAAACATTTTCACCAATTTAAAAAATTACCCCTGTGGCTTTCCCATCACTAATATCTTTTGGGCCGTGATTTGACGGCTGGTAACCGCACTTCACACGCATAAATATATCACTTACCGAGATCTGCTTTGGTAGAGTGCCACACCCAGTAGTGGGTAGAAGGCGCGATGATATATTTATTTATTTTATTTTATTTTGATATTGAAAAATTATGGCAAACTTGCTATTAATATATAAATTAATAGGGCAACAATATCATAGTCGTAAAAAATAAAACATAGTGTACAACTCGCATGGAATATTTAATAATTTTTTTATTGTAATCTATAAATAATTAATCGATTTAAAAAATACTGATATGTAAATTTCTTGTCTACAATAGAAAATAATTAAAATTTGATTACAAACACTTTCATACTCGTGTGAAATGAATACCATTCCATGCTTGTTGTACAATATACTATTTATGCAATCATTGATTCCCAAATATTTAAAAATAAAAATTGTAAATTATTTTTCTGCATATTCTAATTTGCCATCAATGTTATGGGTTTCTTTTCTTGAATGATATCTCTTTGATAGCAAAATCTGAAGAAATCTGATATTTCTGTTTTGTTATAAATTACTATAAGATTGCTAAGATTTAGTTTCCCAGACAATAACATTGGAATGTCTTACGTATAATTCCAAATGACGCAGGTATATTTGGGAATCTCCTTTCTTTGAGACATCCAACTGTGATTGAATAGAGGGTGTTCCCTTTCTGTGGAAACGGCTAGAATTTTAAGAAATGCGTGTTGGATTCCAGGAATTCCAGGGCTGTTGCACCCTGAGGCTCGGGCCTAGACTCACAGACTTAAGTGCATGGAACGTTAAACGGGATTATACGCATTGTTGGATATCTACGAGATAGCGACGATAACGTGAGAATTACTCCACTGAAGTGAATAATCGCATTTTTCTACACTTGGAGACATATGCAATAAAACTAGAACGGAATTTACTTACAGGATTTTTATTTACCGTCTAATAAATACGAAGGCTGGTAATATGACTTGATTAAATATTTTCTCCTCCCATTTTTTTTAAATAAAGTATTATTTCTTTCCCTAATAGTTATTTATGTACCAAGGGTGAAAACAGGCGTTTCTGGCCCGCTTTTTAAGGCTAAAACACAAGCTTTTCGGACCGGTTGTGCATAAAATAATTTAGAAACCTTTGCCGGGGAAAAATAAAGTTAATTAACAAAAGTTAAATTTTAAACTTGGTTTAAATAAATAAAAGTATATCAAATGGAATAACTGACATTGTCAAGACTTTAGATTCGTTTTTATTTATTGAAACCAAGTTTAAAATTTAATTTTTGTTGGTGAAACCGGGCATTAGTTAAGTGTAAATGTATTAAAAGTAAGGATTTAGTGAAAATGTGGAATCTATGAAAATATTGGTGTCAAGCGTCCCGTTTACCTTTAGATTTTGAGAATCGCTAATGAGTGATCGCGTAGATCGAAATGTTATTAAAATATACAACCTAGTGATTCAGGGGAATATAAAATGTTTACCCTACTTAAAAATAAAGTAGAAAAAAGAAGTGTTCGGTGGCGTGATGAAGTACTCGGAATTCCATTTCATACGATCGGAATGCAGAGTGAAATTACAATTTATTTCTGCACAAAAGAGAAGGAATGCGAAAGAGCGCGCGCGCAGCGACACCGCTCTCCTACCTGAGATCTTTGGGTGTTAAAACAAAAGAGCATCGTCATATATCCCAGCTGCCGTCTGTCCCCGCGTCTCCGAGCGACAACCGTACACCCGTGGAATGCATTCGTAATAGCCGTACGGAAATTACAGTGCGTGCGTGTGTGTGAGGGCAAGGGCAGGCAGGGCGCGGTGGGAAGGGTCTCACTCGCGGCCCGAATTCCGACAAGGCCGGATGCCAAGGTCGGCCATCGGCACAGGGCACCCCATTCTTGTTTGGGTTTCGGCTCTCGGCTGCTGCTGCTGTGGTCAACGCGGTGCGCGGTCAGTACTTCGCGACCCTTCGGGGGCTGAACATGAGCGAGCGTATTTGTCTCGTACGGCTGCTTGTCCCGCGGCCCACCGCGCACCACGTGCTGCTGCTTAGACTCGCCACCACCGGGTACCACCACGTTGTAAGACACTTTCTAACTTGCACTACTGTTTGTTGTGTTTAACTTCCACAAGTGATTTCAGTTTCTCTTTTTTGTCACACGTTTACCATTAATAATCATTATTAGTTTCTTATAAGAATTTTATTACGGATGCAGGAGTTATTTAACTAGTGTTTTTTTTTTATTTTCAGGCGAAAAAGGAAATCTATGACATCAAACAGCAGAGGTTACATCTGGCTCAAGATGAATACAATCACCTCAACAATGCCCTGGCTACACTCAACACCTCTCGAACGAGCTGTGAGTATATCAACAAACAAACAAACAAATAAATCACGAACATTGTTGACTGATGATTCATTGTTGCAGTATGCTCGTCGAGTAGCAGTGTTAGCACCAAGTACGACCCAGATTTGCTCAAATCCGACGTCGCGCTGGCCCGAAACCGCGTCTCCAGACTCAAGTGTGAATTAGAACAGATCCGAACTGAGATGACGTGCACGCAACGAGGAGTAGAAACCCTCACAACGTGAGTTAGACACCAGTTTTATTTGTAACTCATGTATTAAATATTTGTTTTATTTTTGTGTAGGGTGGAACAAAAACTCAGTGCCCACCAAGGAGGGTGCTACAACATCGCTGAAGCCCAAGCCATCATGGTAGAGTTAAGAAACATCCAGAAATCTCTGTCATCTGGAGAGAAAGAAAAAGCAGAACTCATGCAATCCCTAGCGAAGTTGAAGGATGACTTGACAAGACTACAACTTTGTGAAAGTTCTCCGGACGTTTCAACATTAAGTATCCCTCAAGAAAAACTAAGTACAGCATCTCAGACAGATCTATCAGAACTTGTGCCCATCGGAACAAGACTTGCAGAAATGGCTAAAATGAGATTAGAATATGATGAAGCAAGAAAGAGGGTACAGAACATTCAACAGAAATTAGCAGATTTAGAAGAAAAAGTTCAGCCAGGCCAAGCCGAATCTGACAAAGATCGATTGCTACTATTCCAAGAAAAAGAACAACTTCTTCGGGAACTTCGAAGTATTACTCCTAGAACGAGAAGCAAAGAAGAAATGACGGACATTCAACAAGAGTGTAAAAGATTAGAACAAGATCTTAACAATGCTTTGGAAATGTCCAATCGGGCAATTGCCGACAGACTTCGGTTACACGAAGAAAAACAATATCTTCTTCAACAATTAAGAGACGCGTTACGATCAATGACTTCACTAGAATCCCAGTTGAAGACCTTGTCAGCTAGTACGTTGTCAGTCAGTAGCAGTTCTAGTCTTGGTTCGCTATCAACAACCAGCAGCAAAGGCTCTCTTAGCAGTGGATTAAGTTTCACCGATATCTACGGTGGTCCTCAATGTGTGGGACCTGTCAGTATAGAGAAACCCATCGACATGGCTGATCTACATCGACGAGTTGAAAGACTATTAAAAGGAAGTGATAACAATGTAAATACTCCCTCGCCAGTTCGATCACAACCTTCACTATCTCCTAGAAGTTCACTGTCTTCCATGTCACCGCCCGTGTCTCCCATGTATGAAAACATCCCTTGTGCAGCGCCCCCGCCCCCCGCCTACGATCAAGTCGAACGGCAGCGGAAGATGCAGCACGCGGAACGAACACACCTAGAAGACAGACTCGCTGAGCTGAGGCTAACGCAACAGGCTTTAGCCGCTCAAATGAGTCAAAATTACGAATATTTATCCTCCAAACCACAAAGGCCTTTGCCACCAAACTACAGTAATCTTCCAGATTACTTGGAGTTAACTCACGGTAGTAACATGTCCCAAGGATCCGGCTTAGGAAGGCCAACAAGACTCTCCTACGAAGGATCAACTGTAGACCCGCCTTTATCACCTATATCAGAAACACCTCCACCTTTATTAGACTCTGAAGAAATTCTTCAAGCTGGCTCTTTATCAAGGACGGCATCTTCTTCAGGAACCAACACTAGATCAGTGTCTGCGGCTGTTAGTGATGAATCAGTGGCTGGAGATTCTGGTGTCTTTGAAGCTTCAAACCGGAAGAGAGTGTCAGCATTGTTTGGCGCTGATCAGTCGCTCAATGATATGAATATTGAAACAGCGCAAGTGCAGATTAAGTTGAGATATGCCCTTTCCGATGGAATGTTGCACGTTGGAATCGAGAGAGCGAGAAATCTTGCTGCGTTGTTCATCTCTGACAACTGTCAAGTGTAAGTTTATTTCAAAATAAAACTTTGTTTTTGAAATTAATGTATATTGTTTTATGATTACAGATATATTAAAGCAGCCTTGTTGCCAAGTCCACCAACTGTAACACTGACGTGTTGTACAAAACCAGTGAGAGATCTTCGAAAACCTACATTTGGAGATAGTTTTCCTTTACCTGTACCTTTAAATAAATTATACACGAAAACTCTTCAAGTTAATGTCTGGTCCATCAAGGATGACACGCAGGAAGAATGTTTGGTAAGTCTAGTTATTTTAAAACAACAATTAATATAATTATATAGCTGAGGAAGTTACTTTTTTTAAAATATCTAAGTTTATTTTATTATTCTATAAACTGTGTCACTGTTTTGTTGTATTCTTCACTTATTTTACAATAACAATGATTTTTAAAATGATAAAAATGTTACTACGTATTATGAATCGATAATAATTTCGAATAATATTTTAAACTTATTTAAATACTACCGTTTATAAAATAAACATAAAAATTAAAGTTTTCAAAGTTATTAATTCTAAAAATGAACTGAATTATTTTTAAAGTAACTTAATTACGAAGATAGATAAAAGTTACAAGTTACTTTAGCTTAGTTGCAGTAATAAAGCAACTTTTTACTTAGATACTTCCAAGCTCTGGATGTGAGTTAATGGATCGTGTTTGTTGCAGGGTTGTGCTCAAGTGAGTCTAGCAGATTTCAATCCCGAGAACGTATCAGTTAAGTGGTACAACATCCTCAGCTTCCGCTTCATGCAACCATCAGAAGACATTAACACCACTCCAGTAAGAACCACCCACGACAAACAAGAGTCCGAAGTATCCATACATAAGCAACCAACCGCACTAAAAGAAGAAAGTTCAGATGAATCAACCATCATCTCATCGCAAACATCCACTTTGACTAGAAGTCAAGATTGTGATGGCTTCCAAACAGCTGTCAACCTCAAACTCGAAGAGTTAGTCAATTGCCTTCGAGCTGACGAGGAAGAAGATGATGATGATGACGATGACGACGATGATGATGAGGATTGTGACGAAGAAGGCATCATTGTAGAGTTCCGACAAAATGAACCATTGCAAGTTGTTGAAGAGGAAACTAAAGACATCGAAGTTGATATGATGGATAAACAAACCAACACGGAATGTGCTTTTTACCCTGAACAGGGCAAACAGCGTAAACTTGCTGCTGCAGGAGGAGGTAACTCTTCAGCAGCGAGTCTTCTCACTGACGACCGTTCCATTGTCATTAAACGTTCACAGACTTTTTCACCAAGTGCCGCAGTGTCTAAAAACCATTACATTTGTAAATTAAATCGAAGTGATAGTGATAGTTCAATGCCTTTATACCGACGTGGAGGTCCCTTCCAACGAAACTCAGTAGAAAGGCGATCTCTTCGTTGGCGACGTCAGTCCGGCTCCATGGCTGTCTTATCCTCCAAACAGTCTGGTCATAGCCAGATGCCTGTCACTGCAAGAACTTCCCTCGACCTGGAGTTAGATCTTCAAGCTCAACACACCAGACTTC
The DNA here is from genome assembly GCA_911728475.2 of Pterostichus madidus. Classification (NCBI taxonomy): domain Eukaryota; kingdom Metazoa; phylum Arthropoda; class Insecta; order Coleoptera; family Carabidae; genus Pterostichus; species Pterostichus madidus. The sequence goes on from OU452312.1 coordinate 32,447,385, forward strand.
ACACTTTGAACACTGAGTTGTCCCGGTTACGAGAGCTGAAGCAGCGACTGGAGACGGCGAAGGAACAAGGAGATACAGAGTTGGCTGCGTGGGTGCTAGAAGACCAACAATTTCAGAATCTTGTAGCGCAAGCAGAGTCTTTCAAGAATGGTAAAACTCCGGAAGAAAGAAAAGTTGAAAGGATGTTTAGGAGGACGGCCAAGGAAATCTACAAGCTAAGGAAATCCAAGGCTGGCAACGGAAAACCAGACCTGATATCTTTCCAGTAAGTATTTACATTTTAAAATTAGGTTAGTGAACCAATTATTGTGTGAAGTAAAATTAAATTATCATCACGCCTTCTACCCATTACTGGGAATGGCACTCTGCCGTGGCAGATCTCTGTAAGAGATATATTTTGCGAATACTAGTCGTCAAATCACGTGAAAATTGTTTGTCGGCTGTGGAAATCTCAAATCCACAGGCCAACTCAGTAACACTGAGCCACTTCCCCTATAAAAAAAAATAATTATGAAATTAATGTGCGTGTGTCGTTTGTTTGCAGAGAAAAGATGGCGTTCTTTACGAGGGTAAACACGTGTGTGCCAATCCTGCCGTCGGACGAGTGCAGGTCAGAGTTCAGCACTTTGACGCGAAGTGAAGAGAAACCCCAGTGTAATAAAACAAACAGTAGTGAATCAGAGTGCGAGAAATCAAAGAAAACGAAAGATTCGGACCGGTACGAGTACGTCGTGGACCGAGTGCTAGGTGTAGAAGTGTAACTAGGAACTTGAAGTTGTTTGATTGTTTTGTTAGTGAATCGCTGCTGGCCAGTGGAGAGTTCGTAACCCACCGCAAGAGAATGATTTTATATTTGTATGTCTGCGTGCGAGAGTCTACGTAAATTATAGATATTTTTGACTATCCAGAGAGTACATATTTTCAGACTTGTATAGAAATTTATATAGAGACAATGTGATTGAGACTATGTGCCTTAAAGATCTGAATTGTAACAAGATTTAGATATCGTAATTGCTGATTGTTAATAATTGAATTGTTAATACTCAAGAGCATGTATCGTACTGTTATCGTATCGTAGGTCAGAGGTCGCCCCACAGGGCACCCGTGCTGCCACTCGTGTTATACGTTCAGTTTTAAAAACTGTCAGTTCATTATTTTATATAATCTTATTATGTATATTTATACATATAACATACACTAGTACAATCTTTTTTAAAACTTTGTTACCATGCATTGTAAAATAAAATACAAAAAAAAATAATAAATTTTAATTGTTGCAGAGAATGATTTTAGTAGATCTTTTACATTATTAATTATTGTAGGTAACCAAGGTTACTAGATAAATACTGCAAAACAATTGGTCAGCTTTGAGGGAATAATTGTATGTAACTTATTTACTAATTACTGTTATACAGAATTATTGACAAAGATTTCTAGAAAGTATACACAGTAACAGTTCTGCTACATCATTTCAAACAAATATAAAAAGGTCGTTGTTCGAAGTGATGTATTCAGTGAATTTATCTAGTAACCATGTAGGTAACTAATCCAGAACACGTTACGTTTATTTTATCCTGCGTTTGGCTATATTAGCCTCCGGATAACTTAGACGTCACTAAAGAGAATCTTGGCCAATCAGTTCATGGTTATCATTTTTTTATTTGTATATTATGTACATACATATCTTAGCAATTTATTTTAATAATGTCGTACTGTAATTACTGGTATGTTTTGACAAAACAGTGCATCATCTAAACAACATCTACAGCTAATGGTCGAAATAAAATGACATTTAATAAATTAACAACTTGTATTTTATACTCATTTCTACATCCTAATCCTATGTAATAAATATTGTACGTATAAATACAGGACGGATTTACGATTTGTACTATTGTACTACGAGTAAAAATATGATCATGGTAAATACAATGACTATTATGAATAATCTAACATTTGCTTCTATTTTTCAGCGAGATTAGTCGTACTTCCGGGTAAAGAACACTTCTTTAGCTCTGTTTTGATGGCGGCTATGAGTGGTACAGCGGGATCAGTAGCTGACAGAGTTCCATCCGCCAGAATTCTGTCCATATCCACAGTGGGTGCAGAACTAGCTCCAGTGCCAGGTCTATGGAACGGTCCAGCACTAAGAGGACGTATCAACGGTGAAGGTGTTCCACTTGCCCAAGCACCTCGAGGAGGTTCCAGACCTGGGGATGGCGCAACACGACGTGGGTCCGAGGTTTTTGGACGGGGACGGCCACTTGCAGAGGTATCCGTTGATGGTCTAAAAAAATAATAATTTGTTACTTTAGCTTCAAAAAATCATAGTAATTTTGCTTCAATTTTTGTTGACCAATCAGAGCGTTGCTAGTCTACCGAGCGCTGACGTACATTGCCGAATCGGTCCGAATGCCAGACAAGCATGTCAAGTTTAGTTGTTTCGAGAGTGTAAACAGTTTATCATAAATATTGTGTATTAAACTTAATATAATTCTTCGATTTCATAAAAAATATATATATATATACAACTCAGCTATAAAGACATTATTACTTATATACTTATTTTCCTCGACTAACATAATAACTAAAATAATACTCTAGTAATTAAAAGTTCTGCGTAGCCTAGCTATATAAATAACTATTAAACTATGATAAATACTCAAAATTATTTAAAAACATAGTAATATTGGTTTCAATATTAATAAACTATTGGTTTTATACGTATAGACATTTATTGCTAATAAATTTAAAGTCTTGTTTCAATTAGCCACCTGTCAATCGGTGGCTCGGAAACCTGTTCAAGCCGGAATCAACATCATTTTGAGTGAGTGATTTCAACGTCGAAACGTAGTAAATATTGTGTCCATAATATCTAAATAAAGTGTGCTAATAATGTTTAAATAATAGTGGATTTTGTGCTAGAAAATAGTTATTAACATTTATATACATTAGAAGTAATAACTAGAAGTTTGCGATAGTTGCATAATTCTAGTGTACATCACGTAAGCTGATAACCAAAAACAGAGGCACATCAAATTGGTAAGTCTTTATATTATTATTGTCTACTAGTTAAATTCCTTGGCCATTAAATGCATCAAGTTGTATTTCTACAACATAAAACAGTATTTTATATGGCAAACATTTTTAACATTGTGTAGATATGCTGTTTGACCGACAAAATCCTGCAGAACAGAACAAAACTTAAACACATTTCTAGATGGCTGCTTTGATGAAGTCTTGTAAATGTTCATTCTTTTAAAGTATGTTTGTATTTTTCAATTTAATATTTTAAAATTTAAATTTTGATCGTTTATACACAAATCTGATGCAAATAATCTCACTGATCTTGTTTGTTGCATATCTGTAACATTACATGCATCATAATATATAAGTTGTTGCTGACAAGCAACAATATGCATTTCAAAGAAATATAAAAAATATATAAACAGATATTATTATAATTTACACATTGCGCTATATTAGCAAAATTAATTATATCTAAAGAAAACGTTAAATAAACAGCAAATATTTTAAAAATCTGATGAGTGAATGTTTCATGAATGATTCTGGGGTTCGTGCTACGCCATTTGCTGGAATATAGTTTTCTCTTTACAACGCAAAATAAAATCGTGCATTTAAGTAATAAAATGATAAAATTTAAGTACATTTTGTTAATACCTGACGGTCGCGGAATGTCCTCTCGGCTCAGCATTTCGCGTTGAAGATGTACTGGTTGTATATCCAGTAGGCTCCTGACTTTCTTTACTCGTTCCAAACAAACTAAATGTGTCGTCCAATAATTCGTTAAACCTTCTTCTCATTCTGTTTGTATGATTCTCTCCTTTCGTGTCTTCGTTGCCGTCATCGGGCTGTCCAGCTAAAATCATTTATAACATTAACATAAATCAGGCAAATTAAATTAATCTGAATCGGTAAATCTAGTAATGGGAGATAAATAAGTTATCTGTTTCAATAATGCTGGATTGCAAGAAAAAAATAAAGAGCTCTTTAGTTAAAGAATTGTTTATCTAGCAACAGTATCAATGGCGATTTTCTGAAATTTATTGAACCGTTAGTTGCTAATGAACCGATAAAACTTTCTTGAAACCGAGCATACGTGTAAGTTAAATAGTAAATGGAATTTGAGTAGTGTTTGCTGAAATATTGTGTGATATTTACTATTTTGTAATCGTTTACAATGCATATCCCAAACAACTGGTCCGATGACGCCTGGATCCTCAGCACCCATACTACCATGTCGGGTTAATTTCTTTCCAGAAACTGGACGGTATATTGGACTTGGTTCAGGGATAACATCGTCAGTCATATCTAAGTGTAATACACTGACTGGTTCCAGAACTTTGTTCAATGTTTCTGGAATACTGCTCCTGCAAAAACAACCTAATGCTTTAATAATATAGTTATTTCTAGAGTAGAAAGTAATATATTTCCGCTTTCTGCACTGAACTGAGAGTTGAAAATGTTCATTTACTGTTTGGTCGTAGAAAAAAATATTTTTACCTGGGAAATGATTTAACGGAAGGCATAGATAAATAAGATTTCGGGCTAATTTTTCCTCCACGATGATCAGATTCTTTAACAAGTGTTATATCTGAACCTTTATCCGTACTGCTGTCGGATTCAACACCAACAGTCGCTTGTTTCAAAAGGAGTGTTTTGTTTATTGCTGATGGTCTTTTTTCTGCTGGTCGATGTTTTTTGTTTCGACTGTGAGATGAACGATGTTTTGGCGGCAGCATGAGAGGTGACGCATCAGATGAAGTTGTACTAAATAATAAAACATATTTAAATTGTTTCAAATTGTTTAGGATTTTCTGGTACCTTGTTGTAGTGACACTACTTTGAGAACTTAACGGTCTTCCTTCAGGATATCTGCTGGTCAAAGTTTCATTTGATGTATTAGCTCTAGGTCTAGCTGGTGATTTTCTGTGATATCTTCTTCCAGAATGATAAGTCTGTAATAGTTATTTGTTACAAAATACAAGTTTTTGGACCGATTAATAAAAGTTGCCGGACGATGCAATATTACGAGACTCGACATTATTTTTTTAATCCACTTTCCAATAGTAAAAGAACTCAATTTTAAGACTGTTTATGTTATCATGGATACGTCATAATTTTTTGGACCTAGGACCAAAAATAGAATTTTTACTACAGTTGTTACGAAATTTTCGAAATAAATAAATAAAATAAATATGTCATCACGTTTTCTGCCCATTACTGAGTGTGTCACTCTGCCGTAGCAGATCTCGGTAAGTGATATATTTTTTTCACGTGAAGTGCGATCACCAGCCGTCAGATCACGGCCCCTAAGGATGTTAGTGTTTTAATATGATAAAAATTGTTGGTCGGCGATGGGAATCGAACCCGAGTTCTAAATAAGTTGGTTAAAAAATAATATGTTTTAATCGGACTAAAAAAACTTGTAGTTTTTGTCCGAATAAAACAATTATTATCACCAACTATAGTAAAAATGCTATTTTTAGCTACATTCCATTTGCCACTTGGTTTACTTAAATCAGTTCAGATAAATTAGACAACCTGAATAAATGAACTGAATTAAGTAAACTGATGCACTTATTGGGGTGAATTACTTCAAAGTAAATTAGAATCTGTGATTTTAGTACTGGAAATAAAGTCAGCGAAGTGTTCCAGCGAAATAAATAAATGATCTGGATCAGTAAATATAAGTTAGATCTGATCCAAATGGCAAATGGAATACGTCCTTTGATTCTAAGACTAAAAAACGATAACGTATCTATGGTAACGTAAACATTCCTGAAATAGCGTTCTTTTACTATTTAAAAAGCTGAAATAATTCTCATATTTAAGTGGATAAAAAAAACAATTTTTTTTGTAATATTCATTTTAATTTTAATGTTTCTGTTACCTTTGTTGGATCACCGGGACCAGCAACGTATCCCGAATTATCATGACCCCCATTTCCATTTCCGTTTCCATTTTCTCTTTCGAATATGTGTTGCCTATTGACTATTCCTGTGGGACGTACAGGAGGCATCGATCGCTTTCGTTTGTTCAAGCAAAATGTAAATATTGTTACCATAAAAAGTAGTAAGAATATTGTTGCAAGAGCAACTCCGATGAATAACCATGTATCTCTGAGTCGAGCTAGACTTTCTGGACGCTGAACTTTTATATATGCTAGAAAATTAAATAAATTAGTTATTAATTTGATTTTTAAAATTATTTATTTATGGAAATAAATATATCATCATGCCTTGGACCCATTATTGGATATAGCACTCTGCAGTAGCAGATCTCGATAAGTGATATATTTATGCGCGTGAAGTGCGGTCATCAGCCGTCACATCACGGTCTCCAAAGATGTTAGTGGAGTGGGAGCCACAAGGGTAATTTTAATGTAGTGAAAATTGTTTGTCGACTGTGGGAACCAATTAAAATATTGAGGGTGAAAGATTGCGTGAAAACCCTAGGAAAGGGGGTAATTTTAATGTTGTGAAAAGTGTCGATTGTGGGAATCGAACCCAGGTTCTCAAATCCACAGTTCGACTTGATACTACTGAGCCATCTACTCCATAAATGTAATTTACTGATTGTCAATTGTTTTTTCTAAATGATTAAGTTCTTATAATAGGTTTCTGAGAGATAAAATAAATTATGATATCAATTAGTCACGGGTCGATAGACAATTGTTTTTTTTTTAAATTAAACGAAAAATGTTGGAGTAAATAGTAATTTTTCCAGTATTTTCACTCGTCAAAGTGTTGTATGAAAATAATAAGCCTAAAAAAATACTTTTCTTCAGGGTCTGCGGAGCTTAGCGTATTATTGATCTTTATTTTTGAACAATATTTCAATGAACCACAACGTACGTTCAGCTTTCGTTCGTACTGGGAATCCAAGTTCCTTTGCCACTTCCTCATCCGTGACGAACCGCATGTCTGACGCTGCTGTGACGGCCGCCACTGGTTTCCCTGACACCAGCACGTGGTAGAGCACCTCGACTTCGTTTGTTTTGTCATTCTTCTCCACCGTGTGAATACAAACATTCACCGGTTTGTTTTCTGATGGGAATTTGTTTCCATTGTTGGTGTGAGGACTCTGACGTTTGGGACGTTTGCCTTTTGCGATTCCTAGATGGCGCTCTTGCTGTCTTCAAAGAAAAAATTAAATAGTTCGATTGACATTAAAAGTGGGCTTTTGTTGATAATTGACAAGATACTTTTTCAGACTAGGCTATAAAAGTGTTGCTGTTGCTATAAGAAAACAACAAATTTTACTTTTATTTCTTCGTCATTTTCCATTATATATATTGTAAATTTATAAATTTCTAAAATTATAAATGTCAATAAATAAGAACATGTGACTACGATGATGCCGATAACGTTAAAAATATTGAAAATAAATATATCATCACGCCTTTTACCCATTACTAGGTGTTGTACTCTGTTGTAGGAGATCTTAGTAAGTGATATATTTATATGCGCGTGAAGTGCGGTTACCAGCTGTCAAATAACGGCTCCCAAAGATGTAAGTGGAGAGGGATCCACGGGGTTAATTTTTCTGTCAATTTGATCAACTTGGAGGCCGTAATTTGACGGCTGGTGATCTCACTTCATGTGCATAAATATATTACATACCGAGATCTGCTACGGCAGAGTGTTACATCCAGTAATGGGTAAAAGGCGTGATGATATGTTTATATTTATTTTTATGGAACAAATAACTATTATTATCATCATGAGAATTGTAGTACAATTGCTATTTTTGGTTCTTGGACCAAAAAACGTTGACAAATTCATGGTAACGCAAACATTTCTGAAATAGCGTTCTTTAAATTAAATATTGAAACAGTTGAAATATTGCTGTTATATTCAAGTGGGTGAAAATAAAAATAATTTTGTCAATTTGTTTACTTTCATTTTCTAAGGGCCAGTTTTTCAATCACCGATTAATGTTAATCATACATAAATAAATAAAATAAATATATCATCACGCCTTCTACCCATTACTGGGTGTGGCATTCCGCCGAAGCAGATCTCGGTAAGTGATATATTTTGCGCGTGAAGTGCGGTTACCAGTCGTCAAATCACGGCCCCCAAAGATGTTAGTGGTGGAGGAGCCACAGGGGTAGTTTTTGAAATTATGAAAATTGTTTATCACCTGTGAGAATCGAACCAGGGTTCTCAGGATCCACAGGCCGACTTCATACCACTGAGCTAGCCACCCCATAAACTATGGTTTCCATTATTATTTAATCATGATTAACACTAATCGAGAGTAAATCGGCGATATATTTCCATCGAACTAAAAATACTATTTCGACTCTCGTAATATTTGCAGAATCCGCTGCGTGTCGTCCAACATCCTTTATTACTCGACTCGAAAATTTACATTTTTAGTCTTAATGAAATAAATAACTACTTTTGTTTTTTATGTTAGTGCCTCACTAAGTTTTCGTATCCATACCTTCTAAAAGCAACGCTGTACAACTTGGCGAGCCTCTTCTCCAAAACTGCAACAACTGGTTCCTCTCCATCAGTTTTAATAACAGTCAACAACCAAAAAAACTTATCCGCTGTTGAATTTCCATGATCTTCTCCTGGTATCGGTAGTGGTATAGTATGGTTCTCAAACGTTGGCGTAGGTTTTATCGTTCCGTCCGGAACCGTAACAGTTTCACAGTCAATGGCACATTCTGTTGGAGACAGCGTTTCCGTGTTAGTCTGTAAGCAATCAACGTTTTACGATTCATGACAGCCGTGACAGCTTTCGTGCTTTCGTGATCGCCTTCACGCCGTGATCTGATTGTAACTTCAACGAGACACGTGCGAAATGAGAGTTATGATTGAAATGTAAATATTGACGCTTTTAAAGTGAAGTTTGCAAACTTGAAATTGTTAGTAAAGCATTGGAAATTGAAACGCGATTGTTGGATTCGCATGCGACAATCTACGGTTTAATTAAATTTACTCGAGTAAAAATTGTAAATAAATAGTAAGGATGGATATAAAAATAGTTGATTATTAGCGGCCTATTAGGCTCCGCGGACATTTTTTGGTTACACTAGTTTAAAAATAGAAAAATTTTAAAATATGATTCTATATAATTCAGACTACGAGAAATCGAATGCCGTTGAGCGCATCTTCATATATTTTTTTATTTTAGAGTTACAGCGATTTTTGACTTTTTAAAAACTTCAACTTTGAAGGCTCATATCTCGAAATCTAAACGAGATATTGAAATACGGTTTGAACGAGTGTGTTACTCGTGTTCCAATTAAATTATACTGAAATTTTGAAAATTTTGAAAATTTTACAATTAAAAAAATATTTTTTTTGGCTCAGATTTTAAAAACTTGCAGAGATAATGGAAATCTGTGAATTCCTCTCGTGGAAGTACATATGTATGTAAAATTTCAGAATTTTTGCTCTACCGATACAACTTTTAGAACAAAAAAACTAAAAATGGCCAAAATTCGTAAAATTCTTAAGGGGTACCCCTTCAAAAATAATTTAAAAAAACAGGAATTTTTCGTTTTTTTTGTAATTAAAACTTTATCTGTTCGAATTTTTGCCTGAAAATTGACATACCTATATACTTTTACGAGAGGAATGCACTGTTGTTCACAGATGTTCATTATCTTTTCATATTTTTGAAATATTGAAAATGAAAATTTTGAAATATTGAAATTGAAAATTTTCAAAATTTTCTAAATTTCGATATAAGTTAATTAGAGTACGAGAAATACACTCATTGAAACCGCATTTCCATATCTCTTTTAATTTTCGAGATATGGGCCTTCAAAGTTGAAATTAAAAAAAATAAAAAATCGCTGTTATTCGAAAACTAAAAAAGATATGAAGATGCGCTCACCGGCATTCAATTTCTCATAATCTAAATTATATAGAACTATATTTTAAAATGTTTCGATTTTTAAACTGGTTCAAACAAAAAAATTGACATTTTCATTAACCGACATATGTAGATGTCCCTACGGTTTTCAGTATAGTTGATTATAGATACCTGATTATTGTCGTTGGATACGGATATGTACACTGTAGACATGATGGTTTTAGTTTTATAAATCGTAGATGTTTTATCCGATTCATCCCAAGGGTTCTCTGGAGCACCATCTCCAGAACCAGTCCAGAAAAAATCTTCCAGTTTATACGTTCGATGATCTGGATATCCATCTTCGATGTATAATATTTCTGCAATTAAATCATACTTAATTAATATATTATAATAATATATAAGTGAATACTTAACAATTGATAATATCAAACTGAATTATAAGAAGATAAGATTAAAACCTGGTGTTATTTCATTTTTTCCCTCTATTTTGTTTCAATGGTAGCATTGATTCTTTGACTAAACAACAGTGTCGCCGCAGACATATCCTATCGAGGCTGCTATGGGTATATAACAAAATAGAGACAAAATTTAGAATAAAATCAGCAGTGGGATTCTGTAATTCGGTATCGACAAAATTTCGTTAATCGTGACTATGTTTAAAGAAAATGAGACGTCCTATATTGAAATTTTGTATCGGTATCGACAGTTTTATTCACTGGGAGATATAATTTTTATTTTCGATGTTCTTACTAGACATTAATATCATTTATAGATTTTTCTTGATATCGTCATAAAACGTGACGAAAGTATCGTTTTAAAGTTACAGAATCCGACTGCAGATTTGAATTACATGGCAACTGTAGCTTACTTGGTTAAGAACATATGACTGAAGTTCATAGATCCCAGGTTAAAATCTTGGGGGTACTCCAATTTTTACCTCTATAGTACAATTTGAAATCTTCTTTATTTAAATATAGCGTAATGGCTCAGTGGTATCGAGTCGGAATGTGGATCCTGAGAACCCTAGTGCGATTCCCACAGTCGACAAACATTTACACCAAATTAAAAATTATCCCTGTTGCTCCCTCATCAATAACATCTTTGGGGGCCGTGATTTGACAGCTGGTAATATATCACTTACCGAGATCTGCTTCGGCAGAGTACCACACCCAGTAATGGGTAAAAGGCGTGTTGGTATGTTTATTTATTTTACTTTTAAATTAAATATTCCGCAAAATTTATTAGTGTTATAACTTTTGGAATTTATCTGCATGTTTTGGAATTCTTTTATATGTAAATATTTATGTTCCACATATTTGTGAAAGTATTTTATATCAAATATTTGTTTGTTTAATTTGTCGGAAAATATGATGTTTTATTGGTAATGCGGTCAAGTCGACGCAATATTTTTAATTCCACCTAATTTTGAATGACGTCCGTTATTTTATATTTTTTCACCTAGTTTCCTTCTTAATCATAAAATTTAATAAAATTATAAATATTTGCCCAAATTTGGATAAATTTTATTTAGTTTTATCAATGATTGACTAATTTCAATCAACGGCTTTGTCACACAATTAATAGGATATTCTAAAAATACTTGCTTTACATAAATTGTAAAAAGAAATTGCTTATCTTTATATGCTTACATAAATTGATTATTGATAAACTGATTCTATATTTAACTATAAATATTTAGTAAGCTAATATAAATGTAAGTTAAAAAAATTGAGAAGTATCGATCATGTAAAGCAATATTGCGATCTGTATCGTAAATAGTGATATTGCGTTTCTATTCATATGCTCAGTAAATATCTAATATTTTTCCGATAATTCACCCCCAATGTTTTTATTTACCACTTCAGTTCATTGACACACATCTTTACACACATGCATACACACACACTCATGACGACACACTATCAGGCACGGATTTACTAATATTTCATTTTTGTATCCTGTATTTGCAAAAAAAAATAAAAATAAATATATCATCACGCCTTTTATCCATTACTGGGTGTGGCACTCTGCAGAAGCACATTTCGGTAAGTTATATATTTATGCGTGTGAAGTGCGGTTACTAGCCGTCAAATCATGGCCCCCACATATGTTAGTGGTGGTGGAGCCACAGGGGTAATTTTAATTTGATGAAAATGTTTGTCGGCTGTGGGGATCGAACCAGAGTTCTTAGGGTCCAAAGGCCGATTCGATACCACTGTGCTGCCTACTCCATATAAATATATATAAATAAAATAAATATATATAAATAAAATAAATATATCACGCCTTTTACTCATTACTAGGTGTGGCACTCTGCCGAAGCAGATTTCAGTAAGTTATATATTTATGCGCGTGAAGTGCGATTACCAGCCGTCAAATCACGGCCCCCACATATGTTAGTGGTGGAGGAGCCACAGGGGTAATTTTAATTTGATGAAAATGTTTGTCGGCTGTGGTGATCGAACCAGAGTTCTTAGGATCCACAGGCCGACTCGATACCACAGAGCCATTACCCCATTTATATATATGAAAAAATAGAAATGAGATGATAACTGATGGTAGCAGATTTAATTGCAGAAATGTTTAAGGGATTGACCTACGTCAATCATAAATTGTTTTTAAAAATGAGCAAGAAAACACAAATCTTAAAAGTATTGAATAATAATTAATTTTGCTATTGATATATGCGTTATAAATAATTATTTTTAATTTTTAATAGTTTGTATTTTTTTCTGAAAAAATAACTTTATTTTTTGTTTTTGTTTTGCAGTTGGCAATTCTGGTGCATGTTGAAATGTCACATTTCTAGCTAAAGTTGTTGATCTGTGAATTGATTCGTGTTACATTGAATATTTGTTTGAAAGGTTTGTTAATTTTTACAAAGAAAAAGTGTATTTTTAAAGTAAATTAGCCTACAGTAGTGTTAAAAGCTAACCCGTAACAGTAATAGTAATATTTATTTCGTCTCATTAATTTTGTTATTTAACCTCATCTTTGCTAATGTCATCCTCTTTTGTTATAACGAATCTAATGCTTGGTTGCAAGAAAAAAATAAAGAGCTCTTTAGTTAAAGAATTGTTTATCTAGCAACAGTATCAATAGCGATTTTCTGAAATTTATTGAACCGTTAGTTGCTAATGAACCGATAAAACTTTCATGCAACCCAGCATAAGTATTTAATTTAATATAAGTTCATCGTTTGTTGAGCAAGATAGTGATGAGATAGTTAGTGATTGTGTTAGTGCTTGTTCAAGTTTCGAGGGATATTCAGGATAGTTAAAGAGGTGAGTCCCTGCACATGTGGGTTATGTTGGATGATCGTATTGTTGAGATGTTGTAAGTGTGAGTGCTTGATAAGGTTGAGTGCGAGTGTGAGTAAATAGTGACATTGTGCCTATCCTCAGCTTCCAGCTGATTGGATTGCACCGAGCAGCTTTGTAAGTTGTAGTAACCGTAACTGGTCGCCACCGATGCAGCGAGCATCTTTGAGATATCATGATATCCTGCTTAGGTCGCCAACGGTGTAGCGAGTAGTTTTAGGATCTAGTAACCCTGTTCAAGTTTTCAACGAGATACAAAATGTTATGTGCCTTGGTCAATTTGGCCTGTGGAATATCTGAAATGAATGATTGGAGATGTGTTCTGACTGTGTATTCTTGTTAGATGCCAAATCCTAGTTAATAAGTTTAGAATTTTCTTTGGACGAGATATTCTTTTATGAAGTAGGTTTAGTAGTATCGAGTCGGACTGTGGATTTGTGAACCCTGGTTCGATTGCCAAAGCCGACAATTTTTACCACATTAAATTACCCCTGTGGTTCTCCCTCTACTAACATTTTTGGGGACCTTGATTTGTCGGCTGTTAACCACACTTCACGTGCATAAATATATCACTTATCGAGATCTGCTTCGGCAGAGTGCCACACCTAATAGGGTAAAAGGCGTGAAGATATATTTCTTTCTTTTTATTATTTTGAAGTTTTTTTTTTGGATTCCATTTTATGTTAGTATGGTCAGTTAGATTAATAATCACATCGTCCCTGTCAAAACAAATGAAGGTAATAATATAAAGAAATTATTTTGATAGTTTTGACAGATAAAACATCAAACATTTATTTAATTTTGTTTCAATTACATGACTATCGATAGTTTTCAGCAACTTTCGACATTTTCTGATCTAATTTGTGCCATTACACAGTACACAAAATTAATTTTGTTTTCTAATTTAGCTGCAGAATTTTATGCCCTAAAAGTTTTATTTAAAGTTTTTTTGCTTAAAATAATTAGTGAAGCTGAAAATTACTACATTATGATTTTACGTTACATCCTTATGTTCACCTTTATCAAGTACTACCCGGGTTATTATTTTAATGGTATTTTATTGTTAATATGTATATTTGAAACCATTTATTTAATTAACAGTATTTAAAAATAGCTATTATTATTATTAACTTATTTTACATACATTTTTATTAAAATTATTTTTATTTTTTACTATTGACAACACTGATCATAAATGTTACTGAATATTATACGTTCGTATTAAACTTGTGTTTTCACGGTTGTTTTGTTGTTCAAAATGGCGAAAGTTCTGTCAATACAAGGCGAAGAGTTTACAGTTAATTTATTATCCACTGTATTGTATTAATGAGGTAAATTTTTGATCTATTTATTAGTAATGTTTTGAAAAATAATTCTAACCTATTTTTACAGCGTGTTGATGTTGATGTTGAGTAAAATTTCATTTATAACATGAATTGTCTGATTCGATGGAAACCTTATAAAACTGCAGGTAATTATCTAAAAATTATAGCCCTTTTTCTCTTGTTTAATACTAAATCCGACTCTGCAAACGATCATACAACATCGCATCACGCATACAGAAAAAACCGCCATGCATTTGTCACTGATGACAAAGGTTGTTCACATCTACACAACTTTGCGTATATTTCATTTGCTTTTATACGTAATCGATAGGAATTTGTTGTTTATGTGAGTGAATGTCTTCGGATAGTCTGTACCTTGCACCGAGCCCTAAACTGCAAGGGTCACGAACCTAGAAACTTTTACTGCGTTATGTACTTTCAACTTCCCGAATGTAACGATTTTTGGATGTTTTAGCCTGATTAATACCAGGAAATTGTGATGATGATGATGAGATAGTTCAGATATTTTATAATTGTTTTGTTTTGAAAAGATGGGTTGCTGATTTTTGATGTTGTGAGTTTCAAAAAGGAAATGATTATGTGGTGAGCTGTTTTTGTTTATATTTTACCTTGTTTTGTCATAGTTCAGGGGTTTTTTTATATTATTCAAGTTTTGCAATTGGAAAATAAATTTTGCTTAGTAATTTGATTAAATATAGCAAACTAATTAAAAGTGAGTCATTGACTAATTAATAATATTTTACTTTGTTTTTCCTGTTGAACGTAATATAATTTATAGGTATTTCTTGTCTTTGATACATATTTAATGACTTAGTTCTTGTTCTTGCATTTTTTGTTTCGTAATCCATAAATCCTCATATTTCTTGATTCTTTTTGGTGCAAAATAAATTATTGTTACTTTGCACAACAGGAAGATAAATAATTGCTTTTGTTTTGTTTATTATTAAAGTAAAATTTTTGTTTTTTATCTTGAATTTGTAATATACTAAATTTATTTGTAGGTATAACAAACAAAAAATAGCGCATCAAAAATAACAGTTAAAATAATTTTCATAATTAGATCTATGATTTCAATGGGTAGGTAGATCAGTGGTATCGAGTCGGCCTGTGGATCCTGAGAACCCTAGTTCGATTCCCACAGCCGACAATTTTCACCACATTAAAATGTGCTCCCCTTCTACCAAAATCTTTGGGGGCCGTGATTTGGCGGTTGGTAACTGCACTTCATGCGCATAAATATGTCACCGAGATCTGCTTTGGCAGAGTGCCACACCCTGTAATGGGTAAAAGGCGTGGTGATATATTTATTTATTTATAAAATTACCCCTGTGGCTTCCCCTCCACCAACATCTTTGGGGACCGAGATTTGACGATTGGTAACCGCACTTCACGCGCATAAATATATCACTTACCGAGATCTGCTTCGGCAGAGTGCCACACCCAGTAATGGGTAAAAGGCGTGATGATATATTTATATTATTTATTTTATTTCAATGCGATATTTTTCTTTCTATAATTTTTATTAGAGAATTTTTCTTTATAATCAAAACTAATTCAGGAAAATTTAACAAAGTGAACATGGTTTTATTGACATATTATTCTGTAACTTAGTTTGCTCTTCGTAAAAACAAGTAGGAAGTCGAAATTACATTTTGATAAAGTACCTATTTGTGACTATGTAATATTTATTTATAAATTGCTGTTGGGAATTACAATCAACATAATTGAATTTTATACAATTATTCTATTTATTCATATGAATAAATTACGAAATAGAGAAAAAAACCTATTTTAATGTTTGTTGTTTCGCTGAAAATATTTAAATTCAAAGTATCCAGCCAGCGTATGTTACAAGTTCAGATATTCTTTTGTTTACTAATTAATTTATGCTACTGGAGTTTATTTTTAAACAGTATTAATCACATACAACCCACAACATTACAATGTTGAAAAACTTTAGTATTTTATAATTTCTAACGTGTTCTTAGAGAAATGATTCACTCTGATCTAAGAGTCATCTGTATACTATGTGATAATCATTAATAATATTTTTTATTGCTACAAGATCGGTATTTGTGGTTACCTAATAACATTTTTTGGTCTATTAAATTTCTCTGAAATGCCTCAGGTGCAAGCTCGTGTTACTAATGTTTATAGTCTTCAATTCTTAGAAAATGTTGACCTTGTCTTGAGTCACTGAGGACGTTATCGTAAGAAGATCATTTCAAACTACAAAAGTTTGCTTTTTGCCTTTTGTACTTTGGAAGTGAGAAGTTTAGATTTTCAAAAGAAAACTACTTGAAATATCTAAATAGTTTTGTCATGGTGTCTACCTGCATGGAATTCCAGAAAATCTTGGAAAAGACTAGAATTGAAAAATTTGATTTATAAATAAATAAATATATCATCACGCCTTCTAACCATTACTGCCGAAGCAGATCTCGGTAAGTGATATATTTTGCGCGTGAAGTGCGATTAGCAGTCGTCAAATCACGACCCCCAAAGATGTTAGGGGTGAAGGAGCCACAGTGATAGTTTTTTTTTTGAAATTATGAAAATTGTTTTGTCGCATGTGGGAATCGAACCCAGGTTCTCATACCACTGAGCTAGCCACCCCATATTTGATTTGAAATCCTTATAATGGGAAATCATGTTTTAAGTAGAAATTAATAAAAAATAGCTATTTCTGGCAATTTTTAATCTAGTGTTTTGAATAATTATCCAAATGAAATTAATAGTTATTTTTGTATTAAAAAAATAAATAAATATGTCATCACACCTTTTACCCATTATTGGGTGTGGCACTCTGCTAAAGCGGATCTCGGTAAGTGATATATTTATATGCGTGAAGTGCGGTTACCAGCCGCCAAATCACAGCCGTCAGAGATGTTAGTGGTGGAGGAGCCGCAGGGGTACTTTTAATTTGGTGAAAATTGTTTGTCGACTTTGGGGATCGAACCAGGATTCTTAGGATTCACAGGTCGACTCGATACCACTGAGCCATTACTACACTAAAATTACCCTTCCGACAACTGTCAAATAAGTAAAATACAATAATTATTGTTGTATTTAAGTAAATTAAAAAAAATAAATAAATATATCATCACGCCTTCTACCCATTACTGGATTTGGCACTCTGCGGTAGCAGATCTCGCAAAGTGGTATATTTAAGCGCGTGAAGTGCGGTTACCAGCTGTTAAATCACAGCGCCCAAAGATGCTAGTGGAAGGGTAATTTTAATGTGTTGAAAATTGTTTGTCGGCTGTGGGAACCGAACCCTGGTTCTCAAATCCACAGGCCGACTCGATATCACAGAACCATCTATCCCATATTAAATTTATTATTAATTTAGAATAAATTCAAACGACGTCGCAATGACAATTGCAGACCCGCCTACTTTACGTGAAAAGAGGAGAATCAAAGAGTCTCTGATTCAAATCCCGTTGTCGGTCAAATTTTTCTCGCTGCATCAATAGTGAATATCTGTGTATATTTTCTTGTAAATAGATAACAGTAGCAGTGTTTGTTTATCATAAAAAAATATGCAAAAAATGACGTATTTATTATTCAATTGAGAAAACAGAATTTTAATACCACTTTACTAATTTTTTACTTCTTTCCGGTGACAAAAAACCAGTATGTTGCTAGTGATTTATGTATAAAAGTTAACCATCAACTTTTTTGTTGTGAAAAAAATTAGGAAGCAATTAACTGGTGGCGTTACCATGACACTGTATCTTGTAGATCCCGTTTAGTTTTGTTTTGATGGAATTTTTATTGGGTGACCTCGTTGAACGCATCAGTGATCCTTTTGTGCCATGCTTGGTAACCAAACCACAGCACACTACACATGCATATGCAAATGCGTCACAAAATAGTCAAATACTGGACTAGATCTCATCATTGTATTGTTATAGTTAAGGTACAACATTGCGCAGTTAACAAAGAGAGAACTGGTGAATAAATCGTTTAATTTACGATTTTTCGGCAATTGTTTGGAATTGACTTCCAAAAATGAGCGCAGGATGACACTTCCTTCCTTTCTTATCTTTTTGATTCGTTTTCAGTTCTTATAATAGAGTGTCTTACTGCAATTGTTCGGATTTTTCTTTCCAAACAAGAGCAGATGTCGCTCCCTTCCTTTCTTATCTTTTAGATTTGTTAGAGGAGTGAGTGTGAGTAATTTGAGATGTTTTGAGTATATGAAACATACGTCGAATGAAGCTTGAATCGTTTAATTTACGATTTTTCAGCAATTGTGTGGAATTTACTTTCAAAAACAAGCCCAGGACGACACTCCCTTTCTTTCTTATCTTTTTGATTCGTTTTCAGTTCTTATAATAGAGTATCTTACTGCAATTGTTCAGAATTTTCTTTCAAACCAAGCGCAGGTGTCGTTCCCTTCCTTTCTTATCTTTTAGATTCGTTGTTAGACGAGTAAGCGTGAGTAATTTGAGATATTTTGAGTATATGAAACATACGTCGAATGAAGCTTGAATCGTTTAATTTACGATTCTTCAGCAATTGTGTGGAATGGACTTTCAAAAACAAGTGCAGGGCGACATACCCTTCCTTTCTTATCTTTTTGTTTCGTTGTCAGTTCTTACAATAGAGTATCTTAATACAATTGTTTGGAATTTTCTTTCAAAACAAGCGCATGTGTCACTCCCTTCCTTTCTTATTTTTTAGATTCGTTGTTAGAGGAGTAAGCGTGAAGGTGTATAGGAGTGAATGGATGAATATGATTGAAGGTTTGTTGTGTGATGAATGATTTCAAGTATGATAAATAAATGAACTTGTATGGAGGGAATTATGAATGTGATTGAAGCGAGGATGGTGTGTTAGGATAAGAATGTTTCACAAGGACTGATTATTTGATGTATCTGATGAGTGAATGTTCCTAGGGTTCGTGCTCCCAATTTGTTGGGATATAGCATAGCAAGATCTATGTATTATTAAATTAAGTTTGCCTTTTATTCCGAAATTTATAAAAATGGGCCTCTCAATAATTGTTTGTCTTGCATCCAAGAGAATCTTAACTTACGACAACTCTGATAATTGTTATTATGTACTCGTTTGTAGTTGTAAACTTTAAAGTTATGGAGGCGTTGAAATATTTTTTGATAATGCATATAAATCTTTACAAATATTTTTGATAAAATCAGTAATTTAATGTTAGTTTCAAGATACCTTATTTATTTATATAATTTGAATTTTATCAATGATACTATCTTTAAAACTTTTATTACTTCAATAAATCTTAGCGGCTGTAAAGCAAGACATAACATATTTGCAAGTTTATATAGCGTGCGAAAAAGCAATTTTATTATGAATCTATCATCAGAATCATGTGCTTATATTCTCAGGATGAGGCTGAAATGAAAAGAGAGAAAGAGCGCAATACATAAATATTCTTTTTATTGTTCTCAATACTAATAAAATATAAATGAATTGTTACAGTCTTCCGTAAATATCATAAATTATAAAAATATAATTAAATATAATTAAATTTTTGAGATATAATTCAGATGATACGAATGTAACATTATAAAGATTAGTTCACATGAGGTATTGTGGATTTGAGAATTTGGATTCGATTCGCGCAACCCGTCAAACTTTTCATTACATTAAAATTATCCCTGTGGCTACCCTAACGCTGACATTTTTGGAGCCTTGTTTTGACGGCTGATAATCGCACTTCACGCGCATTCATATATCTCAAATATATCATCACGCCTTCTACCCATTACTGGCTGTGGCACTCTGTCGTAGCAGATCTCAGTAAGTGATATATTTTGCACGTGAAGTGCTGGTTACCAGCCGTTATATCACGGCCCTCAAAGATGCTAGTGTAGGGGAAGCAGCAGGGTACTTTTAATATATTGAAAATTGATTGTCAGCTGCGGGAATCGAACCCGGGTTCTGAAATTCACAGGACGACTCGATATCACAGTGCCATCTACTCCATATTAAATTTATTAATTTAGAATAAATTCAAAAGACGTCGCAATGACATTTTACTATTGATTTATTATTATTATTATTATTTAAGTAATGATATATTTTTTGTTTGACTGTAGATTAAAATGAATGTGATAATATATTTATTGGAATTCAGTCAATTTTTTTATTTTTTTATATTTTGTCGACTTGTAGAGGCAGTCGAAACGTCGACAAAATATTAAAAAATTAAAAAATTGACTGAATTCCAATAAATATATTATCAGATTCATTATTATTATAATTGATTGGGATTATTGCGTTTGTTTATTTACAAAAGGAAAATCTAAATACATTTTCCTTTTCAAATACTTTATGTATGTAGACTGTAAATTTTGTTTAAGGCCCCGCTAAAGGATTAATGGAACACTGGAGCCAAAATTATTTTTCTAAATTGAATTACTTTGTTAATTAAAGAATAATTTAATTATATATGTAATATATTTTGTTCACTAATTAATTAAATAATTAATCATCATTTTATAAATATTGCGTTCTTATAAATTATATTTTATCTTTTAGGAAAAGTCCATAAGTCAAATTATAAAACTATCATAATATTATGTAACTTTATTTTCAAGAAATACTAATAAGCATGTGTTGTGCTGTTTCCAGGTGAGAAAACTCGTGCAAAAAAACCCATCTCCAGGTGCAATTATCACCTGTCGCACTCTGCGTTAACTTCGTCGCTCGCTGCGGAGATGGCAGCACAATCGCCACACCGACGCTACACACCATCCAGCACAAACGACACCACGTCTCCGGCGACATGGCCTGGGAGCCGTCAGCAGCGAGTGCCGCAGCTTCCTGGAGCCTTCCACACCGCCGCACACTCTTCAGCTCTCTGCACGCACATCCGCGACAAACTAACACACGTCGCGGTCATGGCGAAACAAACGCGCAACGCGTCCGCCCGGTGGATTGATCAAACAAATGAACCACTACGCATGCGTGGACTACGGACAATGTAAACAAATGAGCGTGAGGTGAGTGGATTATGATGACTATTTGACTGTTGATGACGAAATGTTGATCAAGTGCATCAGGAAGCAATTTTGTGTTAAATTATTAACTTATTTGTATTCTAACCAAAATTACGTATACTCAGATTATTAGATTACAGTTTTCCAAAAATCATTACGCACAAAAAAAAAAACTTGAGTAGGTCTACTGTTTCTAATAAGTTACAAACAAAATCAAAACTTTTCATGTTTCATATTACTACTAATTTTCAATAGATTATTTCCCACATATATTTAATATTAACCAATCTTTTGGTTCAATTTTGTCACGTACGTTTTACAGCGGTAAAATTGATAAAAATGCCCTAGGATGACGAAATGACAAAATTCCTGTTACATATCCATGATAACCATGTGTAACAATAGTTATTTATGTATCAAGGGTGAAAACAGGAGTTTCTGGCCCGTGGCTTGATTATTAGCACGAGGCGATAATTTCATCCGTGGTACATACAATATTTTAGGCACAACAAAATAACATTTAATTATATGTGCAAAAGATTAAAATATTTAAATAGGTTATATGTCAAAATGACATTTTGCAGAATCATCAAGTATTCACAAAAAACAAAAATTGTCATTTTATTTATGTATCCATAGGAATTATTATTTTATGGTCCTAGGGCCAAAAAGAAGTGTTTAAGCCCGCTTTTTAGGACTAAAACACATGATTTTCGGTTCGATTGTGCATAAAATATTTTTTTCACAAGCTTTATTGAAATTTTTAAATTCAAAATGAATCGATTTGAGACTGCTTCATTTGATGAAAGACAAGAAAATATTATTAAGATAACGCCAAAAAAATACAATTTCGTCAAGAAAATAGATTTTGAATCAATTTAGAAAATTCTGTAGTAATTTTTGACCGCAGCTGTCATCATATCAGATTTTAAATTAACCCCTATTTTCATTCAACCCTTTCTCCGAGACAGCACCATAGCGTGCCAATAATCAGTTTAAGCATCTATGACAAATAATTTTATCTGTTCAAAACAAAACTTATTTCAAAAACACTTGAAACAAAAATGCGAAAATACATTAGTCACCAAAATGTTTTTCTACATCATTAATTAACTCTCGAACAATTACCGTTAACAACAATAACATTACCTGTTGGTTAACACTTTGGTACGTGTGGATGAGTAATACAAAAATTTCAAATCGAATATTTTTAAGCCGGACACGATTTCTCAAATTCTGAGAAAAATAAGAATTTCTTCAGATGTTCTTAGCACTCGGGAGCTAAGGTACATGTGCACCGAAGATTCTTGCAACTGCGAACTGTTAAATTTTGTATTGTGCTTTTAATGACATAATTCTTTTTATCTCTGTTTATAACAAAACGGTAAGTATTGTTATTAATATATTCACACATTTTCTTGTTAATATTAAATGTATGTAATGATAAATATTATTTACAGGGAATATTGAAATTATTGTGAACATGAGCACAAAAATACTTCTTTTATAAAGTCATTGAACTATACCAACTGATACATTAATTTATATAAATCTTGCCTTACGAGTGTAACTGAATTATAGTGTAGATATTTATGTAATGATCGATCTAATTTTACAAATGTCAAAACATTAATTTTTTACATCAATTTGGTTTACGTAATTAATGGCAATGTGTAATAAAAGTTCTTTTTTTGAATTACTTTAAAAACCGTGAAAAAAATATATACTTCATTTTCTTTTGTTTAATTATATATATATTTTTATTATTATTTCTATTTATCGAAGATTATTTAAAATTGATCAATTTTTATATTTGTTAAAATAATTTTTAATATTTATCTTCGTAAAATCAATCTAGTATCAATATGCAAAAAAAGTATTCAATATGTAATGAGAGCATATTTTTTTCACTTATTTGATTAATACATTCCGGCTTAGTTGTCAAACACCAAACCTCAAATTTAAAAAAAAAATTGGGTTCATTACTAGTTGTACAAATAACTATTATTGTACGCAAGTACGCTGAGCGATAAACAGTCAATTTTTTGCACTAAAAATTAATACATAATGACTTACTTTTCGCACGATCATAGAAATAATATATTGTAACAAAAGTTTTGTCGCACGTATGTTACACACAATTTTTTCTACGATCGTAAACTTTTATTTCTTAACAGTAAAATCTATATTTGATATATGTCATTTACTGTTATATTTCACATTAATTCAAATAAAAATATTTTTTTAAAATGGTTCCTGTTGCGGCAAGAAATCATGTCACACTGAGTACTGTAAAGAGATACTTTTCACACTTATTTTGAATGTTGATACTGTAAAACATTTGTAGACGTTTAAGTATACAAGTAGTATAAAAAATTGAATTTATATTTATGTACAAATTTGCCAAGAATTCCAGTAATTCTACCCACAAATAGATTATACAAAACAAAAAATCATTGCGATTGCGAAAAGCATACGGACAAAAAAATAAAATGCAGCGAAACCCGTTCTTCGTGGAACTCAGCTTGACGTTTTACCGTGTTGTAAATCTAGTATTTGGGGAGGGCATATCTGGAAACTTCGTATCTTTAAAACGCTCGGTATTTGCCGGTGCTACCAGTGCAAGGTAGCCGTGAATCTCAAGAACATAACATTCACATTCACCGTTCAGTTCAGTTCAGTTCGAAAGCACGCTCCAGTATACAAACATCATTCACTTACGTTTGATTACAAGAATAAAATGATTGCAACAATCAAATTACTGTTGTTTGTTGGTATTGTCACTGGTGGTGTTACGGCTCAAAAACATGACGCAGATGCAATCAGGTTTCCGGAAGATGATCATGAAGTTCATGTTAGTCCTAGAATGAATTTTCATCATCATCATCATTATCATAATCATGATAAAACGGAAGACGAGAGTGAGGAATATGCCTCAAGTGGAAATAATAAAGAGGTATGTTGATTTTCTTATATTTGTATTGTTTACTATTAAATTAGTTAGCATTCTTGTTGGCCTTCAAAAGTTCCAAACGCAGTATTTTTAAATGTGCGGACTAATATTATTTTAATTATTGATTTGGAAAATTTAATTTGATTATATAATAACATACAAAATATTTGTAAATATTTATTCACTTCAATATGACTCTTTTCAACTTTTTCAATAGTAAAATAACACAGCTTTTTTAGTCCTAGGACCAAAAGTATCATTTTAACTACAGTTATCATAGTAACGTAAATAATATTATCAGTTTGTTTCATTTTCATTTGATTAAATGCTGGGTTGCATGAAAGTTTTATCGGTTCATTAGCAACTAACGGTTCAATAAATTTCAGAAAATCGCTATTGATACTGTTGCTAGATAAACAATTCTTTAACTAAAGAGCTCTTTATTTTTTTCTTGCAACCCAGCATTAATCTGTGAAATTTTCTTATAAGTTGGTAAAAAAATATGTTTAATTGGAACTAAAAATGCTATTTGCTTGTATTGTACTTGTATTTTTAGTCGTAATGAAACAAATAACTATATTAAAAATTTCACTGTATACAGGCTGTTCAATTTAAGTGTTACCACCATTGCTATCTCAAGAACTACAAAGTTGGTTAAATTGGCAAAGAAATGCTATTTTGCAAATCTTATTACCAAACTATTAACAAAAAATGTATATCAAATATGCATTTTTCTCAAAAATGTAGTAACTTGAGGATACTGAATTCAGAATAAAGTTCATTTCCGCACGAAGAAATTTTAAAAAAGGTTCTAATTTCAAATAAGAAAGTTGTGTATTTGAAGAACCACTTGTTGAAAAATATCTTTGTTAATAGTTTTGTAATAGACTTGCGAAATGGTATTTCTTTGCTAATTTAACCAAGCTTGTAGCTCTTATAGTTCTCGAGATAGTAATGGTTGCACACTTATGAACATTCTGTATTTCAATAGTTGCACAACTTTTATAAATTTTCTTAAGGACATAAATTGAAGTGAATCCCAATGATATATTACATAATAGTCGCCATATCCTTTTGTAGATAAATAGTATTTTGTACGTGTAAAGAAACCGCAATAGTTAGTTGATGATGAGTAATTTTGTTGCTTATAGAAGTCTAAGGACAAGAATATCTGAATGTCATTCAGTAATAAAATGTTATTGACAAAAAATAAATATTTAATACAAATATTATTCATTTGTACTTAGAAATTTATGACATTTTTATTATTAATATCACGTAAATTTATAAATTTAGTTCACCGCAAATCCGGACATTTGATAAATAATAACCACAGAAAATTTTATTATTTTATCGCAATTGTTACTTCCCATTATATTAATTGTACTAATATCCGTTTTTCTGTTTGATTTCAGATTCCTTTATCATTTATTCAAAAGTTAAACGAAGTTGATAATTTACCAGATTTGGAGGATTATTTAGATGGAACAGACTTGTTAGTGGAGATTTCTGGTATTTCAAGTATGTATCAAATATTTACATATAATATTTAAAGTAGAAAATTAGCGAAAATAAAAATAGAATTAAACATGCTACTTTAACATGTAAGCAAAATACTTATATTTGTTAATTAGTTGTTTAGAGGCACTTATATACTAGATATTTCACAGATATAAGACACCTAACGCCTGTTTTTACCCTTGACAAATGCATAGCAACATGATGACGACTATAACATTGAAAATATTTACAAAATTAATAATAATTTGAAGCAATCGGAAAAAAATATCTGTTCAACATGGTAAAAGAACAGATTTACTACCTTGACTAGATTCATGAAACTCTAGCCGGGGTCGTAAATCTGCTACTTTTTTGCCTAGTTAAGTAAATAAATATTGTGTCATCATTTGAGATCCAGTGGTTCATTTTTTTCTTTAATAAATGAACAGATCTACTACTTTCATTTGGATGATTTTGTTCTATTCCTAATCAAAAGAAAATAATCGTAATATCCCACACAAAAAAAATCTGAATTAATTCTAGACATTCACCATCTTTTAAAAATTCTGAAGTACTTTTCAGACAGTTCTCATTCTTTAAAAAATGTCCTAAATTTTTTTTTGAGATTCTTATCGTGCTCTTAAGTAAATAATATTTTGTTCTGAAACCGGTAAGAAAGTGCCTATTTTCCTGACCAGTTTTACTATGGAAAGTGGATTTTTACCAAAACAGTCAAGTAAAGTACTACGTATCCAAGGCTACAACAAAAATAACAGTCTGGTCAAGTACAAAATAGTCTGGTAAAGATTTTACCTAGCGGGTTTTTTTTTTGTAACCTTAGATACGTAGTCTACTGTCAATACAATTCATATCATAAAATTTAAACATTTTCAATGATTTATGATTACTTATTGCTTAAATTAAACGGTTTAAGAAAAAAATAGTATACATAATACGTCAGGAAAGTGTTTTTACTTGCCACAGCGGATTAAAATACTTGACATGCGGCCTCTTATTTCAAAAAACCGTTTCGACAATTAAAACAGCACTTTCCTGACTCATTATGTAATATACTATTAAAATACTGTGAAATTAATTTTATTTTCATGTTTTAGGTCGATTTGGAAGCGTGGAAAGAAGTAAGTAGTAAAAATATTACAGCTTTGATTATTTATTAAAATGATATACTTTTAGCTGCCGCAATAATGCCAAAACCTGCGAGATGTATTCCAACACCTCAGACGGTTGAACTAAAAAGTTCAAACGATTCAAGTTTGTTTTTCTTTCCTTCTTGTACTAGAGTTGACAGATGTGGAGGTTGCTGCTCTCATAGTTTACTTTCTTGTCAACCTGTGCCGACAGAGATAGAAAATGTTGCATTTCAAGTAAATATTTCAAATTAAACTATATTTTTAGAAGATTCTTTTACTACAAAAAATATTCTGTTTAGGTTGTCGTGTCTCAATATACTGGAGGTAATAAACTGACTGTTAAAGGAAAAGAAGTAATTTTTATTGAAAAGCATAATAAATGCCGGTGCGATTGCATCATTAAACCAGAGGTAAATTGTTATTTAACGATATTTTCAATCTGATTATCATATCTCTTCATCAGCGGTTTCCATTTACCATGATCAGATCTAACTTACACTATTACTATGGTTAATTGCACCAACAAATTTTAAATTTTAAACTCAGTTTAAATAAATAAAAGCATATCGAATGCCCGTTATTCCATACAAGTAACTTCGGTTTGCTTTTATTCATTTAAACCTAGTTTAAAATTTAAATTTCATTGGTACAATTGGTGTCTACCTTTTTTTCTGAACATAAAAATCATTGTTAAAAATGTAATTAGGTGATATATTTACTTATTATTCGTAAATTTAGAACACAAGTGTAATGAAGAAATATATTTTGTATGTAGCTAGATAAAATGGTTCATTATTCAAAAATGCAGAATAATGAAAAAAAAACTGTTGAATAATGAACTATAATTCAACACTTTTTAAACTAATCCGATTGCGGCTATTATAGTAACGCAGCGCACAGTATTGAATAATATTGGTATCTAGTTGAAGTCAAAGTAACTACTACAGTTTGACATTTAATTTAATTATTTTGATGTACGATTAAAAAATGCAAGTGTTTATTGAATGGTGGTGAACTGACTTAAAATAAAATAAATAAATATATCATCACGCCTTCTACCCATTACTGGGTGTGGCACTCTGCCGAAGCAGATCTCGGTAAGTGATATATTTTGCGCGTGAAGTGCGGTTACCAGTCGTCAAATCACGGCCCCCAAAGATGTTAGTGGTGGAGGAGCCACAGGGGTAGCTTTTGAAATTATGAAAATTGTTTGTCGCCTGTGGGAATCGAACCCCGGGTCCTCTGGATCCACAGGCCGACTTCAAACCACTGAGCTAGCCACCCCATGTGAACTGATTTAAATGAGCTAATAGAATACATCAAATGTCTGTTTGTAGGATTGCAACAGTTTCCAAGAATATCGTAAAGATGAATGCCGATGCGCTTGTACAAATATGGACGAAAAGAGGAAATGTGATAAATATAATGATACGAAGTTGTGGGATCCAGAGGTGTGCAAATGTCGATGCAGGACAATTGATGAATGCACAACGGGAGCTGATTTCGACCAAAATAAATGCGCTTGTATTTCAATACCAGTGAGAAGACGATTTGCCGAGTTAGGAAGTAATGAAGAAAGACCTTTCAGTCATAAAGAAAGCTATGACGTCGAATCTTTGGGTGTTGCACCAATTTCTGAAGATGCAGTTGTGGATTAGAACTAAAATTTTACTTTAATTTTAAAATACACTATTTATTTATTGTGATTCATTTTATAACGTACACCAAAACGAAAATATTTATGTATGTAGGTTCATAACAAAATTATTTCATCATATTTAATAATTAAATGTATCAAAAATATTGGTATTGTATTGACTGATATGTCTGTTAAATATAATAATGTATGTTGTACATGCTTAATTAATATTATTTCATATCCTTTGCGATTAATAAAACATAAATACAAATACTTTTACTATCGCTAAATCCAATCATTTCGGCTTTAAGCCATTTTTATTTTCAATAAAAATCTATTAGTAGAAGTTATATTTTTTTATAATGATTGTTTCGAATCATTACTTGTTAATAATGTAGAAATTATGTGTTCACAGATCTGGGTCATCTTATGAAATGGAAATGTCCCGGACCTCTGAAATCGCTTCATCATTCCTGAAACGTGAAGATATTTTCAGCAGCGTGTTATGAAAACATCTGAAGCTGTAACTAGGACAGGTTTGTTGTACTTACCTATATTTAAACAAACTTTTATTAGACATATTTTCATTTACAAATAGATTTTTGTATAAAATATAATATCATCTTTAAAGTGTGTTATATGGATCACCGCAACAATGATTACGATTACATTTTATAACTTTCCCTTTAATTAGAACATGTATTTTATACATGTTGTTATTTACATATACATGCTTCGAACATTAATAAATTTTTATAATATAATAATATCGAATTTTAAACGTAAATTACAGAACTTTGAACAGAAATTGTTTTAATTATTAATTTGGATAAAATATATCTATAATTAGATTTGACGACTGGTAACCGCACTTCACGCGCAAAAATATATCACTTACTGAGATCTGCTTCGGCAGAGTGCCACACCCAGTAATGGGTAGAAGGCGTGATGATATATTTTTTTATATAATTAGATAGATAAAGCAAATTGAAAATATGGAACAAGCTTGAATATGAATTATTTGTAACACAAAATGGCGGATCTTATTAAATAATTCATTTTCTTGAACAAGTCATGTATACATAAAATTGCTTTGCTTTTCAATTACTAATAAGTTTATTATTCTGTATTACAAATTATTTTTTCCTGACAAACAGTAGGTGATATGAATTTGATTCAACTCATGGAAAGATTTTATTTCGATGACTTCATAAAGTAGTCGCAAGAATATGTTGTCGAACTAAACAATATAAAACTATACACGATGTTCTAATAATAGAAGTGATTTTTTTGTAATTGTTAGTTTTGAATCATTATTTGTTAATAATTTGATATTTTAAAATTTTTTGGTGATGCAAACGGTGATCCGAAACATCAAATTTTAAAGGAAGATAATTAAATTTAGGCCAGAAATTGTTTTAATTACTAATAATAATTATTTCTAATTTTTTTAATAAAATAATAAGCCCTGCGTCACATCAGTTGTCTCGAATCTTATTTTTTTCGTTTGATGTTTTATTTTGCAGTTTTATTTCTCGTGTAGTATGCAAATTAATTAAATGAAATTTTAATAACACGTATACTAGTATGTTGTTAATACATTGATAAAATTTAAAGCAAATCGATGTATACATTTTGGAATAGCTAGTAATATTGCTATACATTTGTCTAAGGTATATTTAATCATAAATTTAGTGAAAAATGTTGAAAATTAATTGTAGAATTTACTGAATGTAAGATACCTGCGTTTTTAGTGTTTAAATTTTTAACTAAAAAATAATTATGGGTCAAATGATGTGATCCTGGGCTCGTAGCTAATGACGCAAAATAAAAAAAATATGAAAGAAGCTTGAATATGAATTATTTATAGCACAGAACTACATATATTATTAAATAATAATACATTTCCTTTTAGACAAAATTAATATCATTACAGGGGATCATCAATACACAAAATTATAATAATTTTCTATTTATTTACTAAAAAAATATTTTATTCCACATTACAAATTATTTTGTCCTGCCATAAACAGTAGATGAAATGGCTATCGTTCGACTCATTGAAAGATTTTTCTTTTTATTTCGATGGCTTCATAAAATAGTAGCAAGAATATGTTGTCGAACTAAAAAATATAAAACTATACACGATGTTCTTGATTGGAGTTTGTGTTATCTTTACTTTACCGGTTCGGTGATTTTTAAACGCAGTTTCGTGAACGGGAATGTACGCTACGTGTTCAAAAAATTATCAGTAACAGGGATTGTTCTTGTTTCAGGTGAAGTTGCAATATAATTATTTCTGTAAACATATCTTAAATTTATTTTATAGGCGTATCTTTGTTCATAAGTTTCAATACTTTTATGCTATATCAGAAAATGATAGTTGAAATATCCCTTAACGAAATAGTCAAAACTATTTGTTATATAAGCACCTGGACTGCTGTACCACTTATTTGGATGCATTCTAATAAGGAATTCATATGGAGAAATATAGGTATAATGGAAATATTTTCAAGCAATTTACTGAATTAATTAAGTGTTTTTTTTAATAGTTGTTTTATTCGAGGAAATTGATGAGATTTTAACACAGTTACATATTGAAACAGATTACTATAGTCCAGTAATAGCGGTGGCCGTATCATCAGTATTAGTATTCACAAATATCGTTATTATAGATTTTGTTATTTTATATTTCTCGAAAGATTTTCTGTTTTCATTATGTCAAATAATTACGACTGATATATTCTTCATCGTGGTGTTTTTTTTTGGTCAGGTATTTTGCATCCATATATTTATAGTTTGCATACGATTAAATAGTATTATCGTATACTTAAAAAATGAATCAAAAAACATTGACCTGTTTGAGAATTTTTTGGATAACGAACAAATTTTTGAAAGAAATAGTACATATGCAACTCGGCTTGCTTATTTTAAGTTGCAGCTTCTTGTAGAAGTTTATCAAAAATTAAGCACAGTAGTACAACTTACAGAAGACATATGCTCATTTCCTATATTCGTTATAATACATTTATATCCTTTAATCTGTTCACTATCTATTTGTATCTACATAGCATCAAGTGAGATTTATTATGATGCAATATATGTTATTTGCATCAGTACGTGGGGAATGATGTTTACAGCCATTGCTGGTTCACTCGTTAAATATATGGTAATGTAATAAAATAAATTGTTGAATCTAGTAAAACTTGAATATTTTACAGTTAAATGAAGCAATGTTACATTTTTGCGACTGGGCTATAATTTCTTTAGATCGAGACGGTATTAAGGGGGTAAGATCCATATTAAAAAGTAATAATATTCAACCTAAATTCTAAACTTAACTATTTTTATAGTGGCTTTCTTTGCACCTACAAACAGCAGTTCAAAAAATAGAACCAAAAGCTGCCGGTATAATTTTAATTGATGCCAGTATGTTCATAACGGTAAAACTTATAACTTTAAATAAGTATTATTGAAGGGCAATTGTAATTAAATTTTGTTTCAGATGTTTGAGATAGGAACTTCAATTTCTGTATTGTATATTCAAACAAGAGATTCATTTAAATAATACGATTTTATAACCATATTAATTAATCATTCTCTTTTATGATCCACGTCTATCTACATTGTACTTGTAGAAAATACTCGGTCTGTTTTGATTCACTGTGTTTTCTCACATCGTTGTAATTTCAGTGTATTGAAGTAGTCAAATATTAGTTGATCTGTTTCTGATTGTTCATATAATTGAATGGCATTTGTTAAAATATATCTGCACGAGAAATTTAAGAATGTTAAGCACTTTGTAGCTTGCTTAGTTGTGAAAATAATATTTAGTTAAATAATTATTTTCTCAAGATTATTTTTTTTTTATAATTTGATAATGTATATTATTGAAGAATGAAGTAATAGGGCCCTATGATTTCTAAGACTTCCTTTGTTCGAAGGATTGATTCTATGAAGGGATTACAAGGAATTGCAAATTTCATCAATTTAACAGTTATCTTTTACCTTTCTCCATATATTTTAGATTTAACTTTTTCGCAAACATTTTTTTTTAATAGTAATTTATATTCGTTCTTTTTATTTATTTATAAATCTAATGTACAATATACTTTACAAATATGGACAAAAAGAAGAAATGTAATTTTTGAATACGATAATTATTTATTATAATTCATTCAATCGAAAATATTTATTTTGGATGTGGATTTATATCAAACTTATTTCATCATGTTTAATAATTAAATGCGTTAAAAAATGTTGATATTGTATTGATTGCGGAATATGTGAAATATAATCATGTATTCAGAATATATTTGATTAATATTATTCCATATCCACTGCGATTAATAATAAAGTAATACAAATCTTTTCAATATCGCTTAATCAATCATTTTAGTGTTTAACCTATAATTAAAAAAAAATAACATTATCATAAAATCTAGTAATAGAAGTTTTTTTTTTCCTAGTTTAAATAATTATTTTTTAATAATATAAAAAAAATTGTATCCACAGATCTGGGTCCATCTTATGAAATGGAAATCTCGGAAATTGCTTCACCATTCCTGAAATGTGAAGATATTTTCAGCGACGGGTTGTGAAAACATCTGGAGCTGTAACTAGGATAGTCTGACAGGTTTGTTGCACTTATCTATATTTTAAAATTTCCATTGGACATAATACAAATAGAATTTTGTATAAAATCATGTATCGTCTTTAATATATGTTATATTAAACACCGTCATAAGAAGTTTATTTCGTGTAACAATGAAAGTCTACGACAGTGGTTATGATTTCATATAATAATACATTTTTTATTTTTTCCTTTATTTGACACGTATTTTAAAGATGTTATTGAAATACATTAATGGAAAAACTTTAAAATAATTCATATCAATTCAAAGTGAATTTGTTATTTAATTTTTTTTTGGTGATGCATACAGTGAACCGAAACATCAAATTTTAAACGAAACTTAGATCAGAAATTGTTTTAATTACTAATAATAATTAATAATTAAAAAAAAAACAAGTACTTACGAGCTCTGCGTCACATCAGGTGTCTTGAATCTCATTTTTTCGTTTGATGTTCTAGTACTCGTGTAGTATGCAAAAAAATTAATTGAACTTTTAATTACACATATACTAGCATGTTGTTAATACATAGATAAAATTTGAAACCAATCGATATGGAATGACAGTCATTGAAAGAGAAAGTAAACATATCTGTATTAACGAAAACTTTTTTCGTTTTATTAAAAAACTGTATAATAGTAAAGGTTGTTTTAAATAATAATTAACTTTGATTTCATCCGACAAACTGTCTACAAAATAATAATCATGATAGTCCATTTGTGTGTTGAAGTAGTTTATTATAAAAATAATAAAAATTGCTAGTAATATTGCTATACATTTGTCTAAGGTGTCTTAATCATAAATTTAGTGAAAAATGTTGATAATTAATTGTAGAATTTACGAAATGTAAGATACCTGCGTTTTTTTGTGTTCAAATTTTTAACGAAAAAATATTTATGATGTGATTCTGGGCTCGTAAATAACGACGCAAAATTCAAAAAATATGAAACAAGCTTGAATATGAATTATTTATAGCACAGAACTACATATATTATTAAATAATTATACATTTCCTTTTAGACAAAATTAATACCATTACAGGGGATCATCAATACACAAAATTATAATAATTTTCTATTTATTTACTAAACTAATATTTTATTCCACATTACAAATTATTTTGTCCTGCCATAAACAGTAGATGAAATGGCTATCGTTCGACTCATTGAAAGATTTTTCTTTTTATTTCGATGGCTTCATAAAATAGTAGCAGAGGTCCCGGGTTCGATTCCCGGTCAGGGCTGGCATCAATCAGCGTCTGTGCTGACTACAGCGCAGACGCTTCCATCTTCATAATCAGCGTCTGTACTGACTACAGCGCAGACGCTTCCATCATCATACCGGCTAGTAACCAAAGCAGTTGAAGCCGTATAACAATAAATAAAAAAAAAAATAGTAGCAAGAATATGTTGTCGAACTAAAAAATATAAAACTATACACGATGTTCTTGATTGGAGTTTGTATTATCTTAACTTTACCGGTTCGGTGATCTTTAAACGCAGTTTCGTGAACGGGAATGTACGCTATGTGTTCAAAAAATTATCAGTAACAGGGATTGTGCTTGTGTCAGGTGAAGTTGCAATATAGTTATTTCTGTAAACATGTCTTATATTTATTTTATAGGTGTTTCTTTATTCATGAGTTTCAATACTTTTACGCTATATCAGAAAATGATAGTTGAAATATCCCTTAACGAAATAGTCATAACTATTTGTTATATAAGCACCTGGACTGCTGTACCTCTTATTTGGATGCATTCTAATAAGGGATTCATATGGAGAAATATAGGTATAATGGAAATATTTTCAAGCAATTTACTGAATTAATTAGGTGTTTTTTTTTTTAATAGTTGTTTTATTCGAGGAAATTGATGAGATTTTAACACAGTTACATATTGAAACAGATTACTATAGTCCAGTAATAGTGATGGCCGTATCATCAGTATTAGTATTCACAAATCTCATCCTTATAGATTTTGTTATTTTATATTTCTCGAGTGAGATTCTGCCTTCGTTTTGTCAAATAATTGCGACAGATATATTCTTCATCGTGGTGTTTTTTTTTGGTCAGGTATTTTGCATCCATATATTTATAGTTTGCATACGATTAAATAGTATTATCGTATACTTAAAAAATGAATCAAAAAACATTGACCTGTTTGAGAATTTTTTGGATAACGAAGAAATTTTTGAAAGAAATAGTACATATGCAACTCGGCTTGCTTATTTTAAGTTGCAGCTTCTTGTAGAAGTTTATCAAAAATTAAGCACAGTAGTACAACTTACAGAAGACATATGCTCATTTCCTATATTCGTTATAATACATTTATATCCTTTAATCTGTTCACTATCTATTTGTATCTACATAGCATCAAGTGAGATTTATTATGATGCAATATATGCTATTTGCATCAGTACGTGGGGAATGATGTTCATAGGCTTTTCTGGTTCACTCGTTAAATATATGGTAATGTAATAAAATAAATTGTTGAATTTAGTAAAACTTGAATATTTTACAGTTAAATGAAGCAATGTTACATTTTTGCGACTGGGCTATAATTTCTTTAGATCGAGACGGTATTAAGGGGGTAAGATCCATATTAAAAAGTAATAATATTCAACCTAAATTCTAAACTTAATTATTTTTATAGTGGCTTTCTTTGCATCTACAAACAGCAGTTCAAAAAATAGAACCAAAAGCTGCCGGTATAATTTTAATTGATACCAGTATGTTCATAACGGTAAAACTTATAACTTTAAATAAGTATTATTGAAGGATAATTGTAATTAAATTTTGTTTCAGATGTTTGAGATAGGAACTTCAATTTCTGTATTGTATATTCAAACAAGAGATTCATTTAAATAATACGATTTTATAACCATATTAATTAATCACTCTCTTTTATGATCCACGTCTATCTACATTGTACTTGTAAAACGTACTCGGTTTGTTTTGGTTCACTGTGTTTTGACACATCGATGTATTGAAATACTCTAAGATTAGTTGATCTGTTTCTGATTGTTTATATAAGCTGTGTTCCATTTGACACTTGGTTCACTTAAATCAGTTCAGATACATTTGACAGCATGACTAAATGAACTGAATTAAGCAAACTGATGCACTTATTGGGATGAATTACTTCGAAGTAAATTAGAATCAGTAATTCTAGTACTGAAAATATAGTTATCGAAGTAATGCAACGAAATAAATAAATGATCTGGATCAGGAAATGTAAGTTAGATCTCATCCAAATGGCAAATGGAATACGCCTATAATTGAGTGGTATTTATTAAGATATGTCTGCACGAGAAATTTAAGAATGTTAAGCACTTTGTAGCTTGCTTAGTTGTGAAAATAAAAAATAAATAAATAATGTATAGTGAACGTAGTAAAGGAATCCTAAGCTTTTGTTGGTTTATGAAGGGATTGGAAGGGAATTGCAAAATTTAATTAGATTTACTGTTCTCTAAATATTTATGTTTAATTTTTTCAAAAGCATTTTTTTTTTAATAGTAATTATTATTTATTCTCATTATATATATAATAACTTTACAAATACGGACGAAAAGAAGAAATGTAATTTTAAAATACACTAATTATTTATTGTAATTCATTTTGGAACATACGCCGAACGAAAAGATTTAGACTTTATCTCATCAAGTTTAATAATTAAATGCGTAAAAATATGTTGGTATTATATTGATTTCGAAATATGTATGTTAAATATATAATGATATATCCTGAATATATTTGGTAAATATCCATATCCACTGTGATTAAAGTAAATATTTTCACTACTAAATCAATCATTTTAGTATTTAATCTATATTTTTTAAAAGAAAATATTTGTACTATTAAATCTAATAGTAGAAATTTAAATTACTATTCTGTTATTATTATTTGTTAATAACATAAAAATTTTGTGTCTACAGATCTGGGTCCCTCGTATAAAATGGCAATGTCTCGGCTCTCTAAAATCGCTTCTTCATTCCTGAAACGTGAAGATATTTTCAGCGGCGTGTTGTGAATACATCTGGAACTGTAACTAGGATAGTCGAACAGGTTGGTGGAACCTAATTATTAATACTTTTATTAGACATTTTCAATTACAAATAGAATTTTGTATAAAATATATCATATTTAAAGTGTTATATTCTAAAACAATGATTATAATTACATTTAATAATGCATATGTTACGTTGCCTTTATTTGAACACGTATTTTATATATGTAATTGAAATACAGTTTAGCAAAACTTGAATATCTAGAAAATAGATGTTGAATTGTAAATGTTTATGCAGACTAACTATATTGACTATTATTAAATGATTACACTGAAATTCATTCTAATTATAAACAAACACAAAATACATAATAGTTCTTTATATAACTAGTAATGAAAGTAATAATTTTTCCATGAATTTGAAATATTGTTAACTTTTTTTTGCACATTGACATTAAATTTATTTTACTGAAATAAAAATTTAAAATTATTTTGACAGAGATAAATTTTTTTATGTTGTTAAAAGTTTTAAGTGATCTCTAAGCAGACAAATAAATATTTGAGCATTACGGTGGTGTGATTAGTCTTCCGGCATTCGAATACGGAAATCCGAGTTCGAATCTCACTCAAGCTAAAAATATATGACGTTCCACACTCCGGTTCGGTCAGTCCAGATTCCTGTAATGTAATTGGAATTAGGTTCCTGCTGTAGAGTAGCATAAATAAATTAAATTAAAATAGTGAAAAAAATTGGTTTTAATTTTCTTCACAATTTTTAAAGTAGTTGAAAAATTCTGTACGATAATTAAAAAAAGCATCACTTGTATGATCAATATACAAAGTAAACATTATTTAGATCTATTATGGCACGAAAATACATATATTTTTTCATACTCGTGCGAAATGAATACCACTTCATGTTTATTATACTATGAACAATAATCCATAACATTACAATTTTTTGCTAGCAGTATTTTAGGCGAGAAATTATTGGCTATATTTTTTTACGAGTTTGATAAATAAATGACTTTGTGTGAAGAGAACTATGAATGTGGCTGAAGTGAGGATGGTATGTTAAAATGAGAATGTTTGACGTGAAATGATTATTTGATGTATCTGGTCAGCGAATGTTCTTTGAATGATTGTAGGGTTCGTGCTATCCAATTTAATGGAGTATATCAAGATATGTAGCTACACCTTTTGTCTTTAAATATATTCGGCTAAGTTCGTTATTGTTCATCCTCTCAAATAAAATTTCTAAAAAAATTTATATATAAAATCATACGCGGCCATGGGATACCTTCGGTAAAAGCCATTTAATTTAATTATCTATAATTGGCATGTACAATAAAATATTCATTTATGTTGAATATTTTTGATATGATAAATATTTATTTAACATTTTAAAAGTATTCTCTAATTATAGAGACGTTATAATTTATACATTTTATCAGAAATTTATTCGTAAACAAATAATACATATATTACAATTATTTAACAAATGTTTGTAACTATAACAATAATAAAATTATTATTTATAATAATATCAAAAGTAAAATGATAAATATTGTATTTGCAGTGTATATTTCTATTCTTGTATCGTTCAAGGTAACATTTATAAACTTTAGTTTGAATTCTTTCACAATTAGTGAGTAATTGATCCGGTCGAAACCTGCAAACACGTAACATCGCTCGGGCTAGCATTGTCTATCTCTCTCTAGCACATTGTAATCATCGGAGTGCTTGCGCAACTATCGCCACTTGCCATCGAAACGTTGTTGTGTATAGACGTAGAATCGCGCTTCGTACTCTTGCATTCCTAAAACTTATCCTCCGAACACGCTAGTGCCTTCACGTGGGGGCCCAACATACTTTCTAACTTTCTACATACATTAGGCAAGTTTGAATTAGCGTACGCAGGCGGGTGGGGCGAGACCCTCGCGAGCAAGGTCGTAGTTTGGTTCCGGTCGCCCAGCTAGAGAGTATTCTGCCGTTGACTGCGGGGGCGGCGTCGCCAAATCCCCCCGTTAGGGTGTGTCCATGGTATCCTGGAGAGTCCTAGAGGCTTCGCTTCCCCCGAGCACTGCAAATACTTTCCCTACGACCCGGGTAGGTTCAGTAGGCGGAAACCGAAAGGTCGTGCTCACGGAATATGGGCAGCGTTATTGTGAAAAGGGCAAGCAACACTTCCGGTTGCTTTGTCGTAGATTCATTGCGCGTAATTAGCTATTCGTACACAAAAACTTAGGTAGGGTAAAGGCAAGAATAGAAGCGAAGAAAGAATAGAAGTGAAGACAGAACAGAAGCGAAGAAAGAACAAAGAAAACAACATTGAAGACATCGTGAAGATCAAGAAATGTATAAATGGGATGAATGGAATGTGTGGTATGACTGGTAAATGCTGTTTGCTGATTTGTCATAACTTGTCTATTGTTCTATTTTACTGTATTTTGTTCTGAGTTTCTGTTTCAGGTTCGTCAATCATCAAATGTCTTTATGTATGTTTTTTCTAATGTTGCCAGCTATTCTATGTTACTAATACATTGTTTTTCTGTTTATAGGGACATAACGGGACCTGCAAGCATCTCCTGCGGCCTCGGCATCATCGTGGAGCAGAGCTGGTGTTCGAACCAGCGTTATCGGAGCTGCCGTCATCCTGGACAACGTCATCGGTGCTTGTAACATCATCGTGGAGCAGCTGGTGTTCTAAACCAGCGTCATCAGAGCTGCCGCTACCGTGGACAACGTCAACGAAGATTCTATCATCATCTTGGAGCAACTAGAGTTCTTAACATCGTCATCGAAACTTATCATCGTGGACATCGTCACCATCACAACAAC
The DNA here is from genome assembly GCA_911728475.2 of Pterostichus madidus. Lineage (NCBI taxonomy): Eukaryota > Metazoa > Arthropoda > Insecta > Coleoptera > Carabidae > Pterostichus > Pterostichus madidus. Next base: position 32,487,617 of record OU452312.1, read on the forward strand.
TTCAGCAAAGCCGAGATCGAACATCAAGTCCGCTGCTCGCAACATAATTGTAAGAAAATTATTATTTTTAAATTATTTGGGTAAAAGTCTGTTAAAAATAATAATAAATATTTTATTTTAAATTGATAATTTACAATAACTTTCTTTAAAATATATTTATTAGTTGTTTTAATATTTATTTGAGAATTTGTAAGATAATTATTCACTTTGAAATATTAATATTGAATGTTTATTTTGTAACACAACGCTTTATTTAGTAATTGACAATTCATTAGATAATTTTTAATTATAACGCTAGTAGATTGTTAGCTTGTGAAACGTTCTGATAAATTTTCAGTTAGTATTACGGGTAATTAACTATATTTATTATTGTCAAATATTCTGGAATTACTTTAGAAAAAAATGTTTAAAGTAAATGATTGATATAAATAAATTTGTATCACTTTTATTTAAAATATTTTTCTTTAAATAATTTAGGAACGTCTGATAGCAGAAAAATAAAGTTAATCACCCTCCAATTAACTGTTTTATATAAACGATCATTGTATTTTGTAAATAAAGTTAATGGAATACTTTTACCCAAAATAATTGTTCCAATATTTAAAATATGTCTTCTAAAAGTTTTCCTTACAATTTAATTTGATTGTATTTTAAAAATTGGGAAAACTGACAGAATTAATATTTAATCTTTTAAAACAATTATCTACTTGTATTTAAAATGGAATATATTGAAGGTCAATGTTTAGAAAATTTGTTTTATATTTCGAAATTGTTCTTGCTAAAAAGTTATTGAAGTTAAATATATTTTTTTTAAATTTATTTCTAAACCTTGACTTTCAATACATTAATAATTCATTCAACGATTAACTATTTAGAAATATTTAAGATGAATCCAAAATATTTATTAATATTAAATACATAAAAAGGCTTCAGGAATCCAATATTTCCCCTATTCTGTAACTCCATCATTATCTGTTAATGATTGGTAAGTTAATGAGAACCCTTCTTTTTTATGATTAATCTGTATATTACAATTATTTCGGCATTCTGTGATTAAAATCATTTATTCTGTTACTTCTATTTTACTTTTATACATTTTAATCTCGTACGAAACTACTAGTATAAAAAAATTTGTAATTTTTAACCACATTTTTTGCGGAACTCTCAGTGAGCTATCATTATAATACTTATTGTAATAACAGCTGTATATATTAGTAAACAAAATGTAAGAATATAACATAAAAAGGTCAGGGCAAATTATTCTAGTCTCGGAATACCGAAATTGTGATCAACAGTAAAATAACTTTTAAAAATAAAACTTATCATTACCTTATCGATCATTAACATATAATGATCCAGTTATAGAATAGGGAAGTATATTTAAAAAAAAATATTTGTGAACGTTTCAAGCTGAAAATTAGCTCATCATCAGCACCTTGAAATACAAATACAGTAATAATAAATATAAAACCAACAAATAGTTATAAAATAAATACGTATAAAAATATATAAATGTCAAAATAAAAACAGTAAAAATATTACAAAATTTTTCTAAATTCCCTAAAAAAAATATAAACATATTTTAAATTATCATAGCATCAGTTTTATAATTAATAGAAATATCAAAGTTAATATGCCTGTTATAAATTTTTTATTGGTTTTAGTTCTTTCTGTTTTTTTTTTTAATTTTATTTTTTCCATTAGGAAATTTTGCCATTTATATTTTATTTTATTTATATAAATATTTATTTTACACGTTACGTTTTATTAAGGTTTGTTTAATATTTTGTATTATTTGTTGGTTTTATATTATTATTATTGTATTTGTATTTTAAGTTGCTTGAAACGTCCTCAAATAATTTCCTTTTAAATAATGTTGGTTTCCTGAAGCCATTTATTTATTTAATATTGATTAAATATTTATATTTACATTCTGTTTTAAAGACAAATAGATAAATAAATAAAATAAATATATCATCACGCCTTTTACCCATTACTGGGTGTGGCACTCTGCCGAAGCAGATCTCGGTAAGTGATATATTTTGCGCGTGAAGTGCGATTACCAGTCGTCAAATCACGCCCCCCAAAGATGTTATGGTGGAGGAGCCACAGGGGTAGTTTTTGAAATTATGAAAATTGTTTGTCACCTGTGGGAATCGAACCAGGGTTCTCAGGATCCACAGGCCAACTTCATACCACTGAGCTAGCAACCCCATAGAAATAGATAATTGTTTTAAATGATTTAATATTAATTCTGTCAGTTTTCTCAATTTTTGAAATACAATCAATTTAAACTTTTAGAATTCATATTTAAAATAAGTTAATTGATTGGTTGGTGGGCACTTGGCGAAACATGTTGAAATAGATTATTTAAGAAAAGTGTGTTAACACTTGGTATGGTTTCACAAAATTTTTATTTTAATAAAAACATTACGATCGTTTTGACATTGCAGTCATCATCATTGAAAATACATGTCAACTTTCAACTATTTATACAATTTGGAACTCATATTTCAAATATTGTAAACGATTGTTATAAAATAACTCTATATAATTTACTATTATTTTTATTAATAAAATTTTTGTGATAGTTTCTAATGATATTGTTTGTTTATTTGCAGACGCAGTTGTTGGTAGCAGCGATGAAGCCAATCTTCTGCCAAGGGTTTTCGTCAGAGGTTTTCCCCTTGGTGCAGACAGCGAATGCTGGGAAGACGGGATCAGCGACTTGCCTCTGAACAGCACCAGGTCACTCATCCAGGCTTTATACCAACTTCAAATAAACATTGTATTCAACAAATAAATAAAATAATTACAATAAATATTTTATTCATAAATAAATAATACAATTGCAGTAAACATTGTATTCACATATAAATAAAATGATTGTAATTTAAATCATACAATGTTTATTGCTATTCAGAAATAAATAAAACAATTGCAATAAACATTATATTCACGTATGAATAAAATGATTGCAATAAATATTGTATTCATAAATAAATAATACAATTGCAATAAATATTGTATTCACATATAAATAAAATGATTGTAATTTAAATCATACAATGTTTATTACAATTCAGTAATAAATAAAACAATTGCACTTGTAATAAACAAAATAATACAATAAACATTGTATTTAGAAATAAATAAAACAATTTCAATAAACATTGTGTTCACATATAAATAAAATGATTCTAATGTCATATGTTAAAAACAATAATAAATATGTTTTAAATTGATAATTTACAAGAACTCTCTTTAAAACATATTTATTCTTTAAGAAAACGAAATATTGTAATAAGTTGTTTGCGAAAGCATAAATCTTATTACAATTTTCTCTTATTCTTAAAGAATAAATATGTGTTATAGAGAGTTCTTCTAAATTATCAATTTAAAATGTACCTTTTTATTGTTTAAAACAAATAAATTGTACTTGTAATAATAATTTCAATATAAAATATTAGTATCTGTTGTATACAACTTTGAAATAATAATAAATATGTTTAAAATTATATGTCTTTATTTTATTTAGAAAAATAATATCCTATAGAAATTCGTCCCAAATAAGTTTAAATTTATTCGGAGTTTAGATTTATATCAATTCGGTATTGAATTTTTAGTTCAAATATTGACCAAGAGATGGCGCCACTAATATCGTTACATTCCTGGAATTCCTTTCGCATTCCTAAAATTCCATTCGCATTCCTAAAATTCCATTCGCATTCCTAACATTCCATTCGCATTCCGGAAGCCTCACATGCTATCCATTCTTGATTTGCCGCCTACCGCTTCACAGTCTAACACCCCGGAATTTCTGGGTGTTAGACTGTGAAGCGGTAGGCGGCAAATCAAGAATGGATAGCATGTGAGGCTTCCGGAATGCGAATGGAATGTTAGGAATGCGAATGGAATTTTAGGAATGCGAATGGAATTTTAGGAATGCGAAAGGAATTCCAGGAATGTAACGATATTAGTGGCGCCATCTCTTGGTCAATATTTGAACTAAAAATTCAATACCGAATTGATATAAATCTAAACTCCGAATAAATTTAAACTTATTTGGGACGAATTTCTATAGGATATTATTTTTCTAAATAAAATAAAGACATATAATTTTAAACATATTTATTATTATTTCAAAGTTGTATACAACAGATACTAATATTTTATATTGAAATTATTATTACAAGTACAATTTATTTGTTTTAAACAATAAAAAGGTACATTTTAAATTGATAATTTAGAAGAACTCTCTATAACACATATTTATTCTTTAAGAATAAGAGAAAATTGTAATAAGATTTATGCTTTCGCAAACAACTTATTACAATATTTCGTTTTCTTAAAGAATAAATATGTTTTAAAGAGAGTTCTTGTAAATTATCAATTTAAAACATATTTATTATTGTTTTTAACATATGACATTAGAATCATTTTATTTATATGTGAACACAATGTTTATTGAAATTGTTTTATTTATTTCTAAATACAATGTTTATTGTATTATTTTGTTTATTACAAGTGCAATTGTTTTATTTATTACTGAATTGTAATAAACATTGTATGATTTAAATTACAATCATTTTATTTATATGTGAATACAATATTTATTGCAATTGTATTATTTATTTATGAATACAATATTTATTGCAATCATTTTATTCATACGTGAATATAATGTTTATTGCAATTGTTTTATTTATTTCTGAATAGCAATAAACATTGTATGATTTAAATTACAATCATTTTATTTATATGTGAATACAATGTTTACTGCAATTGTATTATTTATTTATGAATAAAATATTTATTGTAATTATTTTATTTATTTGTTGAATACAATGTTTATTTGAAGTTGGTATAAAGCCTGGATGAGTGACCTGGTGCTGTTCAGAGGCAAGTCGCTGATCCCGTCTTCCCAGCATTCGCTGTCTGCACCAAGGGGAAAACCTCTGACGAAAACCCTTGGCAGAAGATTGGCTTCATCGCTGCTACCAACAACTGCGTCTGCAAATAAACAAACAATATCATTAGAAACTATCACAAAAATTTTATTAATAAAAATAATAGTAAATTATATAGAGTTATTTTATAACAATCGTTTACAATATTTGAAATATGAGTTCCAAATTGTATAAATAGTTGAAAGTTGACATGTATTTTCAATGATGATGACTGCAATGTCAAAACGATCGTAATGTTTTTATTAAAATAAAAATTTTGTGAAACCATACCAAGTGTTAACACACTTTTCTTAAATAATCTATTTCAACATGTTTCGCCAAGTGCCCACCAACCAATCAATTAACTTATTTTAAATATGAATTCTAAAAGTTTAAATTGATTGTATTTCAAAAATTGAGAAAACTGACAGAATTAATATTAAATCATTTAAAACAATTATCTATTTCTATGGGGTTGCTAGCTCAGTGGTATGAAGTTGGCCTGTGGATCCTGAGAACCCTGGTTCGATTCCCACAGGTGACAAACAATTTTCATAATTTCAAAAACTACCCCTGTGGCTCCTCCACCATAACATCTTTGGGGGGCGTGATTTGACGACTGGTAATCGCACTTCACGCGCAAAATATATCACTTACCGAGATCTGCTTCGGCAGAGTGCCACACCCAGTAATGGGTAAAAGGCGTGATGATATATTTATTTTATTTATTTATCTATTTGTCTTTAAAACAGAATGTAAATATAAATATTTAATCAATATTAAATAAATAAATGGCTTCAGGAAACCAACATTATTTAAAAGGAAATTATTTGAGGACGTTTCAAGCAACTTAAAATACAAATACAATAATAATAATATAAAACCAACAAATAATACAAAATATTAAACAAACCTTAATAAAACGTAACGTGTAAAATAAATATTTATATAAATAAAATAAAATATAAATGGCAAAATTTCCTAATGGAAAAAATAAAATTAAAAAAAAAAACAGAAAGAACTAAAACCAATAAAAAATTTATAACAGGCATATTAACTTTGATATTTCTATTAATTATAAAACTGATGCTATGATAATTTAAAATATGTTTATATTTTTTTTAGGGAATTTAGAAAAATTTTGTAATATTTTTACTGTTTTTATTTTGACATTTATATATTTTTATACGTATTTATTTTATAACTATTTGTTGGTTTTATATTTATTATTACTGTATTTGTATTTCAAGGTGCTGATGATGAGCTAATTTTCAGCTTGAAACGTTCACAAATATTTTTTTTTAAATATACTTCCCTATTCTATAACTGGATCATTATATGTTAATGATCGATAAGGTAATGATAAGTTTTATTTTTAAAAGTTATTTTACTGTTGATCACAATTTCGGTATTCCGAGACTAGAATAATTTGCCCTGACCTTTTTATGTTATATTCTTACATTTTGTTTACTAATATATACAGCTGTTATTACAATAAGTATTATAATGATAGCTCACTGAGAGTTCCGCAAAAAATGTGGTTAAAAATTACAAATTTTTTTATACTAGTAGTTTCGTACGAGATTAAAATGTATAAAAGTAAAATAGAAGTAACAGAATAAATGATTTTAATCACAGAATGCCGAAATAATTGTAATATACAGATTAATCATAAAAAAGAAGGGTTCTCATTAACTTACCAATCATTAACAGATAATGATGGAGTTACAGAATAGGGGAAATATTGGATTCCTGAAGCCTTTTTATGTATTTAATATTAATAAATATTTTGGATTCATCTTAAATATTTCTAAATAGTTAATCGTTGAATGAATTATTAATGTATTGAAAGTCAAGGTTTAGAAATAAATTTAAAAAAAATATATTTAACTTCAATAACTTTTTAGCAAGAACAATTTCGAAATATAAAACAAATTTTCTAAACATTGACCTTCAATATATTCCATTTTAAATACAAGTAGATAATTGTTTTAAAAGATTAAATATTAATTCTGTCAGTTTTCCCAATTTTTAAAATACAATCAAATTAAATTGTAAGGAAAACTTTTAGAAGACATATTTTAAATATTGGAACAATTATTTTGGGTAAAAGTATTCCATTAACTTTATTTACAAAATACAATGATCGTTTATATAAAACAGTTAATTGGAGGGTGATTAACTTTATTTTTCTGCTATCAGACGTTCCTAAATTATTTAAAGAAAAATATTTTAAATAAAAGTGATACAAATTTATTTATATCAATCATTTACTTTAAACATTTTTTTCTAAAGTAATTCCAGAATATTTGACAATAATAAATATAGTTAATTACCCGTAATACTAACTGAAAATTTATCAGAACGTTTCACAAGCTAACAATCTACTAGCGTTATAATTAAAAATTATCTAATGAATTGTCAATTACTAAATAAAGCGTTGTGTTACAAAATAAACATTCAATATTAATATTTCAAAGTGAATAATTATCTTACAAATTCTCAAATAAATATTAAAACAACTAATAAATATATTTTAAAGAAAGTTATTGTAAATTATCAATTTAAAATAAAATATTTATTATTATTTTTAACAGACTTTTACCCAAATAATTTAAAAATAATAATTTTCTTACAATTATGTTGCGAGCAGCGGACTTGATGTTCGATCTCGGCTTTGCTGAAGTTGTTGTGATGGTGACGATGTCCACGATGATAAGTTTCGATGACGATGTTAAGAACTCTAGTTGCTCCAAGATGATGATAGAATCTTCGTTGACGTTGTCCACGGTAGCGGCAGCTCTGATGACGCTGGTTTAGAACACCAGCTGCTCCACGATGATGTTACAAGCACCGATGACGTTGTCCAGGATGACGGCAGCTCCGATAACGCTGGTTCGAACACCAGCTCTGCTCCACGATGATGCCGAGGCCGCAGGAGATGCTTGCAGGTCCCGTTATGTCCCTATAAACAGAAAAACAATGTATTAGTAACATAGAATAGCTGGCAACATTAGAAAAAACATACATAAAGACATTTGATGATTGACGAACCTGAAACAGAAACTCAGAACAAAATACAGTAAAATAGAACAATAGACAAGTTATGACAAATCAGCAAACAGCATTTACCAGTCATACCACACATTCCATTCATCCCATTTATACATTTCTTGATCTTCACGATGTCTTCAATGTTGTTTTCTTTGTTCTTTCTTCGCTTCTGTTCTGTCTTCACTTCTATTCTTTCTTCGCTTCTATTCTTGCCTTTACCCTACCTAAGTTTTTGTGTACGAATAGCTAATTACGCGCAATGAATCTACGACAAAGCAACCGGAAGTGTTGCTTGCCCTTTTCACAATAACGCTGCCCATATTCCGTGAGCACGACCTTTCGGTTTCCGCCTACTGAACCTACCCGGGTCGTAGGGAAAGTATTTGCAGTGCTCGGGGGAAGCGAAGCCTCTAGGACTCTCCAGGATACCATGGACACACCCTAACGGGGGGATTTGGCGACGCCGCCCCCGCAGTCAACGGCAGAATACTCTCTAGCTGGGCGACCGGAACCAAACTACGACCTTGCTCGCGAGGGTCTCGCCCCACCCGCCTGCGTACGCTAATTCAAACTTGCCTAATGTATGTAGAAAGTTAGAAAGTATGTTGGGCCCCCACGTGAAGGCACTAGCGTGTTCGGAGGATAAGTTTTAGGAATGCAAGAGTACGAAGCGCGATTCTACGTCTATACACAACAACGTTTCGATGGCAAGTGGCGATAGTTGCGCAAGCACTCCGATGATTACAATGTGCTAGAGAGAGATAGACAATGCTAGCCCGAGCGATGTTACGTGTTTGCAGGTTTCGACCGGATCAATTACTCACTAATTGTGAAAGAATTCAAACTAAAGTTTATAAATGTTACCTTGAACGATACAAGAATAGAAATATACACTGCAAATACAATATTTATCATTTTACTTTTGATATTATTATAAATAATAATTTTATTATTGTTATAGTTACAAACATTTGTTAAATAATTGTAATATATGTATTATTTGTTTACGAATAAATTTCTGATAAAATGTATAAATTATAACGTCTCTATAATTAGAGAATACTTTTAAAATGTTAAATAAATATTTATCATATCAAAAATATTCAACATAAATGAATATTTCATCATTCAAGAGAATTATTCAGGTCAATTATAGATAATTAAATTAAATGACACAGATGTACACAAGGTAGGCCAAGAGCGCGTATCACCTATCACTATCTATAATTCATTTTAAAAACCGCCATCAAATGGAGTAGCACGAACCCTTAAAACATTCATAAAACATTCACTCATCAGATTATTAAGAATCAGTTTGCAACAAACATTCTCATCCTCACACCATACTCGCTTAAATATAGGTTTTTTTTAATACATAACTTTATGGAAGGTTTAAATGCTAAAGGATGGAAATATAGCTAAATATAATTTTTTTAAATGGAGAATTCAAATATTAAAACAAATTTAAAGTATTTTTATTACAGTTATTTTTTAAATATATTTTTTAAATGGCTAATAACTTTTGAGTGTGATTATAAGCATGAAAATATTATGTTAAAAAAATATAATTTTTGTAAATATTGTATCTAAAGTTAACTACAGGGAGTCCAAATTTTCAGTTCAAATGATCGCTCATCTAGGTACTAATTAAAAAGATACTCTCACTTGCAAAAATTATTGAAGTATTGATTGTCAAATGAATTTAAGTGATGCCTTCTCTCGTTCCATGTGGCCATCGTTTCCACCATTGATTAATCCAGCTCAGTTTTCTGGTGCTCTCCGTAGAGTTCTTGAAGCTGTCCAAAAATCTCCTAAATGAACACACAGAGAAATTATTATTAGCATCTGAACAAGTGTTAAACATATCAAGTTTAAAAAAAAAATTAAATCTATAAAAAACTAATAGAGTAGAAATGAATTGTGAAACTTTGGTTTTTTGTAATTAAATAAAAGCATTACTGAAGTAAATAAACAATAATATAAAGAAAACAATGAGGGAAAAATAACTTAACATCTAATTTTTATAGCCTGATAAAAACTTTGTCGAAGTTCTTTCTCTTTCAATTTGAGAAGTTTAAACAGTATTGGAACTCATAATTTGTGAGGTACCGGCAAGCTGGGCTAGAACAAACCATCGGAAAATTTGATTTTGCACACTAGTGCGCAAAGTAATTGAAAAGACACTAATTTTTTATTATTCTAAACTTTGACTATTAAAACGCTAATTGTACTTATACGAGATACACACATTTTAAGGAATTTATAAAAGAAAGAGATACATTAGCTTACAACGTCAGCAAACAAACATATTTTAACAAACTTTACAAGAAAAAATAAACTGATTTCAAATAACAAAAGTCAATTCATGGCATACTAAACTGTCAATATAAATTCACGCTTCAAATTTAATCAATTTTCTAAAGCATTGTACAAAAATCGTGCACGAAGGCGTCATTTGCACCATTCACGCAAATTAAATTAAAATTGCGCTCATGTGCAAAGTATGTCTTTGCGCACTTGTTATGTAAATAGCTATTAAAATAGTCTTGGGGAATGTATGAACACTAAAGTGTCCTGCAGTGGAATGACAACAAATTTAATTGACACTAAGGGAAACTTAAAAAACACATATTACTCATAGATAATAATGGAGGCTGGTTTTTATTTAATATAGTTTCGATTTAGGATTTCAAGGGACTTCAAGTGAAAAACACTAGATTTGACAGAATAAATTTCTAAATTACTTCTATATTTTAAATTTAGTTTCATAATTTAATGTCTTAATTTAGTGGACTACACACGTAGCGATTATATTCTTAATTATGAAAAAAAAATAAAAAAAAAAAGTATATGTACATACCACAGGAAGTCTTATAATTTATATTCAATAATAAAAATGAAAACTGAATATGAAATTGATATCACGCTCTGCTAATATCACAGGATAGTATTAGTGATGTGGTGGCGCTGACTACTCGATCCGAAATAGCGGAATCGGCAGGAAATACTTGGTTGGCATGTGGAGGTAGGATGATCTTCAGCATAACTCAATTAGACTCTCCTAAAATTAAACAAAAATATATGTATTTTAAAGATGATTTGGGAGACATTTTGTAAATATGACTGTCTTGAAAACGCTCTTTTTTTGGTTGTTATGGAAATAGTTACTATGGGAATGACTACTATAGAAACAGTTGCTACGAGAACGATTTACATGGAAACAGTTGTTATGGAAACAGTTGCTATGGAAACAATTGTTATGGAAGCGGTTGCTATGGGAACGGTTGCTAGAGAAACAATAGAAATAATTTAATCAAACTGATATGGAAATAGTAGCTATGAGAACGGCATGTCTCACACTTACAAACCGTAGCCCGAGCCGAAGAATTTATGTATACCATTCCATTACTCATTGTAGAACATACTATTCAACCATTTTTATTTTCAATCATTTAGTAATTTTATTGAGGAATAAAATTCGAAAATAAATATAAATATATCCTCACGCCTTTTATCCATTACTGGATGTGGCACTCTGCCGAAGCAGATCTCGGTAAGTGATATATTTATGCGCGTGAAGTGCGGTTACCAGCCGTCAAATCACGGCCCCCTAAAATTTGCAATTATTTTTGTAGTGATAATTCAGATCTGCAAAGTTATTTTTATAGAGAAATTTTCAATAAATCTGTACATAATTAAATAATCAATTCCTTGTTTTTAAAACATTTCACCAAATATGTAACATGGCAGAAATTGCTAAATAAGATTCTTGTAGTCTCACAATATTTATTTTAAAATGTAAACGTTATATGAAGTAGATAACTCAATGGTATCATGTCGACCTATGGATTTGAGAACCTGAATTCGATTCCTGTGGCCCCTCCCACATATCTTTGTAGGCCGTGATTTGACGGCTGGTAACTGCACTTCACGCCTAAAAATATATCACTCACCCACATCTGCTTCTTATTTGGTAAAAATTATTAAATTAGAAATTTAATTTCCACAGTATTTTAACTTGTATTGGCATATTAATGAAACATTTCACTTTACAACCCCAAACTTCGTAGATAGAAATCTTTTAGCAGTGTTTTTACAATTTACTTTTAAAATATAATAAATTATACAAACTTCATTATTAATTTTGGGTCTGGGAATACGTCGAGTAAAATGACGTTACTCTTCATAAAGGCACTATTCCATATCCGAGTCATATCCATTTCATACAATGGCTCCCATATCTGTGAACAAAAAATTCTTTTATTAACAAATAACAAACTAAAATGATAATTCTCACTTGTAATAATGTATATAGGGTGTAACATAAGTAAGGAATATTGATATTATTTCCTGAAATAATCATTTAATCTAAATAATTATAAAAACGTATCGAAGGTTTATGATTGCGGATATTTTGGCAAGATCAGATATTTCTATCAATAGTCATTTTTTCACAGTGAATGGGACATTTTTAATGGCATGTTATAATTGTTTTAGCCCATTCGAAAAAGTAATTTTTCTCTAGTACAGTCGTCTCTATGATTTTTATTTATCTTATCACTATGGCAACTAAAATCCATTTCTGTTAAAAATCAGTAAAATTGCATTTATTCAACACGATTTTTCTTAATTTTTTTCACATAAAGTATTATTATTTCTTGATATGTTTGTATAGAGAAAAAATTACTCTTTGAATGGGATAAAAGAAAAAATGCCATCCGCTTCACTGTGAAAAATTTTTGCAAAATATTCGCAATCAAAAACCCCCGAAACGTTTGTTTAATTATTTAGATTAAATTATGATTTTAGGAGATAATATCAATATACCTTAGTTATATTTTACGCCCTGTATAAAATGCAAGGGTTAAATATCTAAATAATAAAAATTTAAATAGATTTATGGCGTAAAAATTACAAACAAATGAAACAAAAAATAATTAGGTCTTGATTTTCATTCTAGCTTAGTAACAACTATAAAAATAATGAATATTCTTCGAAAAATAAAACTCACCATTCTACAGAAAATACTGAATATAATTTTATTAACTTGTAATAATAAATGATTACAATATAAAATACAGTCCAGGGTCTAAAATTACATTTTCTTATCACTTAGTTTATGTAATGAAATATGACTTTATCAAAAATAGTTTAATATTGGTTCATTAAAACATTTCTTATATATGTATGTATATAAATATATGAATCAAGTACTTTAAAAATTAAAAATAGTAAAGTTTTCTTTATGTTGTAAGAATACAAGACATGCTAATTTTATCTAACTGAAAATTTAAATATTAATGATTATTATATGTATGTTATTTATGTTTCTGCATATGTAAGTTTAATTCTCTACGAGAGAAAAATCGTTTTCTGCATAATCTACACGGAACATTTTTAATTCCTAAATCTTGAACAATGTGTACTTTCAAAGATTTCAAATTTAGGAAATATTTGTTACACGATTTGCAGTAGAATTTTCCACGTTTTATGTCAATTATATAACATGATTGATTAATAACAAAATATCTATGTTCAGCATGCTTTTTCGTGATAATTTTAACTGGAGAAACTTTTTCTTTTTCAAAATTTGGAACAGCAATCTTTAACGCATTACCTAATTTACTTTTTAAACTAGTAAAACTTAACTGTATTGGAGCAGCAACTTTGTTAGAGATCTCTTTTTTAATTTCAATTTCTGGTTTTAAAAGTGTTGTTAATTTATTCTTAAGATTAAGAATATTAGGATTAGGTTCGCTATTATTCGTTTTCAAGACGGACCCTAATTTGTTTTTAAGGCTAGTAACCATTAACGGATTCTCAGTAGTCACTTTTTTTGGTCTTCCTCTTTTTCTTGGAAGTGTTTGATTTTCCTCAGATTTATAAATTGTTTCCTTCAAGCTGAGTTCTTTTTTGCTAACAGTTTTATTCGTAAGAAAATGCAACTGCCAGTATTTATACGAAGAAGCACATTGCTTCTTGAAATCGTAAATTTGTTTCAGCTTTTTAGAGCACGTTGGACACATTCGAGAAGAAAGTTTATTGTCTTCTTCTAGTATCTAAAAGACAGTTAAAAGTATAGTATAGATTTTAGTACAATGTACTAAAACTTACCAAATCGTTGAAAACAAATTTCAATTTATCAATGTATTTCACTTTATCCGAATCAGTATGATTAAGGCTCAAAGAGGAGTTTGTATTTTTGGTGCACAAGCGGCAGAAATTTTCAAATGAAGCCATGCCTGTTATTATTTATGTAATAATTGTTGTGGTGTTGACAGTTATCGCTGACATATATTTGACCACGCGAAGTAGGATAACTCACATAGTTGCCAACTGTTAGGTTACACAAGAAAAGTAGCGCGTAAATATTAAAACTTTAAATCTTACCGGCAAAATTTCTAATTAGAAACCATTTCGTAAAACACATATTACCTATATTGAAAACGTTAAGAACATGGAATTACGTCATCAAAAAATATAACTAGATAAATGACATCGGATACTGCTACGTTTACATGATATATATGTAACTTGTTTAAAATTGTATTACGCGTAGTTTCTTTGAAGATAACAAAATTTAAATTTTCTTTGACCGCGCAGATATTTTTGATACCCTGGATCTACCAACTTTTATCTTGTCCAGTACTCTCCAATAAATTTTAAATTAATCTAGAAAATTAATGACATTTACTAATTTATCTCCCGTACAGCACTAAGTATAACAACGGTCCATTATTTGCAAATACTTGTTCAAAATAAATTATTAAATAAAGAATCAGCAATTTCTTTCCCTCAGTATTATTATAATATAGCCTTTTAAAACTGTAGGTCAAAGTCTTTAAACAATTTTTATATGTTCGAAAAAATTAGACATAAATTTAACAGATCAATGACAATACGATATAGACAGAAATTATTTATCATGTGAACGTGCAAAATATAAAATACTTATTAGAAATGAAAAATAATTGTAAAACATGGATAGAAAACATAGCTATTTTTTTTTTTTTGTGGCTTCTTTGGCAGACCAACTACTTAGGTCATATGCCGCCATTACGTATTATGGTCAGAGCTATTATTTAATATTATTTGTGTTTCAATGCCATTTTTTTTAAATTGTCATTTAAAATATTGCACCAATTTTTTAAGATTTTATTAAATTTTATGAGTATGGATGACGAGTCTACCCTTATACCGTTTTCAGTATACACAAGCAATTCGTTATATTCAATTTTAGCTCAAATTATTCCGAACTTCATACATTTATATAAATACTGAACGTGTTTTTGATAAGACTCGCTTCGCTCTAGTTTTAAACAAACAAACCCTAAACCCGTAGAATGCATGTTTCATACAAGCAAGCATTTGTTTTAAATAAATACAAACATAACATTTTATAAAAAGCATTTTACTAAAATGGAAATTACATTTAAAATACATTAATAGTTATTATATATAATAAGCGTATTCCATTTGTCATTTGGATCAAATCTAACTTACATTTACTAAACCAGATCACTTATTTATTTCGCTGGATTACTTCGCTGACTTTATTTCTAGTACTAGAATTATAGATTCTAATTTACTTTGAAGTAATTCACCCTAATAAGTGTGTCAGTTTGTTTAATTCAGTACATTTAGTTATGTGTCGAAATTATCTGAAATGATTTAAGTGAACCAAGTGGCAAATGGAACATAGCTTATAATGTTTCTATTTGAACAACTTAAAGAATTAAACTGAAGATGAATTATGCTGCCTTTTCATATGATTATTATAATGATGACTCTTAATAAACGCTTTTTCACATAACTGACATTTATACGGCCTAACTCCAGTGTGTAGTCTCATATGTACAGACAAAGTTCCTGATTGTCGAAACGTTTTATTACAAACTTTACACGAATATGGTCGTTCACCCGTGTGAACTAAAAGATGATGTTTCAGAACAGTATTTGTGGTAAACTGTTTCTTACAAATTGGACATGTTATCGATACCTCATTAGTATGAGATTTCATGTGTATTTTTAATTTACTTTTAAAATAAAATGTCTTATCACATAAATTACATTTAATATTTTTCTCGTTATGTGTTCGCAAATGGAAATAATACCCCCCTGTTGATTCATAAACTTTACCACAAATTTTGCATTTGTAAGTACGTTTCATATGCCGGTCCATATGATTTTTTAACGAACTACACATTTTAAATCTTTTTTGACAAATATTGCATTGGTATTTTTTTTCATCGCTGTGACTCAATAAATGTACACGAAGATTGCAATCTCTTACATAACTTTTTCCGCAAATTTCACACATATGAGGACGATTTTCTTCATGTCGAAGCATGTGTGTTTCCAATCTAACTTTATTCCTAAATGATTTTTTACAAATATTGCAACTAAATGGCAAGTTACTATCATGAACGAGCATATGTGATTTTAAATCTGCATAGGTGAATGTTTTTTTGTTACAAATGTTGCATGAAAATGGTTTTTTACCGCTGTGTCTTAATAAATGGGCTTTAAGAGAATAGTTATTGGCAAAATGCTTGTTGCAGGTTTTACAAAGATAAATATTGTTTTTTTTATCGGTGACATATGTGGAACGGTCTATAGATGCGGGAAATAATAATTTTGATTTTGAGGAAGCTAAATTAAGTTTTCGCTTTGATGTATCTTCTATCGAATGTGAATCACTTTCTTCTATCGTTTCATTATTTGATTGGGAATCATCTTCTTCGCTATCAGAACTGCGTGTATTTAAAAGTACTTCATCATTATTACTTTTTTGTCTTTCTATTGGATATTCAATTTTGATATTTTCTTCTGTAGCAATACTGGATGAAGTAACGTCACAAGTTTCATTTGTAACTAATGTTTCTTTTTTAAAAAAGAGAGATTCTTGATTAAATATTTGTAACTGCTGCGTCCAGAAATTAGTGGAATTAATACATTGCTTTTTAAATTCATATGATTGTTTTAATTGATTGCAACAGTTTGTACAAACTGATGCAGGTAAATAAGATTCATCTAACAAATGCTAGAATAAAAAATATTTTATAATAACTGTAAAAGGATTGTAAATAATAATATACCAAGTTGAAGACAAACTTTAATTTGTCTATGTATTTCATTTCGTCTGTATCTGCAGCATAAATATTTACGATTTCTGCAGATGGTTTATTTGTGCATAATCGACATAGCTCAAGTTCTCGAAGAGAATGCATCGTATTTATTACTATTTCCTAATTTTTATTTATGTACAACCTCAAACTACATGTTAGTTTGTCAAAAAATAATTTATCTACAAATAATGTGAAGTTAGCGTGCAGTGCTAACTGTTAAAAATAATTAAATTTTGCGGGAAATTTCAATATCTTGACAACACAAAATAGCTTATTACTACACAACTGTTATCTATCGACCGGTGTACTTTTTGCATAGCAACGAGCGCAAAGTTTTTAATAGTCTTCTTGAATACGTTCCAAATGCCCGATTCTTAAAAAGTTTTAGCTAATGCTGAATTTTCGATTAACTAATTTTATTTCAGTGGTATGAAGTCGGCCTATGGATCCTGAGAACCCTGGTTCGATTCTCACAAGCGACAAACAATTTTCATAATTTTAAAAGCTACCCCCTGTGGCTCCTCCCCCACTAACATCTTTGGAGGCCGTGATTTGACGACTGGTAACCGCACTTCACGCGCAAAATATATCACTTACCGAGATCTGCTTCGGCAGAGTGCCACACCCAGTAATGGGTAGAAGGCGTGATGATATATTTATTTATTTTATTCTAGTAATAATTTTCATAATTACAAAAACTACCCCTGTGGCTCCTCCACCACTAACATCTTTGGGGGCCGTGATTTGACGACTGGTAACCGCACTTCACGCGCAAAAAAAAACCACTTACCGAGATCTGCTTCGGCAGAGTGCCACACCCAGTAATGAGTAGAAGGCGTGATGATATATTTATTTATTTATTTTATTCTAGTCCCATTTAAAAAAGTTAATTAAAATCACTTTCTGAAAACCAAATGGTAACAAAATTATATTAGAGTTTAAAGATCAAATATTAATTTCAACAGTTCTTTTCTCTCATTTTTTCCCGTCCCACGTTCTTGACTTTAAGTACATTAAAAATCAAAGAATTAGAGTTTATTTAAACTTTTTTGAGAATATGGTTTAGTTTAATTTGACTAATCAAAAATTCAGAATTACCCATGCAATTTTAATATTTCAGTCATTTATATCATTAAAGTTGTAGAAAAAATAATGTGTCAAGAGCACAAAGTGCTTTTGTCGCCTTCGTAAAATTAAAAACAAATAAACTTTATTATAAAGTATATTATGCAGCATGTTAGTAATTTAAAAAAATTTCATTGATAATAATCAATAAAACTATAAATAATAAAGATGAATAAAATGTATTACTTATTTTACTTTCAAAATAAATAAATAATAATAGTACGTATAAAATATAAAATTACGATACATCTAACCAGTTATTTAAAAATACTACTTAACAAATTTAAGTACATTAAAAATCAGTCTCTAATATTTTATGAACTATGTTGTCTTTTCATATGATTGTCATAATGATGACTTTTAATAAAAGCTTTATCACATAACTGGCATTTATAGGGCCTAACACCAGTATGAAGTCTTAAATGAACTGACAAAGTTCCCGAATGTGCGAAAGTTTTTTCGCAATAATTGCACATATACGGTCTTTCTCCAGTATGCACCCGTAAATGATGTTTTAGTACACTATTTGTAGAAAATTGCTTTTGGCAAATATCGCACGAGACAGAAGTTTCTTTAGTATGTGTTTTAATGTGTTGCTTTAGTTGACTTTTTAAATAAAACGCCTTTTCGCATAAATGACATTTCACAGTTTTTTGACCAGTATGACTTTTATTATGCAAATAATAACCGCTGTAGTTTTGAAAAGTTTTATTGCAAGTTTCGCAATGAAATGTTCGGTTCATATGTTTGTCTGTATGGATTTTTAAAGAACCTTGCGTTTTAAAACGTTTTTGGCAAATACTACACTGATAATTTTTTTCATCACTATGAATTAATAAATGTGTTTTCAGGCCGCATACTTGTACAAATTTCTTTCCGCATATATCACACATATGCGGCCGATTTTTAGAATGGAATTTCATGTGCTGCCCTAACCGATTTTTATCTTTAAATGATTTATTGCAAACTTCGCAAGAAAATGGCAATTCTTTCGCATGAACTAACATGTGAGATTTAAGTGAAGTATAAGTGAATGTTTTTTTATCGCAGAGTTTACATGAAAAAGGTTTGATGCCAGTGTGTCGAAGCATGTGATTTTTTAAAGAATCGCGGTTTGCAAAATGTTTATTGCACGTTTTACAAAGAAAAATATTTTTCTTTTTATCTAAAGTGTAAGTTGTACGGTCGATTGATGATGGGAACGTTGTTGATTTTGGGGCACGTTTTAATTTTGGTAATAAAGCGGAATTATCTGAATTTTGATTATTTTCTCCTGTGTTCGGTTCATCTGCATCTGAATCTTGTTCATCTGTTTCTTCTGGACTGTCATTGTTTTCCTCGCTTTCATTTGTCTGTTGAGTTGTAGATTTTGATATTTTACTGTCTGTCAATGGCAGGTTAAAATCGGATGATGTACTTAAATTGCTGTTTTCATCTTCGATATTATTTAAGGGTATTTCTCTTTCGTCTTTTAAAAATACAGTTTTTTTTTTAACATCTTGTAATTGCTGATTCCAGTAGTTTAACGAATGAATGCATTGCTTTTTGAAGTCATAAGCTTGACGAATATTCTCGCAGCATTTTAAACATATTGATAAAGGAATACTAGTGTCTTCTAGCATATTCTACAATACATAACTTTTTATTAAAGAATTGTTATAGTGTATTAAAATATTAAATTTACCAAGTCATTAAATAAGGATTTCAGTTTGTCAATATATTTCATTTCATCATTATCAAATTCATGAATGTTAATAATTGTATTAATTACTTTTACACACAATCTACAAGTGTCTTCAACATAATTCATTATAAATAACTTTTTAAATATGTTTGTTTTTAGATGACATCTACTGTCAAACAAATTTGTTGTTGACAGATATTAACAGTGTTGCCAACAAGAGTAAAAATTTATTATAATGTACAACAAAAATACAAGTTATTTACAGATAAATAGAACATTTGTTATTATAATAAAAATATCCCACAGCCAATAACTGAAATTTTCACTATTTAAAAATTACCCTGATAGCTCAACCTTCAATGCTACATTTGAAGTCGTTATTTGACGGCAGGTAACAGCAAATTACATGCAAAAAATATATCACATATCTATTATAGAATACTATACCCAGAAATAGGAGTAACAGCGTGATATATCTATCACATAAATAACTATTTGCGATTGACACATGGATAAATCCTGCTCCTTTCATTATTAACTAATATTTAAATACAATGATGGGCATTTACCGGTTCATTATACGGTTAATTAACCAGTGAAATGAAATTCATAATTTACCATGGTTAATTATGCATTTTTATTAGATTCGCGAAGCTCGTAATCTAACTTTTATTTAATTTTGATACCAAATACAGGTATTTACCAACAATAACAAATTTATCATTAAAAATAAAAATATAATATGAACTTGAATTATTTGACTCGAATTAAAATACTAGGTCTACAGCCTCGTATTTCAAACAACCGCTTCGTCAAATAAAACATAATTTCTCTGACTTATTATGTAAAATACCAAAATTAATCCGATTAATTAAGATCAATTATGCTAATTATAATTTTAATTAATTATCTTTGGCCATCACTGTAATAATAACAACATAAAAAACAGAGTGAATTAAAAATTTACCGATTCAAATAAACTAAAATCTAAATAATTGACATCTGCAGAATCCCAAAGCCTAGTATTAAATGTTACCACCAGGTGTCAAACATGAATATATATTAATTAATTAGATTTACAATTTATCATGTGACTCTTACATTTAGTAGCATACGCAAAAGATTCACCACAATGTTCGCACTCAAATGATTTCGTATTTTTATGAGTCTTTTGATGAATTACTAAACTTATTTTTTGTGCAAAAGCTTTATCACAAATATCACATGCAAATGGTTTTTCTTTTGTATGAATTCTAACATGATTTTTATAGTGGTCATGTCGTCTGAATCTTTTCCCACAATAGGTACATAAATATGGTTTTTCATTAGAATGAAGTCGAAAATGAATGTCATACTGTCCTTTAACTACAAAACTCTTATTGCAAACATGGCATGTGTATTTCCTATCGTTTGTATGAATTTTCAAATGATTTTTTAACGTTTCTCTGTTTTTTAATAATTTCTTACAGACTACACATTCTAATGTTTTTTCTGAATTATGTTTACTTAAGTGGCGTTTTAGATAGTCAGGTGTTTTCGCTGCAAAACCACAAATAGTACAAACAAACTCACGTATATTAGAATGTACACAAATGTTATGTTTTTTCATTAAACTAACATTAGCAAATTTTTTGCCGCATATTTCACACATATACTTTTTATTATGCGTGTGAGAATGTTCACGTAAACTATCTTTGCTTTTATACGATTTTCCACAAATATCACAAATTTCGGACCCACCACCTGTTTTGTGTGATGATTCGTGGGATTGTAAGGCACTTTTTGTAAAAGTTTTAGTACCGCATATATCACATTTAAAATCTCTCTGTTTAATGTGAATTAATAAGTGTCGACGCAGAGCTGAATAACCAGTAAAAGATTTTTGGCAATTATTACAAGCAAATATTTTTTCCCTAAAATTGCTGGTATATACGACTTTCTCACAGCCTTCTTTCTGTAAAGTATATTCGAAAGGATTGTCTTCACTGCTTATACCTCCTAGTTTATTTATTTTTATTTTTCTTTTACGATATTTACGAGTTTTCTTAACTTCTGTTTCGTATGAAGAATTTGATACATCAGATTCATTTTCCTTTATTTCGTTTTTACAAAAGTCTAAGTCTGATGCATCAGAAAAATCAAAGGAATCGTGATCTATTAATTCTTCTTTCACTTCTTTAACCTCTTCTTTAGGTACTTGATCGTGCTGAACATAATGTTTTAATTTATCATATATCTGCAAACATTGTTCTTTGAATTCGAAAGCAAGGTTTAGTTTTTCATGACATGTTTCACAAATTAAAATTGGTAAATGATCATCTGGTTGAATTATATTTGGTTCGAGCCATTTTAGCTTGTCATGTACAGTAATGTTATTTGAATCAGTTGATTCTATATTGAATTTCAGATTTTCCGATGAAATGCACAAACGACACAAATTCGGAAAATGAAACATTTTATAGAAATTTAATAATAATCGTGGCACTATTTACTAACACAAACACGTTTTTCATTAGTAATTTTGTTGTTTTGCAGGGTTTTTCACTGTCATGTGTCAAAACTTGTTGCGCAAATAATTGTTCATGAAAATTTGAAGTATATTTTATAATTTCAAAACAAAATGAGTAAAAGAAAAGCACCTGCCGAAGAAAATAATTTAAACCATGATTTTTGTGAGTTTCTAATAGGTTAGTATTCGTATATCTTATTAGATTATTCACTTTAATTTAAAATTGGTAATTTTTTTAGAATTAGCGAATTATGAGCGAAATACAAACCGTAATGTACATAAATATAATGCATATAGAAAAGCAGCAAGTGTTCTTGCTGCGTATCCAAAACGAATTAAATCTGGCGAAGAAGCAAGAAAATTAAGTGGAATTGGTGATAAAATTTCAAAAAAGATTGATGAATTTCTTCAAACTGGCAAACTTAAAAAACTTGAAAAGGTAATTGTTGGCAATCACAATAAAACATTTGTTTAATTTACAACCCAGTTCTCAAAAAAGTTTTAGCTAATCCTGAATTTATATTAGTTAATTTTATTCTAATCCGATTTTAAAAAGTTAATCCAAATCAGTTTTTGAAAATCAAATGGTAACAAGATTATATTAGGGTTTGTTTAAACTTTTTTGAGTATAAGAATAAATAAAATCATCACGCCTTCTACCCATTACTGGGTGTGGCACTCTGCCGAAGCAGATCTCGGTAAGTGATATATTTTGCGCGTGAAGTGCGGTTACCAGTCGTCAAATCACGGCCCCAAAAGATGTTAGTGGTGGAGGAGCCACAGGGGTAGTTTTTGAAATTATGAAAATTGTTTGTCGCCTGTGGGAATCGAACCAGGGTTCTCAGGATGACTTCATACCACTGAGCTAGTCACCCCATAAAGAGTATAAGATTTAGCTTAAATCCAAAATTCTGGATTAGCTGAAACTATTTTGAGAATTGGGCTGTTACAGATTAGAGTCGATGATACTAATATTGCAATAACTTTATTTACTCGAATAAGTGGAATTGGTCCAGCAAAGGCAAAAGAATTGGTAGATTCTGGAATTACAACTTTAGATGATTTAAAGAAAAATATAGATAAATTAACTCATCACCAACAAATTGGATTAAAGTAAGAAAACTAACTACTCATAATTGTATTTCATCATTTATCGAAACTTTATTTTTAGATACATGGAAGATTTTGAAAAGAAAATACCGAGAATAGAAATAGAAGAGACCGAAAAAATTATGAATAATGAAATATCAAAATTAGACTCAAACTACCTTATTACCATTTGTGGCAGTTTTAGGTTTTTGATATGTTTACATATTTTATTAATGGTTCGATTGCATTTTTAATTTATTGTTATAGGCGTGGAAAACCAGAAAGCGGAGATATTGATGTACTGCTTACTCATTCGTCATATAACAGCAAATGCAAAAACAAAAAAATCAAAAGTAAATATTTAAAAGAAGTTGTTGATAAATTAAAAGAATGTAATTTAATTACTGAAACGATTTCAATGGGAGAAACTAAATTCATGGTATATAATAAATATAATTAATATGTATCATAAATTTATTAACTCTGCAATTATTTATTTTATTTTTAGGGAACTTGCAAAGTAGGAGATACTACCAGAAGATTAGATATTCGGTTAATTCCAAATGATCAATACTATTGCGGTATTTTATATTTTACTGGTAGCGATATGTTTAATAAAGCAATGAGGGCTCATGCTTTGGAAAATAAATTTACATTAAATGAATATTCGTTGCGTCCGATAGGATCGACAGGTTTGTATTTAATATTTAGTGATTTCCATAAATAAATGTACAATATTTTATAGGTATTCCTGGAGAACCCGTTCCGATAACTAGTGAAGAAGATATATTTGATTATATTGATTATCCATATAAAGAACCGAAAGAACGAAATATGTAAATAATATTGTAATTCTGAGAAATAAAAAATAAACTTATTGTTGTTTCAAATGTTTGTCAGTACGATGCATAAATTCTGATGTGCTGTCTAATAAAGTAAATTTTTCTATTGCGTATAAATAAAATTATAAAAACTTACATATTTCAAATCTATCCCAAATTATGCTGTCTAATTCACAGCTTGTCATTTTGTTCGTACATGTTGAGGTTCTTGTTGTTATCTGAAAAACAATGAAAACATTAAAGAGCTGATTACCTAATAATTAACACAGTTAATTTGAAGTACAGAATTAAGAGTTAAATATTTTCTTATGTAATATTCTCCTTTTAAAATTACCTTTTTAATTAATTACAACACATATATTAAATTTATCGGACAACAAACGTACCGACAAAAGAAAAACTGTTTATAAACATTTGAAAATCAAAAATATTACGAAGACATCTATTATCAAATTAAAGAACTATTTTTAAAATTATTTTATGTTGAACTATTGGCAACACCTCTTGTCAAGTGTCATTATAACCTAACTTATTTTGTTTGATCGGTAGAATAAATACCTGAGAAATACAAAAAATAATAAATACAATTTTATAAGGTAAAAATTGTTTTAATTAATGGTGTGATCTAGTGTAATACATATTTCAATTTTTCAGTCAAACATTTTAAAATGGGAAAAGACGACAAGAAACGTAAAAAGCGTTATGAAACGTCGAGTTCTGATTCGGGAAGCGTAGATAGCGAAGAAGAACGTAGACGACAAGATTTAAAAGAAAGAGATGAATTTGCAGGTCGTCTTAAGAAACGAGATGAAGAAAAGACCCGGAAAATTGTACAAGCATCCGATAAAAGAGCTTACGATGAAGCTGCAAAAAGGCTTAAAATGGAAGCAGAAAATCGCGATAAAGTTATTCCTAAACTCAGAGTTGAGTCTAGAAGAAAATATCTCGAAAAACGTAAAGAAGATAAAGTTGCTGAACTGGAAGCGGATATACGCGACGACGAATATTTATTTGAAGACGATATGTATGCTACTTTATTAACTAATAATTTATATAATTCTAACATATTTCCTTCTTTTAGTTTAACAGAAAGAGAGCGTAAAGACAGACAACACAGAAAGGAGTTACTTTCTTTAGCCCAAGAACATGAAAAAGCTCGAGAACTGGAACGCGTTCAGCGTTATCACATGCCCAGAGATTTGGGAAAAGGAACCACCGCTGATTATCTCGAAGTTGATGAACTAGAAAAAATGCCACATTCAGAACAACGAAAATGGGAACAGGAACAAATGGCATCCGCAGTTTATTCCTTCGGAGCTAAAAACAAATCAAAACAAGATGAATATGAGCTACTCATGGAAGATCAAATCGAATTTATCAAAGCTCTACAAATGCCAGGAGTTAAAGATAAAGACAAGGATAAAGACGCCGAAATAACAGAAGCTCAGAAGAAGAAAATGGACATTGAAGAAACAAAGAAAAGCCTTCCAGTTTTCCCCTTCCGAGATGATATTATCCAGGCAGTAAAAGATCATCAAGTTTTGATAATAGAAGGTGAAACAGGTTCAGGAAAAACTACTCAAATTCCTCAATATTTATATGAAGCTGGATTCACAAACGATGGGAAAAAAATCGGATGCACCCAGCCAAGAAGAGTTGCAGCTATGTCCGTAGCTGCTCGTGTCGCGCAAGAAATGAGCGTGAAGTTAGGAAACGAAGTCGGGTACAGCATCCGTTTCGAAGACTGTACTTCGGAAAGAACAGTCATCAAATACATGACTGACGGTACACTCCACAGAGAATTCTTATCAGAACCAGATTTACAATCTTACAGCGTTATGATGATCGATGAAGCTCACGAAAGGACTTTACACACTGATATTCTATTCGGTTTAGTTAAAGATATTGCTAGATTTCGCACAGATTTAAAATTACTAATTTCTAGTGCAACTCTCGACGCTCAGAAGTTCTCAGAGTTTTTTGACGACGCTCCAATATTCCGCATTCCCGGTAGAAGATTTCCGGTTGATATTTATTACACAAAAGCTCCGGAAGCAGATTATGTCGATGCTTGTGTCATATCCGTTTTGCAAATCCACGCTACGCAACCGTTAGGTGATATTTTAGTATTTTTAACTGGTCAAGATGAAATTGAAACTTGTCAGGAACTATTGCAAGATCGAGTGCGTCGTTTAGGATCAAAATTACGTGAATTACTCATTTTACCGGTTTATGCTAATTTACCTAGCGATATGCAATCGAAAATTTTCGATCCAACGCCTCCTGGTGCTAGAAAAGTTGTACTAGCTACAAATATCGCTGAAACTTCTTTAACAATTGATAATATTATTTATGTAATTGATCCTGGGTTTGCAAAACAAAATAACTTCAATTCTAGAACTGGAATGGAAAGTCTGATGGTTGTTCCAATTTCAAAAGCTTCAGCCAATCAGCGAGCAGGTCGAGCTGGAAGAGTAGCGCCCGGCAAATGTTTTAGATTGTACACAGCTTGGGCTTATAAACACGAGTTAGAAGATAATACAATCCCAGAAATTCAAAGGATCAATTTAGGAAATGCTGTTTTAACGTTGAAAGCTCTTGGAATAAACGATTTAGTTCATTTTGATTTTCTTGATCCTCCGCCTCACGAGACTTTAGTCCTTGCTTTGGAACAATTATACGCTCTGGGGGCATTAAATCACCATGGAGAACTTACGAAACTTGGTCGCAGAATGGCGGAATTTCCAGTTGATCCAATGATGGCAAAAATGCTACTAGCTTCGGAAAAATATAAATGTGCAGAAGAAATCGTAACAATCGCAGCTATGTTATCAGTAAATGGAGCCATATTTTACCGACCGAAAGATAAAATTATTCATGCAGATACCGCAAGGAAAAATTTCAATAACCTTGGTGGAGATCATTTAAGTTTATTAAATGTTTACAACCAATGGCGGGATACTGATTTTTCTACACAGTGGTGTTATGAAAATTTTATACAATACAGGTCAATGAAACGCGCGAGGGATGTAAGAGAACAGTTAGTAGGTTTAATGCAGCGGGTAGAAATTGATATGTTATCAAATACCTCTGAAACTGCCAATATTAGGAAGGCTATTACAGCCGGATATTTTTATCACATCGCTCGATTATCCAAAGGTGGAAATTACAAGACTGTTAAACATAATCAGGTAATAAACATTATAGAACAAGAAAAATTGTTAAATTGAGGGTGAAAATTGCGTGGACGATCCAGGAATAAATGAGCAATTAAGAATATGGATGAAGCGAAACTGATGTGCTTGGATTAGCGATGTTATATTATCGATACCTTTCTTTCAATATTTTACCAATATCGATATTTATTTCAATATATTAGTATCAATAAATTTACACTCTTTTATCCACACTTCAGAAAAGTGGTAATTCTCGTAGTTTTGATTAAATTTAGTTGTGATTTTTAACAATATTAAAAATACAGATTCATATTATTTTTGCCTTATCTAAATCATAAACAGCAGAGCTAACAAGATTAACTTAATTTTTAATCAATTAATTATTAATTATTTTTTTAATGGGAATGTTGATTTACTTTTTATTTTAAAATAGAAGTTATTAAATGTCTGATTCATTAACGAATAAACGAACATTGACAAATATTAGTAAATGCATCTATGATTAACTATAATTTAATTATTTAATATCGTTGTGTTTACTTTTAAAATTTTAATCGAATAACGATTAATGATTAACTTAATTTTAATCCGATCACTTTATAGTTATTGTAAAAGATTTAAAACTATCGATTACTTGATGTAGTATCGATAACGATATTAAGTAACAATACCGATCACCAATATTTCCATCCTTGACAAGGATGGCAATGTTTGACGAAGATTAATAATTGCACAATACTTAAAAGTATCGATACTTGATGTAGTATCGCTACTGTAACTATATCGATTACCAATATTTTCATCCCTGGCAAGGATGGCAATGTTTGGTGTAGATTGAAAATTGCAGAATACTTAAAAGTATCGATACTTGATGTAGTATCGATACCGATATTAAGAAACGATATCGATCACTAATATTTTCATCCCTGGCAAGGATGGCAATGTTTGGCGAAGATTAATAATTAAAGAATGAATCTAAAGAATAAATGTTAATAATTTTTCATTTGATATATGCAAAAATGTAAAATTAAGATAATTAATTTAATTTTCAGGGAGTTACAATCCATCCAAACAGCGCATTATTTGAAGAATTGCCTCGATGGGTTCTGTATCATGAATTAGTATTTACTACAAAAGAATTCATGCGACAAGTTGTGGAAATTGAAAGTAAATGGTTATTAGAAGTAGCACCACATTTTTATAAATCAAAAGAATTAGAAGACTCTACAAATAAGAAAATGCCCAAAGTTGTTGGAAGAGCGAAGCCTACCGATTATTAAACTATTTATACATTTGTAAATGTAAAAGTGAATAAAAGTGTTAATTTTGTACAGAAATGCGTTCTTTTATTGACCCAACAAATGTATTATAGGTGTAAACGCGAAGTAATTAAAGTGCGTAGCAACCATAATAATAAAACAGTTTGATTGATAAAAAGTCAAACGTAAATTTTAGATGCAACTTGTCAAATTTACAAAATAATTTCAATTTAATAAAATGTTGTCTTGCAATAGTCCCTGTGCTCCAAACTGCAAATACGGCGGCTACCAACAGGTATATATTCCATATTTATAATTATTAAAATAATATAAAGTTCTCCCATTTATAAAGACGGATAAATCAGAAGGATCAAAACAAGAACCAATATGTACGAGTCCAACTCAAAATATAGAAGCTCAGGGCAGCACACAAGCCGCCAGTCCAATACCAGCACTGGACAGTTTACGTCCCGTACCTAAAGGTGATCCGCCATGCTACTTGCCACAAGTGGAAGATATGCCAGGAAGACAAGTTTCAAGCGGTGAGCCTCCAAGTATGGGGCCTATTGGACCCTGGGCTACAGGACGAGTTGATTGGGGACCTTTAGCTGGACTTACTGGAACCCGGCCCGTTGTGAGCAAATATTCAGTCACCAGGTACGAAAATATTTAAGAATAAAGATAAATTCTACTATCTTACTCGTCGAAAAATGAATTGAAACTTATATAAGAACCCGACGACTAAATAAAACAAAAATTAATCATTATATAAAGACTTACAGTCGTTATATTTAACAAAAAGCGATGACATAAGAAAAGACTAAGCTAATTACCAAAATTAATGAGATGAAATAAAAATATATTTAATACACACTTGTTTTATTGATAAATAAATATAACATCACACCTTCTACCCATTACTGGGCGTGACACTCTACCGAAGCAGATCTCGGTAAGTGATATATTTAACTTTTCCGGAGGTTATATTTCAAAAACTAAACAAGATATGACCTGCTCAACGGCATTGAATTTCCCGTGCTTCAATTGATTTGTAGACAAATTTTCAGCATTTTTTATTTTTCAAAAAGTTTTTACCAAAATTTTCTCATCGAGCAGTTTTTGAACAATATCTTAAGAACTAAAAGACATATGCACTTGGGGATGTTACCATTGGATTCAGCGGGTCAAAATACATATGTATGTAAATTTTCGTTACAATATTCGAACAAGGAAGAATTTTAGAACAAACTGTCTGAAAATAGCCTAAAATCGAAAAAAATCCAAGGGGTACCCCTTAAGAAATATTAAAAAAATAAAATAGCTAAAAAATTGCTTATAAGTCAATTCGGACACGAGGAATTCAATGCCGTTGTGCGCATTTTCATATCTTGTTTATTTTTTAAGATATAACCTCCGGAAAAGTTAAATTTCAAATCCGATTAATTTTTGAATATCCGAATAACGAATATTTAAACTAACGAATATCCAAACTATTCGGATATCGAATATCGGAATTATTCGGATACGAATATTTGGTTGACCGAATTCATTCGACAATTTTTTTCAAAATCGACGTCCCTAGTAATATACTATTGTGTGTGAAATGAGGATGTTAGTGGTGGGAGAACCACAGGAGTAATTTTAATCTGGAATAAAGTGTAACACCTACGGAATCGAATTCGGGTTATCAAATCCTCAGGTCGACACGATTCCACAGAGCTATTTAGTCCATTAAATTAATAAATCTTAAATTTTGAGTTTAGGTACAGCGAAGGAGAATGGCGTCAACGCAATGCAGACACATTAAACGAAAACTACATGCAACAACATCGAGCTAATTTAGTGTCGCATACAGCCCACCAGTGCATGGAGAAATCAACAAAAGATACTGATAAAGGCCAAGAAGATAGCACTAAAAGATTAGACAGACGCGCAAATGAAATTCACCGCTGGAAATGTGAACTAGAACGCGCAATCGAAGCAGCAATTGAAGAATTAAATATACTTATGGAACAACATACCAGACTAAAACATGCAATGTCTATATTAACTATTCCGGAATCCATAGCTGCCGAATGTATTGATATAAGATCAAGTCGCCTTGAACCAGATTTAGTGAGAGATGAGGTTGAGGAAGAATTGATTAAAGAATTGGCTTTAACTGCTGAGATACGCGATATTTTTAACAGAACTTTGACGGATATTGTTAAAGAAATTACTGAAGAAAAGGCAGCAAAACAACGATTGGAATTTGACTGGAGTGATAAAAAAGCTGGACATGATGTTGAACGACTGAATGCATCTTTAACTCTTCGATCTACTATTCTTATGTTTAAACCTGGCGGTATAAGAATGCCTGACGAGTAAATAAACATTTCATATCTAATACAAAATAAATAAATAAAAATTATATATTACGCAACAAGAACTGTAAATGACAATTTTTAGGTCAAGAATGTAGTTCGCGACTTAAAAATTCACTTACAGTTCGAGATTAGTATTTTAAAATATCTGCATAAATACAAGGAAAATAAAAAAATATATCATCACGCCTTCTACCCATTACTGGATGTGGCACTCTGCCGAAGCAGATCTCGGTAAGTGATATATTTTTGCGCGTGAAGTGTGGTTACCAGTCGTACGGCCCCCAAAGATGTTAGTGGTGGAGGAGCCTCAGGGGTAGCTTTTGAAATTATGAAAATTGTTTGTCGCCTGTGGGAATCGAACCAGGATTCTCAGAATAAAAATAGGTTTAAAAATTAACAGATGTCAAAATTCTTGTTAAAATAAATAGGACCTTGATCTATAATATTTACTTACTGTCCACGGTAACTTCCAGTATAGGTATTGTAAAAATAAAAATATCATCAAGCCTTCTACCCATTACTGGGTATGGTACTCTGACATAACAGATCTCGGTAAGTGATATATTTTACGCGTTACCAGTCGTCAAATCAGGGCCGCCAAATATGTTAGTGGAAAGAGAGCCACAGGGGTAATTTTAACGTAGTGCAAATTGTTTGTCGGCTGTGTGAATCGAACTCAGTTTCTCAAATCCACAGGCCGATTCGATACCACTGAACCACATACCTCATAAAAACTAGTAGTTACATTTTCATATTTTTAGACAATCATCAAATGAATATTGGGAGCATTTTACCCGCGAATCTTTATATCAGAGTGAGATGACCCGACAAAAAGCGGTAGCTTTTCGTGGAACATTAGATGCAATTTTAATGAATGCATCCAGAGATTTAAGAACTCAAGCAGATAAAGTGGATGCGGCTTTAGCTAGACGTATTTCTTGTACCGAAGAATTAAGAAGTAAATTAGAAGCTGAACTGAAAAAGGTAATTGAAAACAAAACAACCTCCTTCAAGGTGTATATGAATTAAATCGCTTGATTTAAAACAGTGATTTAAATCACATGATTTTAAAAAAAATTTAAATCAGAATATTATTGACACAAATCATTTCATAAAATTTTGTACCGATCTATAAAAAATTGTGTCAAAATGATATACAGGATTTAAGTGATGCACCATCGCTATCTCGAGAAGTATTGAAGTTACGAAATCGATTATATTAGGAAACAATTTCTGTTTTATAATACTACTTTAATGAGCGAAACAAGAACATTTTTAGACCAGTGGCTCTCAAAATACGATGTTCAACTTTCGTATTTTAAATGGGAAACTATATTTTTTAACACAAAAAAAGTACAATAATCTTGATATGCGACTTGAAAAATAATTTTTGTACTCGCATCATTCAAAATAAGGTTTACGTTACCTTGGAAACCGATGGAAAGTTTGATTTTGCGCACTAGTGCGCAAAGTAATTGAAAAAACACTCATTTTTTATTATTCTAAATTTTGACTATTAAAACTCTAATTATACTTATACACACACATTTTTAAGAATTTATAAAAGAAATAGAGACATTAACTTATAAAGCCATTAAACAGACTTATTTTAACAAACTTTACGAGAAAAAATATTCAATTGTTTTCAAATAACAAATGCCATTTCATGGCATATTTAACTGTTAATATAAATGCACGCTTCAAATTTAATAAATTTCCTCATTGTCGATTATATAATTTTTGCTTGTAACAAAAAGCATTGTACAAAACTCGTGCACGAAGACGTCATTTACAGCATTCGCGCAAATTAAAGCACTCACTTCGCCCGTGCTTTAAAATTGCGCTCATGTGCAAAATATGTCTTCGCGCACTTGTTATGTAAATAGCTATTGCTTCAAATAAAAAAATCGGACTTTAATTGAACAAACAATTTTTTTTTAAATCGATATTTTTTTCACTATGATTTCCCAATTTTAAAATTTTAGGTACTTGATCAGCTGGTTAATTTAGAAACTGTAATTGAATCTTTGCAACTAACTATAAGAAATCTAGATTTTCCTATGAAAAAAGCTCAAACACGATTGGATAACAAATTGGCTTTGCCTCGAGTTGAAAACTGCAGAGATCAATCTACTTTTGGGTATAATATTTTTATTATTTTAATCGACAAATTATTATACATGTTTTTTTAGATTAATTGACGAAGTAAAAGCAATCTCTACACGTGTAGCAGCTTTAAGTGCCGAATTAAAACAAGCAGAAGATTGTAAGGCAGGTTTATTAATTGCACGTGGTACATTGGAACGAGAAATTATGATCAAGTTGAAGAATCTATGGATTGATAAAGAAAGGATTCAATTTCTCAGATCGCATTACCCATCTGCCAGCGCTTTGTCGGGACATTAAATTAAATCATTCCGAAGTAGTACATTTTAGAAATTTTATATTGTGTATTTGAAAAATAATAAAATAAATAGTCCATTTAAACTTAAATAATACTTATTATGTGTCAAACCAAAGTAAAACCCTGAGTGAAGTCTCTTCGGAGGTCGCTACTATCGTTGGTACATTTAGTGTCAAAAGTTGGATTTACAAAATTGGCAGTTTATTTAATTTTTTTGAAGAATCAGCTATTGACATTTCTTTGATAAATTTTATCAGGATGGATGACGTCAATTTATCCTTATAACGTTTTCAGTATAATTATACAGCCCAATTCACAAAATAGTTTTAGCTTAAATTTGGCTAATCTTAACTTATTAGTTATTGCTGGGTGTGGCACTCCGCCGAAACAGATATAACTGAACAGCGGTTACCAGCCGTCAAATCACGCTTCCAAAGATGTTAGTGATGGGGGAGCTACAGGGGTAATTTTAATGTGGTAAAAATGTTTGTCGATTGAGGGAATCGAACCAGGGTTCTCAGAATCCACAGGTTGACTCGATACCACTGAGCCACCTCAATCCCATGCAAAATAAATATATCATAAGAGTAGCTAATCTAAAATTCAGGATTAGCTACATTTTTTTTGAGAATCTGGCTAATGATTTTATAAATGTATTTTCATTGTGTAACAAAGACGAATAATTCAGAATTTGGTTTTGTTTATACATTATGATATTTCACTATCAACTCAGCTTCGAAAGATACAGACTAATTAAGCGTTATCTTAAGTATCTTTCTAAAGTTGACTTGACAGAGTTTATTTTGTTTATCAAATTTATTAGTGCATATGTTATAACTTCAGTATTCTGTAGATGATTATTTATCAAGTTTATAGCTTTTCTGAATTGTCGCGTCTGGTTACACGGGATGTGATGACATATCTGGGTAAATTATAGCTAAGCGAGGGGTCGGAAAGATTTAACCTCGTCTGGGTTTTTTATGTAAACGCATATGTGCGACCATCGCGACGATACCACCCTCTTACCCTTTGTCAGAAGATCCCATGGTATACAACAACAATTTAGTTAGTGGTTGATTAGCATCGGTCGAGACAAGTTTGGTTCTCGCACCGTCTGTGCAAGATGTAGATCTTGCCATGTATTTTAGTATTTTGTAACTTAAAGATTAGTTTACTCATACGTTGTTGTTGTTGTTTCCATTGCCGGTTTATTGTTTAATTTCAATTTAAATATTAGTTTATAACTTCTGTAAATTTTAAGCATTTATATTTTTATAAATTTTCTTTTATGTTTTAAATATATATTTTTACAAGAAGTTCGTCTTATTTCGCGTTTTATTTTATCGTCTATTAATTTTGACAACTAATTGATTCATAGCTTTCAGTTATGTTACAATTGAAAACTGTATATTTCACTTTCGCGCCAAAATAGAGCCACGCCATTCGTTATATACCTGAATAAATGGAATTAAAGCGCATTTCAGCCACGGTTTTACTTTAGTTTATCGAGCTCTATCAGTAAAATAATACATAGTTAATACTTATTTCGGCACCTTGTATTTCATTGCATTCATCATATGATTTTTATATTCAGCTAAATTTTTGTCACGTTTAAGATGTTTAACAAAAATTAATCTTTGATTACTGTAGTCTGCAACATCGCCCACAATAATGATCTATAAATAAATTCATGTAATAGTTTATAAATA
This sequence comes from Pterostichus madidus, assembly GCA_911728475.2. Classification (NCBI taxonomy): domain Eukaryota; kingdom Metazoa; phylum Arthropoda; class Insecta; order Coleoptera; family Carabidae; genus Pterostichus; species Pterostichus madidus. The sequence continues at coordinate 32,522,911 of OU452312.1, forward strand.
TTATTAGAATAATTTTAATTTACATTGTCGCCTATATTGATATCATCAATTACTGGATATTCTTCCAATTGTTTTTTAGTGTGTTCCAGAGTTATTCTTGATAACTAAAATAAATTCATTTTGTATTCTATGTAGATACTAATATATAACAAATAAAAATATTATTACAGTGACTAAAAATGCATTTTCTATATTCTGATCCTTCAATTTTTCATGAAATTCTGCATTATCCAAAGAATCCAATTGCAAGAATTCTTCTTTATTCATTGTCTCATATTTCCAGCTAGTCTGCTCTAATTTCTGTAAATCTGTTCTATGTTGAATTTCTGATTCAGAATTGTCAACAATACATGAGATGTAACCACTGCCATCATCAACTGAAGAAAAATAAATTAATACCATTTTACTAACTTATTATTTGTCATTATTACCTCCAATGGTTAATTTATTTTCTTTTGTAGATTTTCTACTTACAACTGTGCCTACTATTTGCACAATTTTATAGTTATTACCATTAAAACTGTATAATGCTGGTTTTCTGGTAATCATTGTCGATGCGAGTACATCAATTATTTGTAGTGGCATAATTCGTTGAGATTCCTGATATTTTTCCCATTGGACTGGGTCAAACCTAGCTTTTTTTTTGTTTTTAATTGTTACCACAGGTATATCTAAATAATAAATATTGGTTAATAAGTTTTTGGGACTGATTTCTCATGGATTATATACCATCTTCATCTGGAACAATGTTGGCACATGCTCCATCGAGATAAAGTGTTTCGGAACTATCTCGCAAGTCTTTGTTTTCTACAAATTATATTGTTAATAAGTATAATAACTATTTAATAATATATTTAGGAACCTTCTGTGTGATTGCCATTGAGTGTTCTACCCCATAGTTCTCCAAAAGAACTGACATTGGAAAAATTAACCGATTGAAGGTTATCGTCACTAGAATAATTCTCCTCATCAATATTAAAGTTACTAGCCATTTCTACACAAAAACTATATAAAATCATCTTTTAATACATTATTTTAAATCTATTTGCTGCGTATTGACAAGGTTTCAAATCAACAAATTCATCTGAATGCCTCAGTTCAAAAACAGAATAAATTATACTAGTTAATAATAATAATTACCGTTAAAGATGACTCTGTATAATAATTTCAACTGGATTTTAAACCATTGTCACTAATTATTCACTTATTCACTACACACTTCCACATGCAACAGGTTTTCAAATACTGTTCAAAACAATAGTGAAGTTCGTTACAGTGTACTGTCACTGTCAACAAGTACCAACATTAAAACATGAATATTTATTTATTATGTAAAATTTGTTTCAGAATATTTAAACTATTAATCAAATTATTAAATTAAAATCAATTTTATACTTATTTCCAATAAGATTAAAATATTAAACAAAAAATTCGTATTAGTGAAAACCTGTCAAATTTACTTGACCTTTGACAGCTGTCAAACTTACGTCAAAAATAACACGCAAATTACTAATAATTTAAAATACGTAAAGTAACAATGAATTTACCCGACTCTGATAGTGAAGATGAATTGCCACCTGGATGGGAAGAACGAGTCACGTCAGATGCAAGTGTATTTTACGCAAAGTAAATAATTAACAAATATTTAATTTCAATAAATATATCATCACGCCTTTTACCCATTACTGGGTGTGGCACTCTGCCGAAGCAGATCTCAGTAAGTGATATATTTTGCGCGTGAAGTGCGGTTACCAGTCGACAAATCACGGCCCCCAAAGATGTTAGTGGTGGAGGAGCCACACAGGGCTCTCAGGATCCATAGGTCGACTTCATACCACTGAGCTAGCCACCCCATTAATTAAATTATTTAATTTAAATAGTTATTAATAATTATTTTGCAGTCACTTGACAAAACAAACCCAATGGAATCACCCCCGAACAGGTAAAAAGAAAAAAGTTTCAGGAGAATTACCATTTGGTTGGGAAAAATGTACAGATGAGAAAACTGGCAAAATTTTATATGTCGATCACGAAAATCGTCGAACAACATATACAGATCCAAGACTTGCATTTGCTATTGAAGAAAAAGACCATCCCAATGATTTTCGGCAAAGATTTGATGCATCAAGTACTGCTTTACAAGTTTTACATGGCCGTGATTTAAGCGGCCAAGTAGCTATTATTACCGGGGCTAATGCCGGTATCGGTTTTGAAACTGCTAAATCTTTGGCAAAACATGGATGTCATGTAATATTTGCTTGTCGAAATTTAGCAGCAGCTGAAAACGCGATAGAAGAAATAAAGAAAGAAAAATTGAAAGCTGCTGATGAGTGTTGCGCAATGAAACTAGATTTGTCTTCACTTAGTGATGTACTAGCTTTTGCTGAAGCTGTTAAGAAGAAATATAGAATTATAAATATGTTGATTTTAAATGCTGCAGTGTTTGGCTTGCCGCATACAACAACTATAGATGGTTATGAGACTACGTTCCAAGTTTGTCATTTAAGTCATTTTTATTTGACGCTGCTTTTACAGCCTCTGTTGATTAAAAATTCCAGAATTGTAGTTGTTTCCTCAGAATCGCACAGGTATTAAATTTTAAAAATGTTATTAATTGAATTATAAAATAAAATATAAATAAATATATCATCACGCCTTCTACCCATTACTGAGTGTAGCAATCTGCCAAAGCAGATCTCGGTAAATGATATATTTATGCGCGTGAAATTGGGTAATTTTAATGTGGTGAAAATGTTTGCCGGCTGTAGGAATCAAACCAGGGTTCTTAGGATCCACAGGCCGACTCGATACCATTGAGCCACCAACCCCATAAAATATAATAATTATAACTAGAAAAATTGCCTCAAGATGGTCTCTGCTCCGAAAAGTTTGAAAACCACTTTAGAGCATATAACCAGAGTTCATAGGTCTTAGGTTCAAATCCCAATCGTTCTTTTTATAGTTCAGTTTGATTTTGATCAATTGTTAAAAGTATTTACTTAAAATACTAATTAAATTTCAATTCGTTATTTTTTTCCTTAAATAACAGTATCACTGCAGACGACTCTAGTATCAAGTCTTTTACTATACAGGGTGTAAAATAAGTAAAGAATATTGATATTATCTGCTGAAATAGTCATTTAATCTAAATAATTAAAAAAAAAACATTTCGGGGGTTTTGATTTTTGACAAGATCAGATATATACCTTGTATGAAAGTCATGAGGTGGATGGTATCTACGATACATAATAAAATTGGAATAAAATCAAATTTGAATCCAGGACGACCGTAGCTTCATTGATTTAAAGCAATGACCGAAGTTCATAGGTCCCAGGTTCAAATCCTGGCAGTATCCCAATTTTTTTCTCTTCATAAATCAATTTGATTTTAATCAATTTGTTAATATATGTACTTAAAATAATAATTAAGTAATTAATTGTTTTATTTAGGTTTGGCAATTTAAGTATCGAAACTATTTCAAAAAGCGCTCTCTCGCCCGATAATCCAAGTAAATACTGGCATATGACTGCTTACAACAATGCCAAACTTTGCAATGTGTTATTTGCACAAGAATTAGCAAGAAGATGGCAATATATGGAAGTATCTGTATTCTCACTTCACCCGGGAAATATGGTATCAACACAACTGAGCAGAAACTGGTGGTTATACCGATTATTTTTTGCAATAGTTCGACCGTTCACCAAATCTTTAGTAAGAAATAATATTTTTAGTAATGAATAACTAATAATTTGTGACGTTTTAGCAACAAGCGGCGAGTACAACAATCTTTTGCGCTACTGCTATTGATTTAAATAATGCGACAGGGATTTATTTTAATAATTGCTGTAGATGCCCGCCAAGCAATGCTGGTTTAAGCGTAGATTTGGCGCAAGAACTTTGGAGAATTAGCGAAGAAATGATACGTGATGCTTTAGGGCCAGATGCTCCTGGTTTATCAACAGTCAGCCCAAATTAAATATTAAAAATTAGTCTTTTTCAGACAGATTCTCAAAACGGCTTTAACTAATCCGGAAATTTGGATTAGCAAATTTTATTCTAGTCTGATTTAAAAAAGGTAATCCAAATCATTTTCCGAAAACAAAATGATAAGATGATATTACGACCAGATTCTCAAAAATTGTTTAGCTAATCCTGAATTTTGGATTAGCTAATCTTCTACTAGTCCAACTTAAAAAAGTTAATTCAATTCCCTTTCCGAAAACTAATAGCCCAATTCTCAAAAGAGTTTAGCTAGAATCTAGCTAATCCTAAATTTGGGATTTGTCAAATTAAGCTATACCATATTCCCAAATAATATTACGACCAGATTCTCAATTTTTTTTAGCTAATCCTGAATTTGGATTAGCTAATCTTCTGCTAGTCCAATTTAAAAAAGTTAATTCAATTCCCTTTCCGAAAACTAACAGCCCAATTCTCAAAAGAGTTTTAGCTAGAATCTAGCTAATCCTAAATTTGGGATTTGTCAAATTAAGCTAAATTATATTCCCAAACAAGTTTAAATAAACTTTTTTTAAATCGGACTTGCATAAGATTAACTAATCCAAAATTCAGAAATAGCTAAAACTTTTTTTAATCGGACTTGCATAAGATTAGCTAATCCAAAGTTCAGGATTAGCTAACTTTTTTGAGAATCTGTCTGTAAATAGTAACAAGACTGTATTAAAGTTTATTTAAACTTTTTTGGGAATATGATTCAGCTTAATTTGATAAATCCAAAATTCAGGCTTATCTAGATTCTAGCTAAAACTCTTTTGAGAATTTGGTTGTTAGAATTTATTTAAACTTAGTGTAAAATATAGTTTAGCTGCATTTGACTAATCCAAAATCAAGATTAGCTGAAACTTTTTTGAGAATCGAACTTTTTGTAAATTTTTTAAAACAAATAAATGAAATAATGATTTTATTACTGTATAATTATGTACATTTCATTCAGTCTAGTTCCAACAGCCTAATATAGGTGATACAAAATTTATTATATTTAAAAATCTGAGCACCTTCCCTTTCGTTCCCAGTCGCCGTATCGGGTGGGTTCAGGACCTCTAGGTCCTCCTACTTCCCCTGTATAAGGGTTGGTATTATCCGGCCACGCTGGATATTCAAATGATTTCGGATGTTGCATTGTCTTTTGGTTTAACTTTTTTATTGGCGTTGTTTCGCGTCCGTCTGGTTTGTTGGTCGGAAATGGGACTTCCTGTAGTTTCTTTTTAAATTCTGCCAATCGTGGGCTAATACCTTTGTCTTCTGAAGACGATGTACGGGCTAAAATGTCTATACAAATTTAAGGTTATGTAATGTTATATATATATATATATATATATATTTTTTAAAATATTTTTCTTACCTAATTGAGTCGGTTTTGGGAAACATATGGACGTATGTCGCATATGCCTCAACATATACATCATTATACTCATTTTTGAGCTGTCACTTTAGATATTTCATTGGCTTTTTGCGAAGAGAACAAACGAATAAAACTGTTTTCATACACAATCTGTTTAGTTCATTGGAAATGACATATTTGTTTACAAGATGTCAAAAGGTCACTGATTGTTGTGACACTGACTGGAACTTTCAAGGCGGAAGTTTGTTGCACAAATAATAATTTTTAATTAACGCTGCTATAATAACTGTAATTCGTAATTATAATATGATTAACTTCATATCATGTGCTTTTATGATTCGGGAACTTAAAAATAAATAAGAAATAAAATGACCTAAATTTAAATGTTCAAAAGAAGTGGTATGTAGAAGTACCAACATACGAAATAATTATTTTAAATATTTTTGGTGACCTTGAAATAAAAATTAGTAAGTGACAGTTGATCTAAAAATAAACCATGTTTAACAGAAAACGAGAAGAACGTCCTAAAAGAAACCACTCTGGAAGAAATTTGGCACAGGTATAACTATTCAGAAATACAATAAATCAGTTACAATAATTCTCTCAATTTTTATAGTATGGATTATTCGACGTACCTACTGATTTATCATTCGACGGAGAAGCTGAAGGAATGGATGATGATAGTGATCTGGAAGCAGAATTACTGGCTTTGACATCAGATTCAAAACCTAAAGCAAAGCCAAAACCAAAGAAAAAACCTGTACCACAAGCAGATCTAGATGCATTGGTAGCTAGTAGTATGAAAGACATTGGTTCTGATGAGGAATTGTCAGGTGATGACGACGATCCAGACTTATTAAACGAATTAAAAGACTTAACAATAAGTGATCTGAATGAAGCTCCAGAATCAGAGCCGGAACCAGAACCAGCAGCACGACAAGCAGTAGATATTCGTACCGTTCTAGAAGAGCGATTAAAAATGTATATTACTGCAGAGGAAAATGCTAAAAAGAATGGTGAAACTAGTCGAGCACGACGATTCAATCGTGGTGTTAAAACTCTCAAGGATTTGATTAAACAAGCGAATGCTGGCAAGCCTGTAAACGATGAAGACATTCCTCCAGAAGTTAGTGTAAATGCTAAACCCGCTCCTCCTCCTAGTTTACCTCCAGAAGAACCTGTACCAGATTCAGAACCTACATCTGATCCAGTTCCAGAACCTACATCTGATCCAGTTCCAGAACCTATACCTGATAAGCCTCCGGTCAATCAAGCACTATTAACAATGTTAACACAAAGAAGAGATGAATATAAAATTGCAGCTGTTCAAACAAAAAGAGCAGGTGATATTCCAACTGCAGTATATAACATGAAAATAGCCAAACAATTCGACGCAGTTATTAAAGCAGTTGAAAATGGTGAACCGGTTGATTTGACTCAAATGCCTGGACCTCCAGGACAAACTGCAGAAGCTGTTGCATCAGCACCTGCTTCACCAAAAAAAGAAGAAAGTGAATCTCAACAATTTGAAGATAATCCTACCGAAGAAGAAGCGGAAGTAGAATTAATAACAGCAGGAAGTATAGCGGAAGCTTTAGAACAAAGACTGCAAGTGTATAAAAGTCAAGAAGAAACTGCAAAAGCTGAAGGTAGGATGACGTCATTGTAATTATGCTCATTTAGGTGACGCACAAGCTGTGTATGATTTAAATCACATGATAGTTTTGGTTAAAATCTTTGATTTAAATTAGAGAATTAATGAGTTACATTTAATTTCATAAAATTTTGTACCGAGCTATAAAAAATTACGAGTGAAACTGTTATTATCTACTTTAAGTTTAATTTATTTACAAATAAGTAGTTTATGGTTTGTTAAATTTCTCTATCAGTTAAAGACAGTTAAAGGAAATTTTCTCAAAGATTTTTTCCTTCCGCAAAGATAAATTTATCGGTCATAGTTACGATTTCCACAGCCGACAAACAATATTCACCACATTAAAACTGCACCTGTGGCTCTCCCTCCACTAACATCATTGGGGGCCGTGATTTGTCGGCTAATACTTACCAAGAACTGCTGCGGCATAGTGCCACACGCAGTAATGGGTAGAAGGCGTGATGATATATTTATTTATTTTTATTTTAGTTTCAAATTAAATCGGTATCTTTTAATTGTAATACTTTATTTGATGCAAATTTAATAAAAATTTTAATTAAATTGCCTCGAGTGGTGGTTAGCTATTAATAAGATAAAAGAGTGTATAACAGACGACGAAATAAAAATAGTGTAACATCTTCTTCAGCAGGGGTAATGCGTCCTTTTTTTTCGACTTTCAATTTAGTGTATTCTAAATTAAGGAACCAATGAATATTGCAATTCGAATTTATTATTGTTATTTTGTGGAAAATTTGAATCTTTTTACTAATCAATGAATGGCTAATTAAACATTATGTTTCGTTGTAGAAAATTCCAGTAAAGCTCGAAGATTTGGTCGAATAGTAAAACAATACGAACAAGCAATAAAACAGCACAAAGCAGGTAAACCAATTCCTGTAGATGAGCTCCCAACACCACCAGGATATGCTCCAATTCCTGTAAACCCTCCTCCGGCAGCGGCACCAGGCCCATCTCCTGCTCGTCCCGCTCCTGCAGCACCAGGTGCATCTCCTGCACGTCCTGCTCCTGCTGTACCATCTGCAGCTGCTGATGCAGCACCCAAACCACCACCACGAGGTCTGCCTCGACAGAGTTCCACTCGCATAATGGGAAATCAAGTCTCCAACACGCATCTTGAAAAACAAGTGGCTTTATTGATGGCCAGACAAAAAGAATTTAAAGACGCTGCATTACAAGCGAAAAAGAAGGGTGAAATTGCTCAGGCCAAAGAGTTGCTACGAACCGCAAAAGGTTTTGATAAAGTTATCGATGCGGCGAGGGGTGGTTTTCCAATCGATATGGAATCTTTACCAATTCCAGCATCTTCCAGATCGATTCTGGATGAAAGGTTGGATACAATTTATTAGTTTTATTGGAGTGGAAGAAAATGGTTTATTTTTTACAGTTTTGAAGTCGTTTTGGCTGAAGAATGTAAGGAAGACGATACAGGAACTTTAGAAATGCTTGCAAGACTAGAAGAACAGTTAACAAAACAAATGAAAATGTGTTTAAGTACACGAGATCATCATAAAGCTCTTGGAGATGTTACTGGAGTTAATAGATTTGAAAATCTGGCTCTTGCAGTTACTCGTGATTTAGATATTGTTCGTTTAGCGCACAGGACTTGCGATTCCGTACCAAAATTCCATTATGAAAATAAAACTTTTTCAATTGTTAAGTGTTGCACAGATCTGAATGATAATGATGTTGAAGTAGCAATAGTCAGGGGGATTAATTACAATTGTCCAAATCCAAAAGATGTTGATACGTATGTTACTATTGAATTTCCTTATCCGCAGGTACATTGAATCTAATATTCCCCTATATTCTATAACTGTATTATTATCTGTTAATGACAATTTTTATTTTTCATCGCTATCTTACAGATGATAACAATTTCGTTATTTTGAAACAAGAATAATTTACCCTGATATTTTTATGTTATATTCATTCATTTTGTTTACTAATATATGTAGCTGTTATTATAAAATAGTTATTTGTGTATCAAGGGTGAAAACAGGCGTTTCTGCCCCGCGACATGATTATTAGCACAATGCGCAAAGCGCCGAGGGCTAATAACATGCTCAGGGTCAGAAAAGCTAATTTCACCCGTGGTACATACAATATTTGATGCACAACAAAATAACATTTAATTATACGTTCGAAAGATTAAAATATGTACATAGGTTATATGTCAAAATAACATTTTGCAGAATCAAAAAAATTCTTTAAAAAGTTTGAAAATGGTTATTTATGTACCAAGGGTGAAAACAGGCGTTTTTGGCTCACGACATGATTATTAGCATGAGGCGCAAAGCTCAGGGTCAAAAACGCTAATTTCACCTATTGTACATATAATATTTTATGCACAACAAAATAGCATTTAATTATATGATCAAAAGATTAAAATATGTACATAGGTTATATGTCAAAATGACATATTGCAGAATCAAATATTCACAATAAACAAAAATTGTCATTTTATTTATGTATCCATAGGAATTATTTTTTGTGGCCCTAGGGTCAAAAAGAAGTGTTTAAGCCCGCTTTTTAGGGCTAAAACACATTAATTTCGGCCCGGTTGTGCATAAAATTATTTTGATTACAGAATACCGAAATGGTGGTAATCTGCAGATTAATCATGAAAAATAAGGGGTGTCATTAGCTTATCAATCATTAACATATAATGATCAAGTAATAGAATAGGGAGGATTATTGAATGCAGTAGTTGCTTCATTTTAATTTATATTTAATAGGAAGAACCGTACAAAGAGAGAACAACAGTAATAAAAGATACAAACAATCCCGAATATAATACAACGTACACAATTCCAATTCAACGAAGCTCTAGAGCTTGTTTAAGAGTATTTAAAAGACAGGCAGTTAAATTATCAGTCTACTCTCGAGGGTAAATACTTAAATGTTGTCTAGATATAATTTGCATGCAAATTGTTTTAATTTTCCGCCCCATCTAATTTATTTTTCCCATTATATTAATTGTTAAATCATTAGCATTTCGTCTTTTGGTGGCAGCTTTTCTTGTGTGCAAAATATTTGACTTTATTGGTAACTATATTGGTTAATTGTCGATGAATGCAGTAACCTTTAATGTCATTTATTTTGTTAATCTAGTTGCTGTATTAGCGACTGGGCTTGTTGTTTCAGCGGATTTTTCAGAAGCGATACATTGATAGGAACAGCAACTATAAAGTTGCAACCGTTAGAAACTCAGTGTGAACTACACGATTCATTTGATGTAAGTTTTTTTGGTAAAACTCCAATATACCCTCTTGCCTTATTTTGGTATTTTGCCAAATGATAACACTATATAGGAGAAGTTCATATTTTCAGTGATTTTAAAACAATGATTTACCATTACGTTTCCAGCGGTTTATTATTCCGATTTTAGATTAGCTCGCTCCGCTCGCGTTAAGGAGAGATTCTGGTCTAGACGCTTGAAAAATGGGTCAACTTTGGAATTTTTTTTTCAAAGCCCAATTAATATTTTGAAATGCGGTTTTGACTCTATTATTAGGCACCTAAAGCACTACAAAAAATAATTTTTGTCGAAAAAAGAAGTACAAAATGTCGGCTCCAGTCCCCTCCAAACGGACACATGCGCGCCGTGTTATATGTTACGCGGGGCGTTCCCTACCCTTATCAGAGTGTCTCACACAGAAAAACGTTGGCGATTAGTAAAGTAAATTAAATTTGGGGGGCCATACCGTTGCCAGAATTAAAAATAAAGTACTCAAAACAAAATGGCAGGCATGTGAAAAAAAAACAGATTTTTTTTTTCTTCAAAGTACAAAAAAAATATTTCTAATTCGAATTTTGAAAAAGCGAAAACGGCATCGCCCTATAAATTGAATTTCCTATCCACAACACAAAGAACGAAGTGAATCCGATCATTGGTTTGACTGCTAGAGCGCCCCGCGCGCGAAAATTTAAAGTTTCGAGAAAAACGCGTTTAAAGTTTGTCAAAGATTTTTGCGCGCACCGTATACTTGTTTTTCGGCCGGTGCATTGTTTTACTCAACCGGCTGTAACTTTTTAAATACATTAGATATCGTCAAAATTCGTTCAGCACATTAAACTATATTAATGAGGCGTCAAATTTATGCAATAAAAAAATCGATTTATATACTAGAATCTCCCCTGAACTCCTAACCGAACCTAACCATTCGATTTATTCTCCATCGTAATAACGACAATCCACCTGTCAACTATAGCACAACGACCATTCAGTTTTAGAACCGGATCGTAACAAGTAAAATTTCTTATCTAGCTCATGCGTCAAACTACTGTCAATCGACAAGAGGATATACTGGAGTTTAACCATTGTTTTGTTGAATTTATTTTAACTAAGTAGTGTTTTGTTTCAGTTAATGGACGGACGAAAGAAAGTAGGAGGAAAACTAGAAGTTAAAATACGAGTACGCCATCCAATGGTTGCTAGACAAGTTGAACAGCTAAATGAAAAATGGCTTGTTTTGAATCACTAAATATTTTTCTGTACCGTGATATTGTTATGATTATTATATTATTGTGCCTCTCGTTTGTGTATTGCAAGTTATGTATAAATATACTATAATAGGGAAATTTTTTTGACGGTATAAATACTACAGGTTTATTGTTTAAACGCGGCCTTATATTTTTCTGACGGCTTTGAAAGTTGTACAATTTGACACATCAGTTAATTTAATCTACAGTACTTTGTTCTGGTATTAAAAATAGTATTTTTATATCTTTGATAACATTTTTATTTAACTGTCGTTGTATATAAATAAATTATTTATTGTAATTTTATCACATGTATCAAAAGTTGCTTATATTGCTAGTCAAATAAACTTACATGCTTGACTTATGATATTTGAAAAATCTGTTGGTACCATAACATAACCTTCCATAGTTATTCAATTTAGTTAATTTGGTCATTTTAGTAGTATTTTGGTACTTTTTAAAGAAAGTATACGATCTTATTTACTAAAAAGAATATTTAAAAAACTTACTATCTATTCTTGTTTGCACCAATTGTCTAGGTAACACGAAACACCCACTAACAACACAAATTTGTTAAAACTTCTTTGAAAACAATTATTAAACAATGTTCAACAATTAATTCACTTTGTTTAAGACTACTATATTGATTTTTTTATAAAAAAAGTCAATACAAAAATTACCGGTCATGTTTATCCTTATGTCACTTGTTCATCACTAAATCCAAAGCACTCTCTGATTCTAAAATTCAAATTTACACTTTTTATTTATAATTAAAATTTATTTTTCAAGTATTTACTTTTATAAAACTATACAAATAACATCAGAAATAATTTAGAATTATAATTTAATAGTTTTTATAATTAAATTCACTTTATTTTTCGGATTGAACACAAAAATTCGCGTCTTGATTTTGATGTTTATCTTTGCCGTTAAAACAAGTGAAACTGTTTACAAATCAAAGCACTCTATGATAGATTAAAATCACTGTAAGCAAATGTTCAAAACATTCGTTTTATTAAATTTAAAAATGAATGTATTTAATTTGCCTACGTAATAATTACAGAAAATTTTGATCAATTATTAATGATGACGTAAATATTCAAATTATTTTGAACATTTGGCCTTGTATATTTTCTACCATCGTTCATAAAATTAAAAAAAAAAATGTTTTAAATAAAAAGTAATAATTTTTTATTAGATCAAAATTAAAGTTATTAAACTACAAGGGAAACGGATCTTTATTATTTATTATTTTTCGCCGATAAATAAAACAAAATAAAATTTAGGACAGGTAATGTATTTAAAAATGTCATAGGTCCAAATTTGCAATTATTTATTGAAGGTAAACTGATGCAATTTAGATTTCTATTACATTGTATCAAATTATAGAAAAAATATTTACTAACATCATTCGATGTTAAGCATTTAAAAAACAAGTTATAAATTTATGCGTAATTTTCTATTATCGTTAGAAAAAAGTAGTAAGATTAGTTTATACGTCATATATCACAACATAAAGAATTTAAATAACTTTAGTTTTTTGTATATTGTCGTCATCACTTGATTACGAAATGCACACACCTCCAATATAGATTTATTTACATTGAAATTCTTATAAAATTCTAATTTGTTTTTGATTTATTAATATGCCAATCAAGACTGCCTTGAATAAGGTAGGTCGTTTGTTTCTTATATCATATGTGATACGTTGACACCTCAAGTTTATTTTTGTAAATAAAGGTCATTTAATAATTACTTGTTTGGAATAAATAAGCCAGGAATTTTACTATATGAAAATGTAAATGATTTAATATACGCCGTAACTTAGATCGTACGCAATATATTTATGCGAAACGGGTCAAAATTAAAAGGATTATTTAAAGTGACATTTATTAGATTTATTATCAGTTGAAGTTATTTATTGTTATTTATATTCTGATAAATATAAACTATGTATTGTTAGATATAAATAGAAATTTATTATTAAAAATTATGTTATTTATATTTATTTTAATTGGTATGTGTGTTTTATTTTTGTTTTCTATCAAACATATTTATTACTAGTATAATTTACTTTTTTTTAGTGCCGCAGTAATTAATTTTATATAAAAAATATTTGTATAAATTTATTGTAAACGGTTATAATATAAATAGTAATAATAAAACACACAAAAAGATAATATAAATTATCTTTAAATAGCAATTGAACTAAAATAACTATTATATATTTCCATGAGGTCAAATCGTGATAGATAAAATAATCGATAATATATACCTAATATTTTATCTCATGTCTGTATCGCAAATTAAATAAAACCCATTGATAAACAATAAAAATATTGACATCTATAAGTAGGCTTGGTATCATGACGTCACGGTTTACCTTTACTACAATCAATTGTTTCTCATGGCTACTGTGATATAGCATAGGAAATCCGAGGTACAAATTCTACTGCCACAAATAACCGTGATCATGTGGAGTAAACGTGATAATTTTAAACTTTATTCAAGTTTTTCCAATACTATCTTGCATTTCATTGGTTTGTATCTTTGTATGGCGCATAAGTTATTTTATTTATGATAATTAGTTGGTATGAGTAAGAATGTCATTTATTGGATAGGTACCGTGTGTCATTTGTCACGTAGCTATTGATTTGCATTTGTATTTATGATAATATAAGAGCATAATTTTGTTGACTCGAATATTTTAATTTGTCTAACAGTTCCATACCACGTTCATTCCTGTGAAGTACTCTATTTGTCTTATACTACGCCCCCTATAATAAATTCTATTAATATTTACGCTGTCCTCGACATTTAAAATGGCAGAGTGCCACACCCAGTAATGGGTAAAAGGCATGATGATATATTTAATTCTTATTTTATGATGACAGTGATAGATTAAAATATTTAGATAGAGTAGGCGAAAAATTAAGAATTATATTATTAATTTCATTAAATTACGCCATCAAAATCAAATAATGGGGTGGCTAGCTCAGTGGTATGAGGTCGGCCTGTGGATCCTGAGAACCCTGGTTCGATTCTCACAGGCGACAAACAATTTTCATAATAGACGATAACAAAATATGTTCACGATCTTTTAAAAATACTATAGAAATGATTTTAAGTTTGATAAATTTAATTGAGTCTTTAAAAAATAATTGAATGGAATGTTTATAATAGTACAAAAGTCAATCATGTTTTTCAATAAAACATAAAACAATTTTAAGTGTTTATGTCTGATTTTTTTATGCTGTTTTTTCAACCATCTGTATTTAGTAATTCGTTATAAAAATGCGCACCAGATCTCTAAATCTATAAAAATTGCAAAGCCTAAAATTATTTTTGAACGGTCCCTACAAAGTATATTAATTTGTTCGACATAAAATTTGTATTGTGAACACAAATTCATGTTTTAAGGTATACTGCAGAATTTTACAATTCGACTGTTAATAAACAAATATTAAGACAAATCTCATATTGTTCACAAAAAAATATATGAGAAGACACGAAAATTAACATATACATATTCGAATAATTAAAAAGCAATTACAATATCAATAAATTCTGATTAACCAATAACTTAATCAAACATAATTTTCAATTACCTATTTCAACTTGCACTTCAATATGTTTTAATTATCAATCACAAATAATACAATCTAATTAAAATGATTGATCAAAACACTTACATCCGATTCATCATGGCTGCGATCTTCCATCTCGTCAAGACTGCCAACCTCTCTCTCTCTTCCCGTTGACTCGATGTCGTTGATTTGGCACTTATCCGTTACATTTACCAAATTTCAGATAAAGTTTTTCGGGCAAAAATTTTATGCACTCGCGATAATTTATACATCAAAATGACCGTCAGAACATAACGAATCGATTGATGATAACCGCGAACGCGACCACTCGATTTTTCCATCGATTTATTGGAAAAATATCGGAGTAACACACCGGCATGAATAAGGGCTAATGATAACTGGTGATTGTTAGGCGGGGAGAGGAACAGGTAGAACAATTACCAACTAGACTTATTAAAAATTACTAGATAAGTATAAATATTTATAATTTAAAAAAAAATATTTTAACTTGAAGAAATGATGTATTAATATGTAATATTCAATAAAAATATATTATAGAAATAATTTGATCGATATTTTACAAAAAAATAATTTCTGAACATAACCTTCCAGATGTACAGCAAATTTAAATTTTTGATTCTTGTAATCATGATGCTTTATTGAAACTGAGAGTAAAGTTTATGTCTCAAAGAATCAATAAATAAATAGAATTTAGATACAGATTTTTATTTGTAGTTAACAAATAGAAGTTTAGAAATATATTCGTAAAAAATGTGCATCTCACATCATCTTTAATTATTACTTTTACTAACTAGAAAACAACTTTGTGACGTACAACTTATTTTACAGAAATATTACAATGTATTCTTAAATTCAATAGGTATATTAAAATTGAAATTTCACTAATATATTAGTATTTTCATTGGAAAACAACAATCTAAAACTGATACATTACTATGACTTCAGTTTGGTACAGTATAATTATTATTACAATTTTTATTTTTAAATGTAAAGAAATCCACAGAAACCTAAAACATTTTTACTACTTTGTAACAAATTAAAGAACGATCTATACACATCTCGATATACATTTAAAAAAAAATAATTATGTTTGAAATTCTAATTTCTTTATAAATAAATTTTATCCTAATCATGTATAAACAATTCAGCAACATTTGTTCTACAATTTTTCTGTTATAAAACTAAATTTTAAATAATAATAGCGAGGAAATCATTGATTGAGGTCTCATTGTCAATTATGGCTCTCTCTTGCGAAGTGGTGAAACCAATCAGGTGATGAAAATTTGGATTCACTGGCGCTCACCAAGTAGTAGATAAGTCGAAGCTTCCCTGCAGATTTATAAAAGATTAAAAGATGAATAAAATTAGTAAGATTATCTATTAAATCACCAGAATTTAGAATAAGAAAAATGAACGTGTCTGCATGAAAGGTATTATGAATTTACATGAAGTGAAAGTGATGTGCAAGACAGGAATATTTAGCGAAGATTAATTTCAAGATAAATCAATATCAAAATATTCTGTAAATGTGTTTCAATGCTTCGTGCTATCCCATAATGAGCGTCTTTGCGGAGTGTGTGTGGATATATAAGAAGAGATTGTGTCCGGATAATATTGATAAATAATGAGCGTGGGATTGAGAATAATGGTGTAAGAAGTTGAGATGGTTCGGGCATGAGGAACGAATGATTATGTCGAATGAAAGGTTGGAGAAACAGGTGTATATTGGTGAAATTGAGAATGATAGAGTGACCTAGGATTAAATGGATGAATATGATTGAAAGTTTGTTATTTGAACGAAATATTTCGAGTGTAAGGAATAAACAAGCTTGTAAGACAAGAATTATGAATGTGAGTAAAACGACAATGACATAAGATTGACTGTGTGATGAATCTGATGAATAAATGTTCAATAACTGTTACAAGGGTTCGTGCAAATCCATTTCATGAGATATAGCGTGCTGTTATGTATGTATTTGATGGGATATGACTATAAGATTATATGATACGGAAAATTGTTTACCATTAATTATCGGTAAATATTAAAAGAATGTAGACAGAAAAATATTTTGAACAATAATATTGTTTGATACTTACTTTCGTACACCCTGTACACCTCTCTACTACTACCAGTTCTCACATACGGAGCAGAAATCTGGGGCCCCTATCAATGCAATAGCATCGAAAAAGGACAGCTGCATTACTTCAAACATCTTGAATCATGGCAAACGACAACCCCGAGCTTTATAATTCGTAGAGAGACTGGCCAGGCCAATATAGAACTACTAATATTCAAGAAAATGCTTCTCTGGTGGTACAAAATTTTACTGATGCCTAACACTCGGTACGTGAAAATATGCTATGACAAACTGACACAAATAACCACAAATAACAGTAAAAAATCACAAACTTGGACCAATTTCTTAGAAGAAATGCTCACAAAAGCAAATTTCCACTGGCTTTGGGAAGAGCAAAATTTAATAAAATTAAAACCAGAAATTAATAACATACTTAAGGCATACAATGAAGCACTATACACCGCCGACTCTAAAAGAATTAAAAACTCGTCATACAATCCGCAATATTTAAATTACAATTTTACTGTAAACTACCTATCCTACAATATTCCTTACAAAATTATCAAAACTTGTAGCCTGTTGAGGACATGCAACCCAAAAATCCTATATATATGCCAGGATGGCTTCTGTCATCGGTTCAGATATGACGAAATTTGCTCAATATGTAACAAACTAGAGCCGAACGATTTAGAACATTTCCTTCTTCACTGTCCCATATTTTCTCCTATTAGATCCAATTTTCTATTAAAGCACTACCCCTCTGATTGTGAGTCCTTGGACATCTCGACGCTGCTGGCTGAACCGACTACTGAGAAGATGTTCGATATTCACAACTATGTCTACAACTCACTCAAGCTGCGGGCCTTTGCCTTGAATTTATAACATTTTCTCAAAATCAAAAACTGTAATTTACTTTGTTATTTATAATTATCTTACCAATCTTTTGTTACAGAGATGTATTTTTGTTCTCTTAAACAAATAAATTATTATTATTATTATTATTATTATTATTATTATTATTACTTACTTTCGTCTGATTGTACTTATCAAGTGACTCCACCATTTTCTCAGTTCATTCTTCTATTCTTCTCACCCAAATATGTTTTTTTATGCTATTCATATATTACAGACGGTCGTAGCTCAGTGGTACAATTTGCTTCAAGACTTGAACAAGTCTTCAACAAAATATAACTATATTTAAATGGTTCGGCTTCTACTATAAGCTGTTGGCTCTCATTGTTGTAATAGGGGTAAAGTTCCTTTTATGCAGAATAGTAAAAATAATATACAAAGTATAATTAAATGATAAATAGGAATCACACATCAGTAAAATACTTATACAATTTTTTTCAATCAGAGTCTGATGATTTATTTTGGTAGACATATGCTGGGTTGAATGGAAGTTTTATCTGTTCATTAGTAATTAAAGGTTCAATAAGTTTCAGAAAATCGCTTTTGATACAGTTGCGAGATAAACATTCGTTAACTAAAGAGCTCTTTATTTTTTTCTTGCAAGCCAATATTAACCACATAAATAGTAGCAACTAGATGTCATACATTTGATCAGAACTTATGTATAGTAGTAAGACAACCATTATTACTTCTTCAGCATCTCTGCATAAATTAACAAATTCAATAATGAAGGAACCATTATTTTATGTTCCTAATACTGTCAGGATTACACAAATAAATAGTATCAGCTGATTTTTATTGCAGTGCTTATTTTTAGGTCCTTTTTTGTCTTTGTTCTTTTGACTGTTTGATTATGATAGGTTGATTGCAAGTTTGTTGGGTGAACGAAAAATGGGAGAAGCTTATCTGAAAGGAATTATGAATGTGGTTGAAGCTAAAGTGGTGAAATGTTTGGCGGAGAATCATTGCAGGATAAATCTAATGAATAAATGTTTCAAGAGTTGATGTTAATCGGTGGCATTTGCTTCTTCTGAAGTCTTCATTAAAGAATATTTAATGTAATTTATCCGGCAGTATGGTAGTGTTAGCGTTACAGAATTTGAATGTGGAGATCCGGGTTCGAATCCCACTGAAGCTAAAAATATATAAACTATCACAGATCGGCTTGGTGAATCTGGACCCTGTACTGTAATTGAGATTAAGTTCCTATTGTACAGAGTAACATAAATAACATAAATAAATAAATAAATTAATGTAAACATAAAAATGTTTTTGAATAGGAAAAATATTTACGAACTAACGCACAGTCATCAAAAAGCGATAATGTTTTATAGGAAAATTTTAGCATTGAGAGAGGGATTTCACCATGTAATTCCTCATATATTTTTACATAATTATGCATGTTTTGATCCTCAAAATATATTCGTGATCGCAAAAATTTTTGTAAATGAAAATGTTTTGGATGAGCTAGTTTAAAAATCGACAAAATTAAAAATTTGTCATTTTATTTATGTATCCCATGGGCCAAGAAGAAGTGTTTAAGCCCACTTTTTAGGGCTAAAACACATGCTTTTCGGCCCGGTTGTGCATAAATATTTTTTTTCTAACAGTTATATTTCCAAACTTGATCTTGACTATGCAGAAAATGGTTTTCAATTAGCGTTATTAGCATTAAAAATTACTTAAAAATAAATTCCTAAATTTTGAATGGTTCACACAATTATAATACCGGCAAGTAAAATATTCATGTATTTAGAAAAATAACAAAAGTAGAAACAACAAATGACTAATATACGTAGATAACATTTTATAGTTATAGCTCTTTTATTGTCACTTGTAACAATTTGAAGAAAATATGTACGACCATGTGTCATCAGTACTTTTCTTTTTGCAATAAAAACAAATACTGGCAAGAATATTGTCGTTAAAAATGTATATTATTAAGAACATGATAGTTTACATTTTAACGACTGGCATTTCAAGTAAAAACAAGATCCAGTTGTAAACAAAACATAACTACGTCAAATAATGCGTGTCATTGAAAAAACGTTTCTGGAATAATATTACACATAATGTGCAAAATGTCATAGCACTCTTGATGTGGGTGAGTCCAACGACGTAGAGGCCATGGCCTACTAAAAGAACACGCCTCTGAATTCAATGTATAAATTGATCTAATTAAATTCAAACTTAATTCAATGCTATGAATGCAAAATTTTCTACAATGTGTTCTAGTCTAGACTATCTTGTTTGCTTGTGAATTATTCCATAAATCTTGTTTTTTACGTGTTCAAATGTTTCTACGTTCTAGAAGTCACGTTTGTAGTTGATAATCAGTTTGTTTACTGATTAGATTTATATTTTTATGATTTTTCTTACAAAATCTTGTTTAGTTTTTACTATAATTTCGTAAATAATTCTTGATAACACTTTAAGAAAAATTATTGGCTTGATTCCAGCGAAATTGAATATTTTGTTTCTATTAACTATAGAGTTTGTTATTTTCCGTTTCCTTGGTGATGAGCTGAAAATAGGACAAGGTTGCACCAAGCCTACAATTTTTTTTGTTTGATTTTAAATTAGTGTGTTTTTATCTTTAGAAGCAAGTCCTCTTGCTGTTTGTTTTGAATACAAACAATATCTACTGGGAAATATAGAAATAGATATCAGTGGATTATAAAAACAATTGGTAAACAATACTTGAAAATACTGTTTTGCAATTATGTTTTGTCTACTGACGAGAGAAGGAATAAATACTTAAATGAGAAATTTTATTTTTTAGTACGTTTGTTGAGATTGTCATTGTACTCATTTCTTTGTTTACAATTTTGTTTTAGAGTGTCGACGAACTGGTTAATTCTATTTATAGCTGACGAAATTGCGTTTGTTCATTTCCTTATATCTTTCCATCTTTCTTAAATATAGAGTTTGAGACGTATTCTGTAACCAATCTGTTAATTTTTAATGACCCGTTAAAATTTTAACGAATACAGCTTGATTGTAAAATAGGGACAAATGGCATTTTTTTTGCTATCAGTTTTAGACTTAAATAGCCCAATGCTCAAAAGAGTTTTAGGTAATCCTGAATTTTGAATTAGTCAAATTTAGCCAAACCATATTCTCAAAACCATTTGAATAAACTCTAACAGCCAGATTCTCAAATAAGTTTTGGCTAACCCTGAATTATGGATTAGCGAATCTTATGTTACTCCAATTTAAAAAAGATAATTTCCAAAAAGTAATTGGTAAATAAATATAAATATATCATCCCGCCTTCTACCCATTACTGGGTGTGGCACTCTGCCGAAGCAGATCTCGATAGGTGATATATTTTGCGCGTGAAGTGCGATTACCAGTTGTCAAATCACGGCCCCCAAAGATGTTAGTGGTGGAGGAGCCACAGGGGTAGTTTTTGAAATTATGAAAATTGTTTGTCGCCTGTGGGAATCAAACCAGGGTTCTCAGGATCCACAGGCCGACTTCATACCATTGAGCTAGCCACCCCATAAAAAAAAGTAAATGGTAAGAAGATTATATTAAAGTTTATTTAAACTTTTTTGGGAATATGGTTGAGCTTAATTTGACAAATCCAAGATTGAGGATTTGCTAGATTTTAGATAAAACTCTCTTGATAATTGGGCAGTTATAGAATCTTGTTACCGCTTATTTCTTGGAAAGTTATTTGTATTAACTTTTTAAAATCGGACTAGAACAATATTAGCTAATCCAAAATATAGGATTAGCTAAATCTTTTTTGAGAATCAGGCTTATAATGTTGGGGTGAAATTAAATACCACTTTTTAGCGTGAGAAGATCCTAAATTCTACTTCCATATTCGCGGGAAGCGATGTCATTGTTAATTTTTTAAATGAAATGATTTATATATTTTTATAAATAAAATAAATAAATGTATCATCACGCCTTTTACCCATTACTGGATGTGGCACTCTGCCGAAGAAGATTTTGGTAAGTGATATATTTATGCGCGTGAAGTGCGGTTACCAATCGTCAAATCACGGCCCCCAAAGATGTTAGTGGTGGGGGAGCCACAGGGGTAATTTTAAATTGGTGGAAATGTTTTGTTGACTGTGGGGATCGAACTAGGTTTCTTAGGATCCACAGGCCGACTTGATACCACTGAGCCATTACCCCATATAAATTTTTATAATTTCATATAATGTTTTAAATTAGATTTTCATTACAAATTAATTTAGTTATTAATTTGTGAATTGCAAAAAAACTGTTTTTCCAATTTAAACATTTGTTTCCATTTATTTGATTTGATGTTCAAATCTTTAACAAGAAATGTATTTATATGTGTGTGTTGTCATGGCTTAAAAATGGCACAATAGCGCGAAGTCAATTATTTGTGGCAAAGCAAAACAAAATAAATTTTAATTCCGGCAGTATGGTAGTGTGGTTAGCGGTACGGTATTCAAAACGGAAGATTCCGAGTGGGAATCCCACTCAAACTAAAAATATATGAACTGCAAAATTACGGTTCGGTTAGTCCGAATCCTATACAGATTCTGTTGTGCAGAGTAGCATAATTTTTTTTTCTTTTTGCGTCCCTCTAGAAAGTAAAATTTTCTTTCCTCAATTGAGGGAAAAAAAGTTATACTTTTATCCTTAGAGAAGAACGCGACCAATTAACAGAAACTTGTACTTTAAAAAATAAAACAGCACTTTCGGGAAGAAATGTCTAATGTATTACTATATAACAAGGGACTAAAGTGCATAATTTAATCCTGAAGGCAAAGTTTATTTTAGAATCCGCAGATGAGGGGCATAAACTTTAATTTGTTCCTGTGTTATATACAATATTTTTCGCACTTACAACTATATATTTTGAATTAATGATTAATTTTTATTTTGTCTGGACATATTTTGAGGTTTATAATATACTTGTTGCTACAGTAATGCTTGTTTACCGGCAATTTAATTCCTCCGAGATTAAAAGTAATACTTCAGTCCTCGAAAAGGAAGAATAAAGTAGGTATTTATCGCCAGAAGTGCGAAAATAACTATTATTTACTATATAACAGGAGAATAATTATAATACTTTTCAGGTAAAGTATTTTTTTAATCGAAGATAAATTGGGTGATTCATAATATACTAGTAGAATTAATTTGAAGTAACATCGTCCGTCAATTGTTTCACAACTTTAAATCATCACGGAAACAAATAGTGGCAATTCATTTTAAAACCACATCAAAGATAACTATTGCAATTGTGCACGGTGCGGTCGCGTGACAGGCACGTTTTCGCGCGTGCGACGCCCGCCCTCCCGCGATCATAGGTGGCTCAGACCGCGTGAACATCTGCAGTACGAAAACAACTGAATAACTAACGCCAGGACGGACGCGATAAGTTGATAGGCGTTTGTTTTATTTGCTTACTTGGCGGCGACTGCGGTTATGATATATGTAAAGGAATTAGCTAGAAACTAAACAATGATACTATTTTTGGGGATTGTTGTCAAGGGGATTGGTTGCAAAGTTTGCGGTTGAGGTGTGGAAAATATAAAAATAGAAGGCATACAGGAGATGAGACATATTATTTTTCGTATGCCAAAGAGTTCAAATTTACTTTGTTAAATTTAATTGGACAAAAATGTATTTTAAATAATATAATAATATAATTAAGTGGTATCAAGTCGGCCTGTGGATCCTGAGAACCATGGTTCAATTCCCACAGGCGACAAACAATTTTTACCATTTTAAAATTACTCACCCACCATTAACAGCTTTAGGCGCCTTTTACCCATTACTGGGTGTGGCACTCTGCCGAAGCAGATTTTGGTAAGTGATATATTTATATGCGTGAAGTGCGGTTACTAGCTCTCAAATCACGGCCCCCAAAGATGTTAGTGGTGGAGGAGCCATAAGAGTAATTTTTAAATTGGTGAAAATATTTTGTCGGCTGTGGGAATCGAACCAGGGTTCTTTGGATCCACAGACCGACTTGATACCACTACATACACATACAAATTTTTAAGTAAATTAGGCAACATAAACAAAGTGAAAAATTTTGAGGTTTTGTTGCTACTGTAATGCTACCTATCAATTTAATCCCCGCGGTATTAAAAGTGATACTTCAGTCCTCGGAAAAAATGAATAAAGTAGATCTTTTATTCCCGGAAGTACGAATAATTTGTTACTTACCTACATCTGCGTAAAAGGCGTGATGATATATTTATTTCTAATATTTTAAAAGTAAGAATAAGAAAGGTAGATAAAAAATAGAAGCATAATTTAAGAGAAAAATCACATTTTATATTTCTTTGATCAATCAAGAATAATAATAAAAAAACATATAACATATACACACATAAGAATACTAAATTACATATCTAACTTGATGAAAAATAAATACAGTAATAATTGATTAATGATACATCACAGATTTGAGGGTGGAGAAAAGTGCGCATTTAGAAGGCGTGTAATAGGCTTTTATTTCACGGCCTCCTATCTATGATTGCAGTCACTTTAATGGAATGTTCAACGGTGTACTTGCGATAAATGAACAACAGTCTTAAGATTTACACCACACTTCTTCATCGGGACGGTTATACTTTCATTTCTTCTTCTTATGCAGAAACTGGTGCTGGTTGTAACGGTCGAAGAACGGCTTGTACCAATCCAACTCTTTGCGTAGATGGCAGCACTGGGACACTAGCGACACCTCTTTCCTTTGCGTGTCTCTTTACATGCTTCGCCAGATGGTCAGACCTCATAAATTTCCTCTCACAGACTTGACAAACAAACTTTTTCTCACCAGTGTGGGTTCTTTTATGTCGAGAGAGCTCATCAGAACGGGAAAATCTCCTGCCACATCTTTCCCATTGACATACAAACGGCCTTTCGCCGGTATGCGTACGGGAATGAGCTTTCAAGTGAGACGATTTGAAATAGTTTTTTCCACAGCCAAGATGTTGGCATTCGTAGACTCTTCTTCTTTCTGGTGTAGCGTTGATGGTACAGGGTTGAGCAACATATACATAATGAAGTGTTGCTCTTCCATCAGGGGTGACCAACAAGGCTTGTGCCGGAGATTTTGCAACAGGTTTAGGGGCAATAATAGGAAGAACATTATTTATAGGTTTATTAGGTTGTTTTGGGGTTAAGGTAGCGGTTGGACTGATGGGTTTTGGAGCTTCTTTTCGACAGCCTAATTTAAATTTCAAACTTCTTAGTATATTTTCTTCTGGTTGTGGCTTTGTTCGAAGAGGTTCAGGCGAAATAGTGCCATCTTTATTAGCTTTCATAATTACTGAAACAGCTCTAGGTTGAACTGGTTCTGGAGGAGGTGTTAAGATCCTCTCTGGAGGAGGCGTAGCAAGTAAAAGTCTTGCGAGCTCTCCTTCATATCGACAGACCCTCTTGCGAAGTGGTAGATCATTCTCCTCGCCTTCGGAGTCAGAGGGGTGCGGGGTGATGATCCCCAGGTGTGTAGGCGACGGTGATGGCGATTTGCGTTTGCCGAACGAGTGGAACACGGCTGCAGAGCTGGGTATATGGTCATGGTACACCTGCAAACAGAGCGCACGGTTAGATCACGTGAACGTCAGCTACTCGCTGCGTGATATTCGCTCGCGCTCTCTCGCACTCGTCGTGCGAGATACGCGCTTAGCGAAATGTTTACATGAGGTTGTCTCTCTCTACCAGTGACCGAACAGCAAAGGATTTCAACATAGCTATCGCGGGGATTAATCACTGATATTGTTGTCCCTTTTATACAAATATTGATAAAACTAAATGTAAATAAATATATATTGAAAAGTTGATATTAAATTTGTAAACATTCGCAAAAAACTAACATTGATTAGAAAATGAAATGAATTTAATTTGCCCAATCCGGGATTAATTTTAAATATATAAAATTGACAAAACTTTTATTTTAATATACAAAAGGGTAGAGAGAATGTTAAAAAATTAAAATATGTGAAAAACAAAAGAAATCACACTTACGTTTTGTGTCATCAAGGGAGGCGTAGAGGGTGGCGAAAGTAAAGTAGGAATCTCCATGTTGTCACCAAAGTCAAGCACTTAACAAAATAGTTTATAAACACCAACAATTCTCTTAGGGAACACGAGTCAACTGTCGTCCAAATTCTCGGGCTTCGAGTACAATAATGAAACTCCCGCGATTGCAGTTGTTTTGATCCAGAGTGCCGTGGAGCAGCCAGCCAATGAGAAGCGGGGGCTCGCCAGCACCAGCCAATGGTAAGCGGGGTGAACATGCGGTGGCCGCGTGATCACATGCATGGCGTTCACGTGATCAAGAAGTGATTCCGCCGGGCCAGATCGTGACGGTGACGTCACGAGGGCGTGCTGCTGCACTCTCTGACACACACACAGACAGGTAGACGTGCCTACGTCACACTGGGTGCTCCGCAGGACTCCAGCACCGTAACACGAAGATTTCCCTCATAATAAGAATATTCATCAGCTGTTACACAGTCAAATAATTAACTGTAAAAGTGACAAAGAAGAACATGAAAAATGAAATTGATATCTGTGTTGTTGATATTTTGGATGGGGCATCAAGTTGGCCTATGAATTTGAGAACCTAGGTTCGAACCCACATCCGACAAACAATTGTTACCACATTAAAACTACCCCTATAGCTCCTCTACTACTAACATCTTTCACACGCACAAAATATATCACTTTCCGAGATCTGTTAATTTTTAATATTTTTCTCATAAACTACAAATAATTCGTAAAAAATATATATAAATATATCATCACGTCTTTTACCCATTACTGGGTGTGGAACTCTGCCGAAGCAGATCTTGGTAAATGATATATTTATGCGCGTGAAGTGCGGTTACCAGCCGTCAAATCACGGCCTTCAAAGATGTTAGTGGCGGGATGGGGAAGTCACAGGGGTAATTTTAAATTGGTGAAAATGTTTTGTCAGCTGTGGGGATCGAACCCGGGTTCTTAGGATCCACAGGCCGACTTGATACCACTGAGCCATTACTTCAATAATTCATTAATTTGAATAATACGGGTTTATAATTTCTTGTCTAAAATTATAGATTCGATTCGCACAGCCGTCAAATAATTTTCACCACTAGTAACTGTACTTCACGCGCATAAATTTATCTTTTACTGATATTTGCCACGAGTAAAAATGAGTAAAAGGCGTGATGATACATATATTTATTTATTTATTTTTATTTAAAAACATCTTGCGTTTGAATTTGTGAAATCGCTTAAAATATTGCAAGAGATTAAATCATCCCTTTTGGTAATATTTTTTCAAGCCTTCCGGTTACAATACATTTACCGGAATACCGTTCCAGATCGTTCTGGCCAACTTTAACTCCTGCTGGTACTGATTTGTTTTCGAAAGTAGTTATTACGTTATAAATAAACAAGTAGTAAAATATGCATAATAAATTTCCGATTACGGTCCTGTGGCTTTGTGTATCACCCACTGGAGGCATGAGCGCGTGCGTCATTGGAATATTGATCCAGCATGCTGAGTGTATGAACATCTTATGATCTCATGCTCATATATCGCTATTTCACTCCTGCACATATGACTCTATATACTACTTGTCCTATTCTCAGTGGGTGTGTGAATAACAGACTATCGCGCAACTTAGGCGACTCCCGATTGTCTTTTGTTTGAATTTTACGCGTTTATTAGTTTAAATACCTTTGTTTTTTTTTTGTCTAGTGTCTGGCTCTATTTGCTTTCATTAGTTTTATGAATATTTTATTTTTTTGTTATTTTTAATTAATCTTAAATTAGAATTTGAGTTACAAATCTATTTTAGAAAATGTATAATAATTTGGAACAGCGGAAAAATACAGTTAGTCAATATTAATCACCCTTATCATTTATTCTAATTATATTTATTTGGTGGTTTTTGGTTCTATTATTTCTTAAAGCGTCATCATTCTTGTTGTAAATTAATTATCTAATAAGGAAAACCAATTTTATTCTTTGTTTCCAATATTAATTTGCGATTTAAACAAAAACACGATTCTCAAAAAATAAGTTTGTATTTACTAATCTTATTCTTGTCTGATTTTAAAAGTTAATCCAAATTATTTTCTGATAATTATAAATAGTAACAAGATTATAAATAAAAAATAAATAAACATATCATCACGCCTTCTACCCATTACTCGGTGTGGCACTCTGCCGAAGCAGATCTTGGTAAGTGATATATTTTGCGCGTTGAGTGCGGTTACCAGTCGTCAAATCACGGCCCCCAAAGATGTTAGTGGTGGAGGAGCCACAGGGGATCCTGAGAACCTTGGTTCGATTCCCACAGGCGACAAACAATTTTCATAATTTCAACAACTACCCCTGTGGCTCCTCCACCACTAACATCTTTGAGGGCCGTGATTTGACGACTGGTAACCGCATTTCACGCGCAAAATATATCACTTACCAAGATCTGCTTCGGCAGAGTGCCACACCCAGTAATGGGTAGAAGGCGTGATGATATATTTATTTTATTTATTTTTTAAAACTATCCCTGTGGCTTCCCCACCACTAACATCTTTGAGGGCCGTGATTTGACGACTGGTAACCGCATTTCACGCGCAAAATATATCACTTACCAAGATCTGCTTCGGCAGAGTGCCACACCCACTAATGGGTAGAAGACGTGATGATATATTTATTTTATTTATTTTTTAAAACTACCCCTGTGGCTTCCCCACCACTAACATCTTTGGGAGCCGTGATATAACTGCTGGTAACCGCACTTCACGCGCATAAATATATCACTTACCGAGATCTGCTACGGCAGAGTGCCACACACAGTAATGGGTAGAAGGCGTGATGATATATATTTTTATTTGAAACATTTTTGAGAATATGATATAGCTGAATTGACTAATCCAAAATTCAGAATTTGCTAAAACTCTTTTGAGAATTGGGTCGTAAGAAATTCTTGCAACGAAGTTATGAAATTACTTAAAATTAAGTAAATTGCTAAATATAATAACGAACTTTGAAACCTACGAATATAAATACATAAATTAATGAAGCTAAGTATCGCAATAATCTAAAATTAAGCAAGGTTAAACTTTGAACTTATAGTAAGTAAATCGATCAAATTTATGATTGTATGTAGTTTAGGATTTATAATATCTTGAACGACACAAAAATGTACAAAATCCGTAAATAAAAATTGCAGCTATGTGAAAAGTGCGCAATTTATTTCTGACATTTATTAGACATTTTTCAACCTTAAACAAATATAAATAATAATAATAATTATCTCAAGAATACTTCGTAGAAAGATAAGATAAATTTATAAATCTTTTGACATTGAAATGCATTTTTGTAGAAATAGAAAGTTCTCTATGTGTTGTACTTCGAGAAAAAGGCTTCATATCAATAATTGTTTCGTAAGCTTCTTCATATTTTACTTTCATACTGTTTCATTTATACTTTAATGTCTGATTTCTTTATTCGACAGTATGGTGGTATGGGTAATGTTATGACATTTGCATCCAGAGATCCTGAGTTCGAATCCTACTCAAGGTAAATTTACCGGGTAGTGCTTAATAAGGGTGAACATTGGGATTTAACATGTAAAATCTTATCGTTGCAATTTCCTGCTTCCCTAATTATTTTAAGCAAAAGTTTTAGGGCATAAAATTCTGCGTCTAAATAATACACAAAATTAAAATTAGACACACAAATTTGTAATTGTTTACAATTTAATATTTTTATAATTCTATATAGATCTGAAGATGGCCATAACCTTGGCCGAAATGTTGTCCATTTGTCAATAAAAGAATTTTTTACAACTTAAGCCCTTGTCCATTAATTACTTCTATATAATTATTATTTAACTGTAAATAAATAATTTATTTATGGGGTAATGGCTCAGTGGTATCCGAGTCGGCCTGTGGATCCTAAGAACCCTGGTTCGATCCCCACTGCCGACAAAACATTTTCACCAATTTAAAATTACCCCTGTGGCTCCTCCACCACTAAAATCTTTGGAGGCCGTGATTTGACGGCTGGTAACCGCACTTCACGCGCATAAATATATCACTTACCGAGATCTGTTTCGGCAGAGTACCACACCCAGTAATGGATAAAAGGCGTGATGATATATTTATTTATTTATTTAAGAATAAGTGACTACTAAACTGGGTAATATGAACTGACCACTTCTTTATTCTGACTAATTTTTTTTTAAGGGGGTGTCTTTTTGGGGATATTTAACACAGAGGCCATAATCTACGCCACTGTTCATAATAAAGTATCACGTGAAACAATAATAGTAACTGAAGTAATTCTGCATAGAAATATCGCCAATTGTTACTGTACGTTATTTTATTGCATATTCGTATTTAAATTAATGTCTGTCTCGCATACCAGACATAAGTTACGTTACTTTTCGACCCTTGCACCGATATTATTGATGGAATATTTATAATTTCCTTTTCGTTTTCTAGGAATTGTTTGTAAGGTTATAGTAATTATTTAGAATTTCTAATTATGGTCAGGGTTCAAAATTAACAGAATTCATTTTAATTGTAAATAAGTTGTTTTTATAGAAGGAAAATTGTCCATGAAAGTGTGTGATTTATATTCCGATTAGTGTATCAATTATTAATTAGTATACTAGTGCCATCTCTGAATATTTTACTGAACTATTATCTTGTAAAACAACCATTTAAATAGCTTTCTACATCTAAATTGTGTCCCAATCATTTTAACATAAATATTTGTGGTTATATTAATGCTAATTGTATAAATAGGGGTATTTTTTGAATAAATTATTTAATATTGATTTTTAAAAAGCCAAATGCTGCCATCTATTAGCTACGAGTGGCAAACACGGTGCTCAGAAATCGAAGTTTTAGTGAAAAGGATTTTCCTACATTTGAAGATATTTTCATGAAATTTTGCCTGCAACCGTCTTTACCGACGAAAATTACTGGTTGCTTTTGAAAACATTCACTATAAACTAAATAAAATAATCGCTGCTTGACACCCAACAAAATGAAAATAATACTTAATTAATTAATTTCAAAAGAGAATCAATTAAAATTAAATAAATAACATTATTAAAATTTGCTTGAAAGCTGTAAAAATGGCCAAAGCATTGACTGTACCAGAAAATATTATTTGGGGAAATCTGTAGATTTTTAGTATTTCTATGAATATTTAAAGATTTCAACATTAAATTATATAGAGTACAAACTAATTTGTAGAGATCAAATATAAATAAATAAATATAAATATGTCATCACGCCTTTTACCCATTACTAGCGATGGCACTTTCCCGAAGCAGATCTCAGTAAGTGATATATTTATCCGCGTGAAGTACGGTTACCAGCCGTAAAATTACGGCCCCCAAAGATGTTAGTGGAGCAGGGGCCACAGGGGAGGATCGAACCAGGGTTCTTTGGATCCACAGGCCGACTTAATATCAATGAGTCATTACCCCATAAATAAATAAATAAATAATAATAATAATAATAAATACTCTGCACAAATAATAGTGTCACTGCAGACGATTCTCGTGTCAACTCTTTCAATATATAAAAGAGTTATGAAATCGGGGTTGCCTTTGATACATTACAAAATACAGAAAAAAAGGATAAAATAACTGAATTACATGACAACCGTAATAACAGCACATTAAGATTTATTAATAAATAGAAAATATTTTAAAAAAACACAAATTTCGTTATGATTTTGTTCATCATTTATAGATTTACGGATCTGCAAAACTTAAGATTTACACATCCTTCTACTATTAATTGGTTTAAAGCATATGACCGGAGTTTTTCGGTTCCAGGTTCAACTCCTGACGGTATCTCATTTTCCTCTTAATATTTTTATTGAATTTAATTAATTGTTATGTATTTACATAAAAAACAAATAAGATTGTAGATTTTTAGTACAGATTTTAAAGATTTTGTTTGACTGCTATTAAAATTTAATTCATCTTTTTGAGTAGTTACAGTTTTATAGTGGTAATGGTTTTCCAGTTTCCTGTTATAATTTGATAGACGCCATTTGCATTCTAGTAACTGATGCTCGATAGTTTGTAGTTTACAAAATTAAATTAAAAGCTCTAGTACGATCCTTTGACTTTGACACAGTTAACTTTAAATTATTTCTCTGTTGGTACAATGTTATAACATTATTGCGTTTATAATATACTGCAAAAGTGGGTACTCGATACATACTCCATCTAATAGGTACTCAACATTTAATATTGTAACCGTAATATGTTAGTGGTCAGTAGATTGTTAGTAGAATTTAACTTGATAAAATGTAAACATGTTTACTGAATAATTTAATCAACGATAAAATCAATTTGTAATTTGTAGTTTTACTTAAAAGTTAAGTAAATGATATTCTACATATTTCACATTTTCTATATTCTAGTAAAAGTTTTCGCCTCTGTTGATGACCGAGATACATGCTACTCTGTACAACAATAAATAATTTCAATTACAGTACAGGGTCTGGACTCACCGCTGCAGTGTAGCAGTTCATATATTTTTAGTTTGTATGGGATTCGAACTTGAGACCTTCGGCTTCGAATATTGTAACGCTAACCATATCACCGTACTGCCGGAATGAATTAATACTCGTAAAAAAAAAATAATTATGAGAAAGAATGAATCTAAGGACAAGAAATAAAGCAAATTTGTATTAAAGGAATTATTAATGTAGATGAAGCGAAAGTGATGTAACAGGAATGTTTAGGATAGAATAATTGTAGGATAAGTCTATATAATGTTTTTGGGGTTTATGTTACCTCATTTGATGGGGAACAGCAGAATGTTTTGTACGTAACGATGAATACAATTTTCAATATTTTTTAGTTTTTCAGACAAATAATTTATTCGGTATGTACATAAATAAAATAAATAAATGTATCATTACGCCTTTTATCCATTACTGGGAATCACACTCTGCCATAGCAGATCTCGGTAAGTGATTTATACGCGTGAAGTGCGGTTACCAGAGGTCAAATCACGGCCCCCAAAGATGTTAATAGAGGGAGCGTCATAGAGGTATTTTTAATGTGGTGAAAATTGTTTGTACGATGTAGGAATCGAACTTGAGGTCTCAAATCCAAAGTTAGATGCCACCGAGTCACCTACTTTATATTTTCTTTTTATTCTCAAATGTGGGATTTATTAAAAAATATTATTATTATTTATTTAAAATATAAATAGTATTTTTATTTTAAATAATATTTTCAGACAATGATAATCACCTAAACTTGTAATAGTAACATAAGGTATGATGCATACTGAGATATTTTAAAATTGAAGGTAATGAAGGAAAAAAATATTCTAATATTATAAGATTATTTGAACAAACTTTACCCCACATTCAAATTACCCCTGTGTCTTTTTCTCCTATAATATCTTTGAGGGCCGTAATTTGACGGTGGGTAATAGTGCATAATATTTCACTTACCACGATCTGCTACGACAGAGAGCCACACCCAGTAATTGGTAAAAGACGTTATGATAATTCTTTTATTTATTTTAAAATATTCCATATGGGGTGGCTAGCTCAGTGGTATGAAGTTGGCCTGTGAACCCTGGTTCGATTCCCACAGGCGACAAACAATTTGCATAATTTCAAAAACTGCCCCTGTGGCTCCTCCACCACTACCATCTTTGGGGGCCGTGATATGACGACTGGTAACCGCACTTCACGCGTAAAAATATATCACTTACCGAGATCTACTTCGGCAGAGTGCCACACCCAGTAATGGGTAAAAGACGTTATGATAATTCTTTTATTTATTTTTAAATATTCCATATGGGGTGGCTAGCTCAGTGGTATGAAGTCGGCCTGTGGATCCTGAGAACCCTGGTTCGATTCCCACAGGCGACAAACAATTTTCATAATTTCAAAAACTGCCCCTGTGGCTCCTCCACCACTAATATATTTGGGGGCCGTGATTTGACGACTGGTAACCGCACTTCACAATTATATATCACTTACCGAGATCTGCTTCGGCAGCGTGCCACACCCAGTAATGGGTAGAAGGCGTGATGATATATTTATTTATTTATTTTAAAATATTCCATGCATCTCAAATATAGGTATAAGTACAGTTTTATATGTATGTTTGCATTTACATTTCTTTATATTTTTTACCGGATCAGAGTTCCGGTCCGAGTGTATTCCCGGAATATAATTCCGGTCCGTTCCGGGACTATTATTGTATAACAGTTTAAGTATCACTGGTAGAACATGTGGCCGGCTGAGTGTCAGAGTGTAACCTGCGCACGCAGAATGTTTCTCCCACTTCGGTTGTCGGCTGCTTTTACCAAGAGTTAGTTGTCATTTGGCTTTCGAAGGGTGAGGTATAGCTCTTCCCGCCACCGACCAGGGTGCCGAATTTACGAAAAATGTGCATGCGTTGACATTTGACAATTGTCAAACCTCGCTGTTACTTTGTTTTGACGTTTTACTTTTACTCGTGTTTGGGTTTTGTTGATGTGATTTTGACATACGTTTCTTATGTGTTGTGTTTTTTGGCGTTACAAGTGACATTTAGCGATGCGAACGTGGAGACCACGTGACTACTTCAGACCGTTCCGGAGTTAAATTTTCTGTGAAGATTACGAGGGTGGACATGTCCAGACGGAAACAGAGCAATCCCAAACCACTGAAAAGTGAGTTTTACTTTTATTTTACCAGAAATTTTCACGGTTTACAATCATATTTTGCTTCGATGTTTTCGCCTACATTCTTTATATTGTTTGTAGGTATTGTATTTTATTTTAATCTTATTGCAACTAGTTCGTTTTAACTTGTTCACAATTTTATAAAAACCGAACCTATACTATATTGCAGTTCTTACTTGTTTCAAATTGAAACATGCATATTGTAAATATATTTTAAATTTATTACTCTATATATCCACGATTTATAAAATGCTGTCAACATTTAAACATTGTTTTTCTACTTAATTGCAGCAAATTTACGTTTCAAAATTGAGCGTTATTGTAAATATACTGTTAGTAAAATGGACAAAGGTTTATTTGTTTACCCAGTAAAAAGTAAATAAATAAAATATATAGATATAAGTTTGTATAAATTTAATTTTGGCGCCATCTGATCGCTCTCACAAAAGAACGCTGAATCTTTTTTCATTCTTATTTTGTTCTACAAATTAAATAATTTACGTTACCATTATAATTCAATTGTTTCTGTGACACATTTGTTTGTTAAATATGTATAAACAATCGCAATCTTTTACGCGCCTTTTGATGGTATTAATACATTTAATAATAAGTATTTTCTTCAAATAAAATATGGATAGTTAACGGCTTTATCAAAGTATGTATAAATTTATGTAAATCCTGTTTTTGGGTATAATAAAATATTTTACTTGAGGATTTTTATATTCTGACAGCCCCCCTCCCCCTCCCCATAATTCCCGAGGGATCTCAATCCCCTTCTGATGCCTTGATACTTATTATTTTAATATATTTATATGTAATTTAAGATGGATCAATATTTGATAATTAAAAAAATATGTTATTATAAAGATAAAAACATTTGATATTTAAGCAAGCGATTATAATTATAATTATTATTATAACTCTAAGGATAAAGATAAAGTAATTAAAATGTTATCAAGTGATGAGTAACATTTATGTAAATTTCGAAATTCTGCTGTTAATGTTGAAATTATCTTCATGAATATAATTATCAAGTATCAAGTTTTAATCGTTTTTGAGGTAACGTGAAAAATAAATAAAAATACAGTTTATATAAAATATCATTTCTAAGAAATACTTTGTAAAGTTAGAAAATTTTTAGCATCAGGTGCAAAAAAAATATTTTCTTTTTCTTTGCTATTTTATTCATTGAACTATTACAATTCAGCGCAAAATATAGTAGAGCCAAGCAACATACTGCTGATGTGGTTCTTATTATAAGCTTATTAATTCATTATGAGAATTGTATTTTGTATAAAAATATTTTGCAACGAGCAACATTTTTGTCATTATCATTAAATTCGAATAGAAGGAGAATATTGTCATTAATTTGTATTTTTTTCAAATAGATGTATAATGCGATATAATAATACATTAGTTGATGATTATCTCTTTAGTTATATATAGATTATTATTGTAAATATTCAAAAGTACACAAAAAATAGATTAATTAACTATCGTATATGAAAATACTATTGAATTGTGGAATATCGTATAGATTTTTTAGTTTTTTTTACCGGCAGTTGTCTGGCAGTAGGGTGGTTTGTATAGGGTTACTGCATTCGAATCCGGAGATCCCACACTCCGGATCGGTGAGTCCGGACCCTGTACTGTAATTGGGATTAAATTCCTGTTTTTTAGAGTAAATAAATAAATATTTATAGACAACACAATATTCTTTTGTTTACTAGGGACGTTTTATTATTCTAAATGTACATTTCAACTGCTATACAGTCATCGTCAGTAGTACACTCAGTATAATAAAACTTCCATAGTGGAGGAAATAATATTGTGTTGTTTATAAACAGTGGTATGAAGTCGGCCTGTGGATCCTGCGAACCCTGATTCGATTCCAAAAGGCGACAAACAATTTTCATAATTTCAAAAGCTACCCCTGTGGCTCCTCCACCACTAACATCGTTGGGGGCCGTGATTTGACGACTGGTAACCGCACTTAACGCACAAAATATATCACTTACCGAGATCTGCTTCGGAGTGCGGTTACCAGCAATCAAATCACGGCCCCCAAAGATGTTAGTGGTGGGGGAGGCAGGGGTAATTTTAATTTGGTGAAAATTGTTTGTCGGCTGTGGAAATCGAACCAGGATCCTCGGGATCCACAGACCAACGCGAAACCACTAAGCCATTGCCCCATTAAATTAATAGACATAAATAAATAATTGTAATTGAGACAAACTATAGGTGGAGAACTTTTTTACCATTGGATGGCATTTTTAAATTAGGCAGTAATAAAGGAATTTTTCGAGATCATATTTTCAACCGTACATTAACTTGACGATGAAGAAAAATATTCGAAATCATATAGTAATTCAAAATTCGTAGAAATCGAATAGTAAACTTATGAAGTGAACAAGTTGTTTTTTACAACTAAAACTAAATATAAATGTGCCGCTCGGTGCGGATCGCACATACTGCTCCCCCCCCCCCTCTCCCTAGGTACGCCACTAGGGTGTGGCACTCTGTCGTAGTAGATTTCGGTAAGTGATATATTTTGTGCGTGAAATGGGGTTACTAGCCGTTAAAGCACTACCCTCAAAGATTTTGGTGGAAGGGGAGCCATAGCAGTAATTTTAATATGGTGAAAATTATTTATCAGCTGTGGGGGAATCGAATACGAGTTCTCAAGTCCACAGCTTGATACCACTGAGCCACCTACCCCATAGTTGAATTTCCTAATAAGTTATATACAAATATCACACTGTTTCGCATCAGATGGGGGTAGTCCGAATCGTTGAATTATTCTTCGCATTTCAGTTTAGTTCCATTTGCAGTCATAATTTCTAGTAGTAAATAATAAATAATGTAGAATGTTTCATTAGATATTATATCGTGTATTAAAATCCTGCTAAGTAATAATTATAACAAACATTTTTAAAAGCAGCCATTAAAAGAACATCTGAAACACTTAAAAATTAATAAACATCTCTTCATCTCAGCTACCTTTGAAAAGTCACTTGTTTTCGTTGTCAAAACAAGACACAAACAAAAAAACCAAAACAAAAAACATACAAGTGAGCATCAGGTCCTATAAGTTCGGACAGCAGAGTCACAGCAAGATGATTTAGGCGTCAGAAATGAATTTATGATTGCTTTCTGTCTTGTAAACGATTAAAATATGCCTGTGGGGCATTCACAATTGCCTGCTTAATATTCATAGTGATATTTATGTACAGATAATGGGCAGG
Source organism: Pterostichus madidus (assembly GCA_911728475.2). Classification (NCBI taxonomy): domain Eukaryota; kingdom Metazoa; phylum Arthropoda; class Insecta; order Coleoptera; family Carabidae; genus Pterostichus; species Pterostichus madidus. Next base: position 32,560,941 of record OU452312.1, read on the forward strand.
GGCGGGCACCAGCCTGACATATAAACATACTTAGCGCGAAGTTAACACAGTCGAGTCACTACGATATAATAATTTTCGTGATACGTGTGGCTTTTTGCTCTCCACTTCTGAATTGGCCTAATTATATTACGTTCATGTAATTAGCATAAGCGAATAATTATTTCTCCCATTAGAATTACTAATTATTTTTGTGTTGTAATTATTACTGATATGTCAAAATGTTCTCAGTAGCATGACATTCTTTACTATGTGGTTAAGATTAGTATGCAGTTTTCTTTGATTTTCATCAGCCCATAAAATATGAACATCGATTTTTCCTCATCGTTAATTATATAACTATTATCGCTTGTTTATAACTCTGAAATTAATGTCATATTTCTTCAGCTAATTTTCTAATAAACTATACGTATTATACAGTGTATTCCAACAAAATGTTGGCCTAGGGAAATTAGTATATTACGTAATAAGCATCGAAAGTGTAAGATAACGTGCGAGTGTACAAATTGAAAAACGAGGCGCGGAGCGCCGAGTGATTTAAGTACACGAGCACAGTTATCACACTTTCGAGCGAGTTATGTACACTATTTTTCAGACGACCACAAAATATTTCTAAAAAAGTTTACAAGAGCAATGTTGTTACACTTTGACAGCTGATGCGTTTTTGTAGATGAGCGTTGACGTTTGACGTTTGAGGTTAGGTATTGTGCAACTGTACTAACCATATTGTCAAAATATTAAATAATGCTAAAATATTAGTAAATATAAATAAAAATAAATAAATAAATATATCATCACGCCTTCTACCCATTACTGGGTGTGGCACTCTGCTGAAGCAGATCTCGGTAAGTGATATATTTTTGCGCGTGAAGTGCGGTTACCAGTCGTCAAATCACGGCCTCCAAACATGTTAGTGGTGGAGGAGCCACAGGGATAGCTTTTTCAAATTATGAAAATTTGTCGCCTGTGGGAATCGAACCAGGGACCTCAGGATCCACAGGCCGACTTCATACCACTTAGCTAGCCATCCCATACCTTTATAAACACTTTATTTAATACGGATTACCTTATTTTGATGTGGAAAAAAATTGGAAAAAACTTCTGGAAGACCGAGCTTTTTTCGGGAAATAACGATTAAAAGTTCTTTCAAACTGACTATATATTTCTAGTTTCATTAAAACGTATGTAAATATTTCTGATACAACAACGTGAGTTGAATTTTACGTAGTGAAATGAAATGAGTAACAATGATTCCATTAAAATAATCTATGTTATTATTTGCAATCAACAACGGAAATGCTAACAATATCACATCAATGAATCAAAACAGTTGATCGGTGAGTGAGCACTAGCCGGCAAGCTTAGGCTCTGAATCCAGAGTGTTTAATGCTGGGGGCCGGGGTTATCACGATATTCACTCGATACGGTCCTGTAATCAGCAGTTTGCATCCAGGAAATGACTGATACGAGATCTTTTTCACTTCCCACGCCCACCCTGATGTCGACTAGCGGTGAAAGTGCGAACTAACACCCGTTAACTTCACTCCTAGTTAGCTGCAGGATTCTTTCATTCGTCTTTTACGCATTATTATTATTATACTTGTGTATATCTTAGATCTACAGAGCTACTTTAGATCTAATAACATTCAAAATCTAGATATTTGAATCAACCGCCTAATTGGATCTGACCTGAAATATAATATATATTTTATCCTAATCTTGTTTCGTTTCGTCTTGCAGCAACATTAGGCCTACTATTTCGAAGTCCTGAAAATGTGCTATGAACAGTTAGACAAAAGAGGTTCGAAACCCTGGAAATAATACATTTTGAAGATATTAAAGACATCAAAAGAAATATGACTATCTGTTGACGTGTCGATCAATTTCCTGCTGTCAAACCGATTGTCAAATATGTTCAAATTATTTTATTTATTATCTCACATAAACTATATATTTTCTACCTCAAATTTAAATAGTTTTTCTGTAATCTAAGAATGTTAGACAAAGAAGAAGATAGGTTAGTTAACATTTCCATATATGAAACAAATATTACGTTCCGACATTCGAATCCAGAGATCCCTAGTTCGAATCCCACTTAGGATAAATATATATTAACTACCACACTACACCTCGATGCGTCCAGATCCTGTACTGTGAATGGGATTAAGTTCCTGTTACGCAGAGTAGAATAAATAAATTAATTAATCAATTTTCATAATAGTGACCATTAAAATAAATATAATAATTTTCGAAAATCACACATACACTTGGTTTGTCCACTAAAATATTTATTTATAACTTGTTTATTTATTTATTACTCTGTACAACAGGAAGTAAGTCCCAATTACAGTACAGGGGGCCTACAACTTATAGTGGAATCCGAACCACTCAGACACAATCGTATTTTTTGGATATAAGTAGAAGTCAGTGAGATTGGAACGCACGACCTCTTGCTTGCTAATTAAGAGCAAGTTTTACCTCGCTTTTATCCACTGAGCTACGATTGCCTGTCCGAAAGGACGAAACATACGTAACAAGTTATAAATAAATATTTTAGTGGACAAACCAAGTGTGTGTTTGATTTTCGAGTATTCATTATGTTCCACCAAGTACCGACTACAAATTCTCTTTTAATTAATAATAATATTCTATTCGAAATGAAGATAGAAATGTCAATACAATAGTTTTAATAATTTATGCAGAAGTTTTGGTAAAAGATTGGAAAGTTTTTTGTAACTGAGTGTACAATTCTAAATAAGAAATTGTATATATTTGTTTAAAAGTCAAGGATTATCTCGATTTGTAATTGTATAACTCAAAACATTCGATAAAATCTCATTTAATATTCTGTAAAATTAAAAAACCACTCAAGGTTCAATATACTACGACCATTATAAGTATTTATAAAGTAAATTTCGTTATAAGTTTGATAGTTAAGTTCGTGTTATCTAAATGTATCAATATGAAAGCACCTATTAATTATGTATGTCGTAAAAGAAACTATTTTTAAATATAATGTATAGGCTTTGTTATCATTTAAACATATTACACTCCGCCTGCTGCTATCTTATCACGGAATTATCAGTAACCAATCAGAATAACAAATGATTATTTCTGAATATTTTTAAAAGTTTATCAGTTTTAAATGAAATTTTGTTTCTATGTTGATAACTTATATCGCTTTGAACTGAATGCTGATATTAACAGCATTCATTTTAAGATTGATATACTATAACTAACACCAGATAAAGTTTCATTTCAAATTATAATACTCCATTTATTAGTTTATTTCATTTAAAATATAATACTTCGTTATGAAGTTTTCTGTTTCGGCATTAGAATAACATATCCTCTGTTTCCAAAATTTGTTGGTGTATTTCTGTATCTAAAATACAAAAAAAAATCGATTTTTTCACACATTTTACTTGACGTGTTGACAGTTTTAAATAATTATTTGACAACTACCTATCATTTGTCACAAACAAAAAAATATCTACAGAGATAATTCCCGAAAATAATCACAAGAGCTTTATTCTCAGTATAATAATGACATGATTGGTTAAAACGCAGGCACGTGACATACAATGAAGCATTTCATTGGTTTTGAGAAACGTCAAAAAATAATAAAATAAAATAAAGAAATTATATCATCACGCCTTTTACCCATTACTAGGTTTGGCAATCTGCCGTAGCAGATCTCGGTAAGTGATATATTTATGCGCGTGAAGTTTGATTACCAGCCGCTAAATCACAACCCCCAAAGATTTTAGTGGAGGGTAACCACAAGAGTAATTTTAATGAGGTGAAAATTGTTATATTTTCACATGTGTATAAATTTAGATTTTCCATAAAATATGCATTTATCAAGTACCCAGGTTCTTGCATCTTTCAAGTGTTATTTTATTGTTTCCTTGGGAACTTTCCGATTCGCATTTATTTCTTTGTTTTGATAATATCACCAAAATAGCGAAACAGTTGCACTACCTAACCGTATATTCCGTTACCTAGTAACTAAGTTACTAATTGTTAACTGCTATTCAAGAAAAGCGGGATCCAAATACGAATCCTGAATGATGTATTAGAGGTAATTGATTGTTTAGTATTTTGCTGAGGCAATTTAGATGTTTTGATCGATAGCCTTATAGAAGAGACAAGGAAGCGTTGATATTAATATTCAAATATTTTAATTATGAAAATTGATTGCTGTTTAAAAAGTCACAGTAGTAATTTGTTCTCGTCATGTTGTATTTTTTAAAATGACGATGTTTTATTTTAATTAACTATTATGGAATTTAATATGGGTTCAGTCAATGATATTTTAATCCAATGTCTGTTATTGAATTTGATTTTTATCACTTACATTCTGTCCGGTTTTTTACGAAGCTCAATTTCTAACAAGATTTTAAAATAAAAATAAACATTTGCAAATCAATTAAACATTTTATGCTCGGTTGCACCAAAGAAATTTAAATGAAGCAAATCGCGATGAAATGTCTTGAAGAAGCGTAAATTGCTGTCAAATATTTGATGTGATGTTGTCAGTTTATATATAAATAAAATAAAATAAATATATCTTCACGCCTTTTTACCCATTACTGGGTGTGGCACTCTGCTGAAGGAGACCTCGGTAAGTGATTTATATTTATGCGCGTGAAGTGCAGTTACAAACCGTCAAATCATGGCCTCCAAAGATGTTAGTGGTGGGGAAGCCACAGGGGTAATTTTAAATTGGTGAAGATGTTCGTCGACTGTGAACCAGGGTTCTTAGGATCCACAGGTCGACTCAATACCACTGAGCCACTATCCCATAATCAAACTTAAAATTTATGTTTCGTGGGTGCAATTAGGTATCGTATTTTTTTTCTAAATTCTTTCAGAAACTTTTTATTGCAAATTTCAAAACTCAGTTCTAATTTCCATTAGAAATTGATTTGCGCTTTCTGATTGGTACAACTGTGTAATTGGGTGTTTTGGGAATCTTCACTCGAAATGTGAATGTATCCAGAGATGTTTGATTATAAAACAAATAAATATATCATCATGACTTTTAGCCATTACTGGGCATGGTACTCTGCCGTTACAAATCTCGGCAAGTGATATATTTATGCGCGTGAAGTGCGATTAACAGCCGTCAAATCACGGTTCCCAAATATGTTAGTGGAGGAAGAGTCACTGGGATAGTTTTAATGTGGTGAAAATTGTTTGTCGGCTGTGGGAATTAAAATTTAAAGTTTTATTATTGTAGTAATAAATCCTATAATATCTATATAAGGAACATAAGGATGAAAAGGAATTTTATCAAAAAAAATATATATATCATCACGCCTTCTACCCATTACTGGGTGTGGCACTCTGCCGAAGCAGATCTCGGTAAGTGATATATTTTGTGCGTGAAGTGCGGTTACCAATCGTCAAATCACGGCCCCCAAAGATGTTAGTGGTGGAAAAGCCACAAGGGTAGCTTTTGAAATTATGAAAATTGTTTGTCGTCTATAGGAATCGAACCATGGTACTTAGGATCTATAGGCCGACTTCATGCCACTGAGCTAGCCACCCCAATATGGGTGAAATTGAGGGTGACGACCTAAGAATATAGAAGATGAATGTGATTGCAGATTCCGAGTGTGAGGAAGAAATCATTCAAAAATATTTGACTACAGAAAATATCGAATTCTAATTTCTGCTAGAAATAGTTGTGTAAAAAATGTTGTAGTTATTAAAAAAATGGACGTAGAAATTGAAATGAAATTGTAGACATCTATATATTTGTGGAATCATTTTAAAATGTGAAAATCGTGATAAAATCTGTAGGAACAGGAATCGTACATTAAGTTAAAGGTTTCAATAAATTAATTCAAACGCTTGAAGTAGTTTTAAGTCTAAAAGTGTGTGTAACATTAGTCAGAGACTAGTCCAACATTAAGTCTCGCTGTAATCGAATCCATTATAGACGGTCGTTGGTCGAATTCCATTTTCAATCGCATAAGCCGAGACTAAAATCACTGGTTAATCGAAGCTTCTTGATTGGTACGACTGTCTAATAGTTGTTCTCGCGTCCTGTCAACGTCCCTCTGTTCTCAGATCCATTTCCGATAACGTTGCATCCGTTCTTCGTCTCACTCTTACACTGTTGGTGCTGTTGATGCAGCCAGTGCCGCCGATACAAGAAACAGCAGTGGAGAAATAAGAAATTATATTACAAATTATATTAAATAAATTAAAACAAAAGACATTTTGTCTTTTGTTTTATTTCAATAGCTGTCAAGCAGTTTGCGATTTTGTCGGTAGATGGCACCACGAGTGGCTTCATAGCTCTCATGTCATGTTACCGTTGTAGATAGGTTAACATCAGTCAGTTCAGCTAAGTCGGTATCACAATCCACTATTTCCTAGTTGATCTAGTTGGATAAATGATCGCACCATACTGATGAGTCCGGAAGGACGAAACGCGTCTATAGTTAAAACTGAACTGACCAGCCTTTTGATGATGACCTGAGAAGTTGATGCAAACGTGCTGTAAAACCTCTGTGGAATTATGAGACAAGTGATGGAAAATTTTTTCCTATTTTTCTTATTTATTAAATAAATTCTTCAAAATATTTTTCTTTTGCACTTACTTCAATATGTCACTTTTATTTCAATTTTTGTCAATAGTAAAAGAACGTTATTTCGGGAATGTTTTCGTTACCATGGATATGTCATTGTATTTTAGTCTTAGGATCAAAAATATTATTTTTACTACATTTGTTATGGTTATAAAAATAATTTTGTCAATTTGTTTCATTTTAATTTGAACAAATCTTCGAAATACTATTTCCAGTCTTGTATTTTTAGTCCTAATGGACCAAATAACTATTATTTACACACAATACATCTATTTGAAGAACACCTAAAATTTTCCAAATTTTAATTAATTTATATATAAATATATCATTACGCCTTCTACCCATTACTGGGTGTGGCACTCTGCCGAAGCAGATCTCGGTAAGTGATATATTTTGCGCGTGAAGTGCGGTTAGCAGTCGTCAAATCACGGCCCCCAAAGATGTTAGTGGTGGAGGAGCCACAAGGGTAGCTTTTGAAATTATGAAAATTGTTTGTCGCATGTGGGAATCGAACCAGGGTTCTCAGGATCCACTGGCCGACTTCATACCACTGAGCTAGCCACCCCATTATTTGATTTTGATAGCGTTACTTAATGAATTTAATAATGTATTTCCTAATTTCTCGCCTACTCTAAATATTTTAATCTATCACTGTCATCATAAAATAAGAATTAAATATATCATCACGCCTTTTACCAATTACTGGGTGTGGCACTCTGCCAATGTCGAGGACCGCGTAAATATTATTAGAATTTATTATAGGGGGCGCAGTACAAGACAAATAGTAGAGTACTTCACAGGAATGAACGCGGTATGGAACTGTTAGACAAATTAAAATATTCGAGTCAACAAAATTATGCTCCTATATTATCATAAATACAAATGCAAATCAATCCCATAATTAATTTATTTAATTTTGTATATTTTTGTTTCTGCATTATTTTATGGAAAAATACTTGAAATAAAGGAGACAGTGAATTACATTGTCTTTTTCTTTTGTTTAAAGCATTTTCTT